>JAECWT010000026.1:2962164-4274496 GCA_018150885.1 Drosophila tristis
CTGCCACAGATTTTCGTTCTTTGCGGGGGCGGAAGGGGAGGTGCGAAAATTTGAATTACACTTGTCCCAGTATGATATTACATGAGTCTGGATACAAAATTTGGTTGCCCTAGCGCCTATGGTCTCTGAGATCTAAGGTCAACAAGACGGACGGACGAACAGACAGACAGACCAAACAAAGTTTGTTGATAGATTTGGGGCTTTAAAAATTAAAATAAAATTGTATTTTTTTGTTGTTGCTTTTTTAGCGCCTATTTTTTTCACACACCTCAGTATCTTACATCTGGTTGTAAGCGTTGTTGCCATTCTAAAAAGCTATATTTGCATTATAAAATTTAATTTATTTGTGGTTTCAGCTTACCGTCTGGGAAATATTAATCTTTCAAGTACAAATTTGATGATTTTTGTGAGTAATTTTTTTTTCAAAAATTTTACTTTAAAAACTTTGGAAAAGCTGAAAAGAAATTATATCCTGTGTATAAGTGCATTATTAAGGCGTCGTTTTAATTATTGTTCATAAAAGTCTATAGAGAAACAATTAGATCAAATTTGTTGACCAACATTGATGATTCTTCAGGTCTTGTGGTGACTAAATTTAACTTTAAAGTTAAACGCAACATATCTCCCTTCAAAATACTCGTTCCGGACAAACATGTTAGTAGTGTGCTCGACCCCTCTTTCTGGCCTGAACATACTATCTGTCATGTGTTTACCAATCGTCCCTCTAGCCCTGAACGACGAGTGGGTGTCCTTCCAACTCCATCTCCGACTGCTTTACCTTCTGTCCGTCCAACTCCATCTCCGGCAGCTTTACCCCCGGCCTCAAAAAACAAATTTCTCCTCTTTCCCTTAAGATAACCTATCAAAATGCTCGTGGCTTGGGCAGTAAGCTTAACAAGCTATATACTGACAGTGCATCTTTCGAGACTGATGTAATCGCTTTTTCTGAAACCTGGCTCAACTCCTCTATTTATGACTCCGAGATTCTCATTGACAATTTTAACATATATAGGTATGAGTCGGCTTCTTGATCTCGTGTTTTCTTCCGACATATCGAATACCATGTTCAGCAGAGGGTCTCCTCTATCTTTCCCAGAAGATCCTTATCATCCCACTCTTGATGTTTCCGTGCAGTTGCCCTCCTCTGAGCCCATCAAATCTGCCGTAAAGCCACCGTCTATTTTTTGCTCCAGGAAAGCAGATTTTGCGTGCCTGAATCTTGCACTTTCTCAGCTTGATTGGTCATTTCTCGACGACTTTCATGAAATTGAGCCGGCTACAAATGCATTTTATTGTTCCCTGTTCAATGTCTTTAATACCTATGTACCTTTAATTTCATCTTCGCGTCATGTTAGTGGCCCTATTTGGTTCACCCCGCGTTTGATAAACCTCCGGAATATCAAATCTCGCTTGTATAAAAGGTTTAAAAGAACTGGCTCGCAATCTGACTTCTCTAAGTATTCAATCGCTAAGAGTAAATTTATTTTCTTTAATAAAACATGTTATAATGACCACCTGTCCAAATGTAGACATAGATTTAAGCGTGATCCGAAGCAATTTTTTAGGTTTGTCAACTCGAAACGTAACTCTTCCCAATATCCTTCATCTTTTTCTTTTAACGGTTGTGAAGATTGTGATAATGATTGTGATATTGCTAATCTTTTCGCTTCATTCTTTCAACTCTGCTATTCAGTTCCCTCTAATAACCATCCCTATATTCTGGCTTCTTCTGAAATACTTCGTCCCATCTTATCTTATCCTTTCCATATGAATAGTTCTAACTGTATCTATCCCCCCTTCATCGACTATAATGACCTCTTAATTAATTTCAAGTCATGTAAATTTTCCTTTTCTACCGGCCCCGATATGCTTCCTAGTGCTGTCCTTAAACTTTGTGCAGATTCTCTCTGTGTGCCCCTCCATAAACTGTTTAGCCTATCTCTCAAGCTCGGCGATTTTCCCTCTGTCTGGAAAGAGTCATATATTATTCCCATTCATAAAAAGGGGTCTAAATCGGATGTTACTAATTACCGTTTCCAATTTATCTGCTATTCCGAAACTCTTCGAAAAAATAATCACTTCTCAGCTCCAACACTTTTGCCGTTCCTTATTCTCTGAATCGCAGCATGGATTTGTAAAACGTCGGTCTATTGCGTCTAACCTCCTGGAATTCTCCACTTTCGTGCATGAGGGTTTCGCTAAGCAGTCTCAAACCGACGTAGTCTATACTGACTTTAGTAAAGCCTTTGATTCAGTAAATCATAATCTGCTTATCCATAAATTATCTCTTCTAGGGTTTCCGCCTAAGCTTATTTTCTGGGTTAATGCATACCTTAGTAATCGATCTCAGCGTGTCTGTTTTAATAACTCTCTTTCTAAGCCTGTTTCTGTGTCGTCGGGGGTACCTCAAGGTAGCCATCTTGGCCCTTTTTTGTTTAATTTGTTCATCAATGATCTTCCCCAAGTCTTAACACATTCCCGAGTACTTATGTATGCGGACGATGTGAAGTTATGTTTCTCCTATAGTGACCCCTTGTCTCCGTTATGTCTCCAATCAGATCTTGACGCCCTCAACAACTGGTGCCTAATAAACATTCTTCCCCTTAACATTTCCAAATGTAACGTCATGTCATTCCATCGCAGCAAGCCTTACCTCTTTGACTACAATATCCATAACTGTTCCTTAAACCGCCTTTACAAAATTACTGACCTGGGCATTATCTTTGTACCTAATCTGTGATCCTTGTATCCCTTGTCCGGCCTATCCTTGAATACGGTTCCTGTGTTTGGTCTCCGCATTATCAAAAATATCAGGAAATGATTGAGTCCGTCCAAAAACAGTTCGTTCTTTTTGCACTTCGTGGCCTAAATTGGGACCCCTCAAGACATCTTCCTTCTTATGAGTGTAGGCTGCGGCTCCTCGATATCCGCTCTCTTGAAAGCCGTAGGATTTGCCATGGAGTGCTTTTTCTTCATAAACTTCTCGCTGGTGAGGTTGATTCCACTGCCCTCAGTAGCCTCATTAGCATTTCTGTCCCTTTCCGCCCGACTAGGCATTACTTTCCGCTTCATCTTCAACTCTGTCTTTCTAATTACTCTGACCATGAATCTTTCCGTAGCCTTTGCCGTAACTACAATATCTTCTTCCATCTGTTTTCCTTCGACACTAGTTATATTAAGGTAAAATCTTTGTTAACAAATAATTTAAATTAATTAATCTTAACTTAATAGGCTATAGGCTATTTCCTGACCACAACTTGCTGTGAGCTGGACCATAGCGGCTATTTTGCCAATAAATTAGTCCCTGGGTCAGGATAATATCCATAGTCTGAAATTCCATGTTCTTGTCCTTTTCTTATTATGTTACAATTTGTTAGTTTAACTGTTCATAGTTGAACCTTTTAAAATAAATACAAATACAAAATAACCCTCCTAAATTCACATTTTACAGCTTGAAACGTTGCTAGGCCTCTGTGGAGGCGGCATACATGTCCTTGTGTTAATATTTTTATTCTGGCACCGAGATCGCGGGACACTCGCTGCAAATATACAGGGGTGCCACAGAAATCACTTCCGCTGGAAAATCACCTCAATTCCATTCCGCCGTGCCATCCACCGATTTTTCAGCGGAATCAAAATCACTTAAAATTTATCCAGCTATTTGGTTAAATACACCAATAAAACACACCTAAAACGATTCGAATCTTACTTTCCCATACAGCACCCAGTACATTCCCAGCGTCACGTTGACCGTGGCGCTGTCAGTGACCGACCAGGGTTTGCTGTCCAGGTGAAACGACTTTTTGAAGTCCGCAGCAGACATGGAATCCTCCAGGTTCTTAGTGAAGAGCTCCTCCATGAACTCTTGAGGCGTGATGGACGTGTCGACGTGATACACCACGACCTGAGGTCTGGTCTCCGGACTCTTCCTTATTTCCAGTCCTGCTTCGTGGAACTTCGCGCTGTCCACTACCTTCTTGAGCTCACTGACCGAAGGCGTGCGAATAATCGCTCCTACGATCTTCAGCTCACGAACTTCGTGCACTCTGACTCCGAGCTTGGGCACACTGTCCTTCCTCACTCGCTCCACTATTTGCTTCCCCGTTTCCTCCGGGCTCGTGCTCTGAATAAGAGTCGACCAGGTTTCGTACAGCTTCTTGATCGGTGGGGCATCAGTGCTCGGTGCCGGCAAGCCTGGGAAGGCTGCCGCATACGCAGCGGTGGCAGCGGGCCTCCGGAATGCCCTCTCCTCCAGGTGCATCTTGTCCCCAACCAGATCTTCTCTGCCTTTTTTGCTGCATTCGACTTCGGTCGACGCCGCCTACAGGCGGGTACACTCGACATCGAGCTCGCCCCAATACCAGCCAGGCTAGTGTCGCTGACGTCGGCCTCCGTGTCCACATCCATGATCTGGCTCTCGCTACCAGTTCTCTCTAAAGCCTAGTACTCAGATCGAAAAACTGTTTGCTAGCAAACAGATGTCATATATTTTTCGAGCGACCAGTGGTGTGACCAGAGGTGTGCACTTCATTCCGTACGGTTACACTGCTCAGACCGCTGCTTGGTTTTGTTTAAAGTTAATAAAATGCACATCTTCGGCTGGGGCCGCTCTTCCCCAGCCATATCCTGGGCTCCCCAACATTTTATTGGCAAGGTAATGTGTCTGACTATCAGCAGCAGCAGATGGCGACGCCTCACGTGCCACCGTGAAGAAAAAATGTTTTTCATTGTCTGGACGTTGATATGCAATGACTGCACCATCAAGTGGCCCATGCGACACCAAGCCGAAGCCTGTTACGCGCGGAACCCAGGCAGAAACGCAGCCCTCCTCCCGCCCAACCGACCGAGGGGCGCTGCCGCATGACGCGCGACGCGTGTTACCGAACCGATCGCGAGCATGCAGGAAAGATAGGTGTTAGACTAAAAATTCGAGGAAAATTAGAGCTAAACACAACTCAAAGAGCTAAACATGCAAAGATAGCTAAGAAATATAACTAAGTACGGGAAAGGTATGTTAGTATTAGTGATTTAAGAAGAGGAAGGGTATTAGTAGTTGATATTATGTGGTAGAGGGAATTGAAGTCCGAGCAAAGTACCCTAAATGGTTCGTGCAAGGAGTAATTCGATCTACAAAGCGGAAGGAACAAAGGAATGAAGTTTCTAAAAGATTTAATAGGAATCGTAAAGTTTATGCGGCTCAACAAGTAAGGCCTATCTACGTCACCCTTGATCAGGTTGTGCATAAAATCATAAATCACCCCAAGCATTTTTCTACGACTAACTAAGGTTGGAAGGTTTATTAAAAGAAATCTACGAGGGTAAGATGGCAGTCTCACACCTGCATCCCAGTTTTCTGGACTGATTCTATACGGTCCTGGTGTACTTTGTACTGGGGGCACCATACACAAGAGCCGTACTCTAAAATCGGACGAACAAGCGAGATGTAGAGAGTCTTCGTTATATAGGGGTCGTCAAATTCCTTTGACCACCTCTTTATAAACCCAAGCACACCCGTGGCCTTATTTACCATGGTAGAAATGTGTTCAGAAAACTTTAACTTTGGGTCTAATTTAACACCAAGATCATCAACCAAGGTAATTCTCTCAAGAGAACCACCGCAGAGGCTATAAGGAGCCAAAAGGGGGCTGGAGCGATGAAATGTCATTACTTTGCATTTCGAGGCATTTAGGTGTAACATATTTGCACAACACCATGATTGAAAGTTATTGAGATCGGATTGCAAGCGAGAGTGAAATGAAATGTCCTTATACTGGACACAAAGTTTAACATCATCCGCATACATGAGTACTCGAGAGTTTGTTAATACTGAAGGCAGATCATTAATAAAGAGTGTGAATAGTAGGGGGCCTAGATGGCTGCCCTGTGGTACTCCAGAAGTAACCTTAACAGGTGAAGAGAAGGAGTTTTTAAAAAGGACTCTTTGAGATCTAGAACGAAGGTAGCTAGAAATCCATCTCAAAAGATTAGGTGGAAACCCTAAAAGGTCAAGTTTTTGTGCTAAAAGGGAATGGTTTACAGAATCGAATGCTTTACTAAAATCAGTGTAAATGACATCCGTCTGCAAGTTACCTTGAAAGCCTTTGATGATAAAAGAGGTAAACTCTAATAAATTTGTGGTTGTTGATCGTCGCCTTATAAATCCGTGCTGGGACGGAGATATAAGTGATTTGCAGAGATGTTGCAAGTGCGGAGTTCAAATTTTTCAAACATTTTAGGAATAGCGGATAACTTGGATATACCTCTATAATTATTTGCATCAGACTTGCTACCTTTCTTATGGAGCGGAATAATAAAAGATTCCTTCCAGATGGGGGGGAAGCATGAAGAGTTAATGGATAGGGTGAATAGTTTAAGCAAGGGTCCACACAGAGCGTCGGCACAGTACCTAAGTACACAGCCGGGAACTCCGTCGGGACCTGGTGAAAACACCGGCTTAACTAGTCGAAGATAATGAAGCAGTGAGCTTTCATTTAACAAGGGGCTGAAGATGCCATTCGGCCTTGGTAAACTGTATGGATACGGCTGACCAGAGTAGCTTTCATGAGAATAGGTAGTTTGGAAAAATTTGGCAAAAAGATCGGCAATTGCCTGATCATTGTTTGCTGACATATTGAGAAAAGATAACGAGGATGGATGTGCGGACGTTCTACGCTTACTATTTACGAAGCTGTAAAACTGTTTAGGGTCCTGTGAAAATCGTATCCTGCATCGAGATAGGTAGTTTTTATAGCATTGAGCGTTAAGAACGGAGAAATTTGACCGAGCTATTACATAGTGAGAAAGAGAAGAGGGAGAACCAACTTCTCGAAATTTTTTATAAAGTCTTGATTTTAAGTTTTTTAGACTGGATAACTCTTTGGTAAACCAAGGAGGCTTTTCAGATCTAACCGGACAAGAAAGTGGGACACAAGAATCAAAAAATGTGTCAAGTACATTGTAAAAAATGTTTGTGCCTTTCACAACGTCAGTGCACAAGTACAGAGCGGACCAATCAAAATCCCTAATAAGGTTATTAAGCTTCGTAAACTCGGCTTTACGAAAGCAGCGGACACGTTCAGATAGCCTACCCAGTCGATCCAATTCAGTAGGGCCAATATCGACTGACACTTCGAATGTAGGATGGTAGGAGTCTTCAGGTATACTGAGCGGAAGGGCTCGGGTTAACAACGCTATGGTCGGATCCGAGACAAAGCACAGATCAAGAAATCGACCCAAGGAATTTTTCACATGGTTGACTTGAGACAGGGATAGATCTAGCAAGCCGTCGATAAAGTCATGTCGTGACATGGGCACAAGGTTATTAGACTCGTTTACCGAAGACCAAACAGTACCTGGCAAATTAAAATCACCAAGAACTATTATATGGTCTTTATCTGATAGCGAGGAAGAAACAGTTTTTAAAGCGGACAGGTGATACTCGTATATTAAGTTATCCGAGGAAGGTGGAATATACGAGCAAGTAATGAAGATGGAAAAGCCTGGGAGAATCAGTTTTACGCACAGGAATTCCAGGTCTTGTTGAACCTGGACCATGAAATGTTCCGACGTGAAGTTTGAGTCCACTGCAATAAGGACCCGACCTCCCCGTCGAGACAAACGGTCATTTCTAAAAATTGTGTACCGACCTGCCAAAACTTCGGAACTAAGGATGTCCGGCTTTAACCAGGTCTCGGTGAACACAATAACGTGGGATGAGAATGCGAGACTCTCAAGGAAAAGAGTGCTGAGCTTACTACGCAAGCCTCTAGCATTCTGGTAGGTAACTACAAGAGAGGAAGTTAGTTTTTTGGATGGGTGGAAGTAGAGGTGGAAGATGAGGATGGAGATGGAGCACTGGTCTGAATGCTAGGAAGAGTAATGGGGGGCCTATTCTTTTTCTTAGCCTTAAACTCTTTAACCACCAAATGCTCTGGCCAAAACTTGGCGGAACAAATGGTTTCAAATTGAGTTGAGGAGACGCTTATCTTGAAGGAAGATATCTCCCTGGCGTAAGAAAAGTTAAATTTTTCCACCTTTAAGCCGACGGCTTTTATTTTGCTTTGTATAAAAGCGGTCACATCATTGGATGTGAGGTCAGGGGCTAGCCGTGAGACAAAAACTTGTCGCTTTGGTGGGACTCCTACCAGTGGTTTTGGCACCACAGGCCTAGTACCTGTGATGTCAGTATCCGGTGGTCCTGGACATCTATTAGCTGGTGGGAGCGAAGCTGAGGGGATAGTTAAGGGTGCGGACTCGATGGACACGGACTCTACAGACATTTCTAACTGCATACTCTCCGAAGTGACGCATTCGGCTCCCGAATCTGCATCACCAGCAGCGATCGTTGCCCTTGGAGTAGCAAACGTAATCAACTGCTGCACTAAGGAGTGGTCGGAGTAAGTTTTTCAGATGCCGGCGGACATGAGGCAGTCGGCACTTGCAAGTCCCGCGGAGTAGACTTCTTGCGCCTCGGAGACTCAGCCAGCAGCTGTAAACTGCTGAACTGAGTGTCCATGGCCAAGAGCCGATCATATTGCTGTTTAAAGCCTACGATCAGCTCTTTGAAGCCACTCCGCGTCTGCCTCATGAACGAACGCATGTCGTTTTCCACAGCACGGCATTCCTCACAACTATAATGCAGGCCGTTTTTTTGTGAAATGGCGTCTCCTACACGGCCCGAGACCCCTACACATTTTGCGTGCACTACGCTTTCGCAAAGCCAGCAGGGGATATTGGGCTGGTCATGGGTGATCTGCTTCTTGCAGGTTTTTTTGGCACAGACAACAGAATATTCCATATTATGTCTTTTATTTTTTTTACTTCGGAAAAAAAGTTCAAAACAAATAGCAATCAGACCACTGTGCAGAGGAAATGCGTAGAGCAATGCTTAAAGCGAAATCGGTAAAAGATGAGAGAGGAGAGTGGTTGCAGCAACAGCTTATAAGTGAGAGCGTTACTACACAAAAAGTTACAAGAGCGAGAGCGAAAGAACAGTTATTGAGAGGTAGGTGATAGAGAGAATGATAGACGGCAGTAACTACGACAAAAGAGCGGCTAAATGTAATGAGAGGGCTTACTTACGAAAAGCAACAACACAAACACACGAATAACCGACGCACAAAATTAATTAAATAAGTTGTGTTTTTACACAATTATTAGGCAAGCACCCGCGGTAAAAGTTGATTTTAGTGTAAGTTAGTTAGAAAGTTAAATTATAGATCAAAACACCGGCTGTTTAAGTTAAACAAAAGGAAAAAGCGGGGCGCAAAAAAAAAAACCCGGCCGCTACCAAAGAAAAGAACGGGCTGTTTAAATTAAAAAAAAGAACGATTTTGAAAACTATATTTGTTTTTATATTTATGAAAATTAATAAAAATAATTAATTATAATATCTATATAATTGTTTCATTCATATAATACTGCATTAACTAGATTCTATTTTTTTTCTTTTTTAAAATATTTCATTTGGTTTTTTGTTCTCTTATTGCAATGTTTGTTTCGTGTTGTGGAAAAAAATAAATTAATATTTTTGGGGAGGTCGAAACATACCAAAAAACAAGCAAATACTTCAGATACTTTTCTAGGATATACCGACCTTTTTGTTTTTTGATCTGAGTACTGCCACTAACCATACAGTATATAGATGTGCCACTTCATACACCGAACGTGTCGTAGCTGAGTTTTCTGTCCCAGCACCCTCAGACCGTCGGATGAGGTGCTGGGACCATTCGGGTGGGGGACCTGAGACGTTCGGGTCGGGGACCTGGGACGTTCGGCATTTTTTCGACATGTTCGATTCATGACGAGATGCGAAAGCAAGCCGAGAATTGCAAATGTATGTGAGTACACAGGCACGAAAAAATATTTATCAATTCTTATTTTCCGAAAGCGTTTTGAGTTTGTTTTGAGTTTCGTTTCCAGGTTACGTAAATGTGTGTGTGCCATGTATTCACACATACTGTGCTGAGAAAACTCACCCACCCAGTCGGACTTTATACCTTCCAAGAAGCACTTCTAGAGCGGTTCTTTTTCCTGCAAGCACCAGTGATTTATACATGACGTTTTGGTTTCCAAATTACACAGGGCGAAACACGCCAGCACCGGTACATTTGGAAGTAGGTAGGAACCGTTCCTTTAGAACGCATTGGGAACTGGTGGTTGTTGTAATTTCAACTTCGTGAAACGCTCGGGTTTCGCTTCCAGTTGTACTTTCCGAAAGAAGCATTACAGAACACATATTTGGCATGCATCGAGAACTGTTCCATAGGAACCTATTAAGAACCGTTCTGGAACTGTTCCAATGCAATCATTCCCTATCACATCCCTGGCATGTATCCAGAACCGTTCCTTGAGAAGGTATGCAGCATGCATGCATGCATGCATGAAAGAGCGTTCTAAAAGAACGCATATTAACCCATTAATACAAAAACTATAAATTTTCAATTTGATTCATTATATATTTTTTTTACTAAAATATAATACAAAAAATAAGAAAAATAAGAATAAGTAAAAAACGAAAAAATTTAAAAACAAAAACAGAAAAAAATAAAAAAGGAAATGAAAAAAATAAAAGAAAATAACATTAATTATAATAATTATAAAATAACCAAATTTAAATAATTGCCGTCGTCGTCTATGATGAAATCCATGTCGTGGTTGTAGTTGTTGCTTTTCTCGGGGATGTTGTTGCCGTCGTTCCTGTCGGTGTCTGCATGTTTCCTTGCAAGGCAGGAGGCCGAGTATGAGGTTGAGGTTATGTACATGTTTAAAGAGAAATATGTACATTATGCATTATTTATAGTTTCTTTTAATATTCTTAGGGTGCAGGTCGAACTGCCACAACAATCTGCCAATACTTACGTGGTAAAATAACCAGTTTTATGCACTTAAGTTTCACTTTTTCACAATTTTTGGCAGAGAGCACTGATAAACGCACAATTTTCACCGACTTCAAAACGCAAGTGATGAAATAAAAGAAGACGAGAAAAAACCGCACGCGTTCTTGCATGTTCCCTTTTGTTATTTTTTTGTTGTCCTGCCGCCTTACCGAGGGTACGAATTTGTTTTCGAAAACATTCTTTATACCTTCTAGTAGAAGCGAGAAGTTCATGCTTCGAAAACGTCTACCTGCGAACGTTTTCGATGCGTGAACTTCTCGCTTCTATTAGAAGGCATAGAGAATGCATGAACTTCTCGCTTCTATTGGAAGGCATAAAGAATGTTTTCGAAGACAAATTCGCACGCTTGGTAAGGGGGGAAGAGACCAAGTTAATGCCGAACCGATTCCCGATCGTTCGTTTTTTTCCCGAAGCGGCCTATGCATTCTCTATACATTCTAATATAAGCAAGGAATTCATGTATAAAAATCGTCTGCCCGCGAACGTTTTCGATGCATGAATTTCTCGCTTCTATTAGAAGGCATAAAGAATGCATAGGCCGCTTCGTGAAAAAAACGAACGATCGGGAATCGGTTTGGGTTTCATTCCATATTTTTCTGTGCAAAAATATGCATGATAGAACCATTCTTTGTGGAATCGGTTCCACTAAGCCTGCCAGGGAAGTAGTGAAGAACCAGTACTATGTTGCAACCACTTCTACAAGGTCCGACTGGGGTTCGTTGTATGAACTGGCACATCTATATACTGTATGGTTAGTAACTAAACTTTATCGGAGACACGAACCAAAATCGATTGTATCAGTTTTCAAACAAGCTTCAAAAAAGCTCGACTAGAAAGCTCTTAAAGCTCAAAAGGAACTAAACAGCTGCTGTCGAGCTAAATCACGTGGCTTTTGCAGAGCCGAATTAGCAAATTTGTAATTTGCCTATTCCAGCACTATTCGGGCACGGTAAATCTGGTACAAATGCGCCAATTAACGCCCCGGAAAAAGAGGCTATAGCAAATACATAGCGACTCATCCTGGTTCCAATTCGAAAGTATGCTAGTCGGGCATACTTTCACCCTTGGTGGGGAGCGAAGAGCGAGTCTAGCGGCTACCACAGCCACCACGATGCTCACCTACCTCAATGAACAGCCTTGGACCGCTGAACAACCCGTGGTACCGATCTTTAGGGCTCAGTGAACCCTCCCCGTTCAGCGCCGACTGGCTCGGATAGGGTACCCTTGAGGGGGACTCTCCAAGTCCGGGGCTCTCGGCCCGTCACTAATTAGATGACATAGATACTATTAAGAGAGTCATAGTTACTCCTGCCGTTGCCCCGCGCTTACGTGAATTTCTTCACTTTGACATTCAGAGCACTGGGCAGAAATCACAGAGTGTCAATACCTGCTGGGGCCATCACAATCCCTTTTTAAACGGTCGGATTCACCGATTCCGTGCCAGTTCTGAATTGATTGTTAATAGATAATCGCTATAATTAATAAGAACTAATTGGTTTTACCCAACTAGTATTCTTAAAAATATTAGCAATAAAGTTCCACAACTATCCGGGGAACAAGTAACTACCATAAATTATAGAAACTATATTTACCTAGAAAGAGACTCAGCTGCTCAAGCCGGTCGTGTTTTTGCCGCGCTCTCGCATTTTTTGCCTAACTCAAGAAATAGTTAACTTAATTTGATTAGTCTCAATGTGCTCTTATGTATCCAAGTTTCTCATATATATTAATACTGCATAATACTTTTGAATACTCAATGTTTTTGATTGATTTATAATCTTTAAAAAATTTATGCGGCGCGGCCCTATCTAATGCGCATAGGAAAAGGCGCTGCTGCTGCGCTGCCGGTACACGGACAGCTGCCGGACAGTATCAAAAAGCAGCAAGCCTTCGTGTGGCTTCGGCAATGAGACTTCGGCTCTTGTTGTCTCGGTTTTGTCGCAAAGCGTGAACGAAAACCGAGAATCAGCCAACGACAAATGCAAGATCACGCTGCGCAACGTTTTGATGCGACACTAAGAGAAAACATGTTTAGTCAAAATTGGGAACAAAACCTTTTCTTCATCCAAAATATGGATGGCGATGCGCAATGCGTCATATATTACCTGTTATTATTATATTTCAATTTTTATTTCACACGAAAGTATCAGCACGAAATAATTGCAACTTTTACTACAAATCGTTTGTCGCAGAGTAAAACATAAAACGTTTTCGATCGCAGGCATCTTCGGGTTTTTGCTACACACACAAGCGCACTTTTAAAAATTGTCACTGTATGAGTGCCGAGCACTGCCCAGCCCCAGTGCACTGCAGTGGACCAAAACTTCGTAAACGATATCGCAAACGTGAGTTACGCGTAACTCAAGCGGGTAAAACTATTGAATTCAGATCCGAAAACGATAAGAAAATGAATCACTAGTCGCTCAGTTTGTGGCAGTGAAAGTTTCGTTTTCGGTAGCTCGCAGAAGGTACCATTTGCGGACCTTTTGTAAAATCTTTTGCGAGCCTTTTATGCTATCTTTTACGATACGATACGATTTTAATATCATTAACAAGCCGAAAGTAATAGGCTGTTTACATTTGGGCTGCGTCATGCTTCTTTTCGTCTTGCCGGAGACGCAGTTTTTTTTACATAGGTTAAGCAACTATCACCACTAATAACAACAAAAACTTGTAGATCAAAAATCAAATTTTGGCGCTAAAAATGTATGATTGTGCAAAAGGGTGAAAATATAAATAAAATCATTAAATAAAATACTTGAATCTGATTGTATTATTATCATACGAAATTTTTCTGACCACTTATGCCATTAAGATACTGCTGGAGACGACTTTCGGTGGTTTTCATAATTTGAAGAAGAACTCCCACAAACTCTACAATGAAATGTCTGAAAATAATATATAAATTGTCATCAAGCACCCAAATCCAAATTCAAGACGCACGTCTGCCAATGTAAACGCCTTTTCTGCCGCATTGCGTCTATTCCGATATTGATAGCAGACGCGCCCAGTGTAAAAAGGCTATAATATTTAGACCATGGTCTAAACTCAGCCATTAATACCTATGTTCCAGAAGTCCCCTTATATGTATCTTCCAAACCACCCTGGTTCTCCAAGTATTTTTCCTATCTAAAGAACGAGAAGGAACGTGTGAGTTGCTTTTGTGGACGCGACTCTACTCTCTTATACCTGTACTCAGTCAGTATATATTTTTGTGAACTTATCAGGGGTGCCACAGAAATCATTTCCGCTGGAAAATCACCTCAATTCTATTCCGCCGTGGCACACACCGATTTTTCAGCGGAATCAAAATAGCTCACAATTTATTCAGCTATTTGGTTAAATACACCCATAAAACACACCTAAAACGATTCGAATCTTACTTTCCCATAAAGGTTGTTTAATTGGTGATTATCTCTCATCCAAATAATTTAACTTTATACATGTTAAGTTAATAAAATAAGCATTTTAGTGAATCACTATTCAATCCGCTGACTGAATTTTCAATTAACGATTCCGCTCTCAATCCGCTGCAGACAGGGGTGGCCACCTAGGGCGATTCGGACTTTCGAAGTTAATACAGCAATGCCATCTTTTTTAAGTCGAATTCGGAGCAATATATTTAATATTAATTATGTTGAAAACATTCTGTTTTTCTTTAATTACAAAAAATAGCTCATTGCAGTAAAACTTCCTTTACGTCAAACGTGTGCATACTTTTTGTGAATATTGTGATAGCAATTGTAGTCATTTGTAGTTCTACCAGGTGGCATCGCTTCAAAATGCAAACACAGAACTAACAAACCATTTCTACTCATTATTGCCATTGCATTTATGTCAAAAACACCTGTTCGGCTAAGTGCAGACCCATGGCAGCACAAATAGAAGCATAGCGATCATTTTACCAAAAACTGGTAATTGTAATGAACTAAACTAGCAGTTGTTTGAGAAGACAATCACAAAAACCAAATTCGTATCGTCTGAAGACGACAACGAGTCCGATGTGCATCTGAGAAGCCTGCGCTGCAAGGTTTGTATTCTAATATGTTGCCTACGTAGTTCTTCAATGGCCAACAGTCTCGGTAAAAGCATTTTATTAAGTTTACCGTATAATTCAGATGTCTGTTTTTTTTTACCAGCTGATTGATGCCATGCACGGAGAGTTGCCAGACAACTGCTAGAGTTGACGAGTACATTGTTTTGTTTGATTCGCACGATATGGGATGTTTTTTATACCCGTACTCAAAAAAGAGTTAAGGGGTATATTAGATTTGTGGTAAAAGTGGATGTGTGTAACACAGAGAAGGAAAATTTTCCGACCCCATAAAGTATATATATTCTTGATCAGCATCAATAGCCGAGTCGATAGAGCCATGTCTGTCTGTCCGTCTGTCCGTCTGTCCGTCTTGTTTGACGCCTGGTTCTCAGAGACTATAAGAGTTAGGGCAACCAAATTTGGTTTCAAGACTCATGTGATATCACACTGCTACAAGTGTATTTCAAAATTTCGCCCCGCCCCCTTCCGCCCCCACAAAGGACGAAAATCTGTGGCAGGCACAATTTTAAAGATACGATAAAACTAAAAACGCAGTATCGTAGAGAATGCCCATATCTACCAGATTGCCGAATATAAATCAGATCGGATCATAAATATAGCCAGAATGAAGAAATTAATTTTCAGCTGCTTCCCCCGCCCCCTCCTGCAAGACAAACACAACTCATTCTCTCTCTCGCTCGCACACTCTGCCGCGTTCAGTGCGCGAGCAACCCCTAGCAGAGGAAATGTAGAATCTGAATGGTACATCTATAATCTACATTTTAGATGTAAAATATACATTGTAGATGTAGATGTAGATAACAGATGTAGCAAAAAAATGTAAAATGTAAAATTTTTTTTTTTTTCTAAAATTCTAAAAAATTATATCTCAAAAATGTATTTACTGACTGAGTACGGGTATAAGTAGAGTCGCGTCCCCAGAAGCGACTCACACGTTCCTTCTCGTTTGCTTTGAAATCATAGAAGTACAGCTTTGAAATATAAATTATTTTATATCATAAAAGAATAAATATAAAAACCAATTGTTTTTATATGATAAAATCATTAAAACTATTCGAATTGAATCTTGAAAGGTGCCAACCCTAGGCTTAGTTCGAATTTGGTTTGTGACAATGCTAAGAAAAATGAAATCGCTCGTAATTCTGTGTCACGGCGGAAATTTTAAAGCGGCAATCCTCTGCGCGGTTTCCAATTTCACTAGTGATTTCTGTGGTACCCCTGTATGATTTATGTAGAATTTTAAAATATTTAACATTTTTTTTTTGCTATATTTGTTAAATTCATCTATATCTACAATGTCGATTACGCATCTGAAATGTAGCTTATACATACACAATGTAGATTCTACGTATCCGCAAAGGTCGAGCACTGCACAGGGAAGAGTGTGTGCGAGTGAAACAGAGAATGAGTAGCGTCAACAGCGCTAGAGGAGGTGGGGGGAAGCAACTAAAAACTAATTTCTTTATTCTGGCTATAATAATGATCCGATCTGATTCAGATTCGGCAATCTGGTAGATATGGTCATTCTCTACGATACTGCGATTTTAGTTTTAGTTTAGTTTTTCTAGCGCTTCTAGCTCAACAAGACGGACGGGCAGACGGACATGGCTATATCGACTCGGCTATTGATGCTGATCAAGAATATATATACCTTATGCGGTCGGAAACGTTTCCTTCTCTGCGTTGCACACATCCATTTTACCCAAAAATGCTATATACCCCTTAACTCTTTTTGAGTATTTTTTTTGAGTAAAAAATCATAAGCTCAAAATGTATATGCTGACTGAGTACGGGTATACATAAGTAGAGTAGAGTCGCGTCCCTCTCGTCCTTCTCGTTTAAGTAAGTATTGTACAGATGGGTGTTAAATTAAATGACGACACAAATAACTTCAACCTATCTAACTATTTAACTATTATTTACTCTCTTTGCAGGATGAAAAGAATCAATTGCTTATAACAAATATTTGGCTTAAATTGGTAAGTTGTCTGGTTTTTTTAGATTAAATTCACAGTGGAAAAAATGCATAGTATTTTATATTATACTAGGGAGCAAGCCCCCTGCTCACTCGTGTAACAGATAACGATTAGTAGGAAAGATGTTTAACTCAGATTTTGACCACCACGCTATTATTCCGGCTACTGTCTCGTCGGCAAAAGGGTGGTATACTTTTCTTGTCAATTCCGAGTTGCAAATTTAATAACTTTTTCGCCCAACTAGTTATAAGTGTGAAATTTAATATATGTATTAAGTACATATGTATATGTACATATATATGCAATCTTATTTTTATAAAAATTTCTACTAGTTAAATTTAAAAAAAAAATTTTAATTACACTACTTGACAAAATTGAATTTTTATTTAGGCTGTGAACCAAATTGACTTTTTCTGATAGATTTCGGGATTTAAAAATTTTTGTAGTACTTCAATTTTTTTTTATGGTGTAATTTTTTTTAAAGAATTGTTAAAATCTGGTATTTTTTTCATGGCTTTTTTCAGAGATTGTGCCTTTATTTTTCACATAACTTAAGTTTCTTATATCTGGTTGCAGACCATTGCAATTCTAAAAAGCTGACAAATAAATCTATAAATCCGACCCAGACCCTTTGTATCTGCAGCTTAACGCCTGGAAGATATTATGCTTTCAAATTCAAATTTCATCATTGTTTGCGATATTTATTTTTCGAAATTTTGACTTTAAAAACTCTGGAAAAGTCGAAAGAAAACCGAGAAGGAACGTGTGAGTCGCTTCTGGGGACGCGACTCTACTTATACCCGTACTCAGTCAGTATATACATTTTTGAGCATATGATTTCTTAGAATTTTAGAATAAAAAAAAAGTTACATTTTACATTTTTTTGCTACATCTGTTATCTACATCTACATCTACAATGTATATTTTACATCTAACATGTCGATTATACATGTACCATTTAGATTCTACATCTCCTCCGCTAGGGGTTGAACGCGGCAGAGTGTGCGAGCGAGAAGGAGATAGAGTATCAAGTCTCTGGCTGGAGGAGGCGGGGGAACCAACAGAAAATTAATTTCTTCATTCTGGCTATAATTATGTTCCGATCTAGTTCAGATTCGGCAATCTGGTAGATATGGGCATTCTCTACGATACTGTTTTAGTTTTATCGTATCTTTAAACAATTTTAAACAATGCCTGCCACAGATTTTCGTTCTTTGCGAGTGCGGAAGGGGGCGGGGCGAAATACACTTGTAGCAGTGTGATATCACATGAGTCTGGAAACCAAATTTGGTTGCCCTAGCTCATATAGTCTCTGAGATCCAGGCGACAGACCAGACGGACAGACCGACATGACTATATCGACTCGGCTATTGATGCTGATCAAGAATATAAATACTTTATGGAATCGGAAATGTTTCCTTCTCTGCGTTACACGCATCCACTTTTAACACAAATTTAATATACCCCTTAACTTTTTTTTGAGTACGGGTATCAACACCTCAAAATTGGATCTGAATAAATTAGTCTGTGCAACAAAAAAAAGTGAATTCGTCCGATACTCTATCGTGTCTCTGGCTGAAAGAGGCGGGGGAACCAACAGAAAATTAATTTCTTCATTCTGGCTATAATTATGATCCGATCTGATTCTTTGTTGTGACGGAAGGGGGCGGGGCGGGGGCGAGTCTTGAAACCAAATTGGGTTGCCCTAGCTTTTATAGTCTCTGAGATCCAGGCGCTCATCAAGACGGACGGACGGACAGACGGACAGACGGACATGGCTATATCGACTCGGCTATTGATGCTGATCAAGAATATATGGGGTCGGAAACGTTTCCTTCTCTGCGTTGCACACATCCACTTTCACCACAAATCTAATATACCCTTAACTCTTTTTGAGTACGGGTATAAAAACGCATATGGAATGGCCTGTGGCACAGTGACAAAAATGATTTTGACTGATGATAGTAAAGTTGTACTATTTGGTAAGATAGACTCAAAACATTATTTTTGGCATCCGCAGAAATCCTGTTACCAAAAAATAGCATACTGGGGCCCAGCTCATATTAGCTAGTACTTTCTAGCCTGGAGTTTGAGTATAGTATGGCATTGAGCGAAACTGTGTATGTAGGCATACTTTAAAATATATATCGTATGCTGGAATACCAAATACGTTGTTGCAACTGCAAATCCGTCAACCAGAGCAAAGTTTTAGCAAGTGGTTCAAGGATTATTGGCTCAAATCCTATTGAGGCGTTGGCAAGAGATTAATGACCCATGTCCGGCCGGTGCACGTTCGATATGAAACCCAAATTGATTAAAAACTAAATATTAAAGCTCAAGAATAATGAAGAACATGAAATATATTTTGTCATTTGAGTTTAGTTTTTTTTTTCGATTTTCTAAAAAAACACTACTATTTTATTGAACAGCATATTTCAAGGGTATTCGGCTTATATCATGTACAACAAGAAGATGGAACATAAATGTATGAATATTTCTTCAATTTTGTAATGCTAACAGTCCAGTCTATTTAAAAAGGTATCACTTGTTAAATTGGAAAGACTAGAAATCTCTCAAAAAGAGATCGAAAGTAGTGAGGTGCGGCACTACTATTTCCTTGAACACAACTGTAACTAAAGAACGTGCGAAAACAATAAACAAGTACATTTACAGAACCGGAGAGAAAACAAAACTTTTGGGAAATAGAATTCAACCCAAATCCAACACGCAACACAAACGAACACGCCCACCCTTGGTCATATGTTTCCAATGCTATTAAATCACTATGACCCCTTTCTCAAGGCCGTTAACTACAGGGGCTACAGGGTATCACAGTTCATTAGAGAGATTATTTGTACTCAAACATTATACAATTTATTTAATAATAGTTAAAATTGACATCTAAGTAAATACTAAACTCTTAACATTTAAAGACTTTAATAATTCCCCCAGAAATATTAAATATATGTTCTAGTCGACGGAATTCGTTTACAAGTTTTACAAGTTTACTACTTTCCCTTTTCGACCATTCTCCTGTCCACTTTCCTTCTCCTTCACCCCAAATGTGCATCTTTCCCAGTGGGTGGCGTTGCTTGCCACTGTGTACTTCAGCTTACTTTAATAAAACCTAAGGCTACAAGGAACCTTACACTCGTTGCGCTTGTTCGCCAACCCCAACGTCTTCTATATTTTTTTATAGATATTTTTTAAAAGTTTATTTTTGTTTAGTACTATGTACATTCTTGCAAATGTATTTGATAGATTTCACTGAACTGCAGAACTTAACATTAATGTGAGCATAGGATAATAAAGTACTACCCATCGATTGTCAATGTTTGCGTTGTTGATTTTTGTTATGAATGATTGTTTACCATTGTCAATATTTCTTTTTCGATATATTGGATATCCATCGACGTTTGTGATGGTCTCTTTGCCAGTGGCGTAGCTACGTTTAAAGTATTCTTCATACAATTCTATGGGGAAACGGCTGGAGTAACGTTCCAAACGGTAAAATATGATCTTCGGAGGGTTTGCCAACCAATTTCAGATCAGCCGTTTCTTCATTGAATTTAATGAACGAATTTTCAAACGACGCCCAATTACCTATTTCACCCACACCCAAAAATACACAACAAATAAATTTAAAAAAACGAGAAGGAAAGTTTGCGTCGCTTCCTCAGACGCTACTCTACTTTTATACCAGGACTCAGTCAGTATATAAATTTGTGAACTTATGATTTATGTAGAATTTTAAAATATTTTACATTTTAAATTTGTTGCTACATCTGTATCTACATCTGAAATGTAGATTATACATCTACAATGCAGATTAAACATTTACAACGTAGATTATACACTTACAATGTAGATTCTACATCTTCCCCGTGAAAGGGCGGTCACTGCAAAGGGAAAAATTTTTAAATACACTTTATTAAAAAAATCATAAATAACTATTATATGTAATTTTATAAATATAAATTTAAAATATCCTTTACTTCTTATTTCTATTAAAAAAATTAAAAATAAGAATTAAAAATGATTTATAATATAAAAATCGTAAATAGAAATTTGTGGCTGATATAGCTTATTATGACTGAAATATAAATTATTGTATATTCCATGTTTACGTAACGTTTTCCCCTCAAATTGATTTATTTACTTAAAATTTGCATTCATAGCTCTTATTTGCGGTCCCTGATAATAATGATCCGATCTGATTCAGATTCGGCAATTTGGTAGATATGGTCATTCTCTACGATACTGAGTTTTTAGTTTTATCATATCTGTTTTAAAATTATTTTGAAATACACTTGTAGCAATGTTATATCACATGAGTCGGAAAACAAAACTCCGTTGCTCTAGCTCTTATAGTCTCAGAGATCTAGGCGCTCATCAAGACGGACAAACGGACAGACAGACATAGAATCGGCTATTGATGCTGATCAAGAATATATATACTTTAAATATACACACATCCACTTTTACCACAAATACAATATACCCCTTAACTCTTTTTGAGTACGGGTATTAAAAGATCCACATCTCAAAAACTAAGAGTTTTGATGTCATTGGATTGCGAAGTCAAAGTTAATAACCTTAAATGCCGTCCTTCACTTGGTATACTCCTGTATTTTCGCCAGTAACTCGTTGGCATCTTCGGCGATCTTAATGTGCATTGAAATAAGAAGTGTTATCCTCCGGTATGGGCAGGCTCGTAAATATGATTATGATTATAATCAGTAAATTGCAGAGGAGACCATAAGATTTATCAGAAACTGACCAATATTGTTGTAGGCCACAATCAACTGTGCCTTCAACGAGTTCCTCACTGGCTTCAAATGCAACATGCCCACACCGCGACCTGCATATTCAGATGCATATAAATAATAAGAATTCCAGGGTTCAAAAGTAGGTTTTAAAAAAGGATATTTTTATTTAACCGAACTTATGTTAGAACATAGGATATGATAGTGAATTCACCAGCTCAATGTTAGAACGTCTCAAACGGAACTGTCTTCCTATTCTCGAGCTATTGATCTCGAGACCTTTGTTGGGAAGCTTAAAACGTATCTTCTTAAGCTTTCGGCTTCGGCTGATATTTTGTTTTCGTATTTGAGAAGTGATGGCTTCGGCTGAGAGAGTCGAAGCTTTGGTTGCGAGAGGCGTTGTTTTGATGCAACTACATAAGGTGGTCTCTTCAGCTGGGATGAGGACGATAAACATTTTCAGCCCTCTCCGCTCTCTGAGAGACAAGCGCTAGAAAGAGATAGCAAAGGAAGTTTAAAAAATGACTGGTAAAAATGCAGTCCCCAAAAGAGAGCAGATCTCGCGATGAGACTACCTTATATAGTTACATCATGCATTGGCCTATGTGTGGGAGGCTTGGAAGATGCGTCGGCTTGGATGAAACAGGCGGCCGCAGCTAGCGATCGGTATTGGATTTTATCTTGAGAACTCATTTGATTACAAGAGTTCTACCTTCTATTGGAGTGTGGTAACGATTCTGGATTGTTCATATGGAGTGTGGGAACGAGCTGATAACGGAATGGTCAGCGACGTTTGATTGCATTCCTGAGTTTTGGGTTGCATGAGACTTCCTGTTGATTTCGGCATGGACGATTCATGCTTTGTTTATGCAGGTGTTGGGGCATCTTCTCATATGTTTATCACACTTCTCATAGATACGAGTACATCCATAGGTGTAAGGGTGAGTGCTGGGCATACCCTGCAGTACGGGTAAGCGATGTATAAGCAACTACACATCGATGGCAATGTCATGCAGCTCGATGACATAAGCGATGACCCGCCATTCGATGGGCTGCTTACTTTAACACAGGGATGCCCTAGCAACGTAGGCGATGACATAGTAAGCGAGAATTAACCGAAAGTAAGGCTTTAATAAGCGATGAACTTACCTAATAAAGTACGGCCATAAGAACACTACTCGACAAAATTTAACTTTTTATTTAGGCTGTGAACCAAAATGTCTTTTTCTGATAGATTTCGGGATTTAAAAATTTGTGTAGTACTTTATTATTTTTTTATGGTGTCATTTTTTTTAAGAATTTTTAAAATCTGGTATTTTTATTCATGGTTTTTTTCAGAGGTAGTGCTTCTATTTTTCACATAACTTAAGTTTCTTATATCTGTTTTCATAGAACTTTTATCCATAGATTTTAATGAGCAATACCTTAAACGATGCCACATCCTTATTTTTGGCCACAGCCTAATTCTAGTGTTGACTAGTGTAAGCGATGAATTTTCCTTATAAAGTAAGGCCTCAATAAGTTATGTATTTAACAAAAAACGTAAAATATACAAAAAAAAATAGAGTTTGGTTTGCTCTTGCATGCATGTTCTGCTCTTCTGCCGCAGCTGCAGAGAAAAAATCCTGAATAACGCGTAATTGAAATATTTCATCGCTCACTTCTGGTACTGCAGGGTATGTCAAAGTGCTTAACGTATAAAACGTATAACGTATAACGTATAAAAATCCTGAATAACGCGTAATTGAAATATTTCATCGCTCACTTCTGGTACTGCAGGGTATGTCAAAGTGCTTAACGTATACGTAATGCGTGGGTGGGTGTGGGGCATTATAGATATGTTACTAAATATAGTAATGTTAGTTAGTTAGTTAATGTTAATTTTTTATTTTCAGGAATGGAATGATATGAATTTACGATGGAATTCCAGTGAGTTTGGTGGTGTGCGGGACTTGCGAATTCCGCCGCATCGTTTATGGAAGCCGGACGTTCTCATGTACAACAGGTAGGTATAGGTGCAGATAAAATTTTACCGCGAAAAAACATTGCATTTATATCATTTCAGTTGCGCAAGCCACTGATTACTTACAATATGTTTAAAGCTGACGTTTGTTGGGTTTGTCTGTCTGGCTTACAGACAGATACAGAGAAACCGGATTGTGTTTAGACTTCTGTGATATCACTAAGTCAAATGTTTTTCCATTTTTAAGCGAGAGGGAACTGTGTGTGTCGCTGCAGTGGCCACGACTCTAAGTTTATACTCAGTTGTGTCAGTCAGTATATACATATATGAGCATATGATTTATGTGGAATTTAAAAATCTTTTATCTGTCTACATTTTTCCGCTACAAGAGGACTTCAAAGGGCGCACACTGCACAAAGCAGAGTGTGTAAGCGAGAAAGAGAATAAGGCAGCGTTGGAAGGTGGTAGCTTAGCCACTTAGCTTAGCCAAAATGAATTTCTTCATTCTTGCTATAAATTTGGCCATTTTCTCGTATTTTAGGAGTCTATTAACAAATTTGCTTTATTTAGGTAAAATAGTCTCTCAGAACTAGGCGAAACAACAAGACGCACGGACACACAGACATGATTTTATTGGCTCGCCTAGTGATGCTGGTCAAGAATAAACATACTTTATGGGTATAGGTATGCATGGAAAAAATTTTAGTTTTAATTGAAAGACAGTCTGGTTCTAGCTCTTATAGTCTCTGAGATCCCGGCGTTCATTAACACAAACCGACGGATATTTTAATTCGACTTGGCTGTTTATACCGACTATCTTCTGGCTATTACATACACTTATACAAATTTTATACACCCATGTATTGTTTAAGTATCCGATAATAAAAAATTATTCCTTTTCATTATTCGGAGCTATAAGTCTGTTCGTCTGCTCTTTAAAGAAACGGTCGATTTTATTAAATAATGTAATCGTAATGGAATTTAGCTTGATTAAACAATGCATTCTGTTACACTTTGAAATTCCAGTGCAGATGAGGGTTTCGACGGCACTTATGCTACCAATGTGGTGGTGCGCAACAACGGGAGCTGCTTGTACGTTCCACCGGGCATTTTTAAATCAACTTGCAAGATAGATATCACCTGGTTCCCATTTGACGATCAGCGATGTGAAATGAAATTTGGTTCTTGGACCTACGATGGCTTTCAGGTGAGTGAACGGCGGCAAAAATCGGTGGACATAATTTTAATTACTTAATTACTTACTCTTCATCTTACCAGTAAGTAAGCTAACTTTGTTGAGCTAAGTTTATATACCCTCCAAACGACCAACAAATCTCTCTTCTATACAGAGAAAAACATAACCGACTTAAGCAAGAGACTGTCCCAGTAGTCTTTTTTTATCAGATTGGAATGGTGCTACGAATAACAAAAACTTACGAGTACATTTGTTTGCTTATACCATTTACTCAAAGAGTACCCAGGCGGTGTCGTCCGCTTAGGTGGCGGTCATTAACTTGGGACTGCGTGGGAACGGAACTTTGGACGGGAAGGTGGTGTTTAGAACACAGATCCCAACACACTCCCCTGTGTTACACCAGCATGGATGAGTCTGGTTGTAGATATGCAATCTCTGACTTCAACTCTTATATTCCTGCTTAGCAGAAATAATCAAATGTACAGGAAGAAGTACAATTAAGAAACTCTCTCGGTTGGTTTTAAGCTCCCTAGTACTATTGGCAGAGATTTGGTTAAATAAACCGCTAAAATAAATTTTACTCATAGAACGTGTTACAGTTTTGGAGAGGATATTTAATTTATAATTTATCTACATCATCATAATTTAAGATTAAGCGAGAAGGAACATGGGAGTGGCTTCTGGGGACGCGACTCTACTTATACCTTAGTCAGTATACTTATACATTTTTGACCTAATGATTTTTTAGAATTTTAAAACAAAATTTTACATTTTACATTTTTTTGCTACATTTGTTTTCTACATCTACATCTACATCTACAATGTTTATTCTACAACTAACATGACTAACAGGCAGCCGGACAGACAGACAGACAGACATGGCTATATCGACTCGGCTATTGATGCTGATCAAGAATATATATACTTTATATATATTATATTTATATATCGGAAACGTTTCCTTCTCTGCGTTGCAAACTTCCACTTTTACCACAAATACAATATACCCCTTTTTTTTCAGTACGGTTATAATAAAGAGATTAAACATCTTTTTATACCCGTACTCAAAAAGAGTAAAAGAAATTAATTTGCAGATGCTTCCCCCGCCGCACGGTGGCTCCTTTTCTCAAAACACGTTGCAAAATTAATAACTTTTTAACCCGGCTAGGTAAAATAAATTTTTAAAAGAAAAATTAAAGTAGGCTTGTCACTGAAAGGGGCGTAATTAACGTTCAAATTTCGTTGTTTTATCATAAACACCATAAATAAAATTGAACAACATGCGAATACATTTGTGCAACAATTCTTAATATTTAAAAAAATTTCTACAAGTTAAATTTAAAAAAAATTTGTATTTAATTATTAATTTATTTTGAGCTGATAGCACGAAAAGTTAACGTCCAAAAAACGTTAAGTAAAAACATTGAACAGTCCATTTTTTAGGTTTTGAATCATGAAATAGAGACATAATCGAAGCGTTTTTTAAAAACTGTGCTTTCCCAGAAAATGGCTAACACCTATTTTTTGTAGTAGGGTGGATATGGTCGGGTCGGCTTAGGTTTCCCAAGAGTATGATTCCCAATAAATAGTCTTCAGATGGTGTTTTAATTTATCGAAGGTATATTGTTCGATCGTGACAGATATACGTATGTATATCGGCCGGCGGCTAGCGCCCGTGATGGAGAGCCGTGGATCGCATTCACGCAGCGCGAGAGCGAAGGGCACGGGAGAGCGCGCGAGCTAACGGTGCGATGTTAATAGCATTAACAGCGCTGCTGCCCTAAACATCCTCCCCCCTTGCAGAACTGCAACTTCCCGTCCTATGGCTGCGTACAAGCCCCGGACACAATCCATCCGAAAACGGTGCTCTGGGCCACTGGAAGGCCGTCTCCTTGCGCAAGGAACCCGGGCTGGCTGGTGGCCGGGCGATGGAAGTTGTCATTGGCGAGGCGAATGTCGTCGAACTTGGCTCGAGTCGTCTCGCTCAAGGGTCGCAGCCGCGTGCGGACGCGTAAGTGGGGTTCAATCTTGAGGACCACGTCCAATTGAACCTCGCCGGTTTTGGCGCGAACGATAGCGGTGGCTACCTTCTCCGATCCGGGCAATTTTATGTCGGCGGCCAAGGAAGCGTCAATGCAGCTCACCGGCGTTAATGGGTCGATGAGCGCCGTTGTCTCGTGGGTTTTGGCGCCCGTATCCAAGATCATCTGGGCCGTCGGGAGGAAATTTATGCTTCGGTGCTGGAGCAGGGTGTTGACCGATGGAGCAGGATTCCCCACGACGGGACGGCTTGTTGGGAGCCGAAGGCGGCGACTGGTTTGGGACACCGGAGCTGGAGACGGAACGGGAGCACCGGCCTCCACTTCGGCAGTCCTTGCCGGAATGCTGGTGAGCCAGGCAGTTCCGACAGTACTTGTTGACCAGTACGGCTCGGAGCCTTTTCGCCACGGTCAGCTTGAGGAAACTGCGGCAGTCCCGTAGCGGATGGCTTCCGGAGCAGACGCGGCAGCGGTAAGCGGGTGTTCCTCGGGAAAGTTGGCTCCCTGAGGTGCGGTTGTCACGGGATCGTGGAGCCATCTGGATCTGGATGCGAAATAACTGGTATGGAAAAGAATAATCGGAGACGCATTAGTAACGTGCTAGGAACAGATAACAGGCACACTCTAAGTACTGTTGGACGAACAAAAAGACGAGGGCGTGGATGGAATAGTAGACACGGAAAGGCATTATAAATGGGAACGCCTTCCGACCGGGCGTTTGAGGACACCGCGGGCCGTGAGAATGTCTACCACCCGGACCCTCTTGTCGGCGCCGGGATACACGGACTGTACTCTTCCGAGTCGCCAGTCATTAGAGGGCAGGTTATCTTCCTTGACGATAACCATATCGCCGACCTGAAGATTGGGCATCGCTGTCTGCCACTTGTTGCGCTTGTGGAGTTCTTTGAGATACTCATCTTTCCACATCTGGCAGAATTGCTAGTTGAGGGCCTTCAAATGCTGCCACCGATTAATGATCGACTGGAGTTCTCCTTTGTTTCGGGCTCTGCTGTCGCCATTAACGGTGCTCCAATAAGGACGTGCCCGGGAGTAAGGGCCAGCAACTCCGTCTCTTCAAATGTATATTTTCGGGTCGACTTGGCTTTGTAGAAGAGCGTATTAAAACACTTTACGCAGGCTTCCCACAAGCCCCCCATGAGTGGAGCTCCTGGCGGGATAAGCCTCCATGCAACCCGCTGATGGCTATATGCATCAGTCACCGAGCCCTGGAACGCCTCGAGGAAGTCCCGAGAAAGGACAGTGGCTGCTCCCACGAAAGTTTTCCCATTATCTGAATGGATATGCTGCGGACAACCTCGTCGAGCGACGAAACGAGCAAAGGCGGCTAGATATTTCGCGGTGGTCAGGTCGGAAGTGGCCTCCAAGTGAATAGCCTTTGTGGAAAAAAACAAAAACGCACACATAACCTTTAGAAATCAGGCAAGCTCTCCCGGTATAATTCTTTATGTCAAAAGGACCGGCGTAATCAATTCCTGTATGGGTAAACGGTCTGGAGAAAGAAGTTCGCTCTGTCGGGAGATCACCCATCAGTTGGGTCTGTAACTTCTTCTTGTGGACGATACATACTTTGCATGAGTTCACCACACCCTTTATCAGGTTCCGGATCCTCGGAATCCAATACTTGCAACGAATTAGGCGAGTCATCAGTTGATTGCCGCCATGGAGAGTTATTCTGTGCGTGAAGTGAGCCAGCAGGCGAGACAGGCGGCAACTATAGGAAAGGATGATTGGATGACGCTCGTCATACTTCAGATCTGGAGAAGCTGTGACACGGCCACAGGCTCTCATGATCCCATGTCGGTCGAGAAAGGGGTTAAGGTTCAGAATAGAGCTCGCACTTGGCACGGGACGTTTACCACTCAGGCAGTGAAATTCTTGGGGGAAGTCCCGGCGCTGAGTCTCTAGGATAAGAGTTCGTTCCGCTTCGTTTATTTCCGCGCTAGAGAGGGGGTCTCCGCGTGCGGGTGCTACCTTCCGGCAACCCTGAATAAAACGCAGAACATACGCCCGCACTCGAAGAGCCCGCTCAAGCTAGGAGAATCGATCCAGGAAGTCTTCGGATGGGCTGGGAGCAAAATGTACCTTTACGGCCCTCTGCTCTACGGTCATAATGGGGCTGCATCGGCTTGGGTCGGCCATTGATCACGTGGAGATTGCAACCCAGCTGGCCCATGCCACCAGAGTTGGTTATCGACCAGTTCCTGTAGAGCTACGCCTCTACTGGCTAAGAAAGATACAATTTGGTCGGGAACATTACTCGGCACTGGGCCGGTAAGCACCCACCCAAAAATAGTTTCCTGTCCGAGGAGGGACCCACAGATGTCGGTCTGTGAGCCGCTTAACAGGATGGACGGAAGGATGTCGGCTCCGATCAGAACATCTATCTGAGAGCTCTCATAGAATGTAGGGTCTGCTAGTGGCAGGTTCGGCAAGTCTTGCAGCGCACTTTGCGGGATCGGATAAGAAGGCAGATTGCCGGCTATGTCTGGTAGGACGTAGGCCGTGGCGTTTAATTGTACGCCCGGCGTAATCAGGGAGCGGATGGAAAAATCGCAGAGCTTCTTGGACTGAGCTGCTACAGTCTGATTAAGACCTGAAACTTGGGCCTGAATAAGGCGGAATGGTAGTTTGATAATATTGAAGAGTCGTTCCGTAATGAACGGGCACGAAATTTGTCCCCAGGTGGCAAATGTTGATTATTGCAGTGCCGAGAAGCACAGCCCTTGTTCCTGAGGCAAAATAGTTCTGAAAGTTGGGTGGAGTGACGAAGGAATCGGGATCCTCCGCTGTGATGGCTGTCGATTCGCTGGGAGCTGGAGTACCACGGTGCAGAAGCGTGTGGTGGCGGGATCCACAAGTGAAGCAACTGTGGGCGCTTTGGCATTCGCGGAGCTGATGACCTCTGGCGAAACAGTTCAAGCACAGCTGCCTCTTTTTTATACAGCGGGCATGTGCATCCACGGTCATCCACGGTCACGGATCAGAGATCGCACGTTCTTCTCTTCGGGCTCACTTGAGTCTGGAAGGAGTGAAACATCCTTGGCACGGGACTGCCATGAGACCGGAACGGATTGGAATTGCTTCCGGAGGGCTGCGGATTCTGGGTACCTTTGGACGTAATAAATTCGGATGGCCTTTGGACGTCAAATAGCGCTGAGTGAGGATGGCGTCGATTTCCGTCCATGGAGGCACCTCCTTCTTGTCTGTGACGGATGCCTCCCACAGGGACCGGGTCAACTTCGGCAACTTGGAGGCACAGATCGTAACGAAGAGGCTATCCCAGTTGTCAGTGCAGACCTTGGAGTGAGCAAGGGCGGTGAGGACCCGTTGCATCATGCTTTGCAACTCTTTCAATGCTCGACTGGTTTCGGACTCGACGTGAGGCAAAAAGAGCAAAATATTTATCTGGTTGGTCACCAGGAGCCGATTATTTTCATAACGGTTTCGGAGGGCCGACCATGCCGATTCGAAACCATCGTTGGTGAGCTGGGACTTTTCGACTATGGACTTAGGATCGCCACTTGTCTTAGCGGTAAGATGATATAACTTCTCTACCGGAGACAGCCATTCTTTATATAGATCGCCGTATATAAGTCCCGGAAAGTCGGCCAGCGGACGTAATCTCCTGTGAAGGTAGGTTTGCGGAGCAGACGGATGGACTGATGTTTGGGCTAGCTGAGCATTGAGGTCAGCTAGGCACTGTTCAAATACCCCATAACACTCGCCGTACTTCTCACGGATGTCTTCTTGTACCCCTGGATCCGCGTCAACCATCACTGCGGAGCACGCCTTATACTCCGCCTCGACATCCGCCCACATACTGAGGATCTGTCCTCGGTGAGCCTCGGAAAGAGATGCGGATGTAGCGGCAGTGATGCGCGCTTCCAAGTGAGACAAGCGGCCAATGGCGGCGGCTAGTTTTGCCCGTGCAGTAGTGGTGGCGGATGGATCCATCGTGATAGATGGTCGAGAGCTGACGGGACTGAAAACGAAAGAGCTGGTTGGATCGTCTTGGATCCGAGAGTGACGGGAGACGGCAAGAGAACCGACTTGGTCATCGCAGCAGGGCTGCTACTGGCTGCTCTGGGAGTGACTGGCGACTTGATCTTCTAAGTTGGAGTAGTTCCTGAGGCGGAAGATGTGCGTAGCCGACGTGGAGAGGTCACAGCCGAAAATCCTTTGTTGTCCTTGTCACCCGTTGTCATACTACGCACTCACACACGCAGGATTTGAAAGCGAAGTCGGATGCGGGATCCGCGGATTGGCGAACAAAACAAACTTAGGCTTGGATGGGCACCACACACGAAGGCAATAAATCCCTCAAAAAACACAAAAAAGAAGCCACGACTGCTGAATGGAAGAGAAAAGGGCCTCGCGCGTTGCTGGAAAACAATTTTTAATACCAACTCGGATGATTTGTGGTCGCTCTTGATCGAGGTTCCCCAAACAATGAGTGAATCAAATTGATGCACACTGAGGAGAGGAACGGTCAATCTGGCTGTGACAATATTTAAAAAATATTTTTAGTACAGCGCACCTGCGTTTAACTTTTGACGGACTTGTGCAGTGGGCAAATTATCTTGTTTGTTTTGTGCGGATGGATTGCAGACGGAAATTTTCTCGATTTCTTGCTCCTGTGTTATGCCTTGCCGTTAGTAGAGCCGATCTGAGACAAGATCACGAGATTCGAGATGCGAAATAGCAGCGGAAAAGCGCTGTGCCTGGGTTGAGGATAATTCATCACGGATTTTGGGATATTATTCTTTATTGTGGCGCCCGAAAGGTATGGCTGGAACTCGTAAATTTCACGGAATCGCAAAATTTAATATAAAATATATGCCGTTTTATGAGAGTATGTGTGGGCAGCGTTGGGTAGATGTCGAGAGTGGTATATAGATATGGAGTGGTACGTATATGTTTGTATATATGGATTTTTTGTTAATACAATAGTTATATTATTTTAATGTGCACTATAATTTTAAGTAGATGTTAAATGTTAGGACCACTTGGGATAATATGTTAGCTATTTACAGAACCCGATGCGGAAATAAAATGACAAGACACCAACCCAATTTGGCTCTGTGACATGTATTTAAGTATTTTTATTTATTCGTGCTGAGAACGCGTATTTATTACGGGGGTGGGTTGCACTTGGAGTATGTGCGTGTGTATATACACTTATGTAGATCAGCCGTATTTTTGGACTGGAATTTGTGTTGTCTTTCTTTTCGCAGCTGGATTTGGGTGAATTTCTTTTTTTTTTATATTTAAATTCACAAGCGTAAGCCCAGACAAAGCGGAATGGATGCACTACCGTAACACTGGTAGTTGGCGGCGAACGGCCGGAATTGCCGATAATATGGCGTTGGCGAAAAGGAATGTAAAACGGACACTGGATAGCACTGTATGAAACAGATATGTATATAAGAATATATATACATATATCGCGGAACTCAGAACTGGTGGGGAATAAATCAAAATCGCACTAAGAAGCGATTTGGGAAGACGAAATCGATGTAATCCACCGATGCTTGCAGGTTGGACTCCTTCTTATGAGGAAGGTGAAGATCCGGCTGGAAGGACCAATGTTTGTAGTAGGGTGGATGTGGTCGTGTCGGCTTCAGTTTCCCAAGAGTATGATTCCCAATAAATAGTCTTCAGATGGTGTTTTAATTTATCGAAGGTATATTGTACGATCGTGACAGATATACGTATGTATATCGGCCGGCGGCTAGCGCCCGTGATGGAGAGCCGTGGATCGCATTCACGCAGCGCGAGAGCGAAGGGCACGGGAGAGCGCGCGAGCTTACGGCATTAACAGCGCTGCTGCCCTAAACACATATAGTTCATAACGACAAAAGGAAGATTTGTTCAACTTGCTGTTAACTTCCCGGATGAGAGCCGTTACGGACTTAAAATTAGTATATTCCTCTGAAATGGTTGCCCCATTTGAAAATACGGAAAATTGCTTCGTTAATTATGAAAATATTTTATTAAATGCATATGCATGCATGTATTTAGCAAGGGGGCTAATCTAAAATTTACGCATTTATACCATATGAATGTGTTTGTTAATTGTTAGATAGTAAGAATTTTAAACAAAGAATTTATCGAGCAACATCTCTGCATTTTCTAATGGCCGACTACGTAGGGCCGTTTATTTAGCATTGGTTAGAATGGAAAATAACTAATATCTGCCAAAAGGTGCAATTGTGGTAATGGTGTTTTCTTTTGTTTTGTTATTGTGTGTTTTCGTGTGTGTGTGATTTGGTATGCATACGGTACATAAACCGGTTACAAATTTGTCGTCGCAACTAGAACTTGAACCAGTTGGACTGCGGAGAGGGTTTCCTACGTAGAGCAAATGAGGGTCTGAAGACACGGCGACAGCCTCTGTTGATTGCAGTTGTAGAGAATGAGTGAACAGGTAGTGATGGTACTGTTTCTGATACTGATTTTATTCAACAAACTTAAATTCTATTTATAGGTAACAAAAGGTACAGAAAGTGCTGAGTCTAGTAAGAATATGGTAAAAGGGAATTGGAATTAATATTGAATTAATTTGGATTTACTATGATATTGTGTTATTGGGCAAGTGTGATAGTCAGCAATTGCACCAGTGTTATTGCCCTCTAAGGGCGATCCCATCGTTGGCAGAAATTTCTGCAGAAGCGGTTATTGTTGAGTCAGCTACAATGCTTTGTCGTTTGTTATTATGTCTCCCGTTACATGTCGTCGAACTGACTTATTCGATAAGTGTATATTAAGTAACATTAATTAATGCATAAATATGCAACTGAACATGTCTTTGCTGAATATCACCACTATTTTTTCGTGCAATCTAATGTTTGGCCAAAATCACCTTTTTATTATATTCCGCTAAAAATTGAAAATAGTGCAGAAAATGACGTGTTTTTTTTAAATCTATTAAAAGGTAATCGCAAAAATATTTTATTTTTTTTCCTAATTCATATTTTAAATTTTTTCCTTAATTAAGAGAAGAAAAAAATGTTCTCCTTATCTTGAGTACTTTTTGAGAAAAATACATTAATCATTGCCTATTAAGCACGTTTTTCTTCATTTTTTCAAACACAGAAAAATGGTCCAGCTTGAACAACGATTATAAATCTTTAAAAATTTTTGTAAATTATAAAATTTCGGCATTGAATAGCTTGATCAATTCCTAACTGAAAGGTAACAAAAGTTTTGCCAAATTCAACAACGCATTATCCGACTTTTGTAACGAGTTTTCGGAAAACGAGCCACATTCAGCAAGATACTCGCTACTTATTATCTTTCTCGTTCGCAGGAGATGTAGAATCTAAATGGTACATGTAGAATATACATGTTAGATGTAGAATATACATTGTAGGTGTAGATAAGATAACAGATGATGTAGCAAAAAAATGTAAAATGTAAAATTTTTTTTTTTCTAAAATTCCACAAAATCATAAGCTCGAAAATGTATATACTGACTGTACAGAAGTATTTTTGAAGAAGCTTTTTTCAGAGGAAGCGCTACTTTTTGCACATAACTTAAGTGTCTTACATCTGTAGCTATAAATGAGATTCAAACGCTTTGTGATTTCAGCTTACCGTCTGGGAAACAAAGAGAATTCAATTGCAAAAATGATGAATTTTGTGTATCTTGTATCTTCTTAGATAAAATATTTGTAAATCCATCATCTTTTGGTAGTTTTCTTATTTGGGTACCATCAAATACTCCTTATTTCACTGTTGCCGGCGATAGACGTGGAAAAGCAGCTTTAAGGCAACGCATTGATTCGCCTTCCTTATCCTATGTCTTAACACAATTTTTCATTAGTCCCAGCTTAATGTGTAATGGTGGTAAAATAACGTCTTCAAACTTCACGAGAGCTGCATTCTGTATGTTGTAATTTTCCAAATAATGTTCCTCCCGTTTTGGCCAGAGTTTTCTTGAGTAATGCTGTTCTCTAGCTCTACTATCCTATAGACACAGGAAGTAGCAGTGTTTTGTGTAACCACCTTGCAATCCCATTAAAATGGCTACGACTTTTAAGTCACACTCGACCTGGTGTTTTTTATATTTTATATTTTCAAACAATTTGGCCATTGTTTGCTATGTTTCCTTCATATTAACAGCATGGGCGATGGGAACAGACGGCTTTTGGTTTCCATTATGTAATTCATACCAAAGGAACGAGATCAGGTACCAAATGTAAAACCCTTTTTCGTTTGCTTTGAGCCCAATTGGGCAGTTGGGCCCGCAACCTTCCAACAAGTATTTTTTGTTCATTTTTTAAGTTTGGTTAACGTATTTTAGCTCCAAAAGTCCAATAGGACACAGGATATTTTTTTTTCGACTTTTCCTAAGTTTTTAAAGTTTCGCAAAAAATACCGCACAAAAATCATAATTTTTGCATTTCAATGCTTTATATTTCCCAGACGGTAAGCTGAAATCACAAGGTGTTTGGGCTTGACTTCTATCTGCTTAATTATCTTTTCCAAATAGCAAACAACCTTCTTTACAACCAGACGTAGGATACTAGAATTATGTGTAAAAAAGAAGCGCTACCTCTGAAAAAAGCTTTAAAAAATACGTTTTCAAAAATTCTTCAAAAAAAGTTCTGGCGTTGAAAAAAAAAAATATCATCAAACCAAATATCATCATCAAGTCCCAAATCTTTAAGAAAAAGTTGGTTTTGTTCCTTAAGGAAAACTCGTGTCGAGTAGTGTAATAGCTATTAAATCGCTTCGCCCCCTGCAGACGCTCCTCGATGTTAGGCACAGGAAAATTGTCCTTCTTGATCAGCTATTTGAGACGGCGATAATCAACGCAGAGTCGATCACTACCGGACACTCGGTATGGCCCTTGAGAAACCACTTGACCACTCTCAACGAACGATGAACGATGTTTGTTTTGCGTATGCCTTGCAGTCCTGTGGAGAAAGAATGGGTGAACTTTTCCATCAAGACGCACATTTGACTTATTTCCTGATCGTTCTGTAGATTGACGAGCTGTTTTGGAAATATGTTGTCGCTTTTAAAAGATACCGGGTGATGAACTGCTCGTTTCACTTCAGTGCCACCTGGCTCAGACTTCAGCAATAGATGAGCGCTAATGATGACGTACTGTCCTAACAGAAAGTCCTTTTGGATCAGTTGGTCGTCTGCTACGTATACTTTGGCAGTAATGATTTTTCCATCGATGTCCATATTAGAGATCTACATGAATTATAAAAAACAGGCATTCGAATTAATAATGCTCAAAATGAATTGAGTGAATTCGAACGCTATGCCAACAGAGTTTGAGTGAGTGAGTGCGCTGACGTAAAACTCATACACACAACATTGAAACGGCAAGGCCCGAATTGAATGAGTGAGGGCTTTTTTGTTTTCTTTTTTTTTTGGTTTATTATGTAGGTTTATTGTAACAATTATCACAGACAATAAAGTACAATTACTTAACGTACTGTTACTGTTGATTAGCAACTTTTGTTAAGGGTCAGGGACAATTTCTATTTACAATTTACTATTTAAAGTTAAATGCGGGACCAACGGACGAAAACAGAGATGATGAAACAATAATTTATATTTTCCTGGTGGCGAAGTCAGACGGATGGATGCAGTTTAACCTTCACCTGGTTGTGCTCCTTACCAATCTTCTAGCGAGGACGTTCAGATGGCTCCTTAGTTTGGTCAAGTATCTTGTGGCTTGCTCGGTAATAATGTCACCGACTGAGGGGACTCCAAGGTCTTTGGCGATGTCTCTATTACGGACACACCATTCAGACCCACAGATATTTCGGAGGGTCTTGTTCTGGAACACCCTGATCCTGTCTAGGTTCGTTTTCGCTGCGATACCATAGACCTGGATGCCATACCTCCATGCAGGCGCGTGGATTACCTTATATATGCGGATCTTGTTGGCCAGGCTGAGCTTGTTGTTAGGCTTAAGAGAGTGAGGGCTGTTTCCGAATTCATTCGAATGTATTCTATTTTTTTGTTGTTGCTGCTTTTGAGTTTATTTGTGTACGTATGGGAAGCAAAAGAAGAAAGGATATTTTATTTTTTTCGGTGATTAAGTTTCTGGCATCTGAAAAAGCTCTTTCAGAAGCCGCATTACTCGCTGGTATGCAAAATATTTTACAGCTTGTTTTACAGGGGGAACTTTGTGAAAATTCCACCACGTTAAACAGTCAAAGTCGGGTGTGTATATTACGTTAATATTGCTATATCCTATTGTTTCCTGTTCTGCTTGGTCTTTGTAGCTGTCTACTTGGCGTACTTCAATATATTCTGAAAATTCATCTTCCGTCGCAGTCTTTTCTAACACAGTGTCTATCAAAAAAGAGGTCATAATTTGTTTACAGTCAAAGAGTGCACGGAAAAAATTCGAGTTATTCGAATTTCTCTGTCTCTGCCATTTCTGTCATTTCGTTTTGTGCACTCCTTCATTCTACCTCATACAACCGAATGTTGAAAAGTTTGAGGCACTCACACACTCCCATTCTTAAAAACTCAATTCATTGTTTGTGTGGCACTCACTCAATTCAATTCAATTCGAATGGATTCTATTAGAATTTTTTTTTGAATGGAACTACTCAGATCTCTAGTCCATATCCACAATCATTGCTTCGGTAAAGAAACAGGAACTCCACAAATGCCTCGAATTTTCATAGAGCACTTGTGGCGATCAGCGTTGATTTGTTTGGCAACTGATTGGCGCATGATACTAGCCTGACTTCCAGTATCAATGAATCCGCTATAGATGTACGACTGTATGTAGATTTTCCTGGTGAATAGTTTGTCGAGATTCGAGGCACCCAAACGCATCCTATTCGCCTGTTGGCATTACTCAATGCATTATTGCATTTGGTACAACGCGACTTCTTCTCTTATTGGTATGAACTAGCGAAGTGCCCCAATTCTCCACAACTGTAGCACTTCTGAGCCTCCTTTGGCTTTGTTAGCTTTACGTCGTAATCATACTTTGCCTCAAAGTTGCTGCCTTTTGGTACGAATTCCTTTTTGTTTGCGATTGGCCAACTTCTATTTACAAAATACGATTCGGCTGTATCATGAAACTGTAACATTGACGAAAACTGAATTGCCGCAATTCCGTTTTGCAATTCTTGATGCTGTAGACCTGATCTAACATATCTTATAACATATGCTTCACTAAGCTTGTACCGCACGCCAAGGGCAGACATCCGGAAACAGAACTCCTTCACTGTCTCGTTTTTTCGTCTGGTTGCATTAGCCATATTGAAGTGAACTTCTGCCTCATCTGGGTTAGATCCAAACTCGTCTCGTATAGCTGCAGCGAAGTTACTTCTTGTGTTGTGTAGAACTTCTAACAGGGCTACTCTCGTGGGAGATACCTTATCTTCTGGTATCTCTCTCTTCTCCTTATCTCTGATCTGCTGCTGCTGATTTGTTGTTGCTGCTACCGCTTGTGCTGTTGCGCCCGATGCTGTTGCCTCTGCGTTTTGCCTTTGCATGATGATCAACGAACCATCATATTCTTCAGCTCCGTCATTTTTATATCCGTAATCAAAAAAGAGTTAAGGGGTAGATTAGATTTGTGGTAAAAGTGGATGTGTGTAACGCAGAGAAGGAAACGTTTCCGACCCCATAAAGTATATATATTCTTGATCAGCATCAATAGGCGAGTCGATATAGCCTTGTCTGTCTGTCCGTCTTGTTGAGCGCCTGGATCTCAGAGACTATAAGAGCTAGGGCAACCAAATTTGGTTTACAGGCTCATGTGATATCACACTGCTACAAGTGTATTTCAAAATAAATGTAAAAACAAATGTAATATGTAAAATTTTTTTTTAATTCTAAAATTCTAAAAAATTATAAGCTCAAAAATGTATGACTGTATGTACTGACTGAGTACGGGTATAAGTAGAGTCGCGTCCCCAGAAGCGACTCACACGTTCCTTCTCGTTAAGCTTATGATTTATGTAGAATAAAAAAAAATTTTATATTTTTTCTACACCTGTTATCTACATCTAAATCTATAATGTATATTATAAATCGTACATGTAGATTCTACATTTACCATTTCGATTCTACATCTTCCCCGCTAGCGGGCACTTGCGCACTGAACGAGGCAGAGTGTGCGAGCGAGAAAGAGAATGGGTAGCGGTTTTCTTGCTGGAGGAGATGGGGAAAGCAACTGAAAATGAATTTTCTCATTCTGGCTATAATTATGATCCGATCTGATTCAGATTCGGCTTGGGTACAATGGCTACGAATGGGTTAAAAATCCACACACGTACTCGTCCTAAGAAAAAAAAATATTTCCTCGTAATCATCGACAATCCTTACATCAAAACCAAACGAACCAGAAATCTATTTAACTTTTCTAAGCAATCTAATTCTTTTGGTTGTTTTACCACTTTACCTTGACTTTGTAAAAATATATCCTTAAATTTTGTCGAGATGGCGTCAGAAAAATCGATCTAAATATCAAGAGACTCAAAAGTGTCATTCATACCCGCTTTTAAACATAGTTAAAGGAATATTTAAAGAGCAAGTAAAACAAAAATTTCGACAACATTTGAGGATATAAGTCAAATGAAAGTTAAAAAAAAAAACAAATAAGAAATGAGGCCAATATACTAATTATTTTAGATGTTTCAACCATTAGACATACATTAAATCGGTAAACAGTTAGATATTACTTCCGATGTGGAATAAAAAAAAAATTTCAATAAGATTTATAATGAAAAATTATAATAGGCAAAATATATAAAAAAATTATATTAGTAAAATTAAAAAAAAGGATATTAGATTACAAATAAAATTAAAATTGTTATGTATAACAAAAATGACATTCTACCTTTTGTATCGATCCCAAAAGTTAAAGCTTAGCTTTTATACACTGCAAATATCCACCAGAGTTAAAGCTCAACTTTGAATATTTATTGCAAAGCTTCTAGACATTGTAGCACCATGTACTCATGCAAACTACATTTTGAAAGATTTTTCTTTCATGAACTTATATTGATTCGTTCAGAAGTTAGCAATCTGAAGTGAACGCAGGCCCCACTGTGCAACGGTCAGCTCCTTAAAGCCCTATTCGCGTCTGCATCATGAACAAGACCATGTCCTTCTCAACCGCCCATCATGCCTCACAACTGTAATGAAGGCCATGGGCGCCATGGCTCGTTCGCCAGTACAACTTGATCAGCGATCAGTGATTGCCAAAGCCAAATTAGTAAAAAATCATAAAATTAGCTGAATACTTAAGTTTTACGTAGAAATATTCAAATTTTACGTGACTATTTTTTGTTGCGAGTCCATCACTGATCGCTGATCAAGTTGTCCTGGTGAACGCGCCCCATTACGTTTAGAGATAACATCACTCACGAGGTCCGGAAACCCAGCGCATTTTGCGTGCACTAAGTTGTCACAGAGCCAGGAAGAGATGCTCAGCTGGTCGTGGTTTATCTGCTTCTTGCAGGTTTTCGCGGAAAAGGCAACTGAGTTATCATTTTGTATACATAGTATACAATATTCAAGGCAAAAAGCTATCAGACCAAGGTGCCAAGCCAGTGCTTAAAGCTATCAGACAGAAAGAGGCTCGGCTATTGATGCTGATCAAGAATATATACAATTTATGTGGTCGGAAACGTTTCCTTCTCTGCGTTGCACACATCCACTTTAAAACCAATACAAAATACCCTTTAACTCTTCGAGTACGGTTATAATATAGACTATTAATAACTGCATACTGTTTTGTTTAAAGATAAGCATTGAAACCTTTTCTAAATTTGTTCGTTAATGTAGTATTTTAATTATATTAAATGTTCCCTTTGATAGTTGGATCTGCAGTTGCAGGACGAAGCTGGCGGAGACATTTCTAGCTTCATAACAAACGGAGAGTGGGATCTGCTAGGTAAGTTGAGAAGCCGGAAACCGAAAATAGCATCGTGAGATACATACATACATACATATGTAAGATCAACCTAAATTTGAATATCACAAGTCGATGAAAATGTAATATCTTAATATTTAATCTTTTCTTCTTTATCTAACTCATCATCTTTCATTAAATTCGTTCCCATCCCAAAAAAAACAAACAGGTGTGCCCGGCAAACGAAATGAAATCTACTATAATTGCTGCCCAGAACCTTATATTGACATAACATTCGCCATTTTGATACGACGTAAAACCCTATATTATTTTTTCAATTTAATTGTGCCGTGCGTACTAATTGCCTCCATGGCACTGCTAGGGTTCACACTTCCACCAGATTCTGGTGAGAAGCTCTCACTTGGTAAGTGTTGTCCAGTCCTACACACTCTGTCTCCCTTTCTCCTTTTCTCTGCATTCTCTCTGTCTTTCACCCACTATCAGTAGATTAATGAACAATTTTGGGCTCGGCTGAATCCAAATCTGATCAGATTAGACAACTATGTTCATGCTTGCACGAACAACCTTTTCTAACATGTTCCCTGTACAAATATTGCGAAAGTGCGCATATAGATTTTAAATTTCGTTGTCACTCAACTTATTATTTCATCTCAGGATCGACAAAAAAGCCAAATCTTTTTCTTCGAAATTATGAAAAATCTCAAGGGCTAGTGAATAGGGAGATCTCTGTAAGTGAACAAGCCCGAAGATAATTGGGATGCACTTTGTAAGGTAGCAAGGTAGCCGCGAATTTTTTAGCAGGTAACCAGAGAAAAGAGAGCGATATGAGTAGCACGGAACCCATCGGAAGACATCAGGGCCCTTTAAGTAATGAGACCAGTTTTGATTAATGAGGGCACTAGAGCATTAGATAACGCATTCCAATCGGTATTTGAATGATTCATTCATAACTCATTCAGACAGAATCTAAAAGTAGAGGCATGAATTCGAATGAGGGGGTGCACTGACCACTGCAGTGGTGAGGATTGCAGAGCCATCAATCTTTCCTCTATTTTATTGATGCCGATGGAATACAAAATCTCCGTTCAAAGAGTTCCAAATGCACTGTGCCCACCGTGTCACCGCATCTCGAAATGCCATGCCCCAAGTGGCCCTAGTTACAATGCTTACTGCTAGCCCCAGTAGGCATTCATTTTAAGTGCACGGTGCTTGTCCTACAGTGCCGTCAAGCTACTGGCCACTCGCCTCTTTTAGCATGCATATGTATACTCGTAGGACCTACATACATATATGATAAGCTATAATTTTTGGCTTAGTTATGAATACACTTTCTTCCAAAAAAATTAAGTTTAGAAAATCCACAACAATTCTCACAAGAAAAATCGCTCTAATGACCTATACAAATACATATGCATAACGGATCACTTGGAATGAAACGATTTGAGCTACCATTCCCAGTTTGGGTTTTACTGTACTAGAAAACTAGGACCCGTGGCAAGATAAAAAAATACCTAAAAATTAACTCAAAAGACTCGATGGACCGACTACAGACCTACAGACCGTGAGGTTCAGCGCAGAGAATATGGTAGTAGTTTTTTATTGAACGCGGCAAAAACAAAAGCAAAAGTGAAAAAAAAGCACAGCACCACGATTACCATCACACTACCATTTGTATGTTCATGCATAAGTATCAGCAGTCGCAGCAGCAGGAACTGAGGGATCAGCCGGACCGAAGAACTCCGAATAATATTCTGTTTCTCGTATCTTCATTTTAATTGTGCTCGTATTATAGCGTTTTACTCAAGTAATACAAGTATAAATGTAATAATTTCACAATTTTCCTTTGATTTCACGCTGTCTCTTTCTCCCCTCTTACTGTGCTCGTGTTTGTGTTTGTGCAGACCAGATCACCACGACTGTCATTTTAATCATGTTTTGCGTATTTCTAGGAGTTACTATTTTACTATCGCTCACAGTCTTCCTCAACATGGTGGCAGAAACAATGCCGGCGACCTCCGACGCCGTGCCGCTGCTTGGTAAGTACGGAATAACAAGGGAAACCTACTATTTCCACTAAGTACTATTTATCTAAAACTTCTTAACGCACTCTCAATTCACTCAGAAACTAATCAGCAAAGATTCTTATTTTCCGCGCAGCCACGATGTCTCAACGTTTGTACAAAACGTTTTTATATTATATTTTTCGTCTATCTAGTACGAAGTATATGATTTGTGAGTTGGGGCACACACATCTAAATGGACTGCAAATAAAAATTCAATGTCAGGACTATGATGCAATTATATAAGGTGGTCTCGTCGTCAAAAACAGTCCCTTAACAATGCTTACAAAAGGCTTTTCCTTCAACAAGCGAGCACGCACTGAACGTTAAGGGACTAAGAACCGAACGATTCGGCAGCCGACTCGGCCACCTGATATAATTACATCATGGTCAGAAATTCGCAAGATTTAATAAAGTATAAGCTTCACACACACACACACACACACACACACACACACACACACACACACACACACGCACACGCACGCAGATTTACATTCGCTGTCATTCTTACAACATTTGAAAAAAATAATTGATAATTAAAAATTTACTTAACTACCAGTTATTTGGTCTTCAAATGTAGACTTTTAAACCAGATATTGCCACTGACTTTCCCGCATAATAAATGACTTATGACTATACGAAAAATTAATAGATAAAACATTGATGACTTTTACGATAAAGTCATCGATGAAAATATGGATAAAAAGCGGTTTTTTTTTTATGTTTAAATGTTTGTATTGTTTATAAACATACATACTTGAATATTTCTAGAACTATTATACATATATCAGCAGGGTCATTCGGTCACTTTATTATCGGTGTCACTGAAATGATATGGATTTATTTATGTTTTTTTTTTACTTACTTTTCACGTATTTTCAATAATCTTGTTGTCTCCAATTTGCTTAAATTTGTTTATGGTTGGTGAAAAGTCTAGGAATAGTGCCTTTCAATATTCCCATTGTTCAAATGCAGTACGTATACTAATCTCTGACGTGATCTGAGCGGCTGAACTGCTCAATCATTTCGTGGTCTTCTTGAGAGTCGAATTGGTGCGATGGTGATCGAAAAGATGGCAGATGTGTAAAACCGCTCACCTGGGAAGTACTGTGATAATTTTCGAATGATAATTTAGTCAGAACAACGTGATTTTCCGGACTCTTCGATGGCTTTTAAGATTTCGCTTGGCCGGGATTCGATGGGTTGTTCGGAAGGTGCTTGAAAAGTTTCACGTCATAACGATGGGAGCACAAATTAATTGGTGGCAACAACAAATGAATTTGAAAAATAGTTATTAAATTTAAAGATAACTTATAATTTGGTTGATTTGCACAGAAATCACTTGGTGTGCAGATTTTTGCTGATATAACGAGAACAGATTCCAGTGCATCCACAGAGGAAAGAGGGCAGCTCATATGAGTATTTCTTGTATTTAAGCCAGTTGACTCCATTCGCCATTGGCCTGTACGATTGCTCAACGAACTTTGTGCATGGAAAATAGTAATCTATCGGACGATAGATCCATTGGGACTACATAATGGACATATTCCCATTGGAGCGCTTATTTCTTAGTATACAGAAGCAGTGGTAAAATTTCCATTACCCTTTGAAAATAATTTTTTGCAATCCTCTAATGGTAGTGGTATTTGATGCGGTTTCTAACTAAGACGCCTGTTTGATGGTGTTTTCCTTACGGAAGATCTGTACCATAGACCAAATAACACCTTATTTGAAAGTTGTATTTGCTTGTGAGGTGCGTCTCTGAAAGAAGCCTTACGTCGATGTGTTTGTCATGCAGGAATTCGGCTAGTTCAAGCTTATGTTGTGAAACGCCATTGGAAATCCCAGAGAGGTTCTTAGGGAAGTCAATGATCATTGATCAGACTCTTGAGATGCAAGAATGTGAATCAGTATATTTTGATTCTGCATAAGATGTTATGAAAGACATAAAGTCCAAAATACTTTATGACAGTGTAAATATCATAGTTAAAAACCGAGAAGGAACTTGTGAGTCGCTTCTGGGGACGCGACTCTACTTATACCCGTACTCAGTATATACATTTTTGAGCTTATGATTTTTTGGAATTTTAGAATTAAATAAAAAAATGTACATTTTACATTTTTTTTGCTAAATCTGTTATCTAAATCTACTATGTATATTATACATCTAACATGTACATTATACATATACCATTTAGAGTCTACATCTCCTCCGCTAAAGGGCGCTCGCACACACTCTGCCCTATGCAGAAAATATGTAGAATCTACATTGTAGATGTATAATCTACATTTCAGATGTAGATTAAACATGTTAGATGTAGATGACAGATGTAGCAAAAAACTGTAAAATCTAAATTTTTATTTAATTTTACATAAAGCCTAGTACTCAGATCAAAAAAAAAACCTCGCGAACACAATCAGGGTTGATATTCGTATGAAACCGATAAGAAATGTTTTACGGGTAAAACTGTTTTCTAGGCTCTGTACGGAAGGCAGTACTCAGATCGAAAAACAAAAATGTCGGTATATACTGGAAAAGTATCAGAAGTATTTGCTTGTTTTTTTTGGTATGTTTCGACCCACCTCGAAAAAGATAGCAAACATTGCAACAAGAGAACAAAAAACCAAATGAAGTATTTTAATAATGATGAAAAATAGAATCTAGTTAATGCAGTATTATATGAATGACAATTATATGGATATTATAATTAATTATTTTTATTAATTTTCATAAATATAAAACAAATACAGTTTTCAAAACATTTTTATTTCACGGTGGCACGTGAGGCGTCGCCATCTGCTGCTGCTGATAGTCAGACACATTACCTTGCCAATAAAATGTTTGGGAGCCAGGATATGCCTGGGGAAGTGCGGCACCAGCCAAAGAAGTGCATTTTATTAACTTTAAACAAAATCAAGCAGCGGTCTGAGCAGTGTAACCGTACGGGATGAAGTGCACACCTCTGGTCACACCACTGGTCGCTCGAAAAATATATGACATTTGTTTGCTAGCAAACAGTTTTTCGATCTGAGTACTAGGCTTAAATCATAGGCCCACAAATTTACTGACTGAGTACGGGTATAAAAGTAGAGTCGCGTCCAAAGAAGCGACTCACACGTCCCTTCTCGTTTCTTGTCGTAATTTAGATATTTGGACACCACTTTGAATTGATCTTAAGTTATTGACTGAACTTTCTCTTTGGTAAGAGGAACATGAACATTTTCATTTCTAATAAGCGCAAAAATTTGTTCATCAGCGCCCTGGAGCTTTTTTCCCGGTCGCATTATCAGCCAGCAACGCAAATGTGTATGGTATGTTGGTGTTGTTTGGGGTATATTTTCTATGTGATTTAAGCTTCCACAATTTATTTGATTTCTCGCCCTGTTAGTTTTGAGGGCTGAGTGTTCTAAGTGGTCCAATCCGATCTGCCCAGCCGGAGCAGCTTTTTGAATTTGTTTTGATCCTTATGTTACTATTTCCGAAATCGGCACTGGAACTTTCACTCTTTGTTTTACTAGCATGTTCGCGCTGTTGGCGACGAAGACCATTGCAGTTGAAATGTTGCGGTTGCAGTAGTGGAGGTGGTCAATGCACTTGCTGTTGCTGGCGAGCCACACTGCGAGCTCCATGAAACGGGAGTTACAATAAGCATAGCAGAAAGGGATAGCAGAAATGTGATCTCTAGCTGTCAGTGGTCAGGTGAGCAGACTTGCTTCGTTGCTTTCCGTTTCTTTCCGAATCGTTATCACCGGTTGAAACGAAAGCTTCTACGAATTTACTCGTCGCACTTATTTAATTTATATTGAATATAATTGTTCACCTTTTTTATACATAACAAAATTGTTGTAAGCGTCCTTTCGTTACTTTTGGGCCTCTCCACTTACCTGATAACAATAACACTACTCGACAATATTGAACTTTTTATTTAGGCTGTGAACCAAAATGACTTTTTCTGATGGATTTCGGGTACTTTATTTAGTACTTTATTATTTTTTTATAGTGTCATCTTTTTAAAAATTTTTTAAAATCTGGTATTTTTTGTCTTTTTTCAGAGGTAGTGCTTCTATTTTTCACATAACTTTAGTATCATATAATCTGCTTGCATAGAACCAAACCTCAAAAGTGAAAAAATAGACAAAAAATACTTTTTGGAAGGTTGCGGGCCCAACTGCCAATTGTTTATCCATAGATTTTAATGAGCAATACCACAAACGACGCCTTATTAATGCGTCTATCTGTAACCAAAAATGTTGGCCAAGAATTATTTTTCTTTCAACCTTTCCTTAGTTTTTTAAGTAAAATTTTCGAAAAAAATCCGCCAAAAAAGTGATTAAATTTGAATTTGAAAGCTATCTTTCAGGCGTTAGGCTGTAGATACAAAGGGTCTGGGTATTATAGCTGGATTTATAGATGCATTTGTCAGCTTTTCAGAACTGCAAAGTTCTATGCAACCAGATATAAGATACTAAAGTTATGTGAAAAATAAAAGCACTACCTCTGAAAAAAAAAAAAAAAATAGCAGATTTTAAAAAATTCTTTAAAAAAAACAACACTATTAAAAAAAGCATAATTTGTTAAAAATTTTTAAACCTTGAAATCTTTAAGAAAAAGTTATTTTGGGCAAAAGCCTAATTCTAAAAAAAAATCACAAAAGTCAGCAGCTTCTCACTCTTTAGAGCGAAAAATGTTATAGCCATAGAAAATCGAAAAAACAAACAGAATACTGGCGACGTTGTCCTCGGACTAGTCTTCCAAAAATCACATTTTACCGTTTCAAATGTTGCTGCAGTCCTTATGTTTTTGTCTAAAAGTTAAAATTGCATATTGTTGCGCAGCCCGGCGCAGATAACCATGATATACATTTGATCAAAAATTGAATTTTTTACAAGATGCATTAAGTCATATGGGATCACGTGTGGTCACTTTTTTTGTACGCCTCTTCAAAAACACATTTTTGTCACAAATTTATACTTGTTAAAAAATGAATCATTAAACATAATTATGAGTGAAATTTTTACAGTTAAAACTCATAAACATATATTACATACCTGTCTGAATCGAATACATTGTAAAGAAATCACTTAAATTGATGAATTTATAACTTTTTAGACCTTTTGACAAGATGAAAAAATATCTTTTTGCACCAACATTCGCCTAGCGATAGCAAACAGCTGACTTTAACAGCTGTTAATTTAACAGTGACCCGCAATGCGTAACATTAAAGATCTATGTTATTCGGATATATGAGGTCTACAAATATATTATTTTAACTACTTTTGAAAAATGTGTTTTGGCAAGAAAAATTTGTCAAATTTCCCATAGTTGTCAAACTGCATACATATTTACATACGAGTATGTACAATATACATGTATAATGGTCACTGAATGTGAATTAGCTGTTCTAATTTCCAAAAGCTTTTAGTAGTTCGTTTTTTTATATACCAGAATTTTAGGATTAGAACGAAAATACTAACGATCATGAAACTTTCTCACTGAACTGAAACATTTTGTATTGCTTCATCTTCAAAATTAAGCTGATCGTGACGATAGTTTGCAGATAGGTAGTATGGTGGTAAAAGGATGATAGTAAATTATTAGGACCCTGATAAGAACATAGTTACTATACAAATATATTTGATAAAAATGTGCACTAGGAAAATGCATTTTTGTGGTGGGTCCTAAAATGATATGGTCTGAGTGAGTTTTGTACCGCACATATTGACTTTTATTGTTGATTTTCTTCTGATGTCCTAAAAAATGTTCTGAATAAATAATAATGGCTAAGGCATTACGTATTATGACACCATTCATTGTTTAATTTTCGTTTTTTGTTTCTGGAGAGATAATAGAATAGATCACGGAATAAGACCAGAGGGTACCAAATGTCAAAATTTCGACAATAAGTAAGATAATTTTTATTAAAAGTTACTTTACAGTTTCGTTTTTAACATGTAAATCAAATTTCAGGGAGATTTCGAATATTGTGACCGGAGCCCCGCATTTTCGAACAATAGCGTTTCCCTCCTCTTTAAGTATGCATATAAGTTAAAACTTTCATATTTTTGCTTAACAGTTCTTTATCTCTTTGAGGGATAGCTTAAGACTAAATACGTAGCGCTAAGCTCGGCTCTTTTATAGAAGTGCGAATGGACAAAGTGTTCAGGTCGTACGAAATGCACAGCGCATTCAGGTCGTACGACCATGCGTGTTCGGCCTCGGCACACGACGTCAGCAGCTGTGCAAATTTTTATCAGCCCGAGTGAGCCTATGGAGCCGTGAAACGCCCCCCTCAGGACATTCTGCAATTTATTATTCTTAACATACATATTTATGTACACAAGCTGTGCAGTGCTATTCCTGTATGAATTCAAGGGATTCAAATAATTATTTTTCTATCTATTGCTTTTTTCTGCTTTGATTTAACTTATAATTTAAATATAGACAAAGAAAAATGCACAATAATCACAACAAGGGCCACAATAGCTTGAAGGCAATAATTAATAATTATGTTATATATGTTATATAATATTTTTATACGTTAGGATATAAATCACCAAAATATTTAAAGAAATAAACAAACAAAAAATTTGGTTAAATTAAAATATTCTAGAATGTTTTTATAAAATATTTATGTTAATAAAAAATAGAGGTCAAAAGTAAAATATTAATTGTTTTAAAAAATATTTTATATTTCTGCACCTCGCCTTCTCGACACTCTCACCAGCTTCGAGAGCATGAAAAGGGGAGGGTGGTATGCCTCTTCTCGTTCTTCTGAAATTTCCATTATCCATCTGGTGACTTTTACGGAAAAATTTTTTCTGATCACGGCGCTATGTATCGCTCTTGGCCAAGAACGGTCTTTCATTCAAGAGTGGGCCAAATAAAGGGACATTTCCGCCAAAGTGTCCAACATGCGAAAAAATTTTAATTTAATAAAAATTTCTATTTGGTTTTGTAACGATATTATTTTTAAAATTAATTGCCATATAATTTCATTAGTTTTTGTGTGCAAGCCAAGCCTATTAACATAAGAAAAAGTTCGCTGATTTATATAACATATTCGCAGTGCTTTGCCATTTTGTAACCCAAGCCCTTCTGTTTTTGGTACAGGTTTCTTCCATTGGGTAATTCCAATAGCGGACCTGCATTTGCAGTACGTAAAAACATACATATGTATGTATTTTTTTTTTTCCATTTATTTAATTAATCTAGTTATCTATTTACAATTAGTTTACTAGACTATGCGAGCCCGACAGGTGTGGTACGGCCGCGAAGCAATGCTTCACACGAGTGGAGGCGTCGCTTAGCCTTGCTGCTCCCTTCTCTGGCGCTCAACAGCGCGCAGTTCTGCCATGATGGTGGCCGCGAAGTTGCTGATCGCCTCCCAGTTACCAGGGGACCTTTGCATGTACGGCACCAGGCTATGTTTGGATATCGCCCCTCCCAGGGTGACTTCCAGCTGATGACGCTGCGCTGTAAACCTGCCGCACGCAAAGATAATGTGTTCGGCGTCCTCCTCCACGTTATGTCCGCACCATGAGCACTCTGCTGAGTCCTCATGCCCGAAACGATGCAGGTAGCTGCGAAAGCAGCCGTGGCCGCTGAGGAGCTGTGTCAAATAGAAATTGACCTGGCCATGCTTCCTATCAACCCACGCTTCGATGGATGGGATGAGTTGGTGAGTCCATCGTCCTTTAGGGGACGTATCCTAGCGTTGTTGCCACTTCCGGAGGCTCTGCAGCTTGCAAGCCTTGCGCACCTGCCGTTTGTCCGCTGCTTCCATGCCTCTGCCATGCGTATCCAGGTGGTAGGTGGACCGCTCCTCCGCTAGGTACTCAATCGGTGCTATACCCGCTATCACGTGGGCAGCATCGTCCGAGACTGTTCGGAAGGCACTGACTATTCGAAGTGAAGAGAGTCGGTGAGTGGCTGCCAGGCCTCTGGTGTAGCTCGCTGTCTGGAGGGCCTTTGTCCAGATTGGCGCTGCGTAAAGCATCACCGATCTCGTCACACTCGATAGAAGATGTCGTCGCCATTGCTTGGGTCCTCGGGTATTCAACATAATCCTTGATAGAGCTCTGTTGCTGGATGCCGCCTTCGAGTTCATGTAGGCCAGATGCTCTCGGAAACAGAGTCGTGTGTCTATCAGGACGCCAAGGTACTTGATAGCCCGCTTTGATGACACTATGGTGCCTGCCACTGTGATGCTGGCCGTCTCCACTTTCTTCCGGCTGGACACCAGTACTGCCTCGGTCTTGTGAGGAGCGAGTTCAAGCCCGACCAGCTCCAGCCACTGTTGGATGAGCGCAATCGTCAGGTTGCAGGTCGTCTCTACTGCGGCCAAGTCTTTAGCCACTACCAGGTCAGCCACGTCGTCCGCAAAGCCCACCACATGCACTCCGTGGGGGAGTCTGAGTCGCAGAATGCCGTCGTACATTGCGTTCCACAGTAAGGGACCCAGTACCGTATTGTTCCGTGCCGGCCTGAGTGTCGTACAAGAGCAGCCTTTCCTCAAAGTAGTTTCGTACCATGCGCTGAAGGTACATGGGTGTATTGAACCTCCCTAGCGCCCTCAAGATACAGCTCCATCTCGCCGTGTTGAACGCGTTCCTGATGTCCAGCGTGACCATTAGGCAGTACTCCTTGCAGCCGCCTTTCCACCGAGTGCCAGCGATTGCCCTAGATGCAATGTCTACCACTCTACCCACGGCGTCAGTCGTGGATCTGGCCTTGCGAAAACCGTATTGATGCGGTGATAGGTCGCCAGCCTCCGCGATGGCTCGTTCTAGTCGCGAGCATACCACTTTCTCGAGCAGTTTGCCCGCTGAGTCGATCAAGCAGATTGGCCTAAACGATGACGCTATCCCTGGCGGCTTGCCTGGCTTGGGAATGAGCACCAGCTTCTGCATATTCCACCTCTTAGGAAAGACTCCTTCGCGAAGGCACTGGTTTAGCAGCTTCACGAAGATTACCGGGCGCAGGGAAAGGGCGAGTATGAGGGCTCGATTCGGGATAGAATCCGGCCCCGGTGCCTTGTTCGGGCCAATGCTCCTGGCTGCAATTGCGATTTCTTCGAGAGTCACCTCCTCGATGTGGGCCTGTTGTAGCGGTCGGATTAGGCAATGGACCTCCTCGATGTGATCCGACATGCGTGGGAAGAGCTCCTCCACAATGGATCTGGCCATGTCGGGGTCCGATGGGGGTGCTTGTTTCTTGGCGCACAGCTTTTTTGTTACCAGCTTGTATGCCATTCCCCATGGATCTTGCTCAGCAGAATCGCATAGCGTCAGAGGTTGGTCATCATTTCCGAAAACAGCGCGGTGTTGAACCTATCCGCGCGGTAGCATTTCCATCTAGGCGCGTCTGCTACGGCTCTAGCTACCTGCTCGCCAATGTTGCAAATAATTGCCATGTGGTCACTCGCTGTGTAGGCGTTGCTGATGCTCCAACCCGAAGTGTTGAAGAGTGAGCTGCTGACCAAGGTGAGGTCGACGATCGATCCGGTTCCTGCCCTGGAGAAGGTATGTTGCACACCCTGATTGAGGAGCGCTATGTCCAGGGGTGCGATGGACTCCAGCACGACCCTGCCTCTCGCATTCGTTGAGGCGCTTCCCCATTCCTCTGCCCACGCGTTGAAATCGCCTCCGATAGCCACTGGGTGGTGAACCCTGACATCAGCCGCTAGGTTTTCAACGATACCTGTGAATTCGGCGAGCGACAGGCTTGGAGCGAGATAGACACTGTACGTCCATATCCTTCCAACTTTTGCGCGTACGAAACCCACCTCTGAGCTTATGTTGGTGGCCTGCATGGGTGTGGCACCGCAAAGCCATAGCGCGGCCTTTTTGGTGGCATCCAATATGAATACAGGGGACTCCCTGGGTCGGTATGGCTCGCTAATGATGGCAAGGTCTACCGCCATTTCTCTCACTGTTTGGCTTAGCAGGTCTTGGGCCGCAGCACAGTGATTGAGGTTGAGCTGTAATAACTTCATCATTGGGGCGGCAAGCTGGACCCACCTTTGGCTGCTGGGCATCTCTTGCTACCCGCGTAGTGATCCGTGTCCTTGCTCTTGTTAGCCGTACAGATGAAGCAGCGTAGATCGCTCTGGCAGGTTGCGGCTTTGTGTCCGCTTGCGCCGCACCTGAGGCAGCATCCGGTGCGATCCACCGCGCTCTTGCACCTGATTGCTACATGTCCAAACTCCAGACATCTATAGCAGCGTCTTTGGGCTGTCCGTTCCCGGATTCTGCAGTTCGTCCAGCCAACTTTGAGCTTCCCTGCCTTCAGCAGGGCTCTTGCATGCTCCGGGGGCAGGCATACAACTGCCAGTTATGTACCAGCAAAGGATGACCTCAGGCTCTTAATAGCGCCAATGTCCACGCTGGGTGCGTCTATCATTGTGGCTATCGCTTCTGCGATGTCCTCCTTCGTGACCAGGCTGTCAAGATCCCTGATCTCCACGCCCAGCTCCTCTGTCACCGCTCTAATGCCCGACTGCAGTCCCAGTGCCGCACTGATGTCATCCTTGAGTTTCGACGTGTTGCTTTTACTCGCACCGTTGAGCTCTAGCAGCAATTCGCCCTTTGCCGTCTTCCGGATTTTGTTGACGTTATTGCCCACTTCTTGTAGCATTCCGTCCTGACGCCTGGTGACCATACGAAGGATGTCACTATAGCTGAGTTCTCCTTGGGGCTGGATGATAATCGCGTCCGGTCTTGGCTCGCGCTCACGTGGCTCCCTTCTCTTCCTTGCCTTGGGGCCCACCTGTTGCCATTTGAGTTGCTTTTTGGCGGCTGGGGTGGCACCATGGTCCACTGTTCCAGAGGGGTACATATGTATGTATATACTCGTACATATGTACATACATACATACATTGTATCTGTAAAAATAAACAAGTCTTGCGAGAGTGTAAACTTCTACACGAGAATCTATAAGTAATAGCTTGATTCCAGTAGCAACATATTCTCTAGTGAAAGTTAAATATGTACATACATATCTATGTATGTCAATTAAGCTTTTTAATTCGTCACGTGACTGCAGCTTGCCGATCAGTTGAATTACAATGTGTGATTTTTTACCTCCAAACAGTTCACTTTAACCTTGACTCGTATTTTTCCATATTTCCAATTCCCGATCTGTATTCAATTAAACCTAAACCCAAATCTTCTAAACATGTGATTATCGTAGATGGCAATGTTTCAAAGTGGAACCAGGATACAATATAAGTTTATTTGTAATTCCATTACATTTTTCGAACATCTGTGTATTAAATGGAAGAACAATTCCACAACTTGGTACTGATCACTGGGTGTGAAATTTTTTCTGTTTTACTGGCTTAAGACGATGGGAGTATTCATTTTATTTACACGTATGTATGGACATTAATTCAAATCATTCTTGAGTTTTCTTTTAAATGAAGTGGCGGTGTTTTATTGGTGGTTCGTACCACATGAGGATTCAGTAAGGTAAAGCGGATTACATTCTCATTCGTTTTCATTGTGTTGAGTTACGGAAACGATCGATCATATAATTAAATACCTACTTATACATTGACGTTTTTTTCACAATATCGTGCAAATTTTGCCTACAAACTGCATGCAAGCCCCACCCCCACAGCACAATTTCAACTCCAGAAAATAACGCTATGTACTTAAATATGTATCTATATATGCATAACACAATACGTTCACACTGAATGCCAACAAAAATACATGAATACATACATACATACAAATGTACGTTGACTCATTCAGAACACCGAAACATACGCTCACACAAATCCTAAGTGAATTCCTACTTATAATAAGTTTTTGTACGACATATGTACATATTTGTTTGTAATGAGGACTGGTATGGCCGCTGAACTTGAACCCGAACCCGAACCTTATCCCCTTTCCTTCCGAGTACTTCCGAGCTCATCTGTAGCCCAATGTATGAGTAATATACTTATAAGAGTACTCGTAGATTGTCAATTCACTGCAACTTCTATAAAGCATTTATTTTTGTTGTTTTCTTTTCTTTTTTTGTTAGTAGTTGCCTTGAAACTGTTCTTGTATACATATACATATGAGTGTATGTATGTATTTATATTCATACACATACATATATGTAGATAAACAACATTCGTATGCAATCGCTCGTGAAATTTCGAGTATATTTTATAATTATGGATTTCTGATTTTATTTTTTCCGATTATGTTCAGTTCCGTTGGGCTTGTGCCAGTGAGGTTTTGCTAGGGACCACTACCACATAATGTAAAAGAAAAAATGTTCTTGTTGGCATGCAGGAACACAAATGTGCCAAATCGCACAGCTTGACCTTCCTCCACCTTGAGTCCAATGCATCCCCTAAATGACCTATGGCTTAGGTTCAGGAGCTGTTCAGTGTATGTAAAGAACGATGTTGATTCGTTTTGAAATTAAATTGAAGGACGGTACATATGTACATACTCAAATGGAATTTGTCCCATGTGATAAGAATTCTTAAGTATAAAATATTATAAAATAATAAGTCCCATCAGTAGCGAGCAGCTGATTAAAAGCTTCACGGAAAAACTGAAAATCCATTTAAATTGGTAAATATATGAAATATTTATTAAACGGTGTTCGATTTTTGTTAGAATTAATATACAGCGTTGGAAGCGTTGCAACAGCTGTTGCATTACATATTTAACAATTTCGATGTTCCACACTAACAGGGATAATAATACAAAGTACAACTACTTTCGTTCCAAAATGAGGATGAATTATTATTGAACCAATTCGACCCAATCTCGCCACCGCAAAGTCAACACACCCTAAGACACAAACACAACCGCAGCCAAATGTATATACATATGTATACATTTGTATGTATACCAATATTGATCGAAATATACTGCACAAACGCGAAGGCGGCTAGAGAATCTGGTCTAATCAAAACTGGAAAACGGTGGGGTACCATATGGGAATGGGACTGCGGATACTGATTGTGAAATATGAGGATTGGACTTTATGCCACACTTTTAGAATGCGGTCCGACCTACTCATACAATCTGACTAGTTTTTCGCTTAACACCCGCAAAACGCGAGGGGAGACAACAATGTAAATAATAATGTCAAATGATGTAAATTATGTACATACACATACATATATACCAAATGCATACTATGTACAAAGGACTATGGCCCAAATACTATACGTTTAAGTTTATTTCTTTGACTGCCTTCTATCCTTATCTGCCTTTCTCTATATTAAACATACTTAATCAAGATGTAAATATTTTTATGTTTACACTAGTCGACACAACATTTCCGCTATCGCCCAAAATTACTTTTTCTGATAGATTTTGGGATTTTTTTAATTTTTTTTAAGAATTATGTTTTTTTTTGTTTTAAAATTTTTTTGAATCTCTTTTTTTGTTCATGTATTTTTTCAGAGGTAGCATTCCTATTTTTTGCATAACTTAAGTATCTTATATCTGGCTGCATAAAACTTTGCAGTTCTGAAAATCCGACCAATTGGTAGCTGCATCTTAATGTCTGGAATATATAATACTTTCAAATTTGATAATTTTTTTGCGGTATTTTTACCCGAAATTTTGACTTAAAAAACGCAGGTAAAGTCGAAAAAAGTATTTCTTGGCATGTATTTTATAGACGCATAAATTCGGCGTCGTTTAAGGTATCATTTGTAAGAATCGATAGTTGCAGCAGTTTGACCAAAATGACTCAAAAAAAAATGACTGAAATGACTGAAAAAATACCTGTTCATATTCATTTGGGCTGTAAATGTTGTGTACTTTTTTTTTTGTTGCTTTTACTCATATTTTGTGGAGAAAATCAGAGATTCACGGCTCTGAATGTTTATTTTGTTCATTTAAAATAACTGCAGATCCATGAAATGGGGTTGCCCGAAACAACCTGGTTAAGGCTTTACGCTTCCTGCTCCTTCATTTCAGAACTGCTAAGTTCTATGCAACCAGATATAAGATACTTAAGATATGTTCACCTCTGAAAAAAAACATGAAAAAATACCAAATTTCAAAAATTCCTAAAAACGAAACTAAACCATAAAAAAAAACATAATACTTTTAACATTTTTAAATCCCGAAATGTATCAGAAAAAGTCATTTTGGTCCACAGCGGGAAAAAAAGTTCAAGTTTGTCGATTAGTGTTATTGGCGCTGAAATGATTTTCTTCGAACTTACTAGATATGGATATTCAACTGATGATACATAATATGGTTATATGGTCATATTTCACCAGACTTGAGTCCAAATAACTAAGTGGCAGAGAGAAATTATGTATAAAAACCTTATTTGGAAAAGTTTAATATTAGGTTATCGCCAGTTAATCGCCAGTTAAGCATACTCTTCGAGCTAGATCTTTTAATCTTCAAACATTCTCACAATACAAAACAATAAAATCGTTCTACTGTCGTCGCACGTGCCTCAAGCAAAATAAGGTGGAAAAAGTAAAAGAATTTTATAAGTGCTTTGGATAAAATGAATATACGCCTATGAAAGGGAATTTTTCAGAGTTTTCACCTATTTAATTTTTAAGAAATTCAGACCTTTGGATTAGGAGATTGAAAAATATTTCTGTGTGCAAAAATGAATTAAGCTTTTATTCACTTACTACATCTTTCAGGTGGAATGAAAATAAATGTATGCAACGTATGATTCTGTTTTTGATTGTTTTTTAATTGACTTTACAAAAATATATTATATTCTATTCTATTATATTATATTATATTATATTAATATATATTTTTCCGAGACTTTTTTCGTACATACTCTTTAAATATTCCTTTGACCATATGTAAAGAAATTAAATAGTTACAAAAAACTTTCCCAAAACAATCTCGCGAAAGTGTAGAGATAAGTTTTTTAAAGTCAAGTTAAAGTTTAAAAAAAAGTAAAGATAGTTATTCCATAGAAATGTTAAGTTATTTAAAAACAAACTTTTTTTTGGTATGTTTATAAGTTCTATCAGATTAAAAAGAAAATTTTAAATTCTTATATGTAGCGAAAATGACCATTAAACTTTATTTATCGAGCCAAAAAACATAACATTTTAGGTTTTTATGCACCGCAAACAGGCAAACATTCACAGGAATTAGTTAAAGTTTCCTATTTATTGAAAAGCTTCTAGATATTGTAGCCCCATATACTGGTGAAGAAAGATTTACCTTGCAAGTTTATTGCAGTGATTTTCATGAAAATATCTTGATTCGTTCAGAAGCTATCAATAAAGCAAGCTGAAATGGCCGAAGGCCCCACTGTGCGTCGGCGCAAAATAAAATAAGACATAAGTGTCCAATGACTGGACCGAATATACTGAAAAATGAATACATTCTCACTTTTAAACTAGTGTAAATTTTTTAATTATATCAAATATCAAGTGGCTGTTAAAATGTACTACATATATTAACTTTGAGAGTGCAAATCTCATCCTTATTTGTTTTTAATGACTCGTTGGATTGGTCCTCAAGTTACCAGATATCGACCATGCTCGGATAGTGTTGTTATTTTTAAAGCTAGAAACCGCAAGACAACTAATACTAGTAAACACCTAGAAAAAAACTCTGGCATAAAACCGGCTCGCTCTGATAAACTTGGGGCTCCAAATTTGTTTAATGAACTTTTTTATTAAGTAAAAGTGGATGTGTGTAAAGCAGAGAAATGTTTCCGACCCCGTAAAGCATATGTATTCTTGATCAGCATCAATAGCCAAGTCGATATAGCCATGGCCATATCTATCAGATTGCCGAATCTGGTTTAGATCGGATTATTAAACTACTCGACAAAATTTAACTTTTTCTTCCCGCTGCAGCGTGACCAAAATTACTTTCTCTGATAGATTTCGGAATTTAAAAAGTTTTCTAGTATTAAGTTTTCTTTTTATGGTTAAGTTTTTTAAAAGAATTTATGAGAACTTTGCAGTTCTGAAAAGCTGACTAGTGCAGCTATAAATCCGACCTGCATTAAGCTGCAGCTTAAGTTTGAAATTCAAATTTTTTTATATTTTTTTGCGGTGTTTGGAATTTAAAGACTCAGGAAAAAAAAAAAATTTTCTTGGCATGCATTTTTGGTTTTAGATAGACGCATTAATAACACTACTCGACAAAATCGAACTTTTTTTTTCCTCAAGGATCCAAACCGACTTTTTCTGATAGATATGGGGATTTAAAATTTTTTAAAGAATTATGGTTTTTTTTCTATGGCAGAACTTTTTTTGAAGAATTTTTGAAGTCTGGTATTTTTTTTTTTAGCTCTTTTCAGAGGATATAACAAGATATAATTTTTTTTCGACTTTTCCTGAGTTTTTAAAGTCAAAATTTCGTAACAAATACCGCACAAAAATCATCATTTTTGCATTTCAATGCTTTTTATTTCCCAGACGGTAAGCTGAAATCACAAAGTATTTGGGCTTAACTTCTAGCTAATTACCTTTTCAAAATAGCAAAGTTCTTTACAACCAGACGTAAGATACTAAAGTTATGTGAAAAAAACTATCGCTACCTCTGAAAAAAGCTAAAAAAAAAATACCAGACTTCAAAAATTCTTCAAAAAAAAGTTCTGCCATAGAAAAAAAAAAAATATCATCAAACCATTTCTAAGCCCCAAATCTTTAATAAAAAGTTGGTTTTGTTCCTTGAGGAAAAATCGTGTTGACTAGTGTAAGTTGTCGTTTATGGTATCGTTTGTAAGAATCGATAGATAAATGATAAAAATACCGTCCGGTACGTTGCTGTTCCAACTGTCAAAATGGGATTGCAGAAAACAAAAAGGACCTGTAATTTTGGTTTTACCGAATCCTAGGTATGGATATATCTCGGATATGTAACCTATATATAAAGTGAAATAATAATTACCATAATCAATTTGTCGGTTGGAATTAAAAGTAGCACGCATCATTTCAGCCAAAACAGCACGACGTATTCATGATCGCCGAGCAATATTCAGGTGTGGCCATTCTTGAGTTATAAAATTACAACGAAAAGTGGAATTTGGGCTGTAAATGCTGTGGACAGTTACTTTTACTAAAATGCTGTGGAGAAAACCAGAGATTCACGGCTCTGAATGTTTCTTTTGTTCATTCAAAATACCAGGAATCGGGAGATCCATGAATGGGGAGGGGGTCCGAAACAACCTGGTCAAGGCTTTACGCTTCCTGTTCCTCCTTTAGAGGAATACCGCAACTAAAACGCAAAGAGGAGATGTCGTCTTCGTCACATGGAACAACGGATTCAAGTAATGACCAATCAGGAGCATATAAATATTGCAAGCCTCTTTCACAGGAACAATTGAACGGTTTGGTGAGGATCCTGGATCTTCTTGAAAGTAAAGCCGAGCTTCTTGGATATTTTTTAAAGGATGCCCTTTTATTGAAGGAAGATGTCAAAATAGCTCATTTCAAGACGCGTCATTTGGTTCACGCACAATTTTATATGACGATGGATGAAATGTGCGTTTGCCACGACATTTTCCGACTCTTCAAGCAACTGGGTGAAGCTTACGACCCAAAAGATTGGAAGTTATTTGTTGACAGCAGTAAGGAAAGTTTAAAGGCTGTTTTGCTACACAATGGAAACCAAAAACCTGTTCCCATCGTCCATGCTTTTAATATGAAGGAAACATATCAAACAATGGCTAAATTGTTTGAAAATATAAAATAGAAGGAACACCAGTGGAATGTCTCGTGTGACTTAAAAGTCGTAGCCATGTTAACAGGATTACTACACAAAACACTGCTGCTTCCTGTGCCTATGGGATAGTAGAGCTAGAACTGAACATTACTCCAGAAAACTCCGGCCAAAATGGGAGGGAATACATTGGAAAATTACAACTTACAAAATGCAGCTCTCGTGAAGATTGAAGACGTTATCTTACCACAATTACACATTATGCTGGGACTAATGAAAAATTTGTTTAAAGCACTGGATAAGGAAGGTGAATCGGTGGATTTGAAAATATTTTATCTACGAATGAAAAAGCCGCCTGGAACTCATTCCGACTGGTTACAAAAAATTTTCTTGGTAACAGCAAGAGTGATGATTACGTTAATATCGTTCAAGACCTAATTGAGAATTATGAAAAAATTTGAGCCAATATGGCCCTAAATTTCCTGCACTCCCAAATAGACTTTTTTCCGAAAAACCTAGGGGACGTTAGTGATGAACACGGAGAGAGATTTCACCAACAATTAAAAGCTATGGAGTGACGGTATCGCGGTGTTTGGAATGAGAATATTTTGCGCGACTATGTGTGGACTCTCATAAGGGAATCTGATTGGAATGACAAAGGAAGACAGACAGAAAACTTAAAAATATTTTAAGAACAGTAACAAGCAGTATTTGGTTTTCAATTTATACATACGTTTAAAAACTTGTAGCAACATAACACCAAATTAAAAACGAAAAACCAAACGAAAAAAGTAACTGTCAACAACATTTAATGGCAAAGGAACACGTTCAGGTACCAACAAAATTCAACCCCTTTTCGTTTGCCTTGTTCCCAATTGGCAGTTGGGCCCGCAACCTTCCAAAAAGTATTTTTTGTCTATTTTTTCATGTTTCAGGTTTGGTTAACGAATTTTAGCTCCACCGTCTCTCCATAGATTTTAATGAACAATATCTTAACCGACGCCTAATTAACGCGTATATTTAAACTAAAAATGCATGTCAAGAATTTTTTTTTTCAACTTTTCCTGTGTTTTTAAACGCAAAATTTCGGGAAAAAATACCTTAAATGTGATGAAATTAAAATTTGAAAGCTTAATATCTTCCAGGTGTCAAGCTGCAGCTACCAATTGTATGAGCCGGATTTATAGCTGCATTTGTCAGCTTTTCAGAACTGCAAAGATATGCAACCAGATATCAGATACTTAAGTTATGTGAAAAATAGAAGCACTATCTCTAAAAAAAACATTAAAAAAATAGAGTTTTAATAATCGCCAAAAAAAAACCAAACCATAAAAAAAACATAGTTCATTAAAAAAATTTAGATCCCGAAATCTATCAGAAAAAGTCACTTTGGGCCACAGCGTAAGTGTCGTATTGACTAGTGTTATCAAATGCAACTAAAAAGTGCAATTCACTACGAAAATGTAAACAATGACAGACAGGAAAATGGTAAAAAAAAAACAACAACACTTCTGATATTTCAGAATTAGCTCAGGCATATTCTGTACTGAGAAAAAGAGCCAAAGTGTACGGCTATACAAAACTTTCCTTAAAAAACGCCTCGTTGTTTTCGGCTACATCTGTCTTCTAAAATGTCCCAAACCGCTTCTCAAAAAATATGGAATATATATTTGCATTTGGAACATTGATTGGATTTAGTAGAAGCAGTCACAAATGACCACGCTTCAGTGTTTTCAAAACAGATATCCATTCCAACAAATTCTCCTCGTCAATGTTGGCCTCATTTTCATCATCCATGTCCAGCAACATGATTAAATTGTGCAAGAATATATTTTGGTGCTGAATCACATTCACAACCATTCAAATATTATAAATATTAATTTTAATTATAAAAGTGAACATATTTTCCGCCGCACCAAATTGTGAGCATCAGCCGTTTTTCAGTGGGAATTAGAGTGAGAATCGGAGTATCACATCTGTCAAAAATTCCCACCGTTCCTCATAGATGTGCTGTGTGGGAAAAGGCTATTAGCTTGAGTTTTTCCATATACCTTAAGCATGATACACCTAGCATTAAAAAACACAGAAAAGCATAGAAATCCAACTATCAAAACTGTCGAAAAAAAACTTAAGTCAATAAATATCTTTTAAATCAGAAAAAGTTGGTCTGAGAGTTCCAGAGTTTCTTTGGCTGTTGACTAGTGTTATTACTTAAACAACTTACTTACTTCTCAACAACTTTAGGGACATGATATAGTTACCTTATTTCCCTTCTGTCCTGGAAAAGATGTCTATCACAATCGATTTCTCTCTTGAAAATTGAGCTGTTCACACAACATACTTAGGGCTAACATTAATTTACACTAGGCTGGGCCAATTTTGTTCGAATTTGTAGTGTAATGTTTGGGGGTTGCTACCACGAAAAGAAATACACATTTTTGGTTAAATATTCATAAAAAAATAGAATTAGTCGGTTTTTTCAAATAATATTAAAACTTAGAAACTAGTTCATATTGAAAATAAGGTATTTTTATTTTTGTTTAGTTACTGTTCAAAAATTAACGATTGGTGAAAATCAGGAAGAAAATCAGAAAATATCAACCTCAGCTTTGATTATAATCAATGCCAATATTCAATAGATTTTAAAACATGCAGAAAAAAAAAAATTGTTTAATATTTTTGTTTCAAAAAATTTTGTAAAATTTGATGGCAACCTCTAAAAAATGTTTTTTTAAATAAAAATAAAAACTTTAATATGAATATCAAACCCAAGATAACAAGATGTTATCCCATTCAAATTAAAAAAAAAAAAACATTTTCTGGCTCAACCTAATTTACACCTATATATATTAGTCATATCTATTGACTTTTATTTTTTCTATCGTTTGGGACTCGATATCTGCAAAATATTCTCATTCAGACAATTCATATTTTTTTTTGTTCTGCAAAAGAATTCTGTTTTCGTTTTTAAACGCGAAGTAGTGTTGTAGAATTTAAATACTGTTAAATAATAAATTAAATATTATTATTTTGTATGCTACTAACTTATGACGTGTTTTTGAAGTTCCAACCACCAACTAAAGGCATTTCCATCTGTTTCTCACATACTCGTGCTCTGTACCAATACCATATGTACATCAGATTAGCATCTATATGTAGCAGACTCTTCTTTGTTTCCTATACATGTAAATAAAATACACGAAATACATATCCATATACATACATATGTACATACCTTCATAAATAAGCAAATGTAATTCTTGTCATATATCTTTGCATACACGTTAGTCTACCAGTACTAAAAACAACATGTAGTGCTCCTACGAGTGCATTCATCAATGCGTTAGACTAGCGGCCGTACTCAGAAGAATTAAAAATTTCATGCTCAAAAGGTTTAGAGTGTTCCATGCAACTAATGCGATAGGGTGAGCGTGTGTGCCCCAAGAAACATATTTTGTAGAGCCACATACTCACTGATTATTATAAATTGTCCCGATCGATGATTCTAAGCGCAGTGATTGTGGATTTGAAAATAATAATGTCAATTATGCTTTTTTAAAATAATCATCATCACATATCATAAATATCTATCTATTTATACTTCTCACAACGGAATTAATTCACAAAACTATCATTAAAAATTAAATTTTGTTCCTTTATTTTCAACTCATATGTTAATAATGATGTTATCAAACACTTTTTAGATCATTAAACCGATCAAAATATTTACAACAATAAAATGATAGATTCATGGCCCGATATCGGAAACATCCGTAAGGAATTTTATTTCTTATTCAAAAAGAAAATTCATTAAATGCATACATATATTCATCCCAGATATTCAGTTGACTTATTTTGGTATCAAGGCATCCCTTAAACTTAAAATAGTCGCAAACTAATATACATACATACAAATTTATTAAATGCCTATAATTATATGTTAATTTAGTACAGAAGATATCTCTGAAACACAACTTCCAACCTAAAGTTTGATGGCAGTCAACAGCTAAAAATCAGAGACGAAGTTTACTTTCCCTACCAAAAAGTCGAGCTCTGCGTATAGTTTTCATACTTATGTTTTCATCATTTGAACTCATGATTTTTAAAACGCAAGCATTTTCTGTCCATCACTGTGCATAAAATAAATAAATGAGCTATAATATTAACAATAAACAACCCAGGTTTCTTAAATAAAACAAATAAAATAACAACTTTCTTATAAGATTGAGCCCCTTAAAAATCGTCTCTCAAATTCAAATTCAACTTAAATGAACAAGAACATCAAAACCCACAACAAAAACATAACCATTGTGATACAAAAACAACCTTTATACTCGTACTAACCCCCACCATAGAAAACGTCTTAAAAAATCTACAGCTCAAAAACTGGAGAAAATTTTAGATTAGATCTCGATTTTTAAACAAAAATGATGATTGCGGATAATTGGTTGTACACTAAAACAAATGACGTAAAAGCAGATTTCAGAATTAGTCAACTGTCTAGAAATTAAGAGGTAAGGTGTGGGTGTGTCGTCACCTCAAGCCTTTAACAGTGGGAGGGTGACGAAACACCTAGCTACCCGAATTCGCGGCTCAGTTCAAAACGAGAGCTCCAACTCCTGCACCAACAGCAGAGCTGGGATAGTTATGAAATGAGCCACAAATTTGAATTGTGCCAGGCTGCCTGTGGACCATAGGACCATTGAACTTAGGAGTACAAATATTATTGCATATTAAACTGAAGCGAATTAGATTGTAAAATAAGAAAACATTCACTTACGTAACGGCTTAACTTAATTTATTGTTTTTCTCCTCTCTTTCTCTTATACCCGTACTCCTAAATAACAAGAAAACAGAATTTAACTCTTTTTCTTACCTTATTTCTACTCGCCTAAAAACACACTCAAGTGGACTTCTTTTAAAACAGTCACAATCCGAGTACACACATATTTACGCCAACACACACACATGAACATGCAAGGCAAACAATTTAGTAAATATATTACTTCAATGTCTTTCCAATTTTTCAGTAAACTAAAATATACACAATTATGTACATTAATTTATACCATAAAATTACATACATATACCGGACGACAGAAGGGGGTGCTGTAATTTTGTTTAAACCGTATAAAAAAGCAAATATAAATACCGCAGAAGTAAATGCAGATGTGACTGTACTTACGAGTATGTATTATTGTACTGCATACATATGTACATACATACATGCACCAGTAGGTGCGATTAGGAAGCAATGGAGGAGCGGTCAGTCATCCTCCAGTCATCGATATCGATTTGGGACTAGGCTAAGAAAAAAAAAAGAAGAAAAACCACAAAACGAATCGAACAATTACCACAATGTTTGTGTAATTTTTGTGTCCTTCTAGGAACTTATTTCAATTGCATTATGTTTATGGTGGCCTCATCAGTTGTGTCAACCATACTTATCCTCAATTATCATCATAGAAATCCAGATACGCATGAAATGAGTGAATGGGTAATGTTTATATATTCAAATTAACATAACTAACTACTTACTTATTTTATAAAAAAAACCAAATTCCACTGCCGAGTCTTAGTTTTCGAACAATTCTAATTACTTTTTACATACATATATGTATCATTTACTCATCTGAGGTTTATACATACATACAAACATACATACATATAACTTTAATTTTTTTCATACACTGTCCACTAAATTAACTGCTGCCCCCAATCTATACACTTGCATACATATGTACATACATACATACATATATACATACATACATATATAAATATTATTGCGGTCATCTGGCATGCATGAATGCACAGAACAAGTGTAAAAAACATATAGTACGTATATACATACTTACGTATGTAAATATGCTTTATTTTTTCATTGATCTTTTGCAGTGCATTGCAATGATCCAAACTAATGCCATACATAGTACGTACATGAATCCAATCTAAACGAATCTCTTCACGAAAATTTCATTACAAATGAGAGTCCAGCTAACGAACCGAACATTTACAATTGCTATTCTCTGTTATTTTTAGAGTTAAATCGAAAGCAAGATACGCTCGTTCCGAAATGCACTTCGTTTCGGGAAAATAAAATGTTCAAAATCAGTTTTGCAACATACGTTCAGATTATACATGCGTATACATGCATATTTAGATGCACCAAAATAGGTAGTTACAGTGCAGTACATGCATCCATGAACGACATTGACTACCTAATCGTATATATGTATATACATACATATGTAAATACATATCTTTTATTACATAGGCTGACAAAATCAAATTTTTTGTGTAATGCGGGCCCACACTGACTTTATTACGTTAATTTATACATACATACATTTGTATGCATACGTATGTATATGTACATATGTTCGTACACATTTCCGTGCTTACTGTTTTGTTTTAAATACTTAATAATAATTAAAGAGGGACTGTGATTTAAAAAAACATTTCATAAAGATTTATTGATATATTATGTATATTTTGTAATTTTTAGTTTAATCAATCATCAATAAATTTTGTATTTGAAATTACAAGAGTGGCCAAAAATCAAGACGTCATAGCCATAAAAGAAATTATTTTCCAACGAGCTAAGCCATTCAATAAATTCCTATACTAAATATTTAATTGGTGACAATTAAAGGGACAATTTTAAGTAGTCGTCTTTCTTTTCTACTTACATACAAGAGGGTTTTTAGTCCAAATTGGGCACTTCAAGATAGTTCCCCCTTTTCATTAAGGGTTACGTCGTTTAAAAAAAGAAATTGTATAGACTTTGGTACTGTAATTTAGCGTAAAAAAAGTATGTGTAGGCCTGTAGCAAAATCACTATTGGCCTGTTCCATGTAAATCATAGTTACCCGCCTAAGCTACGATTCCATTCTTTAGCTACATATGCATAGATTGAAAAATATGTTGAATTCACGTCTTCCCCAAACGGATGCCGTTTTCAAAGCGTTGACTAGTTCATGCAGAGCTCCAGTATCCGCACAAACACGCACTTCAGCCCACACCACTACACTAGTACTACACTGCACTCCACCCGCTGACGAGTAAAGCAAATTATCCAATATGTATTGTACATACATAAACACATACATATGTACATATGCAAAAACTTATATATATATGTACATATGTATGTGTGTTGATGACACAAAACAATCACTGCACACACAATAAGGAAAGAAAAACAATCAAAATAGCTGAAGGGACATTCTAACTTACACATACATATGTACATTTATACACGTATGTATGTATGAATTGTGCAGTACCTGCACGAAAAAACTCTAAAAATCACCACACTTACACGTAAATTACTAGTAAATAAATATGAACATACATACATGCACATACAGTTGCGGTCGAAGTCGCATTTATAATGACATCCTACAAATTGTCCTCTTTGGGTACAATTTTGCTGTATGATTTCATTCGAAGCGTAGTTTTTTGTTGCTCGCTCCTCAAATTGTGGTTTACCTTGGCTTAAATTTAGATCAGCGCTGCAGCGATCGGAAAGCCTTAACATACATACATATGTGCATAGGGAATTGCTGCTGCGCTGCCGATTACGTACACGCGAAAAGGATACACAAAAATATCGGACGAAGCGAAAATGTAGTTGCTAATTTTATTAATAATGATGCAATTTGGTGCAAATTTATAAAAGGAAGATCTCAGCACGCGACAACCATATAACTTATCCTTAGAACTGCGTAAAAATCCTAATGCTCTATAGAAAAATCAGGGGAGCATGAGGTTTTAAGTCAAGTTTTTCACTGATAAGCGTCGTATTGTAGGACATTGAACTAAAAATTGAAAAAACACGTTTCAATGATACTCGTAAGGCTACACGCCTTCGGTTTACCAGAGAACACATGAATTGGTCAAGAAATCCCAAACAGTGGTGTTTGCCGGTGAAAAAAGTGCATCCTAGAAGCACAGGACGACGGCTTTCACTACTTATATTTTGACCTACGAAAGGAGGAATGTGTTTTGAGCAGTCGATGTTAAAGTGGCACAGGTAGCATAGTATCATAATGGTTTGGGAGGCGTGACGAATTTATTTTATTGGATAAAAACAAAACATTATTCATTATGTAGGCTGTTATAGGCATTGTTCCAGATAAGAAAATGTTCCGGAATCAGGAACTTAGATATTTAGCAACTGGATATGGCAGATATATTAGAGAAACTGAACCCAAATACTGCGAAAAGCGGTTTGCATTTGAGAGTACTGATGCAAAGCCACCTGGCTCATTCTTCAACATAATAATAACTATTAACCCTTAAAGCGCTATTCGGTATTATTTGTGGAATAAAACTAAATATTTATTGAGTTTTGGATATAGTCATAGTAAAATAAGAATATGACCGCAGCTGTACATATGTATGTTTGTATGTAGATTTACAATAATAATAGTTTACTGCAATTTTTAAGGAACTTCACAAGCCAGATACGAAATATTTCTTTCTTATAAATTTTGGTTTCCATATAATAGCCAATAGCTAATAGTTTTATATATTTTTAATTTATTTCTAAGTAATATTGATGGTACAGGTACAGGTTATACAGGCGGTACAAAGAATACGGAACGCATCGATGTATGCGTGTGCAGCTGTGGTTTCGGCTATGCGTGTGATGTCGATACAATTACGTTTTGTGCATAGGCGAAAACAGCACCATTATGAACATAAAAATAGGTTCTCAAGCGTTATAATTAGACATAATGATAAGCATATGAATTGGAAAAGTGAACATACACAATTACTGAAAAAACGTAATATTTCCACAGAACGAAAAAAATCGTCCAGTATTGCGCTAGCAACATATATAATTTAAATATGCAACAGACAACTACAGTAACACTGCTCAGTCAGCTGAGTTTTCTCAGCCAATTAATTCTATTAAAAATTAGTAAATTATTACGAATATACATATGCATATTTATATGTGGGGCGGCTTTTGTTGTGGCTCTGCATACATATGTACGTATGTATATGCAGGGAAACTACAATAAGATCGTTCCTTGGCACCATTCCCAACAATCAAAAATAAGTATTTGTGTGCTGCATTTAAAAACCGACCTCACGAAGTGATACTAGAAACCAGCGCCTTTTTTGAATGGATATTACCAAGTTTGAAGTGCGAAAATTGACTTAAATCAAACTTTTTAAGTGAAGTTAACACGCTATAGTGAGCAGATTGCGGAAAAAATCAGTACAATTCTACTCAAATTGTATCTCTTACCTATTTAGCTATACAAAAGAAGAATTCGTTTTGGATAATCCAATCCAAGTCAGTCAGAAGCAGTATGAAAAATTACTATAAAAAAAACGCCAGGGATGTACATACATATATGGAATATAGTTTTACTCGAACATATACATAAGCACATCAATCACATTTGCTATTCATGTCTGAATATTGAGAATAAATAAAAATACAAAATTTTTCTAAGCACCTGAACTACAATAACCATGTCACCCCTTTCGCACAAAGTGACTTGAACCTTCTAAATAAATCGAAATAATAGAATAAAAGTCAATTTAATGTATAAAGTAAAGTATACTGTCGAGATTTACTAACAATACCATTTTGCGCTCTTTATAGTAATAAATAGAACATTTGCTTTCAATATTATTTAAGCAGAATAATTTCGGTTTTTATCATATTTATTACTCACATTGCATTTACTCGTCATATAATTCTCCCTATATTATTTAATATGCTCGTAATTACCTACCTGATCAAGACAATAACACCACCAATAATCTCACAAAATTCTTATTTTTCTAACAAAAACTCTGGCCAACTACTACAAATACAACCAACCAACCAACAACTACGCTAACCGGCAACTCAACTACTCTCAACGCTAACAACTCAACTTAACTGCCTCCTCAACTGTCTCTGTGTGTCTCTTTCTTTCTCTCTCGCTCTCCGTCTATATGTCTCTCTACCTATCCCTGTAACTTCCTGCATAAAATCACCAAAAACTTACAAAAATCAATGATATTTCTCAAACCGACAACATTAATGGCAATGGCAACAACGCGAATCCCAATCACTTCTACAAATCCTATCCCATTCCGTTCCCCACTAAAACACTTTATGTACATATATACTAATCCACAATACATATATCCCATATCCGACCGAGGTGCTAAAAAACTTATTAAACTTAAAAAATCAAACTTACAAACCGTAACGTAATAAACACTCCAACAATTAACCAAATACTAATAATCCAAATACTTTAAACTGAATTGACTCTCATTCTGTCCATTCAATACCATATCATGCGTATCATCGAAAACTGGAACGAAAACTGCTGTGTCTTTACCACAAAACAACTACTAAAAACAAATAACGGAAACAAAATAATTTAAAACTTCGCCAAACCAAAAAAAAACTGACATTAACATTAATCTGAATCATAAACTAAAAATCAATTCAAATTAAACAAAATCGATCAAATTGGAAAACCCTTTGAAATACTTATTGCTATTATTTTTAACCGCATTACCCAAACACTCCGTCTCTCTGTCGAACTCGCACACACAGATAAGAGTAATATTCCTTTATTGGTTACCTTGCATATTGCGCATGCAAAGACCCGGACAGGTTGGATACGAATGTCCGCCACCGCCCTCCTCAGCGGGCCCCTCGACTGCAGGCGACAAAAAGCAACATATACAAAACGTTGAGCTCAAGGAAAGGTAACCGACGGCTGACTCTAGCTTTTCAACTCTTCCACACTTCAATCGAATTATTACTTTATATGATACCCTGTGAAATTCCGTCAGTTCTTAACTATATTATGTTGTTCCAATGCAAATGCAGATCCTCGAAGTCGCTGCTCGCAAATGTCCTTGACATAGACGATGATTTTCGCTGTAATCATCGATGTGCCAGTGCCACGTTGCCGCACCAGCCGACATATTACAGGACAATGTACAGGTGAGTTCTTTTTACAGTATTGAACCGGATAATAAAAATTCCAAATAATCAGGGCGGTCAGGTTAACATCTCAACAGGTCAAATATTGATATTCCAGAAATATTTTTCGGTTGGTTTTAAATCTGTAGTGTTTTTCTCAAAAGATTTATCAAAATACACCCCTAAAAGCGCTCTAACAAGAGAAAAATTCTATTTACCACTTTCCTATGTTTATGAGAAATCTGCAACAAAAATAATATTATCAATTTTTTTGTATAATACTTTACTTGACTATACTTACCAACATTTTCGGATAGTTTTGAGGCATAACATTTTTAATGAATTATGATTTGTATAATAGTATCAATTCTTTTTTTTATGTTTTTATGTTATGTTTTTTTCAGAGATAAGCTCGTTTTTTTCCACTCAAAAAACTAGTATTGAGTATGCTAAAACTAGTTTTTTAGAGGGGCCGAGTGACAGTTCCATCCATTAAATCAAAATTGAGTTATATACATAGATATACAATCAAGACTCAGTTCCCGTTGAGAAATGCTTTCCTCCACATAATACAAATAAAATTTTAACTTTTGAACAAATAGTTCATAATTTGTAGATTTATTTAAAAACAATTTCCACCCTAAAGATGTTAGCTCGATAGGTCTATATTTAAGTAAACAATAAATAGTTAAGTTTAAATTTCAATACCAATTTCACATGTATTTAAATATAGAATTGCCGCCCTAGGCTTTATCTCTCAATATTTTAACGATCAAAAATACGGAAAATCAAAATAAGGTATTAAGACATTTTTGTACAATTTAACTAATTATACCCGTGCTCAAAACGGTTTAAGGGGTATAATAGATTTGTGGTATAAGTGGATTTGCGCAACGCAGAGAAGGCAACCAAATTTTGTTTCCAGAATCATGTGTTATCACACTGCTACAAGTGTATTTCAAAATTTCGACCCGCCCCCTTCCAACCCACAAAGAACGAAAATCTGTGGCAGCCACAATTTTGAAGATACAAAACAAAAAAACGCAGTATCATAGAAAATTACCATATCTATCCGATTGCCGAATCTGGTACAGATCGGATCATAATTATAGCCAGAATAAAGAAATTATTTTTTAGTTTCTTCCCCCACCTCCTCCAGCAAGAGACCACGCTTCTCATTCTCTTTCTCGCTCGCACGACCTCTGCTCTGTGCACTGCGCGACTTTTGCGGAGAAAATGTAGAATCTACGTTGTAGATGTATAATCTAAATTTTAGATGTTTAATCAACTATGTAAATGTAGATAGATGTAGCAAAAAATTTTAAATGTAAAATTTGTTTTTAATTCTACATAAATCATAAACTAAAAAATTTGTATAGTGACTGAGTACGGGTATAAAATTAGAGTCGCGTCTACAGAAGCGTTGCTTCACGTTTAATTCGCAGATATCAGCAGTTAATTGGGATGTTTAAATTTTAATGAATTGACTGGGCATGGCAAAGTGAAATGATTGCCAATTATCTTTTTTAGATATGGAAGGAACAACGTCCGGGACATCAAATAAGCGAAATACATTTGCGGTCTGCATTTGAGTCACTTGCCGAAGCTACATCAGGAATAAACGTTATGCTCATTGTCATTTAATTTTCATTTAAAAAAAAATTATTGTTTTTCGAGATCAGTTTCAATTAACAAATCAAGAAGAGTAATATTTACGCGACGTTTTAATTTATAGGATAGTGGGTTTTTTATGAATTATTGGTTTCGGTCAACATTAGCTGTTGAATTTCCAAATCTGGACTTTAAATTTAAATGCTTAATGTACAATTATTAAGACTTTGATCCGAAACAAAGACTTTGCAGTATTTTCGGTATTTATGTGATCGAAATATCTCACTTGCACTGTTTAACGATAACGTTACATAAGTACATTGTGAAACAAGAAATGGTGGCCTCTTGACGTTTTGTTGACGATGATGATATCTAAACTTCTTAAAACCCAAATTCTGCAAAATGTTTTAATTTTGCTTTAAATTTCCAAAGACTTTTTAACTGAAGATCATTCAGAATCACAAAACAAAAACAAGATCGCGCGGAGAAGGTACTCATTCTGCTCATCTACGTCACAAATGTCGATTTTCAATATTACGCAAATATGCATCTCGCTCACTCTCATCGGTTTTAAGGCAGCAAGTTAATGAAAAATTTCAAGAGTATGAGAGTATTAGTTCTGTAATAAAGTAGAAGTAAGCTTCTCCGACCACAAGAATATATTCTTGAACAACATCAATAGACGAGTCGATATAGCCATATCCGTCCGTCAATCCACTTCTTTGAAGTGACACTGTTACTGCCGAAACTGGATCAGATTGGATTATTATCAGATTGGATATCATCACATGAGTCTGGAAACCAAATTTGGTTGCCCTAGCTCTTAAAGTCTCTGAGACGGACACGGCTATATCGACTCGGCTATTGATGCTGATTAAGAATATATATACTTTATGGGGTCGGAAACGTTTCATTCTCTGCGTTACACACATCCACTTATACCACAAATACAATATACCCCTTAACTCTTTTTGAGGATGTGAATAATTAGTTGATAAAGGTTTGTGGATTTTAGAAAATCTATTGTTTTGTTTAAGTTTGTGTATTAAGTTATTTTCTCTATTGTTGTTTCAAGATGATTGGTTTTTTCATTGTAGTAGGGGGCAATCTATCATGATGTGATAAATAGTAAGGGCTATGTTGCAGTTGGGGCAGAGGGTTGGTGTGGATTTATTAAGGATATAGTTGTGGGTGTTGGTGTGTCCGAGTCTGATCCTACTAAGTTTGTTAAAGTCTGTACGTGATGTCATTTTGATTATCTCCGGACTAGCTGTTTCCTGACAGATTAATTTGAAGTATGGTGATGCCTTTGTAAGTGTAGTATATTAATTTATTATTTATTTATTATTTATTTATTATTTTTATGTATATTTAGCCAATGGGACATTTTTTCTTTCTTGCTTGTTATGGGAGAGATTTTTAGATTGTTACAGTTGAATAGTGTTATAAAGAGATGAGGGGATTTTTGGAATTTTCTTGGCTTTTATTATATTTTTATATATTTGTTCAATAGGTGAGAGGGAAATTTCCCAAAATAGTGGATCTATATTGAGATTAATTGTTTTTTTGTTTAGTTTGTATATTATAGTGTAGGATAACAAATAGGATAACCGACCAGGGTGAACCTTGCGGTATTCCGTTGTTTAAGGGTTGTGAACTCGATATGGCAAGGACTGTTATTTTTCTCTTGGTAAGGAAGTTGAAAATGTATTTCGCTATCTTTTGTCTTATTTTCCAAACTTTAAGTTCGTCCATGATGCTGTGAATGCAAGGCTTTAGTCGAAGGCTTTAGCAAAGTCTAATGAGAATATAGAGGCATGGTTTTTTGTTGACAGGGAGTAAGTTATCTGATAATCTGGTATGGCTGGGGAATCAGACACCGATTTTCCCTTTCTGAATCCCAATTGACGGCTGACAGCTTGCACCAAAGCTAGCCACCAAAGCCGTTTAGTTACAATTTTATCAATAACGTTCGCTATGCACGGGTTGTGGGAGATAAGGCGGTAAGAGGTAGAGGTCTTGTCCATATTTGTTTTGGGTATGGGTATGACGGTGCTCACTTTAAACTGATGGGTTGTGAGTTAAGGATGTTGTTAAAGAGGTTAGAAGTCTTAGCATTAGGATTGGAGATAGGTTTTTCAACATCGCATAGCTAATGCGATCTCGACCCGGAGTCTTGCCTTTTAGTTGGTTGATGGCAGCCATTGGTAATGTCTTTTTCAATACTAAGTGCTCTTGTAGATGGGATGTGTGAAAAGACGTGGCTTGAATTTGATTTCTGTTGTATGAAGGTTGGGTGAAAATTGCTGTCGAGTGCTGAGTTAGACCAATGGGCACTGAGTGTGTTGGCTATCTCCTTTTTGTCAAGTATGTTTTGTGTTGGGTTATTGGGGTTAGTAAGGCAATGGATGTCGTGTCGTGTTTTTAAGCCGCAGAAGCGATTTATGTTTGACCAGATTTTTGGTTTATTTCGGCTGTAAAGCTTTGAATGTTCGTTTCCTAATTTTTATTTCCAGTTTAAGTTTGGCGTTTGCTTTTTTGTAGGCAAGTATGTTTGTCATGTCAATGTTTCTGTTTAGTTTAAGCCAACATAAGTTTAATTCATTTTTTAGTTTTTGAAGGGTTTGGTCCCATCTCTTAGGTTGAATCTGGGTCTTTCGACAACGGTTGTGTTCGTCAAAAAGGTCGATATGTATGATATAGTGATCGCTACCCGAGAGGGAGTTATCTGTTTACCATTTTGAGCTAAGAGAGTGGAGAGGTGATGCGATGGAAAGGTATATGTGGGTGAACGTATGGTGAGATGTAAAGTGAGTTGGTGAGCCATTATTAAGTGTTATTAGTGAGGATTGGTTAATGAATTTAAATATTGTGTTGCCTCTAGTATGCCAACTGTTAAAATCTTCTGTAATTAGTAAGGGTGGTTGTAGACTGTCGTAAATTTTTCTGAGTTTTTGAAGTTGGAATGTTCTGTTGGGTGGTATGTACAATGAGATAATGGTTAATTTGATTTTGGAGTGAACTGTTATTGCTATTGTGTCAAAGTCGAGTGCATTAGTAATTACTATTTGATGTTGTATTGAATTGTGGATTAAGAACGTCACACCTCCATATTCGTTTGTAGCAGTATTCTGGTGGTAAATATTATAGTTAATTGGAATAGGAATGTTTCGCGTAGGGCATAAGTGATTTTATTGTAATGATATTATTTTTGGGTTGTGGTTTTTTATAAGGATTTGCCACTGAATACAATTGTTAATATAAGCATTTATGTTCCATTGGAGAGTGAGGTATTCTGGGATGGTTTGTCTGCGGTTTGATGATCGGGCGAACGAGTAGATAGTTTTATGGGTACTGTAGCATTTTTTGCCGGTTGTTCTGCTGATATGGTAGAGTATAGTGCTGGCTGATGGATGTGTCGGGTGTGGTATATTTTAATAGTTGATGTTGGCCCTTTTTGTTTTATGAAAGCTGGGCATGTTTTGTCAATTGGGCTGTGTTTGTTGGTTGTCAGGTCGTATTTGCAGTTTATGCAGAACTTATCTTTGGTACATACTTATTTCGTCATTGGATGTATTTTTCTCTTCGGAGCAGTTTTTGCATTGTGAATTTGATTTACAAGCTGTTGTGGGGTGTCCAAGTCGGAGACAATTGCGACATCTGATTGGGAGTGGTATGTATGGGCGTATGTTTACTTTTTCATAGCCAATCATCATTCTCTCTGGGAGTGTCAGTGATGCGAAGGTTATAATGATGAGTCCAGTTTCTTCTAGTTCGTTTTTTTTTCATTTTCTTTATTTTGCGTATTTCTGTAACGTTTTGTGGTTTGAGCTCTTGCAATATGACTTCTTCGTCGATGTTTCGTAGTTCGTTTCAGTAATTACAGCTGGAATTACTCCCTTGGAAAAGTTAAGAGTACTGTGCTCACTGATACGGGGAAGTCGTGGAAGACGTTCAGCTTTGCGAGTTTCATGGCTTGTAGTGTGTTTTTAGTTTTGATTATTAAACCGCCTACTCTTGTTTTTTTGCACGATTCCACTACACCATTGCATGTATGATCAATTACTTTTTTTATTAGGAAGGGGTTTACATTTTCGAATGTTTTATTGTCTGTTCTGTTTATAATAATGAATTTAGGCCCGGTGTCGCTTGTTTTAAAAAGTCTGTTTATATCGTGAGGCATTGTTGTTGCTGTACGGCAGTTGCCCTGTTGAAGCTTTGAAACTGTTACGTCGTTTTTTTTTGTTTTTTTTGTTGTTGTTGTCTTTTTTCAGAGTTTGTTTTGTGCCCTTATACACTTGTTTTTGTTGCAACTGTTGTTTTTAACTGATAAGACTTGGGTCTGAGCCTCGCTCGCTTGTCACACGTCTTTACTCCTCAATGCATAGAGTGAAACTGCATAATAAGTAAGACTATCAAAATGCTTTAAAACTATTTAATAATCTAAAAGTAGTTAATGATACAGCCGAGCTAGCTGTTAAACTTACGGAAAACTGACCAAAAACTGACCAAAAAAAAAAACAGATTAGTTTCAGTAGTTGCTAAACGTGGAAAAGGAGTATTCTATTCAATATTTAATATTCAAAATAATAAATATTCCTTAAGTTCACATAAAATTGGGGTGTTGTATTTATTGTTCTCTTAAATATTACTCAATCGAGCTGAAATTGTCGGGGCGGAAATTCTTTTAATATGCTAAAACATAACAAAAATGAAATTTGATCAGAGGGATACATGGTACGGCAGATGTAAGAACCATAGACCGAATTTCGTATTTAAAACTTAAAAATTTGAGCTCAAGTACGTAACCATACAGTATATACAGTACGTACTGTATGGTTAGTGGCTCAAGTCTACACCAACGTTGTCGAACCGACCTAAAACTTGTTATGTTATTGTTGTATTCCGAAATAAACATTTGTAGACTCAAAAACACTAAAAACTTAAACTTAAGGTGAAACCTAAACTTTTATAATATAACTAATTTGCTCTTTGAATATCAGGTATTTTCGTTTCGCAGAGATTTTAACTTTTCATTCAGGAAGGCAGGGGGGCATGCATATATGCAATGATGAATGCAACATGCTCCCAGTACTACAGGGATTCTATTTTTAGATTTTTACGCTCTCAAATTTGTGCGAGCGAGATGGCGAGAATTTCGTCGCTTGCCGAAAAGTTTGCTTGCATATGGCAATTGAAATGTATGAACGTCACGCATCTTATAGTCTTATTGTCTTTGCTGTATGATTAGTGATTACACTAAAGCATGATATTAACAGAACTAATTGTGATCTTAACAGGAGAGGGCTTGAGTGAAAATCGCAGCCCACGTTAGTATACCTTTTTCTTTTCCGTTATATCTCGTTCATATCACTAGGGAAATTGCTTTTGATTCTGTTTTTCTGCTTTCTTTTTTTACTAGCTGTTACGAGAAGTTTAAAAAAATATGGGAAATCCTTTTCTTTTAGTGTATTAGTTAAGAATAATAAATTGCAGCATATTCTGAAGTGGGCGTTTCACAGCTCCATAGGCTCACTCGGGCTGATAACAATCTGCACAGCTGCTGACGTCGTGTGCCGAGGCCGAACACGCATGGTCGTACGACCTGAACACGCTGTGCATTTCGTACGGCCTGAACACTTTGTCCATTCGCACTTCTATAAAAGAGCCGAGCTTAGTGTCTTAAGCTCTAGTAAGCTATCCCTCAAAGAGATGTATTCAAAGTTTTCAATGAAAACAGGCAGCTTAATTGACAATTGTGAATTTATAAATAAAAGTAAAATAAAGTACTTTTAAACAAAATAAAAGTGTTAACTTATATGTACATATATATGTAGATTAACCGTACATACATTGTTTTGAATTTTGAACAGTACCAGTCGAAAAAGGATAGAGAAAGTTTCATGATATGTATGTACATATGTATGTATGGTGATCAGTGGTCGGCAGGGACGTATCTCATAAATAGTCCTCCGATTTTGCATATTTGCATATTTTTGAAGGATTAAGATAGGAAACTTCTGATGACACCAAAGTTCGTTTCATTGAAAATAGAGTTGAAAACGATATGCATATTTACATTTTTTTTTGCATATTTGCATAAAATGCATATGCATAATAATGCAAAATATGAAAACAAAATATGCAAAAATTTCAGTATTAAGCAAATCAAAAGAAAAGAATCACACAGCAATTCAGATGGTCAGATACGATATTTTATTGGTTCAAGATAATTATTCAAGATAATTGGTATTACAATACACAACCATTATTTTCTCTAAATTATTAATTGAAAGGCTTTGACGTTTCTCTCCAAAAACCATTTTGTAAGCGGAAAAGCTTCTTTCAACGTCACATGAAGTAATTGGAGCAAATTTATATTTAATGATATTTTCATTTGTGACTGGTTCAAGTCCAGACAAATCCTCAGCTTTGAGATTCAAAAATTAAAATCTGGATTTCTGTTCAAAATGGCTGCGAATTTCTCTTTTAAAAACATTCCAAAATCACCAGTTATGTTAAGAACAATATTTTCAGCTTCCCTAAATAAATTCATTGACTTTGCTAAAGGTAGACCTTCGCTTCCAAGGAAGTTATGATATCGCCAACAGCTCTTTTTCCAGCTTTATAGATTCAGCATCTTCTGGATTCAGTGATTCAAGAACCTAAAATGCAAATTTATAATTTATTTCTTTACCAAACTGTTGTTTGATGATAAGCATTATCTTACCTCTGTTATTCCCTTCATGTTATCTGCATAAAATGATGCTGCCTTCAACCATGTTCCCCATCTTGTTATGATCGGTTCTGGTGGTAACTCCTTATTAAATATTTGCTTGTACTACGCTCTCTGAGCGGAGCTTTTACGAATATTTTTTTCACACAGGATATGAACGAGTTAGCGGCAGGAAATGATGTTCTTACTTTTTCAGCTATTATATTTAAACCGTGTGCCAAACAAGTACTGTGTATGAGATTCGGATAGAAAACCTTTAAATTTGTTCCAGCTTTAATCATATATGCCGCGGCATCCGTTAGGAGCAACAAAACTTTTAACTCATTCCCGTGTGATCACAATATACGAAGGCTGTCGTTCACAAATCGAGAAACAGTTGCATTATTTACTTGCTCCAACTGTTTACACGACAATAAAAACGGGCATGAAGATTCATCATTTTCGCTCAATGTTCCAACAACTAAATTTGCGACATATCATACTGGAACTGTCAGAAAAGCTTCTGGACGTATTGCTAGACGAATTATCGTCGTTGTTTTTATTGGATGCCCTTGACTGTCTGTGCAGTGAAGTAACAATATGCTGCTGCAATTGAAATTTTTAAACCATTTTCCTATTAAATTAGTTTTATGTCTATTGACTTTTGGTATTTCACTTGCTCCACTTAACTAAACCAAAGTCTATGCAATGCTCCTGTTTGAGCGAAGAGGCGTCTCAGAGTGTCCCACAGACAGTCCCAAGATAAAAGGTGGTAGAGTCCAAGTTCCTCAATTGCTTCTTTATTCGAAAAGGGTACAGGGAGATCGCGTGCAAAGTTTGCTTAGAGTGTAGAAGCGAGGGCAATGAAGCGAGGGCTGTCGGCAGCGAGAGCGCGAGCGTGGGCGGGAGCGTAAGCGTGGTGAGTCTGAGCGCGCGAGAGCGCGTCACCGTGGGGAAAAACGCTCATAAGCGTGAGAGCGAGAGCGAGGGCAACAGCTTGCGTAGCTAACAGTGGCTGGAATGCCCACAGAGCTGTTGCCCCGCCAGCGCCGTCCTCACTCTGAACACACCGATTTTGCAAAAAGCTGTTTGCGCAGGGTTTTTCGAGACGCCCCGAGGACAAAGGAGAACGCGTAGGGTTTCGATTCTTTTTTAACCTCTGTTTCGTTTGCCCAATAAAACAAGAACAAATGCTATGTCTTGGGCATGACAAGGCATATTTTCTCCTAAACTGGGACCGACTGCGCCTCGGTATTGACGAACAGACGAAGCCGAAGTAGTCAGTCGGGCGCGGTCGGACTCTCTTTGTTGTTTGTTCTTTAACGGAACAAAAAATTTCTTCTGTATTGCTCGCACTTTAGTTTTAAAAAGTGGAATTCAATTTTTTGATGAAATTCATTTTCATATATTTTGCATATTTTTTTGCATATTTTTGGCATATATTTTTTGCATATTTGTTGAATATATTTTGCATATTTTTGATATGTTCTAAAATTTGTTATATTTGAACGATAAAACGTCTATATACAAAATTTTATACCAATCAGATGAAAACTCGCAGATATGCAAAATCCGAGATCTACTCATAAGCATAGGAAAGTGTTTTGCTGCCGCACTGTTGTGTACAACAATAACAATTTTCCGTCGTGTTTTGTTCCTTTTTACACAAACAAACGAACTGCAAATCATGTGAATGTAGTCGTGCCATCCATTGATGTAGATGTTCAAGACGAGAGTTCACTATGAGAGTAATTTCAAGACGATGTCAGTTGATTACTAGGGTCGATTCTAGACAATGTATAGACAATGACAAAATAAAACAAAGTTTAAAATTTAATGATAGAAAATCATAGTTCAGGTATGTAAAATTATAGTTTACTAAAATATTTGTCAATGTTGTGTGTTTTTGCCCGCATGCATCGTGTTTTTCATGTGTTTTAATTAGGTTTAGATTTAAAAAAGGTCGATGTGTCGAAACGGACCTTGATTTCTCAAGAATTTACGTGCAGAAACTATTATGACGCAAATGTCACTGCAGTGGTACTAATCACTTCTAATAAAATTACATGAATGTCAGTATCAATGGCATCAATAGTATCAATTCTTTGTTTCTTAAGCATTTTGTTTTTTACCATCCACTTCAGTATCAATGAAAGACGAGAAGAAACGCGACTCTACTTACACCCGTACTCAGTCAGTATATTAATTTTTGAGCTTATGATTTTTAAGAATTTTAAAATAAAAAAAATTTTTTACATATTACATTTTTTTGCTACATATGTTATCTAAATCTACAATAAATATTCTACATCTAACATGTAGATTATAGATTTACTATTTATATTCTATATCTCCTCCGCTAGGGGTTGCTCCCGTACATAACAAGGCAGTGTGCGAGCGCGAGAAAGAGAATGAGTGGTTGGTTTCTTGCTGGAGTGGGCGGGGGAAGGAATTGAAAATGAATTTCTTCATTATGGCTATAATTATGATCGGATCTGATTCAGATTCGGCAATCTGGTAGATATGGTCATACGAAACTGTGTTTTTAGTTTTATCGTATCTTTAAAATTGTGCCTGCCACAGATTTTCGTCCTTTGTGGAGGCGAAAGGGGGCGGTCCGAAATTTTGAAATACACTTGTAACTCATGTGTAACAGTGTGTATCACATGAGTCTTGATAGCTTTTATAGTCTCTGAGATCCAGGCGCTCAGGGAGACGGACAGATGGACGGACAGACGGACATGGCTATATCGACCGGCTATTGATGCTGATCAAGAATATATATACTTTATGGGGTCGGAAACGTTTCCTTCTCTGCGTTGCACACATCCACTTTTACCACAAATCTAATATACCCCTTAACTCTTTTTTGAGTACGGGTATAAATATGATGTGTTAGTAAGGCGCATTGCGGCTTGTCCCTAGTACAGATATATTATTGTTATATGTATATAAGTACATATATTATTCATCGATGGGTTACGACGCTTCTCCTTAGCCCCAATCATGCTCTATTTTTTCTGAGCCTTGGTCTCCTCGGGCTCCGAGATCAGTGTGGGCAGAAGACAGTACCCACCATTCTTCACCTGGAGAGAGCCAGAACGTATGGCCTCTTTCAAAGTGTGCTCTACTGTCTTCAAAACGTCATTTAGGTCCTAAGGTTGGCGTTGCAGAAGAAAAATTAAATATATGTATGTATATATACAGTACAGGTACTGGGGATATCTAAGTAGATCTCTTATCTACTTAGATCTCTCAATATGTGCACTTCATCAACTAGACCGACCGAACAAAAGCGCACTGCGAACCACATGAAAAAAAATAAGCAATGTAGGAAATTATATGATTCCAGAGTTGGATGGTAATTGGTACTTCGAATCTTTCTGTTCAAATATTGGATGGCCAACTGCGAAAGCATTCCTTCGATGGTCTCAATTTACTTGTTTAAATCTATGTAAGTTAGCTGACTTGCAAAGTGGGAATGTTTCACGTACCTTTGCGATTCCGTGTTAGAATTAACTGTTTTTTTTTTTAGTAATAACATTTAAATAAATATGTTTTTGTGAAAAATTCTAAATTTTCGAAGCTAAACTTTCATAAAGTAATTAAATTGTGAAGAAAAAAAAATCGTCTTTATTGCTTAAATGTATATGTACATACAAATGTATGTATGTAATACAAGGAATTACTATATACATATATACATCATATTGTTTTAATATTAGAAAAGTACCAAAACTGATATCAAAATTTTGAGCACGCAGTTTTATTAGTAGTGCAATGTTTCGCAATTCAAAAAAAATAATAACAAATTTCAATTAGTTTTTAAAGTCAAAATTTTGAGAAAAATACCGCAAAGAAATGATGAAATTGGAATTCTTAATATCTTCCGGGCGTTAAGTTGCAGCTACAAAGTGTCTGTGTCGGACTTTTCAGCTTTCAGCAACTGCAAAGTTCTATGCAACCAGATATAAGATACTTAAGTTATATAAAAATAGAAGCACAATTATATGCACTTTTTTTTAATTTTTCCTATTTTAATATAAATAAATAACTTTAGTACTCAATATTGTTCCATTCTCCGTCCGTCTTAATACCTGTATTAGGCCGGGATTGCGTGGAATCATCTAGCGATTTATGGACGGATGGATTGATATTTGCCCTTTATCCCTTTGCTGCTATTTCAGGTTACGTAGTTTGTCACAAGCTGCGTCTCGTTCTTAAAAATATTGGCAGAGAAGATACTACAGAGTAAGATGAAATAAAATATTTACATTTATAGCTGCCAAAAAAAAATAGGGCGGAGCCCTGATTCCCATATAAAATCCAAATTTTGCCGAGAAAGAGAGCAAAAGAATGACAAACAAGACGGGCGGACAGACATATATGGCTATATCGACTCGGCTTTTGGTGCTGATCAAGAATTTATGTACTTTATGGGTTCCGAAACGTTTCCTTCTCTGCGTTGCACACATCCACTTTTAGCATAACTCTAAGTCTGCCTGCCCGTCCGTCTTGATCTCAGAGACTATAAGAGCTAGAGAACCCAAATTTTGTTTTCAGACTCGTGGGATATCACAATACTACAAGTATGTTACAAAATTAAGCCCCGCTAATTTTCGCCCTAACAAAGGACGAACATCTGTGGCAGACACAATTTTGAAGAAACGAGAACACTAAAAACGCAGTTTGGTAGAGAATGATCATATCTACCAGATTGCCAAATCTGAATTAGATCGGATAATAATTATAGCGAAAATAAAGAAATTAATTTTCAGTTGGTTCCCCCGCCTCCTTCAGCAGGAGACCCGTTGCTCCTTCTCCTTCTCGCTCACACAGTTTGCCATGTTATGTACGCGAGCGCCGCTAGCGGAGGAGATGTAGTATCTTAATGGTACATGCAGAATCTACATTTTATATTTAAAATGTATGTAGAATGTATGTAACGTTTTTTAAAATTCTACATAAATCATAAGCTCACAAATTTATATACTGACTGAGTACGGGACCCGTACTACGGGTATAAAAGTAGAGTCGCGTCCAAAGAACCTAAAGAATGAAACGTGATGATATTTAATATCTACGTGATTGCTACGTGCATGGAAGGTTGCATTATTAAAAAGATGTTCAGCGCTCTGATTACACTACTCGACAAAATCCAACTTTTTTTTTCCCCAAGGATCCAAACCGAATTTTTCTGATAGAAATGGGACTTTACAATTTTTTAAAGAATTATATTTTTTTTTCTATGTCAGAACTTTTTTTTGAAAAATTTTTTAGTTTTGGTATTTTTATACCCGTACTCAAAAAAGAGTTAAGGGGTATATTAGATTTTTGGTAAAAGTGAATGTGTGTAAAACAGAGAAGGAAACGTTTCCGACCCCATAAGGTATATATATATATATATTCTTGATCAGCATCAATAGCCGAGTCGATAGAGCCATGTCTGTCTGTCCGTCTTGTTTGACGACTGGATCTCAGAGACTATAAGAGCTAGGGCAACCAAATTTGGTTTCCAGACTCATGTGATATCACACTGCCACAAGTGTACTTCAAAATTTCGCCCGCCCCCTTCCGCCCACACAAAGGACGAAAATCTGTGGCAGGCACAATTTTAAAGATACGAGTATCAACGCAGTATCGTAGAGAATGACCATATCTACCAGATCAGAATCAGATCGGATCATAATTATAGCCAGAATGAAGAAATTAATTTATAGTTGCTTCCCCCGGCACCTCTTCAAGAGACACGCTACTCTATCTCTTTCTCGCTCGCACACTCTGCCGCGTTCAGTGCGCGAGCAACCCCTAGCGGAGGAGATGTAGAATATAAATGGTACATCTATAATCTACATGTTAGATGTAAAATATACATTGAAGATGTAGATGTAGATATCAGCAAAAAAATGTAAAATGTAAAATTTTTTTTTTAATTCTAAAATTCTAAAAAAACATATGCTCAAAGATGTATATACTGACTGAGTACGGGTATAAGTAGAGTCGCGTCCCCAGAAGCAACTCACACGTTCCTTCTCGTTTTTGTTTGTTTTCAGAGGTAGCGCTACTTTTTCACACAGCTCTAGTATCTTACTTCTGGTTGTAAAGAAGGTGGTTTGCTATTTTGAAAAGATAATTAAAGCAGCTAGAAGTAAAGCCCAAAAACTAGTGATTTCAGCTTTCCGTCTGGGAAATATAAAGCATTGAAATGCAAAAATTATGATTTTGTGCGGTATTTTTTACGAAATTTTGACTTTAAAAACACAGGAAAAGTAAAAAAACAAAAAAATTTGATCCTGTGTTCTGTCTTTTTGTGTGTATAAGTGCAATAATTAGGCGTCCTTTAAGGTATTGCTCATTGAAGTCTATGGAGAAAATTTGGAGCTAAAATTCGTTAACCAAACCTAAAAAATGAAAAAATGAACAAAAAATACCTTTTGGAAGGTTGCGAGCACAACTGCCAATTGGAAACAAAACAAACGAAAAAGGGTTGCACATTTGGTACCTGATCGCGTTCCTTTGGTATGCAATGTTGTGGACAGTTACTTTTTTCGATATACCCAATCTGAGATAGGATACTTGTTCAGGTCAAATGTTTCCTTTATATTCTCACAAGTACACGTCCACAAATTAGATCTTTTCGAGTCTACCTAATCATATTTCAATAAAACCGAAGTAGAAATACCTCAGGTTTGGGATTTCATTCCTAAAGGCCTGTCTCCAGCACTGCAGCACTGTATGCATACAAGAGAGCGGCTGGCTCTAGAGCGCACTCTCTCTCTACAAAATTTCAAGAGAGCCTGGAGCCAGCTCTAAAGACAGCCTGAAAAATTCGAGTGCAAATATTTCGTATGGCGTTATGTATCTTATACTTATATTGTCTTTGGCCAACTGTACAATTCTGCTAAAATTAAAATGAAAAATAGATGCGCTACCTCTGAAAAAAGCTTAAAGAAAGGCCGGAGTTCCCGGCTGTGTACTTAGGTACTGCGCCGACGCTCTGTTAACTCTTCATGCTTCCCCAATCTGGAGGGAATCTTTTATTATTCAGCTCCATAAGAAAGGTAGCAAGTCTGATGAAAATAATTATAGAGGTATGTCTAAGTTATCCGCTATTCCCAAAATGTTTGAAAAAATTCTAACTCCGCATTTGCAACATCTTTGCAAATCACTTATATCTCCGTCCCAGAGCTTACCTCTTTTATCATTAAAGGCTTTCAAGGTAACTTGCAGACGGATGTCACTTACACTCATTTCAGTAAAGCATTCGATTCTGTAAACCATTCCCTTCTAGAACAAAAACAAAAAAATCTTTTGAGATGGATTTCTAGCTACCTTCGTTCTAGGTCCCAAAGAGTCCTCTTCAAAAGCTCCTTCTCTTCACCTGTTAAGGTTACTTCTGGAGTACCACAGGGCAGCCATCTAGGCCCCCTACTATTCACACTCTTTATTAATGATCTGCCTTCAGTATTAACAAACTATCGAGTTCTCATGTATGCGGATGATGTTAAGCTTTGTGTCCAGTATAAGGACATTTCATTTCACTCTCGCTTGCAATCCGATCTCAATAACTTTCAGTCATGGTGTTGTGCAAATATGTTACACCTAAATGCCTCGAAATGCAAAGTAATGACATTTCATCGCTCCAGCCCCCTTTTGGCTCCTTATAGCCTCTGCGGTGGTTTTCTTGAGAGAATTACCTTGTTTGATGATCTTGATGTCAAACTAGACCCAAAATTAAAGTTTTCTAAACACATTTTTACCATGGTAAATAAGGCCATGGCCGTGCTTGGGTTTAAAAAGAGGTGGTCAAAGGAATTTGACGACCCCTATATAACGAAAGCTCTCTACATCTCGCTTGTTCGTCCGATTTTAGAGTACGTCTCTTGTGTATGGTGCCCCAAGTACAAAGTACACCAGGACCGTATAGAATCAGTCCAGAAAAACTTTTTTTGCTCTGCGTGGCCTTAACTGGGATACAGGTGTGAGACTGCCATCTTACCCTCGTAGATTGCTTTTAATAAACCTTCCCTTCCGTAGACAGCCCTGACTTGTTGAGCCGCATAAACTTTACGATTCCTATTAGATCTACTGGAAACTTTATTCCTTTGCTCCTTCCGCTTTGTAGATCAACTCATTTCTTGAACGAACCATTTAGGGTCCTATGCTCGGACTTCAATTCCCTCTACCATATAATTTCCTCTCTTTGAGTTGTCTTTAGTTCTAATTTTCCTCGAATACTCCCTTTTGAGTAACTTGATTTTAGTGGACTGTACTTTTCGGTACTGAATAAAGCCGGCAAGCGAATACAGCTGTTTTTTCGTCTCTTACATTCTATCCTAATTTCCTTTCGTCTTCGAGATGGACTTAATATATAAAGATGACAAAGTAATATCGGCTGCGTTCCTCAACATTTCGTTTCTGAACGGGGCAATACAGCAATCTTAGTGATTGGTCGGGTAATTTCTCCAGATGGGGTCTTGAGCCTGACTGCTCGAACCAGGTCGTCCTTTCCTGGATAGGCTTCAATAACCTTTGCGATGTGCCATGAAGACAGTAGTGTGTTGGATTCCTTAACAAGCACAATGTCTCCGCTCGTGATGTTCGGGACTGACGTGGTCCATTTTGGACGCTGTTGCAACGAAGTCAGGTACTCCTGATGCCATTTTTTCCCGAAAACTTGGTACATAGATTGAATGCTCTGCCAGTAGCCTAATCGGACCACAGGGATGTGATCCAAGTCAGCCTCAGGTATAGCGGTGAATGGACGTGCAATTAAGAAGTGAGCTGGCGATAGATAGTTGACCTCAGTATCCGGTGTGTAGCATAGAGGTCATGAGTTGACCACTGCGCTGACTTGAGCACGTCTGCTCAAATGTAAGCGTTGAGCTTCCGATGACTCGACGAAGATGCAGTTTAACAGATCGAACTGCCGATTCCCACTTTCCATCCCATTGAGGCGCACGTGGTGGAATGAAAACCCATTGGATGCCATCATCCGCCAGGGTATGGGTGATCAGGTTGGTGTGTTGCTGTGACGCCAGTAGTGTTTGCATTTCATCGAGTGAGCGTTTTGCACCGATGAAATTTGTGCCGTTGCTGCACCTGCCACGTAGAGATATGAAGCGCCGCAGAGCAGCCTGGAACGTTTCAGTGGTGAGATCAGTGGCAAGTTCCAAGTGTATTGCCGACGTGACTAGGCAAACAAATAGGCAAACAAATAGGCATATGTAGCCCTTACTGATGCGTGGTTTGCGACCCTTCCCATCCTTGAGAAGGATTGGACCAGCATAGTCGCAACTGGTGTTGACAAATGGCAGTGCCAGATCAGCCATTTGTTGCTGTGATGTGTGCTGTCTTTGTCGAAAGCAGGCCAAGCAGTCGCGCCAAATACCCAGAATCTTTGGCGAACAATCACGAATAGTGCAGAAACACTTGGGTGCAGGTTGCCCCGGTGCTCGTGTTCCAAGATGAGTTTCGTGACGCGATGATGTTTTGGCAGCAAAACTGGGTGTTTTGCTTCTGTGGGCAATTGCGAGTGATGCAATCGTCCGCCAACCCTGAGTACATTGTCCTTGTCAATGATTGGTCTTCTGTCCCGAGATGGATGCTTGGTGCGTTCAATGAAGCGAACAACATAGCCAACAACGTGGACGCGCTTCAGCCAGGAAGAAACTCGGGCTATTAGTTCCTCCAGTGGTTTAACCGATTGTAATTCGGCCAATGTGGATAAGCAATAGGATTTGTAATACCTTGAGTTGTTCAACTTTACCATGAATTGATCCCTGTCCCGTAGCCACATGGGACCAGTCCACCACAACTGAAAGTCCATAAGGTCGGCAGCCATGAGGCCTCTGGACGAACGGTCAGCTGGGTTTGTTTTGGAGTCCACATGACGCCAAGCATGGCGTGGGATGGAGTCCAGAATTTCCAAAGTGCGGTTCCCAACAAATGTCTTCAGCTGGGCTGGTGCATATGATACCCATGATAGAACAATTGTAGAATCGCACCATGCAAAGACAGTGGTGTTTCTCTGTCGTAATGCAGACTTAATTGAGCGTATAAGTTGGTTCAGTAGAAGCGCTCCGAAAAGTTCCAGGCTTGGCAAAGATTGTTGCTTGAGTGAGGCCACCCTCGTCTTTGCAGCTACTATCGATACGGAAATAGAGCCAACGTCGTGTATTACTCTGCTGTACACTACATCAGCGTATGCCTTGATTGAAGCATCGGAGAATCCCTGCAACTCGATGCTGTCTGCGTCGTTGACAACCAAGCGTGGCAGCTGAAACTGCTGCAAAGTTTCGAGATCTGCTCGCCACTTCAGCCAATCGTCTGCCAGTTTGTTTGGGAGTGGATAATCCCAGTCCAGATTGAGTAGCCATAGGCGTTGAAAGAGGATCTTGAATTGAACCACGACGGGTGCCATGAGTCCAAGCGGGTCGAATATCCGTGATACGTCGGACAAGACTTGTCGTTTTGTGCAGCTGGGATTTGCAGAAAGACCCACATTGTACGTTAAAGTGTCTTTCCCAGGGTGCCAGTAGAGTCCCAGGACGATTGAGTTAGGTGTGTAGAGGAATCTGAGTCCTCTGTTATGGAGTTGGTATTTAATACTCATTTTCCGAGCTCTAAGTTGGCGCAAGACATTAGTTGTATGAGTTCGTTTCGGGAATAATTCGTTCTGGTGATCCGAAGCCAGTTGTTCCAATACACGAACTGCTTGGAATGGTGCACATGAGGTTCCGTATGTGACAGTACAAAGTTGGAAGTGATTGACTTGTTCCGATGGATCTTCCCTTCAGATGATCCTCTGAAAGTCTCGATGCTTGCTGCTGACCCATATTTGGCGGAACATTTTCACAATATCAGCTGAGAAAACGAATTTGTACATTCTGAAGCGGAGGCATACAGCAAACAGATCGCGTTGGATGCTGGGTCCTATAAAGAGAGTGTCGTTTAAAGCCTTTCCATTGGCGTCGCGAAATGAGCCATCAAAAACTACACGGAGTTTTCGACCCAACACAGGGTGGTGTGGCATGTAGAAATGCTGCCCAGCAGTGATTTCGTTTGACGGCAGTTCTCGCATGTGTCCCAACAATTTATATTCTCGCATAAAATTTATGTATTGGATTCGTAGCGGCTCATGGTGTTGTAAGCGCCGTTCCACCGATTTGAAACGGTTGAGAGCTCCTTGTAGAGTGTCTCCAAATTCAGGATGTGCAGTGTTGAATGGAAGCCCACGATGTACTTCACCGTTTCATCTCGAGTGTGTGTAGCGAGAAAGTGTTTCTCGACCTGTTCATCTTCAGGTTCCAGTTTAGTAGTACAGTCGACGCTCTCCAGCTCCCAAAACTTCTGGAGCGACTAGCAACTAGCTGTCTGCCGTTAGTTATTAGGTGGAAAGAGGCGTGGAGGAATGTATATGGTATGAGTGCGCGTGTGCCGACTCTGCAACTAAGCCAACTGAGTACCGCGTACATACGTACACATATTAGTAGACCCGCGACTCGCTCCGTGTCGACTTTTTTATGTTTAATGTTATTTAATGCTATGCTCATATGTATATGGCGGGTAAAAATGCTTCATTTAAACTAACCATACTGCAACGCCCATATACTGTGGGTCGTTTAATTCATTAACTCGGATAAGAGGTAAAGTGAGAATAATTAAGCGGTATCCCGGGATAATGAAGTCTTTATTCGCCAGCCGGTTACTTCGGTACCTGCCGGGTACAGCTGGAGGTTTTTTGATTAAGAAGAATACCTCTTGGAATTTATGTACTTATCCAAGAACGTCTCCAACAGGCAAGGGGACGACAGCAGCGTTGGACCCGTGGGCCAAGTCGGACCGGTAGCCGCTGTTGCCGAGGCCCGTATGCATGAGGCCATCTCCCACACCTGTCTGAGCTCATCGGCGGAATACGAGCTGGCGCTGATATTGAAGGAGCTACGTTGGATAACCGATCAGGTAAGAATTCATTTGAGTTACATTTTACTTATGTGTGTAGATTTGGGGGTGACACCGACCGAATTCCACCTAAGATTGGAATGGCAACACCGATAGAGTTTATAGTATAAATTAATTGACCATAACACTAACTGGTTTTGTAAAGAAGAATTAATTTCAATGGAAAAATACTATCATCTATTTTATTATATTTACTTGAAAAAAAAATCGAGCACTATTCGAATTTCTTTTTTATACCCGTACTCAAAATAGAGTTAAGGGGTATATTAGATTTGTGGTAAAAGTGGATGTGTGCAACGCAGAGAAGGAAACGTTTCCGACCCCATAAAGTATATATATTATTGATCAGCATCAATAGTCGAGTCGATATAGCCATTTCCGTCAGTCCGTCCGTCCGTCTGTCCGTCTCGATGAGCGCCTGGATCTCAGAGACTATAAAAGCTAGGGCAACCAAATTTGGTTTCCAGACTCTTGTGATATCACACTGCTACAAGTGTATTTCAAAATTTCGCCCCGCCCCTTCAGCCACCATAAAGAACGAAAATCTGTGGCAGGCACAATTTTAAAGATACGATAAAACTAAAAACGCAGTATCGTAGAGAATGCCCATATCTACCAGATTGCCGAATCTGAATCATAATTACAGCCAGAATGACGAAATTAATTTTCTGTTGGTTCCCCCGCCTCCTCCTGCATGAGATCCGTTACTCTATCTCTTTCTCGCTCTCACACTCTGCCGCGTTCAGTGCGCGAGCAACCCCTAGCGAAGGAGATTTAGAATATAAATGGTACATTTAGTCAGATGTAAAATATACAGTGTGGATGTAGATAACAGATGTAGCAAAAAATGTAAAATGTACATTTTTTTTAAATTCTAAAATTCTAAAAAATCATATGCTCAAAAATGTATACATATACTGACTGAGTACGGGTATAAGTAGAGTCGCGTCCCCAGAAGCGACTCTCACGTTCCTTCTCGTTTCACATAACTCAAGTATCTTACATCTGGTAAGATTTAATGAACTTTGCCATTCTAAAAAGCTGATTAATGCATTTATAAAGTTGACTTTAAGATTCAGATTCTTTGTAGATTCAGCTTACCGTCTGGGAAATATTAAGCTTTCAAATGCAAAAATTTATTTAAATTTATTTTTATGCTATTTTTTTTTTTCAAAAGTTTGACATTAAAAACTCAGGAAAAGTCGAAAAAAATTAAATCTGTGTTCTTATATTTTTTATGTATGCATTAATTAGGCATCGTTTAAAGTATTGTTTATTAAAACCTATTGAGACACGGCTGAGCTCAAATTTGTTGACAAATCCTCCGAAAATCGCATTTTACCGTTTTGAAAGTTTGAACGTTTCAGAATGGCAAAGTTTATTACAACCAAATGTCAGATTAGGCAATCTGATAGATATGGTAATTTTCTGCGATAGTACGCTTTTACTTTACTTTTACTTTACTTTACTTTACTTTTTAGGCGATCTGAATCAGATCGGATCATTATTACAGCAAGAGTAAATAAATTAATTTGCAGTGGCTACCTCTACTTCCTCCGGCGCTGCTTATTCTCTGTCACGCTCGCACACACTCTGCCCTATGCAGAGAACATGTAGAATCTACATTGTAGATGTAAATTCTACATTTCAGATGTAGAATAAACATGTTAGATGCAGAAGAAAGATGTAGCAAAAAAATTTTAAATGTAAAATATTTTAAAATTCTACATAAAGCTCACAAATTTATATTCTGAAAGAGTACGGGTATAAAAGTAGAGTCGCGTCGAATGAAGCGTTTGACATAAATGTATTGGCTAATTGCGCTGCTCAAAGAACTGAACTTTTTTCCGTTGTGAACCAAACAAACATTTTCGGATATATTGGGAGCGTTATATTTTTTTAAAAAAATTATGGTTTTTTTGTCCGATTTTTTTTTTTAAGAATTTTTTAAAATCTTGTATTATTTTAAAGCTTCTTAAGAGGTAGCAATTCTTTGTTTCACATAACTTAAGTGTCTTACATTTGGTTTTAGTGAACTTTGCCGTTCTAAAAAAATTAAGAAATGCAGCTATAAATAAAACCACCGTTGCTGGATTAAAGACTGCAATTAAAGACTGAAAGAGGGCAGGCGGACCGAATTGCCCGTGCCCTAATGCAAGCGAGAGAGAGAACGGCAGAAGCGATAGAAGCTCGGGCTGCTGTTGAGCCGAGTATGAGCGATAGATAGAGAGAGTTCAAGATAAGAGCATAGATGCTGCAGCTGCAGTAGCAAAATGAACATGAAGATATATAGAGGCGAAAGAACAACCGCTGCGGTGAGTAAAATTATAGGCGGTTACAATATATATGCAGTGGGCCCTTATACACAGTGGGCAATGCAAATAACAAACAAAGATGGAATTACATTATTTTGCGCCTAGCCTGGCTATTATTTGAGGAATTTGTTTGAGAATTTCAGGCTAGATAAGTAGCTTATTTTGTTAAGAATAGATGCTGCTAAAAAGTTCATGCCCATAGTTCGGAGCCGTATGTCCAGATGGGTTTGAGAACTGCATTCTACAAAAGTACTTTGTACTCCAGTTTTAGTGGTGAACGGGTGTTTATTAGCCATTGTAGATTACTAGCTTTAAATTTAAGTAGATTTCTTTTCGCTTCGATGTGTTTACGCCAAGTAAGCCTTCTATCCAGGTGAACACCAAGGCATGTTACTTCGGTGGTTTGTGGAATGTTGATGTTGTTCAGATATAATGGCGGGCAAGTTTGTCTGTTTAACGTAAAAGTGACATGCTTGCACTTTTGCTCGTTTACGCGTATGCGCCAGTCTGCTAGCCATTTTTCTAAGGCCACGTGTTCCGTGGCCCTTGTTGGACACTTGGAGCGACTTAGTATGGCAGTATCATCAGCAAATGTCGAAGTTGTTGTTAGGCTGTTTGTCGGTAGATCTCTTGTGAATATGATATACAGTGTCGGTCCAAGCACGCTGCCTTGCGGTACACCAGCTTCAATTGGATGATATTCAGAGAGGAAATCTTTGCATCGTACTGCGAAACTTCTTTGCTGTAGGTAGGACTCCAATATTCCATGGATGTTCTGTCGAAGTAAAATTTAGATTTTGTGGATTAAGCCATCTAACCAAACGCGGTCGTAAGGCAGTAGGCTGATAGGTCTATATGATGATGGCTTGGTGTTATGTGTTTTCCGGCTTTATGGATCATTGTGATGACCGATTTCCTCCATTCTTGAGGATAATAGCCCCATTTCATCATGCTGTTGAATATCACAGTAAGGAAATATACTGCAGCTCGGCAATTCTATGATCATTTTAGGGGAGATGAAATCGTGGCCCGGAGCTCTCTTTTGCTTTGAGATTTGGTTTTTAATGACCCCTGTAACTTCTCCTGATTGGAATATGATAGGCGGAGTAGCTTCGGGATTGCTGGTTGGTGGGAGCACAAAGCTATTTGTTGCTGGGTGTGGCTTGAAGACGTTTTCTAGATGGCCGGCAAATGTATTTGCCTTCTCTTTGTTTCTGCGAGCTCACTCTTCTGTTTGTGTACGCAAAGGTGGGCAAACGCCTGATTTAGCTTTCCACAGTGGAATTGTTTGCTAGTTGGGGAGAGTTGTTCCATATAAGATATTTGAGCTCGGTTTTTTTCATCTTCTAGGGCTCTGCGTAGAAGGTGGTTGGCTATTTTTAGCCGCTCTTTCGAGGCAGGTGATCTGTGTGCTTGCCAGTCTCGCCGAAGCCTTCTTTTATCGCGTAGCAGTACTTGAATGTGCCTAGAAATACGACTGCTGTTGGAAAGTTTATTAGGTGCTAATATTGGTGTTGAGTGTTTTGCCGCCAGTGACATTGCGGATACTAATGCTACGACTGACCCATCAATGTCGTCGTATGCAGCACCCTTCGTGTAACTGCAAAATTAATCAAGTCTTGCTTGTTTGGTTCTGTGGGCCAATATGTAGGCTTGCCTGGAGAGATAGAGTCAAGCTTGTTTCATGGCGTTATTATAGCGTTATATAGTTGTCTTTCTTTCGGGTTGGTAAGTCTAGATCCCCAATGGGTGTGCTTGGCATTGTAGTCACCAGCTGCTATAAATCGGTCACCTAGTATGTCAAAGAATGTTACAAATTCTGATTCGGAATTGCAGAAGCGCGGTGGGCAGTATACTGCGGCTGGGTTTAGGTAGCCGCTCTGAATTTCAATATGAATTGATGTTGCCTGTAGATAAGGTGTAGCAAATGAAGGCAAGGGATAATGCCTGATGCGATGCTTGACCAGAACGCTAATACCTCCATGTGCCTTACCATCGGGATGGATTTGTCGCATAGAAGTTAAAGACATTGAGATGAAAATAGTTTTTATTTGTTAGGTGAGCATGGCGTCAATGTCGTGTTGAGCGAGGAACTGTAAGAGATCGCATTTGTGCTGCGAAATGCCATTTGCATTCCAGAAACATATATTTAGACAAGCCATTTAAAGAGATTTCTGTTTGATTATGAGCTTCAGGAGGAGATTTTGGTTGCGCATAAGCTCCTGCATCGTTTGCTGATTTGCTACCATTGTGTTTGCTATAGTTACCAGTTCCAAAGTTCCACTAGGGAATTGGGACGGATTTGCAGGGGTATGTTGGGCAGAGATTTCTGGGATCTGATTTGATGCCTGATGCTGCATTGTTCCTGCTGTGGTTGGTTGAAGTGTCGGCTTAGAGACTGAGGCGTATGACCCGTTGTTGTAACTTAGCGCCTGAGCAAAATAAACTCCTGGAGTTGTAGTTGGTGGAAATATGGTAGAGTCTCGATCATGCTCTCGTTGAGTACGGACGCGTTCCCACTTCGCTGTGAAAGACTGTGAAAAAACAATACAAACGGACAAGCCCACTACAGTGGCAAACACAAACATCAATTCTATTATCTTTCTTGTGCGACTAGTTCTAAGCGCGCGGTACTAGTGAGACTCGTGCCGCTCGTGGCTCTTAGCGCGCGGTACTCGGGTGACTAGCGACGCTCGCGGTGCCTAAAGCGGGACCGACCAACGGTCAGTGCTCACGTTGACTGATAAGAACATTGCGATAAAAACACCCAAACATCACTCACTAAAATGGAATTACGTTCGACGAAATCACTTGCCAAAGACTCTCGTACAATTAATAAAACTTCAACACCTGATCCAATCAGCTCTGCTACTGCATCAGCACTTAAAGCCCAGCTCACAGCCGAGCTGACTTTAACAAACTTCACTCGAAAACAACCCAAAGACCTAATTGTTACGGAAGGTTCACAAAATCAAGCCTCACAGGAAACAGGCGACTCTCACGTCCCTTGGCAGGGTAGAGGAGCCCCTAAAGCTGGTAGCCTCTCTCTTAGACAACGTCACCCTACTGACAACAGTCAGCGAAATAATCAAAGCCCTATATCATCAAATTATTATGCACCCCTTGCGGCCCTTGACGAATCACCCACCGATCTCCCAGAGGATATGGAACTCAGCCCTCCGTCTGGGGGCAATGAATCTTCTCCCACTTCGCCCCCTCCAATAATTATTCCTGGTGTAAATGACATCACAAAATGTTGGTCATTGTAGGATGCGACGACAACCCGCGAGAAATTTCGAATCAAAACAAGTACGAGCGGACAAATAAGACTCTTATGTAATGACTCCACCACATACCGCAAAAAAGCGTCCGATTTGTAGCAGAACAACATTTAAATTAATGGGATATGAGCTTTAATCTGCAAACCACCCATCCGATAGCTGCAGAGGGGGATCAGCAATTCTCATCCGCAGTACCATCAAGCATTTCCCAATCAACCCCATTACCAATGGGCAAATTCAAGCCGCAAATATTTATATAAATAGTTCCCTAGGTGAAATAACAATCTCGGCGATCTACTGTCCACCTGCTACCTCATGGGCAAGCTCCCAGTTCCGTTACTTCTTCTCCTCACTAGGATCAAAATGCATTGTAGCGGGTGATTGGAACGCAAAGCACCAATGGTGAGAAAATCTCTGTTCCTGCCCCAGAGGTCGCCAAATCCACGAATTCATAGTTACAAGCGGTTCCAACCTCCTTGCCACTGGCTCAGCCACACATTTTCCGTACGACTCCAGCAGATCGCCTAGTGCTCTTGATTTCGCAATTTCTAAAGGCATTCCGCACAGATTTCTGGACATTCTGACAAATTTCGAACTTTTCTCCGACCCTACCTACCGCTTCTCATGGAAATACACTCCTCCCCTGTACCCTGCCAAAAAGAAGTTATTGCATAGTCGAGCAAACATTGAGATGTTGCAAACTCATTTGGAATATCTTATTCGCCCTAACGCCAAATTGGAGTCACCAGAAGACATTGACGCACCAGTACACACGCTTAACCAACACATCCAAGAAGCAGCTCTCTTCGCTGAGGAGAGAGGAATAGTAAACCTCTGGAAACTCACCCGTAGTATCAAGAGACAGCCACTGTGCAGCTCTTATAAATCATAAACGTTCTAATTGACAAGCCGAGCACTCTGGGGAAAGCAATTGAGATCCTACATTTGTTGCAAGGATTGGGGAAACCTAAATGATCAATGATCATAGTTCTCAAAAACTTAAAAAAACGAGAAGGAACGTGTGAGTCGCTTCTGGGGACGCGACTCTACTTATACCCGTACTCAGTCAGTAAATACATTTTTGAGATATGATTTTTTAGAATTTTAGAACAAAAAAAAAAATTTTACATTTTACATTTTTTTGCTACATCTGTTATCTACATCTACATCTAAAATGTATATTTTACATCTAACATGTAGATTATAGATGTACCATTTAGATTCTACATCTCCTCCGCTAGGGGTGCTCGCGCACTGAACGCGGCAGAGTGTGCGAGCGAGAGAGAGAATGAGTAGAATCTTGCAGGAAGGGGCGGGGGAAGCAGCTGAAAATGAATTTCTTCATTTTAGCTATAATTATGATCCGATCTGATTCAGATTCAGCAATCTAATAGATATGGTCATTCTCTACGATACTGCGTTTTTAGTTTTATCGTATCTTCAAAATTGTGCCTGCCACAGATTTTCGTCCTTTGTGGGGGCGGAAGGGGGCGGGGCGAAATTTAGAAATACACTTGTAGCAGTGTGATATCACATGAGTCTTAAAACCAAATTTGGTTACCCTAGCTTTTATAGTCTCTGAGATCCAGGCGCTCATCAAGACGGACGGACGGACAGACGGACAGACGGACATGGCTATATCGACTCGGCTATTGATGCTGATCAAGAATATATGGGGTCGGAAACGTTTCCTTCTCTGTGTTACACACATCCACTTTTACCACAAATCTAATATACCCCTTAACTCTTTTTTGAGTACGGGTATAAAAATAATAATAAAATCAGTTTGGCTTTTGGAGTCCCAGCTGGCTTCTCAAGCTGACAAAACGAACCGCAGGCAATGGTTTAGTAAATATGCCCGCTAGCTGCTTATCTGTGGGTATATACTGAACTTTTATTAATTTATTCTCAATCTGTTCTCTGGAAAAATGATATTTTATATCGATATGTTTAGATAGCTTGTGACATGAGGGATCGTTAGCTATGCTTATACAACCCTGATTATCTTCATACAATGTAAAAGGCTTATCTAATTCAATATTAATACTTTTAATTAGGGATTTTAGCCACAAGGCTTCTCTTACGGCTTCAAGCAAAGCCATATATTCTGCTTCAGTGGATGAGGCTGCAACTGAATTCTCTTTTCTAGTGTTCCAACAGATTGTATTATTTTCAAACATTTTAACTACAAATCCTGTAGTAAATTTTTCCATTATCCTCACATCCACCCCAATCAGAGCCAGTTAATAAATTTTCGTAATTTTGATTTTGAATGAATGTTAGTCTTAGGTCAATAAATAGTTCCTTTGAGATATCTCAAAACTCTCTTTAAATACTGCCACAACTTTGCATTTCCGCTGCTGCTGCTGCCTGGTCTCTCATCTAGCTTGTCCTCTCAGTGCGTCTTTTTTCTCGCTGTGCACAGTGACCCAACAGCTGTTGAAAATGGCTCTTATCTGCAGTGCAAAGAAATGCGAATTTGGTGGCACCATTAACGGTGATTCCTACCTCAGCTGTTGGCTTTGTGATAATTACGCTCATATAAAATGTGCTGGAGGTGGTCACTTTGGACGTCTTAATGACTTAATATCGAAACGCATGGGTCTTACTTGGTCATGTTTGGCCTGCAGGGAGATTGAGGCGGAAATGCGCACCTTTATGAGACAAACGAGGAATGGTTTCCGAGATGTTCGGAAGCAATTCAATGCTCTCAACGAGAAGTTCCTTACGTTGGAATCGCAATTTCTGGGCCGCTCAAGAGAGCGAGTCACCAAGGAGGAAAATACCGAACAACAACCTACTGCTGGTCTTACCTAGTGGAACGCCTGCCTCTCACCTACAACCGATGGACTCATTTTCTACTCCTAGTGGCCAACCTTCACCGATGGATGTCCATCCGCCATCGGAGGATCCAGCCTTTCTCACGCCTAACAACATAGTAGTTGCCTCAAAAATCCATACCCCTGTCAATTTTACTTCGGACTCAGTTGCCAGTGATGGAATCCCTAACAGTAACCAGCTTCCAGTTGCAAATGATTTGCCGGTCTCTGTTACATTGAATGGTGATGGATCGGCAGCCTCTTCTAGCTCCTCAGCTCCCGCCCGGTGTTCCACTCAGCGCGGTGGTCCCCCGCAATACAATCTTTGTCTCTCGTCTTATTCCCGAAGCCACACCGGATGATGTCAAACTACATCTAAGCTCTTATCTTCAATCGCCGCCGGATAACTTTATTATAACTAAATTTAATTTTACACATAAGCGTAATATCTCATCTTTCAAAATTCTTCTTCCCGATTCTCTTGTATCCAAAGCTTTGGAACCGGCTGCATGGCCTGAGCACACTATTATGCATGAATTTCTGCCTAGAGACTCTACCCAGAATCCTCGAGTTACTCTCCCTAAGATTTCAAAAAACTAAGGAACCATTTCTCCATCCAATATCAGAACGTACGCAGTCTTTTAGGTAAATTGTCTAAAATACATACGGACAGTGCCTCGACGCTATCGCCATAACTGAAACCTGGCTTAACTCCTCTGTCTCCGATCACGAAATTCTCGTCCACAAGTTCACCACTTATAGAATGGATCGTCCATCATTCGCTGGTGGGGTTCTTATTGCAGTGAAAACGGCATTTGCATCCGAGCTGTTTCCATTCAACCACATCCATGGTATCGAATTCGTTGCAGTCAAAATCCGTATTGGAACAGCATATATCTTTTTGACCTGTTCTTATATCCCACCCAGATCTGATGCCGTTGTTTATTTGAACCACCTTTCTGCAATTCGATCTGTAGTTTCTGCTTTAGGCTGTGCTGATCAGATACTAGTTATGGGTGACTTCAACATCCCATCTTTATCTTGGCAACAGGATGATTCAAACATGTTGCTACCTGGAAGTCAACATGATTTCGTTGAGGGGGTAACTGACGTCTCGCTTGCCCAAATTAACTCTGTCAGAAATAATAGAGATAGACTGTTAGATCTCATCTTTGTCAGCGATGCCTCCCGTACAACGGTTTTAAGAGGCAATCCGATATCTTTTCCCGTAATCCGCATCATCCTACTTTATCTATATTTTTAGAGGTCTCTATTACTAACACCATTTTACCTTCAAAAAGTCGTATAAAATGTTTTCGCAAAACTAATTTTATCGATCTTTGTCTACATCTCTCGCAAGTTGATTGGTCCTTTCTTTAGTCCTCATCTCATATAGAGCCTACTGTCAATCTTTTTTACGAAACATTATACTTTGCCCTCGATACCTACGTCCCTAAGTCACCGTATTTGTTTCCTCTAAGCCTCCGTGGTTTTCCAAGTATCTGTCTTACCTAAAAAATAAAAAATCTCGGCTCTACAAAAAGTACCAGATAACTGGTTCTTTGTCTGTCTTTGCTCAATATTCTTCGGTTCGCTCTCAATTTCTTACGGTCAATAAGAAATGTTATAACGTATATCTTTCCCAATGTGGCAAAAATTTCCGTAGTAATCCCAAAAAATTCTTCTCGTTCGTCAACTCAAAACGCAAGTCTAACGCGTTCCCTTCTTCCCTTCAGTTACAGTCTAAAACAGAAACTTCAGATCAAGGAATTGCAAATTTATTTGCCACCTTCTTTCAATCGACGTACTCCTCGGATACTTATGACTCCTCCACCCCTTATCCATACCATCTACCTCATGTTAATAACGTGTTTCTTCCCTTCCTTGATGAAAGTACAGTCTTCGAAGGGTTGTCATCAATTGACATCTGTTTCTCTGCGGGTCCAGATAAAGTTCCGAGCTGTATTTTAAAATACTGCGCTCAAGCCCTATCTCATCCTTTGACCTTATTTAATTTATCCCTGGAGCATTCTCGCCTCCCCATGATCTGGAATGAGTCCTACCTTATTCCTCTTCACAAGAAAGGGTCCAGATCTAATATCGAAAATTATCGTGGCATTGCTAAACTATCTGCCATTCCGAAATTGCTCGAGCACCTAGTTACTCGTCAATTGCAACACGCATGTTCTAGCAACATCTACTAACCTTTTAGAATTCTCGTCTCTAATCAACCGAGGATTTCAAAGTGGCTTGCAGACTGACGTCATTTTTACAGATTTCAGTAAAGCTTTTGATTCTGTTAATCATACTTTGCTGATCCATAAACTCTCTTTATTAGGTTTTCCCACAAATCTTGTAAATTGGATATCATCGTACCTGTTGAATCGCACACAGCGTGTTTTTTTTAACAATGTCTTGTCGAATGTTGTGAAAGTAACCTCTGGAGTTCCTCAAGGAAGTCATTTAGGTCCTCTTCTTTTTAATTTGTTTGTGAACGACCTGCCCCAAGTTATTTTGCACTCAGTTACTTTAATGTATGCTGATGACGTTAAAATTTGTTTTTCCTTTTCCGACTGGTACTTGCATACTCGCCTACAACTTGACCTTGATGAACTAAGCATTTGGTGTTCAAATAACCTACTTTTCTTGAACCATTCTAAGTGCAAACTTATGACTTTGGTCTCCTATTCTCTAGGACACCATGTTCTGGATCGAATCTCCACATCAAATGACTTAGGAGTCCTTTTCGATCACAAGCTTTTTTTTAATAGCCATATTGCTTCAACTGTTAACAAAGCTAAGGGAGTTCTAGCGTTTATTAAGCGTTGGTCAAAAGAGTTTGACGATCCGTATATAACTAAAGCACTGTACGTCTCTTTGGTTCGCCCGATATTGGAGTATTGTTCTTGTGTGTGGAGTCCACAATACAAGAAGCAACAAATTATTATTGAATCCGTTCAAAAACAATTTTTAATATTCGCCCTTAGACATCTAAACTGGGACTCTAACAGATTCCTTCCACCATACCTATCTAGGCTAAAACTACTGAACCTACCCTCTTAACACCATCGCAGAATTTGCAATGGCGTGGTATTCATGCATATGTAAGCTCATTCTCGGGATTGTGAACTCCCAAACGATTTTGGGACGAATCGATTTTTCGGTTCCCTCCAGACCAACCCGTACTTTCCGCCCCATCCGATTATCCATATGTAGATCTAATTACTCCCAACATGAACCTTTCCGGGTTTTATGCAATAATTATAATTACTTGTACCATTTAATATCCCCCGAATTATCCCTTGTAAAAATCATATTTAACATTTATCATTACCTTAATTTAGAAAATGTGTAAATTGTATTTTTCCTTTCTCTCTTGTACATATATAATTAGTTTGTTTTTTATTCCTATTCCATAATTAGCAGATAATTGTTAATTGAAATAAATAAATAAATGTATTGAAACGATTCAGCAGTTGGCAGTCCCCTTTAAATTTCAAGGTTAACAATTTTTTTCGCTAGAGATAACTGCGACGCTAAACTCTTTCGTTCGTATACTTGTTTAGCACTGCTTTCAACACTTGCGAAACTAAGAAACGAGTCACTGAGATATTCTAATATAACGCTTTTCGCACTTTTGTCCATTTTCTTCCATTCATTTGAACTGTTTTCTAGATTGTCAGCGTCAACCACACTTAGCACGTCCATTTTCGTTTAACAAGGCGCGCACACGAAATTTCGAGATCGAGTATTTTTCGCCATCGAATGGCTTTATATTGCGTTTTGGGCCCATCACCAGTTGACCAAAGTTGAATAAACTAAAACTGTCACTACGAATCAAAAATCCTGTCAAAGGTGGTTCAATTTTCTTGTCAACGTTATGTTTTATGTTGATATATTAACTTCGGATTTTAAGTAAAAATTAGGAAAGGGCCCAAATCGTTGGGGCAGCAACGTTTCAAGCGGTAAAATATGATATTCGGAGGGTTGGTCAACCAAATTTAGATACGCCATCTCTCCATAGATTGATGCAAATTGATGCACCTATACTCAAAAAAATAAAGAAACCAATGATATCCTTTTTTTTACTTTTCCTGAGTGTTAAAAGTCAAAATACATCTTTTTCTCCCCAGACACAAAGTTCTTTACAACCAGATGTAAGATACTTAAGTTATGTGAAAAATAAAAGTACTACCTCTGAAAAAAAATGAAAAAAATACCAAATTTCAAAAATTTGTCAAAAAGTGCTGCCATAAAAAAACACCACATTTCTTTAAAAAAAAATTTAAAGCTTCCAATTTATCCGAAAAAGTGGGTTTGGTTCGATGGGGAAAAAAGTTCAGTTTTGTCGAGTAGTGTTATCCAAGTGAATTTTCAAACTCCTTGGAAAAAAATGGAACTGATGAGTAATGTGATTCACGCGACTATACTGAAGGGAAAATTTAAAGATGAGTTAGTCCTTATTCCGAGGACTTCAATGATCAAACGGTTATGCCCATTGAGTTTAAACGAATTCAGTACCCGATTCGTCTTGCCTTCGCCATAACGATTAAAAACGAGAAGGAACGTGTGAGTCGCTTCTGGGGACGCGACTCTACTTATACCCGTACTCAGTCAGTATTTACATTTTGGAGCTTGTTTTTTAGAATTTTAGAATTAAAAAAATTTTTACATTTTACATTTTTTTGGTACATCTGTTATCCACATCTACAATGTATATTTTACATCTGACATGTAGATTATAGATGTACCATTTATATTCTAAATCTCCTTCGCTAGGGGTTGCTCGCGCACTGAACGCGGCAGAGTGTGCGAGCGAGAAAGAGATAGAGTAGCTTGTCACTTGCGGGAGGGGGCGGGGGAAGCAACTGAAAATTAATTTCGTCATTCTGGCTATAATTATGATCCGATCTGATTCAGATTCGGCGATCTGGTAGATATGGGCATTGCTGCGGTTTTAGTTTTATCGTATCTTTAAAATTGTGCCTGCCACAGATTTTCGTTCTTTGTGGGGGCACTAGGGGGCGGGGCGAAATTTTGAAATACACTTGTAGCAGTGTAATATAACGTGAGTCTTGAAACCAAATTTGGTTACCCTAGCTCTTATAGTCTCTGAGATCTAGGCGCTCGACAAGACCGACAGACAGACAGACAGACAGACGGACAGACAGACATGGCTATATCGTCTCGGCTATTGATGCTGATCAAGAATATATATACTTTATGGGGTCGGAAACGTCTCCTTCTCTGCGTTACACACATCCACTTTTACCACAAATCTAATATACCCCTTAACTCTTTTTTGAGTACGTGTATATTAAAAGGCCAATTGTACGTGGCATGTTCAAGTATCGTCAAATCATCCGCCTTCTTTGTTCTTGCGCCTTATAAAAAAAAAACAAAAAATGGTGTAAATAACAAGGTGCTGCAATGAAGAGATGATTTCTATTCCATTTAAATAATCATATTGAAATTTTAACTATCTAAGTTTTATTATCACTCTGAAATTTGTCTAAGGGGCGAGACGAAGTTCGCCGGATCCGCTAGTATATCAAATATATCAAACAATGGCTTTAAAATTTCTTCTTGGTGAAAGATTCATAAAATTCTTTGTAGATTCTGATTCTGGTCGACGCTTCTTGCAAAAAAAAAACCCCGCCCTAATGTATATTTTTCAGTTTCCAGAACAGTAGAGAATTTCGATTTTTACTAATTGTCTAAGTACAAGAATATATGTATTATCTCTCTTTTCTATTTTCAAATAAATGCATTTTCCCATTTCCCACTGAATGTTTTCATCGACTAGCTGAAAAAAGAGGACGAGACTGGCGACATAACACGAGACTGGAAATTCGCTGCTATGGTCGTAGATCGTTTGTGCCTTATTATTTTCACGCTGTTCACTATAATTGCAACCCTGGCAGTTTTATTCTCAGCACCACATTTCATCGTAAGTGTTCTAATTCCACCTTTTGAATACTCTGTAACGATTTTGATTTCAGTTCCCGTAAAAACGGACGCTGGATGAGGTGGATAGGTGGGAGAAAACGCAGGAGGAGGCACGACTGCCTACAGTGGCTTGTTCGCGTGATACGGACAAACATTCAAACATTTACTTTTGTAAGATGTGCGAGAAAAATCAAAAACATTCAAACATATTTGTGCATTAACCTTTCGGCATCCAATCAGTTGATCCTTTGGTCTTCCTGTTTACAATTTCGATAGATGTATCGGCAGCTCATAATGTGGAAAAGTACATACATGTGTATACAAAATGTACATATGTATTTTTATGGATAATAAAATCGAGATGAACTAATAATACTTACATACATATTTGCATACATGTGCACAAGTATGCATGTGTGCAGGACAATACATAAATATGTATGTATATGTTTACATACCCGTATGTTGATTTGTGTTAACGACAGCTTGGTTATTCAACTCAGTTTCGAAATTTAATACAAACAAATTCATTTTTGATATTTGTGTATTTTTTCATGCTTTTGGTCATGTACGAGTATTTCTTTGAATTTTGATAAATAAAATAGTGTATACAAATATGTTGCTGTGATAGAAAAATGTATTAAAAAAACGTTAACCAGTCACAATAAATTCAAAGTGAGAAAAAAATAGAGGATGATAGTGCTGGTACCATTTTCATACTTCCATTGAATCGATGAATAATGTGAAAATAATCAGAAATGAAAGAATATACTGTCAAAGCCATATGCAAAAACGCATTAAAAAGATAAGCCAAAACTGCGAGGAAAATAGCGCGGTTATCAAAATATTTGACAAATCAAAAAAAATATTCGTACAAAAATTCATTCATATACATATATATACATACATATTTACATACCTTTCTGGTACGATTATGTATGAATGTCCATATGTATTTTCAGTCTGGCCAGAGTATTCGGCTATGCGAATACGATTAGTTTGAAGACCAAACGTTGCTATTCCCATGCAACATTCCTACATAAATATATGCTAACATACATACGAGTATGTACGCCCTTGTGTATTGTACGCATTGCTTGCATTTCAAATATGAAAATATTTTGAGGCGGTACATACATATGTATACCGTATAAAAAAGAAAGATTAAAAACCATGTGAAAATTGAAAGTATTTTTAAGGATATGTAAAAGGGATAGAAATGAGAAAGAAACAAAATAAAAAATTAAACAACGTGCATGTGCAAGAAAAGCACAAAGAAGAAAATGTTGAAAACAAAGTATAAAGTTAACTATTTTTAAATTTAAAAAAAGCAATGGCAACAAAAATCGTGGTATAGAGGATAAAGTTTACTAAAAAAACAAAAACTCCAATATAAACAAAATTATACGAGCATGCATACATATGTATGTAAGTATATACATATATCACAAATATAGACGAAAGGATAGGAAAATATACATACTCGGACATATAAAAAACAACTATAGATATTTACATAAATCTCTTAAACACATACATACACACACACATATATTACAGTTAGTCATTACGATTTTTAAAACCAAACAAAACAAAGAACTTTAAAACAGCAAAGAGTTAACAAAAATTCGTGCGTAGCGTAAAATAAATAAACTAATGTCCGCGAATTTTATCAAGTGAGAAATAAACAGGTAACGATAAAAGAAATATTTTTTTCAAGCGTCTGCGACTTCAACATTTATAGCCAAACAAATTTGAATTTGCATATAAAATAAAAGAAATAATGCGAGTATCGCTTCCCCTTACGTGGCGTTATAAGATCACATTCACCAAATGATGATATCGATAGAAACATCGCGATCTGTTCACCTGATCAAAATATTGCGCTATAAACGGGTTATCATTAATTGTGTCACATTGACATGTTTCTTTTTACCAAATATGTATATACTAAGAATCGATCAATATAAAACGATTAGCGTATAGAGAGAAGACATTTTCATATGTAGGGGCGAGCGTCGAAAAGCGTACATATGTATGTATGTATATATACAATTTATATACTTATGTGTATATATTTACAAGCGTTCTAAGCATGCACATGTACTTATACAAATATGTATACATATTTATGTATATGTACGACAATATACGCGATGCCACAGTCGTGAAAACTACTTACATTAAAAAATCAAATTAAATGAACTAAATCCAGGCATATTATAGGTACATAAAGCTTTTGTATATTCGTATAATATCTAATCTATTGAACAGTTGCGCTCGTACATCCATTGACACTGGCGACTACATACTCATGCATAACTGGCTATTCAGAAAAGTTGCAACTTTCAAGCAAAAGTCTTCCTTAATTATTAAAAGACTTAGATACCAGAGCATAAAAAGCAATATTTCAGTAAAACAAAAGCCATAATCTAACAACTACTAATTAGCATGATTAAATAAACGATTACAACAAATTGAAATCCAATTCCTGTAACATTAAGTGTTAGTAAGCCAAAGTGGGAGAGACGTTGGCTTTAGACGGGAAAGCTTCGCTATGAAACTTGTCGCCGAAAGTTCTATTGATGCTTTCCTATCCCGACAATAGCATACCGATCTTGCAGAGACTTGTGCATATGTACATCGTAGAAATTAGTTTGAGTTTGCCTTTATAATCTCACAGAGAATGTATGATATGAATGCATCTAAACAATATCTTTCATTAACAGCTTCCGAGCAAAATGAAAGAGCAAAAAATTAAGCTGTTCACATATGTATGTTTGAGCATTTATAAATATTTTAACATATATTTATACATGGATGCATTATAACTTCTCCAACGAAAAACCCCAAGTCCGAGTTCTCTGTGATTCGAAATATATTGATTGAGTTGAATACTTAACAGAGCTTAAATACAACACAATGTTCATTAAAAAGGGCTGCCAAATATTTTTAATTCATTTAAAAAAATTACATATAGAGAATTGAGAGAAATTCATTCGATTAACAGGTATTTCCAGCTATTAGTTACTCAATACATTTTTCAAATGACGTAGAATAATGGATCTCCCGGAATTCCATATCAATTATGACACATATTTATATGAAAAATATACATCGCTCGAAACAGAAACTAAATACTATTGTTGTGGGTGTTAACTATTGGTAAATAATGCAAGGATATACTTTTAACGATTATGCTGGTCATTTATGTATAGTATGCCCTACACTAAAAAAAAAAACATTTTTGCAAGCACATTCAGACTGCCTTCCAGCCGCTAATAGTGGTCTTGTTATATACTCGTAACTCGGAGTAAATTTGTACAGCAGTTCCATTGCAAGCACATAAATATTCACCGAATAAATTTGTGACTGGCAATTTTGCCACAAATTGGAAGAAAACAATAGCAGACATTACTTACGATTATTTTCCCAATAATCGTGTTACACCAAATGCATGTTTCTTTTCCTAAAATTTCTACTTTTATCTAAAACCAAAATGAATGCATATCATTTAAAAAATTGTCGAATCGATTGAAAATTTCTCACTTTAAATCAGATGCTTGGATTTGATCAATGACAAAAGTACAATGCCACACACATGCATACACATGAAGAGAATCCAGCTTTTTGCATGGAAAGAATTTTTTTGATAGACTTGGATTTTTTTTAAATGTATAATGAATTGTGGTTTTTTTAAGATTCTGGTCTCTCTTCAAAGCAATTTTAAAAAAATGCTAATTTGTTTTTTACTTTTAAAGAATAAGGCCCCCATAACTTTGTAGCTTTGTGTTAGTCGAAAAATATTAGTTTCTTGTTTTTTATACCCGTACTCGAAGATTTAAGGGGTATATTAGATTTGTGGTAAAAGTGGATGTGTGCAACGCAGAGACCGACCCCATAAAGTATATATATTCTTGATCAATAGCTGAGTCGATATAGCTATGTCAGTCTGTCCGTCCGTCCGTCCATCTGTCCGTCTGTCCATCCGTCTTGATGAGCGCCTAGTTCTCAGACTATAACCGCTAGAGCAACCAAATTTTGTTCCAGACTCATGTGACTCAAAATTTCGCCCTGTCCCTTCCGCCCCCACAAAGGACGAATATCTGTCGCAGGCACGCAGGCACAAGATACGATAAAACTAAAAACGCAGTATCGTAGAGAATGAGCATATCAACCAGATTGTCGAATCTGGATCAGATCGGAATATTATTATTATAGCCAGAATAAAGAAATTAAATTTCAGTTGCTGCCTCCTTCAGCACGAGACCACGCTACTCATTATCTTTCTCGCTCGCATGCACTCTGCCCTGTGCAATGCGCCACCTTTGCGGAGGAGATGCAGTATTAACATTGTGTATGTAGAATCTACATTTTAGATGTGGAATCGACATTTTAGATGTAGATAACAGATGTAGCAAAAATTTGTACAATGTAAAATATTTTTTAATCTTAAGCTCACAAATTTATATACTGACTGAGTACGGGTATAAAAGTAGACTAGCGTCCACAGAAGCGTGTGAGTCACGTTCCTTCTCGTTTTTTTTTTATATTTTAGTCGTATATGCGCTTTTATTTAGCGTCTTTTTAGTTTTACTCATAATATGGATTTTCCCGCTTCATTTTTAAAGAAGCCACAGGTATTTTGTTTCATCTTATAACCATACTATTAGTATTTTATGAAAACCAAAGCATAAACACCAGAGCTATGGCATTTTATAGCTAGAAATGGTGATTGTCGCTCATATCTGAGACCTCGCTTAGGCCACAGTCAATGGAAACAAATCATACAACAATAAAAATTGTCTTTTCAGTAAGTATTTATTCAATATATGATTTTATTATTCAGTTGCTTTGTTACTACAGATAAGTGCCTATTTAATTGGGTTTGGTCACCCGTAAAAATTTACGGGCGCATTTTTCTTTATGAAAAAAAAATATTTTTCCAAAAAAAATAATTTTTTTTTATACTGTCCATATTCAAATATAAAATAATGGATACTCCTCGTTACTAATTTAAAAGTGCCATTTTGGAGGAGTGGTCAAATGGATAGAGCTTTCCCGTTTATATTAAGATTTGTATAAACGATTAGGTATCGGCTCTAAATTAAAACACCTGTACAAAAGAACAACAAAATAATATTTTGTTTACTACTTCTCTTGAATTTAAATAATAATACATACCGTTAATTCTACGCTGGAAAGTAACCTGCACAAAAAAAACAGTAATATAAATAATTATAATTTGAAAGAGCCACAGGTCTATCAGAAAAACTATCCTTGATTTTACAGTTTACATACATTTACCCACTGTTTCTGTTGCATGCTCAGTGCATTAAACATTACATTACCTAAAAACGAATGTAAAAAGTTGTAAACCCTTTTTGTACCAAAAGTTATTATTGAAAAAGAACACTTAAATTAAGTTTAATGAAAAATAAATCGTAAATAACTGGCATATTTATGTCAAGGTCTCCTGATGCTTTTCGTATCCCGCAGTAGCAGTACTACTTAAGATATTTGAGTAAATATAATAAATAATAGAAGAAAAAAATTTTAATGAAAAAGTTTAAAATCATATAATATATATATATACATATGTAATTAAAAAAAATAGCAACAAAATTTAACTGAAGGGTAATTTTTTATGAAAGTATTGCCAATTATTTATGTTGTCTATACGACCGATTGTTCTATAGTAAATACAGTTGAATAAATTTATAGATGAATAACGTTTTGATAACAATTTTTAGGCTGAGAAAATTAAAAATATGAGTTTATATTAATAATAAAAATGGTTTCATAAACAAGATATTTGTGATGAAAAAAAAAATTAATTTATTTAATATCAGAGGTACGCATAAGTTTTCCAACATAGTACAACAGATTGCAACTGAGACAACTTAATTGGGTTTTTATAAGTTTTTGAGGCGGTGCACCGCGGTGTTTTAAAAATTCCTCAAATTGAAAATAAGAACAGTTTTTTGTTGCGAACTGCCTCTTAAAACATCGCGAAGTAAAAGTAAGCCTCCAGCAGACAATCGCCGGAAATCTACAATATGTAAACAATTTAGCCATCAGGGCAAGATACGAATTATAGACAAACTATTTCTAGTTTCATGTTATTTATGTAACTTTTTTTCTCAATTTTAATGAGTGTCTTTCACCATTTTTTAATGAATCATTTCCATTACAATTTCCTTGTATTCGTTTTCAGAATTCTTCCTGAAATTACATTAGTCGAAACAACATTTCCGCTGTGGCCCAAAAATACTTTTTCTGATACATTTCGGGATTTTAATATTTTTAACGAATTATGGTTTTTTATGGTTTAATTTTTTTTGAAAGAATTCAAAAATATCTGGTATTTTTTATGTTTTTTTCAGAGGTAATGATTCTATTTTTCACATAACTTAAATATCTTATATCTGGTTGCATATAGCTCTGAAAAGCTAACAAATGCAGCTATAAATCTGACCCAGACACTTTGTAGCTGCGCTGCAACGTCTGGAAGATACTAAATATTATTACTTTCATATTACTTTCAAATTCGATCATTTTTTTGCGGTATTTTTTCCTGAATTTTTATAACCGTACTCAAAAAAGAGTTAAGGGGTATATTAGATTTGTGGTAAAAATGGATGTGTGTAACACAGAGAAGGAAAATTTTCCGACCCCATAAAGTATATATATTCTTGATCAGCATCAATAGCCGAGTCGATAGAGCCATGTCTGTCTGTCCGTCTGTCCGTCTGTCCGTCTGACCGTCTGTCCGTCTGTCCGTCTTGTTTGACGCCTGGATCTCAGAGACTATAGGAGCTAGGGCAACCAAATTTGGTTTCCAGCCTCATGTGATATCACACTGCTACAAGTGTATTTCAAAATTTCGCCCCGCCCCCTTCCGCCCCCACAAAGGACGAAAATCTGTGGCAGGCACATTTTTAAAGATACGATAAAACTAAAAACGCAGTATCGTAGAGAATGCCCATATCTACCAGACTGCTGAATATGAATCAGATCGGAACATAATTATAGCCAGAATGAAGAAATTAATTTTCTGTTGGTTCCCCCGCCTCTTTCAGCCAGAGACACACTACTCTATCTCTCTCTCGCTCGCACACTCTGCCGCGTTCAGTGCGCGAGCAACCCCTAGCGGAGGAGATGTAGAATATTAATGGTACATCTATAATCTACATGTTAGATGTAAAATATACATTGTAGATAACAGATGTAGCAAAAAAATGTAAAATGTAAAATTTTTTTTTTTAATTCTAAAATTCTAAAAAATTATATCCTCAAAAATGTATACCGACTGAGTACGGGTATAAGTAGAGTCGCGTCCCCAGAAGCGACTCACACGTTCCTTCTCGTTTACTTTAAAAACTCAGGAAAAGTCAAAACAAAATATTTCTTGATATGAATTTTTAGTTTTAGATAGATGGATAGCTGCAAACACATTGGAAAATTACAACATACAAAATGCAGCTCTCGTGAAGATTGAAGACGTTATTTTACCACCATTACATTAGATGTAAAATATACATTGTAGATAACAGATGTAGCAAAAAAATGTAAAATGTAAAATTTTTTTTTTAATTCTAAAATTCTAAAAAATTATATCCTCAAAAATGTATACCGACTGAGTACGGGTATAAGTAGAGTCGCATCCCCAGAAGCTCTCGTTTACTTTAAAATCCAGGAAAAGTCAAAACAAAATATTTCTTGATATGAATTTTTAGTTTTAGATAGATGGATAGCTGCAAACACATTGGAAAATTACAACATACAAAATGCAGCTCTCGTGAAGATTGAAGACGTTATTTTACCACCATTACATAAGCTGGGACGAATGAAAAATTTGGTTAAAGCACTGGATAAGGAAGGTGAATCGATGAGTTACATAACAACTGTTTTTCCACGTCTGTCGCCGGCAAAAGTTAAAGAAGGCGTATTTGATGGTCCCCAAATTCGAAAACTACTAAAAGATGATTTGAAAATATTTTATCTACCAATGAAAAAGCCGCCTGGAACTCATTCCGACTGGTTACGACAAATTTTCTTGGTGACAGCAAGATTGATGATTACGTTAATATCGTTCAAGACCAAATTGAGAATTATGAAAAAATTGGCACTAAAAATCAATTTCCTGCACTCCCAATTAGACTTTCTTCCGAAAAACCTAGGGGTCGTTAGTGATGAACACGGAGATAGATTTCACCAACAATTAAAAGCTATGGAGCTACGGTATCAAGGTGCTTGGAATGAGAATATGTTGGGCGACTATTTGTTGACTCTCATAAGAGAATCTGATTCTAATGACAAAGGTAGATAGCCAAGCTACCGTTTTAGAAATATTAAAAAGCAGTAACAGACCCAATTCATCACTAATCTTATAAATATTGTAGTAACATAAAACTTGATAAAAAAATTCTTTATTTAATTAAAACTTACTGAAAAGACTCACCATTACTGATGGTTGTATGGGTTAAAGCATGAAATCCTATTTCTCAGCTTCTCATGGGAAGTTAGACCAGCAACGTACCGGACGGTATTTTTTCAGGTAAAATGAGTTTTGAGTCGTTTTGGTCAAACGGCTGCAACTTGGCCGTTTATCCATCGATTCTTACAAACGATACCTTTAACGACGCCTAATCAATGCATCTATCTAAAACCAAAAGTCTATGCCAAGAAATATTTTTTTCGACTTTTTCTGAGTTTTTAAAGCCAAAATTTCGGGAAAAAATACCGCAAAAAAATTATACAAAGCTTTCAAAGCTTAATATCTTCCAGCTGCAGCTACTAAGTGTCCGGGTCGGATTTATAGGTGCATTTGTTAGCTTTCCAGGGTTCAATGCAACCAGATATAAGATATTTAAGTTATGTGAAAAATAGAAGCACTACCTCTAAAAAAAAACTTGAAAAATACCAATATTCAAAAATTCTTTAAAAAAAACTAAACCATAAAACAAAACAAAAACATCATACTTTAAACATTTTTAAATCCGGAAATCTATCAGAAAAAGTCATTTTGGTCCACAGCAGGAAGAAAAAGTTAAATTTTGTCGATTAGTGTTATTCGCCGTAAAATTTACATTGTACATTGTAAATGCATACATACATTTGTTTAGAAAATTTTTTAAATTCAAATTTTGACAAAATAAAATGTCTTTCTGTGTGAAATCGGCAACTTACTGAGCTACCATGGTAGCTTTCTAATGAATATATAAAATTATTAAAAAAATGTAGTAAGCTATATAAAAAATGCAATAGTGAACTTTGGGCTTAAAGTTCTGGAAAATATTTGGCTCACATTGATTGCGACATGTTACGATGATACACGATTTATGCCGACAGGAATGGAATGTTTCCTTCTGGCCTTTTGGTCAGGGATACATCCTGAAATGGGTATGAAGCGCGAATCCATATTATTTCATGTTTATTTATAAAATTAAATGTAAACAAAAAGTCTTTACATATTTAAAGCCTTTAAGGAAGATCCGGAGGCAAAAAAAACACGAATACAGCGATATTTAGCTCATAACTAAATCTAAAAGAACTGCTAAAATTAGATTTACAAATTAAATCACCTTTGAAAAATATAACAATTAAATGATTTTATACGTTCTTCTTGTATACAATAAATCCTACTTGTCCTAGTATTTATACTTAAAAAATTTAATAATATCAAAAGTATTGTGCTTGAAATTTACACATACATCATAGATATATGTACATAAATTGTAACTGGTAGCAGTAAAAAATATAGCAAAATAATGTTAAAGGTATTAAACATACAGGAATTCACTCAAACAGAGAAACAAGTTGTATACAGATGTGCATATGTATTAGGCTGGCACAAAAATTTAAACAACGAAATTTTTTAGACCGTTTAAAAATTATATAATTATAATTATATACAATTTTTGGTTTAATGTTTAGAGTTGCTACCGAGAAAAGAAACATTTTTTGTGAAATATACATTTTTTTAAAATAAATTTGACGGTTTTATTTTTTTAATATTATTAAAACCTAGAAACTGTTCATATTGATAATTAGGTTCAAATTTTTTGTTTAACTTTTTCGCAAATTTTTTTTTTTTTTTGTTACCGATGACACTACTCGACAAAATGGAACTTTTTTTTCCTCAAGGAACCAAATCGTGTTTTCCTGATAGATTTGGGGCTTTCAAATTTTTTAATGACTTGATTTTTTTTAAATGTCAAAACAAGAATTGCTTAGTGGGCCAGCAACTTTTCAAGCTGTAAAATCTGATTTTCGGACGGTTGGTCAAAAAATTTTGCTTAGCCGTCTCTCCATAAATTTTAATGAACAATACCTTAAACGAAGTCAAAACACCGTGTTGGGTAGTGTAATTAATTGACGATGATATTAATGGTATCGATATAAATGCAAAAGATATAATTTTTAAAATGTTCGGCAGACATCTCTAAAAATTTTGTTTTTTATATAAATAAACACATTAGTAGTTACAAAATTAAGGTGTGTCCCATTTAAATTTGAAAACAACATTTTTTTTGTTCAACTTTATATGTACGTGTGTTGGTATGCATATGCATTTAGGTACCGTTAGACAACCTGCCTAAGGTTGACATCAGATTAAGAAGATAAAGTAAAACAAGCATTTTATATTTATGTAACGATTTTCCAAATATACAGGGAAATACATACATAAATATGTAAAAGCAAAATCCCATGCTTACATCTCCTGCTGAGAACAGTTATTGGCAGAAAAATGGAAGAGAAGCTTAAAATTCCCTGATCTCATCCGAAACCGCGAAGAAATAAGTGAGAGTACTGCGCATAAAAATCAGGAAAACTTCGTTCGCATCTTTTGAAAATGTCGAAATAATTTTTGCATATGGGCGTTCATTCATCGCTTTAATGTGGCGGTACCGTTCATTTACAATCATATTGTGGATATTTATACTATACCTAAATATTTATAATTTGAGGAAAGTTCAAAGGAAAAGATACAAATCTGAAAATGTGATTTTCGCGAAGATTTTTGGCAACTGATCTTTCCGGTCAGAAGGCAAAATAAAACCAGGTATTTTTTTGTACTGCTTTCTCTCAATCTGAAAACAAATGGAAGTGGGCGAGAAAAGTCTTTCAACCTTCTTAAAAGAGTAATGTTTTAAAATAAAATTTCATAGCAAATAAGGTTAGAAAGTGAAAAGTGAATGTTTAACCTGCAATGGAATGGGAATCTGTTGTCTTTCTTTCTATACCCGTACTCAAAGAGTAAAGGGGTATATTCGATTTGTTATTAAAGTGGATGTGTGCAACGAAAAGAAGGCAACGTTTCCGACCCCATAAAGTATAAATATTCTTGATCAGCATCAATAGCTGAGTCGATGTAACCATAGCTGTCTGTCCCTCCGTCTGTCCGTCTGTCCTTCCTATTTGACGCCTAGTTCTCAAAGACTATAAGAGCGAGAGCAACCAAATTTTGTTTGTGATATCCCACGGAATCAAGTTTGTTTTAAAATTTTGCCTCGGCCTCTTCCGACTTCTTAAAGGACGAACATCTATATCTACCAGATTGCCGAATCTGGATCAGATCGGATTATTTTTATAGCCAGCCGCTACTTATTCTCTTTCCCGCTCGCACACTCTGCCTCATTCAGTGTTAGTGCGCCCCTAAGCGGAGGAGATGCAGAACCTTCACTGTAAGTGTAGATGACAGATGTAGCTCGTATATATACTGACTGAGTACGGGTATTAAAGCAGAGTCGCAGCCACAGAAGCGACTCACAACGTTCCTTCTCGTTTCCTTTTTATATGTAAATGCATATGAACGTATGTATGTACATGCTTAAATACGATGAGATCTTTAATTGAACTTGTTTGCACTTAATTTAATGGAAAAAAAAAATTAAAAATAATTTACTCAGCTAAAATTCTAATTAAATATTACTTAAGATGTGAAGATAAAGATTTCGAACAATAATGAAAGTTCATAGAAGTTTTCATAGAGATACACGCAATTGAACTGTAATTTAAAATTAAATAAATGCTTAAGAGGTTACGAGTTATTAACATCGCTTACATACGAGTTTATGCAATTTCTGGTGAAAGACAATAAATTAAGATACCTGGTCTATGCTTTGAATTTAAAAATCAATGATCCCTTTATTAATTATCAAACTTAATTACCTATTAACGTATTGTTTTGTATTAATTTAATATACTGAACAATGATGTAGTCATAAAATAAATGGTTGTACGATAATAAAGACAAATACTGATATACAATATACATAACAGCTAATGCATACAAATGTAAAATACGAGTATCTTATTTCAAACATTTAAAACTATAAAATCAAACGACGACTACTTAAAATGAGAAGCGAATCGAGTCGAATCGAAGAATAAGAGTAAACATGAAATACAGGAGAATTGTAAACACAAAACAACCGAAAGATAACAATGTACACTAAGTCTCTATAATAAAATGCAAAGTGTAAAACCTAAAACTAACAAATCAGAAAACTCTTAAATTTCGAAAACTACTCAACGGCAAATAAATGTTAACTTAGTAAATAAAACCGTAACAATATTTAATGATCATATTTTAAGCAGTGAAAATGAATAAGGTAATTTTATATTATAATACATAATATAAATAAAAATTATAATATTGAATTAAATAAAAGAAAATCAAAATATCTGCTTTGGTCACCAATGTCTTTAAGTCCTTCACAACATATATACAATAAGAATTCCAGATTTCAAAAGTAGGTTTTTCAAAAGGATGTTTTTATTTAACCGAACTTATATTAGAACATATGATTTGATAGTGAATTCACCAGCTCAATGTTAGAACGTCTCAAACGGAACTGTCTTCTTATTCTCGAGCTATTGATCTCGAGACCTTTGTTGGGAAGCTTAAAAAGTATCTTCTTAAGCTTTCGGCTTCGACTGATATTTCGTTTTCGTATTTGAGCAGTGATGGCTTCGGCTGAGAGAGTCGAAGCTTTGGTTGCGAGAGGCGTTGTTTTGATGCAACTACATAAGGTGGTCTCTTCAGCTGGGATGAGGACGATAAACATTTTCAGCCCTCCCCGCTCTCTGAGAGACAAGCGCTAGAAAGAGATAGCAAAGGAAGTTTAAAAAATGACTGGTAAAAATGCAGTCCCCAAAAGAGAGCAGATCTCGCGATGAGACTACCTTATATAGTTACATCATGCATTGGCCTATGTGTGGGAGGCTTGGAAGATGCGTCGGCTTGGATGAAACAGGCGGCCGCAGCTAGCGATCGGTATTGGATTTTATCTTGAGAACTCATTTGATTACAAGAGTTCTACCTTCTATTGGAGTGTGGTAACGATTCTGGATTGTTCATATGGAGTGTGGGAACGAGCTGATAACGGAATGGTCAGCGACGTTTGATTGCATTCCTGAGTTTTGGGTTGCATGAGACTTCCTGTTGATTTCGGCATGGACGATTCATGCTTTGTTTATGCAGGTGTTGGGGCATCTTCTCATATGTTTATCACACTTCTCATAGATACGAGTACATCCATAGGTGTAAGGGTGAGTGCTGGGCATACCCTGCAGTACGGGTAAGCGATGTATAAGCAACTACACATCGATGGCAATGTCATGCAGCTCGATGACATAAGCGATGACCCGCCATTCGATGGGCTGCTTACTTTAACACAGGGATGCCCTAGCAACGTAGGCGATGACATAGTAAGCGAGAATTAACCGAAAGTAAGGCTTTAATAAGCGATGAACTTACCTAATAAAGTACGGCCATAAGAACACTACTCGACAAAATTTAATTTTTTATTTAGGCTGTCAACCAAAATGTCTTTTTCTGATAGATTTCGGGATTTAAAAATTTGTGTAGTACTTTATTATTTTTTTATGGTGTCATTTTTTTTAAGAATTTTTAAAATCTGGTATTTTTATTCATGGTTTTTTTCAGAGATTGTGCCTTTATTTTCACATAACTTAAGTTTCTTATATCTGGTTGCAGACCATTGCAATTCTAAAAAGCTGACAAATAAATCTATAAATCCGACCCAGACCCTTTGTATCTGCAGCTTAACGCCTGGAAGATATTATGCTTTCAAATTCAAATTTCATCATTGTTTGCGATATTTATTTTTCGAAATTTTGACTTTAAAAACTCTGGAAAAGTCGAAAGAACGTAGAACGTAGCAACGTAGGCGATGACATAGTAAGCGAGAATTAACCGAAAGTAAGGCTTTAATAAGCGATGAACTTACCTAATAAAGTACGGCCATAAGAACACTACTCGACAAAATTTAATTTTTTATTTAGGCTGTCAACCAAAATGTCTTTTTCTGATAGATTTCGGGATTTAAAAATTTGTGTAGTACTTTATTATTTTTTTATGGTGTCATTTTTTTTAAGAATTTTTAAAATCTGGTATTTTTATTCATGTTTTTTTTCAGAGATTGTGCCTTTATTTTTCACATAACTTAAGTTTCTTATATCTGGTTGCAGACCATTGCAATTCTAAAAAGCTGACAAATAAATCTATAAATCCGACCCAGACCCTTTGTATCTGCAGCTTAACGCCTGGAAGATATTATGCTTTCAAATTCAAATTTCATCATTGTTTGCGATATTTATTTTTCGAAATTTTGACTTTAAAAACTCTGGAAAAGTCGAAAGAAAACCGAGAAGGAACGTGTGAGTCGCTTCTGGGGACGCGACTCTACTTATACCCGTACTCAGTCAGTATATACATTTTTGAGCATATGATTTCTTAGAATTTTAGAATAAAAAAAAAGTTACATTTTACATTTTTTTGCTACATCTGTTATCTACATCTACATCTACAATGTATATTTTACATCTAACATGTCGATTATACATGTACCATTTAGATTCTACATCTCCTCCGCTAGGGGTTGAACGCGGCAGAGTGTGCGAGCGAGAAGGAGATAGAGTATCAAGTCTCTGGCTGGAGGAGGCGGGGGAACCAACAGAAAATTAATTTCTTCATTCTGGCTATAATTATGTTCCGATCTAGTTCAGATTCGGCAATCTGGTAGATATGGGCATTCTCTACGATACTGTTTTAGTTTTATCGTATCTTTAAACAATTTTAAACAATGCCTGCCACAGATTTTCGTTCTTTGCGAGTGCGGAAGGGGCGGGGGCGAAATACACTTGTAGCAGTGTGATATCACATGAGTCTGGAAACCAAATTTGGTTGCCCTAGCTCATATAGTCTCTGAGATCCAGGCGACAGACCAGACGGACAGACCGACATGACTATATCGACTCGGCTATTGATGCTGATCAAGAATATAAATACTTTATGGAATCGGAAATGTTTCCTTCTCTGCGTTACACGCATCCACTTTTAACACAAATTTAATATACCCCTTAACTTTTTTTTGAGTACGGGTATCAACACCTCAAAATTGGATCTGAATAAATTAGTCTGTGCAACAAAAAAAAGTGAATTCGTCCGATACTCTATCGTGTCTCTGGCTGAAAGAGGCGGGGGAACCAACAGAAAATTAATTTCTTCATTCTGGCTATAATAATGATCCGATCTGATTCTTTGTTGTGACGGAAGGGGGCGGGGCGGGGCGAGTCTTGAAACCAAATTGGGTTGCCCTAGCTTTTATAGTCTCTGAGATCCAGGCGCTCATCAAGACGGACGGACGGACAGACGGACAGACGGACATGGCTATATCGACTCGGCTATTGATGCTGATCAAGAATATATGGGGTCGGAAACGTTTCCTTCTCTGCGTTGCACACATCCACTTTCACCACAAATCTAATATACCCCTTAACTCTTTTTTGAGTACGGGTATAAAAACGCATATGGAATGGCCTGTGGCACAGTGACAAAAATGATTTTGACTGATGATAGTAAAGTTGTACTATTTGGTAAGATAGACTCAAAACATTATTTTTGGCATCCGCAGAAATCCTATTACCAAAAAATAGCATACTGGGGCCCAGCTCATATTAGCTAGTACTTTCTAGCCTGGAGTTTGAGTATAGTATGGCATTGAGCGAAACTGTGTATGTAGGCATACTTTAAAATATATATCGTATGCTGGAATACCAAATACGTTGTTGCAACTGCAAATCCGTCAACCAGAGCAAAGTTTTAGCAAGTGGTTCAAGGATTATTGGCTCAAATCCTATTGAGGCGTTGGCAAGAGATTAATGACCCATGTCCGGCCGGTGCACGTTCGAAATGAAACCCAAATTGATTAAAAACTAAATATTAAAGCTCAAGAATAATGAAGAACATGAAATATATTTTGTCATTTGAGTTTAGTTTTTTTTTCGATTTTCTAAAAAAACACTACTATTTTATTGAACAGCATATTTCATGGGTATTCGGCTTATATCATGTACAACAAGAAGATGGAACATAAATGTATGAATATTTCTTCAATTTTGTAATGCTAACAGTCCAGTCTATTTAAAAGGTATCACTTGTTAAATTGGAAAGACTAGAAATCTCTCAAAAGAGATCGAAAGTAGTGAGGTGCGGCACTACTATTTCCTTGAACACAACTGTAACTAAAGAACGTGCGAAAACAATAAACAAGTACATTTACAGAACCGGAGAGAAAACAAAACTTTTGGGAAATAGAATTCAACCCAAATCCAACACGCAACACAAACGAACACGCCCACCCTTGGTCATATGTTTCCAATGCTATTAAATCACTATGACCCCTTTCTCAAGGCCGTTAACTACAGGGGCTACAGGGGTATCACAGTTCATTAGAGAGATTATTTGTACTCAAACATTATACAATTTATTTAATAATAGTTAAAATTGACATCTAAGTAAATACTAAACTCTTAACATTTAAAGACTTTAATAATTCCCCAGAAATATTAAATATATGTTCTAGTCGACGGAATTCGTTTACAAGTTTTACAAGTTTACTACTTTCCCTTTTCGACCATTCTCCTGTCCACTTTCCTTCTCCTTCACCCCAAATGTGCATCTTTCCCAGTGGGTGGCGTTGCTTGCCACTGTGTACTTCAGCTTACTTTAATAAAACCTAAGGCTACAAGGAACCTTACACTCGTTGCGCTTGTTCGCCAACCCCAACGTCTTCTATATTTTTTTATAGATATTTTTAAAAGTTTATTTTTGTTTAGTACTATGTACATTCTTGCAAATGTATTTGATAGATTTCACTGAACTGCAGAACTTAACATTAATGTGAGCATAGGATAATAAAGTACTACCCATCGATTGTCAATGTTTGCGTTGTTGATTTTTGTTATGAATGATTGTTTACCATTGTCAATATTTCTTTTTCGATATATTGGATATCCATCGACGTTTGTGATGGTCTCTTTGCCAGTGGCGTAGCTACGTTTAAAGTATTCTTCATACAATTCTATGGGGAAACGGCTGGAGTAACGTTCCAAACGGTAAAATATGATCTTCGGAGGGTTTGCCAACCAATTTCAGATCAGCCGTTTCTTCATTGAATTTAATGAACGAATTTTCAAACGACCCCAATTACCTATTTCACCCACACCCAAAAATACACAACAAATAAATTTAAAAAAACGAGAAGGAAAGTTTGCGTCGCTTCCTCAGACGCTACTCTACTTTTATACCAGGACTCAGTCAGTATATAAATTTGTGAACTTATGATTTATGTAGAATTTTAAAATATTTTACATTTTAAATTTGTTGCTACATCTGTATCTATGCAGATTAAACATATACAACGTAGATTATACACTTACAATGTAGATTCTACATCTTCCCCGTGAAAGGGCGGTCACTGCAAAGGGAAAAATTTTTAAATACACTTTATTAAAAAAATCATAAATAACTATTATATGTAATTTTATAAATATAAATTTAAAATATCCTTTACTTCTTATTTCTATTAAAAAAATTAAAAATAAGAATTAAAAATGATTTATAATATAAAAATCGTAAATAGAAATTTGTGGCTGATATAGCTTATTATGACTGAAATATAAATTATTGTATATTCCATGTTTCCGTAACGTTTTCCATTCAAATTGATTTATTTACTTAAAATTAGCGGTTATTTGCGGTCCCTGATAATAATGATCCAATCTGATTCAGATTCGGCAATCTGGTAGATATGGTCATTCTCTTCGATACTGCGTTTTTAGTTTAATCATATCTGTTTTAAAATTGTGCATGTCACAGAAGGGGTCGGGGCGAAATTTTGAAATACACATGTGATATCACATGAGTCTGGAAACAAATCTTCGTTGCTCTAGCTCTTATAGTCTCTGAGATCTAGGCGCTCATCAAGACGGACAAACGGACAGACAGACATAGAATCGGCTATTGATGCTGATCAAGAATATATATACTTTAAATATACACACATCCACTTTTACCACAAATACAATATACCCCTTAACTCTTTTTGAGTACGGGTATTAAAAGACCCACATCTCAAAAACTAAGAGTTTTGATGTCATTGGATTGCGAAGTCAAAGTTAATAACCTTAAATGCCGTCCTTCACTTGGTATACTCCTGTATTTTCGCCAGTAACTCGTTGGCATCTTCGGCGATCTTAATGTGCATTGAAATAAGAAGTGTTATCCTCCGGTATGGGCAGGCTCGTAAATATGATTATGATTATAATCAGTAAATTGCAGAGGAGACCATAAGATTTATCAGAAACTGACCAATATTGTTGTAGGCCACAATCAACTGTGCCTTCAACGAGTTCCTCACTGGCTTCAAATGCAACATGCCCACACCGCGACCTGCATATTCAGATGCATATAAATAATAAGAATTCCAGGGTTCAAAAGTAGGTTTTAAAAAGGATATTTTTATTTAACCGAACTTATGTTGGAACATAGGATATGATAGTGAATTCACCAGCTCAATGTTAGAACGTCTCAAACGGAACTGTCTTCCTATTCTCGAGCTATTGATCTCGAGACCTTTGTTGGGAAGCTTAAAACGTATCTTCTTAAGCTTTCGGCTTCGGCTGATATTTTGTTTTCGTATTTGAGAAGTGATGGCTTCGGCTGAGAGAGTCGAAGCTTTGGTTGCGAGAGGCGTTGTTTTGATGCAACTACATAAGGTGGTCTCTTCAGCTGGGATGAGGACGATAAACATTTTCAGCCCTCTCCGCTCTCTGAGAGACAAGCGCTAGAAAGAGATAGCAAAGGAAGTTTAAAAAATGACTGGTAAAAATGCAGTCCCCAAAAGAGAGCAGATCTCGCGATGAGACTACCTTATATAGTTACATCATGCATTGGCCTATGTGTGGGAGGCTTGGAAGATGCGTCGGCTTGGATGAAACAGGCGGCCGCAGCTAGCGATCGGTATTGGATTTTATCTTGAGAACTCATTTGATTACAAGAGTTCTACCTTCTATTGGAGTGTGGAAACGATTCTGGATTGTTCATATGGAGTGTGGGAACGAGCTGATAACGGAATGGTCAGAGACGTTTGATTGCATTCCAGAGTTTTGGGTTGTATGAGACTTCCTGTTGATTTCGGCTTGGTCGATTCATGCTTTGTTTATGCAGGTGTTGGGGCATCTTCTCATATTTTTATCATATTTCTCATAGATACGAGTACATTTGTGTACGGGTGAGTGCTGAGCATATCTCTGCAGTTCTGGCTGTCACGGTATGGAAGTGTCATAGGACACTGACGTCGCCGTCAGCATGAAATTCTGTACAGCTTCAACTGCTGCAGATCGAAGTGGACACATAAGAAAGAGAAACGTAAGGTTTTGCCGTTCCGAAAATTTCCCAGTTATTCTACCATCCATCTGGGATGTTCCTAATTCGCACGTTTCTGTGCGGTATTTTTTCGATAATTGTCAAATGCAACCATAAATATATGACATTCACAACAAAAAAATCGGAATTCACTACGAAAATGTAAACAATGACAGACAGGAAAATGGTAAAAACAACAACAAAACATCTGATATGTCAGAATTGTCTCAGGCAGAAAAACTCAGTTTGTGGACTGGGAATTCTTTTATGAATGCTCTGCAAATCTCATGCAGTATATTGCACACGCTGTTTGCAGAGAGCTTTCCGACTGTTCTGTACTCAGAAAAAGAACCCAAAGTATATAAAGCCATAGCCATAGGCTATACAAAACTTTCCTTAAAAAACGCCTCGTTGTTTTCGGGTATATCTTCACCCCAAACCGCTTTTAAAAAATCATAGAATATATAATTCTATTTAAGACATTGATTTAATTTAGTAGAAGCAGTCACAAATGACCACGCTTCAGTGTTTTCAAAACAGATATTCATTCCAATAAATTCTCCTCGTCAATGTTGACCACATTATTATCATCATCCATGTCCAGCAACATGATTAGATTATGCAAGAATATATATGGATGCTGAATCAAATTCACAACCATTGCAATATTATTAATATTCATTTAAATTATAAAAGAAGAAATTTTCCGCCGCACCAAATTGTGTGCACAGCTATTTTTCATGGATGGATGGTTGATGCTGCCAAAGGAATCGGAGTCTCACATCTGTCAAAATTCCCACCGTTCCTCATAGATGTGCTGTGTGGGAATAGGCTATAACTCTTCTACTCTCGCCCATTTTGTCTCCTCAAAGGGATGATGGGAGACAAACCGATTATTTGGTGCAATCTTTTGTTGCGAGCGCCTGTGATTTTTTGTTGTTGTGCGTCTATTTAGATGTTTATTCCTTTTAAAAATAGTTTTTCAGTGTTTTTAAAGTCATTAAATTGGATTCAGTGATTACAGTGTGCGCTGTTAGTTAAATTAAATTGTTACATAGGTTTCGCTAGAAAAAATATGTCGAGATTCGAGAAAATTCTAGCCGCGTGGTTTCAAGTGTTTCGGTGCGAGTGTTTGTTTTTGCTCGAGGAAACCTATGTAACTGCAAATACTGGATTTTTCATTTAAAAAATATACATGCAATTTGACTTATTTATTTATAGATCAAAAAAGTTCGGAAGTTGCTGGAGAAGGACCCTTTGTCTAGATGCCTCAAAAGTGTGCTGGACGAAACAGTAGTCCAGGAGTACAACCTAAACGGGATTTGCGGCTAAAAATGTTTAAAATGCCCCTCCGGACTATTTCATTTCAGGAGCATTGGTGCTTATTAACCCGATCGAGTCGGTTAAGGAATTCCCTATAGACAATTGAAAATATTTAAATCAACAAAAAATCTAGAAAATCTGTGTAAAATAAATATATTTACTTTTATTTGAAAACAATTTTGGGTGTCTTTTCATATGAATTTATCAGGGAAATTTCTTTTAATTTCACTCATGGCCAGAGTTTTGGGTTGTATGAGACTTCCTGTTGATTTCGGCTTGGTCGATTCATGCTTTGTTTATGCAGGTGTTGGGGCATCTTCTCATATTTTTATCATATTTCTCATAGATACGAGTACATTTGTGTACGGGTGAGTGCTGAGCATATCTCTGCAGTTCTGGCTGTCACGGTATGGAAGTGTCATAGGACACTGACGTCGCCGTCAGCATGAAATTCTGTACAGCTTCAACTGCTGCAGATCGAAGTGGACACATAAGAAAGAGAAACGTAAGGTTTTGCCGTTCCGAAAATTTCCCAGTTATTCTACCATCCATCTGGGATGTTCCTAATTCGCACGTTTCTGTGCGGTATTTTTTCGATAATTGTCAAATGCAACCATAAATATATGACATTCACAACAAAAAAATCGGAATTCACTACGAAAATGTAAACAATGACAGACAGGAAAATGGTAAAAACAACAACAAAACATCTGATATGTCAGAATTGTCTCAGGCAGAAAAACTCAGTTTGTGGACTGGGAATTCTTTTATGAATGCTCTGCAAATCTCATGCAGTATATTGCACACGCTGTTTGCAGAGAGCTTTCCGACTGTTCTGTACTCAGAAAAAGAACCCAAAGTATATAAAGCCATAGCCATAGGCTATACAAAACTTTCCTTAAAAAACGCCTCGTTGTTTTCGGGTATATCTTCACCCCAAACCGCTTTTAAAAAATCATAGAATATATAATTCTATTTAAGACATTGATTTAATTTAGTAGAAGCAGTCACAAATGACCACGCTTCAGTGTTTTCAAAACAGATATTCATTCCAATAAATTCTCCTCGTCAATGTTGACCACATTATTATCATCATCCATGTCCAGCAACATGATTAGATTATGCAAGAATATATATGGATGCTGAATCAAATTCACAACCATTGCAATATTATTAATATTCATTTAAATTATAAAAGAAGAAATTTTCCGCCGCACCAAATTGTGTGCACAGCTATTTTTCATGGATGGTAGATGGTGGATGGTGCCAGAGGGAATCGGAGTTTCACATCTGTCAAAAACTCCCACCGTTCCTCATAGATGTGCTGTGTGGGAATAGGCTATAACTCTTCTACTCTCGCCCATTTTGTCTCCTCAAAGGGATGATGGGAGACAAACCGATTATTTGGTGCAATCTTTTGTTGCGAGCGCCTGTGATTTTTTGTTGTTGTGCGTCTATTTAGATGTTTATTCCTTTTAAAAATAGTTTTTCAGTGTTTTTTAAAGTCATTAAATTGGATTCAGTGATTACAGTGTGCGCTGTTAGTTAAATTAAATTGTTACATAGGTTTCGCTAGAAAAAATATGTCGAGATTCGAGAAAATTCTAGCCGCGTGGTTTCAAGTGTTTCGGTGCGAGTGTTTGTTTTTGCTCGAGGAAACCTATGTAACTGCAAATACTGGATTTTTCATTTTAAAAAATATACATGCAATTTGACTTATTTATTTATAGATCAAAAAAGTTCGGAAGTTGCTGGAGAAGGACCCTTTGTCTAGATGCCTCAAAAGTGTGCTGGACGAAACAGTAGTCCAGGAGTACAACCTAAACGGGATTTGCGGCTAAAAATGTTTAAAATGCCCCTCCGGACTATTTCATTTCAGGAGCATTGGTGCTTATTAACCCGATCGAGTCGGTTAAGGAATTCCCTATAGACAATTGAAAATATTTAAATCAACAAAAAATCTAGAAAATCTGTGTAAAATAAATATATTTACTTTTATTTGAAAACAATTTTGGGTGTCTTTTTCATATGAATTTATCAGGGAAATTTCTTTTAATTTCACTCATGGCTTATACGTTTACGTATTCAGTGAAAATTGCATATAAAGTTTCACGAGTGACAAAAGCGGACATGCCCATACAAATTTCATCTGGAGTTTCACCAGTGAGTCACCAGTGGCATAGGACATGCCATGAGTGATTCACCGAATGAATCACGAGTGAAAGGTGACTTTTGGAACTGCAGGGATATGCATAACGTGTATAGGTGTGGGTGTGGTTATGGATATGTCAAAGTGCTGAACGTATATGTAATGCCTCTGTAGTTTTAGGGAATTATGGATATGTTACTCCCCAGGCTTTTCTTATAAACCTGTACTCAGGCATTCATTTTAGGGTAAAGGGATGGAATTTCATCTATAACTATTTACTTCTTCCTTTTCTTCCTCTTCCTTAGATTTTACATATTTAATAGCTATATTTTTGGGTTTTTTCTTAAATTTAACAATTAAATACCTAATTATACAGGGGTGCCACAGAAATCACTTCCGCTGGAAAATCACCTCAATTCCATTCCGCCGTGCCACACACCAATTTTTCAGCGGAATCAAAATCGCTCACAATTTATCCAGCGATTTTATTAAATACACCCATAAAACACACCTAAAACGATTCGAATCTTACTTTCCCATAGAGGTTGTTCAATTGGGGATTAACCCTCACCCAAATAATTTAACATTATACATGTTAAGTTAATAAAATAAGCATTTTAGTAAATCACTATTCAATCCGCTGACTGAATTTTCAGTCTAGGTGGCCACCTAGGGCGATTCGGACTTTCGAAGTTAATACAGTAATGCCACCTTTTTTAAGTCGAATTCGGAGCAATATATTTAATATTAATTATATTGAAAGCATTCTGTTTTTCTTTAATTAAGCATTAAAAAAAATAGCTTATTGCAGTAAAACTTCCTTTACGTCAAACGTGTGCATACTTTTTGTGCAAATTGTGAAAAAATTTGTAGGCATTTGTAGTTCTACCAGGTGGCATCGCTTCAAAATGCCAAAACAGAACTAACAAACCATTTATACCCATTATTGCCATTGCATTTATGTCAAAAACCCCTGTTCGGCTAATTTCAGGCCCATGGCAGCACAAAGAGAAGCAAAGCGATAATTTGACCAAAAACTGGTAATTGTAATGAACTAAATTATCAGTAGTTTGAGAAGACAATCACAAAAACCACATACGTATCGTATGAACGCGAAAACGAGTCCGATGCGCATCTGAGAAGCCTGCGATGCATAGTTTATATTCTAATATGTTGCCTCCATAGTTCTTCGATGGTCAACAGTCTCGCTAAAAGCATTTAAATTAAGTTTACCGTATAATTCAGATGTCTGTGTTTTTTTAACAGCTGATTGCTGCCATATACGGAGAGTTGCCAGAAAACTGCTGGAGTTGCCGAGTACATTGTTTTGTTTGACTCGCACGTTATGGGATGTTTTTTCGCTTTGAAATCATAGAAGTACAGCTTTGAAATATCAATTATTTTATATCATAAACGAAAAAAATAAAAACCAATTGTTTTGATATGATAAAATCAATAAAACTGCAAAATGAACCTTTTCAAATTGAATCTTGAAAGGTGTCAACGCTAGCCTTAGTTCGAATTTGGTTTGTGATAATGCTAAGAAAAATGAAATCGCTCGGAATTCTGTGGCACGGAGGAAATTTTGAAGCGATTGCGCGGTTTCCCATTTCACTAGTGATTTCTGTGGCACCCCTGATAATTATTATTGATAAAATTAACATAGTTATTATAACTATTTGCAATATATTAATATATTTTGTTTGTTCTATAATTATTTATTTTGTCTGTACATAAGACAAAGTTTCTAATCTAGTTATATTATTCTTATAGATACGAGAACATAGGTGTAAGGGTGAGAGTTGGGCATAGAGAAGGATATCGAAGTACTCCTAGACTGTCTGGGCCTTCTGAAATGGGATAAAGTGGTCGAGAGTTAGGAATGGCTGATATCTCATAGACGAGGTGCGAAGGTCCTCAAGGGTTAAAACAGTGGATCCGACGACTCGATAAAAGCCAGTATTTTGCCGACTTGACAGCCGCTTTCCATAACCCGCCAAAATGAGGGGAGGGAGACTGGATAAATTTCCAGTCTGTTCCATCACTGAGGCAAAACGAAGCGATGACAGAGATGTTTGGCTCACTATGGAACAGTTCCTTGAGCTCCAAAAGCTCATTCTTTGCGTCCATGAACTTAGTAGCGTTGTCCGTCCACAAGGTCCGAGGCTTTCCCCTTAGGCTGATGAAGCGTCTCAATGCTGAGATGAATGAGGCCGTAGTTAGATCCCTGACGACCTCTTAATGCGTAGCCTTTGTTGAAAAGCAAACAAATATGGAGATGTAGCATTAGCATGGTGGCTTATTACGAACATCAGCCTTATGATAGAACGGCCCACAAAAATCAATTCCAGTTGTGTGAAATGCTGAGTTCGGTTGGACACGATCAGTTGGCAAATCTCCCATCACGTTCTCAGCCTGTCCGAAAGCAACGGACCCATTTGACGCAGCAAAATGAACTTGCTGGATACTTTTAATAAGCTGACGCGTACCTCCGGCCAGCTCCTCTACGGTGGTCGTGGCACTTGAACGAATAATATCCTGGCTTTGAAGGGAGATAAAACGATAAATGTATCCAAAGACACGTTGGAGCTTGCCAAACGAGTTTGTATACTTGCAGTCACATGAGAGTTCCTTTACAACTGTTCCAACCAATGCCGTCTGTCTGCGTTCTGGTAGGTCCACAGTTGTCTGAGCTCGAGTGGGCCATCCTGACGAGTCTGATAACAGATACGGTGGTCCATTTAGCCACAATTCCAAATCTAAAAGCTCTTTTGGAGAACACCCTCTTGACACTACATCTCCCGGGTTAAGATCCGTTGGCACGTGATGCCACTCCATTTCCCTTGTCAACGCCTGGATTTGAGCAATTCTGTTGGAGACAAAAACTTTAAAATTTGAAGGGGCTTCACGTATCCAAGACAACGCAATAGTCGACCAATAGCGGAAATCACAGGGTGATGAGATGCTTTCTTTTACGATGAGCTCAGCCAAGAGTAAGGCAGCGGAAAATTCCAACTTGGGTGTGGTGTTGTAAGTCCTTGGCTCTTTGATCTTATGTAAACGCAAGCTCCAGTGTGATGAATAAACCACTGCGATGTTCATGGAACACAAATGATTTATATCCAAGGATTTGAGTGGACTGTATTACTAATAGTTTTTATTTTTACGCAGCGAACATGTCCATCATGTTCTGCTTTTGTCTTAACACTTTTCTCTTAATACTAAAAAATCTCAAAATTGCGACGCAGCGCGACCAGAAATACCAAACCAATGTGCGAAAATTTAGTGTTCAAGCATAGAAAAAGAAATTTAAGAAATTCTTTAACGGCTACAATGCGTTCATCAACACTCCATATGCGGTCATGCTGGCGTCATAGAATGCGTGCAACTGAAGAGATGAGTTAGAGAGCATAACAAAACGACGAAATTTGAAGTTCGGAATTATGCGTAATTGAGATGTCATGTCTGACCACACTGTCGACAAAGGCAGGCAGTGCTTCATCGCATCCTAACTCCTCCTTCCATAAGCTCTGTAAGAATATTTTATAACCGAGGGAATCATAGAATCTGGCAATAGCGGACAGTGCGTTTGGTGGGTGGCCGTCTGGCATAATTTGCGAAAAATTTAACAATAGGCTCTCTGAAGTAGGATCCCATACAAGCCCCAACACCTTCGCTATGTCCGTTCCATCATGATACTTGAGCAGCTTCTCCCTGTCTTCCTCCGGCTCCTCATAAAGCATTATAGGTTCATTGGAGCACCATTTGCGTATGGGAAAGTGTCCTCTATGCAGGAGATCTCCTCTTCAATTGTGTCACCACCAGACATGAGATCGTTCACATAGAAATCCCTTCTTACAACTTGAGCTCCTATAGGAAATGATGCTTCGTCGTCGTACGACAGTTGGTGCATGGCACGAATTTCCAACAGAGCGGCAAGCTTTGTACCATACGTCATGGTCTCCATCTTGTGCACCTTGATTTCATGCATTGCAAATATATATCCGGGTGAGACATCCGTACACAGCGAAACATCTTGCAGATGTCTCCACAAAGTGCAATCCTGAAGAGCCTGAACCGAAAAATTGTGTTGACTATTTTAGGCTGAGTGGTTGGACCCGCCATCAAGAAGTCATTGAGGCAACGCCAGGATGTGGTCTTTGCGGATCCATCGAAGACAACACAAAGCTTCGTGCTGCTGCTGCCGAGTTTTTGAACACAATGATGTGGCAAGAAAACTGCGCCAATTTCTGTGTGTTAGAGGCCAACGACATGTGCCCTAAGTCTAGATATTCCTGAAGGAACGCGCTATACTGAGCCTTCAGTTACGGATTTCTTAACAACTTTGTCTCAAGACCTTTTAATCGACGAAGACTGAGACAGAATGAGTCGCCAAAGGCCTCAAAACCAGCAGAAGCCAAGACACAAACACAATATTGACCATTTTCCAGCCGAACACAGTTGTCCTTGAACAATCGCTTGCAGAGTGTAATCTCACTTGATGACACTGCCTCCGATTAGTAAAAGTTTTCAAGCTGCCAAAAACGCTTCACAACTTCAGACAGAGAATCATCTCCTTCCTTTGGTACGGGCGGTCTAGCTACCGCTAGAACTCCAGAGACGATCTAACCAAGTTTGGAGCGACGGCAACCTTTCAGCCAACTGTATCTATCCAACACAGATCAAATCGAAAACGAGAAGGAACGTGTGAGTCGCTTCTGGTGACGCGACCCTACTTATAGCCGTACTCAGTCAGCATATACATTTTTGAGCATATCTTTTTTTTTAATTTTAGAATAAAAAAAATATTATACATTTTACATTTGTTTGCTACATCTGTTATATACATCTACATCTACAATGTATATTTTACATCTAACATGTAGATTCTAAATGTACCATTAATATTCCACATCTCCTCCGCTAAGGTTTGCTCGCGCACTGAACGCGGCAGAGTGTGCGAGCGAAAGAGACAATGACAAGTGGGTCTCTTGCAGGAGGGGGCGGGGGAAGCAACTGAAAATTAATTTCGTCATTCTGGCTATAATTATGATCCGATCTGATTCAGATTCGGCGATCTGGTAGATATGGGCATTGCTGCGGTTTTAGTTTTATCGTATCTTTAAAATTGTGCCTGCCACAGATTTTCGTTCTTTGTGGGGGCACTAGGGGGCGGGGCGAAATTTTGAAATACACTTGTAGCAGTGTAATATAACGTGAGTCTTGAAACCAAATTTGGTTACCCTAGCTCTTATAGTCTCTGAGATCTAGGCGCTCGACAAGACGGACAGACAGACAGACAGACAGACAGACAGACGGACAGACAGACATGGCTATATCGACTCGGCTATTGATGCTGATCAAGAATATATATATTTTAAGGGGTCGGAAAATTTTCCTTCTCTGCGTTACACACATCCACTTTTACCACAAATCTAATATACCCCTTAACTCTTTTTTGAGTACGGGTATAAATAGACGAGTCCCTATCATCATATCGATTCGCTGAGACCTATAGAATAAAGGGTCAGCCAAACTTATATTCTTAGGCAAATCCCAGCCAGCAGCATTAATGTCGACATGCGGCTGATAGTCAGTGTTGACCTTAGTAACGACCGCCGTGAATGAAGACTTGTATCCACCCTCCTGAGACTGCATAACAACTTCCACTGCCTTATTCGAGCTGAGCGACGATTCACCGATGCCAGATATCTAAATGGGCGAATGATGATGATTTAGTTGTAGATGGCCAGCTGGACGGGACGTTATAAAATTAAGCTGAGATGCAAAATCAAGAATCGTTTTCCAGGGTACCAGCGTTCCAGCTCGATTCTTAACCAAAACGGTGACACGTAATTGTTTGGGATTCTGGCTATAGGTGGAGGTTGAGGTGAGGAGGTCGAGCACGAAATTAATGAATGAATTTGCAGACTTGCACTGATGTAACCCATGACGCTTGCGCTTGAGGCAGAGATGCTTTGCTTCCTTGTAGCGCAAAGTAGGGGCCAAATACAAGAACATGCTGGATGTGGTCCTTTCCGTCACAAAACAGGCATGCAGAGCTTTAATTGTTAGTAGACCAGGCAATAAGGACATTTTTGTTAGGATTTTGCGTGCTTTTTCCCACCTGATGGCCTGATGTAACCAACGCATTTTCCAGATTCTCCATCATCCGCAGCGCCTTTCCAGAAATGAAGTCATGGTGCTTCAATTCGACAGCTTTTTGATCCGTAAATCTTCTTCCCAGTTTTCTCGGGTCTCGGCATCCATCTTCTGCGCTACGATGTGAATAAGAAATTTAAAATTTAAAATTTCTTCGATTGATGCCGAATTGCACGCAGATGAGCATTGATCTTATCGCTGAGCTCCTGGCAGATCCCATCTCAACACCATGTAGCCCAAATATCGCCGTTAAGTGTGCCTGGAAATGAAGGAGCGTGTTGTCGAAACGATTAGTAAGTAATTTTAAAGCTTTTGAATAGTTCGCATCGGATATTTCGAAGGAACGTATGGTTTCTAGTGCTACCCCGTCTAGGCTATCACGTAAATACTGTAAACTACTTAGCTCCTGCTCATTGTCCACCACAGTTGAAAACATCGAGAAGAAATCTGGCCAGTCCGCGTAGTCTCCACTGAAGCGCACCAATACCAGATGCGTCAGCCTCCGATATGAAGTGTTGAAAGAAGCATCTCCGGCAAAATGATGAGGTATGGTCGTTGAGTTTGCCTTGCCCAACTGCTTCTGCTGTGCAGCCAACTCGCGATTTAGTTTGGCCTCGATCTCAAAATAAACCGCCGTAAAATCGGACCGCGCGTCGCCGTCGAGCACCATCGGATCGAACCTTTATAAGCTGGTCTGTGCAATGTTGAATTCAGCGTATATTGTTTCATTATGCTTTATTCGAGCGCGTAGATCGGCCTCGTCAAACTGAACTATAGAGTCATCAGTAATGAATGCGTTCATAGCCACGAGTTTCCGATGCATCGACTTCACCTTGGCTTTTAAAAGTCTACCTCACCAGGGGTAGCAGGCAAAACATGACCAATATCATGGTTTCCTACAATTTTATTAGCAACACAAGAAGTTCACACACAAAATCGAACACCTTGTATGCGCGGGCCAGCGGAAAACAAGCGACGAAAAACCAACGGCTAGATTTTAGTTCTTCTTTTGCCTTCTTAGGGCTTTGCACTGCGCTTGCACTACTAACACACGCGCAAAAAAAAAAACGTTTCTGGGTGGGCTGCTTGCACTAAGCTATGATACCAATGTCCATATATATGTATAAATATAAATAGTCTTTTTAAACGCGCACCTTTCACCGAACTACAGCCAACTGCCGTTAGTTGAACGATGCATAAATCACTGATTTTTATGTGCTTGCTCTTAAATGTGTGTTTTTTGTGTGTTTGGCAGCGAATTGTGCACAAACACCTGGATCGCGAATAATTATAATCAATTTCCTGAACGATATAGACCGTGGTACAGGCTCCGATCACGTCGGGGTTTGGAGGAGGATTTCGAAGTATATCACCTTGATATACTTGATATATATATATTGTATGCTTAATATCTGTTTGTGGTCGGAGCTGCACTACTGCATCAGCTGCATCAGCGCTCGGAAACTGCAGCAGCAGCCAAAAGCTCAAGCTTTAGCGCGATAGAGCTAACAGAGCGATAGAACATTACAAAACATAGTACAACAAACAATTAAGATCGATGGCATTTACTTATTGATATATATAAAATTATAGGCCGGTCTGCTCCGAGCCACTAATATAGACATTTTGTGTGAAATCAAGCATTGAATTAGTTATTGTGAATTCATTTAATTGGATTGAACAGTTGTAAATCTTAATTATGTATGTTATTTCCATCGATTATTATTTCTTTGTCTTAACAATTTTGGTTTAATTTGGATTTGGGAAGATTCCATGTTAACAAAATGTTTAGCTCAACGTAATTTATTTGGAAATTCTTAAATGTTTTTGTTTAAAGACACAATGGATTAAAAATACCAAGTCTAGTTAGTTGCATTCCCATTTCTATATATTCTATGTATTCTGTGAAATGTTGTAGATTGAAAATTAGAATTTCTAATTGTTTTCTTCGTTTAACTTTTTTATTGTTTCCTTTTCATGGTTTATCACATCAACAAATCAAAGTTTTTTCAAATCTTATATTAATTGTCTTTAAAGAAAAAGTAAAAACAGTTTCACACCCTTTAATTTACAAGTAAATTAAATATTTCCTTAAATCCGTAAATTTTGGCTGGACACAATAATAGGTGTACGAAGATAAATGTTTAAATTAAATCGATATTTCACTATTTTAGGTCTTGTTTTATATTAAGTGTATATGCTAAAAAAGCTTGGCATCTCAAACAAATAGTGTGTTATTTTCCTTCATCTATTCTTCTCTTCATAATGTTTTTCGTGTAAAATTGTTCTTTCACCTGTATTTTTAAAGGGATTAGTTTGTAATGGGTCGTTTGTCGAGTGGGGTGATGCATCCTAAAAGTAGGCACTGGTCTTGTGACGACTCGCGATGACTAATAGGCTGTTTACATTGGGGCTGCGTCATGCTTCTCTGCGTCTTGCCGGAGACGCAGTTTTTTTTACATAGGTTAAGCATAGGGCGGCCAGGCAAAAATCCTCCAGCTGAACCCTCCCAGAGGGTGCCGGCCGGGCAATGGGCACTGCATTAACCCGGATCGGGTTAATGCATTGCCGTTTGCTCTGTCCGGGGTAATGCAGTGTCTAGCTAAGGCCGGGTCCAGGTCTCCCGATATAAAAAATTGGGGGAACTGAAACATGGCCATGGCTGGAGGTGCCTGGCGGACAGGCATAAAACGCTAGGGGGTGGTCCCCCCGATAAATATTAACCACATGGACCGGAGCAAGGATCGAACAGGGACTGGGATGTCAGTCCAAACGTCGGTGGAAAGCGTGACTGCTACCAAAACGCCTCTCTGCAAGCTAAGCCGCACGGGTGCCGTGGTCGAAACAGACTCGGACCTGGAGAGCGTGCACAGCGTAAGCAGAACGGAGGGAGAGAGCCTTCTCCGCTCACCTGAACCAGGTACCAGCTTCCTGCGTAGGGAAGGCCCGAAGGCGGCCCTAAAAATCCGAAGCCGGCTACAAGGCAAAGAGGACATCTCCCAAGAGTAGAAGTCCAAACTAGCCTGGGCTGAGCAAAAGGTAGAAGAGGGGCGTCTCCACTACGCGCAGTTGCCTCAGATGAAGGCGATGAAGGGTGAATTCGCCAATAGGGTTGAGGAAATGATGGCCACCAAAAGGCAACGCTCGACCGAAAGTGCCAAGGACACTCCGGCGGGCAAGCGGCAACGCGGGCCCAAGGTGGTTATCCCTCAACCTTCTAAGACGAAGAAGCCCAAGCAGAAGGCCAAGGTGAGCGACGTGTCCAAGAGGCACCTCATCGTGGCCCTGATCGACCGCAGCGACGAAAATTTCCCATTTGATTTCCCATTTCCCCATGACGGCGGCGCAGTGGAAACAGGTCCACGCCCAGCTGGTAGACTGCCTTTTCGCGCGAATGGAGGACGCGCCGGACGCTGCCATGCCCACCTTTGACGGTTCGGGATGGCTGAACGGGGTGAAGATCCTCAAATGTAATGATGACCCGACGAGGAAGTGGCTGTTGCAAGTGGTGCCCAAATTGGAAGCTCTGTGGGAGGGGGCCAAGCTGGAGGTAGTGGACAGGGAGATGATCCCTTCCATCCCAAAGGCGAAGGTGCTCTTCCCCATTGCAGTCCAGGGAGACCGAGCACTGAAACTTCTCCAGAGGCAGAATACAGAGGTGCCTACGGCGGACTGGAAAATCCTGCATGCTGGTAGCCCGTTACCCAATGAGGGGGGCCAGCACATGATCATCCAGATCAACAAGGAGGCAGAGGACATCCTCTACCCGAGATTCGGGAAGATGGCATGGGGCGTAGGCAGTGTCTACCTACGTCTCAAAAAGCGCCACCCCGAGGACAAGGACGCGCATACCCTGCAGGTAGGCGAGGTGGAAAAGGACTTAGGTCTGGAGTCCATCGTAGAGGCCGCCCAGGACCTTGCGCTGGACGACTCTGATGCCGCAGAGGACGAGGACGGTGACCTGACTATAATAGTCAACCCGTCGAGTGCAGTTGAGCCAGCCTCCCACATTGAGAGTGCTGCAGCTCAACTTGCATAAAAGCAAGCTCGCGTCGGCGGAGCTCCTCATTGCCTTGGAGCAAGGGCCCGTCGACATTGCTTTGGTCCAGGAGCCATGGCTTGCCTCCGGCAATGCTGTGGCCGGACTAAAGTCCTCCAATTACAATCTCTTCTACCCACCATCGGTAAGCAGGACCAGAACCGCCGTACTTGTACGAAAGGGCATCCATGCTTATCTTATGTCTCATTACAGCACTGAAGACCTGGCTGCGGTGATGCTTGAAAGCGAGGACAAGCGCCTTATGGTAGCATCCTGCTACATGGCACACGACAGGCCAGCTCCACCGGAAGAGCTAAGGAGTCTGGTGGCGGAAGCCAGTCCGAAAGACCAGCAACTCATAGTTGGTACGGACGCCAATGCCCACCATAGCGTGTGGGGAAGCCCCGATATCAACGAAAGAGGTGAGTCACTTCTAGACTTTATACTATCCACTAACCTAGATGTAGCAAACGTGGGGGAGGAGCACACCTTCGTAGGCCCCACCTCGTCCAACGTACTAGATCTAACACTCGTAATGGGGAACAGTACTTTGGTATCTGGCTGGAGAGTCCTTGAAAGACCATCCTTCTCAGACCACAAGTACATTCAGTTTAAGTGCGAATTTAAACACTCTCCGAAGATAACTGTCTATAGAAACCCCCGGAACACAAACTGGGAAAAGTTTAAAAAGACAGTTACCTCGAAGCTCGCGACTTGTCCGGGCACAGTGACATCCCCGGAAGAGATAGAATCGTCCCTAGAGACCCTCTCCAAGGAGCTACTGGATGCATACCACGCAGCATGCCCACCCTCGAGAACGAAAAAGAGAACCAGACCACTATGGTGGAACCGGGACCTATCGCTTCAAAGAAATAACCTCAAAGAATTCTTCAAAATCGCCAAACAGGCGAACGAGGAGATAATCAATGAGGAATACAAAACCCTACTCAGGGAGTACAAGAAGGAAATACGCAGGGCACAAAGAAACTCGTGGAGGAACTTCTGCTCCAATATCGAGAAAGTCCCAGAAACGGCTAGACTCCGGAAGTTGCTATCAAAGCAACCTGCCATACAAAGTCAGCTGAAACGAAATGATGGACAATGGACTGAGGGCAGCGAAGATGCCCTAACAGCACTAATGGAAGCCCACTTCCCAGGATGCACCGAGGTTTCTGACGCTACAGAGCATCAGGACCTAGCAACTGAGGAACAGCACCCCCCAACAGATCTCATATCGTCTAGGAGAATCCACTGGGCTATAGACTCCTTTGTGGGTACGAAAGCACCTGGACTAGACGGTATATTCCCAGCCATGCTACAGGTGACCAAAGACGTGATCACCCCATGGCTCTCTGCAATATACTCAGCTTGCCTGAGCACGGGCTATATCCCTATTCAATGGAGGACCTCGAGGATTGTCTTCCTTCCAAAGGCAGGAAAGTGCAGCCATATGAGCCCCAATGACTACAGACCGATAAGCCTTACCTCATTTCTACTCAAAACACTAGAAAAGCTGCTGGTTCTACACATCAGAAATGATGTAGGTGGGCGGATGTCAAACAACCAGCATGCCTATACCAAAGGGAAATCGGTAGAGACGGCACTGCATTCGCTAGTAGCCACCATCAAAAATGCCCTCCAAAATAAGAAGTATTCTCTAGGAGTGTTTGTAGACATATCCGGAGCATTCAACAACGTGAATATGAGCGCAATAATGGACCGCCTAGAAACGATCAACCCACATCCCGCAATCAACCTCTGGATAAAGAACCTTCTAAGTTGTAGACGGGTGTACTCAGAGTGGGGCACCGCTTCCATGGTGAAAGGGGCGCACAGAGGCACACCTCAGGGTGGGGTCCTCTCGCCCCTCCTATGGAATCTGGTGGTCGACGACCTGATAAAGAGATTCGAGAGGAGAGCCCCAAAAATAACAGCTTATGCGGACGACATAAGCATAATTATTACGGGAGTATGCCCATCGAGCCTCAGCTCTATAATGGAATCAACACTCAGGGAGATATGTGAGTGGGCGGGAAAAGTAGGACTCAGTATCAACGCGGACAAGACGGACCTCATCCTCTTCACCAAGAGGTACAAGGTACCGGCATGGATCCCCCCGAAAATTGACAGAACCAGGCTCACCCCAAAAACACAAGTCAAATACCTCGGCATAGTTTTGGACAGCAAGCTGACATGGAGACCCAATGTATTGGAAAGGGTGAAGAAGGCCACCATTGCGCTATATGCATTCAAGAAGATGCTTAGCAGCACATGGGGCCTATCACCTGCACTAATGCACTGGATCTACATCTCGGTAGTGCGACCGACTCTGCTGTATGGAGTCTTAGTGTGGTGGCAGGCTACAGAAAAGAAAACCTACAACAAGCTGATGGATAGAACTCAGCGGCAGGCACTGCTCTGCATTACTGGGGCGCTGAGGTCAACCCCAACAAAAGCACTCGAAACAATACTCGGAATTGACCCCCTAGACATCCACGCTAGACTGACTGCAGGTAAGGCAGCACAACGCCTAGTCGCATCAGGCAATATGTCGCTGCAAGGATTCGGGCACAGTTCAATAGGCCGAGACATGATCAGTATATCTGACTACATGATCCCCCGAACGTGCCTGGACGTCAAAACAGCGATACACATGGAACCCGACGACTGGAAAGAAAGTTGGGACCAGAACGAACACCTAAACATATACACGGATGGCTCCAAGATGGAGGGAGGAGTAGGTGCGGGCATATATTGTACAGACCCTGAAATAAGGCTGTCCTATAAGCTACCGGACCAATGCAGCATATTCCAGGCAGAAGTCTTTGCCATACGGAAAGCGGCGGAGGTTGCTCGATGTACGGAACGCCCACATAATGTGGTCAACCTGTTCGTGGACAGCCAGGCGGCGATAAGATCCATGCAGTCGTCAGCGGTCAGTTCCAAAAATGTCCTGGCAAGCAGGGAGGCACTAGATTTCCTAAGCACGACAAAGTCAGTGCGGATCTATTGGGTTCCCAGCCACCAGGGCATCGAAGGCAACGAGACAGCAGACGTACTGGCTAAGGAAGGCGTCGGGCTGGCAAACGACAGGACTGAGAACGTGCCTGTCTCCCTCAGAGCGCTTCAAAGCGATCTAGAGAGGAGGGCACACATACAGGCCAGCAGCAGGTGGAGGAGAACCACCAACTGCAAGACCGCGAAAACCATGTGCAAGGAGAGCAATGGTTAACTCAGCCAATACCTACTGCACCTACCACGGAAGGACTGTAGGATGCTAATAGGTATACTCACAGGTCATTGCCTGGCTGCTGCACATGCTGTCAAACTAGTCATCACCAACAGTAACAAGTGCAGGAAATGTGATGAATCTGGGGCTATCGAAACCCTGGAACATCAAATCTGCCAATGCCCGGCCCTCTCAAGGGCAAGAAACAAACATCTTGGCAACCCGGTACTGGCATCGCTGGAAGATGCATCCAAGAGAACGCCAGCGGAACTCCTTGCCTTTGCAAAATTCTCCTCGATCCTCACGGATTTCGAAACCGCGTAAAAACACTCAGAAGGTCCATACGCATCAATCCGGACAACTAAGGGCCATACTGGCCTATGCGTGGCCCCGGGAGGGCCGTCCGGGACAACCTAACCTAACCTAAGCATAGGGCCCTAGTGGTGGCAAAAAATTGCGTCAGTTTTGGATTCATGTGCGTCTATTCGATATATTCGATTGCTTTTGCTCATTTTTGCTCTTTTCTGCCTATCAGCGCAACTATAACCACTAATAACAACAAAAACTTGTAGATCAAAACTCAAATTTTGGCGCTAAAAATGTATGATTGTGCAAAAAGGTGAAAATATACATAAAATCATTAAATAAAATACTTGAAACTGATTGTATTATTATCATACGAAATTTTTCTGACCCCCTGATTCCATTAAGACACTGCTGGAGACGAACTTCGGTGGTTTTCATAATTTGAAGAAGAACTCCCACAGAACTCTGAAAATAATATATAAATATGAGAATCAATTCTCTTTCGTCCATTTACCTGCCGTCTTGCATAATTCTGTTAATTTTCAAAAATTTGTGTTTCTTTCCTTGTCATCAAGCACCCAAATCCAAATTCATGACGCACGTCTGCCAATGCAAACGCCTTTTCTGCTTCATTGCGTCTATTCCGATATCGATAGCAGACGCGCCCAGTGTAAAAAGGCTATAATAGCACTAAATAAACAACACATAGAGGCGTCAAATCGACTAAAACCTGCCTGCATACAATTTTTGGACGATTGGCTCGGCAGGGCAGTCGGCTCTCTCCGAGTTGAGCCGAGAGAGAGCGCCTTTGCAGCTGTGTCGAATATAAACCGTGTGCGTGTGTAGCTATCCCTGAACGACAGATGTCAGTGGAAGTCTTGCCAGGGCCCTTTAAGTAGTTTCCGGTTCAAGACTCTTTTTCTTCTGACGATCGAATCGTTAAGTCACGTTTTCAAGAGCGTGTTGAAATATCAACGCGACTGGAAGAAAAAAAGAAAGACCATCTAGAAATTCCCCAGAACTGGGCCATTATCCGACAAGCAAAGGCTTTTGGAGCCAGACAGCCAGCCACAAACTTTTCAATTACACACAATACATATATGCAAGGTGCCATACCGGAAAAGGGTAAATATTGCACCAGTATCGTAGTTAAGGTTATATCCGATTCCCCCACTTACATGGCCTTCGGCTTGGTTCTTTTCTGTTTTACTTTAATTACTGCAGGAATGGCACCTAGTCTTTAGTTTGTAATATAGCTAGATGAGAAAGCTCTAAAAAGAGAGCATCCACTTCAACCGCACGTGAGCTGAGCGCAAAGCTGCAGTAAGCGAGAGAAACTCTAAACAGCGCAATGCTGCTGCTCCCGCCGGGCTCACGGTGAGACACCCCCGATCGAAGTGAGCGGAAGTTAACGGAAGTGCGCCAAACCCATCGGCCTATACGTTCCAGACCGCGGAATGAGTGATTCGACCAAATAATGTGAACTATAACCCAAAAATGGTATGGTAGTGAGAGTGGGCAGAGCAAAGACGAAAAAGAGACCATTGGTTAGGTATTATACCCTGTTACCCTGAACCTAAGTCTCGACGAAAGATCTTTCGGCGCTGGACCCGGTTACATATGTATGATCATGTAAGTTAGAATTCACTATAACTTTGCCTGGCCTAAAAGAGTTGTGCTGGTGAGAGTGAGTGTTATGAGCGCGAGAGCGACGTGAAATAAATGAAAAGCTCCGTGTAGGTGAACGAAAAGATCGAACATACCCGTTCCTCTCCTTCCGTACACGAATTTAGTTTCCTGTTTGTTTGCACCTAGTGAGAACAATAACTGACGGCCTCTTCCTCAAAACCCACCCCAGCCGACCAAAGAAAAGCCGGAAGCCATCGCGTACCCCGCTCAGTTATTTCAACAGGAGATAATGTTCTGTAACTACTTTATCTTCATCTCCCTTTATTAACTCAATCTGGCGATTGAAATTCGCGTGCTTTTGCTTTTCCGGTCGTCTTTTCACCTCGCTCCTGCATTTTCTGCCTTTTTGCCAATTTAATTCAATATTAATTACAACAAATCGTTTACATCGTTAAATTCATCATAATTGGTCCTTTTTGTGCCAATTATCTGTGTTTCGCTGTTTAACAATTCAGTTAATAATAGTTTATATTTCGAACGCATAGCAGACTTGCGCAAGCAATTTGTTAGTGCTTTTATCCATTCCGCTTTGGATCATTGCTCTCTGCGCTCACTGTTCGTGCACTCCATCCGTTACATCGCCTATCAACACACGCTCTGGAGAGCATAAGTGCAAGCTCTCTTGCTCTCACCCTCTCTGGACTTCGCATGCATCTGCATCTTCTGAATTGATCTCTAGGTGTCTCTGTTTCGTGAGCTTTACCGTTTGTCACTTCGCTGGATCGTCTGCTGCTGCTGCTGATCGTCGCTCGCTCTGCTGCCTGCACTCTTATATCACTTGCGCTCCCACTTTGCGTTTTTCTTCGAGCACTGTGATTCAACTGCTGTCAAAAATGGCTCTTGTCTGCAGTGCAAAGAAATGCAAATTTGGTGGCAACATAGTCGGCGATTCATTCCTCTGCTGCTGGCTGTGCGACAATGTCGCCCATATAAAATGTGCTGGTGGGGGTAATTTTGGACGTCTACACGATCTCATCTCAAAACGCATGGGTCTGACTTGGTCATGTTTGGCCTGCCGTGAGATTGAGTCCGAAATGCGCATTTTTATGACAGACTCGTACTGGTTTTCAGGATGTCCGGATATCGCTCTCAACGACAAGTTCCTGTCCCTGGAAACACAATTCCTTGGCCTCAAACTCTTGAGTGAATCTCCTAGACGGAAAATCCCTCATACTGATAACAACAGCCTCTTGCAACCTATTGGAGTTGGAACGCCGGCCTCTCATCTACATACATCGGAATTCTTTGCTACTCCGAGCATGACCGCATCGCCGTTAGTCAATCCGCCTTCAGTCGCTCCGGTGTTTCTCACACCGAATAGCAATGAAGCAGTTACTACGTCCATCATTGTCGGCTCCGCTGTGATTGCTCCCAATGTGGACGTGCTGGGCACTGATTATGTCCCCACCGTTCTTGTCACTGTTCCTTCCGTTGCTACCGACGCTGCCATCGTTTTTGCCACGAGATCTCTTTTGGGAGTGGCTCCACCTTCTCTCTCTCGCTCGGGACTTCAACTAAGAGCAGTGGTACCTCGAAAGGCTATCTTTGTCTCCCGTCTTATACCGGAGGCTACAATAGAGGATATCAAACAACATCTTTGCTCTAGACTTAACGCCTCGCTTAATGATATAATTGTGACCAAATTCATTTTTAGACACACGCGCAATATTTCCTCCTTTAAGATTCTTCTTCCCGATTCTTTACTATCCAGATCACTTGACCCGTCTATTTGGCCTGAGCAGACAATTATGCATGAGTTCCTACATAAAGACTCTATCCAGAGTCCCAATATTACTGGCCCTGGTAGTTCAAAAAACTAAATAACCTTTTTATTATTCATTACCAGAACGTACGCAGTCTGTTAGGCAAATTGTGTCAAATACATACGAATAGTGCCTCTTTTGACTTTGACGCTGTCGCTTTAACTGAAACCTGGCTTAGCTCCTCCGTCTATGATCATGAAATTTTCGTTCCAAAGTTTATTACATATAGAATGGACCGTCCATCTTTTGCTGGTGGGGTTCTGATTGCTGTGAAAACGGATTTCTCGTCTGAGTTGTTCCCATTTAACAATATCTTTAGCATTGAATTCATTGCAGTCAAAGATTGTGTTGGATCGGTATCGATCTATTTGACTTGCTCTTACATTCCTCCCAAATCAGATGCTAAGGTTTACTCTTATCACCTTTCTGCAATTCAGACTATTGTATCTACTTTAGGTTGCAACGATCATATTATTGTCATGGGTGATTTTAACTTACCACTTCTTTCTTGGCTGCCTAGTGATGAGTCTAACCTGTTGCTACCAAATTACCACAACGATTTTATTGACGGGCTTACCGATGTCTCCCTTGTTCAAATTAATTCCATAAGAAATAGTAGGGACAGACTCCTTGACCTTATGTTTGTTTGTGATGCTGCTCTTACTACGGTCTCCAGAGTAAGTCCAGTATCACTTCCTGAAGACCCCTACCATCCAACTTTAGCCAAATCCCTTGAGTGTGTCCGATTCCGTTGCGCTGCCAATCCCATGGCACCCAGCCGCATACAGTGTTTTCGGAAAACTAATTTTGCTGAGCTAAATCTTGACCTCTCGCACATTGACTTTTCTCCACGTGTTCCCGAACATTGACGAAACAGTGAAATCGTTCTACGACACTATTAACGACGCCCTTAATATATATGTTCCTGTCATCAAATCTGTGTCGTCAAAACCTCCTTGGTTCTCCAAGAATCTGTCTTATTTAAAGAATAGAAAAACTAGGCTCTATAGAAAGTATCAGAAAACTGGATCTATGATTGTCTTCGCCCAATATTCCTCCGCTCGTTCTCAATTCCTCACTGTTAATAGTCTTTGTTATAATCAATACCTTTGTATAATACCGATGTATTAAAAATTTTCTAAAACGTAAGTCCAATACATTTCCTCCATCCCTCCATTATCAAAACAAATATGAATCTTCTACTGCTGGTATTGCAAATTTAATTGCCACCTTCTTTCAATCAACGTACTCGTCACATATCTACCACGCATCCACTCCGTATCCCTACCATTTACCTTATGCCAACAGCATTTTTCTGCCTTTCTTTGAGGAAAGTGATGTTCTAGAAGGTTTGTCAACGATTGACATTCTCGGCGGGTCCAGACAAGGTACCACGTTGTATTTTAAAACACTGTGCCCAGTCCTTATGCAAACCGTTGACATATCTTTTCAACCTATCATTGGAACGGTCTTGTCTTCCAGTAATTTGGAACGAATCCTATATCATTCCGCTTCACAAAAAGGGTTCAAGATCTCACATTGAGAACTACCGAGGTATTGCTAAGCTTTCCGCCATTCCAAAGCTGCTTGAGTTCCTTATTACCAGGCAATTGAAACACCTATGCAGTAGTCTGATATCTCCATCGCAACACGGTTTTTTTAAACATCGATCAACATTGACAAGCCTTCTCGAGTTCTCTTCTGCAATTAACCGAGGATTTCAAAGCTCACTGCAAACAGACGTAATTTTCACGGATTTTAGCAAGGCTTTCGAATCTGTGAACCATTCACAAGCTTTCTTTAATTAGTTTCCCCACTAATCTTCTAAACTGGATTTCGTCATATCTTTCTAACCGCACACAACGTGTTTTGTTTACTAATGTCGTTAATGTTACATCAGCAGTGCCACAAGGTACTCATTTAGGTCCACTACTGTTTATTTTATTTGTGAATGACCTTCCTCAAGTTATAACATACTCCTCTACACTAATGTACGCTGATGATTTTAAAATCTATCTGTCCTACTCTGATTGGTACCTGCACAAACGCCTTCAACTCGACCTAAACGAGTTGCAAATTTGGTGTTCAACAGATCTTTCTGAACCTTTCTAAATGCAAACTTATGACTTTTTACCGTCGCACTCCACACTTTGTCTCGTACGCTCTAGGAATTCATGCCCTCGAACGAATTTCGAGTTCTAATGACCTTGGAGTTCTTTTCGATCACAGACTGTTTTAAAAGCCATATAGCAGCAACTGTAAATAAAGCTAATGGTGTTATAGCGTTTATAAAGCGTTGGTCCAAGGATGTTGATGACCCGTATGTCACCAAAAGACTGTACGTCTCCTTGGTTCGTCCGATTCTGGAATATTGTTCTTGTGTGTGGAGTCCACAGTACAAGGAGCAACAGTCCACTCTCGAGTCGGTCCAAAAACAATTTTAAAATTTTGCCTTACGTAATTTTAACTGGGACTCGGATAGAATCTTGAATCTTTTTAGAATCTTTTAGACCTCCCTTCATTGCGCCATCGCAGAATCTGTAACGGCGTTATGTTTGTACACAAGCTCCTAGTAGGGCTTGTTGACTCTGAAGCTCTTCTTGGCCAGCTTGACTTTTCTGTTCCCCTAAGACCTACCCGCACCTTTCGTCCGTTTCGTTTACCCTTCTGTAGGTCTAATTACGCTCAACACGATCGTTTTCGAATCTTATGCTCTAATCATAATAATCTTTATCATACCCTATCCCCTGAATTATCCCTTAAAATTATAGCCAGTAAGATATACCTGTCCGATGATCCTATTGGGCTTTGAGGTGGCTCAGAGGGGGCCTAGCTGAGGCCACCGGACGGGTCGCAGGTTGCGGATAGCGAACGGCCTACCCTAGTGGGTAGGTCAGCTGCGAATAAGCGGGCATCCTAAAGAGCATCAACTAAGTTGGCTCTGAGGGAGAGTACCGAAATAAGCAGTCCCGGACAGCCAGCGGGTGTTCGCGACGCAGCAACACTGACGATGCGCTTGTGGTGCCGCCTCTCATTAAGTAGCTCACACAATCCCATCCCTACACAACACCTACCCACATCCCAACCCCAACACTCACCTCACACCGGGCCGGACTAAGGTGTCACTCGACCCGTGCCGAGAGTCAGCCTGGCTGGGGGCCCGGTACAAAAACTAGCCCAGTCGTGAACGGAGGGCTCAGGGACTTGGCAGCCCCCTGTTCTAATTATGCCTTACCCGGGTAACGCAGAGCTCTGCCGGGGTGGACCGTTCCCTTTCTCTGCAGCTCGTGGGAATCATATGGATAAATACACAAAATACAAAAACGAAAACAAAAACGAGGAAGGCACTCCCCAAATGCCGGCTGGGAGAAATCCCAAGCGAGAGAAGGCAACGGCCCAAAGGCCTGGCCAAATCCGCTCAGACGCAGGAAAGACCTGCACGGTGAAGGACGCGGGAATGAATCCGGGTGGGTCCCATCCCAAACCTGGGATGGGTGGAAAGCCAACACCCAAAACTGATACCATGGTAGGGCAGCTAAGCAATATTGCGGCTGCTCAAAAAGCGGCGGGTGATGACTTACCATCAACCAGCGTCCAAACCAAAAAATATAGTTATGCCGAAAAGAGGAGTGCTGGGCACATACTCCGTCGGCAGAACGCCAGCCAGGAAGTCAGTCCAACAGCAGATTGGCTGAAAAAGGTGGAATGGGCCTCGGCGGTGTTGCCCAACTTCAGTGTGGAACCACAGAAGGTGGCCGCACAACCGAAGAGGCAGCGCTCGCAAGAGACGCCCGGACCTGCCGCGAAGCGCTCTAGAGTGCTTCCAAACGTGTCCTTCGCGCAGATTGCCAAGGAGAGGACGCTGATAGGCGTTCTCGACAAAGGCAGCGCGGAGGGGAGAATACCTAGAAGCCAATGGAAGTGGGTGGAAGCGGCACTGGCCGACCGCTGCTTCGAGCTTCTAGAGAAGGATCCCGGGCCACCCCCAGTCTGCAAAGACATGGGATGGTTCCAGGGGAACATCAAAGTGGTAGCCTGCGAGGATGAGCGCTCCGTAAAGCTATACAAAGCTGCGGTGGCGCAAATCGGCGAGGTCTACGCCGGGGCGAAGCTCGTCGCTGTGGACTGGAGCGAGGTGCCCAGTAGACCAAGGGCCCGTATATGGGTACCGGCCACTTTTAAGGAGCCCGAGCGGATCCTCACTATGTTGCAGAGATGCAACCCCACACTGCCAACCACAGACTGGAAGGTGGTCAAAGTGGAGGCATCAAAAGGCCCCACCAACCAGGCAGTGATAATCCTGAATAAGGAGTCACTAGCCCCGATCGAGGCAGCCAAGGGAGAGCTCAACTTCGGGTTCAGCTCGGTGACCATGAAGGTCTTCGGATGCAGCGGCCGAGGCGCGTTCTGTCAACAACCCAGTTGAGCAGGACGTTGCCTCGGAGATCGAGGCACCCGAGGTAGACCCGGAGACGGAGCCGGCCCTAGAGAGCTACTCCTCGGATACGGAGCTGATGCTCGATTTTGAGGCGCTGTGTCGGGACGATATCCTCGATGACTCGGACGCCGACATAACAGTGGTGGAGAAGGACTCTAATGAAGTCTCTGAGACTTCTGCAGATAAATCTCCACCACTGTAAAGCAGCATCCGCTGCCCTGATACTCCGCTTAGTCGCGAGCGGAGGGGACATAGTCCTAATCCAAGAGCCCTGGGTGGTAGGAGGCAGGGTCTGTGGATTAGCGACGAAGGACTACAAGCTGATTGTAGCCCAAACGGAAGGTAAAATTAGAACCTGCATATTAGCAAGAAAGCACCTAAATATCTTTCTGCTCCACAATTTTAGCAATGGCGACAACACGGCGGCTAGCCTAGAGCTACAAGGGACACGCCTGAACCTGGTGTCGTCCTACATGGCTCATGAGGAAAGCGATCCTCCCAGTGACCTCGTTCGCAAGATTGCCAGCGACAGCGAGAGGTCGGATACAAGCCTACTAATAGGCTGCGATGCCAACGCTCATCACACCCAATGGGGGAGCTCGGATACAAATGTAAGGGGTGAGTCACTTTTCAGCTTCATCCTAAACTCCAACCTAATTATTGGTAATAGGGGTAATGACCCCACTTTTATCATAAAAAACCGTCAAGAGGTTATTGACCTCACTCTACTGTCTCACAAACTGTCAGACATAATGAAAAGTTGGAGAGTCCTAGAGGACCACTCCTTCTCCGACCACAGGTACATCGAGACAATCCTATCGCTCGAAAGCACCATACCCGCTAGCTATATAAATCCAAGAAAAGCCAACTGGGATACGTTTAGTGCAAAAATGGAGGAATTACTCCCCCCCTAGCCCCAAAATGCCCGGACACACAAGACGATCTTAATCGTCTTGTGGACAATTTCACGGAAGCTTGCAACAAGGCCTTCATGGCAGCTTGACCCTCAACCAAACCAAGAGGGAAAAAGAAACCCCTGGTGGTCTAAACAGATAGATACCCTCCGGAAAGACTGCAGGACTCTCTTTAACAGAGCCAAAAGCAGCAGCCAGGTAGAGCACTGGGAAAATTACAAAAGTAAGCTAACCCTATACAAAAAAGAAACAAGGAGAGCAAAAGGGCCTCTTGGCAAAAATTTTGCTCCGATATTGAGGACACGTCAGAAGCCGCAAGGCTACGCAAGATCCTATCAAAAACATCCCCCTCGGTGGGATATCTCAAGAGAACGGATGGTACGTGGACGAACTCTAGTGAGGACTCCCTACACATTCTACTCGATACTCATTTTCCAGGGTGTACGACCATCGAGCCGGCAGACCCCAAGTGAAGGCCCGGAAACCTCGATGAGGCACATCCTCACAAAACGGAATATTAGCTGGGCAGTAAACAGCTTTAAATCCTACAAATCGCCTGGCCCGGACCACGTCATTCCGGCCATCAACTGGCTGCAAAGTATCTTCAGGAAGATACTGACAGTGGGAAAAATCCCCCACGCTTGGCTAAAGGCTAAAATAGTCTTTATCCCCAAAGCAGGGAAACCCTCACACACAACCCCAAAAGACTTCAGACCAATAAGTCTATCGTCCTTCCTTCTCAAAACCTTTGAGAGACTAGTCGGGCTGCAGCTGAGGACAACCATAAATCCTCAGTGGCTGTCAGGCGCTCAACATGCCTACCGAAAAGGGAAATCCACGGAAACGGCACTCCATGAAGTAATCTCGGCGGTAGAGAAATCTCTACACGTCAAAGAATACTCCTTAATTGCTTTCCTAGACATTGAGGGAGCTTTTAACAACGTCATACCGGGAGCCATCACAGAGGCCCTGACTGACCTGGGAGTGGATCGTCACTTGGTGATGCTCATAGATCAATTGCTCACATGCAGGACAGTGACATCATCAATGGGATCGTCCACTCAGTCAAGGTATGTCAACAGAGGCACCCCGCAAAGTGGTCTCCTGTCTCCCCTTCTATGGAACATAGTAGTCAATAAGATTCTGTGTGACCTGGAAGGGGAGGGCTGCAAGGTGGTAGCATACGCGGACGACGTTGCCATTATCTTCTCGGGAAAATTCCCCCAAACACTCTGCGATCTAATGACCGCGAAGCTCGCGCGACTTTCAGAATGGACAAAGTCGCGTGGACTGGGAGTTAATCCCTCAAAAACGGAACTTGTGTTGTTTACAACCAAATACAAAATCCCGTCCCTCAACCCCCCAATACTAAACGGATGCAGGCTCTCCTTCAGCGACAGTGCCAGTTACTAAGGGTTGGTAATTGATAAAAAGCTTAGCTGGAACCTGAGCATCAAAGACAGAGTGAAGAAGGCTACGATAGCCCTCTGCAAGAAGGCCATTGGGCTAAAATGGGGCATGAACCCAAAAATAGTCCAATGGATCTACCTGGCAATAGTAAGACCAATACTGCTCTACGGAGTCGCAGTGTGGTGGCCTGCCCTATCGAAGGGGACCATCGCTAAACAACTAGGCAAGGTGCAGCGTACTGCAGCCCTATGCATCAGTGGAGCTCTGAGCACAACACCAACGGATGCGCTAAATGCCATACTATGCCTGCAGAGCCTTGACCTTGCAGGTAAGGAGCAGGCAGAAAAGGCAGCAATCCGTCTGAGAGACTCGGACCAATGGGTGTCACATCACACCGGTCATGCGTCCATCCTAAATGGAAACAAAATCGTCCCCACAAAAACGGACTACTGCGTTCCGAGGGAGTATACAGATACCCCCTTTGAAACAATCATCCCTCACAGAAACAACTGGCTTGAGGGACCACCTGGTCCAAAAGGAGCCATTCGAATCTTTACCGATGGCTCAAAGATGGACAACAAGGTCGGAGGAGGAATCTACTCCGAACAGTTGAACATAAGTTACTCCTTCAGGCTCCCGGATCACTGCAGTGTCTTCCAAGCGGAGGTCATAGCGATCAAGGAAGCTTTGAGCTGTCTTCAGGAACTAACCCCTGCGGCAACTCACATAAATATCTATAGTGACAGCCAAGCTGCAATCAAATCGCTGAATGCGATAACGACAAGCTCGGCTACCGTGGCAAACTGTCGCAAATCTCTTCATGAGATGGCTTATCAGTTCGTCATCAGCCTAATATGGGTCCCCGGCCACCAGGACATTGAAGGCAACTGCATAGCAGACGAGCTGGCCAGAGCTGGAACAACAATCCCCCTTCTCAATGATAAGGAGGATATTCGTATGCCAATGGCCACCTGCAAGCTCAAAATAAAAGAACATTTTAAGCAACTAATAAATGACAGATGGCAAACTGTGCCACTATGTCGCATAACTCGGCAAACATGGCCTAACATAAATAGGAAGCGCACCGATGAGCTCTGCAAACTCAGCAGGAGTAGGTGCAGCTCAGTCATACGCTCTCTTACGGGACACTGGCTAATAGGCACAGATGCAAACAGGCTGGGCGCCCCATATAACGACTTCTGTCGTAGCTGCAGAGATGAGGACGAGGAGGAGACTGTGGAACACCTGTTCTGCTCCTGCCCGGCTCTCAGTAGAAGGAGACTCCAATACTTGGGCGCTCCTTTTCTTGGTGACATTTCGGACGTGTCTGCAATCAGTCCCAGAAGAATCGCAAGCTTTATAAGGGCATCCGGATGGGATAATGGATAAAATAGGGTCTCACGAGGGAGAAGGGAACGTAACATGCGGTATCACAACGGGCCGAAACCGGCCTAGGTGTGTCGGGTCTCTGACAACCCCGACAGCCGCCTCAACCTAACCTAACCTAACCTAAGATATACCTGTTCTTACAATCCTCTAATTTTTAATTATTTCTTATATACCCTTTTTTTGTTTTCTCCTTTAATTTTAATCATAATGTGATTGAGATTGTCTTCTTGCACGCTGTGTATTGTGGCGACTGAACTGTCAGAAACCTCTCCGAGTAGGTTTTCGTTAACTTTGACCCGGGAGAGTGCATCCGATACATGGTTTTCTTTTCCAGGTAGATATTTGATTTTGCAGTCAAATTCCTTCAATCTTCCACCTTTTTATTTTCATGTTGGGCTCTTTGAGGTTGTTTAACCATACTTATGGTCACTAAGTATTTCGAATGTTCTCCCGAACAAGTATTTTATTTTGTATATTGTATTGTATAAAAGTGGATGTGTGTAGAGCAGATAAGGAAACGTTTCCGACCCCATAAAGTATATATATTCTTGATCAGCATCAATAGCCGATTCGTTAAAGCCATGTCTGTCTGTCCGTCCGTTCGTCTTGTTTGACGCCTGGATCTCAGAGACTATAAAAGCTAGGGCAACCAAATTTGGTTTCCATACTCATGTGATATCACACTGCTACAAGTGCTACAATTTCGCCGCCCCCTTGCGCCGCCACAAAAGACGAAAATCTGTGGCAGGCACAATTTTAAAGATAGGATAAAACTAAAAACGAAGTATCGTAGAGAATGATCATATCTACCAGATTGCTACATGTTAGATGTAAAATATACATTGTATATGTAGATATCAGATGTAGCAAAAAAAAATGTAACATGTAAAATTGTTTCTTATTCTAAAATTCTTAAAAATCACAAGTTCAAAAATGAATTTACTGACTGAGTACGGGTATAGGTAGAATCGCGTCCCCAGAAGCGACTCACACGTTCCTTCTCGATTTATCTTGAAGACATCGATGTTTCATCGATGAAAAACATCTTAAACATCGATTTCTCCAAACATCGATGTTTTACCACCTCTAATCTGTTGGGAAGCTTAAAACGTATCTTCTTAAGCTTTCGGCTTCGGCTGATGTTTCGTCTTCGTATTTGAGCAGTTATGGCTTCGGCTGAGAGAGTCGAAGGTTGCGAGAGGCGTTGTTTTGGTGAGAGCGGTGATTAAAATTTTCAGCCCACACTATCGGTTCTCAGAGAGACACGCGATAGAAAGAGATAGCAAGCGAAGTTTAACAAATGACTGGTAAAAATGCTGTTCCCAAAAGAGAGCAGATCTCGCGATGAGACCACCATATATAATTGCATCATGCGCTGGCCTATGTGTGGGAGGCTTGGGAGATGCGTCGGCTTGGATGAAACAGGCGGCCGCAGCCATGATGCAATTATATACGGTGGTCTCGTCGGCTGCCGAATCGTTTGGGTTTCAGTACCTTAACGTTCTGTGCGGGCTCGCTTGTTGTAGTGAAAGGTTGGGTGCGGGAAAAATTTTTCGGAAGCCTTAACCCTTGTGCACAACAAAAATGACGTAATGTAGTTTTTGTTGCAAGCACGTGCAAAGAAAAGTTTAGCATAACAAAAAATGTTAAACAAAAATTGTTAATGGATTTCGAAACAGTTAAAATTAATTAGATATAAAAACGTTTTAAGATTATAATTTATTTTAGAATTAAGAGCCTTAACAAAAGAATATCTATCCAAAAACAAAAACACCGTTTAATTTCAAATTCAAAATTATTAAGAATAAAATTATAAAAAAACATCAACTCTTTTTATTATAACAGGCAATTTTAACCCCATCGACCATCAGAGGGTTAATCCACCCGCTCTATTGTAGTTTTACCCACACGTACTGCGCTGAGCCCTTTCACTCGCACTTCTTGTAAGTATTGTTAAGGGCCTGCTGCTGCATCATGGCAGCATCTAGCGATCGGTATCGGCTTTCATCTTAAGAACTCACTTTAATTTTATTTTATATATGTGTGATAGCGCCTTAAAGAGGCCAGCGAGCAAAAAAGAATGCGCCATTATTTTTCCTCTACGAGCAAACAGGAAGCGTTTTCAATTTTGTTTATTACACTACCCGACAAAATCGACAAAATCGAAGTCGGATCCAAACCGACTTTTTCTGATAGATATGGGGCTATAAAATTTTTTAAAGAATTATGGTTTATTTTCTATGGCAGAACTTTTTTTTGAAGAATTTTTGAAGTCTGGTATTTTTTTTCGTTCATTAAAATCTATGGAGAGACTTTGGAGCTAAAATTCGTTAACGTTTGGCTATTAAAAATATGAAAAAATTTAACAAAAAATACCTTTTGGAAGGTTGCGGGCCCAACTGCCAATTGGGAGTAAAGCAAACGAAAAAGGGTTGTACATTTGGTAACTGATCGCGTTCCTTTGGTATGAAATGTTGTTGACAGTTACTTTTTTCGTTATCTGAGGTAGGATACCTATTCAGGTCAAATGTTTCCTTTATATTTTCACGGGTGCAGGTCCACACAAATAAAATCTTATCGCGTCTACCTAATCATAGTCATGGATATATAGCTCTGTGCCTTAGTGTAGTTCTGACTTCCCTCAGAATACGATCGTGTGTTTACCAAAACTTCTTACAATTAATTAAAATCAATTGTCATGGATACCTCTGGCCGATCATTTTCATGTGCTTTTCAAGCACTCATTTTGCTACATATGTGGTAAGTACATGGTGATCAACGAAATAAAAATCGCTTTTACCGAAACTCTCCAAAAACAGCATGAAGAAAACTTTAAAATCAAACCCGAAAGTTTTGTTGAAGAGTGGGCACCAAGCTGTATATGTCAAATGTGTAGATTGAATTTAACAGCATATGACTACGACGAAAAGTAAGTATCTCTAATCCACAAACTATTAACTTTACCCAAAATACTAAATATTATTTTTATTCTTACAATTTTTTTTAGAAAACAATTTAAATTTGGTAGTCCAATGATGTGGATAAAAACCGATATTCACGGCGCCGAATGTTTCTTTTGTTCAGTAAAGAATACTGGAATTGGGAAACACATGAAAATAGTTTACCCGAAACAATCTGGTTTCGGTTTTACCCTTCCTGCTCGTCCTTCAGAGGAAATACAGCCCCTAAAACGCAAAAAAGGACAGGTATCTTCCTCGTCGAATGGAACAACGGATTCAAGCAATAACTATTCAGGAGAATGGAAATTTTGCAATCCTATTTCACAGGAACAATTGAACGATTTGGTGAGGAGCCTGGATCTTCCTAAATATAAAGCCGAGTTTCTTGGATATTTTTTAAAGAATTCCGGCTTATAAAGGAAAACGTCAACATAACCCATTTCCGGACGCGTCATTTGGCTCACGCATAATTTTATACGACGAAAGATGATATGCGCATTTGCCACGACATTTTTGGTTTATTCAAGGAACTGGGTGAAGCTTACGACCCAAAAAATTGGAGGTTATTTGTTGACAGCAGCAAGGAAAGTTTAAAGGCTGTTTTGCTACATAATGGAAACCAAAAGCCGTCTGTTCCCATCGCACATGCTGTTAATATGAAGGAAACATATCAAACAATGGCCAAATTGTTTGAAAATCTATATATATAAAAGAAAGTCGTGTCTGTTACAACACTTATAACTCGAGAACGGCTGGACCGATTGCCATGGTTTTTGATTTGTTGGATCCAGCTCCTTAATTATCCCATCAGTTTCGCTCCTACCAGCTAATAGATATCCAGGACCACCGGATACTGGCATCATAGGTACTAGGTCTGTGGTGCCAAAACCACTGGTTGGAGTCCCACCAAAGTTTTTGTCTCGCGGCTAGCCCCTGACCTCACATCCAATGATGTAACCGCTTTTATACAAAGCAAAATAAAAGCCGTTGGCTTAAAGGTGGAAAATTTTAACTTTTCTTACGCCAGGGAGATATCTTCCTTTAAGATAAGCGTCTCCCCGACTCAATTTGACACCATTTGTTCCGCCAAGTTTTGGCCGGAGTATTTGGTGGTTAAAGAGTTTAAGGCTAAGAAAAAGAATAGGCCCCCCATAACTCTTCCTAGTAGTCAGACCAGTGCTCCATCTTTACCCTCATCTTCCACCTCAACTTCTACCCATCCAAAAAACTAACTTTTTTTCTTTAGTTACCTACCAGAATGCTAGAGGCTTGTAAGCTCAGCACTCTTTTTCTTGAGAGTCTTGAATTTTCGTCCCATGTTATTGTGTTTACTGAGACTTGGTTAAAGCCGGACATTCTAAGTTCCGAAATCTTGTCAAGTCGGTACACAATTTTTAGAATTGACCGTTCGTCTCGGCGTGGAGGTGGGGTTCTCATTGCAGTGGACTCAAACTTCACTTCGGAACATTTCATGGTCCAGGTTCAACAAGACCTGGAATTCCTGCACGTAAAACTGATTCTCCCAGGTTTTTCCATCTTCATTACTTGCTCGTATATTCCACCTTCCTCGGATATCTTAATATATGAGCATCACCTGTCCGCTTTAAAAACTGTTTCTTCCTCGCTATCAGATAAAGACCATATGATAGTTCTTGGTGATTTCAATTTGCCGGGTACTGCGTGGTCTTCGGTAAACGAGTCTAATAACCTTGTGCCCATGTCACGACATGACTTTATCGACGGCTTGCTAACCCTATCCCTGTCTCAAGTCAACCATGTGAAAAATTCCTTGGGTCGATTGCTTGATCTGTGCTTTGTCTCGGATCCGACCATAGCGTTGTTAACCCGAGCCCTTCCGCTCACTATACCTGAAGACTCCTACCATCCTACATTCGAAGTGTCAGTCGATATTGGCCCTACTGAATTGGATCGAATGGGTAGGCTATCTGAACGTGTCCGCTGCTTTCGTAAAGCCGAGTTTACGAAGCTTAATAACCTTATTAGGGATTTTGATTGGTCCGCTCTGTACTTGTGCTCTGACGTTGTGAAAGGCACAAACATTTTTTACAATGTACTTGACACATTTTTTGATTCTTGTGTCCCACTTTCTTGTCCGGTTAGATCTGGAAAGCCTCCTTGGTTTACCAAAGAGTTATCCAGTCTAAAAAACTTAAAATCAAGACTTTATAAAATATTTCGAGAAGTTGGTTCTCCCTCTTCTCTTTCTCACTATGTAATAGCTCGGTCAAATTTCTCAAGTTCTTAACGCTCAATGCTATAAAAACTACCTATCTCGATGCAGGATACGATTTTCACAGGACCCTAAACAGTTTTACAGCTTCGTAAATAGTGAGCGTAGAACGGCCGCACATCCATCCTCGCTATCTTTTCTCAATATGTCAGCAAACAATGATCAGGCAATTGCCGTTCTTTTTGCCAAATTTTTCCAAACAACCTATTCTCACGAAAGCTACTCTGGTCAGCCGTATCCATACAGTTTACCAAGGTCGAATGGCATCTTCAGCCCCTTGTTAAATGAAAGCTCACTGCTTCATGATCTTCGACTAGTTCAGCTGTGTACTTAGGTACTGTGCCGACGCTCTGTGTGGACCCCTGCTTAAACTATTCACCCTATCCATTAACTCTTCATGCTTCCCCCCATCTGGAAGGAATCTTTTATTATTCCGCTCCATAAGAAAGGTAGCAAGTCTGATGCAAATAATTATAGAGGTATATCTAAGTTATCCGCTATTCCTAAAACGTTTGAAAAAATTTTAACTCCGCGTTTGCAACATCTCTGCAAATCACTTATATCTCCGTCTAAGGTTACTTCTGGAGTACCACAGGGCAGCCATCTAGGCCCCCTCCTTTTCACACTCTTTATTAATGATCTGCCTTCAGTATTAACAAACTCTCGAGTACTAATGTATGAGGATGATGTTAAACTCTCTGTCCAGTATAAGGACATTTCATTTCACTCTCGCTTGCAATCCGATCTCAATAACTTTCAGTCATGGTGCTGTGCAAATATGTTACACCTAAATGCCTCGAAATGCAAAGTAATGACATTTCATCGCTCCAGCCTCCTTTTGGCTCCTTATACCCTCTGCGGTGGTTCTCTTGAGAGAATTACCTTGGTTGATGATCTTGGTGTTAAATTAGACCCAAAGTTAAAGTTTTCTGAACACATTTCCACCATGGTAAATAAGGCCATGGGTGTGCTTGGGTTTATAAAGAGGTGGTCAAAGGAATTTGACGACCCCTATATAACGAAGACTCTCTACATCTCGATTGTTCGTCCGATTTTAGAGTACGTCTCTTGTGTATGGTGCCCCCAGTACAAAGTACACCAGGACCGTATAGAATCAGTCCAGAAAAACTTTTTACTTTTTGCGTGGGCTTAACTGGGATGCAGATGTGAGACTGCCATCTTACCCTCGTAGATTGCTTTGTGTATTTCAAATCTACATTTTAGATGTGTAATGGACATTGTAGATATAGATAACAGAAGTAGCAAAAAATTTAAAATATTTAAAAATTCTACATAAATAATAGGCTCACGAATTTTTATGTACTGACTGAGTACGGGTATAAAAGTAGAGTCGCGTCCACAGAAGCGACTCACACGGTGCTTCTAGTTTTTAAAGAATTTTAAAGAATTGCCTATTGAAATCTATGGAGAGACGGCGGATCTAAACTTGGTTGACCAACCCTCCGAAAATCACAATTTACCGTTTTACCGTTGCTGGCCCACAACGCAATACTTGTTTTGACATTTTAGTTTTTTTAATGTAGCAAAATTGGAATTACATACCAAAAAAACAAACATTGTATATCTTTTAATAATTTTTTTAAAACATTTTATTAATATTTGCCCAGCTATGATTACCTATGAAAACCTATGTTTTCATAGGTGCATTAACAAAATTTACACCTGTTTTTTACAAGAAACTCTTCTCTGACTTTCGTGGATTGCAACTTTTGAAATTCACCTAAATTCAACTCCATTATTTTTGTGGTCAAAACAAATAGATATCCTACGTAGAAGATTCAGGACACTCTTCAACAGAGCCGAAAGCTCCAATGAGGAGAATCACTGGGAAGACTACACACACAGTCTGGCCTTATACAAAAAACAAACAAGAAAATCAAAAAGAACCTCCTGGCAAGCATTTTGCACCGAAATCGAGGAAACGTCTGAAGCAGCAAGACTGCATAAGATCCTCTCAAAGTCTACTCCTCGGTGGGGTACCTCAAAAGGAACGATGGTACGTGGACTAACTCCAGTGAGGAATCCCTACACATCCTTCTAGACAATCATTTTACCGGGCGTATAACCATTGTAACGACTTACCCACCTACTGTAGATTCGGTAGCCTCGATGGCGCACATCCTTTCAAAACGGAATATTAGCTGAGCAATAAACAGCTTTGACCCGTAAAAATCGCCAGGTCCCGATATTGTCATTCCGGCCCAACTGCCAAAGACCGGAGACATGGCAATCGACTGGCTTCAATGTATCTTCAGAAATATACTCATAGGTTAGGTTAGGTTTATAGGGCTGCTCGACTGAAGTCGAGGTCACTCGGAGGCAAGTCTGCCCATTGTGATGCCCACACTCGTCACGGGATATTGTCCGGTGCCTAGGGAGGTTTCGCGAACCATCCCGAGGCCTCTATAAAGAGCACCAGTTTCTCTAGAGGCTTGTTTGCCAGACTGTCCAGATCTTCGTAGGAGATCTTCCCCATGAGTGCAGGACAGTTGCAGAGAAGGTGCTGGATGCTCTCTATTTCCTCCTCGTCCCTGCAGCTGCGGCAGAAGTCATGGTGGGGCAGTCTGCACCTTGTGGCCATGCGGCCGATGCCCCGTTATAACTCCCGTCAGTGTGGTGTTCCACCTCCTGTCCGATCTCGTTCTGGCTCGGCCCATCATCTGCGAGATGATGTCTCGTAGTGGTCTCCTTATGTCGCTGACTGCGTCCTCCATTGGCTTGGCCGATCCAGTTCTGGCACACTCGTCCGCACTCTCGTTGCCCGCTATGTCGGTGTGACCCGGAACCCACGTGAGTGTGATTGAGTGCGCGCTGATCTAGTTTATTGCGTCCACCATATCACGTACGAGTCTGCTTGTGGTCTTGCAGGATACCAGGACTTTGATGGCAGCTTGACTGTCAACGCAGATTGCTATGTTCCTCGGAGGTATCTCCAAGGTGTATACCACCTTTGCCGCTTGCCATACTGCATATATCTCCGCCTGGAATACACTGCACCAGTCTGGTAGTCTTAGGGATATGTTGGTTGCTAGTTCTTCGGAGAAGATTCCAGCTCCTGTCCCTTCGGCCGTCTTTGACCCGTCGGTGAAAATGGAGAGCTCGTTCTGCCCCAGGACAGTGTTACTCTTCCATTTCTCCCTATCCGGTATGTTTCCTTTAAAGTTTCTTTTCCATGAGAACTCTGAGACACAGTAGTCACTCCACCTGGCCGTTCCACTATCTTCCATACGGAGTATAGTGGCGTGGCCATAAGGCGATGGCTTGAAGACTTGAAGCGGCACTTGTCTCAGCCTTGCACTTAAGATGAAGGTCTATCGGTTCCAGGCCTAACATGGTGTCCAGAGCTGCCTGTGGGGTGGATTTGAGTACTGGTAGTTTGAAACTCGGTATCTTATATCTTCGTGAGAACAGCACCAGTTCTGTTTTTTGAGGATTGACCCCCAAACCGTTCTGGCGTGCCCAGCTGGCGGTAGTGCCCAGTGCAGATTCTAGAAGGTCACTGATTGTGGGCAGAAATTTACCCGTTACCAGTATTACTAGATCGTCTGCATAGGCCGTAACCTTATATCCGCTCCTCCCCAGCTGAAGAAGGAGGTCGTTGAGGACCAGGTTCCACAGGAGAGGGGATATAACTCCCCCTTGCGGAGTACCTCGTGTGACCGTCTTTCTTGACGAGGAGGAGCCTAGATTGGCGCTTATCGTTCTGCTCCTGAGAACGCTGTCTAGCCATCCGGTTACCGTCGGGTGTGTACCAATCTTGGCCAGTGCGGCCGTTATTGACTCGATCCTGACGTTGTTGAAGGCCCCTTCTATATCTAGAAAGGCCGCCAAGGCATATTCCTTATAGCTTAGATTCTTTTCGATATGCCCAACAACTTCGTGTAGTGCGGTCTCAACTGATCTACCTTTGAGGTAGGCGTGCTGAGCTCCACTGAACACTTGTTTGTCTAGCTTGGTTCTTATATATAGATCCATTAGTCGCTCCATCATTTTAAGCAAAAATGACGACAGACTGATGGGTCTGTAGTCCTTTGGGGAGATGTGGTTTATCTTCCCGGCCTTGGGGATGAAGACCACTCTCACCTCCCTCCACCCATGGGGGACGTACCCAGTTAGGAGGCATCCTTCGAATATTTTCTTCAGCCATGGTAGTAGGTGCAGGCAAGTTGCTTGCAGCATGGCTGGTCGGATATCATCCGGTTCCGGTGACTTGTAGGGACTGAATGATTTAATGGCCCAGATAATCTTGTCTGGTGCCATTATATTTCGTATGAGATCCTCGATTTCCTCTCCTGGATGATCGTCAGTGTCGTTGGTGGCGTTGGATTCGTCACCGATGACATCTGAGCAACCCGGGAAGTGAGTACTCATGAGGAGCTCCAGGGATTCTTGGCTGCTCTCTGCGAAGGTACCGTCCTGGCTGCGGAGCAGGCCTGGTGTGGTGGGTGCCTTCGACAGTACGCGTCGAAGCCTTGAGGCCTCAGTGGTACCATCTATGGCATCGCAGAAGGCTGCCCATGATTCCCTTTTCGCCCTCCTACAGGTGTTTTTGTAGGTATTGAAGCTGCGGCGATACTCGTCACAACTTTCCTGTGTGTTTGTCACTTTTGCTTTATTGAAGAGTTTCCTCGATTCCTTTCTGACTTCGCTCAACTCCCGTGTCCACCACGGGTTGTGATTGGACTTTGGGGGTCGGCTGATCGGGCAGGATTTGAGAAACGCCATCTGTAGAGCATTAGTGACGGTCTGCGTAGCTTTCTCTAGTGCTTCCGTTTGAATTATGTCCCCTTCCGGTGGGTTAGGCAGCACCTTCTGTACGGTTGCGGAGAAGCGGTTCCAGTCTGTCCGCTTAAGATTGCGGTAGGCCTTGGGCCTCTCCATGTTCCATTTGATGCTGTACACTATCCTGTAGTGGTCCGAAAAGGAACACTCACTGGACACGTGCCAGTCATCGATGGTAAGGGAGTCGCTATTCGAGGCAGTGTTATATCTATAACCTCTGCACGGTTCCTGTTGCGGAAGGTAGGGTTGCACACAACAAGATTTGTGGACAGAATGTACTCGAACAGCGACTCTCCTCTAGAATTTGTGCCCGTACTTCCCCAGAGGGAGTGATGGGCATTCGCGTCACAGCCTAAGACAATATCAAGTCCCTCCCTCCGCGCTTGGTGGATCAGGGCCCTGACATCCTCCGAGGGTGGGACTTCCTCTTCGTACGGCAGGTATGCAGAGGCTAGGTATAGGTTTTTCCCGTCCTCCCTCTCACATAGTGCCACCGTTAGGTCCGGAGTGCTGTACCTGGAAGAAAACAGAACATTAAGCTCGTTCCTTACCACGATACAGGTTCTTGGCTTACCCGCGGGTGTGGCGTGAGAAGGCGGTATCCGCGACCGTTCAGTCCCCGAACCCTTTCACTTACGATCCAGGGCTCTTGGATGAGGGCCACGTCCACCGCCTTCTCCTCCATAAACCGCAGCAGGTCCGCCGATGGTACACTTGAGTGATGCAGATTAATCTGCACCACCTTCATGCTATTCAGCGGACATGGGGTGTCGCGGTACTGCTACCGCCAGGGTGCCCATACCAAAGGATATGCGGCAGTCCGTTGCAAGGAGTTTGGCCAGGCTTTCTTGACCAATGCTGATCCAGAGTTCCTTGCCGTTCCCCTTGTCTCGCGCTATCGCTCTTGTGATGGTCCAGTCAGATGTCTCCAGGATCCGGTTCTGTGCCTTGATCAGAACGAGTGTGTCCTCATCCGCCTTAATCGGGGGAGGAATCCATACCTTCATGATCGTTCTCCTGGGAATCTGATCCGTCGGGACCACGCGGAGTGCCGCTCCTGGCCAAAGTTCACCAAAACCTTGGACCGTGGTTTTGAGAAACTCAAGAGTTTCTGCATTGCCACAGGCCACTGCTTTGGCTCCCTTATACCACTTGATACCCTTGAACTCGCAGACAAACGGGTTATCTGCGCGCACAATGGCATCCTTCATGGCGGTCAGGATCTCCGATTCTGCCTTCAGCCAATTGACGTCCGATATCTTCCCCTCTGGGTGACTTTGGTCGATGATGGCTACCTGCAGCTCGGCCGGCGATCCTAGGCTGGCCAGAATGTCATCTGGTTTTGCCTTCTTCGACTCGGAACCTTTTGTGGAGTCGTCCGTTCTCTGTCGCTTGAACCTTGGCTCTCGACCAGTCGGTTCCACCGGTGCCTTCTGTACAGAGGGCGTTGGTGGTGCCTTGGCACTCGCCGTGTTCTGCGTCAGAGGTGTGGTCTTCCCCCTCTGCTTCCAGGACAACTTTTTCCCCTTTCTCCCTCGCGCGTTCGCAGACGATGACTTTGAGGGTTGGTCCACCTTCGTCTTCGTGCCCTGATGCTGACGCTGAAGTCGACGGTTTGGGGTCCTCAGTCACCGCCGCGTGTGCGCGCTTGGGGGGCTTTGTCTCCGTTGGTAGGAGCGACTCCGTTAAGCCGCTCGTACCTCCGCACGTTTTGCTCGTGCTTCTTCTTGAGGCTCCTTTCCCTCGCCGTCAGCGTATCGGGGGGAAAATTCTCCACTTAAGGCTAAAGGCACTTATTGTCTTCATTCCCAAAGCGGGAAAAGCTTCACACTGAACCGCAAAGGACTTTAGACCAATCAGTCTATCGTCGACCTTTGAGAGACTAGACGGACTACAGCTGAGGACAGCTATTAATCCTCAGATGCTGTCAGGCGCCCAATATGCCTACCGGAAAGTAAAATCCACGGAAACGGCACTTCATGAAGTAATTTCTTCTGTAGAAAGGCTCTGCATCTAAAAGAATACTCCATAATTGCTTTTCTCGATATCGAGGGAGCTTTCAAAGTGGTGGTATTTGCGGACGACGTTGCAATAATCTTCCCGGGTAAATACCCTCAAACACTCTGTGACTTAATGACTGCAAAGCTGCGCGCTGTTAGAATGGACAGAATCGCGCGGTCTGGAAATCAATCACTCGAAAACGGAAATTGTGTTATTAAAAATCAAAATTCCGCCTCCCAAGACTTAACGGATGTAGACTCTCCTTCAGCGAAAATGCCAGTTACTTGGGGTTGGTAATTGACAAGAAGCTGAACTGGAACCTGAACATCAAAGAAAGAGTGAAGAAGGCCAAGAGTGCCCTCTACACTTTCAAAAAAGCTATTGGCTTAAAATGGGGCATAAAACCAAGCATAGTCAAATGGATATGTCTAGCAATAGTTAGACCAATACTACTCTACGGAGTCGCAGGGCACTATCAAAAAGGACCATCACCAAGCAACTGGGAAAGGTACAGTGAATCAGTAGAGCTCTCCGTACCACCCCGAATGATGCGCTAAATGCTTTACTATGCCTTCAGAGTCTTAACCTAGCAGGTAAAGAGCAGGCAGAAAAGATAGCAATTCGTCTAAGAGACTCAGACCAATGGGTGTCACAGCACACTGGTCACTCATCCATCTTAAATGGAAACAATATCGTCACCACAAAAACGGACTACTGCGTTCCGAGGGAGTAAACAGTTTGAAAAAATATTAACTCCGCATTTGCAACATCTCTGCAAATATCTTATATCTCAGTCCCAGCATGGATTTATCAACAACTAAAAATTTATTAAAGTTTACCGCTTTTATCATTAAAAGCTTTCAAGGTAACTTGCAGACGGATGTCACTTACACTGATTTCAGTAAAGCATTCGATTCTGTAAACCATTCCCTTCTAGCACAAAAACTTGACCTTTTAGGGTTTCCTAAGATGGATTTCTAGCTACCTTCGTTCTAGGTCCCAAAGAGTCCTCTTCAAAAACTCATTCTCTTCACCTGTCAAGGTTACTTCTGGAGTACCACAGGGCAGCCATCTAGGCCCCCTACTATTCACACTCTTTATTAATGATCTGCCTTCAGTATTAACAAACTATCGAGTACTAATGTATGAGGATGATGTTAAACTTTGTGGTCAGTATAAGGACATTTCAATTCACTCTCGCTTGCAATCCGATCTCAATAACTTTCAGTTATGGTGCTGTGCAAATATGTTACACCTAAATGCCTCGAAATGCAAAGTAATGACATTTCATCGCTCCAGCCTCCTTTTGGCTCCTTATACCCTCTGCGGTGGTTCTCTTGAGAGAATTACCTTGGTTGATGATCTTGGTGTTCAATTAGACCCAAAGTTAAAGTTTTCTGAACACATTTCCACCATGGTAAATAAGGCCATGGGTGTGCTTGGGTTTATGAAGAGGTGGTCAAAGGAATTTGACGACCCCTATATAACGAAGACTCTCTACATCTCGATTGTTCGTCCGATTTTAGAGTACGTCTCTTGTGTATGGTGCCCCCAGTACAAAGTACACCAGGACCGTATAGAATCAGTCCAGAAAAACTTTTTACTTTTTGCGTGGGCTTAACTGGGATGCAGATGTGAGACTGCCATCTTACCCTCGTAGATTGCTTTTAATAAACCTTCCAACCTTAGTTAGTCGTAGAAACATGCTTGGTGTGATTTCTGTGCACAACCTGATCAAGGGTGACGTAGATAGCCCTGACTTGTTGAGCCGCATAAACTTTACGATTCCTGTTAGAAACTTCATTCCTTTGTTCCTTCCGCTTTTTAGATCGAATTATTCCTTGCACGAACCATTTAGGGTCCTTTGCTCGGACTTCAATTCCCTCCACCACATTATATCAACTACTAATTCCCTTCCTCTTCTTAAATCACCAATACTAACATACCTTTCCCGTAATTAGAACCCAGAAACCCGTGTGTGTACTGAGAGAACAGCTGATACCCAGCTCAGGAATATATACTTTACAATTCTTCCTGAAGTAAATGGTGCAAGATGTAGGCAAAAACTGTCCACAGAACCAAAAAGAGAGATGAAAATTATTCTTTTTTGTTTTGCAACAATATATTCCGCCACCAACACAATCACTTCATCATCAGAGTGCATTTTTTTCCTTTTTTAATTTTAGCAGAATTTTACAGTTGGCTCTGTTTACACAACACAGCTGATTCATCAACCCTGTTTTAGGTATGTTCCACACCCTCACGGAATAACTACCAAATTCCTTGCATCAATTTTCTGCGGTGCTTGGAGATAGGCCTTAAGATAATTTTTTCTGATGAAAAAAAATTTAATCTTGACGCCCAGATAGGTTTCAGCAGTATTGGAGAGACTTGCGTAAGGATCCACTTATGTTTTCCAAATGAAATTTTGGAGGCGGATCCGCAATGATTTGGGGAACCTTTAATGAGTCTGGAAAGCTTGATCTGTGCTTCACAAGCTCCAGGATGAACAGTGGAGAATAAAAAAGTATTGGAGGATCGTTTTTTTAAATTTTTTTTTAAATTTTTTTAGTAGAAATATATTAAAAACGAGAAGAAACGACTCTACTTATACCCGTACTCAATCAGTGTCTTTTTAGAATTGTAGAATAAAAAAAAAATTTTGCATTTACTTTTTTTTGCTACATCTGTTATCTACATATACATATACAGTGTATATTCTACATCTAACATGTAGATTGTACATGTACATTGCCGAATCTGAATCAGATCGGATCATTATAGCCAGAATAAAGAAATTCATTTTCAGTTGCTTCCCCCACCTCCTCCGGCCAGAGACCGCGCTACTCATTCTCTTTCTCGCTCGCACACACTCTGCCCTGTGCAATGCTCGACCTTTGCGGAGATGTAGAATGAACATTGTGTATTTCAAATCTACATTTTAGATGTGTAATGGACATTGTAGATATAGGTAACAGATGTAGCAAAAAATGTAAAATATTTAAAAATTCTACATAAATCATAGGCTCACGAATTTATGTACTGACTGAGTACGGGTATAAAAGTAGAGTCGCGTCCACAGAAGCGACTCACACGGTGCTTCTAGTTTTTAAAGAATTGCCTATTGAAATCTATGGAGAGACGGCGGATCTAAACTTGGTTGACCAACCCTCCGAAAATTACAATTTACCGTTTTACCGTTGCTGGCCCACAACGCAATACTTGTTTTGACATTTTAGTTTTTTTAATGTAGCAAAATTGGAATTAAATACCAAAAAAACAAACATTGTATATCTTTTAATAATTTTTTTAAAACATTTTATTAATATTTGCCCAGCTATGATTACCTATGAAAACCTATGTTTTCATAGGTGCATTAACAAAATTTACACCTGTTTTTTACAAGAAACTCTTCTCTGACTTTCGTGGATTGCAACTTTTGAAATTCACCTAAATTCAACTCCATTATTTTTGTTAATGAAGTTAGTTATCTTTGGTGGTCAAAACAAATAGATATCCTACGTAGGAGCTTCAGGACACTCTTCAACAGAGCCGAAAGCGCCAATGAGGAGAATCACTGGGAAGACTACACACACAGTCTGGCCTTATACAAAAAACAAACAAGAAAATCAAAAAGAACCTCCTGGCAAGCATTTTGCACCGAAATCGAGGAAACGTCTGAAGCAGCAAGACTGCATAAGATCCTCTCAAAGTCTACTCCTCGGTGGGGTACCTCAAAAGGAACGATGGTACGTGGACTAACTCCAGTGAGGAATCCCTACACATCCTTCTAGACAATCATTTTACCGGGCGTATAACCATTGTAACGACTTACCCACCTACTGTAGATTCGGTAGCCTCGATGGCGCACATCCTTTCAAAACGGAATATTAGCTGAGCAATAAACAGCTTTGACCCGTAAAAATCGCCAGGTCCCGATATTGTCATTCCGGCCCAACTGCAAAAGACCGGAGACATGGCAATCGACTGGCTTCAATGTATCTTCAGAAATATACTCATAGTGGGGAAACCTCTCCACTTAAGGCTAAAGGCACTTATTGTCTTCATTCCCAGAGCAGGAAAAGCTTCACACTGAACCGCAAAGGACTTTAGACCAATCAGTCTATCGTCGACCTTTGAGAGACTAGACGGACTACAGCTGAGGACAGCTATTAATCCTCAGATGCTGTCAGGCGCCCAACATGCCTACCGGAAAGTAAAATCCACGGAAACGGCACTTCATGAAATAATTTCTTCTGTAGAAAGTCTCTGCATCTAAAAGAATACTCCATAATTGCTTTTCTCGATATCGAGGGAGCTTTCAAAGTGGTGGTATTTGCGGACGACGTTGCAATAATCTTCCCGGGTAAATACCCTCAAACACTCTGTGACTTAATGACTGCAAAGCTCGCGCGCTGTTAGAATGGACAGAATCGCGCGGTCTGGAAATCAATCACTCGAAAACGGAAATTGTGTTATTAAAAATCAAAATTCCGCCTCCCCAAGACTTAACGGATGTAGACTCTCCTTCAGCGAAAATGCCAGTTACTTGGGGTTGGTAATTGACAAGAAGCTGAACTGGAACCTGAACATCAAAGAAAGAGTGAAGAAGGCCAAGAGTGCCCTCTACACTTTCAAAAAAGCTATTGGCTTAAAATGGGGCATAAAACCAAGCATAGTCAAATGGATATGTCTAGCAATAGTTAGACCAATACTACTCTACGGAGTCGCAGGGCACTATCAAAAAGGACCATCACCAAGCAACTGGGAAAGGTACAGTGAATCAGTAGAGCTCTCCGTACCACCCCGAATGATGCGCTAAATGCTTTACTATGCCTTCAGAGTCTTAACCTAGCAGGTAAAGAGCAGGCAGAAAAGATAGCAATTCGTCTAAGAAACTCAGACCAATGGGTGTCACAGCACACTGGTAACTCATCCATCTTAAATGGAAACAATATCATCACCACAAAATCGGACTACTGCGTTCCGAGGGAGTAAACAGACATTTGTTTTGAAATAATTATCCCTCACAGAGACAACTGACTCGAAGGACCACCTGGCCCAGACGGAGCCATACAAATCTTTACAGAAGGCTAAGCTGGAAAACAAAGTTAGAGGAGGCATCTACCCCGAGCAATCTTAATCTTAATATCTATAGTATAAGTCAAGCTGCGATCAATCGCCCTTCTCCAAGACAAGCAGGATATTTGTATTCTCATGACCACGTGCAAGCTTATTATAAAGGAGCAATTTAAGCGACTAACCGACAATATGTGGCAACAAGTATCACGATGTCGCATAACTCGGCAAACTTAGCCGTCCATAAATAAGAATTGCACCTCTTAGCTGTGTAAGGTCCGCAGAAAAATGTGCAGTACCGTCATACGATACCTTACGGGAAATTAACTAATAGGCACTCACGCAAACAGGCTGGGTCCCCCTTATAATGAGTTTTGCCGTAGCTATAGAGACGAGGAATAGGAAGAAACGGTTGAGCACCTGTTCTACTCCTGCCCGGCTCTCAGTAGAAGAAGTCTACAACACTTGGGCTCGCTCTTTATAACTGACATTTCGGAAATTTTTTTAAATGGATTTTGTCGAGTGGTGTAGTGCTTTATACATATTTTCCAGGTGGTAAGCTGCTCCTACAAAGTGTTCAGGTCCACTTTATAGCTGCATTGATCCACTGATCAAAATGGCAAATTACTTATTACAACCAGATGTAAGAAACTTAATTTATATAAAAAAAGAAGAAGCTACTTTTGAAAACAGAATTAAAACAATACCATTTTTTTATACCCGTACTCAAAAAAGAGTTAAGGGGTATATTAGATTTGTGGTAAAAGTGGATGTGTGCAGCGCAGAGAAGGAAACGTTTCCGACCCCATAAAGTATATATATTCTTGATCAGCATCAATAGCCGAGTCGATATAGCCATGTCCGTCTGTCCGTCCGTCTGTCCGTCCGTCCGTCTTGTTGAGCGCCTGGATCTCAGAGACTATAAGAGTTAGGGCAACCAAATTTGGTTTCAAGACTCATGTGATATCACACTGCGACAAGTGTATTTCAAAATTTCGCCCCGCTCCCTTCCGCCCCCACAAAGGACGAAAATCTGTGGCAGGCACAATTTCAAAGATACGATAAAACTAAAAACGCAGTATCGTAGAGAATGACCATATCTACCAGATTGCTGAATATGAATCAGATCGGAACATAATTATAGCCAGAATGATGGTTCCCCCGCCTCCTCCTGCAAGAGACACGCAACTCTATCTCTTTCTCGCTCGCACCCTCTGCCGCGTTCAGTGCGCGAGCAACCCCTAGCGGAGGAGATGTAGAATATAAATGGTACATCTATAATCTACATGTTAGATGTAAAATATACATTGTAGATGTAGATGTAGATAACAGATGTAGCAAAAAAATGTAAAATGTAAAATTTTTTTTTTTTTTAAATTCTAAAAAATCATATCTCAAAAATGTATATACTGACTGAGTACGGGTATAAGTAGAGTCGCGTCCCCAGAAGCGACTCACACGTTCCTTCTCGTTTTAATTTTTAATTCTTAAGGTCTGCATTAAAAAAAATTTAATTAACCATTTTTAAAGTCAAAAAAAGTTCGATCGCAACTGTGTAAAGAATTTCCGGTTTTTTGTTGTTAATATACTTTTTGTCTCAATTTTAACTAAAATATTAAAAAAATATTTGCGGAACGATTCGGTAAAAAAAAGAACAGTCTTCTTAACATGAAAAATCAAAAAGTAAAAAAAACAGTGTTCTTATTCAAGTGATCGGCAGTGTACAACGTTTTCAGCTGCAACTATTCGACCTCTGCATTTATTATGTTTGATTAATCTTTGATATGGTAAAGTTTCTTACAAATTCTTGATTTTATCATCTAAATTTGGTATGTCTCCTTGCAGATTAACTCCTTCGTCTTCTTGATAGCGAAGTGGCCTCTATCGTGAGCCTTGCCTATGATAGTTTTCTGCATATCCCTTGGAACCACCATCCATTCAGCATCTTTGACTAATTTGTAAAGAATTCCGGCCTTCATAAAGTAGTCGTCGTATTGTTGATTGTCGTCGTTGATGAGCTTCATGATCGTCTTCAAATGTTCGTCTTGTTTTTGCGCCTGTTCTATGCCAGCTAAAATGCTTCCGTCACTTATGTGCATAACGGGATATCGTGAGAGTGCGTCCACGTGACGCATTCGGGATCCTGCGCGATGCTCAACTTTATAGTTGTACTCCTGCAAAAGCATTATCCACCTGGCCACCCTTGTACATAGATGCTGTTTCTCTAGTGTTTTGGTGAACGCGTTGCAGTCCGTTATGATCTTAAATGGTATGCCCAAAAGGTATACTCGAAATTTCGTCAATGCCTCAATGACCGCAAGTATTTCCAATTCATAGCTAGTGTATTTGCGCTGTGCATCCGTCGTTTTCTTGCTCATGTAGTATACTGGATGCAATTGGTCGTCGTCCGGTGATTTTTGCATCAACACGGCTCCAAAACCGTCTATGGATGCATCCGTATGGAGTTCTGTCTCGTACTTCTGATTATACATGGCTAGTACTGGGTTTGATGTCAAACATTTCTTCAACACGCCAATAGCGTTCTCTTCGTCTGGGCCAATTACAAACTTTGCATTGTTCTTTGTAAGGTCAGTCAATAGTTTCGCCATAACCGCGTAATTGTAGATAAACTTTCTGAAATAGCCTGTAAGACCAAAAAAACTCTGAAGCTGTTTCAGTGTCTGCGGCGTCTTGAACTTAGCAACGGCTTCAATCTTCAACGGGGTCGGATACAGCTTTTTATTTTCGATGATATGGCCAAGAAACTGGATTCGTGTTTGTAAAAAATAACACTTTTTAAAATTCAGCTCAAGCCCATACTGTTCACACGTTTTGAGAACTTCTTTCAGATTTGTCAATGCTTCTTGCTCGTCTTTGGCTGGAATGATTACGTCGTCAACATATGGTAGTGCTATTCCTTTTCTAGTCAGCTGTCGAAAAATTGCACCAATGTGCCTTTGGAATACTCCGGGAGAATTCAACATTCCAAACGGCACCTTGCGGAACTGGTACTGGCCGCTTTGCGTCACAAATGAGGTGTACTTCCTACTCTCTTCGGCTACAGGAACATGGAAAAACCCATTCTTCAAGTCAATTGTACTGAATATTGCAGCGTCTTGCAAACGATCTAGCTGGTCATCTATTAACGGCAGCGGGAAATGATCTTTTACGATGACTTTATTGATACGTCTAAAGTCAATGCATAGACGTGGCGTGCCGTCGTTCTTCTTCACCAATACAACTGGACTCGTGAACTTTGACTCTGACTCTTCAATTATCTTTTTCTGCAGCCACTCGTCGATCTGGTCTTCTATGATGCGTGTTTCATTTATCGCAAATCGTCGTCGAGGCCGCGAAACTATTGGCGTTTCGTCTTTTAGAATTATTTTCATTTCAATATTCGTTGTTTTTGATTTTTCCGGTTTATACGTCGATATAATTTCGCGTACTTTGCTTTGTGTAAACTCGTTTACCGCGTTGTTTATGTTCAGCTGAGAGTTGTCTACCGCTACGTCGATTCTCATTATGCACGATTCGTCATAAGGATCTTCTTTATTTTCATTTGGCATTTTACTCACTTTCACTCCATTGCGATTGAACGATATTTCTGCATGCAAACAAAGCTCTTCCCCTATTATCAGTTTTATGTCCATGAACCTTGCAGCAACAACATAAAAGTTTAACACATATTCTTCATCGTCAATATCTATGCTATGGTTCACCTGACCAATCGGCTTGATATTGTCAGCTTTGCTCTCACTTCCGAAACCGACCAAACATACTCTGCAGTCTTTTAATTTTGGCATACGTTGTATGCCAGTTCGTTGTATAAATCTTCGCGTATAATGTTAAATTTACTGCCAGTGTCAAATAATGCCATACACTTTGTATTTTTAATCGAGACTTTTTTAGACGTTAATTCAGTCTTATTGGAAACTACGCGCATGTTTTGTTTTTCATCGATTTGTTTCTCAATATTTTCCTTGCAACTTTTAGATATGTGCCCAAACTGATTACACTTGAAACACTTTCTTCCTTTTCCTTTGTTTGCGCAACTGTTAGACAAATGTCCCTTCTCTCCACAGTTGAAACAAACTACGTCTTTTTTGCCAACCTGTGTATTATTTTGTCCAAACTGCAACATTTTATCTTTTCCAATTTTATCACTCTTCTTAATTTTCTCGCTTATTTTCTCATAATCATTTAATTTGTTTTTAAAGTCACTCATCGTTTTTGCACCATATAAAATTGTTTTATTTAATGCCATCTCGTCAACACCGTCAATAACGTATTGCATAAGTGCGTCGTCTTCCACATTGCCTCTCGAAGCAATATCTCTCATGCGATAAAAATATTCCAGAACACTCTCTTTGGGTCGTCGTTTACTCTCGTTGAGCTGCATGTGTATTTGTTTGCTACTGATTTTCGACTTGAATTCGTTCAACAGCGCGTTCTTCAACGTTGTCCATGAGTTCAAATGTTTTCTCACTAAAACAAATAGTCGGGCAATGCCCTTTAGCGACTTCTTTGCGAAAATAAGTTTTTGTAAATCTGTCCAACGCATGAACTCTGCCTGTTCCTCGAAATCTGTTATCCATTCTTCGACAGCCATATCATCAGAGCCATCGAACACTCGGATAGACTCTTCTATATCGCGAAAACTTATGGCAAAACGGGGTGCGGCCTGCTCATCGTAGTTCTGCCTTTGCTCGTTGCTTCGTTGTATATTCCTTTGTCGACTTGTTGTTGGGATCTCTCTTGTGTGCATGTCGTTATAGTTTTCTAGCTCACTCCCGCGTCTCTCAAGCACCGCTTCTACATCGTTCTCTTGATCTTCGTTTTCGTCTTTTCCCTCTTCGTCGTCCTCTTTATCAGTGTCGTCTTCATCATCGTTGTCCTCATCGTCGTTGTTGTTTTGCAGCAGCTCTCCTTCCATCAGATTCCTAAAAATATGGAGTACCATATTTTCTGCATTGTGATTTATGTTCAATGTAACACATATTGAAACAAGATCACGGTCCGTTAGCTTTGCATGTACATATACGCGCTTCGCTGCAAATCTGGCGTCGTCTTCGTCGTATTCGAAACCACTAAAATCTCGCAACCTGCTTCTGTTTTTTCGGTCTCCGTCTTGTTCATACACGAATTTGTGCAATGCACAAATGCTTGACTTCGTTGCCCGTCGAAGGATTTTTGGAATTAACTCGTTTAAAAACGTCATTTTGCTGAGATAAAAAAAATCGTCTATTTTATTTTCTCCGCTTTTTAAATTTTTTAATATCCACGTCGTTCTTTTTTTTTTTTTTTTTCTCTTTCTTTTGTTCTCAAGCTCCAAACTTGTACCGCCGTCGTTGTACCGTCAACTATAAATGTTTCCTTAATTCTCACACGCGTTCCTTAAAACTTTTCCGCTCAAATCCGGAACGAGTCTCCAAAAATGTGGGGGTTTTTGGTTTAATATTAAGTTTAATAATTGAAATATGGTATTTGGTACAAGAAATAGAATTTAAGCGTCGTTCGTCGTCTGGTCTCTTTCCACAACCTTCTCACGTCGGCAGCTGGATCGAAACTCTCTCGGCCTCTCTCTTCCCGATCTGCTTTGTGCAGATGTCTTAATTCGCCATCGGTCGTGCTTGCTGTTGTGCTTTGGGAATTCGCTTGGGAGCGAATTCGCTCACGCTCGTTTTGTCTAGGGATTTGCAAAACACAACCCACATCCGGCCGTCCTGACTATGCACTCGCCTCGAATGCATCGTCGCTTTCGTCGTCGTTGCTCGTGGACCATGGCTTCAGATACTCCGCACACGAAGAAGAGTGCTTAGGCCCATCGGAATTGCCAACTTTTTTGACGTCGTAAGCATTGTTATGTTTCACCTTGATGATCTGGTACGGACCCAAAAACTTTGGTTTTAGTTTGAGTCCGCTACCAAACTGAGTCCTCTTTATGGCTCTAGGTCACCAACGTCATACTGCCTGGCTGCTTTACGTCGCAGGTTATACGTCTTCTTGTTTTCGTCTTGCAGATTCAGAATTTGAGTCTTTGCTTTTGCCCGTAGCTCATTGCGGTCGTCTTCAAATGCAATGATGGACTCTTTCTGGATCAAACTCTGAAGCTGCTGGTCATCTTTGGTGCGCATCTTGACACCCATCAAAAGTTCGAAAGGTGTGGTATCGATGCTTCTGGTGTATGTCGAGTTTATTGCTCGCTGGACTCGATCTACGTGCTTAAACCATTTGGAAGGGTCGTCTATACTGAGCTTGGCAAGCACGGAGATGATCACTGCGTTGAGCCTTTCCACCTGTCCGTTTACCCGTGGAAGTCCTGTAGTCGTCTTCACCAGTTTGATGTTTTCGTCTTCGCAGTACTGCAGAAAGTCTTGGGCGGTAAACGCTGAGCCTCTATCTGAAATTATACAAGCAGGGTTGCCAAACGTCACGCTTTGGCTGCGTAGCTTTAATATGACCTCGTTAGATGTAGTTGACTTTGTAGGGTATAACCAGCAAAACTTCGTGAAAGCGTCGATAACAGCTAGTATATGTTTATAGCTCTTGCTGGTTGACTCTAGTGGACCCAAAAAGTCAATGTGGTACGTCTGCAGCGGCACGTCATCTTTTTGCAGGGGGTGCAGAAGACCTTCTTGTTTACCTCGCTTGCGATTGATTAATATGCAAGGTATACAGCAGTCGATGTACTTCTTGATTTTGTCGTCTAAATTTGGTATGTAGTACTCCTTGCAGATTAACTCCTTCGTCTTCTTGATAGCGAAGTGGCCTCTATCGTGAGCCTTGCCTATGATAGTTTTCTGCATATCCCTTGGAACCACCATCAATTCAGCATCTTTGACTAATTTGTAAAGAATTCCGGCCTTCATAAAGTAGTCGTCGTATTGTTGATTGTCGTCGTTGATGAGCTTCATGATCGTCTTCAAATGTTCGTCTTGTTTTTGCGCCTGTTCTATGCCAGCTAAAATGCTTCCGTCACTTATGTGCATAACGGGATATCGTGAGAGTGCGTCCACGTGACGCATTCGGGATCCTGCGCGATGCTCAACTTTATAGTTGTACTCCTGCAAAAGCATTATCCACCTGGCCACCCTTGTACATAGATTCTGTTTCTCTAGTGTTTTGGTGAACGCGTTGCAGTCCGTTATGATCTTAAATGGTATGCCCAAAAGGTATACTCGAAATTTCGTCAATGCCTCAATGACCGCAAGTATTTCCAATTCATAGCTAGTGTATTTGCGCTGTGCATCCGTCGTTTTCTTGCTCATGTAGTATACTGGATGCATTTGGTCGTCGTCCGGTGATTTTTGCATCAACACGGCTCCAAAACCGTCTATGGATGCATCCGTATGGAGTTCTGTCTCGTACTTCTGATTATACATGGCTAGTACTGGGTTTGATGTCAAACATTTCTTCAACACGCCAATAGCGTTCTCTTCGTCTGGGCCAATTACAAACTTTGCATTGTTCTTTGTAAGGTCAGTCAATGGTTTCGCCATAACCGCGTAATTGTAGATAAACTTTCTGAAATAGCCTGTAAGACCAAAAAAAAACTCTGAAGCTGTTTCAGTGTCTGCGGCGTCTTGAACTTAGCAACGGCTTCAATCTTCAACGGGGTCGGATACAGCTTTTTATTTTCGATGATATGGCCAAGAAACTGGATTCGTGTTTGTAAAAAATAACACTTTTTAAAATTCAGCTCAAGCCCATACTCTTCACACGTTTTGAGAACTTCTTTCAGATTTGTCAATGCTTCTTGCTCGTCTTTGGCAGGAATGATTACGTCGTCAACATATGGTAGTGCTATTCCTTTTCTAGTCAGCTGTCGAAAAATTGCACCAATGTGCCTTTGGAATACTCCGGGAGAATTCGACATTCCAAACGGCACCTTGCGGAACTGGTACTGGCCGCTTTGCGTCACATGTTTTGTTTTTCATCGATTTTTTTCTTAATATTTTCCTTGCAACTTTTAGATATGTGCCCAAACTGATTACACCTGAAACACTTTCTTCCTTTTCCTTTGTTTGCGCAACTGTTAGACAAATGTCCCTTCTCTCCACAGTTGAAACAAACTACGTCTTTTTTGCCAACCTGTGTATTATTTTGTCCAAACTGCAACCTTTTATCTTTTCCAATTTTATCACTCTTCTTAATTTTCTCGCTTATTTTCTCATAATCATTTAATTTGTTTTTAAAGTCACTCATCGTTTTTGCACCATATAAAATTGTTTTATTTAATGCCATCTCGTCAACACCGTCAATAACGTATTGCATAAGTGCGTCGTCTTCCACAATATTCCAGAACACTCTCTTTGGGTCGTCGTTTACTCTCGTTGAGCTGCATGTGTATTTGTTTGCTACTGATTTTCGACTTGAATTCGTTCAACAGCGCGTTCTTCAACGTTGTCCATGAGTTCAAATGTTTTTCACATAAAAACAAATAGTCGGGCAATGCCTCTTTAGCGACTTCTTTGCGAAAATAAGTTTTTGTAAATCTGTCCAACACATGAACTCTGCCTGTTCCTCAAAATCTGTTATCCATTCTTCGACAGCCATATCATCAGAGCCATCGAACACTCGGATAGACTCTTCTATATCGCGAAAACTTATGGCAAAACGGGGTGCGGCCTGCTCATTGTAGTTCTGCCTTTGCTCGTTGCTTGGTTGTATATTCCTTTGTCGACTTATTGTTGGGATCTCTCTTGTGTGCATGTCGTTATAGTTTTCTCGCTCACTCCCGCGTCTCTCAAGCACCGCTTCTACATCGTTCTCTTGATCTTCGTTTTCGTCTTTTCCCTCTTCGTCGTCCTCTTTATCAGTGTCGTCTTCATCATCGTTGTCCTCATCGTCTTTGTTGTTTTGCAGCAGCTCTCCTTCCATCAGATTCCTAAAAATATGGAGTACCATATTTTCTGCATTGTGATTTATGTTCAATGTAACACATATTGAAACAAGATCACGGTCCGTTAGCTTTGCATGTACATATACGCGCTTCGCTGCAAATCTGGCGTCGTCTTCGTCGTATTCGAAACCACTAAAATCTCGCAACCTGCGTCTTGTTCTGTTTTTCGGTCTCCGTCTTGTTCATACACGTCATTTTGCTGAGATAAAAAAAAAAATTCTCTATTTTATTTTCCTTTTTAAATTTGTTAATATCCACGTCGTTTTGGTTCTCAAGCTCCGAACTTGTACCGCCGTCGTCGTACCGTCAACTATAAATGTTTCCTTAATTCTCACACGCGTTCCTTAAAACTTTTCCGCTCAAATCCGGGACGAGTCTCCAAAAATGTGGGGGCTTTGGTTTAATATTAAGTTTAATAATTGAAATATGGTATTTGGTACAAGAAATAGAATTTAAGCGTCGTTCGTCGTCTGGTCTCTTTCCACAACCTTCTCACGTGGGCAGCTGGATCAAAACTCTCTCGGCCTCTCTCTTCCCGATCTGCTTTGTGCAGATGTCTTAATTCGCCATCGGTCGTGCTTGCTGTTGTGCTTTGGGAATTCGCTTGGGAGCGAATTCGCTCACGCTCGTTTTGTCTAGGGATTTGCAAAACACAACCCACATGTATGTTAAACCAAAGACAATATAAGTATAAGATAAAAAAACCCACCACTGAAACCAAGGAAAAGCTTGATAAATATTATTGGATTTCTTCTCCATCGATTTCAATGGTAAAAATGCAAGTTTAAAAAAAATCGGACTTTTAGTTTGGGAGATATGAGCAATAAAACTTGAATTATTTCCGTGTGCAAAAATGTATTCAACTTTTATTGACATACTGCATCTTTCAGGTAGAATAAAAAGTAAACTGTGGAGGTATCATTCTGTTTTTGGTATCTACTAGGTGTATTCATTTTTATCAATAATCAATAAAAACTGGTCCGTTCCATAGAAAGTTATAGAGAAAAACGTATTTTCCAAACCATCTAGTTTTTAGGTTGTTTTTCAACTTTGACTTGAATTTAAAAAAAGTATGTTTTTGTATTCCCGAAATTATTTTATATGTGCTCTTTGCATAATCTTTTACCTAAGTTTAAAATCCCTATATGCAGTTTTTCGTTGTTTGTCTTCCACATCGATAACAGTGACACTACCTCGCACGAAAAACGGAAAAAATGGGCTGTCGCAGTTTTAATTCCCATACAAAACTTACGTTTTTCGTGCGAGATAGCGTCACTGTTATCGATGTAGAAGACACACAACGCAAAACTGATTAAACTTTATTTATCGATGGAAAAAAAACAAAGTTTAGCACATAATGCACCGCAAACAGGAAAATATTCACCGGAATCAAAGTTCAACTTTGACTATTTATTGTAAAGCTTATAGACATTGTAGCCCCATTTAATCTTGCAGACTAAATTTTAAAAGATTTTCATCTCAAGCACAGTTTATTTCATGAAGATATTTTGATTCTTTTCAGAAGTTATTTATTTAGAAAGCTGAAATGGCCGAAGGCCCCACTGTGCGACATGTGCATGTGTGTGCACAGATCTACCGACCGAATCAGTCCCAGAACTGCGCTAAGCATACCTGGAAACACTGACGGCAAACACAATTTCCTTCCCAGAGAGAAAGCGAAAACGCTGCTTTAGGAGGCCAGGCGCGCACTAGATGGTCGATGATCTCCGTCAATCTGTGCGAGGATGTCTTTGAGGACGTCTTCTGGCGTTGGCCACTCCGATTTGTGTCTGACCTCTATCAGAACGTTCCCGAATATAGCCTTGACCTCGGCTATTGCGCCCACTTTCATAAGGCTGGCCTTCCTTGAGAAGTTTAGCAGTTTATTTCAGATATTCTTGATAGGATAGCAAAGGATAGGCAGGCGTGTGGCAAGCGCAGGATAGGATGGGATAGTTGTTGTATTAGTTCTATGTTTTCTGTGCAAGGATTGCTTAATGATTTGGTGATGTTCAGGTTTTTAAAGATTTTTGGTTTTTTGTTTAGGTTCTCTGTTCATAACACAATTTAGCTGATTGTAAGCCAAATCGTTTTATATACGTACATTTGTAAATATAAATGCATGCATAAGTTAATTATACAGGGGTGCCACAGAAATCACTAGTGAAATTGAAAACCGCGCAGAGGATTTCCGCTTAAAAATTTTCGCCGTTCCACAGAATTCCGAGTGGTTTCATTTTTCTTAGCATTGTCACAAACCAAACCAAGGGTTGACACCTTTCAAGATTCAATTCGAATAGGGTTCGTTTTGCAGTTTTATTGATTTTATCATATCAAAACAATTGGTTTTATTTTTTTCTTTTTATGATATAAAAACCTGATTTTTCAAAGCTGTACTTTTATAATTGCAAAGCAAAAAAACATCCCATATGTTAGCCGAACAGGGGTTTTTGACATAAATGTAATGGCAATAATGTGTAAAAATGATTTGTTAGTTTGTTTTGGCATTTTGAAGCGGTGCCACCTGGTAGACCTACAAATAACTACAAATGTTTTTACAATTTGCACAAAAAGAATGCACACGTTTGATGTAAAGGAAGTTTTACTGCAATTAGTTTTTTTTTTTTGTAATGCTTGATTAAAGAAAAACAGAATTATTTCAGTATAATTATATTTAATATTAATTTTATTAATTAATTTTATTATTAATTATTAATTAATAAATATTTAGCGGAAGTGATTTCTGTGGCACCCCTGATTTGCTTCATCTTTTATCTACATCTCCTCCGCTACGGTTTGCTTGCGCACTGAACGAGGCAAAGTGTGCGAGAGAGAAAGAGAATCAGGGGTGCCACAGAAATCACTAGTGAATTGTAAACCGCGCAGAGGATTTCCGCTTAAAAATTTCCGCCGTGCCACAGAATTCCGAGCGATTTCATTTTTCTTAGCATTGTCACAAACCAAATTCGAACTAAGGCAGGGTTGACACCTTTCAAGATTCAATTGGAATAGGGTTCGTTTTGCAGTTTTATTGATTTTATCATATCAAAACAATTGGTTTTTATTTTTTTCTTTTATGATATTTAAAACCTGATTTTTCAAAGCTGTACTTTTATAATTGCAAAGCAAAAAAACATCCCTTATCGTGCGAGTCAAACAAAACACTGTACTCGGCAACTCTAGCCGTTGTCTGGCAACTCTCCGTGAATGGCAGCAATCAGCAGTTCAAAAAATACAGACATCTGAATTTTACGGTAAACTTAATTAAAATGCTTTTACCAGGACTGTTGGCCATCGAAGAACTACGGAGGCAACATATTAGAATACAAACCATGCACCGCAGTCTTCTCAGATGCGCATCGGACTCGTTTTCGCGTTCAGACGATACGTATGTGGTTTTTATGACTGTCTTCTCAAACTACTGCTAATTTAGTTCATTACAATTACCAGTTTTGGTATAATGATCGCTTTGCTTCTATTTGTGCTGCCATGGGTCTGCACTTAGCCGAACAGGGGGTTTTGACATAAATGCAATGGCAATAATTGTAAAAATGGATTTGTTAGTTCTGTTTTGGCATTTTGAAGCGGTGCCACCTGGTAGACCTATCAAATAACTAACAAATGTTTTTTACAATTTTGTTAGATCTCAGCTTGTGGCTCGGGACATCAATTCAAAGAGATAACAACTCAGGACATCAATTCAGACAAAAAAGCAAGACTCAAGACAAAAAAAAAAGGAACCAAACAAATAGACGGCTGTCACGTGGGTGATGTCTAGGTGTTCCACATCGCGCACCCACCCTACCTGTGGTCAAACACACCGTTCATTTTGGCCACCCTCTGCTGGAACGGCTACTGCTGGTCTAATCCATGGCTTCCGCCACGCGTCCTCCCTCTAAATTTAGTTTAAGCCTTCATTTTCTTTTCGACAATCCTTAATTTAATATATTATAACTTCCAATAATTTCATTTCCTAATTCAATACATCTAAATTTCCTAAACAAAACAATAATGACTCAAATAAATAAGGCAACAGCAAAAGAAAACACCAACTTATTTACCGACAAAACTCAAATAAAAATAATCAAAATAACACCAAGGGGTGATCTAAATGTGTGGGCCCTCCCAAGACTGCCTACCAAGAGCTCTTGTTAAGGGTCGCAGGGGCATGGTTCAATTAGGCCATCGACAACAGTATCAGGTTCACCACCAGATACCCCACTAAAAAGTGGGCCTTTCGTACCCCGTGTCGCACACTAGGGTTAATCTCGATACAGGGTGTCTGTCGGGCAATGTTTGATGTGTACAAAAGAGTTTACTTTAGTTTTTACTTAAATTACTAATAAATAACACTCAATACATATAATAGGGACAACACGATGGACAATACAAATACTGTCGGGCACATATGCGTAGCGGCTTGCGAGGATTGTGAGTAACAATTCAAAATATATGTGTATGCGTGTAAACTGTGGGCGATCGTTGGTCTGCCAATATGTATGTGCAAAGGTGCGTGTAAATATGAGTGCAAACGTGAGTGTAACTGTGAGTGCAGCTGTGAGTGCAGCTGTGAGTGAAGATCCCAGGGTGATCATATAGGTGGCTCCTGCAGAGTCCAACGGCCCGGACTACGTGCACCACGGCGTCTGTGGCACGGTCCTTGGTCACTCTACGGATCGTTCGTTTGACCTGGTTAGGCCTGCACCCCTCACAGATATCGGCTCCATACACGGCACACAAATAACAGACACGGAACGGACTCACAATTTGGTTTTCGACGGTCTGCTCATCTGGCACCCGGTAATCAATCCTCTCCAGAAATGTTCTCCCTCGGGCAAAATCACTGACCCGGCTGCGCTGGGCGATCTTCCGGGCCAGGCTAAGGGAAACACACCGCGGGTTAATTTCCGTTCAAATGTAAAATTTTCACCACTCACTTTTTGAAAAATCCCACTAATCGGGTTTAACCCCACTCGGCCTAGATTCCAGCTATTAACTTGTGCCTCCGCTCCGGATGACCGGCAATTTTTCTGTCCACGTTTTTGATTTTTTTCACTCCTATTTAACTCCTCTCATGCATGCGTTCATTTACCAATACCTCTAACTAATCCTATCCTCTTCCTTCTTTTCTTCTTTTCTGTCCTACACCAAAGTCTCCTTGGAAAACCGATAGATGGCGCTTCGACCCAGCCCTGGACAATCTATCGCTGAGGTGGGACTGGAACACCACCACGGGTATGTCGACGGACCTTTGAAAGGACAACATACGCGTGGGCATGCCCACCGGCTCAAGGATTACTCTCGACCACATGCCGGCGTGCCTTCTTCTGCTGCGCCCAACGTAGGCCACACCCACATCCAACTAGAGCCTCAAGTCTTTGGCGTGGTAGACTCCAATGGGACGACCGTTGAGATCCTCCAGAGCATATGCGTTCTCTCCTACTGGCTTCACTACACGGCATCGGATGAACTTGCGCGCGAACTTGGCATTGAAACATTTGCCGAAGTCGCTAAGGACAAAATTACGGCGGAATACCTCTTGTCCAGGCTTCGCATAAAACACCCGAGCTCTCTGATTATACCTCAAGCTACTCCGTTCGTACGCGTGATGCAGACTATCTCGAATCCTCTCCTGAATGAGTTGTCGCTTGTCCTGACTCTCTAACAGAGATATGTCATGATCGCCGATGGAACGCAAACGTTTTGCCAGCTTATAGCATGACCCATGCAAATACATTTGCTGTCCGAAGACTGCAAAGAACGGAGTCACGCCTGTCGCCTCATGAACTGAGTTCCTTATGGCCAACTCTATCTCTGGAAGATGTACGTCCCAGTCCCGGTGATCGTCCTCCAAATACATCCGAATCGCGCTAAGAACAGTACGATTTACACGTTCGGCTGCGTTGCTTTGTGGAGAATACACTGGCGTCCTCAAATGGGTCACTCCAAACGCTTCAATCATCTCCCTGAACGTTTTGGAGACGAACTGAGCCCCATTGTCTGAGTGAATAGTCTCCGGCACCCCGAACTTATAAAAGACTTCGTGGACGAGGAAGGTCACCACCTCCTTCGCTGTGGCCGCTTTCATGGTCTTCAGGAAAGTGAATTTCGAGAAGTGGTCAACCACGATGAATATCCACGCTTGACCATTCTTCGAACGCGGATATTTCCCTAAGAAATCGATGTACAGCTTTTGGAATGGACGCTCCGTGATCACCTCCTGTCCAATCCCAACCTGCATCCGGTAATTCTGTGCTTTCGACTCCTTGCACACGTCACAACGTCGGATGTAATCGCGCACTTCCACAGCCATTTTTGGCCAATAAAATTGCCTACGCAGAAGGTGCAGCGTTTTGGCAATACCCCCGTGCGCCGTCTTTTCATCGAGATGCGCCTTGTCTATCAATGTGGCCGTCAGCGAGCTCGGAACCCACAATTTCCAGACAGATCCCTCCAGTTGGTCATCTAACCTTTCAAAGCGCATGCGCTTGAATATCATGCCATCTACAATCTGAAGATCAGGTAAGCGTTCTTGATTCTCTCTGACTTCTTTCTTTAACTCCTGGTATTCCTCAGACTCGAACTCCACCGTTTCGAAGCCCAGGACACTGCTCGGATCCACTTCCAACTCTTCGATATTGCGGGATAATGTATCTGCCACTACATTATCCACTCCTTTTCGGTGTTCTATGCTGAAATCGAAGGCTTGCAATTGAAGAGACCACCGAGCTAAACGACCATCCAAGTTCTTCATAGTCATGAGCCATTTGAGACTGGCGTGGTCAGTAATGACTGTAAACGGCATAAGCTCGACATAAGGACGGAATTTCAGAATCGCCATGAGAGCTGCCAGACACTCTTTCTCTGTCACCGAGTAGTTTATCTGGTGGCAATTCAGCTTTGCCGAGAAGAATGCGATCGGCCTCTCGTTCTGCTCGTCATCGCGTTGGAAGAGTACGGCTCCTACCCCATAATGAGACGCGTCGCACTGGATGTAAAAGTGCCGCTTGAAATCTGCGTGTACGAGGACAGGTGCAGAGGTAAGTGCAGCTTTCAGCTCTCCCATTGCTCGCTTTGCTTCATCCGTCAATCTAAATCTACCTTTTCCCGACTTTTTCAGGGCATCTGTAAGTGGAACGGCTAACTCTGCAAAGTTCTTCATAAAACGCCGATACCAGCCTGCAGTTCCCAAGAAACTACGCAATTCTCGGACAGATCGTGGCTCGGGAATGCGTAGAATAGCCGATACACGATCTGGATCCATCTTGAGCGTTCCTCCTCCCACTATAAAACCAAGGTATTTAATGTTTTTAAAGCAAAAATGAGATTTTCCTAACCCTATCGTCAAATTTGCCCTCCTTAGTCGCTCTGCTACCTGTCGGAGGATCTTCACGTGCTGTTCGAAGCTCTCGGATATAATCAGCAAGTCGTCGAGGTATGCATATACGTTTGAACGCATCTCTACCGGAATAACCTTATCCACTAATCTACATAGGCGTTGTGCAGCGTTGCAAAGACCGAAGGGCATCATCCGGAACTGGTACAATGGTCGTCCTGGCACTGTGAAAGCAGTGTAGGCTCGGCTCGGCTCGTCCAGCTCGATTTGCCAAAATGCGAATTTTAAATCGACGCTGGAGATGTATATCGTCTGGTCTAGACGGGACAAAATCCCCTCGATGCTAGGAAGTGGATAGGCGTCCTTGATGGTCACCTTGTTGAGCTTTCGGGCATCGAGACAGAACCGATTTTTGCCCGGCCGTCGCACAACCGTAGTGCGGTTGCTCCACGGGCTATCACTGTGCTCGATGACTCCTAAAGCCAACATCTTGTCCACCTCCACACAAACCACGTCCTGCATCGCTGGCGATAATGGATAATGTCGATCCTTTACAGGCTCGGCATTCTCTACAAGCTGGATCTTATGCGTCTCTATCGACGTCTTACCCAGGCCTATCCCTTCAAAGGTCAGAAATTCTGCCTTCACCTTATCCAAGGCGATCTTCTGCTCTTCCGACAACTCCCATTCCTCCTGCACTATTTCCTTCTCCGGTCCTTCTACATAGTGAGCGACTTGGTCAGCCATCACTTCCTCTACCAATCTATGTGATGCACCTACAGGGTCTTCTCCCATCACCTCAGGAGCCAATGCAAAAGCCCGCCAAAAGTCTACACCCAAGTAAATTTCCTGCGCCAAGGACGGACATAAGAAAAAGGTTAATCTCTTTATCTCTCCCTTATACTCCACAGGCAATTCCACTCGACCAACGATTGCGCGATCCTCTCCATTTGCCACCTTAACTATGGATGAATAGCGACGAGCCACTACACCCAGTTTCTCCAAGAACTCCTGGCCATTCTTACCTAACATGCTATGCGTAGCGCCTGAGTCCAACAGCCCTCGAATGGATTCCCCCATTATCGAGATTCCAGCGAATACTCTTGGGTCGTTTTTGCTACAGCGCTGTACTGAGGCAATCACCTGTCTCCTCATCGATCGTCTCTGCTTAAACCGGGATCTTGCCTTCTTTACCCGAACTGACAGTGCTCGCATCCCATCCACCTTTAAGTCGGAAAATATTCTATTGCGGACTTCTAAATAATTCCTTAACCGCTCTTCATACGGTAAGTTCCTTAACCTAGCATGCAAACTCTGTCTATCTATTTCATTTTTCTTATGTTCTACTTCCAGTTCACAGGCCCCATCTGTGAGCGTGATTCGCCTGCTTGAGTCGCGCTCTTCTTCGCGTTTCCCGCACAATTCGGACAGGTCGGACTATATGCATCGGGCTTTCCACAGCGGTAGCAGAAGATTCGCCTCTCTGCTGCCATACAGTCCCGAAAACCATGATCCGTTTTCCCGCAGTTCCAGCAAGTCAACTTTACTGGAACACGCCGTGTAACTTGCGCCTCCTCACAGACTTCTGCCTCCTCATCGCTTCTCGACAAATCCTGCGCGACCTCACTGACGTTCGCTCCTCGGCCAAAGTTGGTGGCTTTTGGTGCTCCTCGCCACGAAGATCGGGACTTCCGCTTCAAGTGTGCCTCTATTTCCACGCATTCATCACGCAGTTGGTCTAGGGAGTACACTCGTAAGCCATACACGAAACTCGCTATATCATCTGTGAGAGCCTTTTTCACTATCTTTATCATCTCGCTTTCAGGTGGTGGCGTCTCTACCCTCGAAGAAAGCTTCCTCATGGCATGAAAAAAGTCTTCCACGCTCTCGTTTGGCCGTTGCATCCGTTCCCGAAGTTCTCTCATTCGGTCGAACTCTGAAGCTGTGCCTCGGAAACGTGCCACCAAATCATCCCTCAACTCCTGCCAGTTTCCACCACGATGATCCCGTACGTACTGCCAATACCATTCCCGAGCGTTTCCCGTAAGCAGATGATGTAACCCCTTCATAACTTCATCCCAGGGACATCGCATTTGCGCCTGCAAGAATTCGACTCGGAACACAAAATCCTCTACGGTCACCTTATTAGCGTCGCCATCGAAAGTCACGTCCCACTTCTCGACTCGGCCCCACCGAGGCCACGATCGGTAATGGGACGACTGTGGATGCTGCTCCTCACGTGGGCTGCTGGTTGTTCTCCCACCGGATCTTCTATTCCCGCTACGACCCGTACCTTGCTGTCTCGCTATCGGGTTTAGCCAATGTTGAGCCCGATGAGCACCCCGTCGATGCTGGGCTGCAGATGCCGTCGCCCCTACTCCTGAAGACGGCTCCGGACCATTCCCATCGTGCCCCGACCGTGACAAACGTGGTTTTGGTGGCGGTATGGCCGCTTCAGTCGAACTCGACGGCTTCCTCTTCGGTATGGCTCCTCGCTGCCCTTGCTCGGTGTTGTTTTCTTCCCATTGCGGTACTGTCAGCTGTGGTGGCTGCTGTCTCATCGGCTGGAGTATCTCATTGAGTTCGCGCATCATCCCCATGAATCCAATGCGTAACTCCTCCTGCAACACCCGACTTATAGAGTCAGCCTGCGCTGCTCTATTTGTCGCTCCCGCCTGAGCCATCGCTACATTAGCTGCTGATGCCAATTCAGAAGGAAGGAATGGTGTATTCGGCCACTCTTCTGCCCTGTTCTGGACTGGCGTTCTCGGCAAACCACCCACAGCTCCCAGATCACTACGATCTTGGTCGGCCATCGCCCCGGACACTTCTCCTAACGATCCCTGTCTTTCGTGTGCTCGAGATCGCGTCGGATATGGCCGGCTGCTTACTGCTTTTGGCATTCCCACTAAAGGACCACAAAGACAACGATTATAACTAACTATATATACCTAAATAAATAAATACCCAAATAAATAACAAGCAAAATAAATAACCCCTCTGACAACAAATAATCATGTAAATAAATAAATAATTACTTAAATACCTAAATAAATATGCCGCCAAATAGGCTAATATTCATTTCCCCAATAAATACTTGAATAAATAAATAAATGGAATATATATCGATCGACACCTAACCAACATTCAAAACATATATTCTCGAACAATCACACAAAACAGAAAAAATAACCTTCAATTCTTTTCTTCACAGAATAGTTCTTTTTAGAGGAGGACGCTTGACTAGCCGGGACCAACCACCGCTCCAGTTTCTGCGCTCCACTTGACAGTCGTCCTACGGATATACTACATTCACAAAACACCCCTTGTGTGACTTGTCGCCTACACTAGTCATCACTTTGAGTGATGGCCGATAAGCGAGAAGCCTCACGGTGAACCAGTTCAACTTTCTTGTGTCTTGTCCCCGCCATCCATCCTACCGATTTGCTGTGACAGCCGATGCATCGCGGACTGTCTATACGACACCCGGGCCACCGACTCCTCACAACATCTCGACGGACAGACAACCAAACCAAAACACGAAAGCGACTATCTACAAACAAACAGGTGAGAAACTAACTTGAACATTTACCTACATGACTTACTCTATCTTATCCCATATCACATTCTATCACAGATTTATTCGATATCACAACCACCACGCAATGTGTCCGTCGCAAACTACGAGTTCCTTCGTGGAACAGCAGTGACTTACGTCCACTAGCGACATCGAACTGTGGCGAAACGCAACATGGAACTAGTAAGTCCTCTCACTACAGCTTTTCCTACACTACTACATCTATCTCTCCCTAGCATTGGCCACTCCGCGCCATTAAGGGTCAGCTTTGCGCTCCCCTTAAGCCTGCAGCAGCGACTTCTGCCGGGACAGCTAAACTGCATTTCGCGAGCCGTCGTCTTCTCTACAAAAATTTTATTTTTTTATTTATTTCTCCAATGCATTCCCCTCTACACGTCCAGGAGCCATTTGTTAGAATGACACCTGGAGTTGCGTCAGTCCAAATGCATTGGAACAATAAATTATTGGGCGCCATTTGTTACATTCGGCTTGTGGCTCGTGGGGCAACGCCGGCTAGCTCTCGACCCCAGGGATGGGTAGTTCCCCTTGCCCGCCAAATGTAAACAAAGTTTGAGATCTCAGCTTCTCGGGACATCAATTCAGACAAAAAAAAACTACAATAGACTGCAAGACAAACAAAAAAAGGAACCAAACAAATAGACGGCTGTCACGTGGGTGATGTCTAGGTGTTCCACATCGCGCACCCACCCTACCTGTGGTCAAACACACCGTTCATTTTGGCCACCCTCTGCTGGAACGGCTACTGCTGGTCTAATCCATGGCTTCCGCCACGCGTCCTCCCTCTAATTTTAGTTTAAGCCTTCATTTTCTTTTCGACAATCCTTAATTTAATATATTATAACTTCCAATAATTTCATTTCCTAATTCAATACATCTAAATTTCCTAAACAAAACAATAATGACTCAAATAAATAAGGCAACAGCAAAAGAAAACACCAACTTATTTACCGACACAACTCAAATAAAAATAATCAAAATAACACCAAGGGGTGATCTAAATGTGTGGGCCCTCCCAAGACTGCCTATCAAGAGCTCTTGTTAAGGGTCGCAGGGGCATGGTTCAATTAGGCCATCGACAACAGTATCGGGTTCACCACCAGATACCCCACTAAAAAGTGGGCCTTTCGTACCCCGTGTCGCACACTAGGGTTAATCTCGATACAGGGTGTCTGTCGGGCAATGTTTGATGTGTACAAAAGAGTTTACTTTAGTTTTTACTTAAATTACTAATAAATAACACTCAATACATCTAATAGGGACAACACGATGGACAATACAAATACTGTCGGGCACGTATGCGTAGCGGCTTGCGAGGATTGTGAGTAACAATTCAAAATATATGTGTATGCGTGTAAACTGTGGGCGATCGTTGGTCTGCCAATATGTATGTGCAAAGGTGCGTGTAAATATGAGTGCAAACGTGAGTGTAACTGTGAGTGCAACTGTGAGTGCAGCTGTGAGTGAAGATCCCAGGGTGATCATATAGGTGGCTCCTGCAGAGTCCAACGGCTCGGACTACGTGCACCACGGCGTCTGTGGTACGGTCCTTGGTCACTCTACGGATCGTTCGTTTGACCTGGTCAGGCCTGCACCCCTCACAGATATCGGCTCCATACACGGCACACAAATAACAGACACGGAACGGACTCACAATTTGGTTTTCGACGGTCTGCTCATCTGGCACCCGGTAATCAATCCTCTCCAGAAATGTTCTCCCTCGGGCAAAATCACTGACCCGGCTGCGCTGGGCGATCTTCCGGGCCAGGCTAAGGGAAACACACCGCGGGTTAATTTCCGTTCAAATGTAAAATTTTCACCACTCACTTTTTGAAAAATCCCACTAATCGGGTTTAACCCCACTCGGCCTAGATTCCAGCTATTAACTTGTGCCTCCGCTCCGGATGACCGGCAAATTTTCTGTCCACGTTTTAGATTTTTTTCACTCCTATTTAACTCCTCTCATGCATGCGTTCATTTACCAATACACCTAACTAATCCTATCCTCTTCCTTCTTTTCTTCTTTTCTGTCCTACACCAAAGTCTCCTTGGAAAACCGATAGATGGCGCTTCGACCCAGCCCTGGACAATCTATCGCTGAGGTGGGACTGGAACAATTTGCACAAAAAGAATGCACACGTTTGATGTAAAGGAAGTTTTACTGCAATTAGTTTTTTTTTTTGTAATGCTTGATTAAAGAAAAACAGAATTATTTCAGTATAATTATATTTAATATTAATTTTATTAATTAATTTTATTATTAATTATTAATTAATAAATATTTAGCGGAAGTGATTTCTGGCACCCCTGATTTGCTTCATCTTTTATCTACATCTCTTCTACACGGGTTGCTTGCGCACTGAACGAGGCAAAGTGTGCGAGAGAGAAAGAGAATCAGGGGTGCCACAGAAATCACTAGTGAATTGTAAACCGCGCAGAGGATTTCCGCTTAAAAATTTCCGCCGTGCCACAGAATTCCGAGCGATTTCATTTTTCTTAGCATTGTCACAAACCAAACCAAGGGTTGACACCTTTCAAGATTCAATTGGAATAGGGTTCGTTTTGCAGTTTTATTGATTTTATCATATCAAAACAATTGGTTTTTATTTTTTTCTTTTATGATATAAAAAACCTGATTTTTCAAAGCTGCACTTTTATAATTTCAAAGCAAAAAAACATCCCTTATCGTGCGAGTCAAACAAAACACTGTACTCGGCAACTCTAGCCGTTGTCTGGCAACTCTCCGTGAATGGCAGCAATCAGCAGTTCAAAAAATACAGACATCTGAATTTTACGGTAAACTTAATTAAAATGCTTTTACCAGGACTGTTGGCCATCGAAGAACTACGGAGGCAACATATTAGAATACAAACCATGCAGCGCAGGCTTCTCAGATGCCCATCGGACTTGTTTTCGCGTTCAGACGATGCGTATGTGGTTTTTATGATTGTCTTCTCAAACTACTGCTAGTTTAGTTCATTACAATTACCAGTTTTTGGTATAATGATCGCTATGCTTCTATTTGTGCTGCCATGGGTCTGCACTTAGCCGAACAGGGGGTTTTGACATAAATGCAATGGCAATAATGTGTAGAAATGGTTTGTTAGTTCTGTTTTGGCATTTTGAAGCGATGCCACCTGGTAGAACTACAAATGCCTACAAATTTTTTCACAATTTGCACAAAAAGTATGCACACGCTTGACGTAAAGGAAGTTTTACTGCAATGGGCTATTTTTTGTAATGCCTTATTAAAGAAAAACAGAATGCTTTCAATATAATTAATATTAAATATATATTTGCAGAGGTCTGCAGCGGATTGAGAGCGGAATCGTTAAGTGAAAATTCAGTCAGCGGATTGAATAGTGATTTACTAAAATGCTTATTTTATTAACTTAACAAGTATAATGTTGAATTATTTGGATGAGGGTTAATTACGAATTGAACAACCTTTATGGGAAAGAAAGATTCGAATCGTTTTAGGTGTGTTTTATGGGTGTACTTAATCAAATCTCTGGATAAATTGTGAGCGCTTTTGATTCCGCTGAAAAATCGGTGAGTGGCACCGGAATTGAGGTGATTTTCCAGCGGAACTGATTTCTGTGGCACCCCTGAATATATTAATTTTTGAGCTTATAATTTTTTAAAATTTTAGAATTAAAAAAAAAATTACATTTTAAATTTGTTTGCTACATTTGTTATCTATATCTACATCTACAATGTATATTATACATCTAACATTTCGATTCTATATGTATCATTTAGATTCTGCATCTTCTCTGCTAGTGGGCACACGCGCACTGAACGAGGCAGAGTGTGCAAGCGAGAAAAAGAATGAGGTCTCTTGCTGAAGGTGGCGGGGGAAGCAACTGAAAATTAATTTCTTCATTCTGGCTATAATTATGATCCGATCTTAATCAGACTCGGCATTCTAATAGATATGGTCATTTCCTACGACATTGCGTTTTTAGTTTGATCGTATCTTCAAAACTGTGGATTCCACAGATTTTCGTCATTTGTGGTGGCGGAAGAGGGCGTAGCGAAATACACTTGTAGCAGAGTGATATCACATAAGTGTGGAAACAAAATTTAGTTGCTCTAGCGTTTAAAGACGGATGGACTGACGGACGGACAGACAGACATGGCTATATCGACTTGGCTATTGATACTGATCAAGAATATATATACTTTATGGGGTCGGAAACGATTCCTCCCCTGCGTTGCACACATTCACTTTAACACCAATACAATATAACCCTTAACTCTTTTTGAGTACGGGTATAAAAATTCGTGTTTTCTTAGATATGCAGACTGCTTATCAGACGGCCCTCCTACCCTAGAATTTATTCAAACAGATTGACACGGAATGTCTGTCTGACCCGGCTAATCAACAAAGTGTTTCAAATGTTTGACCAATATCCCCTGCAAAGGTAAAAGAAGACTAATAAATAGGAATATTTCCGATGCTTGTATAACAAAACTCATTTTATTTATTACAAGAAAGAACCACTTAGGGGTAGAAAGTTTTCTTGAAGCGGTCTTCACGATTCTTACGGCCACCCGGTCTCACCGCCCGCGGAACATACTCTTTGTCGTGTTTTTCAAGCGTTCGACGCCAAGGGTTTATGTCCAGCTCAAAGAAGCGTCGTTTTGCCTCCATGGCACGAGTCTTGTGGTCTATCTTGTATAACTTCTCCCACAAGTAGATCTCGGGCAGCTGAAGATGACGGAGTCGCTTTGAAGACAAATGCTTAAAAGTTTTGTCAATAAAATCGCGCTGGTGCGTATTCTCATAGTCAGAGGTGCGAGCAGTCACATACGGGTGGAGCTCGTTGGCTGCGCGCTCGACCTTTGGGACGTTTGTATACACTCGGAGCAGCTGCTTCAGCGAAGCATCATTGAAGTCCACACATTTTCCTTTTTCTGATATCTCAGCGTAGAGCGGAAGAGGCGGTGTACCTCGACAGCAGTTCACTCGGGGATTTTCGTCTACTTGGTTGCCGTGCAGAAGCAACGTGTTTAGTTGGTACTCGTAGAAACTCCATTCTCGACCATTTGTGATCACAGTTTGGGTGTTCATAGGGTAAGTGAGATCGTTATAGGTATTGAAGCCGTTGTAATTGGCCTGCGCTAATAGCCATGCGTATGAGGACTTTATAGCCAGTGCATTAAGCGCTTCTTGCAAATCGCGATCGCCATATGCCTTATGACGCATCTGGAGGGAAGCTCGCGATTGAAACGAGATTAATCCAAAGTTGGCCCCGTTAGCACTGGGCCAATAGCCTGGGACATTGACTGCATGCTGGTACGTGGTTGTGTAGCCCAAGGTACGGGCATCATGGTTAAAGCGTGGTAGCTGTCGGACTAGGTCCATATTTTCACTTTCCAACTCTGTCATCCACGGGCACAGCTGCTGACGATGACGCAGCGCCAAGTAAGGAGCCCCGGTGTATTGGACCAATCTGTCAACGCTTTCACTAGCATCGTCTTTTTGCCAGCCCCGACCTTTTTTTGACTTTTCCACATTTTTTGGAGGATCCACCCCGCCAACTGCCCAGAAGGCCTCGTGGCGTGGATTGTAGTCCACCTCGACATCATTTAGATGCGGATAATCAGCGCTGAGGACCTGCTGTAAAGCTCTGTTAACCTGCTCTACAATAATTTGCGTAAGCTGGAGTTCGCGGGAAACAGAATCAGAGGGCACAAAGTTGGGTAGCGTCGCTTTGTGGCTACATGAAATTTTTGGAAGCTCATATTAGTTTAGAACTATTTAATATGTTGAACTTACTTGTAGAAGTCGTGTGCCAGTTCCAGAGCGTCAATAATATCATCGCGGGCTTTTTTTAGAATATCATCTGAACTTAATTCCGTCTGCTCGTATTCATTGGCAGTTGGTAGCGGCAACTCTTCGAGTACTGTGCGCGTGTAATGTTGCGTGACTGGTAATGCATTGTATGGAATTTTGTTGTCGTTGAAGTCGACCACTTTGTATCCATAATAACGAGGCATATTTACTTTGATGATTTTTTCTTCTACTGTCGCCACTTGACGAATTTCTTCATGCCAATCACTAGCTTCTCTGCGCTTAAGTGCCTTGTATGTCAGATCCCGAATTGGTGGATACTCAGGCTGGGATGTGTATTCATTATTTGTCCCAGACGATGCTTGGGCTTCTGCTTGAGGCTGCGCGGCCAGAAATCGTATATACGATGCACGCAACTGATTTACACGACTTAACCTAAACATGTTAGTAGTTTCTTCTAAAATCTTGTAATTCAATTGTTGCGGCTCGAGGTTATGTTATGACATCGAATAGCGATGGCGATGTGTTTTAGCATCGATAGATAAGTCTATAGTGATGTGTCTCCACTACACTTCAATTAAAGATTGCGAAACCAGATGTAACGACTTTAAAGACTAGTCCTACGTTCCAAAACAAATGCGATATATTTTTTGTATTAACCGAGTGTGACCAGTCAGCTGTATATTTTTTTAATTTGTTTAAGCTAGTACTCAGATCCAAAACCTTTTTGCTAGCAAAAATAGCAAAAATGTCCACTGCATTCCGTACGGTTACACTGCTCAGACAGCTGCTTGGGTATTTTCAAGTAAAAAATGTAAATTAAATACTCTTTTTCGGCTGGGGTCGTTCTTTCCCAGGCATATATGTCTGGCTTATAAGCAGCAGCAGATGGCGATGCCTCCCGTGCAACCATATTTATACAAATTAATTAAAATGGTATATTATAATATACAATTTTTTTCCTTCATATTGCTGCCTTATTTAGATTCTATTTGTCTTCATTATTTAAATATTTAATTTGGTTTTTTGTTCTCTTTTTGAAATGTTTACGTTTGTGTTTGCTGGGGTACCAGGTGGAAGATAGAACATTGATATCTTTTGGAGCGGCTAGCAAGATACCAACGAATACTAGCAAATTCCTGCTGCCTGCAAATGGTTGCTTTTATAGTATCTTTTGGCCTTTTTTCCCTTGACCCGATAACTGCCCTCAATACAGACCCTAGAAAACAGTTTGTGCGCGAAAAAATTTCTTATCGGTTTCATACGAATATCAACCCTGATTCTGTTCGCGATCTTTTTTTCGGATCTGAGTACTAGGCTTTAACACAGCGTTTACATAGTCGCAAAGTTTGTGTATGATGACAAAATAACAAGCAATAATAAAACATAAATATGAAGACATAAGCTTTTGCACATGGTTATATGTAATTGTATAAAGCCTAGCCTCAGATCCGAAAAAACCAGCTCGCTTAATGAAGGACAATTTTATGGATATTATAGTTTATTATTTATTTTAATTCTTTTGATTATTAAGCAAATATTGTTTTCAAAACATGTTTTCTTCACGGCTGTCGCCTGTGCATGCACGGAAGGCATCGCCATCTGCTGCTGCTGATAGCCAGACACATTCCTTTGGCAATAAAATATTTTATAAGCCTGGGGAGACCTGGGAACACCAGCCGAAGAATAGCATTTCATTACCTTTGCTTACTTTAAACCAAACCAAACAGCTGTCTGAGCAGTGTACCCGTACGGAATGCAGTGCACACCTCTAGTCGCTACTGGCCGCTCGAAGAATATATGAAATTCGTTTGCTGGCAAACAGTTTTTGGATCTGAGTACTAGGCTGAAAACGGCTGCACGCAACACTTCGGCGGAAACAAGCGAAACAAAAATTTCCAAGCAAAAGTAGTTTCAAGAATACCATTATTGGGAAATATATCGTCATTTGTTTAGCGGGCATATAATATAATACACTAAACAAATTTCAGTTAGAGCCTTGCTCATATAGAAATCCTGATATTTCCCTTCCCTAACCCCTGTGCCACATTTAATTAAATCATACCACATAATGGTGTACAGGGCCAGGTGGGTTCTTATCTTATCATTCAAAACGGACACGGGTCGACAGTCCAAACTTATCGAAGAAGCGTATATATTTGTAACACATAGTATTGATAAACTAAAAGAGCAACGTCACTTGTGCATAATTAACAGACAAACAAGGAAAACTTAGAGCTATGTCGAGCGTACCTATATCCACAGCGGTCAGGTCATTAAGTGAGGAACGAACCCGGGAGTGGCTGGCAGCACAGGCTGCTCCAGATGGGGATGAGGTAGAATCAATTGCCGAATCATCGGTTGTGGACAGCCTGGATTATGAATACAGCGAATACACCCAGGATGATGATGATGATGACGAATACAACCAAAACACAGCAGAGGAAATCAGTACCATGACATTGGGCACTCCAATCAGTGAGTAGATTCTTAAATTAGCAGCATAAATTGTGGTTCTGCACATTTGAACATATTCGCAATACAATTATCTCACCAGAAATATCATTCCAACAGCTGCGAACAAGCGTTCCAAAATTAGTGACACTCTACGAGAGCTGATGAACTCCATCAACAGCATTCAAACTGTGGGAAATGTTAACATAAGTAATTCCACAAATGTACATATTGGTAATGTGACGAACATCAATGGCAACATACAAATAATAGCCAACAGCTTGAGTCGAGCTCGACACGAACGTCGAAAAACTTCGCTCACAGAGGTTCCAGCTCCAGACATTGAACCAAACAATAACAATACCAACGAAGACGAATCGGAAGAGCGAGTTTGCTCAGATGTATTCATCAATAGTCAAAGTAGACTTTTTTTCAAGTTCTATAGTTTAGCGTAGTAACATATATTATTATTACAGAGTTCAAAATACCAAAGGAGCTGTGTTCCATAATTCCCCGACATTCCTGGCTGGCCCAAACCCCCATGGAAAAGCCAGAAGTACTACAGCGACCCGTTAAATATGTGGTGATTTGTAAGTTTTTAAGCTACATAAGGAATCAACGAGCTTTCAAAACCATTCATACGCATTACCATCAACATACAACGTCGCACACATTATCATTGATTTCGCAGGAAGATAATAATTTGAAAGAAAGGCATAACCCAGTGAGCCCACGGAACATCGCTGATCCATACAAAAAAAATGCATATCAGCATCAATCAGTAGAAATAGCCGTCAGCCGACTAGTTCTCAGGGACTAAGAGAGCTAGAGCAACTTTTGGCAAATTTTGTATCTGGAGATATAACACTGTGACATGTAATTTTGGGGACAACCAAAAACTCAGAATCATAAAAAAACGAGAAGGAACGTACTCAGTCAGAATATAAATTTGTGGGATTATGATTTATTTAGAATTTTAAACATATTTCATTTTTTTGCTCATCTTTCATCTACACCCACAATTTAGATTCTATATCTAAAATGTAGATTCTACATCTTCTTTGCGAAGGGTCGCGCACTGCACAGGGCAGAGTGTGTGCGAGCGGGAAAGAGAATGAGAATGAGGCTTTCTTCATTCTGGCTATAATAATAATAATGATGATAATAATAATTGGATTCAAATTTGACAATCTGGTAGCTATTGTCATTCTCTGCGATACTGCGTTTTCCTTCTCGTATCTTCAAAATTTTGGCTGCCACAGATTTTCGCCCTTTGTGGGGGGAGCAAGGGGGCGTGGCGAAATTTTGATTTTCACTTTTAGCTATGTGATATCACATGAGTCTGGAAACAAAATTTGGTTGCTCTAGCTCTTATAGTCTCTGAGATCTAGGCGACAAACAAGACGGACGAACGGACGGACAGGCAAACATGGCTATATCGACTCGGATATTGATGCTGATTAAGAATATATATACTTTATGGGGTTGGAAACGTTTCCTTCTCTGCGTCGCACACATCCACTTTTACCACAAATGCAATATAACCCTTAGCTCTTTGAGTACAGGTACAAAAAAGTCAAAGTTTAGGACACCCCCAAAAAAAATTCTCTTAAAATAAAAATATGAAAGAAAATCACCCCAAATGAATATGAAATGAAAGTTTATTTATTTTAAGATCCTTCACTGGCAGGAACAAAAAAATATTAACACCTTTCACATTACTCATCGCAATCATTCACATGCAAGCATTGTGTTTCTGTGCTTTTAGCGATTTACACGACGATAAATCACAGGCTACAATGACATCACTGCAAGTAAAACGAATCACATTGACGTTTTTTATTTCTTTACATTTTCTTTACTATGCTCACAGCACCCACATAGATATTTGTTATCGTTATCAGCAGAAAAGCTGTGTATTAGTTACATAAATCACAAGATTAGCTTCCTTACTTATTACTTTATTATAAATATTCCTAACAGTACACACCGCCACCGAGAGTTCCGAGAAACGCGCCATTAATGTGCGACTAATCCGTGACATGCAGGTGAGTTCTCAGCAAATCAAAATATTGATTTCATGAATTTTTCTTTTGGTATGTTTATTAGGTCTACGAATAGGATATAGGCTATAGGCTTTTTATCTTCCTACCACCACCCACCAATTTTTAAATCTCGATTTTAGTATTTTCGTATGAAAAATATTCAAATCTGCTTTAGTTTATTTGTCTGTAAGATTTGTGCCATAATATTGTAATTAGTATTTGATCAATTTTTGTGTAGAGAATTAAACATACGAAAAAACAGGCGAACGAAGATAACGGAAATGTACGTGTGGTCATGTAGCAATAGCGTGAATCTTAATGACAAGAGATACGAAATCAAAAAATACAATTCGAACAGACCCAAGGGCGCCGGTACATAATGAACACTCTCAAAGAAAATGACCCACAACGGCAACAAGTACATAAAGCAGGGGTCGGCAAGGCCCTATCTTATGAGCATAGAAAAGGGCGCTGCTGCTGCGCTGCCGCTCACGTACAAGTGTATTTCAGTGGTTGGCACCAATACAATCAGACAGACACTGGATTTCAATTACTTTGCGTTTTACGTTTTCAGCCAAAAGTCATACTTTTTGTTTCTGCGTGCTATGCAGTTTGCCAATTTTCATTATCCTTTCATTTACTAGTCGTTTCTGACAAAAAGAAAATCAACTGACCCATAAAAAACGAGATGGAACGTGTGAGTCGCTTCTGGGGACGCGACTCTACTTATACCCGTACTCAGTCAGCATATACATTTTTGAGCATATGATTCTTTAGAATTTTAGAATTAAAAAAAATAATTTACATTTTACATTTTTTTGCTACATCTGATATCTACATATACATATACAATGTATATTGTACATCTAACATGTAGATTATAGATGTACCATTTATATTCTAAATCTCCTTCGCTAGGGGTTGCTCGCGCACTGAACGCGGCAGAGTGTGCGAGCGAGAAAGAGATAGAGTAGCTTGTCTCTTGCCGGAGGGGGCGGGGGAAGCAATTGAAAATTAATTTCTTCATTCTGGCTATAATTATGATCCGATCTGGTTCAGATTCAGCAATCTGGTAGATATGGGCATTCTCTACGATACTGTGTTTTTAGTTTTATCGTATCTTTAAAATTGTGCCTGCTACAGATTTTCGTCCTTTGTGGGGGCGGAAGGGGGCGGGGCGAAATTTTGAAAGCAGTGTGATTTCACGTGAGTCTGGAAACCAAATTTGGTTGCCCTAGCTCTTATAGTCTCTGAGATCCAGGCGTCAAGCAAGACGGACAGACAGACATAGACTCGACTATTGATGCTGATCAAGAATATATATACTTTATGTCATCACCACAACAACAAACGCTATTACATTGATTCGTGTACTATGCTTGCGTCGGCGCTGCAAGAGTCAGCAGCCCGGCGCTTGCTCTTAAGTGGATCACTCTCTTCAGCGCCACTGTCAACACATTCAGAAAGAGTGGGTCTCCCAGCACCGTTCCCGCCCAGTCTACTCGATGGGGATGGGCAACTGATCCGCACTGCGACGATTCGGCAGGCTTCCCATGTGGGTCTGGCCCCTGTTGCTCAGTGGAAACTGCCTGGTGCTGCTCTGGAGCCTCCTCCCGTGGCCACTGGCCAGACGTCATTGCCACTTTCTGGGACCATGCATGCTGATGGACGGGGCCAAATCCATTCGCATTTTCTTTCAAAATATAGCAGGTATGCGCACTAAGGCTCAGGCTGTCTACTTGGCAACCTCTACGTGCGATTTCGACGTAATCATCTTGGTTGAAACCTGGCTCAACGAAAACTTCTTCGACAACGAGTACTTCGATCCCAAACTTTTCCAAGTGTTTCGTAGAGACAGAGATTGTGCCAAAACGAAGCGTCGGAGAGGAGGTGGTGTCATTGTGGCCGTCAGACGCACCCTACGCTGTGATCCGATTTGTCTCCTCGATGGTGACTCTATCCTGGATCAGATTGGTGTGTCAGTGGCCGGTCAGTCGGAGACGCTATGTATCAGCGCGTCGAATATTCCACCGAATAGCAGCTATGAAGTCTACAAGGCGCACACGCTGAATATTGCCAACATATATGGTAGTCTACGAGGCCATCAGCATCTTTGCGTTGTTGGCGATTTTAATCTGGGCTCCTTGGTATGGTCCGCTGATCCGCAGTCTGCGGCTATGATGCCGAGTAATGTGCATTTACAGCATGAAGTTATTTTTCTGGATGACTGTTATAGTATGGGCTTAACCCAAATAAATAATGTTTTTAATAGGTTAAATAAGATTCTCGATTTAGTTTTTGTTAGTGAGGATATTGATTGCCCTGTTGCACGTTGCGAGCTGCCTATTGCAGAATGTGACATGCATCACGTGCCGTTGGTCTTCTCAGCTATATTCGGGTTTGAATATATTTTTACTGATGTAAGTTTGACTGCTATACGGGATGACATGTCAAACGTAAACTGGGCTTCTGTTTTTTCGCATCCTAGTGCTGACTCTTCTTACAATGTTTTCATTCGTACCGTTCATAATATTGTTGATAATAACGCTTCCAGAAGAGGGCGTGGCTCGTATAGGCTACCATGGTATACGAAGGGTCTTGTGAGGTATAAGAATCTTCGTAACAAGTTCTTTAAACGATTTAAGAAAACCCATGACTCTGTTGACTGGGCCAGATATGTGCAGCATAAGCGGGAGTTTGATTTTTTAAACAAATTTTTATATATTCAGTATATTGCTGACGTTGAAAGGGGACTTAAGGGTAATCCCAGGTCGTTCTGGCATTTCATAAATTCAAAACGGTCGACGAGTGCCCTTCCTTCAGCCATGAACCTAGGTAACTTGAGCTCAAATACTGATAGGGGCATAGCAAACCTTTTTGCTTCTTTTTTTAGCTCAAATTTCGAGCCAAACACAGTTTGGCATGATTCTGATGTCTTAGAGTCTATCCCTTCAGTGGTCAATATTGGTTCGCTTGATGTATCGGAGGTGGACATTTTGGAGGCAATTGCTGATTTCGACAACTCGAGTAAGCCCGACAGTGATGGCATTTCTGCCTTTCTGCTTCGCAACTGTGATCTTGCTTTTTGTGAGCCTCTTAAAATTCTGTTCAAAAATTCTTTGGTAACGGGTCGGTTTATTAAAAAGTGGAAAGCTGCCACTACTACTCCCGTTTTTAAGAAAGGTGCTAAGAATTGTATCTCTAATTATAGACCAATTGCCAAACTCAGCAATGTCTCAAAACTTCTTGAGCGAATCATTGCCAAAAAGGTCTCTTTCCTCATGAAGTCGTACATAAGCCCAAATCAGCATGGTTTTACGCCGGGTAGATCAACGACCACTAATTTGGTCAGTAATTTTTGGACACACGCCTTTGAAAGGCATTCAGGTCGATGTAGTTTACACTGACTTTGCTAAGGCTTTTGACAAAGTCTCCCACTGTGCCTTAGTAGCCAAGCTGCATCGGTTTGGGATTCATTCGAGCATGCTTTGTTGGTTCATGTCGTATCTGGAGCAGCGAGAGTATGTTGTGTTGGTAAACGGAAAGCAGTCGGACCCATATTTGGCTACTTCCGGCCTTCCACAAGGAAGTGCTCTTGGGCCGTTGCTGTTTGCTATTTTCATTAATGACGTGTTTCAGCATTCAAGCTTCTGAGCATTTGCTTTATGTTGATGATCTGAAAATCTTCCGTCCCATCAAAACTTTAGGCGACAGTATCCGTTTTCAGCGAGACCTGGATGCAGTCGCTCGTTGGTGCACACATAATTCTCTCCCTCTCAACATTAACAAATGTTACTTTGTGTCCTTTAGCAAGTGTGTATTCAATGTTCAGGCCTCATATTCGCTATGTTCGATTCAAAATTTCTTTTTATCGAGCATTTGAACTTCATTTTGCCAAAAGCCTATGCTATGTTTGGCTTTGTTACGCGTAATTCATCCCAGTTTAGGGACCCATATACGAGGCTAAGTCTTTATTCATTTCTTGTGCGTTCGCGCCTTGAGTATGCTTTGGTGGTTTGGAACCCCACTGGGGTCGTTCAAATTGCTCGTATCGTGAGATTGCAAAGGAAGTTTTTGAAGTTTGCACTCCAGCCTTTGCAACTTTCCGTTCCGTTGCCGTCCTATGAGTGCAGATGACGCCTCGTGCATCTCTCCTCTCTCGAGGATCGAAGGACCATTGCGGCTCAGTTATTTATATACGATATATTAGTGGGTAATATCGATTGCCCTGACCTGCTTGCTAGGATTAGCTTTAACACGCCTGCCAGGAGCCTTAGGGGCCATGCACTCTTTGTGGTTGATCTTCACCGGAACAATTACGGTAATAATGAGCCAATATGTAGGGCTGTTCGCCGGTATAATTCGCTGCCTGCTGGGATGCGATTCGATTTTTGCCTTGGGAAAGGAGCCGTCAGACGGTTGCTTTCTGAGTTTTTCTTGTTTAATTTTTAGTTCTTTATTTTGTTTGTTTATTTGTTAATATAGAAATAAGTTAGTTTAGCCAGATAAGGTTTATCCGTTGGCGAATAAATAAATAAATAGAACGGGTATAAAAGTAGAGTCGCGTCCCCAAAAGTGACTCACATGTTCCTTCTCGTTTTAATATACGCATCTGATAGAGAATTTTCCAAGGATTTACAAACATTTGAGAACATCTGATTTTTAGTTTGGGAGATATGAACATTCAAAGTTGACCGTTTTTTCAATGGAGATTTTTTATGCACATATGTATGTAATAGAGGCAATTACAGAGGTCGAATAAAAAGTAAACCATGTCATGTATAATTATTGTTTTGGTCTCTATTTTCGGGTATACTTACTGGGAACATTTTTCAATTCGACCAAAAAATCAATCTGATTGTTCATTTTACATATGAAAATATGCACTGGCAACAAAGTTCCTCTTGGTCCTTCTTTTTTAAAGCTTCTATACATTGTAGCAACATGTACTCGTGAAGACTAAATTTTTACTTTAAAATTCAGTTTATTTCATGGAGATATCTTGTTTCGGACGTTATTAATTTAGCAAGCTGAAATGGCCCAAGGCCCCCACTGTGCGTCGTACAAGTTCATTCAAAAAATATTTGGGTGTTACAAATGCTTACCAATTTTTAATAATTTTAAAAAATAACGTTATATGATATTTTATCACATTTTCAGTGCTTTCACATCGAATCGCGGAGATGGAATGACATTGCTTATAACTTTCTTATTGGTTGTGATGGCAACATCTACGAAGGACGCGGTTGGCATTCGGTTGGGGCGCACACTTTGGGATACAACAGGATCGCACTGGGCATCAGTTTCATCGGTTGCTTTATGCGAGAATTGCCCACGCCGGATGCTTTAAACATGTGCCGTAATCTTTTGGCCCGCGGTGTGGAGGATGGGCACATTGCACCCGATTATCGACTTATCTGTCACTGCCAATGCAACTCAACGGAAAGTCCGGGCCGGCGGTTGTATGAGGAGATACAGGCCTGGCCACATTTCTACAATATTGAGAAGGAGAAACAGTAGTCTTACTGCATTTAAAGAGCTGTTGTTACTTCTCTTGCGATATCCTTACATGATCGATTCGGATAAATATTCAATGGTTTTGATTTTTTTTTTGTTAATAAAGTTCTATATTGAAACTAGCATTGTTTTTTTTTTAATAGTTTAATTCAACACATTCAGTTTGATGTAAGGATTAAAATTGAATTATTGAATCTCCGCGGCTTTCACAAATCGGTACTTCTGATAATTTCGTCCCTTGAGACCAACGTCTAGGATTCCGACTGGGTTTGGCGAGCTGTACGAAAAGAAAAAATAAGTTAAAGCAATATAAACAGACAAAAAAAGCCATATCTAGTAGCAGGTTTCTCAACTCTTGTATGTTAGGGTCACAGTTCTATCCAATAAATGGGTAGGGATTTCGTAACATTAAATATTGTGAGCACGTATTTTAGATTTCTTAATTCGCACAGTGTTAGTAAGATGGTTAACAAATTAAACAAGACGAAATATTTATTTGGGGTTCAGGGTTGACACACCTGCCTCGAGAGCCAAAATTGGTCGAACTTAAGCCTTTTCGTCTGTAATAATACATAAAAATACAACAAAATGTGTCAGATCCAAACGAAATCAGCATGAACGTTTGATGGATTGTCCTGATCTAACCCGTCTATTGTGGCCTGCTTCGGTATGAATAATTGTTCACACTCCAGCAAATCCGACTTTTTCTGAATATCTTTACATTATGTAATGTATATGTACTAGTAGCCGATTTGGACGGTCCCGTAAAAATCTGAAACTGCAGAGCCTGAGAATACGGAATAATACTTACGAGCTGGCCTGCCGTTGGCCCATGGAGTAAATTTCACATGGCTTGCATTACGTTTGGCAGCATCTGTACGCAACTCTGTGCGCAAAGCTTCACGGAGAACTCGGGCTGCAATGTTCGAGTATTGGATGTAGCTGCAATTGGAAAGATATCAAACAATTACGTAATATTTATAATTTAAATATATCTATAGCCGCAACTGAAAATCATCTGCATTGTAGCGTGCAACTTAAAAATCCTTACGTAATTCCAGCAGCTCTCCAGGCGTTGGTCATTTTGATAAATTTTGTATGCAAAATATTTTCGTCTTGGAACAAAAATTTCAGCTAGTGCGTGCGAACTAGGTAGGCTCGAAATATGCTAGATATATAGCTATCGATATAACGCCAACTTGCCATTCACCACGACCGATTTGAAATATAAATGCTATTGACGGTATTCCTGCTAGTGCATGAAATAGGGAATTTCAGCTGTCGTTTGACGGTTGGTACTGCGCTGGCAGTCAATCTATTTAAAATCTGAACAAAAGCATATATTTCTCTCGCTCACAAAGCATGCTATTCCCAAAAGGTTTTTGTGTCTGGTCTCACAGCCATAAAGTGTAGTGGAGTACGACCATTTTCTTTAAACTATCGACACAATCGTATTAATTTCGACTGTCATCGATGACTAAGTAGTCTCGTCACTAATATCGTACAACATATAAACAAAAATACATACATAAATTAAATTGTAAGTATGTAAAAAAACTCGCTACATATTTTTCAAATTTCACGCTCTTGTAGTTGTGCCGACTGCTGCTGCGACATGTCTTCTGCCAAGCCGCAGATATTAATAATAGAGCCGTTTTATGGTGGAAGCCATAAGCAACTTATAGATACATTGGTCGAGTGTAAGTTTTATAAATTTATCAAACAGCTTTTATCTAATAGTTATCATACCCTAACAGGCCTGAATCTAACCGACTATGAGCTTTTCAGTCTACCAGCAAAGAAGTGGCACTGGCGAGCCCGCACCTCTGCACTTTGCGTTTCACAGCTTATTCCGACCGAGCACAATTACAAAGTGCTCTTCACGAGCTCTGTTCTTAGTTTGGCTGAGCTAATAGGTGTACGTCCCGACTTGGTCACATGTCGAAAAATTGTCTATTTTCACGAAAACCAGCTCGTTTATCCAGTTCGCGAAGTGAAGAAGCGCGATTGTCAGTACGGATTAAACGAGATACTCTCTTGGTAAACTTAGTGGGGATGTGTAATGCTGTAATTATAATGTTGTTTCCATCTTTCAGTTTGGCCGCAGACATCGTACTCTTCAATTCAAACTTCAACCGCACATCATTTCTGGACAACGTTCAGCCCTTTCTTAACATTCAGCCGGATTTCAAGCTGAAGCACATTCGCGAGCAAATAGAAAACAAGTGTGAAGTGCTTTACTTCCCCATTAAATTTCATGCGTTCCCCAACAGGCGTCGCTTCTTGGATGTGGATGTGGAAGTTGATGAGGAGGCTAACCTGGAAGAAGATTGCTTGCATTTAATTTGGCCCCATCGTTGGGAGCACGACAAAAATCCAAGTCTTTTGGTTGCGGTGCTACTCGATCTTAGCAAGCGGCAGGTAAACTTCAAGGTTTCCATCTGTGGAGAGAGGTTTCAGGAAGTGCCACAGGCCTTTGAGGAAATTCAGGAAAAACTGGGAACCAAGCTCATTAACTATGGGTACCTATCGCGCGAAAAGTATATAAAGACGTTGCTTACTGGAGACATCGTCATATCGACGGCAAGCCATGAGTTCTACGGTGTGTCCATGCTAGAAGCTACTTACTGCGGCTGTTACCCAATTGCCCCTAATAGGCTGGTATACCCAGAAATCTATCCAAAGGTAAACCTGTACAATACGCCCAACTCCCTGATAAAAATTCTTTACAATTGGTGCCGCAATCCGGGAGCTTTCCGCAGACACCGCGATAATTTCTTCCAGTCATTCACATTTGATAAGTACTCCTCTAAGCACTTAGTGCCTAGATATCTCGATAAAATGGGGATTAAGATTTGATGGCAGAGTGAAAGCTTACTAAAACTGACCAATTTTGTACATATGTACATCTATTTGTTACACACACATTATCCATAAGTATGTAAATCTATATTAATAAATCTGTACTCCGTTATCAAACTTGATCAAACAGATTGAAAGGCGCTTAGAGTATAATTATACATTGTACGGCTGCTAGCTATCATAAAGCTTAAGTTTTTATACATAAGCCTACTGTGTACAAATAAATACATATATTTTATACAAATTACTTGTAAATTGTTGAACAAAGTATAGGGAAACATTTCCAACCACACATGATGTTTAATCTGGTGTCTATAAAAAAGTGGAGATCTAGGAAATTCCAAGAGGTTTGAAACAAGTATGTATGTAGATGTTTTTTGTTATTATAGACTGTATAATACAGACCGATCAAGCACAAATCAAATGGGCGAATCGTATAGTTTTTAAATCTCCAGTAATATGTATTTATGTATGTTCTATTTTCTGTATGTAGTTTTTGTTATAGCCAGCAGTACAAGCCAAAGCCAAATATTGCCATCTCGGTTATTTTAATATTTATGCAAAGCCGCCTATTCACAATTATTTGCATATTTAGTTAAGACAAACTCTATACTAATCGGATGACTTCATTATAGAAACGATTGATCGTATGGGTATCAACCGATGGCCACCCTTTCTAGTTAATTACTAAGACTATCCAAGAAACATTTCCATTTACTCAGTACTCGAAGAGTTTAGTAATATATTAGTTTATCGTGGATGTGTCCACCAGAATCGGAATCTACGAAGAATCTTTCAACAAGAAACAATGTGTCTAAGATCAATTCCTACCCACTTCATGCTTCTCAGCCCGCCCTAATATTTATACATACATATATTGTTGATCTGGAACTATAGCCGGAGTCGATATAGCCATGTCTGTTTGTCCGTCCCTCCGTCAATTTTGATGAGCGCCTAGATCTCAGAGACTATAAAAGCTAGAGCCACCAAACATTGTATCCAGACTCCTTTGATATAAAACTGTTACAAGTGTATTTCCAAATCTCGCTCCGCCCACTCCCACACGCATAAAGGACGAATACCTATGGCATCCAGAATTTTCAAGAATAATAATAATGAATAATGACCATATTTATCAGATTGCCGAACCTGCTCTAGATCATTATAGCCAGAAGGAACAAATAAATTTTCAGTGGATGCGCCACCCATTCCACCCGCTTACTTATTATTTTTTTCTCTCACTCTTCTTCGTGCAGTTTGCGCCGTCTGGCGGAGGAGAGCAAGTTAGAGCGGCTGGTATTGTTATGAAAAGAGAGAGACAGATGTAACAAAAAGTTGAAGCAAAATATTCTATAATTGTAATCAGGTCCAGGTAATCAGGTCCTTAGGTGGAAAGATGTTAAACGACGTGAAAGAACTACTATTAGAACATAAATAGCGCTTGTAGTTCCTCCTTTCACTCTATATTTTTCCCATATCTCATGAAAAGTGTGTGAGATAGAGCGAGAGCGTGTCAGGGGAGTCAGCCACGGAAAAGTGTTTTCTTTATTCTGATATGACCATTATTTATAATACCGAATGTACGAGCAGAACATTGCAAAATTTTTTGATTCTTTGCAGAGAAAAAAAAACTTACAAATAAAAAACAATTAACCAAAACAGTGAACTAGAAGTGGTTTTCTGTAAATTTAGGCGGACAACTGTACTTCACTTTAACATGCGCTCGATACTCTTCATCTTCGTCGTGATACTCTCTATAACACTGGGAGCAGAATAGTTCCCCATCGCATCCACGGCAACGGAAGACGGCATCCTCATCACAAATATTACACCAAGGAAGCTCCTCAGTAATGCTGTTTTTGGTTAGATCGCCATCGACGTCATTATTAAGGCTACTTTTCCCAGTTAGTAAACTTGATTCTGCAACGTACTGTTCGAGGATGTGTTAAACATTGTGTTAATTATCCAAATATAATGTAGAATGAATGTGCACCAACCTTTTTTATTATATTTTTTAAAACATTTTCATCATCCTCGTTATCGCTGGGAGTATTTGAAGTTTTCGATAGCTCTGCACCCGAACCTGCTTCATCACCGATTGGGGCATCCCGCAGTGCACGCAAACGTTGTTCAATGTCGGAAAATGCATCTTTACGTTGGGTGTCTACTTTCTGGTCCAGATGTGTTTCGTCCATGAACTGATCGAGCAAATCTTTAATTTTGTCCTGGTCACTTCTTTGGTCCGTGGAAAGCAGCAAATCCTTTTTGTAGTAGTTTTTCTGATAAGGAATGCCGCTTATGTTAGAGAGACGCGTCCGAATTTCATCGTCGGTTGCATCGACATCTTTGAGATTCTGCAACCGTTTTGCAATGGCACTATCCAAATTTTCGTCAATATATTCATTTGTAGAATGTGCTGGGGTGCAAGTACTGCTTATGGGTGCCAGCACTGCTGCCAGTTCCTCCGACGATGAAACATTTCTGCAGTGAAAGGTAGCTTACAGTTGGGATCGCATACTTATGTGTCTATACCTACTTGAAAAGTACGTCTGCGTTGTCGAGCTCCAACCGGGTGGAGCTATTTAAGGGATTTGGTAGGCGCAGTTGGGTAACAAGTTCTCCGGGCAATGCATCGCAGTCAATGACTTTGTCATGATCGACATTAGTCTGCATCTTGGACAGTTTATCGTAGCAAATTAAGCAGACATTCAGCACCTTCCCTGCAAACCGAGGTACTGGCATTGGCCTCTTCAAACACTTTGAGCAGTAGGAGAAGCCACAGTTGGGACACCCATGCTAACAATATAACCAAATATTTTTCAAGAGTATAAAGAAAATATATATTCCATTCTTGCCTCCTTGCTGAATAATCCATATTTGCGGCTACAGCCAAAGCAGCTCATGATGGCACAGAAAAAAATTTATAGTCGAAATAAAAGTTTAACTTAGAAAAATATATAATCAAAGGCTATTGATTTTTTTATTTTAACTAGTTCATTTATAGTTATCATATATATGATCAAAAGCTATCGAGTTTATGCATCTACGGTATTCATGGTTAGAGGGATTTGTGTAATAGCACTAAGAAAACAACACATAGAGGCGTCAAATCGACTAAAAACTGCCTGCATACAATTTTTGGACGATTGGCTCCCAGGCCTTCGGGTCGGGAGCTGATAGCTTCGGCATATATGTATTAATATATATAAAAAGAAAGACATATATATAGAACAGTTCTCGGAAAAAAAGGAATTTATTGCCAAATTTGCAAAGTCGAAAGCCGAGACATTTGCACAATATTTATGTACATGCACATTTTATTTGGTATATACATTTCTAAAACAGGGATATGTATAAGTGTGCAATATCAAATAAGTCAAAAACTTAACATATTTTATTTTTATATATTGTATTTATTTCCCACCCCCACCCCCACCCACTCTGCCCATTTCTCATTTATGTTGTGGCAGATCAGCTCAGATCGCTACATAAGCCCTTCAAAATAAAACAAAAAACAGAAATTCAGTTCAAGCGGCCAACAATTTTAGAGCCCACACACAAGCACAGTATGTGTGAATTAGAGTTGGGTTGCTCATGAGTGAGTGAACAAAAATGAGCTGTTCACTTCACTGAGTGAACTGAACATGTTCACTAAATTTTTGTTCAGTTGTTCACTTGTTCAGTTGTTCACTCAGTTGTTCACTTGTTCAGTTGTTCACTCAATTGTTCAGTTGTTCACTTGTTCAGTTGTTCACTCACTTGTTCAGTGGTTCCCTGTTCACTCACTTGTTCAATCAATTAATCACAAACAATTTTTATCTAGCACAGCACTTCTGAATCTCAGGGCTTTTTTTTTTGTCTTATTTTTTATTAAATATTCCTACCGTATTGAAATACATGAATAAACTTTTTTTTTTGCCTTTTCTTTTTGTTAATAAAATATTCTTACTTTTATGTATTGTTATCCGATATTCTTTAATATTTGGGTGGGGGCGTTTTGCTAAACATACTTATTCATACATATGTACATCTATATTTATGTATGTATTTCGAATGTACCACAAAAATTAACTGGGAAAAACAAAGCATTGAATTGAGGTAACCACTGAACAGGGAACAACTGAACAAGTGAGTCAACAGGGAACAACTGAACAAGTGAGTGAACAACTGAACAACTGAGTGAGTAACTGAACAAGTGAACAACTGAGTGAGCAAGTGAACAACTGAGTGAACTAGTGAACAAGTGAGCAACTGAGAAAAGTGAGTGAGTTGTTCACTCACTTAAAAGTGAGCAACTGAACTTGTTCACTAAAGTGAACACTCTTTACCCAACTCTAGTGTGAATACATGGCACACATACATTTACGTAACCTGGAAACGAAACTCAAAACAAAAGCCTAGTACTCAGATCGAAAAACTGTTTGCTAGCAAACAGATGTCATATATTTTTCGAGCGACCAGTGGTGTGACCAGAGGTGTACACTGCTCAGACCGCTGCTTGGTGTTGTTTAAAGTTAATAAAATGCACTTCTGTCGGCTGGGGCCGCTCTTCCCCAGCCATATCCTGGGCGCCACAACATTTTATTGGTAAGGTAATGTGTCTGACTATCAGCAGCAGCAGAAGGCGACGCCTACCGTGCCAGACACCGTGAAGAAAAAATGTTTTGAAAACTATATTTGTTTTATATTAATGAAACTTAATAAAAATAATAAATTATAGTATCCATATAATTGTCATTCATATAATACTGCATTAGCTAGATTCTATTTTTCTTCATTATTAATATATTTCATTTGGTTTTTTGTTCTCTTATTGCAATGTTTGCTTCGTGTGTGCTGGCAAAAGATATCAAATTGATATCTTTTTCGAGGTGAGTCAAAAAATACCAAAAAAACAAGCAAATACTTCTGATACTTTTCCAGTATATACCGACCTTTTTGTTTTTCGATCTGAGTACTGCCTTCCGTACAGAGCCTAGAAAACAGTTTTATAGCCTTTTCACACTGGGGACCATCCACCATCCACCATCCATTTCTGGGATGGTCCGTAAGGTTTTGCCGTTCCGAAAATTTCCCAGTTATTCCACCATCCATCTGTGATGTTCCTAATTCTCATGTTTCAGTGCGGTATTTTTTCGATAATTGTCAAATGCAACCATAAATATATGACATTCACAACAAAAAAATCGGAATTCACTACGAAAATGTAAACAATGACAGACAGGAAAATGGTAAAAACAACAACAAAACATCTGATATGTCAGAATTGTCTCAGGCAGAAAAACTCAGGTCTGTGGACTGGGAATTTTTTTATGAATGCTCTGCAAATCTCATGCAGTATATTGCACACGCTGTTTGCTGACAGCTTTCCGACTGTTCTGTACTCAGAAAAAGAACCCAAAGTATACAATGCCATAGCCATAGGCTATACATAACTTTCCTTAAAAAGCGCCTCTTTTTTTTTGGGTATATCTTCACGCCAAACCGCTTTTCAAAAATCATAGAATATATAATTGTATTTAAAACATTGATTGAATTTAGTAGAAGCAGTCACAAATGACCACGCTTCAGTGTTTTCAAAACAGATATCCATTCCAATAAATTCTCCTCGTCAATGTTGACCACATTATTATCATCATCCATGTCCAGCAACATGATTAGATTATGCAAGAATATATTTTGGTGCTGAATCAAATTCACAACCATTGCAATATTATTAATATTCATTTAAATTATAAAAGAAGAAATGTTCCGCCGTACCAAATTGTGTGCACAGCTATTTTTCATGGATGGTGGATGGTGGATGGTGTCAATGTGAATCGGTGTTTCACATCTTTCAAAAATTCCCACCGTTCCCCCAGGATGGACTCAGTGTGCAGAGAGTATTACCCGTAAATATTTCTTATCGGTTTCATAAGAATATCAACCCTGATTCTATTCGCGAGGTGTTTTTTTTTTGGATCTGAGTACTAGGTTAAACTCAAACACTTTCGGAAAATAAGAATTGATATTTTGTCGTGCCTGTGTACACACATACATTTGCAATTCTCGGCTTGCTTTCGCATCTCGTCATGAATCGAACAGGTCGAAAAAATGCCGAACGTCCCAGGTCCCCGACCCGAACGTCCCAGGTCCACCAGCCGAAAACCTGGGGACCTGAGACAGAAAACTCAGCTGCGACACGTTCGGTGTATGAACTGGCACATCTATATACTGTATACTTTTATATACTTAACCTATGTAAAAAAAACACCAAATTCAAACAAACCCATTTGGTTGAGGACACCTAATATAAATCATCGTAAAACAGTTATTGTTCACTGGTGTTCCATCAAAATTCGCCTGGTACCGGAAAATTTGTTTGTGTTTTTATGGTTACAGAAATCCGCATATTTTGTTGCAGTCCAGGCAAAGACAATATAAGTATAAGATACATAACGCCATACGAAATGTTTGCAGTCGAATTTTTCAGGCTGTCTTTAGAGCTGGCTCCAGGCTCTCTTGAAATTTTGTAGAGAGAGAGTGCGCTCTAGAGCCAGCGCTCTCTTGTATGCATACAACATACGAAGGCACACGAAGTTGGTTCTATGCCGCTGCGACAGCCGAGCCGAGTCGTCGCGACGACTGTATGTGTGCACATAGAGAGACAGTTTTTACAGCGCTGTCGAAATATACCCATCAATTAATAAGTGTAAGTTAATTTTGCAAGACGCTTACCACTCCAATATTAAACGAGAAGGAACGTGTGAGTCGCTTCTGGGGACGCGACTCTACTTATACCCGTACTCAGTCAGTATATACATTTTTGAGATATGATTTTTTAGAATTTTAGAAAAAAAAAATTTTACATTTTACATATTTTTGCTACATCTGTTATCTACATCTACAATGTATATTTTACATCTAACATGTAGATTATAGATGTACCATTTATATTCTGCATCTCCACCGCTAGGGGTTGCTCGCGCACTGAACGCGGCAGAGTGTGCGAGCGAGAAAGAGATAGAGTAGTGTGTCTCTGTCTGAAAGAGGCGGGGGAACCAACTGAAAATTAATTTCTTCATTCTGGCTATAATTATTATCCGATCTGATTTAGATTCGGCAATCTGGTAGATATGGTCATTCTGTACGATACTGCGTTTTTAGTTTTATCGTATCTTCAAAATTGTGCCTGCCACAGATTTTCGTCCTTTGTGGGGGCGGAAGGGGGTGGGGCGAAATTTTGAAATACACTTGTAGCAGTGTGATATCACATGAGTCTTGAAACCAAATTTGGTTGCCCTAACTCTTATAGTCTCTGAGATCCAGGCGCTCAACAAGACGGACAGACGGCCAGACGGACAGACGGACGGACAGACGGACATGGCTATATCGACTCGGCTATTGATGCTGATCAAGAATATATATACTTTATGGGGTCGGAAACGTTTCCTTCTCTGCGTTGCACACATCCACTTTTACCACAAATCTAATATACCCCTTAACTCTTTTTTGAGTACGGGTATAAAAAACTCTTAAATTGTATAAATTCGTTTCTCAACTCATAAAAAGATTTTCGTCTCGAAAATCGTCCGCACACATACGCACTTGCTGGTTCTGTGTGTACTTACACATGCAAGCGGATTCTATTTTTAGATTCGTACGCTCTCAAATTTGTGCGAGCGATATAACGCGAATTTTGTCGCTTGCCGAAAAATTGGCTTGCATATGGCAATTGAAATGTATGAGCGTTACGCATCTTATACTTATATTTTCTTTGGCCCAGGCCTAGGTCAGAGCGCCATCTATCGGGTTTCCAGGGAGTCTCTATGGTGTAGGATCAAAGACAATTTAAGTATACTTATATAATGTCTTTTGTAGGACAGTATCGGTGGGAGCGGTGATCCGTTACTGAGGAAAGAAAAAAGAGGAGAGAATTATCGGGTGTATTACTAAGGGCGCGCATGCATGAAAGGGATTAATTAGGAGTGAAAAAATCCACAAAAAGTGGACAGAGTAATTGCAGGTCATCCAGTGCGGAAGCACAGAAAATTTGTCTAGCTAAAAATCAAGGCAGTGTTAAACCCAAGTGTGGTACATTTTTGATAAAAGTGAGTGGTGAGAAATAAATATTTGAATTCTTACCCGCGGTGCATTTCTGATAGATTGGCCCAGAAGATTGACCCCTGCAGCCGGGTCAACAAGTTTACCCCGAGAGGAATTAGAGCTGGAAGGGATCGACCGCCCATATTGAGGAGACATAAACCGTGAGTCCGTTACAAGTATGTGTTGTGGGTGAGACGTGCGTAGGAGGCAGTCGAAGGGGTGGACTGACCAGATCCAGATACAATGCCTGATTCTCGCATTTTCGAAGACTGTGCCACAGACGCCTTACACGTAGTCCGAGCCGTAAGACTCTGCAGAAGCCACATTTACACGACCTCTGCACGCACATTTACGTTCATACGAAATATATTGGCGGACCGACGATCGCCGACAGTTTTGGGAATTATTCGTCGCACTGCATTAAAAATATTGTCCATTCTGCTGTCCTATATTATGTGTATTTCTTCTTAATTATTATTAGTAGTTTAAGTTAAAAGTAAAGTAAACATATCAACACAACATGATGGGATTAGCCCTTGTGCGTGGCGCGGGATCCCACAAGCCCACTGGTTTGGCGGAGTTTCGGTGGAATATTGTTGTCATTTTTGTTACAACAACAAGAGCTCTTGGTAGGTTAGTCTCGGGAGGTCCCAAAGAATGTTAACCCTACTCAGGGTAAGGGTATTTCCGTAATGACATAAGCCTAAGTTGATCAGTCAGTATTTATTTGAGTTTTATCGTTAAAACAGTTGGTGTTTTTATTTTTCTTATTTATTTAAATTAGGGAAGAAAAAATTTGAATTAGGAGATGAAATTGTTAAAATGTATTATATATTAAATTAAGGAATATTCAAAGGATGAAGGCCTAAATTAATTTAGAGGGAGGAAGCCATGGATTGGACCAGCCGCAGCCGTTCCAGCAGAGGGTGGCCAAAATGAACATTGTGTTTGACCACAGGTAGGGTGGGCGCGAAGTAGAAACCATTTAGTATTCACCCACTTGACAGCCGTCGATTTATTTGGCTCTTTTTGTTTGTTTGGCAGTCTATTGTAGGTTCTTTGTCTGAATTGATGTCCCGAGAAGTCGCAATTTCAAACTTTGTCTACATTTATCGGGCAAGGGGAACTTACCCATCCCTGGGATCGAGAGCTAACCGGCGTTGCTCCACGAGCCGCAAGCCGAATGTAACAATTTATATAATTACATAAATATGTGTATATATTTACATATGTACATATGCACCTGTTCGAAAGTACCACCTCAGATTTTTCATCCATGCAGATGCACATGTGTATGTACATATCACTCAGACTGGCCACACATTATTCATCCATGTATGTACATATGTATGCACGTAAATTTTATTTTGGGTATACTCTTGCAGAGGCTATTAGGATTTTTGTTAGATGTTCGTAACCATAAAGTTTAGTTGCGCCACTATCGGATCACGTATCTATATAACTGCCGCAGAAACGTTCTATCGAAAAGAAGTCTGTGCGAAGTATGTACATTTTACGCTGAATATATTTTAACTATAAAATTGTATAAAAACGTGAGAAGGTACATATGTAGTTGTAGACCTTTACAACTATCCGAATCGATTTTGGATATTTTTGCTAATGGCAATCGAACCTTTTACAGCCAACAGCCAAAAAGAAACCTTCAGAACAGATAAAATTAAATCAATCGCTGAGGGACGTAATATTTTGTTTTTCTATTTTAGCAACGTCGCATCTAGGGTAACAAATTCCTCGGCTGCCGTATTTATTACTCAATTGCGCAATGTTCGTCTGCTCTTCGCTTTTGTATTTATTTGTTTATATTAGTCTAGCGAACAAGAAGTTTCATGTAAAAAAAATTTGAAAAAAGCATTCATAGATACATATGTAGATATGTTAGTACATTATGTACGACGTTCAATTTCAGTGACGACCAGTATCGACAATGTACAAAAAAACAGCTGCGCAACTACATCACAGTGTACACCAGAGCATCGAAAACTATCCATATAATGAGGCTAGCAGTGCCCAGGCCACTCTGCAGGCCAGTTGCAAAAGTGAGACAAAAATCGAACATATCCGCATCACATACATACATACGTAAATAAACATGTCTTGATAACACTTTCAGATTCATTGAGCTTTGTGCAGCGCTTAGATATACTGCAAACGCTATATGTCCATAATGGCTGCGTGAACACAGTGAACTGGAATGCAAGCGGTACACATATTGTATCTGGCTCCGATGATAATCATCTGGTCATTACTGAGGCCAAGAGCGGTCGGGTAGCACTCAAGAGCAAGACCCAGCATAAACGTCATATTTTCAGTGCACGTTTTATGCCACACAGCAACGATCAGGCTGTCGTTTCCTGCTCTGGCGAAGGCCTAGTCATTCATACTGAGTTCCTGATTCCATATAGCTCCGAAAACTGTATAAAGACGATAGACTATCTAGTTGGAGAGGACAGCCGAATCGTCAACGTTTTTGATTGTCACACATTTGGGAGCACCTTCGATGTTTTGCCAATACCTGATGCACCGCGCTCCTTTCTAAGTTGCGGAGAAGATGCAACTGTACGCTGCTTCGATCTTCGCCAATCCAGTAGCTGCTCCAAGCGTATGTGCCAAGAGCACATTCTTATAATGGCGCCCTGTGCGGTGACAGCCATGGATGTGGCTCCATTTAATAACAACAATGTGGCCATTGGCTGTTCAGACTCCATAATTCGTCTATACGACAGGCGCATGCTGGCAAATAAGGGATCTGCATCCTTGTCGGTGGGCTCAACAATACCGCTTAAGGCCTACCCAATTCCGATGGAATATACGCGTCGTCACTATCGCCCCACCTGCGTAAAGTTCAATATTAACGAATCTGAGCTTCTGGTCAGTTACTCAATGGAGCAGATTTATCTGTTTGACCTGAAACACCCCGGATATAACGACGCAGGTCTTTTGAAAAGTGGTTGTTATACGCCCAAAATGCGTCGTGAAGACGATCCAGACCCGCAAATGCCTCGTCTTCGCTTTCGTGGCGATTGGTCGGATACTGGGCCCAACTCCCAGGCCATTGCCGAGCAGAGTTTCAATGTAGGGCAAGCTCGTCCACCCCTTGAACCAGGAGTACTAAGTCGGCTTAGTGATGAAATCTTTCGCATGCTTAATTCGCCTAGTCGTCAAATGCGTCAAACTTCCCAAGCAGCCGAGTCAAATACAGATCCAACCAGCAGCCGAACATCAGCAGCATTGTCATGGCAGAGCGGCCTGATGCGTACGACGGAAGGGCATAGCGAAGCCGCAACATCAATCTGCGATTCAAATAGCACCCTTCTTGCCAGAGCCCAGGACACAATTTATGGAAATATGATCAACGAATCGGATGTGCCTAACATCTCAGCCAATTCTGGTAAGTGTGCCCTATTTAAACTCGCATGATTTATATTTCAAATAGAAATTAAAGGAAGTCCTGAGAACACAGAGGACGCTAAAGAGACCAAAAACGAGGACAAAAATGCCATGACAGCTGGAGATGGACAAACGTTTCCCATTCGCAATTTTGATTACGTGAAAATGGCTTTCAGTGGACACCGCAACTCAAGGACAATGGTAAAGGGAGCTTGTTTCTGGGGCGACGACTTTATTATGTCGGGTTCCGACTGTGGCCATATATTCGTTTGGAATCGACAGACCGGAAAGGTAGTCAAGACGCTTCTGGCAGATAATCGTGTCGTCAATCGTGTTCAGCCACATCCGACGCTCCCCTACCTTCTTAGTTCCGGCATCGACTACAATGTGAAGGTGTGGGCGCCAATCGCTCCTGATCCCCATTTCGACGAGGTTGAAACCGCTGGAGTACGTGTGATGTATTTCGCTGACATTGACAAGCCAAAAAACATTGCATTTAATTTTTACTCTTTGCAGCTTATAAAGAGCAATGAGATTATGTTGGTGGAGACTCGCGATACTATAACCGTGCCTGCCCAGATAATGATCCGAATTTTGGCAAGCCTTCATCAGTATCGCCGGTTGATGCACGAAGCTGGTAGCGAAGCCAGATCGAGGCAAGAAGGTCTGTCTAACAATGGGGCAGAAGCTCCTGATAGTGATAGCTAAGTTAAATCGTGATCGCAACAACGCTGAAGTAAATCCAAAAATAATTGTGAAGTACTTACTTACCTGTGCTACTGTAGTAAAACATGCTTGAGCTAATTATAATAATTATTGTTCAACGTCCGGAGCAATTACACTCCCCACAGATGCACCGAAGGGACTGAAACGGTAACAGTGATCAGACCAGTCCTCCGCCTCTTTTCCTATTTCTCCTGTTTCTGCATCTTTTTCCCTATGACAGATGCGATTGAGGCATTGCAGAAATTATCAGCCCAATAAGTAGAGAAAGGGACACGTTTCTTTGTGTAATGTAAATCTTATAAAAGATACATGCATATATCGAAACTAAACCCGTTTCCACTTTCGTAAGATTGTGATAAGTTTTTAAATGCCTGTTTCCAAAATTTAAATCAAATGATTTCATATTTTGTAATAAAAATAAACCGTTATTTTCATATATGGCATATGTAAATGGATAGACCTGGATAATTCCATATATTTAGTTCCTCGGATAAGTGAAAATTAGTCAATTTCGTTTTGTTTACTCTACTAAAAAAATAATGTGATGGCTTTATCAAAGATACCCACTAAAATAAACATACGTTTCACTTTAATATCGTACATTATATTTTTTCTCTTTGCCTCATTTATCCATTTAAATATTACTCTTTATTTTTTTGAAAATATTTGATGTCTTCAAATTCTACACAAGATGAAACTCCTCCTGAAAATTTAGAATAGTTTTTCTAAATACGAAATACCGAAAGACTTGGGTGGCGTAAAGATTTATTAAAATGCGGGACGAATGAAGTTCTTGATAAGCTCGATCGAATTCAATTTCAACGATTCTATTCTAAAATGCATTACACTTCATTCTATGCCTAACTAACCTACGGTGGCAAAGCGGGGCGAATTCGCCTTGAGCGAAAGAGCGAGCTTTTATTGCGCTCCCGCCTTGCCCTAACCTACTTACACTAGACTTCAAAACAATTCAAAAATAATCTTAACATAAAACATTGACTAAGACGACGACATGACGAAACACCGGCCCCGTTGAAGGCCTGAGCGGCTTCAACACGTTGGTAGCGGCGCCAACTTGTGGATGGCCCGCCGAAAAATGCCCCCATCGCTCCTCCTAAGGTCGACGACCCTGACCATGCCGTCCTCCCCGGCGTGCGTGGCGATCACCCTCCCGAGGAGTCACTCCTGTGGAGGCATGTTGTCCTCGGCCACGAGGACGAGGTCTCCGTCCTTGACGTCGGGTTTCCGTTGGTGCCACTTGCCCCGAATTTGAAGTCCCAGGACATATTCCTTGGACCATCGCCGCCAGAACGCTTGCCTGACTGACGAGGCAAGTTGCCATCGCCGCAAGCAGCTGAGACCCTCCTGGTCCGGAGTCCGCAGTGCTGGGGGGGCGATGAGCGACCCGCCTGTCAGCAGGTGCCCGGGCGTGAGTGCCTCGCCGTCGCTGGGGTCCTGGCTGAGGGCTCCCAGCGGCCTGGAGTTCAGGACGGCCTCGATCCCGACGAGGACTGTGGCGAGCTCTTCGGCGGTCAATAGCGCGCTGCCTACCGCCCGTAGGAGTAGGCTCTTCGCAGACTTGACACCTGCCTCCCAGAGTCCTCCCATGTGCGGCGCTCGAGGCGGTATGAACGCAAATTCGCAAACTGCGTCCGCCCCGTCCTCGAGCGCCTTCTGCAGAGCGCTGAGATGGCGGCTCGCTCCGGCGAAATTCGTCCCGTTGTCGCAATGGACGATCTGGGGATATCCTCGGCGCCCAACGAACCTTTGGAAATCCAATAAAAAAGAGTCAGTGGTCAAGTCGGATACAAGTTCTAAGTGAACCGATTTGGACGCAAAACAAACAAAAAGCGCGATATAGGACTTGTATGGGGGCCTTCCTCGAATTTTCAATGTCGTCGAGACGGGTCCACAAAAATCAACGCCGCAAATTGAAAATGGGCGGAGAGCACGGAGCCGGTCTGCGGGTAAATTTCCCATCAGTTGCGTCAGCAGTCGAGGCTTGCATTTAAAGCAGCGGATACACGATCGAACTGTCTGACTGCAGACCTCCTGAGCGTTTACGATCCAAACACTCTGTCGAAGGATGCTCACAAGTGCTCGTGGGCCGACATGACGAACATAGCTCCGCACGAATTGCGAACGCTTCGTCAAAAGCAACGGAAACTTGGCATCGTATGATAAAGGAGCTTTAGCTAGTCGCCCCCCTACTCTCAACAACGAAAAAGTACACCAAGTACCAGTGTCTTCATGGATGAAAGGGTTCAACCGCTGAAGACTAGGACCAACTCTAGATCCTTTCCGAACTTTCTCGATTTCCTCACGATACTCGTGATGTTGGATAACTTCAACAATTTTGCGAAAGGCTTCATCATACTCGGTCGGTGAAACCGTTTTTTCAAACGTTATGCTCGGGTTCTTACATTTTTTTATAAAGCGGAACATATAACAAAACACTCTAAGCAGCTTGAGGTGTGACGAGAATCCCTCGATGACATCTACCAAATCCGAAATTTCTACCGCAGCGGTCAGCCCGACCGCGTTCTTCCTCTTCTCCAGCTCGACATCTTCTGTAGGCTCGAAATGAGGGTTTTTTGGCCAGGTCTCTTCTTCATCCTTCAAAAATGATGGTCCTTCAAACCAGATTGACTGGACGATTTCTTTGACGTCACAACCTCTTGACACAATATCTGCAGGGTTCTGTTTTGTAGGGACATGCCGCCACGTAGCTTCATCTGACCACTCCTGAATCTCAGCCACCCTATTCGAAACGAACGTCGACAACGAAGATGGATGCGACCGAATCCAGTGAAGAGTTACTTCAGAGTCTGACCAATAAACAGCTCGTTCGATAGGGACCTTTAATAGGGGCTTGATTCTGTGACAGAGATCCGCGAGAAGGTGAGCGGCACATAACTCAAGCCGTGGGAGCGTTTTGGTCTTGAGCGGCGCTACTTTGGACTTTGAAGTCAACAATGATATTTTTAAACCTTCTGCAGTTCTGCTACGGACATAGACGCACGCTCCATAAGCTCTCATGGAGGCGTCAGCGAAGGCATGTATTTGGATCGGTGACATCGGATCGGAATACACAAACCGAGGTATGGATATCTCTTCCAATTGAGACAGTGTATTTTTCAACATATTCCATGCTGTTTCCAAATGCATCGGAATCGACTCATCCCAATCTAGTTTGTTAAGCCAAAGTTCCTGCAATAGGATCTTGCCCTTTATGACGATAGGACTTAACAATCCAAGGGGTCGAACAGCTTCGATGTCACCGACAGTATGTTCCGTTTTGTCGCTCGGAGACCCATGACTTCATTGTCAATTTTAAACTGAAAGGCATCTTCCTTAGGCAACCATGAGATTCCCAACGCCTTAGTCGATTCTGAATCCGAGATCGTTATGGGTTTTGCTGTGCTCTCAGATGCGGTGATTTCAGGTGAGTTCGAAAACCACTTCGCTAACTCAAACCCTGCGGTCTGAAGAACCTGAGATACTTCGGACTTAATTGCCCTTAGCTCCTCTACGCATGCAGCACCAGTCAACATGTCATCAACGTAAAAGTCGGACCCAATAACGTCAGCAGCTTTAGGGAATGATAGCTTCACAGACTCACTCAACCTTTTTAAACACCGGATAGCCAAAAAAGGGGCTGGTCCAGTCCCATAAGTCACGGTGTTAAGCTTGTATAATCTCAAGGACTCAGATGGGTCTCTTCTCCACACTATCATCTGAAACTGCCTATCCGCTTCATTCACCATCACTTGGCGATACATCTTTTTCACATCGGCAGTCAGGGCGAACCTGTGCAGACGGAAGCGGAGCAGTGTTGAGTATAATTCCTCTTGAATGGTCGGTCCGACCATCAGAATCTCATTCAAGGCCACCTGAGAGGACGTCTTCGACGACGCATCGAACACGACGCGAAGCTTGGTGGACGTACTTTGGGGCCGAAGGACACACTGATGTGGAATAACGTAGTGTGGAGTAGAAGGTGACATGTCAGTCGGTGACATATGACCTAAGGAGAGGTACTCTTCCATGAATTCCAAGTACATTTTCTTCAACTCAGGGTCACGAGACAATCTTCTTTCGAGCGACAAAAACCGCCGTTTAGCAACCTCAAAGGAGTTGCCCAAACAATTTGGATCTGATTTAAACGGCAGCCTTACTTCAAACCGACCTGATGGCAATACCTGAGTCGTCTTCCGAAAGTGATTTTCACATAACGTGTGCTCAGGCGAAATAATTTTCTTTGGAGATGGCATTTCTTCCAGTGACCAGAATTTTTGCAAGGTCCTATCAATGGAAACTAACAGCTCTTCACTGCAACTCAAACTGTTTGCCGTTTTGGGGGCAGAACTTTTGGAAACATATTTTCCCGAAACAACCCAGCCAAGAAGGGTCTTCTGAAGAGTCGGATAGTCAGGACCTTGCTTGATTTGACCAACAGCTAATAACTCAAAGAATGATTCAGCTCCAATCAGCATGTCTATTCTTTGTGGCTTGTAGAAATAGGGGTCTGCCAGTGGTAGGTTCTCTGGGATTTTCCAATCAGTTACATTAACTGACTGGTCAGGATGATAACCTGAAATTGATTTCAGGATCCAAAAATCAAAGGAGAACTCACTACCATTTATGCGCGACTTCACCACAGTGTGTATTTTATTCTTAACTTGAGAATTGGATTAATACACGACTCCTCTCTACGGATCTGTAAGCGGTGTGCCAGGTCCTCAGTTATGAAGTTTGTTTGGGATCCAGAGTCAAGGAGAGCTCTGGCCAAAATGTGTTTACCATTTTTTGTTCTGACACTTACGATCGACGTAGCCAAAATCACCCTGTCCAACGAAGTCGCATTCAGAGCATGAGAGGTGGAAGGGTGTTCCTGATTTAAAGGAGGAGACGAACTCTCTGGGGGTGGCGGCAACGCGAGACTATTACACTACTCGACAAAATCGAACTTTTTTTTTCCTCAAGGATCCAAACCGACTTTTTCTGATAGATATGGGGATTTAAAATTTTTAAAGAATTGTCGTCTTTCTTGGCCGACTGTCTTTTTGCCGATTTTTGAAAACTCGTATTTTTTTGAGCGCCTTTTTCAGAGACTATAGTTTTTTAAGGCAACTCAGTACTTATCTGGTTGTCAAGAACTTTGCTATTTTGAAATCACATTAATACACTGAGTTAGTTCAAAACTTTGTGCTTTCAGCTCCGTCTGGTATAAACATTGAAATGGAAAAATGTTTTTGTGCGGCATTTGCACAAATTTTAAAGGGATACGATAAAACTAAAAACCTTGTATCCTGTAGAGAATGGCCTTTATCTATCAGATTGCTGAATATGAATCAGATTCGGAACATAATTAACCAAACCAAGATATGGAAAAATGCACAAATTAATTTTTTGTTGGTTCCCCTGCCACTTGGGAACAAAGCAAACGAACAGGTTCTACATTTGTACCTGATCGCTCGTTCCTTTGTTCCCAATGGGCAGTTGGGCCTATCGGTGGAGACCTTGCAAAGATATTTTAAATTTTAGGTACATCTATAATCGACATTTTAGATGTAAAATCATAGATTTTAGATAAGCGATAGTTAAACGCCAAATGTAGCTATACAAAAAAAAAAATGTAGGACAATGTAAATTTTTTTTTTTTTTTTAAATTCAAAAATTCTAAAAAATCATGCTCCAAAATCATCAATTTTGATTTCAATGTTTATATTTACAGACGGTAGAGCTGAAATCACAAAGATTGGGCTTAACTTTAGCGTTCTTTCAAATTCTCGTTTGTTCTGACACTTACGATACAGAGCTATGTGAAAAAAAATCACCTCTGCCAACGCAAAAAAATGCCAGTTTTCAAAATTCAAAAAAAGTTTGCCATAGAAAAAAAAAATATCATCAAACCATTTCTAAGCCCCAAATCTTTAAGAAAAAGTTCGTTTTGTTCCTTGAGGAAAAATCGTGTTGACTAGTGTTATCAGTCACTGTGTATCGATGCAACAATGTGTGATGTGAGCGGCCACAAACTCGACATTTGGCGACCTTGCATCTTACAACAGTGTGACCCTTTTGCAGACAATTTATACATAAGGACGCAGACTTTGTAAACTCGAACCTTTGCATAACCGAGAGACGTGAAAATGGCGTGCAGTTGGCCACTACATGGTCTCCCGAATTGCAATAGCTGCATGTTCGCTGAGCTCTACTGTTGGGGGAGTGGAAGAACAAGCAAATGAACTGCGATTGTGCGACTTGCTTGGCATGACTTTTTCTTGCCTTGGCTTTGTCGACTCTTCCGCAGACAAATGCTGGTATCGACGATTTAAAACTTTTTCAAAGTCGGACCAAAGCGGCAACTTTTCGAAGTCAAGCTGTTCTTCCCACTTCTGTCTAGTCACTGGGTCGACTCTGTTCAAAACGAGATGAATGAGCATTGCATTCGAAATCTTCGTATCGTCTCCTATCGATAATAATGAACCATAGATCGATGACACTGTATCGATGAGGCTTCTTAGGGACGATGCGGACTGTTGCGAGATTTTTGGCAGATTAAACAGTGCGGAGATTTGGTTCGAGAATATTAGACATTCGTTGTCATATACTCGCTTTAGGCTGTCCATGGCCTTTGCATAATTGGCCTCGGTGACTTGGAACGCCTTTATTGTTCCTAATGCTTCATTAGAGAGGCACGAAATTAAATGATTAAATTTTTCGATCACCGGTATACTCTCATCATTATGAACAAGAGTCTCAAAAAGGCTAATAAAATTTTTAAACTCCGAATATTTACCACTAAATTTTGGTAGTGCCAATTTCGGAAGTCGAGCACGAGTTGGGGCTGTAGAAGCTGATACCGAGGGCGGCGTATCGCTTGTTAGCTTCAAGGCATCGATAAGCGACATTATCTTTGCCTTGGTTACAATGGCCATTTCTTCCAGCTCGGCTCCAAATTCATCTTTGCTATCAATTTCTTCTATTTGCTCCTGCAATAGGTTGGCCTTGTTAATAGCAGAATTCAGAACATCGAGTCTGCATTGTAGCTCTGTCAATTGCAATGGAATCGACCCACCCTCTAATCGATCCTCTAAGCGGCGAATGCTTTTGACTCGGTTTCTGAGCTTACTTTTTAAGTCATCGAGAACAGACTTATTTTCTTGTGCCATTTTACTATTTATAATCTACGCGACGAAAACCAATATTTTTGTAGATAAAGAAATAATAAATGTTCAAACAAGAACGAAAATCGAGAACGACAATAATTGAATGTCGAGGCACGAGGTGTATAGTTGGTTGCAAGTGACAGCCAAAACGATATACCCTCACACTGTAGGGTAGCGCGTATTTTTCCAAGTGAGAGCCGAAAGCAATATACCCTAAGAATGTAGGGTAGCGCGTCACTTTCCAACTGAGAGCCAAAACAATATACCCTAAGAATGCAGGGTAGCGCGTCACTTGCGAAGTGACAATAAAAACAATATACCCTCGAAAAACAGGGTAGCGCGTCACTTGGCGCTCCGTTTTGATCAAGCGCGGCAGCGAAAATTCTCCCACCAAATACACAGCAAGCAACGGTGGATAAGCGAAAGCGAGAGACGAAAAGAATGCACCGGTGCAGCTGCTTGTGTGTATGTATGTATGTATGGAAGTAAGTGTTATACACCGCGGCTTGGGTTAACGAACCAACTTTTTGGCGAATTTCACACAACGAGAGGGGAAAGGGGGGCGACAGTGATTGCGGTAAACGATATATATATAATTGTGCGTCCAAATAGCGGTTCAAATAGAGTATGGTATGGTTTTTGTACATATGTGTTATATGGTGTTATATATGTATGTATGTGCACTAATAAATTAAATGCATGCAAATCAAACTCTACTATATCATACGGCTGTGCCAAGAATTGAAAGCGAGGTGCAATTTTTCCAGCACAAGACAATTTATATATGTATTTATGTATGTCTTCGGCTCTAGCTTTCAATTTTTTGCACAAATACCTCAGGCTCTGCGTTCGGATCTTTAAGTCCAGCTGCCACTTTCCTCTTGCAGTCCGTGCAATCACAAGGGGCCATAGGTCTTCTAGGTTGCAGCTACGGGGTCTGTTTGGGAAGCAGCAGGTATGGCGGTGAAACAGCAAGTATAGGCAGGGTAGCAGCAACGGTGAAGCAGCAGGTATGACGGAAGGGTAGCAGCCGCGATCAGCAACAGGCGGTGAGGGTATTGCGCGGCCGACACGATGGTTTTGGCAAGGATTTGGATACACAAACGACACTTTTATTCTATAATAGAATAAACTAGTTATATTTATTATAACTTTCTGTATGTGTACGTATTTTTTTTTTTGTTACACTCTTTTTACACTGTGTCACTGTCACTTTTATTTGTTGCCTTTTTAATTTATTCCTTACGTCCACCCGGGGGCGCCATGAAAATTTAGAATAGTTTTTCTAAATACGAAATACCGAAAGACTTGGGTGGCGTAAAGATTTATTAAAATGCGGGACGAATGAAGTTCTTGATAAGCTCGATCGAATTCAATTTCAACGATTCTATTCTAAAATGCATTACACTTCATTCTATGCCTAACTAACCTACGGTGGCAAAGCGGGGCGAATTCGCCTTGAGCGAAAGAGCGAGCTTTTATTGCGCTTCAGCCTTGCCCTAACCTACTTACACTAGACTTCAAAACAATTCAAAAATAATCTTAACATAAAACATTGACTAAGACGACGACATGACGAAACACCTCCTCCTAACCATCCACGAGAATGAATGGCCTATGCACGGCTAAAAAGACACACGAGTACATTCCGAAGTCGTGGCATGAAAGGACATGAGCGTGGCATGAGCCTGAAATTCTGAAAAAATATAATACGACCGTTTTTTCCGTGTGACGGATGCAATTATGATTGCATGTGTGAGAAAGAACCAAATACATTTTTATGTCAAACAAAATTTTAATTATATTTATCACAAAGACCAACCTCAAAAGTTAACGAATTTTATTTACTAAATTAACAGGATGTTGTATTTTGTTGCATCCATATACATATGTATATATTTATATTGGCTCATAAATATTATTTTTCCATATCAATATTTAATTTTTATCCCCATAATCGAGAAGTTAAGGGGTATAGTAGATTTGTGGTAGAAGTGGATGTGTGCATGGGTGCGTGTCATAACGCCCAGGTGTCACGATTTTTGAAAATTATCCCCCGCAATTACTAGTCCAAAGCCAGGAGGTGCTCCCTATTCTCTAAAATTCTCTTTATAAAAGGTAAGGATTGAGGTGTTATGACGCCCGGGGCGTATTTGAGCCGAGGCGCCCTCTGATAAATATATATACAGGGGTGCCACAGAAATCACTTCTGCTGGAAAATCACCTCAATTCCATTCCGCCGATTCCACACCGATTTTTCAGCGGAATCAAAATCGCTCACAAATTATCCAGCGATTTGATTAAATACACCCATAAAACACACCTAAAACGATTCGAATCTTACTTTCCCATAAAGGTTGTTCAATTCGTAATTAACCCTCATCCAAATAATTTAACATTATACATGTTAAGTTAATAAAATAAGCATTTTAGTAAATCACTATTCAATCCGCTGACTGAATTTTCACTTAACGATTCCGCTCTCAATCCGCTGCAGACCTCTGCAAATATATATTTAATATTAATTATATTGAAAGCATTCTGTTTTTCTTTAATAAGGCATTACAAAAAATAGCCCATTGCAGTAAAACTTCCTTTACGTCAAGCGTGTGCATACTTTTTGTGCAAATTGTGAAAAAATTTGTAGGCATTTGTAGTTATACCAGGTGGCATCGCTTCAAAATGCCAAAACAGAACTAACAAACCATTTCTACACATTATTGCCATTGCATTTATGTCAAAACCCCCTGTTCGGCTAAGTGCAGACCCATGGCAGCACAAATAGAAGCATAGCGATCATTATACCAAAAACTGGCAATTGTAATGAACTAAACTAGCAGTAGTTTGAGAAGACAATCATAAAAACCACATACGCATCGTCTGAACGCGAAAACGAGTCCGATGGGCATCTGAGAAGCCTGCGCTGCATGGTTTGTATTCTAATATGTTGCCTCCGTAGTTCTTCGATGGCCAATAGTCCTGATAAAAGCATTTTAATTAAGTTTACCGTAAAATTCAGATGTCTGTATTTTTTGAACTGCTGATTGCTGCCATTCACGGAGAGTTGCCAGACAACGGCTAGAGTTGCCGAGTACAGTGTTTTGTTTGACTCGCACGATATGGGATGTTTTTTTGCTTTGCAATTATAAAAGTACAGCTTTGAAAAATCAGGTTTTTTATATCATAAAAGAAAAAAATAAAAACCAATTGTTTTGATATGATAAAATCAATAAAACTGCAAAACGAACCCTATTCGAATTGAATCTTGAAAGGTGTCAACCCTTGGTTTGGTTTGTGACAATGCTAAGAAAAATGAAACCACTCGGAATTCTGTGGCACGGCGAAAATTTTTAAGCGGAAATCCTCTGCGCGGTTTTCAATTTCACTAGTGATTTCTATGGCACCACTGATAGAAGTGCGTATAGACAAAGTGTTCAGGTCATACGAAATGCACAGCGTGTTCAGGTCGTACGACAATGCGTGTTCGGCCTCGGCACACGACGTCAGCAGCAGTGCAGATCGTTATCAGCCCGAGTGAGCCGTGAAACGCCCACTTCAGAATATGCTGCAATTTATTATTCTTAACTTATATAAATATAATGGGGCAAAAAGTTAATCTGACCTTTGAGTCGACTTGATATGACTTAATTAAAAAAAATCGAATCAATTAAGTCACATCCATGTTCCCCACCTAACATGATATCAATTGGTAATGCATATTTATAATCAATCAGGGGTGCCACAGAAATCACTTCCGCTGGAAAATCACCTCAATTCCATTCCGCCGTGCCACACACCGATTTTTCAGCGGAATCAAAACCGCTCACAATTTATCTAGTGATTTGATTAAATACACCCATAAAACTCACCTAAAACGATTCGAATCTTACTTTCTTCCCATATAGGTTGTTCAATTGGTGATTAATAGCCTTTTTACACTGGGCGCGTCTGATATCGATATCGGAATAGACGCAATGAAGCAGAAAAGGCGTTTACATTGGAAGACGAGCGTCTTGAATTTGGATTTGGGTGCTTGATGACAAGGAAAGAAACACAAATTTTGGAAAATCAACAGAATTATGCAAGACGGCAGGAAAATGGACGAAAGAGAATTGATTCTCATATTTATATATTAATTTCAGACATTTCTTTGTAGAGTTTGTGGGAGTTCTTCTTCAAATTATGAAAACCACCGAAGTTCGTCTCCAGCAGTGTCTTAATGGCATCAGGGGGTCAGAAAAATTCCGTATGATAATAATACAATCAGTTTCGAGTAATTTATTTAATGTTTTTATGTATATTTTCACCTTTTTTTCACAATGATACATTTTTAGCGCCAAAGTTTGAGTTTTGATCTACAAGTTTGTGTTGTTATTAGTGGTGATAGTTGCGCTGATAGGCAGAAAAGAGCAAAAAATGAGCAAAAGCAATCAAATATATCGAATAGACGCACATGAATCAGATACTGACGCAACTTTTTGCCACCACTAGGGCCCTATGCTTAACCTATGTAAAAAAAACTGCGTCTCCGGCAAGACGCAGAGAAGCATGACGCAGCCCCAATGTAAACAGCCTATAACCCTTATCCAAATGATTTAACATTATACATGGTAAGTTAATAAAATAAGCATTTTAGTACTTCACTATTCAATCCGCTGACTGAATTTTCACTTTACGATTCCGCTCTCAATCCGCAGCAGACCGAGGTGGCCAGCTAGGGCGATTCGGACTTTCGAAGTTAATACAGTAATGCCACCTTTTTTAAGTCGAATTTGGAGCAAGGTATTTAATATTATTTATATTGAAGGCATTCTGTTTTTCTTTAATTAAGCATTACAAAAAATAGCTCATTGCAGTAAAACTTCCTTTACGTCAAACGAATGCATACTTTTTGTGCAAATTGTGAAAAAATTTGTAGTCATTTGTAGTTCTACCAGGTGGCATCGCTTCAAAATGCCAAAACAGTACGAACAAATCATTTCTACACATTATTGCCATTGCATTTTTGTCAAAAACCTCTGTTCGAAAACGAGTCCGATGCGCATCTGAGAAGCCTGCTCTGCAAGGTTTGTATTCTAATATGTTGCCTCCGTAGTTCTTCGCTGGCCAATGGTCTCGATAAAAGCATTCTGTTTGTTTTTTTTGAACATCTGATTGCTGTCATTCACGGAGAGTTGGCAGACAACTGCTAGAGTTGCCGAGTACATTGTTTTGTTTGACTCGCACGATATGGGGTGTTTTTTTTTTCTTTGAAATTATAAAAGTACAGCTTTTGAAAATCAGTTATTTTATATCCTAAAAGAAAAAAAAGAAAAACCAATTGTTTTGATATGATAAAATCAATAAAACTGCAAAATGAACCCTATTCGAATTGAATCTTGAAAGGTGTCAACCCTAGCCTTAGTTCGAATTTGGTTTGTGAAAATGCTAAGAAAAATGAAATCGCTCGGAATTCTGTGGCACGGCGGAAATTTTTAAGCGGATATCCTCTGCGCGGTTTCCAATTTCACTAGTGATTTCTGTGGCACCCCTGATATATTTTAGGCATTTCTCACTTTGCTGTTATATAATTGAGAGTACTGCTTCGAACTGCGCTTGAATAAGTTTGAATAAAGCCTAGTACTCAGATTGAAAAACTTTTTGCTAGCAAACAGATGTCAGATATTTTTCGAGCGACCAGAGGTGTGACCAGAGGTGTGCACTGCATTCCGAACGGTTACACTGCTCAGACCGCTGCTTGGTTTTGTTTAAAGTTAATAAAATGCACTTCTTCGGCTGGGGCCGCTCTTCCCCAGGCATATCCTGGGCTCCCCAATATTTTATTGGCAAGGTAATATGTCTGACTATCAGCAGCAGCAGATGGCGACGCCACCCGTGCCGACCATCGTAAAGACAAACTGTTTTTAAAGCAATATTTGTTTTATATTTATTAAAATTAATAAAAATATTATATAATTATATCCATATAATTGTCATAAATATAATGCTGCATTAATTAGACTCTATTTGTCTCTATTATTAAAATATTTCATTTGGTTTTTTTGTTCTCTTATTGCAATGTTTGCTTCGTGTTTGCTGGCAAAAGATATTATTGATATTGATATATTTTTCGAGGTGGGTCGAAACATACCAAAAATACAAGCAAATACTTCTGATACTTTTCCAGTATATACCGACCTTTTTGTTTTTCGATCTGAGTACTGCCTTCCGCACAGAGCCTAGAAATACGAATATCAACCCTGATGCTGTTCGCGAAGTGTTTTTTTCGATCTGAGTACTAGGCTTTAGTCTGCTCATGTTTGAAATAAACTGAATTCGAAAGGAAGGAGAATTCAAAATTTAGCTAGAAGCTTTATAATAAATAGTCAAAGTTAAACTGTGATTCCGGTGCATATTTGACTGTTGCGGTACATAAAATTCGAAGCTTTGATTTTTGGATCGATAAAAAACGTTTAATGGTAATTTTTGCTAGCCAAAATAATGTTGTTTTCTAATATAATTTAAAAGTAATAGCCTATTCCCACAGGCCACCATCCACCATCCATATCGGGGATGGTCCATAAATTTTTGCCGTTCCGAAAATTTCCCAGTTATTCCACCATCCATCTGGGATGTTCCTAACTCGCACGTTTCTGTGCGGTATTTTTTCGATAATTGTCAAATGCAACCATAAATATATGACATTCACAACAAAAAAATCGGAATTCACTACGAAAATGTAAACAATGACAGACAGGAAAATGGTAAAAACAACAACAAAACATCTGATATGTCAGAATTGTCTCAGGCTGAAAAACTCAGTTCTATGGACTGGGAATTCTTTTATGAATGCTTTGCAAATCTCATGCAGTATATTGCACACGCTGTTTGCTGACAGCTTTCCGACTGTTCTGTACTCAGAAAAAGAACCCAAAGTATACAATGCCATAGCCATAGGCTATAAAAAACTTTCCTTAAAAAACGCCTCGTTGTTTTCGGGTATATCTTCACTCCAAACCGCTTTACAAAAATCATAGAATATATAATTGTATTTAAAACATTGATTGCATTTAGTAGAAGCAGTCACAAATGACCACGCTTCAGTGTTTTCAAAACAGATATCCATTCCAATAAATTCTCCTCGTCAATGCTGACCACATTATTATCATCATCCATGTCCAGCAACATGATTAGATTATGCAAGAAATATATTGGTGCTGAATCAAATTCACAACCATTGCAATATTATTAATATTCATTTAAATTATAAAAGAAGAAATTTTCCGCCGCACCAAATTGTGTGCACAGCTATTTTTAATGGATGGTGGATGGTGGCAGTGGGAATCGGAGTTTTACATCTGTCAAATATTCCCACCGTTCCTCATAGATGTGCTGTGTGGGTATAGGCTATCAGGGTGCCACAGAAATCACTAGTGAAATTGAAAACCGCGCAGAGGATTTCCGCTTAAAAATTTCCGCCGTGCCAAAGAATTCCGATCGATTTCATTTTTCTTAGCATTGTCACAAACCAAATTCGAACTAAGGCTAGGGTTGACACCTTTCAAGATTCAATTCGAATAGGGTTCATTTTGCAGTTTTATTGATTTTATCATATCAAAACAATTGGTTTTTCTTTTATAATATAAAATAGCTGATTTTTCAAAGCTGTACTTATATAATTTCAAAGCAAAAAAACATCCAATATCGTGCGAGTCAAACAAAACACTGTACTCGGCAACTCTAGCAGTTGTCTGGCAAGTCTCCGTGCATGGCAGCAATCAACTGTTCAAGAAAAGATACATCTGAATTTGACGGGAAACTTAATTAAAATGCTTTTACCGAGACTGTTGGACATCGAAGAACTACGGAGGCAACATATTAGAATGCAAACCTTGCAGAGCAGGCTTCTCAGATGCGCATCGGACTCCTTTTCGCCTTCAGACGATATGTATGTGGTTTTTTTGATTGTCTTTTCAGTCTAGCGCTAATTTCGTTCATTACAATTAACAGTTTTTGGTAAAATGATCGCTTGTTATGATCCGCTCTTTTGCCGCCCTGGTATATCGCTCCCAGCTAGCTCTCGGTTAAGTCAGGGGCGATTTCGACCCGATACCCAGGGGACGGATTTAACAAAAAAATTGACTGAAACATAAAAAAAACACAAATCAAACGTTCTTCCTGGCACTCTCTTTAGCGGGTGCAGCCAGCCGGTTTTCTTACCCTTAGCGAGGCCCTCCCTTCCATGAGCGTTGTCGAAATCTGCGCTCCCATTGTTTATCCTGGTTTTGCCCTCCTCTTCGCTCTCGTCTCACCCAACTACAGGTATCTACTCATTTTTTTTTTCTTTTCAATGCATAGTTTATTTTATCTTATTAATCCTGCCTAATATTAAACATAAATTTTTTTTTGAATTTGAACTTATAAACAACAGAAAAAACTAAAAATACTGACAAACCAAAAATACTAGCAAAAGAAAATACGAAATCTATTCCGCCCCAGGTGGCAGCCCCATTTCATCGACAACAAATTAACATGAACCAGCTGAAAATTAAGGTAAATAAACGATCTTAAACTAAAATGAGCTCTTGTTAGTGCAATAAATAAATAGGAGAGGGGTGTGTTGTTCGGGGGGAATAGTCTCCGTTTACAATTTTTTTTTTAACGAAAATCTAATTTATTCTATAGCTGTTTTTTATTTCTTTCTTCTCCCTTTTTCTTTTTTTGTCTTTTTTTTTGTGTAACTACTTGTTTGTTTGGAAAACGTGGATATGATATATGTATGTGTTTGACTGAATTGTGCCGGGAAAGGTGGTGGTTTGAGGTTTTGTTAATGGATATGTTTACGCGCGGGTTTTGGTTAATGTGATGTGTATGAGGTGTGCGAGTGTATCCACATTGTGGTGGTGTAGATCCGGCTGCCGTCTGTTGGACTGCAGGCCCGTGCTCCTCGAAGACCTCCTCCAGGGGCTCTCCGGCTTGGTGTCGGCTGCGTCTGCTACTGCCGCCTCCTCCTTCCTGCGCCTTCGTCGTGTTCTGTGGCACCCCTGTATTTGTTTTAGCTGTTATCTAGATTTAAATAAATAAAAAAAATTAATATAAACTTAACGGTACCCATACAGTACTGTACCATTTCGTACAAAATGTGCATACAATTAAACTTAAAACTAAAAATTCAAAATAAAGATACAAAAAATAAACTACAAATTCGCTAGTAATTAAGCCAAAATTAAGAATTTTAAATCAATAAATTATTTGTATGCAACCACACATGGATGTGTTTGCACAACTCCGAAGCTTTAGTTAAGTTGTGCGGCGTAGACCGAGATTGTTAATGGTCTCCAATATAACAGCCTCGTTAATGTATGAATCCTGATTCCTGTTTTTGTGCGATTGCTGTTTTTTTTTGCTCTTCCCTGGCTCGATTAATAAAGCGTTTCTTAATTTAGACTGCGGTAGACACAAGCGCTGTCGACGCACTGGAGGCGGTTGCTGTTCCTCATCGATTGTGGAAGTTTCTTGATGGGCATTATTCATGAAAAGGCCGTGGCAGGCAATGGCTGCATCGATGGCATTTCGCTCAAAATGGGACACCTTAGAGAGTACATTAGTAGAGTACAATCGTTTCAACTCCAGATTTTGGTTCACTGCATTTTCGCACTGAGCTTCGCACAGGATTTTGGTGGTCCATTCTTGCAGCTCCTCATGTGACATACTATTGACTTTATAAATACATTAATAATAAACATTAGCACTATAAATATTTTTCTTTGAATCAAACATACGCTCGAAATGTCCCTTTAATTTTTTTTTAAATGGCATAGTCGTGTATTGATGCTATAATTTTGTTGCAGTTTAGTTGTATTGGGGCAGGTAGCAGACACTGATTTTTTTTATATATTCTGTCACAAGCAGGGAGCAGGGCGACACACTTCCTTCATTTTTTAATGAAATTCATTATCAAAAAAAAAGTGTGGTGCTAAACAGGGATGATTAATATAGAGACCAATATCGATATATATTTTTTTGACTCGCAATATATTTCTAGGATATATTTTTTTATATCGACTATCAGACAGGCTCCGGTTTTCACATTCTCAATAAATTTCCGATTTAAAGCCCAGTGCTAAGATCAGCTAAGTTTTTTGTCGACAAAAAGTTCTTAAGATTTTGCTTGGGCACCAAAGATCAATTTGATATCTTTTGCCAGCAAACACGAAGCAAACATTGCAATAAGAGAACAAAAAACCAAATGAAATATTTTAGTAATGAAGAAAAATAGAGTCTAGTTAATGCAGTATTATATGGATATTATTTTTTCTTATTTTTATTAATTTTCACTAATATAAAACAAATATAGTTTTGAAAACATTTTTTCTTCACGGTGGCCGGCACTGGAGGCGTCGCCATCTGCTGCTGCTGATAGTCAGACACATTACCTTGCCAATAAAATATTGGGGAGGCCAGGATATGCCTGAGGAAGAGCGGCCCCAGCCGAAGAAGTGCATTTTATTAACTTTAAACAAAACCAAGCAGCGGTCTGAGCAGTGTAACCGTACGGAATGAAGTGCACACCTCTGGTCACACCACTGGTCGCTCGAAAAATATATGACATCTGTTTGCTATCAAACAGTTTTTCGATCTGAGTACTAGGCTAAAAGCATAGTATCCAGCAGTGCGGAATCGAAAAATTCCTGTCGAACTCCATATAAAAAAAACTGTGACAGGAATGTTTCGTTTACGTATTCCTGGAGTGTGTATCCAGCAACACGAGCGGAATCCACATATTTATATCGATAGTTGCCTATCGGGACCGTGAGTGGACTGAGAGAACAGCTGATACCCTGCTCAGATATATATACTTTACAATTCTTCCTGAAGTGAATGGTGCAAGATGTAGGCAAAAACTGTATGCAAAACCAAAAAGAGAGATGAAAATTATTCTTTTTTGTTTTGCAACAATATATGCCGCCACCAACACAATTACTTCATCATCAGAGTGAATTTTTTTTTTCTTTTTTAAGTTTAGCAGAATTTTACAGTTGGCTCTGTTTACAAAACACTGCTGATTCATCTACCCTGTTTTAGCTATGTTCCACACCCTCACGGAATAACAAGCATATTCATGGCAGGAATTTTCCGTGGTGCTGGAGACAGGCCTTTACAAACAGAAATATGTTTAAATTTCAAATTATCAGGGGTGCCACAGAAATCACTTCCGCAGGAAAATCACCTCAATTCCATTCCGCCGTGCCTCAGCGGAATCAAAATCGCTCAATATTTATCCAGCGATTTGATTACACCCATAAAACACACCTAAAACGATTCGAATCTTACTCTCTTCCCATATAGGTTGTTCAATTGGTGATTAACTCTCATCCAAATGATTTAGCATTATACATGGTAAGTTAATAAAATAAGCATTTTAGTACTTCACTATTCAATCCGCTGACTTAATTTTCACTTAACGATTCCGCTCTCGATCCGCTGCAGACCGAGGTGGCCACCTAGGGCGATTCGGACTTTCGAAGTTAATACAGTAATGCCACCTTTTTTAAGTCGAATTTGGAGCAAGATATTTAATATTAATTATATTGAAAGCATTCTGTTTTTCTTTAATTAAGCATTACAAAAAATTGCTCATTGCAGTAAAACCTTCTTTACGTCAAACGTGTGCATACTTTTTGTGAAAATTGTGATAGCAATTGTAGTCATTTGTAGTTCTACCAGGTGGCATCGCATCAAAATACAGAACTAACAAACCATTTCTACACATTATTGCCATTGCATTTTTGTCAAGAACCTCTGTTCGAAAACGAGTCCGATGCGCATCTGAGAAGCCTGCTCTGCAAGGTTTGTATTCTAATATGTTGCCTCCGTAGTTCTTCGCTGGCCAACAGTCTCGGTAAAAGCATTTTAATTAGGTATACAGTAAAATTCAGTTGTCTGGTATTTTTTAACAGCTGATTGCTGCCATGCCCGGAGAGTTGCCAGACAACTGCTAGGTTTGACTCGCACGATATGGTATGTTTTTTTTCTTTGAAATTATAAAAGTACAGCTTTGAAAAATCATTATATCATAAAAGAAAAAAATTAAAAACCAATTGCTTTGATATGATAAAATCAATAAAACTGCAAAATGAACCCTATTCGAATTGAATCTTGAAAACTGTCAACCTTAGGCTTAGTTCGAATTTGGTTTGTGACAATGCTAAGAAAAATGAAATCGCTCGGAATTCTGTGGCACGCCGGAAATTTTTAAGCGGAAATCCTCTGCGCGGTTACCAATTTCACTAGTGATTTCTGTGGCACCCCTGTATATCTTAAAATAAAACGTTTTTATATCTAATTAATTTTAACTGTTTCGGAAGCCATCAACAATTTTTGTTTAACATTTTTTGTTATGCTAAACTTTTCTTTGCACGTGCTTGCAACAAAAACTACAATACGTCATTTTTGTTGTGCACAAGTGTTGAGGTTTCCGCAAAAAATTTGTCTGCACCCAACCTTTCACTACAACAAGCGAGCGCGCACTGAACGTTAGGGTCCTGAAACCCGAACGTTTCGGCAGCTGACGAGACCACCTTATATAATTGCATCATGGACGAGACCACCTTATATAATTGCATCATGCACGAGACCTATGGATCGTACTATTTTAACGATCCATTTCTCAAAATCTGATCCATGAATTTTTGCATCAAAAACACTAAATCAGGTGCGTTTACCAACACTATTTGAAGAAGTTTATCACTGATCGCTGATCAAGTTGTTCTGGTGAACGCGCCCAATGTGTGTAACACTGAGAAGGAAACGTTTCCGACCCCATAAAGTATGTATATTTCATGATCAGCATCAATAGCCGAGTCGATATATCCATGTCTGTCTTTCCGTCTTGTTTCTCGCCTAGTTCTCAGGGACTATAAGAGCTAAAGCAACCAAATTTTGTTCCAAGCTCATGTGAATCACATTGCTACAAGTGTATTACAAAATTTCGTCCAGATCCCACAAAAGACGAAAATCTGTGAGGTCCACAGTATCTTACAGAAGCGACTCACAACGTTCCCTGTCGGACATTTTCTTCATGTCTTCAAAATTGTGCATGCTACAGATTTTCGTCCTTTGTGGGTGCGGTAGGAGGCGTTGCAAAATTTGGAAGCAAACTTGATTCAGTGTAATATCTACTTTTGTACCCGTACTTGATCATACATGGTTATACATCTCCTCCGCTAGAGGGCCCACGGTCACTACAAAGGGCAGAGTGTGTGCGAGCGAGAAAGAGAATGAGGCGATCTTATCCAGATTCGGCAATCTGGTAGATATGGTCATTCCCTACGATACTGCGTTTTTAGTTTTCTCGTGTCTTCCAAATTGTAGATGCCACAGATTTTCGTTCTTTGTGGGGGTCGAAAGTGGCCAAGCGAAATTTTGAAATACACTTGTAACAGTGTGAAAGAGTCTGGAAACAAAATTTGGTTGCCCTGGATCTTATAGTCTCTGAGAACTAGGCGACAAACAAGACGGACGGAGCGACAGACAGACAGACATGGCTATATCGACTCGGCTATTGATGCTGATCAAGAATATATATACTTTATGGGGTCGGAAACGTTTCCTTCTCTGCGTTACACACATCCACTTTTACCACAAATCTAATAAAACCCTTAACACTTCGAGTACGGGTACAAAAACTTAAATTCCCTGCGGTTTTTTTTTACGGTATAGTTTTTTTTTGGAATTTAAAATGATGGTATGTACATATTTTTTAATTTCCGTACATGTGTGAATGTATGTATGTACATATGTGAGTATGTAACTTATATATGATACGCCTAGTGGTGAAGAACATTTGCAATTTTTAAAAGCTAATAGGTGGAGCTAATAACTGAAAATTCCAAATTTATACGAATTTTTGGTCACTAAGCTGAAGTAAGTATGTATGTACGTACTATGTACTTCAGTAGACAGAAAAATCTGAAAAAGCATTAAATCCCCGAAGCTCCTTGTGTTTTCATAACTATGATTTGAATTAATTAATTATAATTAAATGAATTAATAAAACCAATAAAATGTAAACAGTTTGGGGATAATCTAATCTTTAATAGAATCAACTTTAGCTGTGATAAAATTCAGTGTTCAAATTCAAAATAATCAGGTGTGCTGCCACCATACTCCCCCGTCCCTTTCCATCCTCCTATAAACATGCTACAGGCATGGCCCTTACACATACATTGTATGTATGTATGTACACATTAACAATCAAAAGTTCTGCTATCTCTTATACTCAACTTAACTCAACGCTCGGTAACGCTCGGTTCGGTTCGGCACGGCACGTGTTTGAGCAGAACTCGGTGCCGGCCAACAACAAAGTCACAACAGCGGAAGCTGATTCATGCGACTCTTGGGCACTCACTCTCGCATGCGCTGTCTCTCAGGGGTATTTCTCTCAGAGCACAGCTCTCATCATATATGTATATATATATATTTCCATATGTACACACAGTATGTGTGAGACAACTTGCCGTATTGTTTCTGTCAACGTGTGTGTGGTGCGCTTGTGTGTCCCACGCAGCCCAACAATCTCTTAGGACTGGAAGCGTTTGTCTCTCTCCTCCCTGCTCCGACGCAAGTGCCTACAGTTTTTCGCTTGCTCGCTCGCTCGTTCACTTTTTCGTTCGTTCTGACTCTCGCTGCATCGTCGGTCGGGCCGTCGTATGCTCGCTCAATGAGCGCTTTTGCTGTTTTAATTTTTGCCTGAAATACATTTTGAGCTAATTTTGTATTGTTAGTTTTGTTTATACCGTCGCTTGTTGGTGTCATTTCGTAAGCAAAAGCTCGTTCAGCACGTATTTAAAAGAATTCAAATTAAAAACCGAATTTTGTAGGCGACACAAAAGAACAGCGGAACGCCACGGTACATACATACATACACATACATGCATACATATGTCATTGCAAAGTGAATAAAAATGGTCTTCTCTTCAGTGCGTGAAGTGCGAGTTCAATTACCACCCAACTTCAACGGGCTCGTTCGTCTATTGTTGGTCGTTTTCGATTCGGGCTGGACCGGACCGGGAATAGAACAACGCGTGGACGAGTACCGTACCGACCAAATTTCCAGCCGTCAGTTGAGTCGAGAAAAGAATAAGCTTAAGAAAATCATGTCTATATTTCCCTGTTAATCGCATACAAAATACTCAAAGCAAAGCGTGTGCTGACTTGTGGACCGGCGGAGTGCCTTGCAGGCAAACGAAATTTTGTTAAATTCGCAACACATCAAGATAAGGCAGAACGGTGATTGCGACGGCGACGTCGGCGCGAGAAAAGCTAATTATAATTGCATTGCATATGTTCTGGTGCATGTTGAAGTGTCTGGTCCGTCAATGTTCGTGTGACCGTGTTTTAAGCCGTATTTTGTTGGTATTGTGGCCACTGTGCCTGCGCGCATTTTTAGACACTCATTTTTTTTCTTCTATTTTTTCCGTGTATTTACATGACAGTTTTGAAAGAAGTGCAAAAAGGTTGTACGTCGGCTGCTGCCCAACTGTTGCACCTCATCGATTTTGAAATCCCAACGAAACCGAAATTGTGCGCTTCTTTTGGCGATGTGCTTTTGCTGAATAATCATCTTACCAAACCCATACCTAGATATGCATGCATGTAGCTGCTTTTACCCTTCGATTCCTTCTATTCCATTCAAAAACACAGACATTACACGACGTTCGTGAAGTAAATACATATGTATGTATGTTTCTATGTAAGTACCCAGTAGTAGTCAAGCTTCAAACTGGAAAGCAACAGACAGCAAAACTGTTATGGATGTGGGACTATACGATGACACACACACCACAAGCAACAACCAACACAAAATACATAGCACAAGATACAAGATACATGTATACATATGTATATGTGTATGCAAATGAATTCACGTGCACCTGTACGTATTCAAAAGCGTGCAAACATATATAAGTCAAAAAAAAGTGCGTTGAAACATTTTCAACTTACGGAGATTTGTTCTGCCTTATCACTGGAACCAACAGTCACAGCCACAGAATTTTTTCATTGACATACAGTAAATGATTTTATATAGATGCATACATATGTATGTGCCTTTGTGCGTAACTGTGAAAAAAAAAACAGAAAAGGCCATGAAAACCGGAACATCTGAACATCTTTTTGTATACTGGTGATCTTGGCACAGCATTCACCTTATCCAATACTCAGTCCCAGTAACGTAACTGATCCAATCGCAATCGTAGTCTCAGTTTTTGTCTCTAGTTTGCAACAAGTGTTATCATATGAACGACAAGGACACCGAAAAATAATAAAGTAACTGAATGGCAGGAGTCCATCCAAATCTAGAAAAGTTCCCTCAAGAAGGTTAAGAAGATTTTAAGTCATTTTCATCACTTCAGTGCGGTACGGTATTGCTTTCCCCGGCGGCAAAGCGTCAATGCCAACGACAGCGCTTTGATTCTATGTATGTATTTTTTTTTGCCGTTCTTGGACGCCCACCGCAGCCAACCCACGGTATTGACTATTCTACTATTTTGCTCTTGTGCACGGTTGTAACTTTTGTGTTTCTTCATCGAAAGCTTAAAGTGGTAAAAACAAAAATAAGGGGAAAATACGAGTAACAAGCAACGTACGAGTAGATGAGACCTTGGGTCTGAAAGCCGACGCTAAAGGTGATGAAGTGAATGTTCATGTAATGTGTGATCCGTTAAGTGAGTAAATCTGCCAAAATACTTACTCAGTTAAATGAAAGCGGCGTCGAGAACCAAATGCCCCTCAACATAAGCTGGAAAAACTAAAATTTCAAAAAAATTCAGAAATATAATCTATTTAACTGAGTCCCCACATCATGGATTGTGATTACTCAAAATTCCTGTACAAAAGTAAGTTTAAATAATGATAAAAATGTATTTAATATCACATGAATGTATGTACATACAGCTGTGTTCAATGAAATAGTAGTGCCGCCCTCATCACTTTCAAAACTCTTGTTAAGACACTTGCAGTTATCCAAATTGAACAAATGATACCTTTTAAAATAGACTGGACTGTTAGCATTAGAAAACCGAATAAATATCCATACATTTGAATTCCATCTTCTTATTTTACATGACATAAGCCGACTACCCATGAAATATGCTGTTCAATGAAAAATAGTATTGTTTTTTTTTTAAATTGAAAAAATCAACGAAACTAAAAAAAAAACATATATTTCATGTTCTTCATGTTTCTTGAGCTTTAATATTTAGTTTTTAATCAATTTGGGTTTCATTGCGAACTTGTAACGGGCCGAACATGGGTCATTAATCTCTTGCCAACGCCTCAATAGGATTTGAGCCAATAATCCTTGAACCACTTGCTAAAACTTTGCTCTGGTTGACGGATTTGCAGTTGCAACAACGTAGTTGGTATTCCAGCATAAGATTTCGATGATTTCGATGTCGCTATATCCAAAACTTTCTTTTATTCTATTATTCGATATCTAAAGTGAGCTTACAGATGGTGGCTTTTTATACCCGTACTCAAAAAAGAGTTAAGGGGTATATTAGATTTGTGGTAAAAGTGGATGTGTGTAACGCAGAAAAGGAACATTTTCCGACCCCATAAAGTATATATATTCTTGATCAGCATCAATAGCCGAGTCGATAGAGCCATGTCTGTCTGTCCGTCCGTCCGTCCGTCTGTCCGTCTTGTTTGACGCCTGGATCTCAGAGACTATAAAAGCTAGGGCAACCAAATTTGGTTTCCAGACTTATGTGATATCACACTGCTACAAGTGTATTTCAAAATTTCGCCGCGCCCCCCCCTTCCGCCACCACAAAGGACGAAAATCTGTGGCAGGCACAATTTTAAAGATACGATAAAACTAAAAACGCAGTATCGTAGAGAATGACCATACCTACCAGATTGCCGAATCTAAATCAGATTGGATCATAATTATAGCCAGAATGACGAAATTAATTTTCAGTTGCTTCCCCCGCCCCCTCCTGCAAGAGACCCACTACTCATTCTCTTTCTCGCTCGCACACTCTGCCGCGTTCAGTGCGCGAGCAACCCCTATCGGCGGAGATATAGAATATAAATGGTACATCTACAGATGTACAATATACATTGTATATGTAGATGTAGATAACAGATGTAGCAAAAAAAAGTAAAATGTAAAATTTTTTTTTTTAATCCAAAAAAATCATAAGCCTAAAAATGTATATACTGACTGAGTACGGGTATAAGTAGAGTCGCGTCCCCAGGAGCGACTCACACGTTCCTTCTCGTTTAAATTTTTTGTTTGTTTTTTCATTTTTAGAAAATCTTATTACATATGTACAGCTGCGAAAAGATAATAGCATCAACATCCCAAGCAATTTTAATATAGTTGCCCTACTCACATTTTCCACTTTAAAGAAACTTTAAGCACATTTTGAGAAAACCTGGGAATAAAAAATGTACATACCTCAGAGAAAGAAGTACATATATGTGCATTGATATTACTTTACAAAAACTATTACAAACAAAGATAACAATATTATTTTCATAAACATTAATAATAACTAATGATTAAAAAAATAACTTTCCATTCATATGAAAAAAGTACATATATGTGCATTCTAAACAAAAATGAAAAATACAAATGAAAAAACTTAAAAAAAAAATTTTGTTTTTGCTTTTTAATAGTACCTTTATATGCTTTTCGTTTTTAGTTAAAATTTGATTTATCCGGGTGGGCATTGAGGTTGGAAAGTTTTTAAGAATTGTAGGGTTAATTTGATCCCATTCCTGGAGCAATGCTTTTTTGAGGTCATTTACCGTATCAAACTGGCGTCCATTCTTATAAATTTTGTTGGATAATATTCCCCAAAGATTCTCTTTGGGTTAAGGTCCGGGCTGATCACTGGCCATTGCAATAAGGGAATCTTCCTAGATTGCAAAAAGTTTTTTGAAAAAGTTTATGGCAGTGCTGCCGTGGTTGCCTTCTGTCGCGCCAATACTTTTGGAAGGAGTCAGGACCGTCAAAGTTAAATTTTTTTCATCAGAAAATTCTAGTCGAGCGGATATGTGGCGCTTCAATAACCTCGGTACAGCGTCGCGGGAAGCATATGTAACCATTTCGATTTCGTTTAAAATTTGATTTATACGTCTGTTGGATATGTCAAGCTTCAGTTGACCTTTGATCTCCATGCAAGACTTGTTGTTTTGAACGGATAGACGACGAATTTGCCTCTTGCACCGCGTATCGATTTCAGTGGGTCTGCCGCTTCGCTTTATTTTTCCATACATTTCCGGATTTTTGAGAAAGTTGGCTATTGTGTTTCTATGCCGATTCAGTCTGGCGGCAATATAAGAAGTGTTCTTGCCAGATTCGGCCGTCCAGTCTCGAGAGTAACCTGCGAGATACATGAACTGCCTAAAGCAGTATAATCCGCCTATCACTACTCTGGCACTAATGACATTGCTGTCACCAGTTGCTAGGAGACTGTTCGTAATCAGTCCTTTGACAGATTGATTACTCCAGATCCCCCGCCAGTTTAATGTCGCGGAAAGGACCTCGACAGCGCCAGACACATTGAAATCTCAATGCACTGCAGTGATAACGTCAGGTCTTTTATATCTCTCACCTTGCGCAGGTGCGCTTGGTCGAGGGACAGTCCATCTGTTACTATCTGCTCATCAATCACGAAAGCGTGATTTTGTCGGATTGCCACCAAGTCAGGTTTACTTCCCGCGGATTCGCCCTGCAAATTCGGCTCGACCTGTATGGCCCTTTTCCTCAAGAATCCTCTTAAGGTTGTTGACCACACAGTTATGTCTTGCTACCCGCTTCCCATGCGTACGGTAGCAATTTTGCAGGATGTGGTTGTTTGGAGTGGGAGATCTTTGTAATAGATAAGAGTACAAACTTGCATACCTACAAAAAATATACCGTTACGTTTATAGAAAATATAAGCAAATTAATAAGTACACATATACTTCTTTCACTGAGGTACGAACATAAATATAAGGGAATATAGAATTTTGATGTAAGAGAAAAGTTTTTCTTGCGTAAAAACACGTTGCAAATTAAAAAGAGGAAAAAGTTAAAGGAATCAATTAATTCCGAGCCATAGCCTATTTTTTTGGGCGTATTTGTAAGTTCCAAGCTTCTTTGACACCAGAAATCATCAAGATTGGAAAATTGCGAAACTCAATCCTTGTTTGATGTTTCGCTTTGACAGGACTGGCTTCTTCCAGCTGATGCGTCCAAAGAGCGAAGCTTCGTTCAGTCTTCTAGCCACTAGTCTCCTTGACACATCCGCACCACATTCATCATTAATTTCCTTCATAATCTCTTAAGAGGATTTAAAACGTTCCGCTTTGCTCTTCCGCACTATAAGACTATCCCTCATAGAATCCGTTTTTCTTACGATTTTTTTATCATCAATAAGTTGGACTAATTTAAGTGCGTTGTACACCATATTTCTGGAGCATTTCATTATTTCGGCTGTTTCAGACGTTTTCTTTCAAGATTCCCTTATTGTGCATATAATCTTCCTTTTTATTTCCGTACTCAAAAAGAGTTAAGGGGTATATTGTATTTGTGGTAAAAGTGGATTTGTTTTACGCAGAGAAGGCAACGTTTCCGACCCCATAAAGTATATACATTCTTGATCAGCATCAATATCCGAGTCGATATAGCCATGTTCGTCTGTCCGTGCGTCTGTCCGTCTTGATGAGCGCCTAGATCTGAGAGACTATTAGAGCTAGAGCAACTAAATTTTGTTTCCAGACTCATGTGATATCACTCTGCTACAAGTGTATTTCGCTACGCCCTCTTCCGGCACCACAAATACCGAAAATCTGTGGAATCCACAGTTTTGAAGATACGATCAAACTAAAAACGCAATGTCGTAGGAAATGACCATATCTATTAGAATGCCGAGTCTGATTAAGATCGGATCATAATTATAGCCAGAATGAAGAAATTCATTTTCAGTTGCTTCCCCCGACACCTTCAGCAAGAGACCTCATTCTTTTTAGCGGAGGAGATGTAGAATCTAAATGGTACATCTATAATCTACATGTTAGATGTAAAATATACATTGTAGATGTAGATAACAGATGTAGCAAAAAAATGTAAAATATAAAATTTTTTTTTAATTCTAAAATTCTAAAAAATCATATGCTCAAAAATGTAAATACTGACTGAGTACGGGTATAAGTAGAGTCGCGTCTTTAGAAGCGACTCGCACGTTCCTTCTCGTTTGTTTTATTTTGAAGGAGGGCTGATGTAGCGATCTAAGCTGACCTGCCGCAACATAAATGAGGGATGGGCAGAGTGGGTGGGGGTGGGAAATAAATACAATATATAAAAATAAAAAATATTATTTGTTGGATTTAATTGAAATTGCACATTTACATATCCCTGTTTTAGAAATACAAAATATATACAAAATTAAATATTCATGTACATAAATATTGAGCAAATGATTTCGGCTTTTGACTTTGAAAATTTTTCAATAAATTCCTTTTATTCCGAGAACTTTTCTATATGTATTTCACTCTTTTTATATATATTAATACAAATATGCAAAGAATTGGTATATGTATATATATACATATGTATGTATGTAGATTTTTTAACTTAAATCAATTACACTACTCGACAAAATTTAACTTTTTATTTAGGCTGTGAACCGAAATGACTTTTTCTGATAGATTTCTGGATTTAAAATTTTTGTAGTAAGGGAGAGGGCCTGGTTGTGGACATAGTTAGGTTTTTGCCTCATAACTTTTGACCAATTGCATATTATACAAACATATGTGTACCAATTTAAAGCTAGAGGCATTAGCTAACTATCAGTGAAGAACTAAATTGATTCCTTCATTCAGAAAAATTTTATCAAGAATTTAGTGAAGTAACCTTTTTCGAGAAAAAAAATATAGGCCTAGTTGTGGACCACCCTGAAAAATCCACTTAAAATTAAAAAATATGAAAGAAAATCACCACAAATAACGAGAAATTGAAAATTTATTTATTTTAAGAGCCTACTGGCTTAAAGAAAAAGAAGGATACGACTTTTTAACATCAATCATCGTAATCAGAGTCGCAATGCTTGCAAGTTAAGTTACTTGCACGCATATTGGGGCACTTCATATGCACCGGACGGTTACATTTATTGCATTCGACGGAATTTGCGGCGGTCAACTATCTTGGCAGAAGGTGCAGACAGATGATGCAAAAATCCTGATCATCGTCCGATAGAGCCTTGGTTCGCTTAGCTGGTGGTTTTGCTAATGATGCCTTCGTCCAAGCTTTTTCTGGACAGAAACAGCTGCCTGCATATTTGTTAGTTTCGAATCTTTCTTAGCTGCATTTTTCTTCAAAGAATTAATGCATTCAGGAAAAGTAAGCACGGAGCTTTCCATCGGCTTTCTATCACGGTTCGAAGGCTTCTGTGGTGTAGCCCTTTGCAGAGGACCAATTTCTTCCATAAGTGATAGACAGCTTATCGAAGATGTACAGTGGTCTTAAACAACAATATTATGCAGCTTTGTAACCAAATACACGTATTAAATACAAAAGACAGGATGTCTACAACAGGTATCATGGCGTGTATCATAACCGGGCCAAACAGACAATTTTTCCAAAAAACCAAAAAATATGTTGTGCATATATTTTGGTTAAAAACGAAAACAATTCATAAACTACAATGACTACACTACAAGGAAAACGAAATACTACAGTTTTTGGACAAAATTTACATCAATTTTTTCGCACTTGAAAAATAATAAAATTTACTTTGAAGTTTTTTTTTCCCCCATATTTTTTGTTATGCTCACAGCATCTAGACCAAAGCAGCTATTTGTTTCGTATTAGCACAAAAACTGCGTATTGTTACCGAATATGACTCCCAATACTCAGATCAGAAGCATCTGCTTGCTGTCCAAGTTTTTGGGGGGTGGGTCACAACTAGTACCTGGTCCACAACGGGGCCCTCTCCCCTACTTTTTTATTTTTTTTATGGTGTCATTTTTTTTAAAGAATTTTTAAAATTCTGGCATTTTTTGTCATGGTGTTTTTCAGAGGTAGTGCTTCTATTTTTCACATAGAACTGTGCAGTTCTGAAAAGCTGACAAATGCAGCTATAAATTCGACCCAGGTCCTTTTGTATCTGCAGCTTAACGCCTGAAAGATATTAAGCAATCAAATTCGAATTTAATCATTTTTTGGGGTATTGTTTTTTCGAAATTTTGACTTTAAAAACTCGGGAAAATTATTCTTGGCCAACATTTTTGGTTTTAGATAGAGGAATTTATTAGGCGTCGTTTAAGGTATTGTTCAAACAAATCTATGGAGAAACGGTGGAGCTAAAATTCGTTAACCAAACCTCAAAACTGAAAAAATAGACAAAAAATACTTTTTGGAAGGTTGCTGGCCCAACTGCCAATTGGAAACAAAGCAAACGAAAAGTTGAATTTTTGGCATTGGACAGAAAACTCAGCTGCGACACGTTCGGCGTATGAACTGGTACATCTATATACTGTATGGTTAGTGGCAAAGGGCAGAGTGTGTGCGAGCGAGAAAGAGAATGAGGCGATCTTATCCAGATTCGGCAATCTGATAGATATAGATATATCCCTACGATACTGCGTTTTTAATTTTCTCGTGTCTTCCAAATTGTAGATGCCACAGATTTTCGTTCTTTGTGGGGGTGGCCAAGCGAAATTTTGAAATACACTTGTAAAAATGTGCAATAACATGAGTCTGGAAACAAAATTTGGTTGCTCTAGCTTTTATAGTCTCTGCGAACTAGGCGACAAACAAGACGGACAGACAGACATGGCTATATCGACTCAAGATGAATATATATATATATTATGGGGTCGGAAACGTTTCCTTTTCTGCGTCACACACATCCACTTTTACCACAAATCTAATGCACTCCTGAACTCTTCGAGTACGGTTATAACAATTTCCTCTTAGGAGAGCAATGAATTAATATTTCTATCAATATTTGAGGAGGAGCAAGAGGGGTAAAGAAAAACTTGATTCAAGGTGATTTCACAGGAGCTGGCACGCGACAAATAAGACGGGCGGATAGCCAGATTTGTGGTCAAAGATGTGTGTAACGCACAGAAGGAAAAGTTTCCGACCCCAGTTTCCCGTTTAAATAAGTGGTCGGCACGCACACACTCACATGTTTTTCTGTGCGATTGTGCGCGTAGCCAGCAGGCAAAACGAAATCAAATGTTATCAACCACTGTTATACACGTGAGCGGCTGCAGCGACTTTTCCTATACCCATTAGATGGGGTCGGTCGATCCCTGATTTGAACTGATAATATATCCAAAAATTTCACATAAATCATAAATTGACATACATATATTCTGACTGAATACGGGTATAAAAGTAGAGTTGCGGCAACAGAAGCGTTCCTCCTCTTTGTCTGTAAAGATATTTCAACTAAAAATCGAACTAATTTTTACCAAAATCGAATCGGAATTCCTTCGCTGTCATATGAACGATAGAAAGCGGCGGCATTTCTTGCCAATTTTGTTTTTTTTTTTTCTGTGAGCAACGGCGGGATATTGGAATTGTTTTATTTTTGTTTGTTTCAAATTCGGTGTTGTCGAAGACAAAAAGCTTTTAATTTAAGACAAACGCGTTCCCGTCCATACGGACTATGGTTACTGTGTGGAAAATGCAAAGACGACGGCAACATCGGCAAGCTCTTAGTTCTTTGGGCGGGTCACAGATAAGATGTTCAATACAAAAATGTTCAAAAGACAAAAATTGTAGAAAAGCTAACTATTCGCGCCGATGTTTGTATACCCTTGCAGGCCCAAGGGTAAATTCAGTAATTCATACTCATGGCTCGGTTGTGCGTTACGTTACAAACGTCTGAACAAAATTAGAATACACTGTAAGGGTATCAAAAAGACACAATTATCGCATCCCTTGCCTGTGAGCTTCCGTTCCTTGGGATGAGGATTTCTCCCCTCCCACTTCGATTTCTACTTTGCGGCTGCAGTCTCATGGATATGTATAGAGTGCAGATGGATGATGCATGGGGATGGAGGCGCAGAGAGACAGGGGACAGGCAGACAGACGAATGAATTTTTTGCAGCAGTTGTTGCTAAATAAGAAATTCCTTATCCCATACCAGTGGTGATAGGAGCTGGGAGATGGGACTGAGAGAAGAGAAGCAGCGGTAAAGGCAACAGCGGCAAAGGCAAAAGCGGGCACAGAAGAAGCAGAAGCGTACCGGGAACCAAAATAAAAGCGCAATGCATACAAGGAGCGCTCACGAGAGTAAAAGAGTACTACAACGTGACATTCCTTACATTATTTTATGTGCCCAAGAAAACATTAAAAAATATTTGTGCGAGTTTCTTGTGCAGAAATTATCAACTTTGGATGGGAAGAATCCTTTTTAAAAAGTTTCTGCTGTTTTGCCATTTCTGCCGGTGGCATTGCTGTTCCCATGCTCCGCTTGTTTATGCGTTTATCCCGTGTAAAAAGAAGAAGAGCATCGAAAAATATGCGACTTTAATTATTTTTTGGAAAATTGATTTTATAATAAAGATTCAAGGGCTACAACGATCATTATTGGCAGCGACAAGGCCAGAAACGGTAAAATGTGAAGATAGGAAAGAGACACATGAGTTAGAATTTTATTCACAAATTCACTATTCAGTAAATCGAAATAAAACGTCTATGTCCTACATACAAAAATATGTTAGATGATAAGCACATACATATGTATGTATGTATGTTCATATGTATCTACCCATCGTCTCTTTTTTACTCTGATATAGAAAGACAATAAAAAAACAAAGGCGGGTAATCGGAGCAGCAATGTAATAAAAAAAATATGTAAAAACACAAAAACTGTAGTCTGTGAAGCTTGCTTTTAGTATCATCACTTCTAAGATTTAGTGTGCCGATCTTGGCAGAGCCTGGCATGGCAATTGGAGGCATATTGACTTAGCTGGTGGGTTATGTACATAAGTTATAATGTTATTTCCTGGACTCCATCTTCCCTAATTTCACTTAATGACTAAAATAAAAATATTAGTGGTTTCCATACCGCACCGTCCGTTGAACCTGGACGGCACTGGACGAGGAAGATTGTGTGACAGAGAGCGAGAGTGTGGCAGGTAAGTCATCCTCAAATTTAAGCCATGAGTGGGTCTGCAGCGGGCGTGGCAAACATTTGAAAAAGCCTTGATTTAGGCTTGTGATATCACAGGCGCTTTTGAACAAAATCCGGTTGCTCTAGCTGTTATAGTCACTGAGAATTAGGCGATAAACAAGACGGACATGGATATATTAGCTATTGATACTTTATACTTTATGGGGTCGACAACGCTTTCTTCAGGCTGTTACATTCATCTATACGAATCTAATATACCCCTTTACTCTTTGAGAAGCAAGCGGGTATAAAGACGACAAGGCAGCTACTGAGCGAGAATAATAAGTTGCCGACCGACTCCGTAGCGGAAGACACTCAAAGCGGTCGTATAGACAAGGCCATGGGGATGAAAAGGGAGAAGGTTATGGAGAAGGGCAAGGGGGAGCCGAGGAAGAGTCGAGAGTCAAAGGCAGTGGTGGTGGTGGAAACGGTGACCGGGAAAAGAAGGGAGGGGAGGCACAAGAGCTCTGGGTATGTTCCGCGGAGCAAAAATAGCCAAACCCAACATGGCGGATGTTGCAAGGAATTTATTTTTACTTTAAAGTAAGAAATTTTTGGAATTCCCAAACGCTGAAAAATGTTGAAAACGACACAAGAAAGCACATACATACCGACATACATACATACATATACATATGTATGTATATATGTGTATTAATTCGTGTATATATAAATGCACATAATAAATGTGAGTAAATATGTACACTAAAGACTCGCACAAAAAGAGGAAAAGGAGCGTTTGGAACAATATATGGGCAACTACATACATACATAAAATGATATAAATACAGCTATGGATACGAACAACATAAAACAGAACAGCTGACATGACATCACAGAGCTAAAAGCAGGTCTAGGAATCAGTCAAAGTTAAATCGTGCCTCGGTCTAACCTATCACCAACTGGAATTTTTGTGGACCAGCCTCAGCTTACGGACGAAAAACTAAGATGCCCGTAGAACTTTGCCATAGTCATTTGGCGTGGAGTGGAGACTGTCGCTATATACAGGAGTGCCACACAGGCTATCAAACCAACCGAATTCCAGCTGAGTTGGTTCTCTAGGTGCCGTGCCACAGCATGATGTCTCGGTTAGTTTTAAAATCTCTAGTACTATGACCAGAGATCTGGTTAAATTCATTGTTGAACACACACTTTACTAAGAGAAAGTGTTACAGTTTAGGATATTTTCTTAAATTTTATTTGTTTTAGTCCCCCTATTTTCATTCTGCAAAATCTCTAGTAGGATTATCATCCGGTGTCGACGTCCAAAACCAGCTCAAAAGAAAATCTGGCCACTTAGTTCTTCCGACATTTAATTTATTTCGGAGTGCGAAATTCGAATGATATATTGCATTGAATGATTTTAAATTAAAGATAAAAAAATAACTTCAGTTTACATCTTTTAAATTGCCAGTGTGTAATTAGTGAAGAAACTGCCGCTCCAATTATTTACATTAGGTGGTTTTGTTATGTGCTAACGTAAATGTCTAAAAGTAAAATAAAATTGTTCATAGAAGTGGGCCTGTTAGGAAATTCTATGTGATATATGTACAACTATTGTTGCGCTCTTGTTGCGCAGTGGAAAAAATTAACTCTATAAAAGCGGAAATATAATCAAAAGTAACGTGCACACGGATTGTCTAGAAAGGGCCGAATTCTTGTCCTTCCCAACGATCCGACACCCGAAAAACGTAGCACCGTTGCCAACTGCAGGCATCTGAAATGGATGATTCCGTGTCTGTTTACAATGTCCATCCACCGGAGACTAGCGGGAAACGCATAACTGCTGCCGGCGCTCATGAAACATTGAACTTGATAAAACATGTGAACTCCTTTGAACCTGTAAGGACCGGCGTTTCATAACGATTCGAAAATCAATTACAATGCGGACAGATCCTAAATGATTGGAGAAATATCTGTCATTTGCTTTCATTTGAAGGCATTGAAATATATCGGCGAAATTTGTCAGGTGTTAGGTGTTTGAGTGCTCCCAATTTCAAAAAGTCCGCCCACCGCTGGCTTTTATTGTTGCTACCTTTATTCGCACTCGTTGACTGTAATCGCTGCCGTCGTTATGGCACAATGGTCTGAAAAAACCTACATATGTACTTACAAATATCGTAGGAATACTAGTTTAGTTACCGACTGCGGACGGACAAGTGCTTTGTCGATTGCACAAATCTGCAACATCAACAGTAGCGGCAACTGCATGCTTGCGCTTTTACGGTTGCGCAATCCGTGCCACCGAAACATACGGTTTTGCTCGCTCATGTGCTCGCTTGTTTCTTTACACAATCATGCACTGAATTTCCTTTTATTCTACACTTGCAGAGTAGAATAAATTTGTTTAAGTGTGCTTGTTGCACATATCGCAGCTTCTCCGATCCGATAAAGTATGTACATATGTTCTTAATGTGCAACAGCAACCTAATCAATGAGCAGAGTCTTTTGTAACGGTATAAAAATTACAAGCTATAGCTTAACGCAATAGAGAGGGGAGAGGGGATAGCTTTATTATAAAGGTCGAGTACTTGTAATGTGGCTCGGCAACCGACATTTCGATATTTGCGACATTTTAAAATATAAGTCAAATAAATTAGAACGAGCTGGAATGGAACGTTGTGAGCCGCGACAAGGTCAAGCGGCTCGCTCTTCTTTTAAACCCAATACTTTGTCGGTATATGGAATCTTATCTTTTATTTATTTGATGTCTCTTGATGTGGCTGTTCGCAAAAACGACGAACTGATATCTTGTTTAATGTGGGAGGGAGAATTGAAGGACAGCCAACCCAAATCACGAAATCTAATTCGTACAATTCGTTTATCCCCTTTCCACCGCACACTAGGAAGGGTGTGTAAGCGAGAGAGAGAATATAGAGAGGGAGAGGGTGAGTAAACGCGTGCTAAGATAATTGATTTGTTTATTCTGGCTACAATATGATCCGATATGATCCAGATTCGACAACCTGGAATATATGGAAATTTTCTATGGCAAGAATTTTTTAGTGTTCTCATATTTTAAAAATATTACTCTTCGAGTATCGGGTACAAAATTTGTCAGATGTATTTGAATATCTGCATCGGAAGGCAGATTCGAGTCATATACCATGACGCTCAATAAGCCGCTGGGAATCTTACTTTTAGAGAGATACAATCCAATCAAAGTAATTTATGCATACTTATATATGTATGTACATTCCCCTGAAGCATATGTTTATGTACATATATTCAGGGGAAGGGTGCGCATATTTAGAAAAATTGCATTTTGGGGGAAAAAAGTTGTACCGTGCTATTGACACCACTGAAAAATCCGCTTAAAATAAAAAAAATGTGAAAGGAAATCACCCCAAATAAAAATGAAATGAAAGTTTATTTATTTTAGGATTCTTCACTGGCATAAAAAACAAAAAACGATGAGACGTTTTCACATACCTCATCGCAATCAGAAGCAAAATGCTTGCATGTGAAATAGCGCTTTTGACTTGGCTAAAAACACGTAAAATGCATAATAGCTGTGCTAAAATACGTTACGTTAACAAATACACGCATTGAATACAACAATACCAGGGTGCCTACAACTGGGATCATGACGTGTGTCATATCCGGTCCTGACAGGCATTTTTCCCAAGGGACCAAATAATTATTTTATGCATATATTTTTGATAAAAACTACTACAACGACAACACTGCAAGGAAATCGAAACACTAAAATATTGTATCGCACTTCAAACATAACTAAATTCAGTTTTAGGTTTTTTTGTTCTTAAAATGTTCTTTATTATGCTCACAGAACCTACACCAGTGTAGATATTTGTTTCGTTATCAGCACAACAACTTTGTATTGTCAACAAATATGGCTCGCAATACTCAGATCAACGGCATCTACTTGCTGTCCTAGTTTACGTGGGTGTGGTTGCAACTATACCCTGTCCACGGCAGGGGCCTTTCCCCTACATACATATGTATGCATATGTTTTATGGATGAGCATCAATAATCGAGTCGATATAGCCATGTCGCCTGGATCTTAAAGTCTGTCTGTTATGAGCGTGAGAAACCAAATTTTGTATGTAGACCATTGGTATTACACACTGAAGCAAATGGCGAAAATCGATGGCATCCAAAATTTTCAATATAAGAAAAACCCGACTGTTCCATATTATTCACACAATAAAGACGTGAATTTGAGAGACTGACTGAACTGTACAAAATTAAAGATTCATTAAATACCTAATATAAAATTAACTATAAAAAAATGATTGCCTCGGTTCTAAAACTATTGCTTGTTGCTTGTTTTATAATGTTTTAACTTATATGTACATACATTTGCACGACCCTTGAGTCGAGAGTCTAAATATAGATTCTACTAAATAAAGATTCTACCAAGCTCTGATTAATGATTATAATTTTCTTTAGAGAGGGTGGAAACATTTGGTTGCTGATATGGAATGGTGTTTGGAGGGCATTGTCCTTTATGTAGTATACACATTAAAAATTCCATTCTACACCATGGTTTTGGATATGGATTTGGCGTTTATTCACAGACGCCGACAAGATGGCAGTCATCCAGCTAGTCATTTAACCAACCATTCGATTCCATAAAGCATACGAACAAATATTCGCCTCAGTGCGGGGGTGCGCCTGTTCATCGCTCAGACTGCCTGTCGTCTATCTCACATTCAGTACATATTTCCAATTAATAGTTGCTCATTGCTTGCCGAAAAGCAGAGAGAAATATCATCGACCAAAAACTGAAAGAAGTTCAATGCCATTCCACAGTCGTTATAACACACAATTTTAATCAATCAGTAAACGTCTACATATGTATGAAGATGTACATATACATATGTATATGTACAATAAATCATACATACACATGTGTGCCGAATGAGCATGCGTACTTTGGAAGCTCTGGCTGAAATTAATTCGTAGGTACTATTTTGTCGATCTTCATGAAACTTTAAGCATAGGCCATCGAGATGACCATTACCCACGTCCAATCAGACAGGCAGTAAACAATCCCTTTAGCTTCCCCATCCTCTGAGCACACAAAAATAAAAAAATCGGCAAGAACCTTTTGAATCGAATTTTGGATCGTATTAAGATTTAACGTTCCCAAGTTTCATTCGATTTGGGGCCCTGTTTCATAAGGCTGCCATATAACCGTTCGAGGTAGGCAAGTGTTTATTAATATAATTTGCGAAGGCTTTCACTTAATTCTTTATTAACATAATCTTTTCGTCATTTAAATGTTTTTGACTTATATTTTGCAATATGTGCTGTGTAGAAAAATGTTATTTATTCTAAATCGTGTGGATTTGGAGAAAGAGGCAGCCTCCACGAAATAAAATTTAAACGGCTTTTTATACAACAAAACGAATCTTAATTGCAAAATAAACAACAACAAAATATATGACTCATTGATGCATTGAAATGAATTTGACACCATTACCAGTGCACTTGAGCTTGTGCCCTTTTTATACCCGTAATCAAAAAAAAGTTAACGGGTATATTAGAATTGTGGTAAAAGTGGATGTGTGTAACGCAGAGAAGGAAACGTTTCCGACCCCATAAAGTATATATATTCTTGATCAGCATCAATAGCCGAGTCGATGTAGACATGTCTGTCTGTCCGTCTGTCTGTCTGTCTGTCCGTCTGTCTGTCCGTCTTGTTTGACGCCTGGATCTCAGAGACTATAAGAGCTACGGCAACCAAATTTGGTTTCCAGACTCATGTGATATCACACTGCTACAAGTGTATTTCAAAATTTCGCCCCGCCCCCTTCCGACCCACAAAGGACGAAAATCTGGGGCAGGCACAATTTTAAAGATACGATAAAACTAAAAAAGCAGTATCGTAGAGAATGCCCATATTTATCAGATTGCCGAATCTGAATCAAATCGGATAATAATTATAGCCAGAATGAAGAAATTAATTTTCTGTTGGTTCCCCCGCCTCCTCCAGCCAGAGACATTCTACTCTATCTCCTTCTCGCTCGCACACTCTGCCGCGTTCAGTGCGCGTTCAACCCCTAGCGGAGGAGATGTAGAATATTTATGGTACATCTATAATCTACATGTTAGATGTAAAATATACATTGTAGATGTAGATAACAGATGTAGCAAATAAATGTAAAATGTAAAATTTCTTTTTAATTCTAAAATTCTAAAAAATCATGCTCCAAAATGTAAATACTGACTGAGTACGGGTATATACATTTTTGAGCATAATTTTTTAGAATTTTAGAATTTCACATTTTTCTATCTACATCTGTTATCTACATCTACAATGTATATTTTACAGGCGGGAGAACCAATTGAAAATTAATTTCTTCATTCTGGCTATAATTATGAACCGATCTGCGATTCGGCAGTCTGGTAGATATGGTCATTCTATACGATACTGCGTTTTCAGTTTTATCGTATCTTTAAAATTGTGCCTGCCACAGATTTGCGTCCTTTGTTTGTTGCCCTAGCTCTTATAGTCTCTGAGATCCAGGCGTCAAACAAGACGGACAGACAGACGGACAGACAGACAGACAGACGGACAGACAGACATGTCTACATCGACTCGGCTATTGATGCTGATCAAGAATATATATACTTTATGGGGACGGGGCGAAATTTTTAAATACACTCGTAGCAGTGTGATATCACATGAGTCTGGAAACGAAATTTGGTTGCCCTATCTCTTATAGTCTCTGAGATCTAGGCGCTCATCGAGACAGACAGACAGACATGACTATATCGACTCGGCTATTGATGCTGATCAAGAATATATATACTTTATGGGGTCGGGAACGTTTCCTTCTCTGCGTTACACACATCCACTTTTACCACAAATCTAATATACCCCTTAACTTTTTTTTGAGTACGGGTATCAACACCTCAAAATTGGATCTGAATAAATTAGTCTGTGCAACAAAAAAAAGTGAATTCGTCCGAACAGCTGTGGCAGCCCGATGTGGTTGTCGATAAGTCTGTGTTAACCATAACAGAGGCATTTTTGTATGAGCTGGCACTAACGCGTGGGTATAACAGCAGTTAATTTTGTCAGAGCGCCTTGAAATGAAAAGTATGACTTTTGGCTGAAAACGTACAACGCAAAAGTAAGTGAAATACGGAGACTCCCTGATAGACAAAACATGGAACAATTGGACAGAAACACTTAAAATCGTCACAAATATTGGTAAACTATAGTTTAACATACCTGGAAAATCGTTTTCCATACTAATCCTTTTCAGTTTAAAAAAAACTTTTGCCAGAACAAGGAATCAATGTTGTAAAAACAAACTAACAAAAACCACTGTGCGATGGTCAACTTATTTCAACAGGCATTCAGAGTCCTGTGTTGTTCGGTCGGTGGCTGCTTCTTTGATAATTGAATTCTGTTGGATTTTCGGTAGGGTGCATTTTTTTGCGCTTATGCAGACTCAACGACCCACCAATCAAATGGCAGACGCCCTTTCATTGTTGTTAATTTAAATGTCTACTGAAATACAGAAATCCGGATATTGGGCCTGTAATAGCAACTGCATCAGCAGTGGCAGCTTCATGTGTGTTTCCTACCATGGGCGTAACATGTGTACATGTTAATTAACAATTCCAGCTGAAGCTGGAATTTTATGGGTGGATGAGGGAGGGTGGGCTATTGGACAGAAGCCCTTCACCCTCTGCCTGGTAAGAATTTTTCAATTCTTGAACTGAAGTGAAGCTCTCCTTCTTATGTGAGAGCAATGGCAACACAATATTTAAATGGGTTTCTCTTATTGAGTTATTTGTCGAAATAAAAAAGAACTTTCCCAAAAATTGTACCTTGAACAATATAAAAAGCCCTTCAATCGGCCATAAAAACTGTGTAGCTTTGGCTCTAAGATGTAAACACATTGTTACCGGCGTTCCATAGATACGAGTAAAATATTGCCAAATCCATCATTGTTTGGGTGGCCATATGGAAATGTTTTTGTCTTGTGCAATAGCAATAGTGCATTACGATTTGCCGAAGTAGTCCCGTAGCAAATCGTTAAATTGTTCCTGTGAAAGAGGCTTGTAAGATATCCATTATCTTCAATAGTCATTGCTTCAAACCGTTGTACCATGCTACGAAGAAAATATGTATCTCCATTTTTATACCTGATACGACGAGTTAAGGGCTTAGCTAGCTCGAAATAGTTGAGAAATTGAATATCTTACAGTGCAAGTATTTGGCATATGTCCTTTATATCAGATGTCTGATGAACTACGAAATGTACTGAAGTGTAGGTCAGAATTATATATAGCTTTTCGGTATATTTACACTTCTTCGTTCAAAATATATATTTGAATTCAAAATCTATGATTATACAGTTACTCTTCATTTAAATTTATAATTAATTTGTTTAAATAAGCTCGATGACTGTTTATTTCCATCATTTCCGGCATTGCTCCTGTTTGTTGAAAGTTCTCTTTGAGAATTCAAGTTCATATTTTTTAAAAGCTATGTATGTATGAATTCTCTGCTTCAGGCAGATTGCCCAATGGACAGTTTATAATACTTAGAATTAAATGAGCACGTTGAGCACGCTTTCGTGCATGTCGCTTTCGACCGACGCCAAAAATCCGAGTATCTGACGAATTTTAAATTTTTCAATTCTCTCAACACCCCCCCACACCCTCCGCTTAAAAATTAATAAGTTCGTTCTTAGTTGGGAAAGTAAGAACCCCTATTGCTTGAAAAATGTCAACCGATGGCGATAAAGTTAACAATTTCGTATTCACACGTTCCGAAATATCACCGAAATTCACGTCTTTTTTATGTCACTCAAGAAAACAGTCCCAACGTACAGTCGGTCGAATTCCTCGTTTATTTATGATTCTGGATGATATTTTTGCATCTTTACAATATTGAATTCGAAATGGTTTTATGGGTCGAAAGAAAGGAAGGAGTCGGTAGAAGCTGTACTCACTGCCTGTGTGTCTGGCAGGTCTGTTTTCGATTTTTATACCCGTACTCAAAAAAGAGTTAAGGGGTATATTAGATTTGTGGTAAAAGTGGATGTGTGTAGCGCAGAGAAGGAAACGTTTCTGACCCCATAAAGTACATATATTCTTGATCAGCATCAATAGCCGAGTCGATATAGCTATGTCTGTCTGTCCGTCTGTCCGCCCGTCTTGATGAGCGCCTAGTTCCCAGAGACTATAAGAGATAGAGCAACCAAATTTGGCTTTCCGACTCATGTGATATCACACTGCTACGAGTGTATTTCTAAATTTCGCCGCGCCCCCTTCCGCCCGCACAAAGGACGAAAATCTGTGGCAGGCACAATTTTAAAGATACGATAAAACTAAAAACGCAGTATCGTTGAGAATGACCATACCTACCAGATTGCCGAATCTAAATCAGATCGGATCATAATTAAAGCCAGAATGAAGAAATTAATTTTCTGTTGGTTCCCCCGCCTCCTCCAGCCAAAAACACGATACTCATTCTCCTTCTCGCTCGCACACTCTGCCGCGTTCAGTGCGCGAGCAACCCCTAGCGGCGGAGATGTAGAATATAAATAGTACATCTATAGATGTATAATATACATTGTAGATGTAGATAACAGATGTAGCAAAAAAATGTAAAATTTTTTTTTTTAATCCATAAAAATCATAAGCCTAAAAATGTATATACTGACTGAGTACGGGTATAAGTAGAGTCGCGTCCCCAGAAGCGACTCACACGTTCCTTCTCGTTTCTCTTCCGTTTGCAGTTTAAAAGTTTTTTGTGAACTATGTGGACTATGTGGATCAGCGATGCCCAAAATCAGCATACGGCTGGGCACTCACCATTACTCCCAAACAAAAACACAAATACAAGCATCAACAAAAACACATTGAAATCGTGTGCGGCAAAAAAAATTACCGTAATTTTTGCTTTCGAGCGATCGCATACACACAAATATGTTGGCATGTGTTGGGTTTTCGGTATGTTGGTACACAGCACAAACTGTGTATGCATACAAGAATTGGTTTCCTATGCTGAGGGCAATTACAAAAACAAATGGGCTCCGTGGGCAATGGGCCTGGGCACCGCTGATGTGGATCATTATAAATCATTATGCTTGAGAAGTATTAAAGTAATTTCACACTTTTTGATTTGATTTAGGAGGACGCAAGCCATCAACTCTATTGCATAAATTTAACTTATATACGCCTGTACACTATCAGTACATACTCGTACTGTTTATAAACATGTAGCTGAGTTTTTTTAAACTGTAGAGTGCGAGGACAATGCTGATATTTCAAAAATGGTCCTCTACCCAGTGTAACACCATGTTTTGGAGAATTTAGAACTTTAATAACACTTCTCAACAACATTGTACATTTTCTTTTGGCTGTGGACCAAAATTACTTTTTCTGATAGATTTCGAGATTTAACGAGAAGGAACGTGTGAGTCGCTTCTGGGGACGCGACTCTACTTATACCCGTACTCAGTCGGTATACATTTTTGAGGATATAATTTTTAGAATTTTAGAAATAAAAAAAAAATTTTACATTTTACATTTTTTTGCTACATCTGTTATCTACATCTACATCTACAATGTATATTTTACATCTAACATGTAGATTATAGATGTACCATTTATATTCTACATCTCCACCGCTAGGGGTTGCTCACCACTGAACGCGGCAGAGTGTGCGAGCGAGAAAGAGGATGAGTAGCGGTTCTCCTGCTGGAGGAGGCGGGGGAAGCAACTGCAAATTAATTTCTTCATTCTGGCTAAAATTATAATCCGATCTGATTCATATTCGGCAATCTGGTAGATATGGGCATTCTCTACGATACTGCGTTTTTAGTTTTATCGTATCTTCAAAAATGTGCCTGCCACAGATTCGTCCTTTGTGCGGGCGGAAGGTGGCGCGGCGAAATTTAGAAATACACTCGTAGCAGTGTGATATCACATGAGTCGGAAAGCCAAATTTGGTTGCTCTATCTCTTATAGTCTCTGGGAACTAGGCGCTCATCAAGACGGGCGGACAGACGGACGGACGGACGGACGGACAGACAGACATGGCTCTATCGACTCGGCTATTGATGCTGATCAAGAATATATATACTTTATGGGGTCTGAAAATTTTCCTTCTCTGTGTTACACACATCCATTTTTACCACAAATCTAATATACCCCTTAACTCTTTTTTGAGTACGGGTATAAAAATGTTTGACTAGTGTAATTTTCTGTCGTCATCTACAGCGGCGATATCCACTCAAAGCTTTTTATTGCACTAAGATTTATTTTTTACGAAATTTTGACTTTAAAAACTCAGGAAAAGTCGAAAAAGTTCTCTATTTTTATACCCGCACTCAAAAAAGAGTTAAGGGGTATATTAGATTTGTGGTAAAAGTGGATGTGTGTAACACAGAGAAGGAAAATTTTCAGACCCCATAAAGTATATATATTCTTGATCAGCATCAATAGCCGAGTCGATAGAGCCATGTCTGTCTGTCCGTCCGTCCGTCCGTCCGTCCGTCTGTCCGTCTTGTTTGACGCCTGGATCTCAGAGACTATAAAAGCTAGGGCAACCAAATTTGGTTTCCAGACTTATGTGATATCACACTGCTACAAGTGTATTTCAAAATTTCGCCCCGCCCCCTTCCGCCGCCACAAAGGACGAAAATCTGTGGCAGGCACAATTTTAAAGATACGATAAAACTAAAAACGCAGTATCGTAGAGAATGCCCATATCTACCAGATTGCCGAATATGAATCAGATCGGATCATAATTAAAGCCAGAATGAAGAAATTAATTTTCTGTTGGTTCCCCCGCCTCCTCCAGCCAAAAACACGATACTCATTCTCCTTCTCGCTCGCACACTCTGCCACGTTCAGTGCGCGAGCAACCCCTAGCGGAGGAGATGCAGAATATAAATGGTACATCTATAATCTACATTTTAAATGTAAAATATACATTGTAGATGTAGATGTAGATAACAGATGTAGCAAAAAAATGTAAAATGTAAAATTTTTTTTAATTCTAAAATTCTAAAAAATTATGCTCCAAAATGTAAACACTGACTGAGTACGGGTATAAGTAGAGTCGCGACCCCAGAAGCGACTCACACGTTCCTTCTCGTTTAATTCTAAAATTCTTAAAAATTATGCTCCAAAATGTAAACACTGACTGAGTACGGGTATAAGTAGAGTCGCGTCCCCAGAAGCGACTCACACGTTCCTTCTCGTTTGTGTATAGGTTCATTAATTAGGCGTCTTTTAAGGTATTGCTCATTAAAATGTATGGAGAAACTTTGGAGCTAAAATTCGTTAATCAAACCTAAAAAATGAAAATAATGAACAAAAAATACTTTTGGTAGGTTGCGGGCCAAACTGCCAATTGGGAAGAAAGGAACGCGATCAGGTACCAAATTGACAACCCTTTTCGAAAAAAAGTAACTGTCAACAACATTTGAAGCTTAGTACTCAGATCGAAAAAAACACCTCGCGAACAGAATCAGGGTTGATATTCGTATGAAACCGATAAGAAATGTTTTACGGCAAAAACTGTTTTCTAGGCTCTGTACGGAAGGCGGTACCACTAACCATACAGTATTTTTTTTTGCATTTTTTTGCTTTTTATTTTGCATTAATAGATACATAATATTTTTGCAAAAATCATTTATTCGGTTTGGAACAGTGCCAATTTAAAAGAGGCAGAAACTGTTTCTAAATTTAAGACACTTCGTAGCGTTGCGACGCAATCCGTCGACTACTACAACAGACAGATTGCGAGAAAGAAAGACATTTAAATCCATACATATGTACATCTGTAGATGCATTTGTCGATTTATTTATTTGTGTGTTGCGTGCATTTTCGTTATGTATGTATAAATTTATAGATTTCTAAATCGTGTTTTCTAACGAATTGTGCGAACGGTGGGGTGAGTCTGTAATGCTCTGCGGAGATCCACCGAGACGGTCCAATCCGACCAAACGAAGCTTTGACTTCGCCTATGTTAGTTAAATTTAGTTATTGTCCAAGTGGTAATTATACCCGTACTCAAAAAAGAGTTAAGGGGTATATTAGATTTGTGGTAAAAGTGGATATGTGCAACGCAGAGAAGGAAACGTTTCCGACCCCATAAAGTATATATATTCTTGATCAGCATCAATAGCCGAGTCGATATAGCCATGTCCGTCTGTCCGTCTGCCCGTCTTGTTGAGCGCCTGGATCTCAGAGACTATAAGAGTTAGGGCAACCAAATTTGGTTTCAAGACTCATGTGATATCACACTGCTACAAGTGTATTTCAAAATTTCGCCCCGCCCCCTTCCGCCCCAACAAAGGACGAAAATCTGTGGCAGGCACAATTTTGAAGATACGATAAAACTAAAAACGCAGTATCGTAGAGAATGCCCATATCTACCAGATTGCCGAATATGAATCGGATCGGATAATAATTATAGCCAGAATGAAGAAATTAATTTTCTGTTGGTTCCCCCGCCTCTTCCAGCCAGAGACACACAACACATTCTCTCTCTCGCTCGCACACTCTGCCGCGTTCAGTGGGCGAGCAACCCCTATCGGTGGAGATGCAGAATATAAATGGTACATCTATAATCTACATGTTAGATGTAAAATATACATTGTAGATGTAGATGTAGATAACAGATGTAGCAAAAAAATGTAAAATGTAAAATTTTTTTTTTTCTAAAATTCTAAAAAATCATATCTCAAAAATGTATATACTGACTGAGTACGGGTATAAGTAGTGTCGCGTCCCCAGAAGCGACTCACACGTTCCTTCTCGTTTTACTTGTGCATATGTATATGCATATATGGTATACAAAAGCCTTTGCTCTGCCCAGAAGAGAGAAGTTAGCTTTAGAGTCTAAAGAGTCTAGGGCTTACACTAAAAATTAAGGACATTTAAATAGATACAAATAAATTGAAAAACTAAGATGCACTTCCACTATGATATTTAACGCATTAACTATAAGAAAGATTGAAAATCGAGCTGGTATGCGAAAATTACTCTATTAGAAGATGGTATATTTGTACTATATAGCAGGACTATGGCGTTGGCATCCTCAAAAGTTACGGGATGCGATTTGAAGTCGACTGATTAAATATTCAATAAGTTTTGCAAAACTACGCCTATGAGTCAAACGGAACATGGGTGTACGACTCAAGTTTAAAACGAGAAGGAACGTTGTGCGACTCTACTTTTATACCCGTACTCAGTCAGTATATGTATATGTATGTGAGCTTATGATTTATATGGAATTTTGAAATACACTTGTAACAGTGTGATATCACATGAGTCTGGAAACAAAATTTGGTTGCCCTAGCTCTTATGGTCTCTGATAACTTGGCGACAAACAAGACGGATGGAAGGACAGCCGGACGGACGGACAGACGAACAGACAGACAGAGACTCAGCTATTGATGCTGATCAAGAATATATGTACATATATACTTTATGGGGTCGGAAACGTTTCCTTCGCTGTGTTGCACACATCCACTTTTGCCACAAATCTAATATAGCCCTTAACTCTTCGAGTATGAGTATTTAAAAGAGCATGTTGGCTGGACGGTATGAGCATTATTATACCCGAAGAGTTATTATCGTCGATAATGACCATGTCTACCAGATTATTGATTCTGGATCAGATTGGATCATTATTACAGCCAGAATGAAAATTAATTTGTAGTGGTTACCCCCAACCCTTTCTGCACTGCAGCGCTACTTATTCTCTCTCTCGCTCGTACTCACTCTGCCCTGTGCAGTGTACGTGCGCCCTCTAGCGGAGGAGATGTTGAATCTACATATGTATGTATATACCGACTAAGTATGGGTATTAAAAGTGGAGTCGCGGCCACAGAGGCGACTCACAATGTTAATTATACCCGTACTCAAAAAAGAGTTAAGGGGTATATTAGATTTGTGGTAAAAGTGGATGTGTGTAACACAGAGAAGGAAAATTTTCCGACCCCATAAAGTATATATATTCTTGATCAGCATCAATAGCCGAGTCGATAGAGCCATGTCTGTCTGTCCGTCTGTCCGTCTGACCGTCTGTCCGTCTGACCGTCTGTCCGTCTGGTTTGACGCCTGGATCTCAGAGACTATAAAAGCTAGGGCACCCAAATTTGGTTTCCAGACTCATGTGATATCACACTGCTACAAGTGTATTTCAAAATTTCGCCCCACCCCCTTCCGCCCCCACAAAGGACGAAAATCTGTGGCAGGCACAATTTTGAAGATACGATAAAACTAAAAACGCAGTATCGTAGAGAATGCCCATATCTACCAGATTGCTGAATATGAATCAGATCGGATCATAATTATAGCCAGAATGAAGAAATTAATTTTCTGTTGGTTCCCCCGCCTCCTCCAGCCAGAGACACACTACTGATTCTCTCTCTCGCTCGCACACTCTGCCACGTTCAGTGCGCGAGCAACCCCTAGAGGAGGAGATGCAGAATATAAATGGTACATCTATAATCTACATGTTAGATGTAAAATATACATATACTACATACATGTAGATAACAGATGTAGCAAAAAAATGTAATATGTAAAATTTTTTTTTTTTTCTAAAATTCTAAAAAATTATATTTCAAAAATGTATTTACTGACTGAGTACGGGTATAAGTAGAGTCGCGTCCCCAGAAGCGACTCACACGTTCCTTCTCGTTTTATTTTATTTTATTATTTGAAACACAGTTAGCAAAAAGCATTGATTGTGCTAGTATTTTAGTCATATCGTCTTCTGAAAGCCATACTTACATACATACATATGCATATATATATGTACATAAGTATATACGTATTTATGTACCTGGAACACGCTCCCGCACTTTCCATACATCAACTTGTTTGCTCGTAAAATAAGCACATACATACATTAAAGACTAAAATCAAGTTAAACGAGTAATAGTAGGTGCATTCATACGAACAAACATACAGGTACATACATACATATATACATACAAACACGCATACATGCTTATGCGTGGTTTATTTGTGTTCTGGGAGACTATCCCAGCACAATGCCGATAAACTAGAAGAAAAAAACACGGTTGCCAGACAAACAGCGGTGACTGAAGAGCTTCGCAGTCGGGTTCGATGCTAGTTTTCTCGGCAGCTGTGTCATTACTGAGCGTGGTGTTGGGACGAGCAATTGGATTAGCTTAAGGGGTCTGCAAGGCCCTATCTTATGTGCATAGCAAAGGGCTCTTCTGCTGCGCTGCCGCTCACGTACTCGTGTATAACAGTGGTTGATAACAATACGTTCCGTTTTGCCTGCTGTATACGCACACAATCGCATTGAAAACATGTGATTGTGTGCGTGCTGACTACTTATGTAAATGCATGTTTTTCTGGACAGTTACTTGACCTGTCCACCTGATGATAGAGCAAATAGGCGATTGATGCAGTCGATCTTGTCGCTCATTGTTAGATTCCATGATACCAGCGGCTATGCTGTAATCATTTTTTATTAAATCTTTCAACTGTTTAAACGCGTTTAAAAAAGGGACGTGTGACGCGAGAGAGAGAGCAACGAGAGTAAGAGTTTGGTAGCTTTCAATCGCTCAATTGATTTTGTGTTTGACTATCTGCAAATAGATTTCGGGGTTTAAAAATTTTTAACACATATGGACATATGTACATATTTAAAATTTTTAAAGTATGTACATTCATATGTACATTTGTGTGTACTTACTACGTAGCCACAGTGCGCGGTAAATTTCATTATTTTCTGATGGGGATATATACATATCTATACATATGTACACACATGATCATAATAATAGGTACACACGTCTACGTAAACTTTATCATAGCAGAAAACAGTTTTATTCGATATTGGAAAATTAAAATTAGTTTCCAATTATTCTTTAAGTATTTGTTTTCATTAATATAAAGTTTTTTATAGTATAGGATAATGTTATAAAAGAAAAGAGATCCATTTGTACTTTAGAGTCGATGTCAGGCTGATCAAAATAATAGGTACACTTGAAGTGTTGTTAAGATAAAAATTTGTTAAATGAATATTTAATATTTTTTTTGCTTTATTAGTATTAAATAGTTAATATCGAGTTCATCCACCTCTATTTTTGGTCACCTTTATAAATCTTTTTGGCATACATTTAAAAGGTATCTGGCAGGTTTCTATAGGTGTCTCATACCACAATTTTTGGACGCCCTCCCATAATTTTCGCTTGTTTGAAAATGAAAACTTAGCTAATTTCTTCTTTAAATCACCCCGCAAGTTTTCAATTGGATTCAAGTCGGGAGATTAACTAGTCTACATTAAAACGTCAATTTTTTGTTCCTGCAAAAAGTTGGTCAAAAGCCTTGACGTCTGCTTTGGGTCGTTATCCTTTTGAAATATCCAACGCAAGGGCATATTTTCTTCAGCATAAGGTAACATAGCACTCTACAATATGAATTTGTATTCCTCAGCGTTCATTCTGTTCGTTGTCTGGAAAAGTGGACCTACGCCGTACCAGGAGAAGCAACCCCATATAATTATATTGCCACCTCCATGTTTGACATTTTTTTTGGTGAAACGTGGATCAAATTTCTTTCTTTTCGCCTACATTCCTTTTTAAATCATTCACAAATAAATTTATTTTTGTTTCGTCGCTCCACAAAATGTTTCTCCTTTTTTTTCTCTCCGTCGCATCCTGCACAGTCTTTATGAATTTTAGCAAAAGTTAGCCTCATGGCTATTTTTTTTTGGCGCATAAGTGGAACCTTTCTTTCTTTTCTCCCTGGAAGGTTGGCTTGTTGTAGCCGTATACGGATCGTTGGAGCGCTAACTTCTTGCCCGATTTCTTCTGCAAGTGGTCAAGTTTTTTGCTTGTTTTCTGTGGTCTTCGCGAGTTTTCTGACTAGGTTTCCCTTTTAATGTATTTTTAACAAAATTATGAGATCTTTTCATTAATTTGGCAATGGGCCGAAGAGATTTGCCTTCTTTTTTCAGACTAGGAGCCAATCGGGCTTCCTCCTCTGTACATTCTTGTAAGGAACAAAAAATTATTTGTTTATGTTTTGACTTCAGCTAAATGAAACGAAATTTTTTACTTACTATTGAAGAATTACTGACACTGTACCTATTATATTGATCAGCCAAAATGTGTTGCCAAGTCACATTTTCGATAAAAGCTCTGTTATCAGGTCCCCTTATTTCATTTTTTTTGTCAAGGAGTTGCGACATATTGACAAACAAAAATTACTACAAAAAATTTGTTTTTCAACACATTAAGTACGATAAAACTGAATTTAATTGAAAATTTTCAACGTGTACCTATTATTATGATCATATGTGTATATACTTATATATCAATATATACATACATACACATAGGTACATATGTATATACTTATATATCGATATATACATGTGTATAAATTTATTTATGTATGCATATACCAGAGGGCTGGGCTTCATAATTAACCGTTTAGTAATCTCGACAACTAACAACGCTCACCGTTGTTTTACCCGGTACTCAAAGAGTGTAGGAGTATATTAGATTCGTGTGGTTTTTATCCAAAAAGTCGATTTTTTTATTTTTTTTTATTGAAAGCTCCTAGTTTTTACCAATTTATATACATAAAAATTGCCATATACATATGTACATATGTGCCAAAGGAACCTATTCAAACTAAGTTGGAAATTCAGGTGACACATATGGGTTGGCGGTAAGCTTTACAATCTCCAAGCTAAAAGTCGGTAAAAGCCGGTTTGATTGTTGCAATAACTGAATATACGTCTTCTTAATTTCTATGCAATTAGAAACAATGTTTTTTTAAATTATACTTTTTTTTTTTAACATTTTGTATACGAACTTATTTTAACGCCAGATTGGAAAATGCGCACATACAATTGAGCTCATAAACTTCCAGCTCTGTGAGAAAAGACCGGCACTGGCAAATATTCAATTTAGTTTAATTCGAAAAAGTTTAATGCAATTGTAATTTTGAAAAATATCTGCATATATAAAGTACATAAATGTATGTGTACTTGCATGTAAGTAAGAAGAAATGTTTAGATACATATGTATGAAAGTATGTATGTCCATACCTTTCTAAGTGGCAATGATCTCATAAAATTTGTTGTGCAGTTTTGTCCGGGTTGACTACTTCACACTGCTTTGTGATCCAATATGTGTCTTTCTGCCAGCAGTCGAACGAGACATCGCTCGATGCCATCATTGCATATGTATGTATGTGCATGTGTATGTATGTATATATGTAGTTTATCATTGCATAACATTGAGAATCAGCTGATAAAATGATTGCAACTGAATTTAGTCAAAGCTGAACCGCACCAAACCGAGCCGAATCCAATTTGAATCGCCGTTTCAGCCGAGTATACATACGTGTACATACATATGTATGTGCTTATACTGATAGTATCTACATACATATGTATACATATATTGATAAATATGTATGTGTGTATATGAACGCTTACGCTTACGTTTACTTTACAAATACATACATAGGAATACATATGTAAATATGCAGATATGTATACTATTTCTTGGCTATTGCGTGTACATATGAAAGTGGTGTAGGTAGTGTGGAGGCTATTCTTTAATGCCTGCGTACAACAAGTGAGAAGAACAGAGCGCACAGCAGACGAGCGGTGTTAGTCACACACTGTATGCATGTACATATGTATGTGAATGGGTGTATATATGTCTGTATAACTGTATGTTTGTACGTCGACGTCGCTCGAGCATGAGCATAAGAAAAATCAATGGAGAGGGAGCCGAGTCGAGTTATACAAGGTAGAGTATTCCCGCAATTCGCTCTCTTGTCGGGGCTTATTTTGCTCGTACAACTGCAAAAACAACAGCTAACTTCGCTGTGATTACATGTGTGTAAGTGATCAATTGGATATGTGTGAGTATGAATACGACCCCGAAAGAGAGAGCACACACCGTCGAGGCATTCCGTGTCGCGATCTCGTCGCTCTCCAGGTTCTTGTGCGTTGCATTGGTATTGGTTTTGGGTTGGGGCTTGATCGGATTTTGCTGCTGTGATTCTTGTGTGTATTAGCTAACGAAACAGGCAGACCCAAGGTATATTAATAAAAAGGTGTTACAGGTAAGATCTGGCTCTATTTGGCAGCCAAACCTACGCGAAAACGCATATGTATACACATGCTGAAGCATGGAGTCAAAAACGACTGACACAAAGAAAGGGACGCCTTACTTTATATGTAATTAATGTATGCTTCTGTACATACATACAAACATAAGTTGGGCAAAGCAGTCAAGCAGGCAAACGACGCCAGACGCCAGCACCGGAGAAAGAGCCAGGCCAACCAGTATGTACATACATACATACATATGTACGTATGTTGCTACTGCCGTCGTCGTCGTCCGTCTCGTCGTTCTTAGTATTGATTTAGATTCAGTCGATGAGTTTCTCTCGCTTCTGCGCGTTGCGTGTTTCGCAGTGTTTCCGCGATTTTTTCTTTGTCATCATCGTTGCCCACAGTCGCCGCTCGTGCGCTCTTCCCGCTTTCAACTGTAGTACGGTGTTCGCTTTGTACGGTTCTTTCAATGTGAATGCTTTTCATCAATTTGCATAATAATAATTTTTTGTTTTGAAACAATTTGTTTCTGGTGTGTTGTGCTAATGTTATTTTTTAATCTTATGGATGATTTGCATCTGAATGTACATGCATACATACAACAACTTTAAAACTGGTTCAAAAATATGATCGCCTCGTTCTCTTAGTCCCAGACTCCCCTTCCATGGATGTGTGTTCTCTTAGTTATATGTATATGTACATACTTATGTATGTGTGGGTGAGAAACTGGAAAGCGTGGGAGTGTCACGAAACGGAGAGTAGGCCAATAAACCTACAAAAGATTATTTTCGTTAGACAAATTTCCCGTAATTGACGACATCAAACACAATCAACAAATGGATACATAAATATGTGTGTGTACATACATTGCGCATAGATGCATACGTCTGCTCTTGCTTCGCCAATAACAAAACGAGTCACAGAAAATTGCCAAGTAGGCAAAAACACCTACGCGAGCAGAACAATACCCAGTAACATCACCTCAAAGAGAAACGAAACCAGACGAGCAACGTTGTGATTTCATTCAACTGCGTGTTAAATGTGTGTGTGTGGTGTGTGTAGTGTGCCCACTGAGGGTAAAGTAAAACATGAATGTGCAGACACTGACATACATGCATATACAATCATATATGAGTGTATAGATGCACGGATACAGAAGGGAGTGTAGATAGATATATATGTATGTGGCAAAAATATGTCTCCCTGGGTGTTTCTCAAGACATACCCTGTATTTCTGAATCGGGCCAGCGGCTCAAACGAGCTTTTTTATGGGCTTGGTAACGACCCTTTTGGAGAGAAAAAAACTCCAAGGCACACCTGGGTAACGCGTATCCAAACGTGTATTAATATTTAGCATCCCTGTCTAGATAGCTATCGCGCTTTGAATAGATTGTCTACTACCTAGATCGTATGGTATAGTCATGGACTAGCTAGAAGGTCGACACGTCAACTCCAATGACTTTGCCTGAGGAAATGGTATTGGCCAAATACATTTCAAGGGACCGTCGGTTTTACTTACTTATGTACATGACATGCATTCATACATATTTAGTTAGATATGGGCATTGGCTAGTATGCAGCACTGTGGGGTACTTCGCGCACACAGATACGTATTTTCCACTACCCAGAAAACCAACGCACGAGTCTTTTGCATGAGTCTCACAATATGCTCGTAAAAGTGCTCACATGTGAGACAAAAAGAGCATACATACATATGTGTCTCTATCGCAAAACACCCGCCAACGAGCTCGAAAGTGAGTGATACATTTTTGTACCGCAAAATACTAGCAAACGAGCTGGGAAAAGAGCACAAAAATCTACCAAGACGCTCGACGCTGCCACAAACTGAACAACGTATGTATGAATCATATTTCAATCTTATTTGATTGAGAGGGTTTTTCAAGTTAAGTCGACGCGCATTTCACTCGTCTGCGAGCATTTGCGAGCATTTGGTTTTCTGGGTACGGTAGCCTCACATTAACGCACACACATTTTGTGGCACTTGGGCTGAAAAACTCAACTTGACTTGGCAGCTGCAATCCTAAAATCTCCCATAATTTCGCAAAGAAAATAATAAGCAAAAACTACGTACATACATACATTAAAAATGGGCATACCATTCGTTCTTTCTATACCTCTTCTTTGGCCTTTTATCGCTGCCGATGTTGTTGGCGATATTGATTCTGCGCAATAATATATACTGAAAGGCACACCAAATACTCGCATTTGCACAAACACATTGACAGAAAGCTGCTCTCCCGAACACTCAATCACACATACGCACGTTGCATAAAGAGAAGAAAAAAGGGAGAGAGGAACAGACAGAATCAGCGTCAGTTGTATCGAAATGGAATGAGAGAGAGAGAGAGAGAGAGAGAGAGAGCAACAGAGGGTGCACAATGTTGAAGGAGTTCGTTCCCCGAGTATAAATGATCAATCTCAATTCCTAAACAGCTGTGATTCACGAATTATAGCAATTTATTCATACAAACAAACATATATGCTTGCATACATACCGTGCGTTTATGTATGAAAGTATGTTTCCACAAATACGATATGTCAAAATTTTTCAATTCAATTAAAATAAAGTGCCAGTGAAGTGAAAATAAAAATTGGGAATAGGCCAGACTTTCAAAAGCAAAAGTATTTCTGTTCAAGTAAGGGTACTATCACAGTTGCAGATAATACTTAATTAAAGTTTAACGATAGCTAGACTAGCATTGAAACAACAAGCAATCTGTACATTAAGTATCAGCAGCGACGGTGTCCAGTGGCAGTGGCAGTGACAGTGACATCAGAGTCTAAATCCAGCACAGCGGTCATATATGTACATACATATGTACGAGTACCTACGACTGCGTGTCCTTTGCGAACCGGTAACCCCATAAGCTGGCTGCATGAAAAACATAACCAGCTCAAGCACCTGCAGCACGGGTCTGCTTCAATTGCAGAATAATCTGAACAGCAGTGAATTGGATATTGTTGGCAAATCAGAAACAGGTGCGTAACATTACTCTCTCGCCCCACCCCACCCATTCTCACTCCCCATCTCTCTTTTTGGATATGTATGTAACGTATGTATGTATATACATGAAGATGCATACATAAATATGTATGTAGGTTAGCTAATCAAATACATACAATCAAATACTATTGTTTTCAAGGAAGAAATGGATTTTACGATCTATGTAAGCCCACGACCTGCCGAACTGGTATAAATTTTGAGGAGCGCAGTCACACTTTCGTGGCTTTTCAACTCTTGTATGGTGTGAAATTCGAAGAGCTAAAAGCCGCTACCTCTGGCTTCGTCTTTCGTTGATGAGTACGAGGTCTCATTACATTTTTTATTGGTACTGGAGAACATATATTAAATTTGTATAAATGTTTATGTAAATATGAATGTACCAACAGCAAGAAATAAGACCCATAAGACTACTCAACAAAATTGAACTTTTTATTTAGGCTGTGAACCAAAATGACTTTTTCTGATAGATATCGGGATTTAAAAATTTTTGTTGTACTTTTTTATATTTTTTTATGGTGTCATTTTTTTTTAAGAATTTTTAAAATTCTGGCATTTTTTGTCATGGTTTTTTTCAGAGGTAGTGCTTCTATTTTCACATAACTGAAGTATTTTATATTTGGTTGCACAAAAGATATAAACCACATATTTATGTAACATAAAAGAACTATTATAAAATGTAATTATACCCGTACTCAAAAAAGAGTTAATGGGTATATTAGATTTGTGGTAAAAGTGGATGTGTGTAGCGCAGAGAAGGAAACGTTTCCGACCCCATAAAGTATATATACAGGGGTGTCACAGAAATCACTAGTGAAATTGGAAACCGCGCAGAGGATTTCCGTTTAAAAATTCTGAGAATTCCGAGTGATTTCATTTTTCTTAGCATTGTCACAAACCAAATTCGAACTAAGGCTAGGGTTGACACCTTTCAAGATTCAATTCGAATAGGGTTCATTTCGCAGTTTTATTGATTTTATCATATCAAAACAATTGGTTTTTATTTTCTTCTTTTATGATATAAAATAACTGATTTTTTTAAACCTGTACTTTTATAATTTCAAAGCAAAAAACATCCAATATCGTGTGAGTCAAACAAAACACTGAACTCGGCAGTTGTCTGGCAACTCTCAGTGAATGGCAGCAATCAGATGTTCAAAAAAAAAAAAACAGGCATCTGAATTTTACGGTAAACTTAAATAAAATGCTTTTATCGAGACCATTGGCCATCGAATAACTACGGAGGCAACATATTAGAATACAAACCTTGCAGCGCAGGCTTCTCAGATGCGCATCGGACTCGTTTTCGCCTTCAGACGATATGTATGTGGTTTTTGTGATTGTCTTCTCAAACAACTGCTAGTTTAGTTCATTACAATTACCAGTTTTTGGTATAATGATCGCTATGCTTCTATTTGTGCTGCCATGGGTCTGCACTTAGTCGAACAGGGGTTTTTGACATAAAAGCAATGGCAATAATGTGTAGAAATGGTTTGTTAGTTCTGTTTTGGCATTTTGAAGCGAACTACAAATGACTACAAATGCTATCACAATTTTCACAAAAAGTATGATCACGTTTGACGTAAAGGAAGTTTTACTGCAATTAGCTATTTTTTGAAATGCTTAATTAAAGAAAAACAGAATGCTTTCAATATAATTAATAATAAATATATTGCTCCAAATTCGACTTAAAAAAGGTGGCATTACTGTATTAACTTCGAAAGTCCGAATCGCCCTAGGTGGCCACCTCGGTCTGCAGCGGATTGAGAGCGGAATCGTTTAGTGAAAATTCATTCAGCGTATTGAATAGTGATTTACTAAAATGATTATTTTATTACCTTAACATGTATAATGCTAAATTATTTGGATGAGGGTTAATCACCAATTGAACAACCTACGAGCCCCGACCACTAGCCGGCAAGCTTTTTTAGCCATATGCAATGTTTAACAGACGATATTTTCAATACTAATGTAGATAACACATGCGAACTTATTTTTCTCTGAAAGATCATTTTATTCTCTTAACATTAGAAACAAAAAGTTTTGTTGTACTTCAACAACAACAATAATAACAAACATTTCTTCGAATGCTTTGCTTAACTGATAAGAAAAATTTGACCACTAATTATTCGTACGGTGCGTTAGCTTAGCTTAGAATTGAAAGAAGATCAAAACAAAAGCAAACAGTGTAACATAATCACTATCTAGTCATAATCTGGAATCAGTCATACAATGCCGAATGTAAGAAATGTGTAATTGGTTCAAATTAGTCAAAGTTTAGCAACGATGGCACGTGGTAAGCCGATTTGCAACGAAATAAGAAGTTTAATTATTGATTATTATAAATCGGGGAACACTTTTGGTGAAATAGCCAAACAATTAAATCTGGCTAGGTCGTCCGTTCAAGGCATTGTAAACAATTTTAAGAAAAATGGCAATATTGAAAATAATATCGCAAATAGAGGCCGAAAATCGGCAATAACATCTCGTGACAAAAGAGCCCTGGCCACAATTGTGAAGTCTGATCGTCGACAAAGTTTGAGAAATTTAGCCTCTGGTTGGTCTGATAAAATCGGAAAAAGTGTGAAGCGTGAATGGACGCGCCTGCAGTTGCGAGATATTGGATATAAGTTCTATAAAGTATGTATAGTGATTATATATGTTACATACTCAATAGCTTAAACTACTCTTAGGCCAAGGAAAAACCATTGCTTACGCTTCGTCAAAAGAAGAAGCGTTTACAATGGTCTCGGGAACGGATGTCTTGGACTCAAAGGCAATGCAACACCATCATATTTAGCGATGAATCAAAATTTGATGTGTGTGTCGGTGATGCGCGAAGGATAATCATCCGTAACAAAACTGAAGCGTACCATAAAGACTGCCTGAAAAGGACTGTTAAGTTCCCTGCAAGCATAATGGTGTGGGGTTGTATGTCTGCCAAAGGGGTAGGACAACTGCACTTAATTGAGGGGATAGTCAACTCAGAAAAATACGTTAATATATTACTGGAAAGTTTGCTGCCATCAATACCCAAACTGGCTGACTGTGGTGAATATACCTTATAGCAGGATGGATCATCATCTCATACTGCCAAACGAACCTAATCATGGCTGCCAGTATAAGGAAATTGGGGTCTTAGAGTGGCCATTAAATAGCCCTGACCTAAGCCCAATCAAGAAAATATGGGGAAAAGAAACCTAAAAATAAAACTGCAAGAGATGTGGGACTCTATTTCAAAAGAACACTGCCAGAATTGGTTAAACTCTATGCCAAAGTGTTGTGTGTTGTAGAGGCCAAAGGAGATGTTATACAATATTAATATTAAAAAAATTATTTTTTTAATCAAAACAGCTAATATTGAACGCACCGTACGAATAATTAGTGGTCAAATTTTTCTTATCAGTTAAGCAAAGCATTCGAAGAAATGTTTGTTATTATTGTTGTTGTTGAAGTACAACAAAACTTTTTGTTTCTAATGTTAAGAGAATAAAATGATCTTTCAGAGAAAAATAAGTTCGCATGTGTTATCTACATTAGTATTGAAAATATCGTCTGTTAAACATTGCATATAGCTAAAAAAGCTTGCCGTACGAATTAATAGTGGTCGGGGCTCGTATATGGGAAGAAAGAAGGATTCGAATCGTTTTAGGTGTGTTTTATGGGTTTATTTAATCAAATCACTGGATAAATTGTGAGCGATTTTGATTTTGGTGGAACCCCTGATATTCTTGATCAGCATCAATAGCCGAGTCGATAGAGCCATGTCTGGCTGTCCGTCTGTCTGTCCGTCTTGTTGAGCGCCTAGATCTCAGAGACTATAAGAGCTAGGGCAACCAAATTTGGCTTTCAGACTCATGTGATATCACACTGCTACAAGTGCATTTCAAAAACGCACTATCGTAGAGAATGACCATATCTACCATATCTTCCAGACTGCCGAATCTGAATCAGATCGGATCATAATTATAGCCAGAATGAAGAAATTAATTTTCTATTGTTTCCCCCGCCCCATCCAGCCGACGACCCGCTTACTTATTCTCGCTCGCACACTCTGCCGCGTTCAGTGCGCGAGCAACCCCTAGCGGAGAAGATGTATAATCTAAATCGTACATGTTAGAATGTAAATGTTTGATGTATAATATACATTGTATATGTAGATAACAGATGTAGCAAAAAAATGTAAAATGTTTTTTTTAATTCTAAAAAATCATAAGCTCAAAACCGTATATACTGACTGAGTACGGGTATAAGTAGAGTCGCGTCGCCAGAAGCAACTCACACGTTCCTTCTCGTTTTTTTTCAAAATACGACTTGTTTATCTCTTGCTGTAGAGCAACCCGTACAGGCTTTAACGCTCCCATTTCAAACAGAAGTTATGTGTATAGTTTAAAACCACGTGTTAATACAACTGAGATTGCCCGATAAATTTTATATTTTTTTTTACATTCAAAACTCACAGATTACAAAAAAACTTTATGAAAAATTAATAGTTCAAAGAAAGGCATTGTCGAGGCACTTGACAAAAGTGTTTTATCTGGCCTATGGTATGCAAAATTAACTCTAAAATACATCTTGTGCAGTGTAGTGTATTAATATGTACGTGTGTGTGTGCTTGCATATGTCATATGTCGTATAGAACTGTCAATAAGTGTCTAAATCCAGCACAGCGGTCATATATGTACATACATATGTACGAGTACCTACGACTGCGTGTCCTTTGCGAACCGGTAACCCCATAAGCTGGCTGCATGAAAAACATAACCAGCTCAAGCACCTGCAGCACGGGTCTGCTTCAATTGCAGAATAATCTGAACAGCAGTGAATTGGATATTGTTGGCAAATCAGAAACAGGTGCGTAACATTACTCTCTCGCCCCACCCCACCCATTCTCACTCCCCATCTCTCTTTTTGGATATGTATGTAACGTATGTATGTATATACATGAAGATGCATACATAAATATGTATGTAGGTTAGCTAATCAAATACATACAATCAAATACTATTGTTTTCAAGGAAGAAATGGATTTTACGATCTATGTAAGCCCACGACCTGCCGAACTGGTATAAATTTTGAGGAGCGCAGTCACACTTTCGTGGCTTTTCAACTCTTGTATGGTGTGAAATTCGAAGAGCTAAAAGCCGCTACCTCTGGCTTCGTCTTTCGTTGATGAGTACGAGGTCTCATTACATTTTTTTATTGGTACTGGAGAACATATATTAAATTTGTATAAATGTTTATGTAAATATGAATGTACCAACAGCAAGAAATAAGACCCATAAGACTACTCAACAAAATTGAACTTTTTATTTAGGCTGTGAACCAAAATGACTTTTTCTGATAGATATCGGGATTTAAAAATTTTTGTTGTACTTTTTTATTTTTTTTATGGTGTCATTTTTTTTAAGAATTTTTAAAATTCTGGCATTTTTTGTCATGGTTTTTTTCAGAGGTAGTGCTTCTATTTTCACATAACTGAAGTATTTTATATTTGGTTGCACAAAAAGATATAAACCACATATTTATGTAACATAAAAGAACTATTATAAAATGTAATTATACCCGTACTCAAAAAAGAGTTAATGGGTATATTAGATTTGTGGTAAAAGTGGATGTGTGTAGCGCAGAGAAGGAAACGTTTCCGACCCCATAAAGTATATATACAGGGGTGTCACAGAAATCACTAGTGAAATTGGAAACCGCGCAGAGGATTTCCGTTTAAAAATTCTGAGAATTCCGAGTGATTTCATTTTTCTTAGCATTGTCACAAACCAAATTCGAACTAAGGCTAGGGTTGACACCTTTCAAGATTCAATTCGAATAGGGTTCATTTCGCAGTTTTATTGATTTTATCATATCAAAACAATTGGTTTTTATTTTCTTCTTTTATGATATAAAATAACTGATTTTTTTAAACCTGTACTTTTATAATTTCAAAGCAAAAAACATCCAATATCGTGTGAGTCAAACAAAACACTGAACTCGGCAGTTGTCTGGCAACTCTCAGTGAATGGCAGCAATCAGATGTTCAAAAAAAAAAAACAGGCATCTGAATTTTACGGTAAACTTAAATAAAATGCTTTTATCGAGACCATTGGCCATCGAATAACTACGGAGGCAACATATTAGAATACAAACCTTGCAGCGCAGGCTTCTCAGATGCGCATCGGACTCGTTTTCGCCTTCAGACGATATGTATGTGGTTTTTGTGATTGTCTTCTCAAACAACTGCTAGTTTAGTTCATTACAATTACCAGTTTTTGGTATAATGATCGCTATGCTTCTATTTGTGCTGCCATGGGTCTGCACTTAGTCGAACAGGGGTTTTTGACATAAAAGCAATGGCAATAATGTGTTGAAATGGTTTGTTAGTTCTGTTTTGGCATTTTGAAGCGAACTACAAATGACTACAAATGCTATCACAATTTTCACAAAAAGTATGATCACGTTTGACGTAAAGGAAGTTTTACTGCAATTAGCTATTTTTTGAAATGCTTAATTAAAGAAAAACAGAATGCTTTCAATATAATTAATAATAAATATATTGCTCCAAATTCGACTTAAAAAAGGTGGCATTACTGTATTAACTTCGAAAGTCCGAATCGCCCTAGGTGGCCACCTCGGTCTGCAGCGGATTGAGAGCGGAATCGTTTAGTGAAAATTCATTCAGCGTATTGAATAGTGATTTACTAAAATGATTATTTTATTACCTTAACATGTATAATGCTAAATTATTTGGATGAGGGTTAATCACCAATTGAACAACCTACGAGCCCCGACCACTATTAATTCGTACGGCAAGCTTTTTTAGCCATATGCAATGTTTAACAGACGATATTTTCAATACTAATGTAGATAACACATGCGAACTTATTTTTCTCTGAAAGATCATTTTATTCTCTTAACATTAGAAACAAAAAGTTTTGTTGTACTTCAACAACAACAATAATAACAAACATTTCTTCGAATGCTTTGCTTAACTGATAAGAAAAATTTGACCACTAATTATTCGTACGGTGCGTTAGCTTAGCTTAGAATTGAAAGAAGATCAAAACAAAAGCAAACAGTGTAACATAATCACTATCTAGTCATAATCTGGAATCAGTCATACAATGCCGAATGTAAGAAATGTGTAATTGGTTCAAATTAGTCAAAGTTTAGCAACGATGGCACGTGGTAAGCCGATTTGCAACGAAATAAGAAGTTTAATTATTGATTATTATAAATCGGGGAACACTTTTGGTGAAATAGCCAAACAATTAAATCTGGCTAGGTCGTCCGTTCAAGGCATTGTAAACAATTTTAAGAAAAATGGCAATATTGAAAATAATATCGCAAATAGAGGCCGAAAATCGGCAATAACATCTCGTGACAAAAGAGCCCTGGCCACAATTGTGAAGTCTGATCGTCGACAAAGTTTGAGAAAATAACCTCTGGTTGGTCTGATAAAATCGGAAAAAGTGTGAAGCGTGAATGGACGCGCCTGCAGTTGCGAGATATTGGATATAAGTTCTATAAAGTATGTATAGTGATTATATATGTTACATACTCAATAGCTTAAACTACTCTTAGGCCAAGGAAAAACCATTGCTTACGCTTCGTCAAAAGAAGAAGCGTTTACAATGGTCTCGGGAACGGATGTCTTGGACTCAAAGGCAATGCAACACCATCATATTTAGCGATGAATCAAAATTTGATGTGTGTGTCGGTGATGCGCGAAGGATAATCATCCGTAACAAAACTGAAGCGTACCATAAAGACTGCCTGAAAAGGACTGTTAAGTTCCCTGCAAGCATAATGGTGTGGGGTTGTATGTCTGCCAAAGGGGTAGGACAACTGCACTTTATTGAGGGGATAGTTAACGCGGAAAAATACGTTAACATATTAGAGGAAAGTTTGCTGCCATCAATACCAAAACTGGCTGACTGTGGTGAATATACATTTCAGCAGGATGGAGCATCATCTCATACTGCCAAACGAACCAAATCATGGCTGCAGTGTAAGGAAATTGGGGTCTTAGATTGGCCATCAAATAGCCCAGACCTAAGCCCAATCGAGAATATATGGGGCATAATGAAAAGAAACCTAAGAAATGAGCCTCAAAGAACACTTTCAGACCTAAAAATAAAACTGCAAGAGATGTGGGACTCTATGCCAAAGCGTTGTAAATGCGTTGTAGAGGCCAAAGGAGCTGTAATACAATATTAATATTAAAAAAAATTATTTTTTTAATCAAAACAGCTAATATTGAACGCACCGTACGAATAATTAGTGGTCAAATTTTTCTTATCAGTTAAGCAAAGCATTCGAAGAAATGTTTGTTATTATTGTTGTTGTTGAAGTACAACAAAACTTTTCTTTCTAAGGTTAATAATAAAATGATCTTTCAGAGAAAAATAAGTTCGCATGTGTTATCTACACTAGTATTGAAAATATCGTCTGTTAAACATTGCATATAGCTAAAAAAGCTTGCCGTACGAATTAATAGTGGTCGGGGCTCGTATATGGGAAGAAAGAAGGATTCGAATCGTTTTAGGTGTGTTTTATGGGTTTATTTAATCAAATCACTGGATAAATTGTGAGCGATTTTGATTTTGGTGGAACCCCTGATATTCTTGATCAGCATCAATAGCCGAGTCGATAGAGCCATGTCTGGCTGTCCGTCTGTCTGTCCGTCTTGTTGAGCGCCTAGATCTCAGAGACTATAAGAGCTAGGGCAACCAAATTTGGCTTTCAGACTCATGTGATATCACACTGCTACAAGTGCATTTCAAAAACGCACTATCGTAGAGAATGACCATATCTACCATATCTTCCAGACTGCCGAATCTGAATCAGATCGGATCATAATTATAGCCAGAATGAAGAAATTAATTTTCTATTGTTTCCCCCGCCCCATCCAGCCGACGACCCGCTTACTCATTCTCGCTCGCACACTCTGCCGCGTTCAGTGCGCGAGCAACCCCTAGCGGAGAAGATGTATAATCTAAATCGTACATGTTAGAATGTAAATGTTTGATGTATAATATACATTGTATATGTAGATAACAGATGTAGCAAAAAAATGTAAAATGTTTTTTTTAATTCTAAAAAATCATAAGCTCAAAACCGTATATACTGACTGAGTACGGGTATAAGTAGAGTCGCGTCGCCAGAAGCAACTCACACGTTCCTTCTCGTTTTTTTCAAAATACGACTTGTTTATCTCTTGCTGTAGAGCAACCCGTACAGGCTTTAACGCTCCCATTTCAAACAGAAGTTATGTGTATAGTTTAAAACCACGTGTTAATACAACTGAGATTGCCCGATAAATTTTATATTTTTTTTTACATTCAAAACTCACAGATTACAAAAAAACTTTATGAAAAATTAATAGTTCAAAGAAAGGCATTGTCGAGGCACTTGACAAAAGTGTTTTATCTGGCCTATGGTATGCAAAATTAACTCTAAAATACATCTTGTGCAGTGTAGTGTATTAATATGTACGTGTGTGTGTGCTTGCATATGTCATATGTCGTATAGAACTGTCAATAAGTGGTGCGCCCTAGGTCTGGCTTTTTCCTCCGTGCGCACTTACAGACGTGCCTGGCCACCAAAAGTAAGCCATAAACCACAAAATACTTACGATACATAGTTTTCTCTCCCGCGAACACCATGGAATGTCCATTGTGTGTACAAGCAAGCCGGCGCACACGCAGGCACGCAATACTGATGCCCTTAGGTGTCTTGGGTCCCACGAAATTATTAAAATAGTATTCTTTCATGATTATGTAGACTCGTCGGAGTTGATCTGTATGTAGCTATTTTAGAAACTATTGGTCAAAACGTCGCCAACGTTTGGCCAAATTTGGATAACTATTTACACATTGATGTCTGTGTGTGTCGCAGTCTAACAGTTTGTTTTAAAAGTATAGATTAATTATTACTGAGGGACTGATAAAAACGAACAGACGTACATGAGTATATGAACTGGCCTTTTCATGCTGAGTTCAAGAGTGTTAAAAAACCATGTGTCTGCTTTAAGCGGTTGAAGGTGCTACCTTCGCTATAAAACGCCCCTTGCAAGGGTAAGAAAAGAACATTCAAATAAGACAGGAAAAGCGAGCATCCAGAAGAGTAACGGGTGATGATCAACTAAAGAGAGGGGAATGTGAAAAATATGGAAAACAAAACCTACAAGTATTGCAAAAATTAAACCTTTATGAAATGTATGCTTATTTTTGTTTCTTATTTATGTTTAATAAAATTTACTAAACGTTCTTTATCGATAGAAAAAATATAAGTATTTATAATTTTAGATAGGGAAATATGCATCGTCAACAAAGCCGTCGTTTTAAACGACATACATATCTCCACCATTTCACAAAAGACATCTCTGTGCGGAGATATTATATATATATATATTATATTATATATTATATTATTATATATTATATATATATATGGGTAGTTCCATTCTGGCGTTACGTTACATTCAAACGACAAAATGCTGAGAAAAAATGGAAAAGAAAAAATTTATAGAAAAGATTATCCTTGTTGAATGGTAATTCGGTAGAATACGGTTTAAAAGATATAAAGTAAAATGTGACCGGAAGTTGCGTTGCATATGTACATATGTAAAACAAGTTGTTTTCGAGGTAAGGGTAAAAAACTATCTGTATACAATTTTTTTGTTCACATGAACATACATATATGTTCAATGTACATATATTTTTTCTGTTTTTTGTTTCCTGTTTTAATACCCGTGCTCAAAATGTGTTAAGGGGTATATTTGATTTGTGATAAAAGTGGGGATATGTGGAACGCAGCGAAGGAAACGTTTCCGACCCCATAAAGTATATATATTCTTGATCAGCATCAATAGCTAATATAGCCATGTCTGTCTGTCCGTCTTGTTTTTCGCCTAGATTTCAGAGACTATTAGAGCTAGAGCAACTAAATTTTGTTTCCACACTTTTGTGATATCACTCTGCTACAAGTGTATTTCGCTACGCCCTCTTCCGCCACCACAAATGACGAAATTCTGTGGCAGGCACAATTTTAAAGATACGATAAAACTAAAAACGCAGTATCGTAGAGAATGACCATATCTACCAGATTGCTGGTATCATAATCATGAATCAGATCGTATCATAATTATAGCCAGAATGAAGAAATTCATTTTCAGTTGCTTCCCCCGCCTCCTTCAGCAAGAGACACGCTACTCATTCTCTTTCTCGCTTGCACACTCTGCCTCGTTCAGTGCGCGAGTGCCCGCTAGCAGAGAAGATGTAGAATCTAAATGTACATGTATAATCTACATGTTAGATGTCGAATATACATTGTAGATGTAGATACCAGATGTTGTAAAATGTAAAATATTTTAAAATTCTACATGAACCAGAAGCTCAAAAATTTACATACTGACTTAGTACGACTTTAAAAGTATAGTCGCCTCCACAGAATAAATTCACACGTTCCTTCTCGTTTTGTTATAAGTCCGCGGAGGCATCTGACGAACGTTACTGGATTTGCGTATTCGAATTTTGCGGTAATAAAAGCTTAAATATACAGTTGTGTTCAATGAAATAGTAGTGCCACACATCACGACTTTCAAACCCCTTTTTTGATACTCTTCCAGTCATCCAAATTGAACAAGTGAAACCTTTTTGGAAAGCTTAGAGTGTTATCATTAAACCCCATTAAATCCCATTTCATTTAAATTTCATCTTCTTGTTTTTCATGACTTTAGAAAAATACCCATGAAATCTGCTGTTCAATGAAATAGTGTTTTTTTTAGAAAATTGAAAAAGTCAACGAAACTAAAATAAAAACATATATTTCATGTTCTGCATGTTTCTTGAGCTTTAATATTTAGTTTTTAATCAATTTGGTTTTCATTGCGAACTTGTACCGGCCGAACATCAACCGTCTAAAAACTGTCACATCAATGGCAGAGCGAAATAATATTGTTTTCATAATTTTTCACGGTTTTGAAGGCAAGACCGCCTTCGACCATCGCCGACCATCCTCTAAAAAATAAGTTTTTCGCATCCAAAATTGATTTTCAGTCTAATTCTTATAGTTAATTTGGTTAAATACAATAATGAGAGTGCATACAACTTAGTTTTCAATCCCATTATACCTCCTTCCTTAAGTTTTTAGTCTAACTCTTAGATCTCCTCTTCTGGGCCGAGAAATGATTTCTTCAATGTTCCAAAATCAAAAGTACCGCTATATCCAAAACTTTTTTTTATTCCATTATTCGATATCTAAATTGAGCTTGCAGATGGTGGCTTTTTTAAATTAATTTGCTGTGCTTTTTCATTTTTAGAAATTAATTTAACCCAGCACTACTATTTCATTGAATAGAAGATATCATGGGTAGTTGTCTAAAGTCATGAAAAACAAGAAGATGGAATGAAAATGTAACGGGGTTTCTTCAAGTTTCTAATGCTTACATTCCAATTCAATTTGAAAGCCTAGAAATATATCAAAAAGAGTTTTGAAAGTAGTGAGGTGCGGCACTGCTATTTCATTGAACACAGCTGTATATACAGCTGCGGTCAAAATAATAGTAGTGCCAATATGACTTTTCATATATCCTCAAAAAAAGGGATGTAGACCTACGACCTACTGCGTTTTTAGTTTTATCGTATCTTCAAAACTGTGGATGGAAGGGGGAAGGCGGAAGGGTCGGTCAAAATAATAGTAGTGTAACTTTTCATAAGAGACTACGGTCTAACAAAATGTTCTAAGAATGTTCTTTACATCTAATATAACAACTGCATATTCGAAGTTAGCTTTAAGATTTATTTGAGTAACCTATGTTAGTTCTACCGTCTGCAAGACCTTCTTGGCATGGAGCTATCTATATTTTGGCAGCTTTCATTAGAAATCTTTCTCCAGAACGTCCATAATTTGATCATGTTAATTATGAGACTTCTCCTTTCACACTACAACATAAATTCTCTATTAGATTGAGATCGGGTGATAGATCCGACCATTCCAATGAATTTACTCTATTGGCAGGGGAGACCACTCTTTGGCAGCTTTGCGGCTGTACTTCGGATCGTTGTCCTCCTGGGACAACCAAATAAGTTGCATATCCTCATATGCATAAGGTAAAATAATTTCGGTCGATATTTGAATGTATGAATGACGATCCAATATATTTTTAACACATATAATGGTCAAATTCCGTAGCTGGAAAATCTCACCCAAAACATTGTTTACGGTGCAGCAGTTTTTACGGTCTTTGAAGTATATTTTGTGAAAAATTCAAATAACCGTGGTCGTCTTAGATACTAACCTACCAGGCTACAAAAATAAACAATTTTAAACTCGTTCGAATATAAAATATTCCTCCACTTTTACAATGGTCAATTTAGGTATTCCACAGCAAACTTCAACCTTGCGACTGCATGTTTTTTTGCTAGTACAAATTTTCCCCTTAGTGTCATGTAAATTTTTTTAAGGCTGTAGCAGGAGCAAAATGGTTACACCTCACCTGTCGTAATGGTTGATCTGTTCATAATAGCTAAACAACCAATAGTATTAAGCATCTCGAAATATTATTTTTCTACTGAAACGATCCCTTTTAGCACGAAGCCTCTCCGCTCTAGAGTGTTTGCCACGCCCCATGACACTGGTACCAAAGGACCAAAGATGAAATTAAAAAAGCTTTAAACTGTTAAATAAAACCATTCAAGTATTGTTTAACAACAAAAGTTTCGCAAAAAATGCAGTAGATTTCATAATTTTAAAAATTTCCGCTAGCACTACTATTAGCAGCCTTAGTAGTCTATCAGTAGCCTTGTTATACCCGTACTCAAAAAAGAGTTAAGGGGTATATTAGATTTGTGGTAAAAGTGGATGTGTGTAACGCAGAGAAGGAAACGTTTCCGACCCCATAAAGCATGTATATATGTTCTTGATCAGCATCAATAGCCGAGTCGATATAGCCATGTCTGTCTGTCCGTCTGTCTGTCTGTCTGCCTGTCCGTCTTGTTGAGCGCCTGGATCTCAGAGACTATAAGAGCTAGGGCAACCAAATTTGGTTCCCAGGCTCATGTGATATCACACTACTACAAGTGTATTTCAAAATTTCGCCCGCCCCCTTCCGCCCCCACAAAAGACGAAAATCTGTGGCAGGCACAATTTTAAAGATACGATAAAACTAAAAACGCAGTATCGTAGAGAATGCCCATATCTACCAGATCGCCGAATCTGAATCAGATCAGATCATAATTATAGCCAGAATGACGAAATTAATTTTCAGTTGCTTCCCCCGCCCCCTCCTGCATGAGACACGCAACTCTATCTCTTTCTCGCTCGCACCCTCTGCCGCGTTCGGTGCTCGAGCAACTCCCAGCGAAGGAGATTTAGAATATAAATGGTACATTTAGAATCTACATGTTAGATGTAAAATATACATTGTAGATGTAGATAACAGATGTAGCAAATAAATGTAAAATGTAAAATTTTTTTTAATTCTAAAATTCAAAAAAATTATGCTCCAAAATGTAAATACTGACTGAGTAAGGGTATAATTAGAATTGGAGTCGCGTCCCCAGAAGCGACTCACACGTTCCTTCTCGTCTATTTTCATTTAAAGGTTTGACATTTTTTTGCCAAATAATTTGAGATTTTTCTTCTACAGTTGCGTTTTATATCATTTAACGATGAACGAAATATTAAGATTACGGGAAAAATTAAATTAATACATTAAAATGTCATAATTTGCTACGATTTTCGACGTCGATTTTCGAGACAAGAATGCTACGATCAACCTATTTCAATTTTGGCGATGAAGCACCATGCACAGCCACTTTGTAAAGCTGGTAAAACGAGTTAAGCAGTGTACGTCCTTCGCTGCAGTACAAACACAGTAAGGATCATCCAAAATCGATTGTTGTACCGGAATGTTGTGCAGAATGGGCTATTGCAATATTGTCATATGACATTCAGTGTCACACAGCTTAAATGAACCAGACGACCAGAAAAACTTAAAAGTGGTATAACTTCTTAGCACTGAAAATCAAATGTATACTGACAGAAAAGTATTTAAAGTTCAGCAAAACTAGCTTCATTCATTTTTTAACATTTTATTAATGCAGTTGTAAGAATGAATTATAAAAATTCTGCCTCCCACAGCTTATTTGAGCAACTAAAAGTCGATATATTCTAAGTTTCTCTTATTGTTTAAAGCCATTTTTAGCAATTTTTTCATCTATTCGATTTTAAAATTTCTCTGTGACCTATAGTGTAACTTTCCCTCACCCCTCTGTAAGTGCTGTTTTTAAGTCCTTTTTCGCGTTTTATGATGATCTGATCCAATATTAACCAACAATTCTCAATGCCATTTAAAGTCAGGCTATTGAGTAGACGGAATCATAAAGTGAGGGCTTTAAAATTGGCCAGTTCCGAGCAATTCCAGAGTTAAGGTTAAGGTTATGCTAAAATCAAAAACTATCTTTTATACCTAGTTTTTCGAATACTAGAAAAATATTTGAAGATGGTTTCTTTATGTATCGATAGGTAACATGTCCTCGTCCATGTTGTCATCAAAATGGGGTGATATATCGGCACCCCATATATCCCATCCGCAGCGTTCACGTTCTTTGTTACAATCTAGTTATTAGTTCAAAAGGGTTAAAACGAGTTTGAAACTAATATAAACCGCTATGCTCCGGTTTTCGTAAATTTTTGCGATTACGATTTTGGAACAATTCGTACGAATTGAAATTGTGTGCGCTTCCTCTTTTCGAAACTTTTTACTGTCGATAATTTTTTATTCCCAAATTGTTTTGCGGTGTTTGTCTTGAAAAAAATATTAGTTTTGTTTGGAAATGGAAATATTTTAGTCAAATATGATATCGTTTTGGCAATCGCAGTATATTATAGCAAAACAAAACAAAAAGCGCTGAATTAGGAACAGATGACATTTTTTCCCCTGGCCGATATTGATATCGACATCGGTTTAATGGAGATTTCCACTTTGTTGTTGCTTAGGTTTATTTTGGTGGGGGCCTTTAGCAATAAATTTATTAAATATATTAGGATATATGAAAATGTTTTAAATTATATAAATATAAACTTAAAACATCAGCGGAGTTGTTTATATTTTTTTCCCGCTCATAGAAGTTTTTATTTAGGTACTACTTGCAATTCGTTTTGAAATCGCGAACTCACTAGCAACCGGTTTGAAATCGAAAAAATTTTGCGATTTTCGAAAACCGGAGCACCGTTTAAGGTGTAATTCAACGCAACCGATACGATACGTATACGTATCTGCACAGGGAAGAGAAGAGAGAAAGAGAATGAGTAGTGTGGTCTCGTGCTGGAGGAGGTGGGGTAAGCAACTGAATTAAATTCTTCATTCTGGCTATAAAATTCATCAATTCAATCTTAATCAGACTCGGCATTCTAATAAATATGGTCACTCTCTACGACACTGCGTTTTTGGTTTGGTCGTATCTTCCTTTGCGTCCTTTGTGGGGGCGGAAGAGGGCGTACCGAAATTTTGAAATACACTTGTAGCAGTGTGATATCACATATGTCTGAAAATTCAATTTGGTTTCCCTAGCTCCTAAAATCTTTGAGATCTAGGCGCTCATCAATACGGATAGATAGACAGACAGACAGACAGACAGAGACTCGGCTATTGATGCTGATCAAGAATATATATACTTTATGGGGTCGGAACTTTTACCAAAAATCTTTTTATCTTTTAGTAACTGAACAGAATGCTAGATACTTACAAAGTAAGCTTGGCAAGCTTTTCCTTCCCACGTTATTGTGCTTACCGAGACCTGGTTAGAGCCAGACATAATTATTTCCGAAGTTTCGGCAGGTCGGTATAAAAACTGTTTATTCCTCGCTGTTGGAAAGACCATTGATAGTATTATTACCATTGGTCTGCTCTGTACTTGTGTACGTTACACACAAACATTACCTAAAATGTACTTGAGACACTTTGCAATACTTGTGTCCCGCTTTCTTGTCCGATTAGATATTGGGAAACTCTTTCCTCTCTTTCTCGCTATGTAATAGCTCGATACGATTATTCTGCAAACAATGATTAGACCGAATATTTTTGAACAATTTTTCCAAGCAACTTACTCTCAGGAAAGCTACTCTGGTAAGACGTGTCCATACAGCTTACCAAGGTCGAACGGCATTTTCAGCCCTTGTTAAATAAGAATTGACTTCTACATTATCTTCGATTAGTTGAGTCGGTGTTTTCACCGGATCCTGTCAGAGTTACCGGATGTGTACTCAGGTACTGCTGCAAAGCTCTGTGTGGACTGCTTGAACTATTAACCCTTTCCATGCTTCCTCCTGATCTGGAATGAATCGTTTATGATTCTACTCCACAGAGGAAATAATTATAGAGGTATACCTAAGGTATCCGCTATTACTAAAATGGTTCAGAAAGTTTGAACTCCTCATGCAACATCTCCGCAAATCATTTATATATTTTCTCTATCTCAGCATGGATTTATAATGTGACGATCAACTACCACAAATTTAAAAGGGGTTAATCTTTTATCATTAAAGTCTTTTAATGAAACGTACAGACGGATGTTATTTACACCGATTTCAGTAAAGCAAGGTGTTGCGTTTGCGTACAATAGTGTCACGGATTACGCTTCTCATATGAAAATTATAATTGGGCGCCATTGTCAGGCATATAAATTTAAAGGTGAAACGGGGGGATGTGCTGTGCGAGTGGTAAAGTGAGATTGCCCGAATTTGGGAGCCCACCACAATCATTGAGCATATTACTTAATGGATTGACACCATGAGCACAACGAATTGGTTCAGTTATTCAAAACGTCGCTTGATCGAATGCCATCTGACGATCATAGAATTGTTATTCGAGCTGATAAAACACCGGTGCGCGAACATGCAAACAAACAGTTGACGAAGTGGCAATACTCATAGTTGGTGAACAATTCAATAATCGTGATATTGTGCTGCATCGTGGAAATGAGAAACTTGAACGTGTATCCGGGACTCATAGCTGTTATCATGAACTACAATATTCCATATTGTTTTGGATCGGCCGAGATGGCTATAATTTCAACATTTAAATGATAAATTGATGAATAACACTGCTCGACAAAATCGAACTTTTTTTCCTCAAGGATCCAAACCAACTTTTTCTGATAGATATTGGACTTTAAGATTTTTTAAAGAATTATGATTTTTTTTTCTATGGCATAACTTTTCTTTAAAGAATTTTTTGAGTCTCTTATTTTTTGTAAAGCTTTTTTCAGAGGTATCGCTTCTTTTTCACATTACTCTAGTACCTTACGTCTGGTTGTAAAAAACTTTGCTATTTTGATAATTAAATAATTAAAACAGCTAGAAGTTAAGCCCAAACACTTTGTGATTTTAGCTTACCGTCTGGGAAATGTAAAGCATTAAAATGCAATAATGATGATTTTTGTGCGGTATTTTTTACGAAATTTTGACTTTAAAAACTCAGGAAAAGTCGAAAAAAATTATATCCTGTGTCCTATTGGACAATTGGCCAAGATGGCTATAATTTCAAAATTAAAATGAAAAATCTGGTAAACGGTACATTGATGAATAATTTATGATTGATTTTTATTTTAATTGAAATTAAATTTAATTTAATTCAATTGTAGGTCGACAAGGAACAAAGAAAGTTAGTGCTATGAATTATTACGCATATACGCATATACGGATACGGCTAAATCAAGACAACCACATATCGAGGTGTAGAGCTTTTTTCCACCAGTATATTGTTGACATGTATGCACAAATTGAATCGGAACGGTTAAATTTTCTTCGATTTAACCAAGCCAAATTACGTTTCGAAGAGTATGTTCATTTGCGTGATGCCATGATTATGATAATATTACCGTCATCGTATGTTGGAAGTCCACGTCATATGTTTGAGTACGCGCAAGATGCGATGTCATACGTTCGCCGTTACGGTCGACCAGACCTCTTCAACACCTTCACGTGTAATCCTTCACGTGCAATGGAAAGAAATCTCAAAATTATGGTTTGTTGGCCAAACATCGAAAGATCGCCATGATATTTTAGCACGTGTTTTTAGACAAAAATTGAAATCACTCATGGATTTAATTTTCAAACACGGTGCATTTGGGTCTGTTCAATGTTGGATGTTTTCAATTGAATGGCAGAAACGAGGTTTGCCTCATGCGCATATTTTAATTTGGCTGATTGAAAAAATAAGGCCGACAGTGGATCCTGAATTGTTTGAAGTGGTCACCGAAAATATGATTCACGTTCCATGTGGTGCGTTGAATTTGAATTCACCCTGTATGGTTGAGGGGAAATGCTCCAAACGTTTTCCAAAAAATTTGGTCTCCGATACAGTGACGGGCAACGATGGATATCCCGAATATCGGCGTCGATCAACTGAAGATAATGGCCATTCGGTAACTTTGAGAGTTAAAAATAAAGATTTAGAGATTGATAATCGTTGGGTAGTGCCATATTCACCGTTATTATCTAAGATTTATAAAGCGCACATAAACATAGAGGTCTGCAATTCAGTTCAATCTATTAAATACATTTGCAAATACATCAACAAGGGCAGTGATATGGCTGTTTTTGGAGCAGTGGCTAATGTTACCGATGAAATCACTCAATCTCAAATGGGCAGATACATCAGTTCAAATGAAGCAGTATGGCGCATATTATCATTCCCGATCCATGATAGGCATCCAACTGTAGTTCATTTAGCTGTTCATCTTGAAAACGGTCAACGCGTTTTTTTCACACCCGGAAATGCAATGCGAAGAGCTGCGCAACCACCAGCAAATACTCTAACTGCATTTTTTTCGTTGTATCAAGCAGTAATTTTGCGAAAACATTGCTATATGCCGAAGTACCCGAATATTATACGTGGAATAATTCGTCAAAAGCTTTTCAAATGCGAAGACGCGGAAAAGCCGTTCATTGTCAGCCAGTATTGTTTCACTCAGATGCGATAGGACGAATTTATACAGTTCATCCTAACAATCAAGAGTGTTATTATTTGCGATTGTTGCTAATAAATGTTCGTGGACCAACATCATTTGAATCTTTGCGAACTGTTGATGAAGAATTGTGAGGGACGTATCGCGAAGCATGCGAACGATTGAATATGCTTGAGAATGACATGCATTGGGATCTTACACTTGAGGATCCAGCATTGTCATCAAGTCCACATCAAATTCCGACACTTTTCGCAATTATTATAGCCACGTGCAGTCCAGCAAAGCCAATTGAATTGTGGCAAAAACATCAAAATCATTTGTCAGAGGATTTTTTACATCGATTGCGCCGTCAAACGGGTGATATAAACATGGTCAACACGCCGGAAATTTACAACGAAGCATTGATTGCTATTGAAGATCTTTGCTTGATGATGGCAAGCAAAGCATTAGCTCAATTAGGTATGACAGCGCCTAATCGTGATATACACGACCTTTTCAACAAAGAACTGGAGCGTGAACAGCAGTATGATCGTGCCGAGCTTAATTCGTTTGTGCAAAACAATGAGCCACGGTTAAATATCAACCAAAGAACGGTTTACGACCAAATATTGCTAGCTATCGAAGAACAACATGGTGGACTGTTCTTTTTGGATGCAGCTGGAGTTACCGGAACGTTTGTCATTTCGATTATTTTGGATACCATTCGAGCACAAGGTAGAATCGCATTGGCTTTGGCGTCGTCTGGCATCGCTGCCACATTATTGGATGGTGGTCGCACGGCGCACTCTGCCCTTAAGTTGCCCTTGAATATGAAGGCTGACGATAATCCTACATGCAACATTTCAAAAATATCTGCAATGGCGAGAGTGCTGCAGCAATGCTCTCTTATTGTATGGGATGAGTATACTATGGCCAACAAGAAGTCACTGGAAGCACTTAATCATACGTTGAAAGATATTCGTGGAGATAATCGATTGTTTGGTGGTGCATTGATATTGTTAGCAGGTGATTTCAGACAAACATTGCCTGTAGTCAAACTAGGAGCTTCTGCTGATGAAATTAATGCGTGTTTGAAAACATCTAATTTGTGGCGCTCTGTGAAAACACTTAGATTGCCTACAAATGTACGTGTTCATTTGAGACATTTTTTCCCGAAATTTTGACTTTAAAACTCAGGAAAAGTCGAAAAAATAGATTCTTGACATGCATTTTCAGTTGTAGATAGACGCATTGATTAGGCGTCGTTTAAGGTATTGTGTATTAAAATCTATGGAGATACGGAGGAGCTAAAATTCGGTAACCAAATCTAAAACATGAAAAAATAAACAAAAAATACTTTTGGAAGGTTGCGGGCCGAACTGCGAATTGGGAACAAAGCAAACGAAAAGGGGCTGAGTTTTTGGTACCTGAACGTGTTCCTTTGGCATTGGACCAGCAACGGTATTTTTAAGGTAAAATTAGTTTTGGTCGTTTCGGTCAAACGGCTGCAAGTTGGCCGTTTATCCATAGATTTTAATGAGCAATACCTTAAACGACGCCTAAGTAATGCGTCTATCTAAAACTAAAAATGCATGTCAAGAATCTATTTTTTCGACTTTTCCTGAGTTTTAAAGTCAAAATTTCGGGAAAAATGCCTAAAAAAAAGATAAAATATGAATTCGAAAGCTGAATATCTTAAGCTGCAGATACAAAGGGTCTGGGTCGGATTTATACCTGCACTTGTCAGCTTTTCAGAACTGCAAAGTTCTATGTAACCAAATATAAGATACTTAAGTTATGTGAAAAATAGAAGCACTACCTCTGAAAACAAAACAGATTTTAAAAATTCTTTAAAAAACGAGAAGGAACGTTGGATCGCTTCTGGGGACGAGACTCTACTCATACCCGTACTCAGTCAGTATATTAATTTTTGAGCTTATGACATTTTAGAATTTAAATAAACATTTTACATTTTACATTTTTTTGCTACATCTGTTATCTACATCTACATATACATACATATACAATATACATTATATTGTACATCTAACATGTAGATTATAGATGTACCATTTATATTCTACATCTCCTCCGCTAGGGGTTGCTCGCGCACTGAAAATTAATTTCTTCATTCTGGCTATAATTATGATCCGATCTTATTCCGATTCGTCACTCTGGTAGATATGGTCATTATCTACGATAGTTTTATCGTATCTTTAAAATTGTGCCTGCCACAGATTTTCGTCCTTTGTGAAGGCAGAAGGGAGCTGGGCGAAATTTTGAAATACACTTGTAGCAGTGTGATATCACATGAGTCTGGAACCCAAATTTGGTTGCCCTAGCTCTTATAGTCTCTGCGACAGACAGACGGACAGACAGACATGGCTATATCGACTCGGCTATTGATGCTGATCAAGAATATATGTATATACTTTATGGGGTCGGAAACGTTTCCTTCTCTGCGTTACACACATCCACTTTTACCACAAATCTAATATACCCCTTAATTCTTTCTTGAGTACGGGTATAAAAATGACACTATAAAAACGAGAAGGAACGTGTGAGTCGCTTCTGGGGACGCGACTCTACTTATATCCGTACTCAGTCAGTATATACATTTTTGAGATATGATTTTTTAGAATTATAGCATAAAAAAAAAAATTTTACATTTTACATTTTTTTGCTACATCTGTTATCTACTCTACATCTAAAATGTATATTTTACATATAACATGTAGATTATAGATGTACCATTTATATTCTACATCTCCTCTTCTAGGGGTTGCTCGCGCACTGAACGCGGCAGAGTGTGCGAGCGAGAAGGAGAATGAGTATCGTGTCTCTGGCTGGTGGAGGCGGGGGAACCAACAGAAAATTGAGATCCAGGCGCTTTTTTTTTTTAAAATAATAAAGTAGTACAAAAATGTTTAAATCCCGAAATCTATTAGAAAAAGTCATTTTGGTTCACAGCCTAAATAAAAAGTTTAATTTTGTTGAGTAGTGTTATCAATACATATAATAATTTTATATTTTATTTGTAATGTAATATAATTTAAAAAAATTGTTTAACAAAAAATATATTTTTATACCCGTACTCAAAATAGAGTTAAGGAGTATATTAGATTTGTGGTAAAAGTGGATGTGTGTAACGCAGAGAAGGAAACGTTTCCGACCCCATAAAGTATATATATTCTTGATCAGCATCAATAGCCGAGTCGATATAGCCATGTCTGTCTGTCCGTCTGTCTGTCGCAGAGACTATAAGAGCTAGGGCAACCAAATTTGGGTTCCAGACTCATGTGATATCACACTGCTACAAGTGTATTTCAAAATTTCGCCCCGCCCCCTTCCACCACCACAAAGGACGAAAATCTGGTGCAGGCACAATTTTAAAGATACGATAAAACTAAAAACGCAGTCTCGTAGAGAATGACCATATCTACCAGACTGCTGAATCTGAATCAGATCAGATCATAATTATAGCCAGAATGAAGATATTAATTTTCTGTTGGTTCCCCCGCCTCCCCGCCAGAGACACGATACTCATTCTCCTTCTCGCTCGCACACTCTGCCGCGTTCAGTGCGCGAGCAACCCCTAGCGGAGGAGATGTAGAATATAAATGGTATATCTATAATCTACATGTTAGATGTAAAATATACAATGTAGATGTGGATAACAGATGTAGCAAAAAAATGTAAAATGTATTTTTTTTTTATGCTATAATTCTAAAAAATCATATCTCAAAAATGTATATACTGACTGAGTACGGATAGAAGTAGAGTCGCGTCCCCAGAAGCGACTCACACGTTCCTTCTCGTTTTTATTATAAAACTTATTTTAAAATTTTTTAATATGAAATATTATTATATGAAATCATTAGAATATTGACCTAATTTTTGGCCGCATGATATTTTTGTAATATATTTTTTATACGTGCTCTTTGACGCCAAACTGGTCCGGTACGCAAATATTGGCTTTAACTCTCTATGCAATGGACCAGTTTTTCATTGAATATTGATAAATATAAATACGCCTAGTAAAATATACAAAAAACAGAATGATACCTTGAACAGTTTACTTTTTAGTCTACCTTCACACGGAAAAATTTTTCAACTTTGATTGCTCATATCTCCCAAACTAAATATCCAATTTTTTTAAAATTGCATTTTTGAAAGATTTCGAAATGTCTCTATCGGATACGTGTATTGGATGTATCCAAAGCGTTCAAAAAATAAATTGACTTTTGCCACCTTTTTGCGGCTGAGGCACCACTGTGCGTCGGTCGTGACTTCGACTTCATATTCTGCTCGACTGCCGCAGCGGTAGAGAAAAAATCCTAAATGACGCGTGCTTGAGATTTGTCATCGCTCACTACTGGTACTGCAGAGCAGCTGTGCAAAATCACATGGAGGTGCGTCATCCCACAGTACATATGTATATATATGTATGTACAAATATGCATACACACTCATATTTAGATGTGTATGTGACGAAACGTACATAAAAGCAAAATAAAAAGTAGAATGTATAACATAAATTCCAATTGCCACACAACAACGACAACAAAAATGCAATTGGTAAGGGAAGAAATAGAATAACAGCGACAAGGACACACATTCCCTTATTAATACCCAACCTCAGCATAAGCAGCTGTGAATAGAGATGGGCGCGTGTCGGTTATTTACAATACAATACGATACCACTCGATACAGACACGAAGAATATACTCGTTATGGTTGTTTAAAACTAGACTTCAAGTCCAATCTGGACTGCAACAGAGAGATGGCATGAGAACAAATAATATGTTATGCACTATGTACATAGTATGTAGATATGTAGGTATATGTAGGTGTGAAGACCAGAATCTCTCAGATTAGAAAAGTCTAGCGCACATTCGTTTAGGAGTTGATAGGCAGAGCAACCTAAATCTTGACTTGAACTGGGTAAAACCCTGATGGGTAAAGCAGGTAGAGCTAGCGAGTGTAGTATCAGAGTTGTACTTTCAATGTAGAATTTGGCTAGACTTAACAGCTGTGTGTTGATGAACCACCAATACCAAAATAAATGATTCGTTGTGTCTCCCTCTAAAGTCTAGAGTCTTAACATATGTAGCATAAGTATCTCTGTCTTTCAGTCAAGTGCAGTGGAACGACCATTTCCAGTACGGCCTATCCAAAAAGCAGTCACCCCTAAAGTGAGAAACAGGAAGCAACCCCTGACTTGTGCAGTGCCGAGCAATATGCTTTGAATAGTTTCCTTTGCTTTGCCGTACGGCAGATTATGGACTTGGTGTTTGGGTAGATAGTAAAGTCATAGGAGTACAGTAGGGATATGGATAGACTCGTGTCGTGTGTGCTTGATCCTCGATTGATAGATCCCCTATTCAGCTTACGTTGGTGGCTTCGAACCGAAAAAACACTTTTCGAAATCAGACCATCCGTTTTACTTGGAATTTGCCTTCTACCCTATATAAACTATATTTCCAAGCAGTTGCCGTCACACTCGGCATTTTGACAGCATTCCCTTCCCTTAATTGTGCGCTGCATCCTATTCTGTGCTTCACCAAAAACCAGAACCATCCCCTGTACGCTCTAGCAATATGGGGAAGGCAGCAGTAACAAGGCAAGGGAGCGGACCGAAAAAATAACAGAAATTTGTAGAAAATAAAAATAATTTTTCAGTTTAAGAAACGAGTTTCTCCCAAACAGACGCGTTGTGGTTTCTCTGTTCTGTGTGTGTATGTTCATTATATCTCTGTGAAAAAACTAATTTTATCAATTTTTGTCTTGCCACGATAATCCGCGATAGCCTCAAAACTTTAAATGCCATAATAAAGCGGTTACACATATAAACAAAAACCATAATTACAGATGCGTCGAAATTTCATACCTTAATAATCCCCAAAAAACAACACAGTTTGTAAGATAAATACAAACAATTTTTTGTTTTGTTTTGTTATCCGAGTAAAGTAAAGAACATACAACTCGGAACTAAAAAGTTGTGTTTTTTTTTAATTTAGAAAACGGCTTTAAATTGGCGCCGTTCTCTAACCACTTGGATTCCCTTGAGGAATTCAAGGCATTATCGGGTGAGTTCATGCGACGAGTATGATTAAGTTTTTCCATTTTAGCCGGGGTTATCGGCATTCGAATAAGTTCATGTGGCATTCAATCAATCAGTCTATTTTGTCAGTCAATAAGGGATATACAACGACTGAATATGATACAAATATGTGACCCTAGCCATCGACGTTCATTCCCGTGATCATCATGAATATGCATACATACATATATTGTGGGTCCGGCTTTAACTTGGCCGAATAACAGATATTCATGTAAATAATTTAAATGAAAAATACAATTAAATTTAGTGAAACCTACCTTTACTTGAGTACTGGCTAAAACGTAGAGTATAAAATGTTTTATACCAACAATAAATTGATTATTCTTACATTGTTGTTTTCAATTATTTTTCATTACAGTCGGACCCGGCACCATACCATCTCCGTGGACCCCAGTGAATGCCGGTCCTCCAGGTGCACTAGGATCGGCTGATACAAATGGCAGCATGGTGGATAGTAAAAACTTGGATGTTGGTGATATGAGCGATGTAAGAACACTGATTAATGCACTCACATCATTTACCACTAAAGGAATAAATTATATTAAAGCAAGAGAACAAAAGTAGCTCGAAAAAAATGATCTTTACACCTAATACAGAGCTGAGCTAGGAAACATGGGTGGGAAATAATCTTGGAGAAGATTAACTACCGTATAGATAATTTTATTCTAAACCATGTCTTATTATGTTCGTTTGGCAGGATGAAAAGGATTTATCGTCCGCCGATGCCGAGGGTGTCTGGAGTCCAGATATTGAACAGAGCTTTCAAGAAGCATTATCTATATATCCACCATGTGGACGTAGAAAAATTATTTTGTCGGACGAGGGAAAAATGTATGGTAAGTAGCCATTTTTATAATATTAATACTCCGTACTCATTAGGTTAGATCTATTGCATATATATTGGTTCTATTAATATCGCTATTAATAAGTTATTGGAAGTAAAAAACTTGCACAAGTTTTTGCGAACAAGTTAACTAAATATATCAACCTCAGCTGGACTAGCTGATTTTCACCAATCGTTAATTTTTTAACAGTAACTAAAAAAAATAAAAGTACCTTATTATCAATGCGAACTAGTTTGTAAGTTTCAATATTATTTAAAAAAACCGACTAATTAAAATTTTTTATGTATATTTAACCAAAAAAGTGTATTTTCTTTTCGTGGTAGCAACACACAAACATTAAACTAAAAATTTGAAAACAAAAATGTCATCCAATAATGATGATCAATTTCTGATGTGGCAATAATTGAAAAATATGTATTGGATGAGCGGCGGTTGAAAGTTCTTGAGTTAGCTGAATGTGTAGCCATTTGAAAAAGTGGTGTACATAGCATATTGACCGAAAAATTGGAAATGAAAAAGCTATGCGCTGTTGCCGTCGTGTTTGCTGACAATCTACCAAAAACGCACTCGTGAGACAACTTCGAGGGAGTGTTTGATTAACCAAAATAAGGACGAATATTTTTTTTTCCATTTTTCGTAAACGTGGATAAGCCGTGTCAAGGTGATTCTAGGCAAAGGTGGGGTTTTCAGACCATAAAGTCATGGGGAACGTTTATTTGGAATACTCGTCGTATTAACCACATTGATTACCTTCAGAAAGGGTAAAACAGGCAATGGTGATTATTATGCCAACTTATTGGATCGATTTAATAAGTATTTGAAAAAAAAAGACAGCATTCCTATTATTTCCTCTATTTAGACATAAATAGATTCCTAATGTATCATATTTTATTCGTATTCGTTATTCGTTATTTAGATGATACTCACTGAAAAAATGGTAAACTTTGAATGCGTATATCCTTTCAAACTAAAAATCCGAGTTTCTAAATGTTCCCCTTTTGTGAAAGGCCCGGAAATTTCTCTATCCGATGCGTATATATAATTATATAAATATAAATATAAATAAATATAATTAAAATCACGCACTAAAAAAATTACTTTTGACACCTTTTTACGGTAATAAATCCATATATGTGGGATATATGAATATATCATTCGGAAGGTCGCTAATTCAATTTGAGGTTTGCTGTTTAGGGTCCGATGGTCCGCGGAGCTTCATGTCATCGCTTAGCCCAGTCGGCAACCGGAAGAGATGGAAGAGCCAAAAGTACCAATTACAAAATGTCTCAATATTTAAAGAGCCACTGAATTTTTTGCTTTAATATCATGGTTTTTTATGAGGATTGGGTATCTACATTTTGTTTTTGGTTTCGATAGCTTTTAATAAGAAAATATATATTTATTGACATACAAAAAATGTGTAAAATGTGTAATTTGTCCAAAACATATTTATTTTATCTAGAAGTATTCTTTCCAAAATGCCTCAATAGCTCAACCCTAGTGCAAATAGGCTATTAGCGGTGATTGATGTCGTGATGATTCATTGGTAACGCGCGTTGCTGAGCATCGATATTTTAGGGAATGAATGGCTAGGGTTGGTATTTCAGGATGGCAGTTATTTTCAAAATTGCATGGGTCATTAACAAGCGTATTTTTCTGCTTGCAGTGTTTTGTAAATAAAATAATATTCACGCATAGAACTGGAGAGCCGCATCTTGACATCGAAAGATCCGCATGTTGCCGACTCGGGGCCTAGCCCCTAACCACGTAAAACAACGTGTTTTCTTGAAATACATCTGTCACCCACGTTCACCTATTTCTTTATGACACTTGAGTAAATCAATCGCTGCAAAGAGTTGATAAAGATCAGAAGCTCAAAAATGTATAAGTCGCGTCCCCGGAAGCGACTCACACGTTCCTTCTCGTTATAGTTGTGACCATTGATTGTTAAGCTATATAAAAATATTATAATCAAACATCTAAATTGTTTAAGTTAATTTTGATAGCTTTAACCAACAAAAATACATGTCCCTATAGCACTACTCAACACAATTTTTCCGCATCGAACAAAACTAACACATTTTTTGTTACGGACTTGGGGCCTCAAAAATGGATGACATTTTTGTTTGTTTTTATGGCAGAACATTTGTTTTAGAGAATTTAAAAATTTTTTTTTATTTTAATGATTTTTTCAGAGATAGCGCTTTGTTTTTTCACACAACTTAAGTTTCTTACATCTGATTGTAATAAACTTTGTTATTCTAAAAAGCTGATAAATGCAGCCATAAAGTGGACCTAAACCCTTTGTAACTTCAGCCTATCGTCTGGGAAATATCAAACTTTTTTTTTGTTTGCCTCAAAATTTTGACATTAAAAACTCATGAAAAGTCAAATTGAAATTAACTATATATATAAAAATGGAGAGATAAAAATGTTTAGTGCATCATCACGTGAGAACGGCTGGGCAGATTCAGTTTAAATTTGTATTCAGTTGTGTGTATTTGCCAGAACAATGTTTTAACGTAAGAAAAACTATCGATCTCGAAAAAGTTTGATTTTTGGAACACCTGGGCCGATTTGGCTCAAATTTTTGTTTAGTTGTTCGTATTTGCGAAGAGGCAATTTTCATAGTTGAAGATGAGTTCTAAACTCGAGATATTATTCATCAATTGAGTTATAAATGCCTGCTATTAGACGATCAAACCTTGGACGAGTACACGTCGTGAAATAAACAATCGGAATGTCTCTATTAATCTAACGCAAGAGAAACGTGTAGAAGTAAATGAATGAATACGTGCCCATATTGCAGAGGCTCGCGCTGATCAATTACCATCCTAAATTCGACCAGTAGACTTTAATCGCGCTGCTTTCGAATACGATTTCGCAATAGCCTATCAAGATCTTCGCTACGTTGATATCGGTTCATTGTCTTTCGTATACCAGCATTGTAATGCATTGAAGTTTTAATCGGAAACCCCCGTTATATGCTGCGCTGGTGGAAAGGTAAAATTGCCCGTTTTGACTCATCCGCCAGAGCCATTGTATTCGTTTTTCTATGAAATTTCTAATATTGAAAGTTGAACTATTGTTTGTATTATTAATCTGAAGTTTATTCGTTCGCCGGGTCCGATAGTATATGTATATTTTCTATTTTTGTATTTTTTGTGTATGGGTGCATTATGCGTCGTTTAATATCGTTCATCAAAATTTATCTATAAAAGGTTGAGCTAAAATTGTGTAACCAATCCTTCAAAAATCACATTTTATGGTAAAATAAAGTTTCTGACCCAACTTTCAGCCGCTGCAATGAATTTCTTCATTCTGGCTATAATAATGATCCGATGTGATTTAGATTCGGCAATCTGGTAGATAGGGTATAGAATGCTCTTCGATATTGCGTTCTTCGTTTTCTCGTATTTTTGAAAAGTTGTGGATGTCACAGATTTTTTTTTATTTGTGGGGGCAGGGCGAAATTTTGAAATACACTTGTAGCAGTGTGAATTTTGGAAACAAAATTTGGTTGCTCTAGCTCTTATAGTCTATGAGAATAGACTGGGCTATTCACGCCGATCAAGAATTTATATATTTTATGGGGTCGGAAAGTTTCCTCCTCTGCGTTAACCACAAATCTTGTATACCCCTTCGAGTACGGGTAAAAAAATAGAAATATGTAAAGATGTAAAGAAAATAATCATTTGTTCAATCGCCTGTTTGCTTTTTTTTTTTAGGTCGCAACGAGCTTATAGCTAGATACATTAAACTGCGTACTGGAAAGACGAGAACCCGAAAGCAAGTCAGCTCCCATATCCAAGTGCTCGCCAGGCGGAAACTGCGGGAAATTCAGGCGAAAATCAAAGTAGTAAGTTACATCCCAATTGTGCTCTAGGAGGAAAGCTTAATAAAAAGCGCATCTTATGGTTTTTATTATTCAGAAATATATGTGCATATTTTTCATTTGCATGCGAGATATATTCTATTTGAAAATTAGGATCAGTTTTAAGGGTTAGAAGATTGTTACGAATTTTTATACAAAAGATATGGAATAATTGAATGTAACAATCTAGAGCAGGAAATATGTTTCAGTTTCCAGATGGGAACTTGTGTACGAGTCAGTGTCAGATTAGGGTTCCTTAACGAATCAGCATAACCTCCACCAACTCGTATTTGATAAAGTGTAGAATCTTTAATATAATGCCAAGGTCTATGTGACTATCGCAATCTGCAGACTGCATACATATATGCAGAAGTATATGTGTCTCTGGTGTCCTTAATACTTATACATTTTTTGATGGATACTTAACATCAATAGTCGCATACACACCCACAATAAGCCTGCGTCTATATCCCCTACCATACCCTAAAGCCAATCAATACACGACCAACTGAAACTCTTTTCCAGGAACCCAATGGTGTGTCCTTGCATTTATTAAATGACAAAGAACAGACTCTGCAAGCCATTAGCACGATGACTAGTTCACAAATCGTTTCTGCCCAAGCAGCCAAGAATCTGGCACTGGCTGCTTCAGCGCTGTCCGTGGGTATGCACCACACGAAGAATCACCCACATCCCGCTCACCAACACCAGATGGGTGTAGCCGCAGCAGCAGCAGTAGCTGCTGCAGCAGCAGCAGCTGCAGCAGTGTGTCAGCCGGCAGTAGGTGCTGTTGCTGGTCCAGGTTCGACGTCAGTCTCAGGGCCGCCGCTAAATTCGTCGTCTTCACCGCGACACTATGCCTACTCTCACCACAACCATTCCCATCACGATCTGACACATCTCCCGCACAGTCATATGCATCCCAATCACCACCATGCGGCGGCCGTTGCAGCAGTATACCACTTCCAGCAGCAACAAAAACAGCAGCAGCAATGTGGGCCAAGCGAGACTGACGCAGGCGCAGTGTCACCGATTCTTGATGTCTCAATCACGAGTCAGGGCCTGGCCCCAACACCGTCCCAGCCGTTACACCATCCGCCGTTGTATCCGGGCGTAAGCAAATGTTTTATATACCAAATCAATTCATACCGCATCGTGCAGTTTCCAGTACAGCATCAAAAATCCATAGAAAGCAATACATAATTTAAAAAAAAAAAAGCATACACAACTGTTTATAAGAGTAGTTAATTCATTTCGTTTACTGGGACAAAATTCAATCCCTACTTATGCTACACATTTACTGACCTGCAGGCAGACTATATGCACTCATAATACCATCTACGTCACCGCCGTATCACCCGCGAAACTCATAATCTCTTGAAATTAGTTTAATATACTCATAATCGATCGTTTACTCGGTTTAACTATAGCCCTGACTCTCGTTACATAGTGCTTCGATCCGATGCCCTGATTTTTTTTCGGTAGGCCAGCGCTGCGCTGATGCTTTTTTGCGATACACTGACACTGACAATCGTTCAAATCATTAATTTACATAGTGACATTTATATATCGAGCTATTCTCATATATCTTCATGTGTCTCTGTCCCACTTCCTCTCGCTCTCTCCCTCTTTTTCACTACTTTTATCCTACCGTATGTAATATGTACATATATAAAGTATCTAAGCCATAGATGGCGTAGTTGGGCAACATGTTTCATACCATTGCCTGCGCTACGCCCACGGTCAAGGGCAATACTCGCTTACTCTCTTAATTTGACTCCTTATTTTCAATACGCCAGTTGATGCAACTGTTATAATGCTATAATGTTGTCACAATGTTTTAGCAGAAAATAATGTGTACTAGTCGCTCGTTTGCCACGTTGGTCGTTGTTTGCTGGTCGATGGCTAACACTAATTTATGTCAATCAATTAATAAGAAATTGATGAGCCCTTTCCTATATTCGATCATCTTGTGTAACCTTCAATAACAATAACATACTGACCGTTTCAAAATGAACGAAGCTATCGATTTATCTACGATTTCTAATCAATTTGTACACGTTCTATACTGCACTCAGCAATTTTGGCAGCCTGGACTGCAGCCAAGCACCTCGCAAGAGTAAGTTGCCATCGCCCACCCTTAGTAGCTGACAATAAAACGCAATTGCATTGACCAATAGTTTCTATGATTACAGCATCAAGCCGTTCGCACAGCCACCATATCCTACGGGTAAACCATCAACGGCCATCTCCGGGGAAATCGAAGCTGGTATTCCGTCCGCACAATTGCCATGGGAGGGACGAGCTATTGCTACGCACAAATTCCGCTTACTTGAGTTCACTGCGTTTATGGAAATCCAAAGAGATGACATGGTAAGTACAATACAAATCGTTACAACTTCAAATGAATTGATCTGATCTCCAGTTAACATCGCAGTATAACCGCCATCTTTTTGTGCAACTCGGCGGCAAGCCATCATTCTCCGATCCGCTACTTGAGGTGAGAGTTATCGTATGCCGTGGCATCTAGGAAACTAAACCTTAACTATTTTAGACAGTTGATATCCGACAAATATTTGACAAGTTTCCGGAAAAGTCTGGCGGGCTGAAAGATCTCTACGAAAAGGGTCCGCAAAATGCGTTTTACCTGGTAAAGTGCTGGGCTGATTTAAATACCGACATTACGACAGGCAGCGAATCGGGTGATTTTTATGGCGTAACGAGCCAGTAAGTCCTAACTATTCATTCTACCTTAGTATTTTTAACAATACTGAGAAAACTTTACTCCAATGCAGATACGAAAGCAATGAGAACATCGTGCTTGTATGCTCGACGATTGTTTGCTCATTCGGCAAACAAGTGGTGGAGAAAGTAGAGAGCGAGTACTCACGCCTGGAAAACAATCGCTACGTCTATCGAATCCAGCGTTCACCTATGTGCGAGTACATGATTAATTTCATACAAAAGCTGAAAAATTTACCCGAACGCTACATGATGAACAGTGTGCTAGAGAACTTTACAATATTACAAGTGAGTCTAGTGTATTCTGGTGTGGTCTATTTCTGTAAATGCTTTATCTTCCCATTCCATCTTGACTGATTTCTTTACAGGTAATGCGAGCGCGAGAGACGCAAGAGACACTTTTATGCATAGCGTATGTTTTTGAGGTGGCAGCGCAGAATAGCGGCACTACGCATCACATTTACCGTCTTATAAAGGAATAGCAAGAGCTGCATGAAGCAGCGCCTCATTTGTCTGCAAACCCCACCAATGCACAAATCAGCGAATACAGTAGCAACAACACCAACAGAATCAAGAATACAAATAAAAATAACAATACGATTAGTAGCCACAATAACAGCAACACCAACAGCAACGCCAACAATAATAACAAAAAACCGCAAAAGTGTGCTAAAAGAGATATTACAAATGGGAACGCATCAGAATTAGAAAAAACTATTAAACAGTCCCCGACCTCACCGCTGATACAGCACCAACAGCCACAGTTACTGGTGCAACAGCAACAGCTTGATGCGATAGCTGCGCTACAGGTGGAAGAGGTTATATACGCACAGACCCAAGCTGAAAACACCTATCAGTCACAACAGCAGTCGCATGCGCGACTGGCACCAAATATGCCACTGCAGGAAGAGACAACAATCCGACATCAACAGCAACATCGCATAAATGCGCAGCCGTTTAGCGCATGCATCTCAAGCAAAAATCAGCAGTTTGGGACGGAAAAACTAGAGCAAAAACCATTAGGCACATACGATCACTTTTTAAGGCTGTCCGCTATGGAATATGGGGTTACTGAAAATCCATCCGCGGCACTTAACCTCAGCAGCATTTGCGGCAAAGATCCCATGTCTGGGTCCAAACCAGATCACGAAGAATCACAAGAGTTGTCCATGCATCAACAGGTAAATGTAGGTGCAGACATGGGGGGGGTCGCTGCTGATGCCAAAGTTGTGAGCAACCATGATGAGCCGTAAGCCATAGAGTGTTGGCGAGTTTTTTTGGGTTCAATTAACAGGATCTAAATCGTTGATCGGCTTGCAAAGAAAACCTGCACAATCGTAGATACCTGCTCCCAGTACATTCGTGGCGGACACGAAAGAAGCTAAATAATTTATATCAAACCTTTTTGCGTTTTCCTCCCTTTTTCCTAGGCAGGTGACCATGACTGAACTGATTTCCCAAATCATTGTACAAATTCTTCTAGTACATTTTTGTAGCCCTGGACGGTTATCCTTAATTGGAAGTACGTTTGATTTATGTACATGTAGAACGTAGATATAAATTAACTTAAAAGATAGGTCAACTATGGTGATCAAAAATTTTAATAATTTTCGTATTCGTATAAAATCAATGTACAATTCGTGATGTACATACATAGTATCTTCTGAGAACCAGGGTCAAAACTAACTAATTTGGGAATATTTCCAAATTCCCGACTTCTTAAAGCAAAGAAAAGTAAACACGTTGTCATTTCAATAATATAAACAACTTTTTTATAATAACAATAAAGAATATCTCCGAAAGTATTGAAGTTACTAAAATTGTAAGCTTCATCGATTCGATATTTTTTGGAATTAAAGCGACGCTGTCTCGCATTCTTGTATTGGGGATAGTTCGTAATATCTAACACCCTTATTAAGTGTTCTGTGTGGACAGTCTGATGTAATAAAATCAATTTTAACATACATTAACATCAAAAATACATTTAAATGATCTCAATGTTACTTAAAATATATATTTTTTTTGTGTAATTTGTTTTTTTTTTTTTTTTTTTTTTTTTTTTTTTTTATACGAAAACCCAAGAAAAACTTATGCAAAATTAAACATTTAGCAGTTGTCGCGCGCTGATTTTGAAACAAAAAACGATAGAAAGAATGTATGTACATCGACTTTAATGCGTGTACGGATGCATACGAATAATATGTACAAATGTACGTATTTCTTTATATATACTTTTGTACTACCGTGTACGGATGCATACGAATAATATGTCCAAATGTACGTATTTCTTTATATATACTTTTGTACTACCGGCATATTTCTGTTTTTTCTTTTCAAATTATTTTTGTTGATATTTTTAAAGTATGCCACATAATAATGTTGTTTAAGCGTTTTAATTTGTATTCAAAGTATGAAGCATGGTTTGAATTAGCAACGTGGATGTAGAAATATCTAATTGGTTACTCACTCGTGTATCGCAGGATGGATTGGGTTGGCTGTGTGACATCTACACTGCAACAAGATCTGCTCGAATCGATTAAGGCAAACCTTGAGTGAAAAAAACTACACAATATTTTACGAGCGACTGTTTTCTTCTTTTCATACATAGTGTCAAAGTTCAACATACATACATATATGTACATATGTATGTACATATGAGCGATTGTACATGTAAAGAATTTTATTCAGCATGAATCGAATGATCCACCGTTTTTTAAATGATAATGGATTTATAATGAAAATTAGCCGAATCCAGAAAAATCGACTACGTTATAATTAAAAACGAATTCTGCATCCACTGAAGGCTAAGCTCGAACCAACGTATATACATATTGCTTTTCCTAGAAAGAGAAGCATGTATGCGAGAAATTTTTTACAAGTTCTCTCACTCGTTCATAAAATAGAAGCAAAATCATTTAAAACACCTATTGTAATTGTAAAATATTGTAATTCTGGTTTGCTCGTATTCGTATATGGAAATGCCTATAGTAGCAACATGTAATAAAATACAAAATTCTATATATACATATGTATGTATGTAAAAAACATATTAATTAATGTAAAGTACTTCTTTGTTGTACGAATATAAAAATAGCTTTTTTTTGTTTGTCTGTAAGTAAGGTAAGTTGCAAATGCAATTGAAAGCAAGAAACAAAGGTCCGTAATAATGGCAAGGGTTGTACATTTTTTCGAGAGCTTAGCTAAGCAGTAACAATAATAATAACGTAAAAGTAACAAAAATAATCAATAAGAAACGCACTGTTGCAAAAAAAAATATAGCTTAATAATTAAAAAATGTGTACCGAGTAAAAATAAAAGTTTACAACAATATAATTATTATAAAACTGAATAAGACCAGAGATAAAAATCCTTATATTAATTGAATAAAATAGTGCCTAACATAAGAAAAGTATTACACAATCCATTGGTAAATGGCCAATGGTAATTGAAAGGGCACAGCAGAGGGCTTGTTCTCAGCAAAGAAAACTTTTCCGAATTTTTTTTTTTTTTGATGTGTGTTTTTTTTTTTACAGGATAAAGTAAATATATATTTATGCAAATATTAACAGTTCACACATTGTGAATTTATTGATCCGATTCGTATGCTTACAAATCTCATTTTTTTTTTAAGAATCTGTTTGTGTTATTTAGATAATATCAAGATATCGCATACAAACAACACCCATGCAGTATAAACAACAATAACTAAGAACTTAGTTTTATATAGTTTCCGGAAAGCCCTTGCTATCTAAAGCTGCTAAGAATTTTGTAAGGCTCTAAGTAAAGTAAATCAGTATGAGAAGTACGGATGTAAATATATATGCATACGTACATATATATATATCCTTTCATTCATATGTGTGATTCTACGTATATACATATCGATTCAGCCACGCAGTCGGATATACATATATTTTTGTTTTCAGTTTCACACAAATTGGTTTTATATAATTTAGCAAATAGGAATTGCTAAAAATGTCAGCCATTTGAAAATGTTTAAACACCGTCTACACCTTAATTGATTGTAGAAATACCATCTCAATCCCGTTTAATATCTCCCTATTTATAGTATATATGTACATACAAAACTTTGTGCATTCAAATATTCCGAAATAGTTTGAAAGTAAGTGATTAATTCGTGTTAACTCAGAACGCAATATGAATAATCATACGAATAAATGCTCACATGTGAATGTACGTATGTATCATACGGTTAATGAATGTTCCTTAATGGTTCAGTTTCGTTTCTTTCACTGGTGCTCAATACGATTTAACAGACTTAGAAAAAGAGAACAAGGGCATGATGGCAAAAAGTTTGGAGTTTGCTGAGACATTTTGTATCGTGTAGAATAGATGAACAATTGGGTACGTGAAAATAAAAATTGAAATCAAAAAATTACAACAAAAAATAGTTTCTTAAATTATTTATTAGTACGTTTATAGCTAGATTAAGCAATAAATAAAACAAAGGATAGACAGTGAAAATTAAACAATCAAATTTAAATAATAACTATAATTGATTGTACATGTATATTTTTTTTTACTTGTCATTAAACAAAATGCAAGCAAAAAACAACAAAATATAATAAAAAAAGAAACATGTGAAATTTACGTAAGGAAAAATGTGTCATTTTAATTTTTACACTGAAATGCATTAATAAAAATTTTAATATGATAAAAGAAGAAAACTTTCATTTTTGAAATATCAATCAATCTTTTCATCTTATTTTTTAACCCATTTATAGTTAGCATATGCGAGAAAGTAACTGTACATATTTTCAATATATATGTACATAATTCCAAGTTTATTCCTATTTAATCCTATAGAAAAACTAAGGAAGACCTCAAGATTTCATTTTGTTTTTTTTTTAAACCTAATGCAAATCCTACAAAAAACGCTTTCAGTGAATATAAGGGACATTGAGAATGCTATCCGAGATGCAGGATTTATCTGCCTTATCGGCCTTAACGACAAATCCAAAAACAAACTCAGGTAAAAATTATGTTGCCAGAAATTGTGACACGAGGAATGTAGAATTTCGAACGGTGTTGACCATAGCTGTGGGCGGCAATAAAGAAAAAAAAAACGATAGTTATCGAATTTCAATGCTACAAATGCTCGTTTTTTCGGCCTTGCATAGCGACGCATATTTCGTCGGCTATGCTGCAAATCTACATACGACTATATTGCAGAAATATAGCTATCTTATCCATCCTAAGAAAATTTAAATGTATGTTAGGAGGTAGTTAATAACACTGTGCGACAGTCATTTTGTACTTAGTACGAGACAAAAATTTGGTGACTGTACTTGATGACTGTATTTCGTTTGTGCTCTGAATTTACAGCGCGGATCTCCACAAAAGTAATATATTGTCAAGAAAATTCTGCTACTAAAAGTTGAAGTTTTCTACCATTTATAATGTTTTGTCAAGTTTGGCATTCTTTTTTTACCCGTACTCAAAAAAGAGTTAAGGGGTATATTAGATTTGTGGTAAAAATGGATGTGTGTAACGTAGAGAAGGAAAATTTTCCGACCCCATAAAGTATATATATTCTTGATCAGCATCAATAGCCGAGTCGATATAGCCATGTCTGTCTGTCCGTCTGTCTGTCTGTCCGTCTTGTTGAGCGCCTGGATCTCAGAGACTATTAGAGCTAGGGCAACCAAATTTGGTTTCCAGGCTCATGTGATATCACACTGCTACAAGTGTATTTCAAAATTTCGCCCCGCCCCCTTCCGCCACCACAAAGGACGAAAATCTGTGGCAGGCACAATTTTGAAGATACGATAAAACTAAAAACGCAGTATCGTAGAGAATGCCCATATCTACCAGATTGCCGAATATGAATCGGATCGGATAATAATTATAGCCAGAATGAAGAAATTAATTTTCTGTTGGTTCCCCGCCTCTTCCAGCCAGAGACACACAACACATTCTCTCTCTCGCTCGCACACTCTGCCGCGTTCAGTGCGCGAGCAACCCCTAGCGGAGGAGATGCAGAATATAAATGGTACATTTAGAATCTACATGTTAGATGTAAAATATACATTGTAGATGTAGATGTAGATAGCATATGTAATTCGAAACATTCTAAAATTCGAAAAAATCATGCTCCAAAATGTAAACACTGACTGAGTACGGGTATAAGTAGAGTCGCGTCCCCAGAAGCGACTCACACGTTCCTTCTCGTTTTTTTAATTTTTTTGTATTGTATGGTATTATTTGTACCCGTACTCGAAGAGTTAAGGGGTGGATTGTATTTGTGGTAAAAGTAGATGTGTGCAACGCAGAAAAGGAATCGTTTCCGACCCCATAAAGAAGAAATATTCTTGATCAGCATCAAAAGCCGAGTCCGTCCGTCTTGATGAGCGCCTAGTTCCCAGAGACTATAAGAGATAGAGCAAACAAATTTGGCTTTCAGACTCATTTGATATCACACTGCCACAAGTGTATTTCAATATTTCGCCCTGCCCCCTTCCGACCATACAAAGGACGAAAATCTGTGGTTGGCACAATTTTAAAGATACGATAAAACTGAAAACGCAGTATCGTAGAGAATGCCCATATCTATCAGATTGCCGAATCTGAATCAGATCGGATCATAATTATAGCCAGAATAAAGAAATTAATTTTCAGCTGCTTCCCCCAACTTCTCCAGCACGAGACTACGCTACTCATTCTCTTTCTCGCTCGCACACTCTGCCTTGTTCAGTGCGCGAGTGCCCGCTAGCGGAATAGATGTAGAATCTAAATGTTACATATATAATCTACATGTTAGATATATAATATACATTGTAGATGTAGATAACAGACGTAGCAACAAAATGTAAAATTTAAAATTTCTTAAAATTCTGCATAAATCATAGGCTTACGAGTTTATATACTGACTGTGTAGAATATAATTCACATTCAAAATTTCAAACGAGAAGGAACGTGTGAGTCGCTTCTGGGGACGCGACTCTACTTATACCCGTACTCAGTCAGTATATACATTTTTGAGATATGATTTTTTAGAATTTTAGAAGAAAAAAAAATTTTACATTTTACATTTTTTTGCTACATCTGTTATCTACATCTACAATGTATTTTTTACATCTAACATGTAGATTATAGATGTACCATTTATATTCTGCATCTGCTCCGCTAGGGGTTGCTCGCGCACTGAACGCGGCAGAGTGTGCGAGCGAGAGAGAGAATGAGTATCGTGTCTCTGGCTGGAAGAGGCGGGGGAACCAACATAAAATTAATTTCTTCATTCTGGCTATAATTATTATCCGATCTGATTCATATTTGGCAATCTGGTAGATATGGGCATTCTCTACGATACTGCGTTTTTAGTTTTATCGTATCTTCAAAATTGTGCCTGCCACAGATTTTCGTCCTTTGTGGGGGCGGAAGGGGACGGGGCGAAATTTTGAAATACACTTGTAGCAGTGTGATATCACATGAGTCTGGAAACCAAATTTGGTTGCCCTAGCTTTTATAGTCTCTGAGATCCAGGCGTCAAACAAGACGGACAGACGGACAGACGGACAGACGGACAGACGGACGGACGGACGGACGGACGGACAGACAGACATGGCTCTATCGACTCGGCTATTGATGCTGATCAAGAATATATATACTTTATGGGGTCGGAAAATTTTCCTTCTCTGTGTTACACACATCCACTTTTACCACAAATCTAATATACCCCTTAACTCTTTTTTGAGTACGGGTATAAAAAGGCCAAAGTTGAAGAAATATTTAAAATGGTAGAAAACTTAAACTTTGAGTTTCACTTTAGAAATGCCTGTAGACTCGGAAGATGCTGGAGCACCTATAGAAGTAACAAGAACCTTATAGAATCATATTCAAAATCGCAGAAGAGTAGACTTCCCCCTCCATGTGGAACTGCTTTAAGACCCTTAAGAAGTATAGACAAGTTAAGATCGAAGAGAACAATTGGATAGATGACGACCCATACACACACTTAACTATATTTTTCCGCTACTGATTGGCCTAGGAGACCTGGAAATTCCCAGACAGAACAATCTCAGCGACATTGGGGTCGTTTTGGAGTCTAACTGGAAATGTGCGTTCCTTGCATTACTTAATGGATGCCATTACGGAGTCAGCGCAAAATTTTTACGAAATTTTCACTCTAAAAACTCAGGAAAAGTCAAACAAAATTATTATTTGGTTTTAGCTTACAGTCTGTGAAATATTAAGCTTTCAAACGCAAAAATGATGATATTTGTGAAGTATTTTTTACGAAATTTTGACTCTAAAAACTCTGGAAAAGTCGAACAAAATTATTATTTTGTGTATAGGTGCATTAATTCGACATTAGAGGTCTGCATGATTACATTCATTTCCTACAGGACAGTACTGTACAGTAGTGTGCTGTACTAAAAAATACTATACTCATTTCATGCTGTACAGTATTTTCATTTCCTACTTGGCAGTACTGTACAGTAGCCCACATACAAGCATAGTATGTGTGAATACATGGCACACACACATTTACGCAACTTGGAAACGAAACTCAAAACAAACTCAAAACGCTTTCGGAAAATAAGAATTGATATTTTGTCGTGCCTGTGTACAGTGTACACACATACATTTGCAATTCTCGGCTTGCTTTCGCATCTCGTCATGAATCGAACATGTCGAAAAAATGCCGAACGTCCCAGGCTCACGACCCGAACGTCTCAGCACCACAGCCGAATGGTCCCAGCACCCCAGCCGAAGGTCTGGGGGTGCTGGGACAGAACACTCAGCTGCGACACGTTCGGTGTATGAAGTGTCACATCTATATACTGTATGGTTAGTGGTACTGTACTCAAAAATACTGCACTCATTTCTTGCTGTACAGTATATTCTATATCCTAGGAAAAATGTACAACACTAAAAGTGAAGTGAGTGAAAATGACAGTTGTACTCTCTTAGTTTTCTATCGTTCTAACACTTTGTGTGTAGTATTAGTTTGCAAAAAGTTGCAGCATCTGAATGGGCCTTTTCAATAGCTAAAAATCTAATAGCCGAAAAGCGTTGCAAAATAGCCACCACCGAGGATATGGTTAATAAAATTATGTTTTTACACTCAAATATTGATAAATTAGAATTTACACAATTAATTTTAAGTAAAATATTGTACATATTATCTCCACTTTATAATAAATTTATAAACATCAATTTATATTTATTGTATATTGTTTTTCTCGCATATGACATATCTGATTTTTTCTTTTACTTTCTGTTTTCACTCATTGTACAGTATGTATACTGTACACTAATTTTACTGTACTCATTTACTACTGTACTCATTAATTACTGTACAACTAGGGAGTGAGTGAAAACACTAACTGTCAATACAGGGACTATGACAGCATTCACTCACACTCCTTTGACGCTGTACAGTCAAAAACGTGTACCCGTTTTCAGAATGAATGATTCTGTTTGGCTATTAAGAGTTTTTAATAGCCGTTGAAACTCGTTTGATTTTAAGAAAAAGGTCTAGCGTTTCAATGGGAAATGTACAATTTATTTTGTATTGGTAATTAAAGTAGGCTTTGGTATGACCGATATAATAAAGCGATGCGATTGATACGAAGATTATCTCTCAACTGGCTAAAAGAGCAAATGGGCCGACTTGCCAGCGCCCTATGCAGCAAGTGTTAAAGAGAGCGAAAACGAGCGATGAAAGGAGAGCAGATTGGGGCAGATGCTTAGCCGAGCACGAACGTCATATGGAACGCGAGAGCTTAGATGCTGCAACTGCAACAACAAAGCGAAGAAGGCGGGATAAAATGAAAGAGCGGCCGCTGCCGTGCATAACATAGGCTGATTAACAATGATTGGTACAGTGCAAATAATGAACATAATTAAATCATATTTAGGCTGCTTGACCCGACATACTCCCCCCATTGGAAGCCTGACTTTCAACAGCATCTTTAAGGGGAAGCAGACACAGCTTGTTAACAGCTCGCTTGGTGATTCCAGTTGCAGTCCTCAGCACAGCGACTCGGGCGACGCCATCTCTTCCAGGTAGTAGTTCGACCACCCTCGCTAGTGGCCACTTCATGGGAGGTAGATTTTCATCCTTGACGAGGACCAGGTCTTTGACTGCTAAACTGAGTTCGCCACTTTGAGCGCTGCTGCAGTGACGTAATGTACTCCTCCTTCCACCGGGACCAAAAGAGCTGTTGAAGGTAAGAAACGCGCTGCCAGGCGTCAAGGCGATCGAAGTTTAGCTTCGTGACGTCAGGCTCAGTGAATGAAGGAGGGCCGCCATTCAAGAAATGTGCTGGAGTTAAGACGTCAAGATCGGCAGGACTCTCTGAAATGGGAACTAAAGGTCTTGAATTAATGACTGCCGTGATGTGGCATAACAGCGTCCGCAGCTCGTCAAATCCAAGAACCGAATTGGCTATCGCTCGATAGAAGTGGTACTTGGCTGTCTTCACTGCGGTTTCCCATAGGCCACCAAAGTGAGGCGAGCGCGGCGGGATGAAGTGCCAATCAATGGACTCAACCAAACGGAAATCCAGAACCGCCTTCTGATGATCGTCGCTAAGAAACAGGCGTCTTAGCTCCACGAGCTCGTTCCTTGCACCGACAAAATTGGTTGCGTTGTCTGACCAAATTTGCCGTGGCCTTGTTGCGTGCCTCCGGCTTGTAGAAAAACGGTCCACAAAAGTCTACGCCTGTGCTCTCAAAGGCGTGAGAACCGTCTAGGCGCTCTTTTGGAAGATCCGCCATGATGTGCTCCATTATTCTAGGTTTCGTTCGAAAACATCTCACGCACTTGTTTACGGACTTGTTAACTGTCTTTCTCCCCCCCAATAGGCCAATATTGGGATCGAATTAATCCCAGTAGAGCTCGAGGACCGGCGTGTAGATTCCGCTCATGAAAGTAAAAGATTATTGCAAGAGTAAGCGGATGGCTGCTGGGCAAGATGATGGGATGACGGCCATCAAAATCCAACGAAGAATTCTTCAGCCGACCATCAACTCTGAGGAGTCCAAAATGATCCATGAAAGGGCACAATGATGAAAGTGAGCTGGATGAGGCGACCACTCCCCTAGAGCGCAGTGACTTCATATCTTCCAAGAGCTGCGTACGCTGGACCAGCCGCACCAATAGCTGGGTTCCACGTTCAATGTCAGAGACGGTGAGTCCAGGGCGCCGAATCCGGTTGCAAAATTTGCGAATGTAGCCAAAAACGCGTTGTAAAGAAGCGAATGAGTTCGCATACTTGGATTTGGCTACAATGTCCAAGTAAGGTGATTTGGCCAAGAAAACCTTACGACGCAGCTCCAGGGTTGGCTTATCAGGCAACACCGTAGCTGGCCAGTCATCTGAAGAGCCGCAAAGAAAGGGAGGTCCATGAGCCCAAAGGGGTGACTCACTCAACTCGATTGGTAGAGCTCCTCGTGAAAGAATGTCGGTCGGGTTCAAGGCTGTGGGAACATGATGCCATGTCATTTTTTCAGTCAGTTCCTGTATCGTTGCCACTCTATTTGCGACAAATATATTGAATCGGGATGGCTCGTCCCGAATCCAAGAGAGCGCAACAGCCGAATCACACCAACAGTAGCACCTTTGAAGACACTCATTCCTGCTACCTCAGATATGAGCCTAGCTAGCAATTCCGCTCCACAAAGCTCCAGCTTTGGTATGGTTAGTGTTTTCAATGGAGCAACACGAGATTTTGCGCAAAGTAAGTGACTGGATCGCTGACCCTTCGACACAACATAAATGCAGGCACCATAAGCCTCTATGCTCGCGTCCATGAATTTCTAACTCAGAGTTCGGAATGAGCACAAGCCGAGGAAATTCATAACGCTGAATCTGGCCAAAACTACTGCATATTTCCTGCCACGAGGTGTTGAGTGCGGATGGCAAGCTTTCATCCCAGGATAACTTCTCTTTACACAACTGCTGGAGAAAGATTTTTGATTTTGTAATGATAGGCCCAGCTAGTCCGAGGGGATCGTAGAACCGAGCTATTGTTGACAAAACGGAACGCCTGCAGGGACGCGCAGATGACGGTAGGGCCGAAAACGAGAATAAAAGCTGATCAGAAACCGGATCCCAGGCAAGTCCTAAAGTTTTGGTGAAATTGCTGCCATCGTCGAACTTTAAACGGGTTTCCTTGTCCTGTTCCGGAACTCCATCGAGCACAGCAGGCACGTTCGAACACCATTTCCTCAACCGGAACTGACCTCTCGACAAAATTCCAGTGGTTTGCTCACGAATGTGGATAGCCTCATCCTGAGAGCTGGCTCCAGATATCAAGTCATCGACGTAAAAGTCCCGGCAAAGAATCTCAGCCCCAACAGGAAACGCTACCTGCTCATCCATTGCCAGCTGATGCATCGCCCGCACTGATAAATATGAGGCAGGCGTCGTCCCATAAGTAACGGTGTCCAGCTTAAACACGCTCAAATCCTCTTGCATGGAATTCCTCCACAGAATACACTGCAAGTTACTATCCTCGGGTGAGACCCTTACACACCGGTACATCTTGCAAATATCTCCCGTTATCGCAACTGCAACCGAAATCGAGTGAGGAAAAGCTTGGGTTGGATTACAGGACCGGCCATTAAGACGTCGTTCAGGGAATAACCGGATGAAGTTGCTGCGGATCCATCGAAAACGACCCTCAGCTTGGTTGTCGAGCTATCTTCCTTTGTGACGCAATGATGAGGCAAAAAATAGCGGCAGCAGCTGATTGACTCGGCAGGAACCAAAGACATATGACCTAGATCAAGGTACTCTTTTATAAAAGCAGCATATTGAGATTTCACATCAGGGCGACGATCTAACCTCCGCTCAAGAGATAAGAATCTACGTTGAGCTTGTTGATAAGATTCTCCCAAGAGATGCAAGTTATATTTAGCTGGCAGCCGAACACAATAATCGCCAGTTTGTAATCGATGGAAATGTTGAACAAAGTGAGCCTCACAATCTAGCTCTTCTTTCGTAGACTTTACAATAGGTTCCCTGCAATTCTCTACCTCCCAAAACCGTCGAAGCAGTACCTCAAGTCGCACTTCTAGGTTACTATTGTCAGCAACTGCGGCCGGAGCACGCGACACAATCAAAGAAGATCCCTTTACCGGAGAATAACCTTCAGACACGACCCATCCCAAACGAGTTTTCTGAATTGATGGCAATCCTGGCAGTAATTTGACCTGACCAACACAAAGAAGCTCGTAGAACAGACTGGCGCCAATTAAAAGATCGACACGATGAGGTCTATGAAACTCTGGATCAGCAAGAGGTAGGTTTGCTGGTATGTTCCAGTCGTGAGTGTCTATTCCGTAACTTGGTTGACGATCGGTTATGTTAGAGGCTACAACAGCAATGATGAGAGTTGAGTAGTCCGTCGAGCGAGAGTGCAGGCTAATGTTGACCGAAAATCCATCCGTGACGAAGTTTGAATCACCTATTCCAGATACTGCAGTCGATGATTTTATTTTTCGAAGCTGAAGCTGATTTGCAAAACGAGAGGTTATTAGGTGGAGCTGAGAGCCGGAATCAAGCAAAGCTCGGCAGGGAACGAGGACTCCTGAACGATTTTTAACCAAGACTATTGCCGTGGCTAACAGAACAACATCATTACTGAAACCTTGGGCAATAAGAGCAGCAGAGGTAGACGACGAAGTAGAAGGTGCAGTGGCATTATGAGACAACGTGGGTGCTGAAGTAGATGTTTGAGTACTGAGATTAGACGGCACAGACGGAGATATAGTTTCAAGTGCCACTGATTGAGTTTGGACTGCAGTAGCTTCAGGATTACCGAAGTGCAAAAGAGTGTGGTGCCGGCGCCCGCAGATACGACAGCTGCTCGAGCTGCATGTAGTCACCCGATGACCTGCTTTGAGACAGTTTAAGCATAGAGAGAGTCTCCTGACTTCCTTCAGGCGATTCGCAGGGGACAGGGCCTTGAACTTCGAGCAATAATGGATTTCGTGAGCAGTTTTACTGCAAAGAGCGCATCCCGATGAGCTGTACTTGTGGCAACAAGTGCGGATCTAGAAGGGTTAGTTTTTGTACTTCTTCCCACCTGACTGCTCGGCGCATAAGTTGCCATAGCGAAATCCACGGTTTCCAATGTCCTGCATCGCTGTTCCAAGAACGAGGCCATAGATTCCCACGAAGGAATGAGATTGACAAAGGCTGTATCTTCTAAAGTTTCTTCCCACTTTGCTTGACTTGCTGGATCCAGTTTCCGTAGAAGCACCTGCACGATTATGCATCCAGCGATCTGCTCAGGAGTACCCAAAGTCTGCAACGCCCGCATATGAGAGTTGAACTTGTCCGAAATCTCCCGAAGCATAGTCACTGACCCATTCTCCACAGCCTGGAGCCCCAGGATCTCAGTAATGTGTGCCTGAAAGACCAACCGTCGATTATTAAATCTCTTTTCCAATAATTCTAATGCCATGTTATAGTTGCCATCCGAGAGTTCTAACGATCGAATTGTCTCCAACGCCGAATCACGCAAGCAAGATCGCAGATGCTGGAACTTTTCAATATTGGATAGGTCCGGATGATTGTCAATAATGGTAACAAACATAGAATAAAAATCTGACCAGTTTGCATACCCTCCGCCAAACGTTGGCAATTGCAAAGGCGGCAGGGACTGTCCACGGCGAGGTGGAGGCTGCGAACAGACAAATCCAGCAGTTGCATTTGTTCCATCCAACGTGGAATGAGAAGGCATCTGATCGCTAGTCCTGGCAATTTCACGACAAATTGACGGCTTCAACTCTCGGAAAAGTGTTTGAAACTTGTCGCGCAATCCTCTGCTAAATTCTCGACAATCCAATTCTTCGAGCTCGTTCTGCACGGTTTTGAACGTGCCCTGCAGCTCCTCGATCTCCTCCAACCTTACCACGAGCATATAGTAGTCGCAAGCCGACAATTCATTCTCCCAAGTTACACTGCCGTTTGAACCATCCAACTCCATAGCAGCGACGGCGTTAGAAAAACGTTTCTAGCGGGAAGATGAAAAACAAAGAGTACCGCGTGCAAGTGACGGGAAAGAGCACCGCAAACAAAACGTATATGCTTATATGCAAGAGCGGCTGGTGTATATAAGTTAAGAACTAAGTACATAAGTTATTCTCTTTTGTGTCATACATTGTCATTCACTCGATCATAAGTAATTTGGATGCCCTCAGCAACAAATTACAACAACACTTAACACACAGCCTTAAGCATTCTGTTTGCCCTCAGCAACAAAGTAGTATTTTGTAAACAATGCTGACTCGCTACTAAGAGTTCTGCGCGCAGCAACTGTAAACGGACACCGTGTTGCTTGCGCAAGAATGCTGAGTCGGCACGCCGACTCGAGCGAATGGCGTGATGCATTGACTTTGCAGGGCTAACTTAAGTTTGAATATTTTCTGTAGCCTTCAGTCTTAAGAACACAATACAACCAAACAGTTCGTTTGCCAAATAAAAGTTCGTACTCCGGTGAATTCCGTAATCGTTTAATTATTGAAGTTATTGATGTTGACTGAGCCTTAGCCAGCAACACGCGTAATAATAAACCCCACAGCAGATAACTCTGCCAACATCCCAACATAGCAGCTAACCCTGCCCATCAACGACGTCCACATACGCACCCGGCGTGTCATCTACTTGAGCTACGCCATCAGAGACCACGCGGGACAGCATTGGATTAATTGGCGCCCAACCAATAAATAAGAACCCATTGTCATGTAAGTTCATAAGTGATTTCGGTTTGAAGAAATTATTACCGATACGTGTGATCTTAAAAAACAAAAAACAAGTAAAGTAAATATTGCTGCCTTTTTTTCTGCCAGCATTTCATTTTTAAACGTTGCATACTTTTGCTAAAATTTGTTGCATACTTTTACCAGCGTTATTTTTCAAAAAACATTGCATACCGTAAAACAAAACTATTGCATACTTTTGTTAAAAATCGTTGCATACTTTTACCAGCGCTCTTTTGATAAAGCATTGCATACCTTACACAAGTAATTACTGCATACTTTCGGCAGCACTACATTTTTTTGCTGCATACCCCAAGTTACAATACTTTCTATTATTGCCAACAGTGTTACATGCCGACCTTTCACGATCGGCCTAAGTTTTGAAAAGTGCCAGCCATAAGCCAATGAGTTGGAATTATAGAGAGGTAAAAGTTGAATATAATAGTGACGATAGTTGGGAGGGGGAAGTTAATTGCTCAGTAGATCCTACTCCAGCAGACACCGCTGTAATTGAAGAAATGGAGCCAGCTCAAATTCAGGCTCTCGTTGAGGGTGCCGTCAGGCAAGCTTTAGCGCAACAACAGAATCAATTTCAAGCACAAATATCCGCTTTGGCTACACAAGTACAGAGTTTGCAGGTAGAAGCGCCCCAAATCATCACATACGAGAAAATTTCCGTCGATCCCACCGCTAGATGCGATATCCCCTTAGACATTATTAAGTCTGTGCCGGATTTCACCGGTGCGCAGGACGAGTATGTAGCGTGGAGGCAAGCAGCCATCTACGCGTACGAACTATTCAAGAATTTTCCAAAGAGCACTGCACACTACCAAGCGGTTGCGATCATTAGGAATAAAATCAAAGGCCCAGCTGGAGCCTTACTAGTGTCTCACAATACTGTCCTTAATTTCGATGCAATACTAGCTAGGTTAGATTGCACATACTCGGATAAAACATCCTTGCGTTTGTTGAGACAAAGTTGGAGTTAGTCTCGCAGGGCGAAATGTCCCTCATGCAATACTACGATGACGTTGAAAAGAAACTCACGCTCGTTACCAACAAAATCGTAATGTCTCACGACCAAGAAGGCGCCGATTTGCTCAACCGGGAGGTTAGAGGCGACGCCTTACACGCCTTTATCTCCGGGCTTAAAAAGTCATTGAGAGCGGTTGTGTTTCCTGCACAACCAAAAGATCTACCATCCGCTCTGGCCCTGGCCAGAGAAGCAGAAGCTAGCATTGAGAGAGGCATGTTTGCCAACTCTTACGCTAAAGCCTTGCAGGACCGAGCGCAAATTGCTGAGGGTAACAAAATCCGTGCCCAAGGCAAACCGACCAGATTTAACAAAGATGATCAAAATCAGGAGAGAAATCCCCATTTTGTGAAGCGCCAAAAGGGCGGTCCCCAGCCCCAGGCCCCTAAAGACAATCAAACCGAGGCTCCTCAGCCCATGGAAGTTGACTCTTCCTCCAGATATAGACAAAAAACCGACTATAGCAAGCGTCAGGCTAACGAATCCAACGCACCAAAACGCAAGGTTTCGTCAGACCGTTCAACAGGTCAAAGACGCCAACGCGTTAACAATGTTGTACAAACAGACTCCAAAGAAGCTGTAACAGAGTACGAGAAGGCAGCCAAAGAGGCAGTTGAAGAGTTAGAGAGTGAGAACGAGTACGCACCTGGTGACGACTCGGTTAATTTTTTAGGGAACACTCCCGGCTTCCGTACATTGAACGGCGGTTGGCTGGGAGAACTCTGAAGATGTTGATTGACACTGGCGCGGCAAAAATTATGTTAAGCCCTTAACAGAGCTAAGAACCATAACGCCGGTCGCCAAGTCATTCTCGGTAAACTCGATCCACGGGTCTACCGAAATCAAGCGCAAATGCTTGATGAATATTTTCAAACATACCTCCCCATTTTTTCTCCTCGACACCCTAAACTCTTTCGACGCGATCATAGGCTTCGACTTGCTAACACAAGCCGGGGTCAAATTGAACTTGGAAAAATACTCTGGAATACCAGGGTATATCCGAAAAGCTACAGTACTATCAATGTGCTGACGTGAACTTCACCGATGTCAACGACATCGTAGTTCCCCCTTCCGTAAAGAAACAGTTCAGGGACATGATACTCAGAAACAAAAGCTTTCTCAAACGCAGATGAAGCTCTCCCTTTTAATACTGCTGTCGTCGCTACAATCCGAACAGTAGACAACGAGCCCGTGTATTCAAGATACCCGAGTCTCATGGGTGTTTCTGACTTCATAAACAAAGAGGTCAAACAACTGCTGGACGATGGCATAATTAGGCCCTCCAGATCGCCCTATAACAGCCCAACATGGGTGGTTGATAAAAAAGGCACTGACCCTTGCGGTAACCCAAAAAAAGGTTGGTAATCGACTTCAGGAAACTGAACGAAAAACCATACGGACCGTTACCCCATGCCGAGCATCCTATGATCTTAGCAAGTCTAGGAAAGGCAAAATACTTCACCACCCTCGACTTAAAGTCTGGGTATCACCAAATCTACCTTGCGGAGCATGACCGCGAAAAGACTTCGTTTTCGGTAAGCAGCGGCAAGTACGAGTTCTGTCGCCTGCCGTTCGGCCTACGCAATGCAAGCAGCATATTCCAAAGAGCAATAGACGACATCCTGAGGGAGCACATAGGAAAGATTTGCTTTGTCTATGTTGATGACGTCATAATCTTTTCCAAAAATGAAACGGAGCACGTTCAGCACATTAACATTGTGCTAAAATGTCTAATCGACGCCAACATGCGTGTAGGTCCTGAAAAGACTCAATTCTTCAAGGAAAGCATTGAATTTCTGGGTTTCATTGTAACCAAAAATGGAGCAACATCCGACCCCAAAAAGTTAAAGCCATTCAAGAATTCCCTGAACCAAAAGAGTGTCTACAGTGTTAGGTCCTTCTTGGGGTTAGCCGGCTACTATAGGGTTTTTATTAAAGACTTTGCCGCTATAGCTCGTCCGATATCGGACATACTTAAAGGGGAAAATGGTTCGGTTAGCAAGCACGTATCAAAGAAAATCCCTGTTGAATTCAACGAAGTTCAACGCGATGCATTCCACCGTCTGCGGAATATTTTGGCATCAGAAGATGTCATGCTAATGTATCCAGACTTTCAGAAACCATTCGACTTAACCACGGATGCTTCGGCCAGTGGAATTGGTGCGGTTCTCTCCCAAGGCAATAGGCCAATAACAATGATTTCTCGCGCTTTAAAACAAGCCGAACAAAACTATGCCACCAACGAAAGAGAATTGCTGGCCATTGTGTGGGCTTTAGGCAGACTGCAGAACTTTCTGTACGGCTCTAGGGAAATTAACATTTTCACAGACCATCAGCCGCTCACGTTTGCTGTGGCAGACAAGAACACAAATTCCAAGATTAAAAGATGGAAATCTTACATTGACCAGCACAATGCCAAAATGTTTTATAAACCAGGCAAAGAAAATTTGGTGGCGGATGCCCTTTCAAGACAAAACATTAATGCTCTACAAGATGAGCTCCGTTCGGACGCTGCAACCGTTCACAGCGAACTCTCCCTGACCTACACGGTCGACTCAACAGACAAACCATTGAATTGCTTTAGGAACCAGATTGTCCTGGAGGAATCGCGTTTTCCACTAAAGCGAAACTTGTTGCTGTTTCGCAGCAAAACTCGCCACCTCATCAGTTACACTGACAAAAGCACAATTCTTGATACGCTCAAAGAAGTTGTGAATTCTGGAGTCGTAAATGCAATACTTTGCGATCTCCCACGTTGGCAAGTTTCCAACACGACCTGATTTTACTTTTCCCTGCTACCCAGTTTTGGCATTGCAAAAATCTAGTGCAGGATGTAACGGACAAAAACGACCAGTTAGAAATCATAACTGCCGAACACAATCGAGCGCACAGAGCAGCTCAGGAAAATACTAAGCAAGTACTCCGTAACTACTATTTTCCCAACATGGGCAATTTAGCCAAAGAAGTGGTGGCGAACTGCAGGGTCTGCACTAAAGCCAGTATGATAGGGCACCGAAGAAACAAGAACTCGGGGAAACGCCTATACCAAGTTATACTGGTGAAATGTTGCATATTGACATTTTCGCGACAGACAAGAAACAATTCTTGACCTGCATAGACAAATTTTCCAAATTTGCAATCGTCCAACCGATATTGTCTAGAACAATAATCGATATCACAGGCCCTCTACTACAAATTGTTAACCTTTTCCCCGCTACCAAGACAATTTATTGCGATAACGAGGCAGCTTTTTAATTCCGAGACCATCACTTCGATGCTCCGGAACGCCTACGGCATTTGCATTGTGAATGCGGCCCCGCTTCACAGCACCTCAAACGGCCAGGTGGAACGCTTTCATAGCACCCTGACCGAAATTGCGAGATGCCTCAAGCTAAACAAGAAAATCAGCGACACTACAGAGTTAATCTTAAAGGCTACGATAGAATACAACAAAGTTTGCATTCAGTAACCCGCGAGAAACCAATTGAGGTTGTTCACGCAGCAGCCGGTGATCGTCGCGAAATCGTCAAAGACAGGCTAGTTAAAGCACAGCAAGACAACATCAAAAGATGCAATGCATCCAGGCAAAACCGCGTTTTTGAGGTAGGAGAAAAGGTGTTCCAGAAGAACAACAAGAGGTTAGGGAACAAATTAACTCCCTTATGCTCAGAGCAAAGGTCGAAGCAGACCTGGGAACGTCTGTCCTCATTAAGGGGAGGGTGGTCCATAAGGACAACCTGAAATAGGTGTCCCACCACAATTAGCTAGTAAGTCAAATTAGAGTTAGAACAACGTCTTATACTGTTTATCCATTTCAGGTTTGCACTCACTTTACTTGTAGTACTAGCAGCGGTAAATGCTCGGATCACCGACTTCTCGCATGCCAACTACATTCCGGTCCTAGACGGGGAAGTACTGGTGTTCGATCAACGTAGCTACCTGAGGCACTCGAGTAACATTTCTGAATTCATTAGTATGATAGATGAGACCGAAAACTGTCCGATTCCTTTCCACAGTCGCATATGCGCAAATTACTAGACGTAGATACAGATCACCTTAGAACCTTGTTGTCCGTTCTTCAAGTGCATCACAGATTTGCACGAAGCCTCGATTTCTTAGGCACTGCCTTGAAGGTTGTTGCTGGTACCCCTGATGCTTCAGATTTCTAAAGGTCCGCGTTACGGAGGCTCAGTTGGTGGAGTCTAACTCCAAACAAATCATAATAAATTCCGAAACTCAAAAGCAAATTAACAGATTGACAGACACTATCAATAAAATTATCAGTTCCCGCAAAGGCGATTTGGTTGACACTCCTCATTTATTTGAGACACTGTTGGCAAGGAATAGAATACTTAATACAGAAATTCAAAATTTAATACTCACGATAACGTTGGCAAAAGCAAACATAGTAAATCCAACAATCCTTGATCATGCCGATCTGAAATCACTTATTGAACAAGATACCCCAATAGTTAGCTTATTAGAAGCTTCTAAGATCAAGGTCCTTCAGTCCGAGAATATTATCCACATATTAATAGCTTACCCCAAAGTTGAATTTAAATGCCAAAAGGTCTCTGTCTACCCCGTCTCACATCAACAAACCATTCTGCGACTCGACGAGGACACGCTGGCGGAATGCGAAAGGGATACATTTGCAGTTACTGGATGCACTGTGACTACGCATAACACCTTCTGCGAACGGGCACGGCGCGAAACCTGTGCTAGCTCCCTTCATGCGGGAAACACCGCCAACTGCCACACTCAACCCAGCCACCTGAATGCAATAATGCCTATAGATGACGGCGTCGTGGTAATCAACGAAGCGACAGCGCGCGTCAGAACTGACGATGGCGCGGAAGTAACCGTCTCAGGAACCTTCCTGATAACTTTCGAACGGTCTGCAGCTATCAATGGCACGGAGTTCATAAACTTGCGCAAAGCACCAAGCAAACAGCCTGGCACCGTGAGGTCGCCACTCCTAAACATCATCGGACATGACCCGGCACTAAGCATACCACTCCTGCATCGTATGAACATCAACAACTTGCAGTCAATTCTGGACTTCAAGGAGGAGGTAATTGCGGCTGGCTCACCTAAATTTTGGTTCGCAGTTGGTGCAGTCCTGAACGTCGGACTAATTTGCTCATTCATCCTTTTATGGCACTAAGGAGAAAGCGAGCATCACTGAAGATACAGAAGGCTTTGGACAACTTTTAATATGACCGAGGACGGTCATCATTCTGAGGGGGGTAGTTAAGAACTAAGTACATAAGTTATTCTCTTTTGTGTCATACATTGTCATTCACTCGATCATAAGTAATTTGGATGCCCTCAGCAACAAATTACAACAACACTTAACACACAGCCTTAAGCATTCTGTTTGCCCTCAGCAACAAAGTAGTATTTTGTAAACAATGCTGACTCGCTACTAAGAGTTCTGCGCGCAGCAACTGTAAACGGACACCGTGTTGCTTGCGCAAGAATGCTGAGTCGGCACGCCGACTCGAGCGAATGGCGTGATGCATTGACTTTGCAGGGCTAACTTAAGTTTGAATATTTTCTGTAGCCTTCAGTCTTAAGAACACAATACAACCAAACAGTTCGTTTGCCAAATAAAAGTTCGTACTCCGGTGAATTCCGTAATCGTTTAATTATTGAAGTTATTGATGTTGACTGAGCCTTAGCCAGCAACACGCGTAATAATAAACCCCACAGCAGATAACTCTGCCAACATCCCAACATAGCAGCTAACCCCTGCCCATCAACGACGTCCACATAACCACCCCGCGGGTCCGCTACTTAAGTTTACGCCATCAGAGACCACGCGGGACAGCATTGGATTAATTTATATATGTGGTCGATGACACTTGAAGCCGCGGGCTAACGACAATAACGAACAACCGGCAATATATGGCAATGTTTGAATGCTTAATTGTAGATTGTGATTGCACGAATATATTAACTAATGCACAATCACGTCGGGGTCACCAAATGTTTGCCTATTAGGAGTTTTTAATAGCCGTTGAAACTCGTTTGACTTTAAGAAAAAGGTCTAGCGGTTCAATGGGAAATGTACAATTTATTTTGTATTGGTAATTAAAGTAGGCGTTAGTATGACCGATATAATAAAGCGATGCGATTGAATACGAAGATTATCTCTAAATTGGCAAAAAGGGGATGGGCCGACTTGCCAGCGCCCTATGCAGCAAGTGTTAAAGAGAGCGAAAACGAGCGATGAAAGGAGAGCAGATCGGGGCAGATGCTTAGCCGAGCACGAACGTCATATGGAACGCGAGAGCTTAGATGCTGCAACTGCAACAACAAAGCGAAGAAGGCGGGATAAAATGAAAGAGCGGCCGCTGCCGTACATAACATAGGCTGATTAACAATGATTGGTACAGTGCAAATAATGAACATAATTAAATCATATTTAGGCTGCTTGACCCGACAGATTCATTTGCCCTTTTGGATACATTCATGCATATGTCTATTCGACATCGTTTAAGATATGTCTAATTAAAACCTATGGAGAAATGGAGGATCTTAAATTGGTTGACGAACCCTCCGAAAATCACATTTTAGCGGCTTACCGTTGCTGGCCCATTTTGAAATTTTTGAATTTTACATGAATCAAAATTGGAATGAGATACCAAATAAACAAGCATTGCTCTGTGATATATAAGGTGGTGTATATTTATTAAAAACATCGTACTGTTGGCATTCCTTGAACAATTCGCACAGGTTCGAATTCCAGACCAGCTACCCCAGCGAAACCACTTGTGCCTTTGATTTGAATCTATCGGGTCCTCTGCCGCACACAGTGGCTCGGACCAGAGGATCATCCGATTCCTCGCCCGGTAGCCCACGCTCCCGGTTCCCTCGGATGACATTGTTTGAGCCGTGACCCTGGATCCCTCTCTGCCCCCCAATTCTCCCAAACTCACCACGACCGATGACTCACCTCACAACTCCGGGTCGACGTTGGATGTTCCGGTCCCTCAGGTTCACGCATCTCCCATTTACTTTTCTGTTGATTTATTTATTATTTTCTCTTTCAGACGCTGCCTCCCCCTCTTTCAGTAGTCATCTTTTCCATCTTTGTCGGGTCTGTCTTCATCCTCTCTTTGACCTTTTCTATCCACATGCACTACTCTCCTGCTTCATGGTTGTCTTCCCCTCCTCTTTCCACACGCAAGCATCGTTCCGCTATGGGTTGCCGGGAGAGCGCGTCTGCGACCACATTGAGTTGTCCTGTATGCAATCTCGAAGTCATACTGTTTTAATTCCAACACCTACTTAGCGTACTGATGTACTGATATCGTACTGATATTCGAACGCGTGCGGCATCATCTCTTCCCCTCAGCCTCGCAGCTATTGAAACTACTGGTAGCTCCTGTATCCATTGTAGCCATTCCACTCCCGCGACTACCTCTTTCCGTTCCAGACCCATCTTTGCATCGGCGGCACACTTCCGTCTCCGCTGGCTTGTTGAATTGCCGTGCCTTCGTCGTCGGGTTCTACCTTTGAAAATCAGCGCGATCCCTTTCCAACGCCTCGAATTCGTCGGCTAACACCATCATGGCGTCCAAGTCTTTGCACTTGCGTGGGCGCATGTAGGGCCTCAGGTCTGCGGTCCTATTCTCCCTTATCAGCTCTGTCTGCTCTGACTGGGGACAATTTAGAGGGGACAATTTAGAGTGTCTGGGGACACTTTCCCAAAATATACAGGTGGTAGGAAGTATGCCTGGATGCTGGTGGAGAACTCGCTCGACATCCTCCACTGCCGATTATTCGCCACGAACCACATTACCACCCGCCCCTTCTGGAGCTCTGGTATCGCCTTTGGAATCATATCAGGGTCTCGGCTGACCACTCGACCTGCTCCAAGAACTGAAGAAGCTTCTTCGTTCCGTCAAAACGAAATGACCACTCGCTCGCCTCGTGTACCTTCACCCACTTCTTGAACGCTTTCCGCATCCCATCTAACGTGCCTTCCAGTTGCACGTAGCAAGCCTTTCCACCATAGATCAGCTCCTCCTTCTTTAACGCGCGTACCCACTGCCCTTTTCCCATGGTGCCGCTACTCTTTCACTTTCTCTTATCTCCTCGTACCTTCTTCTCACACTGGTTTCTACTTTGGTCGGGAGGCCCAACGGTGGGGCTCTAGTTGTGACGAACCCTTTTTGTCCGCCTGAGCACGGCTGGGCTAGTTCATTGGACTGGGGTTCGATGCAACGAATTTATAACAACGCAGTGATTGCTTGCTTAAGTACTGCTTTATTTGTGTCTTAGAGTATAACTTAGGGCTACGGGTATACAGTGTATATTACAATACATGGACCTGCCTTTATAAGCTTGTTTAATAGAACCTTGGTTATAACTTTTTAGCTAGTTACTACTTGAAAAAAAAATGACTTTCTTGACTTTACTGCTACACGATCTCTGCAACCGACCAAAATGGGAAATGCCATAATGGCATCTTGATGCCCTCTATTTAAAACCATTCTCTCATTACAGTGGACATATCTCTGCTTTCTATCTTCTCCCTCTCTTTTCTTTCTTGTCTTCTCCGCCAGTTTATAAAGAGAAATATTCTCAGAGCGTTCGACAGTCAGTGAATAGTTTTCGGCGAATACTCAAAACCAAAGTATTCTCCTTAAATAGCTACACGCCTCACCGTACAAAAGAGAGCAGGCGCTTGACACTTACTTTATTCACTGTGCTCCGAAAAAAGACCAGTCTATGCAAGGTTTAGTCGGCGACTGATGTATTATTAATAAATTCTGCGACTGAACAAGCATGAACAGAATAGAAATATGGCCGAACGTGAAGAATTAATTGCCCTTATTAGTAGTTTTGTCACTCAGGCCAATTAAATAACACAAATCAGAACTTCTTAAACGTACCAGATAAAGTAATAAGCCCAGAGCATAGAAATAACTTAGCTTACCTGGACAGAGTTTCAGATGTAGTTAAGTGTATTCGATAATTTGCATGTGATCATTGTCAGTTTAGCTCTGGGAAGAAAGGGGTTGATAGGATTCTCGAAAATTATGTGTCATTGCAAGGGACCCCAAAATACTTTGTTATTCTACATACCATAAGATATAAAATAGAAATAAAGAGAATCGAAAACATTACTATCAAAAATTTACAGAGACAAAGTCTTGGACACGTTTGTTCGTGGACTCAAAGGTGACCTCTCACGTCTTCTGGCGATGCAAGAATCAGTCGATCTACCACTTGCCTAACATTTGTGTCTTCAAATTGAAAATCAAGATTTCCGAGCTAGTCATGCAGCCTCCACCTCCAGTGCGCAGCCTCTCGCTTTTCCAACAGCAGGATAGAAGCCCATTCCATTACCCAGAACAAAATCAATGCCTAGTAATTCAGGACTTCGCCAACAGCCCGCCCCCATCAAGGATAAGTCACAAGTCAATAACTATCCAAGAAATTACTACAACCAGCAACAAGAACCTTACATATTTTAACGGTATGAAAGACTTATTTAACAGCAGCAACCAGCTGCACCACCTTGCCCCTTGGACCAGGACCAATGGACGTGAGCAAGACAAGTAAATTACTTGAACCAACCCAATTTGGAACTAGCACCAACTGACAAAAGACAAAGAAACTTCAATATAGATAGTAACAAAACAGAAAATAACAATTTAAACGTCACACTCATGGAATACGAACAAACAGTGGATATCGAAGCTAAAGTAAGGGGCGGAAAACTCTAAGAATCCCTGTCGATACATGATGAATCGTAATTACATTAAACCATGTCTAGTTCCTAATCCGATACCAAACGATACTCCCTTCGAAGCTACCTCTATTAGCGGTAAAGTTCAAATTACGCATTATATGATAGCGAATCTATTTAACATTCCTTATATTCCGGTAAAATTCTTCTTATTACACTATTCAACAATATTGAACTTTTTATTTAGGCTGTGAACCAAAATGACTTTTTCTGATAGATTTCGGGACTTAAAAATTTGTTGTAGTACTTTGTTTTTTGTATGGTTTAATATTTTTTTTAAGAATTTTTAAAATCTTGTATTTTTTCATGTTTTTTTTGAGAGGTAGTGCTTCTATTTTTCACGTAACTTAAGTTTCTTATATCTGGTTGCGTAGCTGGTTTGCAGTTCTGAAAAGCTGACCAATGCAGCTTTAAATTCGACCAAGACCCTTTGTATCTGCAGCTTAACGCCTGAAAGATATTAAGCTTTCAAATTCGAATTTCATTATTTTTTGCGGTATTGTTTTTTTTGAAATGTTGACTTTAAAAACTTGGGAAAAGTCAATACAATACCTTAAATACCAAAAGCAATACCTTAAACGACGCCTAATATCCTTTTCACATTGGCGTCCTGGGAATTCTTTTATGAATGCTCCGCAAAACTCATGCAGGACTATTTTGTACTCAGAAGCCTAAAAGCCTACTCTGTAACGGTCAACGGAGCCAGTGTTGACAAATGGGAAGATCCGAGCGAGCGGACACGCTATATTTCTCCGGCTCTGTCTCGTCGGCTTAGGGTGGATGATGATTTTGCCCCCTCGGATCTTAACCGCTCCGCTGCTCCTGACTACTGCTAATACTGCGAGAAAGAGCGTGCTGCGACAAACGATAGTAAGGAGCCGATAGAGAGAATTATCGAAAAGAACAAAAATCACAAACATGGTCGAAGGGGAGAGGAAAGGGAAGGATTGACATCCACAGCTGTTCCGTGTCCCGCGATACTCCATGTTACAGGCGAGCTCATCTTCAGGCCCTACTGGACCTGGAGCTCACAGTGGTCCACAGTCAGGCGAAAGGCGGCATGAGTTCTATCATCCCTCTACTTCAAATCTACCTCCATTTCCGAAACCAAAATTTTGCTTACGTTATACTTCATAATTTTCAGGTATATTCATTTTTTCAGTTCATTCTGGTATTCCTATTCTTAAGGCTTATTTCAACGGTATTTATAGTGGAATATGATTACAATTCTAAATGAGGAGTATATATTGGAATATGATTACAATTCTAAATGAGGATTATATAATGGCCCTTACAATAGTAAACAAAGACATTAAGAAAATGTGGTTAGGTATATGTATATGAGGGCGAGACACAGATCCAGCCACGTCTGCTCGAGTATAATAATGTTAGTTAATTCGATTGTTTTTTCCAGGTAACTACTCTAGGATAATTTTTCATACTTTTCTCTTCTCTCTTTCTTCTGGAGTACTACCTCTTTTCTTTTCTTTACAGCTAGTACCTTCAAGTATCCATACGGACCTTGGGATTAATCTAAACCATTAACGGGTAATAGCCTTTTCACACTGGGGACCATCCACCATCCACCATCCATTTCTGGGATGGTCCGTAAGGTTTTGCCGTTCCGAAAATTTCCCAGTTATTCCACCATCCATCTGGGATGTTCCTAATTCTCATGTTTCAGTGCGGTATTTTTTCGATAATTGTCAAATGCAACCATAAATATATGACATTCACAACAAAAAAATCGGAATTCACTACGAAAATGTAAACAATGACAGACAGGAAAATGGTAAAAACAACAACAAAACATCTGATATGTCAGAATTGTCTCAGGCAGAAAAACTCAGGTCTGTGGACTGGGAATTTTTTTATGATTGCTCTGCAAATCTCATGCAGTATATTGCACGCGCTGTTTGCTGACAGCTTTCCGACTGCTCTGTACTCAGAAAAAGAACCCATAGTATACTATGCCATAGCCATAGGCTATACAAAACTTTCCTTAAAAAGCGCCTCGTTTTTTTTTGGGTATATCTTCACTCCAAACCGCTTTTCAAAAATCATAGAATATATAATTGTATTTAAAACATTGATTGAATTTAGTAGAAGCAGTCACAAATGACCACGCTTCAGTGTTTTCAAAACAGATATCCATTCCAATAAATTCTCCTCGTCAATGTTGACCACATTATTATCATCATCCATGTCCAGCAACATGATTAGATTATGCAAGAATATATATTGGTGCTGAATCAAATTCACAACCATTGCAATATTATTAATATTCTTTTTAAATTATAAAATAAATTTTCCGCCGCACCAAATTGTGTGCACAGCTATTTCTCATGGATGGTGGATGGTGGATGGTGTCAATGTGAATCGGTGTTTCACATCTTTCAAAAATTCCCACCGTTCCCCCAGGATGGACTCAGTGTGCAGAGAGTATAAGTATTTAATTTTCTTCTTACAGGTCTCTAAAATCTTTCGCAACAACATTTGTTCATGATAATCTTATTTTTTTTTTCCTTTTCAGGTAAGTAACGTTGGGTAAGTCTTGAGTGTTTATCTTTTGTCTTGTTTAGAAGTTACGTTAAATTTCAACGGTAGGAATTTGAATCAACTGAATCAAGCCGGGGAAAGTATCTTTTAGTTTTCTTTATGCATGGTTGCCCCAGACTTCGATTCTATTCCAAGCGGATGCGCAGACCTTAATGGCTGAAAAAACCACGGGGGAATCGAAACCTCGCAGAGTAGGATCCGTGTGGAAGAAAACCGAAGCCGGAAGCAGACGAGCGTGCTGACACTGCCAAAATCGGGCACAACTACTACGAGGGTTAATACACATAAAGGAACGCACACTTTTTCATTTATAACTCACTCTCGGAGGCTGTCCATCGGCGAAAGATCGATCTCCCGCGGTGGAATCTGAAATCAAGGTTTTATGAGCGTATCACGTGGGCGAGGAGGACGCCTGAACCCTCTTGTAGAGCCGCCCGACCCATGCAGAGCCTCCACACTAACACCAGCTATGCTCGTTGGACTCGAGACCGTTTACGCTAGCATATTCTTTAATTACAAGCCGTCTTCACCACGCTGGGTGCCCTACTTAACGAGAGGCTCCTACTCTGTTGTTTATGACGATCCCACTAAACGCGGCGCGCTAAAAACGCCGTCAGCGTGACGCCGCCGACAACTCCAGTGACTGCCGCAGCTCTGGTTCACTGCATTCGAATCTCCTCCTGGCTGCTTCTTCTTCCTCAGACCACTCGGTCCAGGCTCAGTATAGGATTTGCCTCCCTTTTAAATCAACGGGTACAACGAGGAAGATGGTGGTATACTTTTGCGGTAGAACTGAGATGCTTGTGCCTCCCACTCTGAGAACAGAACTCTGCGCACGATGGCGTGAGGTTCTGAGCGTGCCTTTTCTCGGACGCAGGGAGCTCGGGAAGAGTAGAGGGTTCTGGTGGGGACTGCCGCAGCGAGTTGTTCCTTAGTGACCATCCGGTCACGGATTCACCGGTAATCCCTTTTAATCGCGGAGGCGGCGTCCCAGGCCTTCGCTCCAGGCCGCTGCCTTCTTCCTCAGCGCAGGCACAAAGTGTCTGCGAGCAAAAAAAACAAACCTCTCTTTACTCCCCTGGCACACACTCAATTTTTTCCTTAACTCACCCAGAAATATTCACTATTTCGCGACGGAAACTCTCTTTGCTCAATTATAGAACGTATCCACTTGGATTTAACTGCGGATGGCACAATTTCGGGCCTTTTTAGGACGGATTTGAATCTTTTTCTCGCGAGCAGTATCAAGGCACGTCCACACAGTTTTACGATCGCAGCGGAAAAGGAAGCTCGGTGATCTGTCACCGATCACGCTGCTGGAGTTTGACAGTCGAGGAAACCCTGTGTGGGCCCTACCTATTCGAGGATAAACCTTGGCTTCTGTCAGTTCGGTGTGAAGCAACCCTGGGTGGGCAATACCTTTCCGAGGATCGACCTTGGCTTCTGTCCGTTCTGGGTCTAAGCAACCCTGTGTGGGCCCTACCTTTTCGAGGATCAACCATGGCTTGACTTCTTTGTCCTATGCAACTCTGTCCCCCAGCAGTTATTTTTTCAAAATTTTCAGTTTTTTTTTCTTAACCCTTTTGGGTCGCTTCAGCCCGCTACAACTCAGAGCCTAAATTATACAATTCAATGGCTATAGAAAACTTTCTTTAAAAAACGCCTCGTTGTTTTCGGGTACATCTTTCTCCCAAAACGTCCCAAACCGCTTCTCAGAAAACATAGAATATGTATTCGTATTTAAAACATTGATTGAATTTAGTAGAAGCAGTCACAAATGACCACGCTTAATTTTTTTTAAAAACAGATATCCATTCCAATAAATTTTCCTCGTCAAGTTTAGCCTCATCATCCATGTCCAGCAATCTGATGATTTGATTCAGCAAGAATATATTTTGGAGCTGAATCACATTCACAACCATTGCGATAATATTAATATTTATTTAAATTATAAAATTAATTTTCCGCCGCATCAAATTGTGTGCATGAGCTGTTTTTGATGGATGGTGGATGGTGGCAGTGTCAATCGGTGTTTCACATCTTTCAAAAATTCCCACCATTCCCCCGGGATGGGCACAGTGTGCAGAGGGCATTATTAATGCAACCATACACTGTAAGGAAGTTATCCGGGGTACAGCCTCCCAGTCTGGCCAGGGCCCGATCCACTACAGAAAGAATTTAATTTTTTAGGGACCTCGAGAAGATCTAGACGTGTGCCGGACTGACGCACTGAATGCGTGGGCGGACACGTGGGGAGAGGTGTAGTTACAACGGTTATGTGGGACGGGGATAGAGGGGGACTCCCTAGAGGCGAGGGAATAGCTACAATGTGGGAAGGGACTGATCAGACCCACGGCCACCGTGCTTCCACGTCCAGCGTCTGCAAGTTTACGTTGGGATTTGGGTGAGTTAAATGGATTAAAATCGTGGCAGATGGGGCGGGGGTACCAAAGTGAGCTCCCAGTTCCCTCCCAGGAGAAGAAATCAAGTATTATTAATGATTCTCATTTTATTTAACGGTCCCTACCTATCGCACCGCTATTCGTTCCCCTACTCACTTAAGTGAGCCCAGCTTACCCTCTCCACGGCCTGGTATCCCTTGCGGCTCGTTTTGTTGTTTCCTCGTGGATCCTGTTGTTTTCTCCTCGTAGTCGCTGGGGGAGGGGGTAAGCACGGTCACTTCGGTAGCGGGGCACGTGGCATAAAAATAGTCTGCTTGTTTTCCGCGAACACGACTGGTACTTCTCTACTTAACTCTCGAGCCGCACTTTTCGACGCGTGCTCGAACCCTTTTTCTCCAGGCAGCGCGTTGGCAGAGGTGACCGGGCCCTCTCCCGATTGTCCATCGGGATCGCGCTGTCTCCCTCTTTTTCTTGTGTGGGGGTGGGTCCACCCTCTGCCGAGATTCGCTGCCTCGTCGTCGTTCCTCTGCCCGCGCTCGGCTGTTGCCCTGTTGTTCTTGGTTTAGTTCTGTGGTCGCTTCGGTCGCTTTATGCTGTTGCTTCGGTTGTTCTCTGCTGTTGCTTTGCCCGCTCTCTGATGTTGCTTGGACCGCTATCTGATGTCGCTTTGACCGCTCTCTCTCGTGTATGTTTCCCATACATTTACGCTGGTCTTTCCCCTGCTCGGCCTCTGCCTCTAATATTCCGTATTTACAGCACTTATAACTATGCTAAGTAAAAATTACAACTTAACGTTAGGATAGAATATAGACTTACTAACTATGGAAAAAATAATAAAAGAACTAATAAAAATAGCTCTTGAGCTCCTCCCTAGGTCAGGTTAGGTTAGGTTGAGGCGGCTGTCGGGATCGTCAGAGACCCGACACACCTAGGCCGGTTTCGGCCCATTGTGATACCGCATAGATCGTTCCCTCTTCCCTCGTGAGACACTATGTTATCCATTGTCCCATCCGGATGCCCTTATGAAGCCTGCGATCCGTCTGGGACTGATTGTAGACATGTCCGAAATGTCAATTAGAAAAGGTGCGCCCAAGTATTGAAGTCTCCTTCTACTGAGAGCCGGACAGGAGCAGAACAGATGTTCCACAGTCTCCTCCTCGTCCTCATCTCTACAGCTTCGACAGAAGTCATTATAGGGTGCGCCCAGCCTGTTTGCATGGGTGCCTATTAGCCAATGTCCCGTAAGGGAGCGTATGACTGAGCTGCACCTGCTCCTACTGAGTTTGCAAAGCTCATCAGTGCGCTTCCTAGTAATGTTAGGCCAGGTTTGCCGAGTTATGCGACATAGTGGCACTGTTTGCCATCTGTCAATTATTAATCGCTTAAAATGTTCTTTTATTTTGAGCTTGCAGGTGGCTATTGGCATACGAATATCCTCCTTATCATGGAGAAGGGGGATTGTTGTACCAGCTCTGGCCAGCTCGTCTGCTATACAGTTGCCTTCAATGTCCTGGTGGCCCGGGGCCCATATTAGGCTGATGACAAACTGATAAGCCATCTCATGGAGAGATTTGCGACAGTTTGCCACGGTAGCCGAGCTTGTTGTTATCGCATTCAGCGATTTGATCGCAGCTTGGCTATCACTATAGATATTTATATGAGTTGCCGCAGGGGCTAGTTCCTGAAGACAGCTCAGAGCTTCCCTGATCGCCATGACTTCCGTTTGGAAGACACTGCAGTGATCCGGGAGCCTGAAGGAGTGTCTTATATTCAGCTGTTCGGAGTAGATTCCTCCTCCGACCTTGTTGTCCAGCTTTGAGCCATCAGTAAAGATTCGAATGGCTCCCTTTGGACCAGGTGGTCCCTCAAGCCAGTTGTTTCTGTGAGGGATGATTGTTTCAAAGGGGGTATCTGTATACTCCCTCGGAACGCAGTAGTCCGTTTTTGTGGGGACGATTTTGTTTCCATTTAGGATGGACGCATGACCGGTGTGATGTGACACCCATTGGTCAGAGTCTCTAAGACGGATTGCTGCCATGTCTGCCTGCTTCTTACCTGCAAGGTCCAGACTCTGCAGGCATAGGATAGCATTTAGCGCATCCGTTGGTGTGGTGCTCAGAGCTCCACTTATGGATAGGGCTGCAGTACGCTGCACCTTGTCCAGTTGTTTAGTGATAGTCCCCTTCGATAGGGCAGGCCACCACACTGCGACTCCGTAGAGCAGTATTGGTCTTACTATTGCTAGGTACTATTGGACTATTCTTGGGTTCATGCCCCATTTTAGCCCAATGGCCTTCTTGCAAGTGTAGAGGGCTATCGTAGCCTTCTTTACTCTGTCTTTGATGCTCAGGTTCCAGCTAAGCTTTTTGTCAATTACCAACCCTTAGTAACTGGCACTGTCGCTGAAGGAGAGCCTGCATCCGTTTAGTATTGGGGGGTTGAGAGACGGGATTTTGTATTTGGTTATAAACAACACAAGTTCCGTTTTAGAGGGATTAACTCCCAGTCCATGCGACTCTGTCCATTCTGACAGTCGCGCGAGCTTTGCGGTCATTAGATCGCAAAGTGTTTGAGGGAATTTTCCCGAGAAGATAATGGCAACGTCGTTCGCGTATGCTACCACCTTGCAGCCCTCCCCTTCCAGGTCACACAGAATCTTGTTGACTGCTATGTTCCATTGAAGGGGAAACAGGACACCACCTTGCGGGGTGCCTCAGTTGACATACCTTGACTGAGTGGACGATCCCATTGATGATGTCACCGTCCTGCATGTGAGCAATTCATCTATGAGCATCACCAAGTGACGATCCACTCCCAGGTCAGTCAGGGCCTCTGGGATGGCTCCTGGTATGACGTTGTTAAAAGCTCCCTCGATATCTAGGGAAGCGATTAAGGAGTATTCTTTGACGTGTAGGGATTTCTCTACAGTCGAGATTACTTCATGGAGTGCCGTTTCCGTGGATTTTCCTTTTCGGTAGGCATGTTGTGCGCCACTGAGCACACCACTGAGGATTTATGGTTGTTCTCAGCTGCAGCCCGACTAGTCTCTCAAAGGGTTTGAGAAGAAAGGACGATAGCCTTATTGGTCTTAAGTCTTTTGGGGTTGTGTGTGAGGGTTTCCCTGCTTTGGGGATAAAGACTATTTTAGCCTTTAGCCAAGCGCGGGGGATTTTTCCCACTGTCAGTATCTTCCTGAAGATACTTTGCAGCCAGTTGACTGCCATGTCCCCGGCTTTTTGTAACTGAGCCGGAATAACTTGGTCCGGGCCAGGCGATTTGAAGGATTTAAAGCTGTTTACTGCCCAGCTAATATTCCGTTTTGTGAGGATGTGCACCATCGAAGTTTCCGGGCCTTCACTTGGGGTATCTGCCGGTTCGATGGTCGTACACCCAGGAAAATGAGTATCGAGTAGAATATGTAGGGAGTCCTCACTAGAGTTTGTCCACGTACCATCCGTTCTCTTGAGATATCCCACCGAGGGGGATGTTTTTGACAGGATCTTGCGTAGCCTTGCGGCTTCTGACGTGTCTTCAATTTCGGAGCAAAATTTTTGCCAAGAGGCCCTTTTTGCTCTCCTAGTTTCTTTTTTGTATAGGTTTAGCTTACTTTTGTAATTTTCCCAGTGCGCTTCCTCGCTGCTGCTTTTGGCTCTGTTAAAGAGAGTCCTGCAGTCTTTCCGGAGGGTACCGGGGTTTCTTTTTCCCTCTTGGTTTGGTTGAGGGGCAAGCTGCCATGAAGGCCTTATTGCAAGCTTCCGGGAAATTGTCCACAAGACGATTAAGATCGTCTTGTGTGTCCGGGCATTTTGGTGCTAGGGGGGGGAGTAATTCCTCCATTTTTGCACTATATATATCCCAGTTGGCTTTCCTGGGGTTAATATAGTTAGTGGGTTTGGTGCTTTCGAGCGATAGAACTGTCTCGATGTACCTGTGGTCTGAGAAGGAGTGGTCCTCTAGGACTCTCCAACTTTTCATTATGTCTGACAGTTTGTGAGACAATAGAGTGAGGTCAATAACCTCTTGACGGTTTTTTATGATGAAAGTGGGGACATTACCCCGATTACCAATAACTAGGTTAGAGTTTAGGATGAAGCTGAAAAGTGACTCACCCCTTACATTTGTATCCGAGCTCCCCCATTGGGTGTGATGAGCGTTGGCATCGCAGCCTATTAGTAGGCTTGTATCCGACCTCTCGCTGTCGCTGGCAATCTTGCGAACGAGGTCACTGGGAGGATTGCTTTCCTCGTGAGCCATGTAGGACGACACCAGGTTCAGGCGTGTCCCTTGTAGCTCTAAGCTAGCCGCCGTGTTGTCGCCATTGCTAAAATTGTGGAGCAGAAAGATATTTAGGTGCTCTCTTGCTGGTATGCAGGTTCTAATTTTACCTTCCGTTTGGGCTACAATCAGCTTGTAGTCCTTCGTCGCTAATCCACAGACCCTGCCTCCTACCACCCAGGGCTCTTGGATTAGGACTATGACCCCTCCGCTCGCGACTAAGCGGAGTATCAGGGCAGCGGATGCTGCCTTAGAGTGGTGGAGATTTATCTGCAGAAGCCTCAGAGACTTCATTAGAGTCATTCTCCACCACTGTTATATCGGCGTCCGAGTCGTCGAGGATCTCGTCCCGACACAGCGCCTCAAAATCGAGCATCAGCTCCGTCTCCGAGGAGTAGCTCTCCAGGGCCGGCTCCGGGTCTACGTCGGGTGCCTCGATCTCCGAGGCAACGTCCTGCTCAACTGGGTTTTTGACAGGACGCGCCTTGGCCGCTGCATCCGACTTGTAGACCTTCATGGTCACCGAGCTGAACCCGAAGTTTAGCTCTGCTCCTTATTTAGGATTATCACTGCCTGGTTTGTGGGGCCTTTGGATGCCTCCACTTTGACCACCTTCCGGTCTGAGGCTGGCAGTGTTGGGTTGCATCTCTGCAACATCCTGAGGATCCGCTCGGGCTCCTTAAAAGTGGCCGGCACCCATATACGAGCCCTTGGTCTGCTGGGCACCTAGCTCCAGTCAACAGCGACGAGCTTCGCCCCAGCGTAGACCTCTCCGATTTGCGCTACCGCAGCTTTGTATAGCTTCACGGAGCGCTCATCTTCGCAGGCTACCACTTTAATGCTTCCCTGGAACCATCCCATGTCTTTGCAGACTGGAGGTGGCCCGAGAAGCTCGAAGCTTTCAAAGCTTCTCGAGAAGCTCGAAGCAGCGGTCGACCAGTGCCGCTTCCACCCACTTCCATTGGCTTCTGGGTATTTTCCCCTCCGCGCCCTCCGTCGAGAACGCCTATCAGCGTCCTCTCCTTGGCAATCTGCGCGAAGGATACGTTTGGTAGCACTCTGGAGCGCTTCGCGGCAGGTCCGGGCGTCTCTTGCGAGCGCTGCCTCTTCGGTTGTGCGGCCACCTTCTGTGGCTCCACACTGAAGTTGGGCAAAAGCGCCGAGGCCCATTCCACCTTTTTCAGCCAGTCTGCTGTTGGACTGACTTCTTGGCTGGCGTTCTGCCGACGGAGTCTGTGTCCAGCACTCCTCTTTTCGGCATAGCTAAACTTTCTGGTTTGAACACTGGTTGATGGTAAGCCATCACCCGCAGCTTCACCGGAAGGTTGAGCAGCCGCAATATGGCTTAGCTGCCCTGCCATGGTATCAATTTTGCGTGTTGGTTTTCCACCCGGATCGGGCCAGGCCTTTGGGCCGCTGCCTTCTCCCGCTTGGGATTTCTCCCAGCCGGCATTTGGGGAGTGCCTCTCTCGTTTTTGTTTTTGTTTTTGTCCATATTTTTGTATTTTTCCATGTAGTTCCCACGAGCTGCAGAGAAGGGGAACGGTCCACCCCGGCAGAGCTCTACTTTACCCGAGTAAGGCATAATTTGAACAGGGGGCTGCCAAGTCCCTGAGCTCTCCGTTCACGACTGGGCTAGTTTTTATACCGTGCCCCCAGCCAGGCTGACTCTTGGCACGGGTCAAGTGACACCTTAGTCCGGCCCGGTGTGAGGTGAGTGTTGGGGCTAGGATGTGGGTAGGTAATGTGTAGGGATGGGAATGTGTGAGTTACTTAGTGAGAGGCGGCACCACAAGCGCATCGTCAGTGTTGCTGCATCGCGAACACCCGCTGGCTGTCCGGGACTGCTTATTTCGGTACTCTCCCTCAGAGCCAACTTAGTTGCTTCTCTTTGGGATGCCCGCTTATCCGCAACCTGCGACCCGTCCGGTGGCCTCAGCTAGGCCCCCTCTGAGCCACCTCAAAGCCCAATAGGATCATCGGATCCCTATATATACACTATATTCTTTCGCCATTTGTAAGGGCACTCCGTTACACTCCCTCCTCACTTCGGGGGGGCCGAGCAAACACCCGTACCTCACCACTTCGGTTTAGCGAGATCCGGAATCGCTGTCCGCATTGTTCCTCCAGGGTCCGTGTCCGTGGCATGGACCGTGGATCGTCGAGAGTTAGGTCCTGCAACTCCCGGTATGGATCGCTATGGATCACTGATTGTGATGACCCTGGGGTCGAGCCGGTGTGGGCCGCTCGATCGGTGGTCGGGAGAGCTGGGCCATGACGAGCAAGTTGCCCTTGGGTTGGGTACCACTGAGTACCGGGGAGAGACCGCTCATCGTTGAGCGGTCGTCCGCGTTGTTCCCCTTTTCGGAGGTATCCTCTTCCTCGCCAGTCTCTGCCAGGCAGTCTCTGACTGCCTCGTCAGTCTCCTCTACCTCGGTCAAGTCCTCGTCGGACCCCTCTTCCTCGTGGGGCCGCTCCACCATAGTCCCTTCTTCGGCAGCTTCCTCGGCCAACTCCTTCTCTGTACTGGACTCTGGGTGGTACCCACTCCCGTCCCACTCCTCTGTTTCGGCCTTACTGTCCGTCCACTCCCTGTAGGGCGGAGGGAGGCAAGGTGTCCTGCGGCCGGGTCGTGGACTGTTACTTCCAGCATGGCTTGCAATGCTGGTGCCGAGTCCGACCAAGGTGCCTCTGGTGCTGGGTCGCGCTGCGGCGCTTTCGCTGGTGTGGTACCCAGGGGACCTTGGTTGAAGGTGTTTGCTTGGCCACGGTGTTCCTGGCTTTAACCACGACCCATAGGGGGGTGGTGCTCCCTTCTCCTCGGGGCTTTGGGGCGCTTGCCGTGTGCTCTCCTCGTTGGTAGCCTACCTGTTCAAGATGGCCACTACGGGAGTCGGGCACCGTCCACGAGGTGTTTGTTCTTCCTCGTCCTCGGTGATGTCTGGGTACTGTGACCCTTGAGTTGGGGTCTCTCTCTCGACTCTCGGCGTCCACGTTGATCGACTCGGTGCCTTGTCGACCGTCGTCCCGCTCTTGGCCGAGCCGGCCTAGGCCGTCTGAGGCCTTGTCTCGTCATGTCGAGGAGGCGATAGCGATGTCGGGTGTCTTCGTGGGTGTCCGCCTTGTCGGCGAGGCTTCGGTTCGTCTGCCCACTTGAGCTTTGTGGCACCCCGGGACGCTGAGGGTTCCATGATGTCGCTGGCGGGCGTCGGGTCCGTGCGGCTGGGATTGACTGGACGGACTTGGGCTGTTCGTCTGTCGGTGGGGTTGTTGTGGGATGGGTTGGCGTGGGCCGGTCGTACGTTATCGTAGGGTTAGCGACGGCGTGGAATTGGCTCTTCGGGCGGCATTGCGCCCCTAGGATGCCCTGATGTGTCATCTTCTCCTCCTGGGGGCTGTCTGTCACTTCCTCGTCCTCGTCGCATCGTAGATTCTGTGGCGAAAAAAATTCCCTCGATCCTACCTACTTTTTTGCTATAACCCTGTCCTGCCTGAGCGGTGCGATTTACAATATATCTGGGTCCCTGGCTTAAGTTATACCCTTAGGAGGGTCTACCCATAGCTTACAGCTTCGTTGGCGATGCCACTTTCGAGGCAAGGACGTTATGGCAGCGCGCTGCCATAAGTGGCCCTCATGATCGCTGCTGCTTGTCTGGTTGTCAGTATTAGTTTTCATTTGCTGGCTCGCCGGGTCCTGCTGGTTCTGCTTCGTTGTCATCCTCGTCGCTGTCGGGGTCGTGGAATGGCTTGGGGTCCGCTATTCCGGCGGTCGTGCGTTGTCGTCCTGCTTGCAGTTGTAAGCGCACGATTTTCGGTGCGAGCTAAGCTTCTTAATCTGCAACAGAAAAACAAAACGGCTAACCAATACACCCAAGAGGTGGAAAAACTGGCAAAGGCCCTTGAAGGCGCCTATATCACTGAAGGTCTAAGCCTGCAAACAAATACAGCACTACAACAGCTGTAAAATTGCTCAATTGATAAGGTAATCTAATCATGCATATGAATGATGACGTTTCCAAATTTGTGAATAGTTTCACGGAGATAACAGGTCAAAGTAACACTCTCCTGTATTATCGACGAGATGCAAACAACAATAATAGAGGAGGCCGAGGTTATAATCGTGGCAGAAATTACAACCACAACAATTACAACCGATGCGGTAACAACAACAACAACAATAATTGTAATAGCCGTGGACAAACATTGAGACTTAAAGATAATGAACCCATTTATATTAAAAACTACAGAAGCCCGCATAGCCACGTTGAAGAAATTCAAAAACAAGTAGGGAAATTAATAAATGACAAAATCGTAGAACCGTCTGTATCCGAGTATAACAGCCCACTCTTGTTAGTTCCAAAAAAATCATTACCAAATTCGGAAGAAAAGAAATGGCGATTAGTAATTGACTATTGCCAAATCAACAGCCAAAAACTACTTTCTGGCAAATTCCCGCTCCCCGGAATGGATGATATTCTAGACCAACTGGGCAGAGCTAAATACTTTTCATGCCTTGGTTTCCACCAAATTGAACTTGAAGAAAATTCAAGAAATATAACATATTTTTCAACGAGCAATGGCTCATATCGCTTCACGCGATTACCATTTGGTCTTAAAATAGCACCAAATTCATTTCAGAGAATGATGACTATATCATTCTCGGGTTTAGAACTCTCTCAGGCATTCTTTTTATGGATGACTTAATGGTGATAGGATGTTCCGAAAAACACATGATTAAAAACTTAACTGATGTTTTTAATGTATGTAGGAAATATAACCTAATGTTGTATCCAGAAAAATTTTTCATGCATGAAGTGACATTCTTAGATCACAAATGCACTGACAAAGGACTATTGCCAGATGACAAGAAATTTGACGTCATCAAAAATTATCCTGTCCCTCATGATGCGGACAGCGCGAGAAAATTTGTAGCATTCTGCAATTATTATCGTCGATTTATAAACAACTTCGCCGATTATTCACGGCACATAACTAGATTATGTAAAAAGAATGTTCCTTTTGAATGGTCAAGTGAATGCCAACACGCATTCCAATACCTTAAAGAAAAGCTTATTCTACCCACATTATTAAAATATCCTGATTTTCGCAAAGAGTTTTGCATTATAACAGATGCTAGTAAACAAACAAGCATTCAGCTCCCAATAGCTTATGCATCTCGGTCATTTACAAAAGGGGAAAGCAATAAGAGTACAACAGAATAAGAGTTAGCGGCAATTCATTGGGCATTTTAGACCATATATTTATGGCAAACACTTTACTATTAAAACGGATCACAGACCATTGACATATCTTTTTTCTATGACTAATCCCAGTTCGAAATTAACTCGCATGCGGCTAGAGCTTGAAGAATACGACTTCACAGTAGAATACCTAAAGGGGAAAGATAATTTCGTAGCAGACGCACTTTCGCGTATTAATATAAAATAACTCAAAGATATGCAACATAAAGTCCTGAAAGTCACTACCAGGCGACAGAGTAGTCAGAATAAAAACTGTACAGTAAAAAATTATGAACCTCTGCCAAGGCAAAGTCATAAAAATGTATCTAAGCCCAACGTACATGAAGTCATTACAAATGATGAAGTACGAAGAGTAGTGACCTTGCGCATAACAGAATCTGAATGTTTATTTAAACATGGAAATAAAATTATCGCAAGAATTGAAGTTAGCGATTTATATACTAATGGAATTCTCGACCTAGGTCAGTTCTTCCAAAGGCTCGAAAAAGAGGCCGGAATAATAAAAATCAGCCAACTCAAAGTCGCACAGAGCGAAAAGATCTTTGAATCAGTTTCATAAGATAAAAATAAAAAAAATAAAAGATGAAAAGTAGATACAACAAATACTGTCTACATACCATGACGACCCAATTCAAGGAGGGCATAGCGGCATAACAAGAACGCTATTGAAAATAAAAAGACACTACTACTGGAAAAATTTGACACGTCATACAAAAGAGTACGTACGTAGATGTAAAAATGGCAATTGTCTAAAACAAAGACACACACAAAAACTCCTTTGACTCTCATAGAAACACCTGTGAATGCTTTCGATATAGTGATAGTGGATACAGTTGGTCCGCTACCTAAATCGGAAAATGGGAATCAATACATAGTCACATTAATATGTGACCTTACAAAATATTTAGTAGCCATTCCAATAAAAAGCAAAAGCGCAAATAATGTCGGAAGAGCTATATTCGAAATTTGTATACTCAAGTTCGGTCCAATGAAGACGTTCATCTCGGACATGGGAACAGAGCATAAAAACCGGATTTTAACTGATTTATGCAAGTATATGAAGATCAATAATCTCACCTCTGCTGCATATCATTATGGGACAATAGAACGAAGTTATCGAACATTCAATGAATACATTCGTTCATACATCTCTGCAGACAAAAGTGATTGGGATGTCTGGATTGAATATTTCACTTATTGCTTCAACACAACACCATCAGCAACGCATGAGTATTGTCCATACGAACTAGTATTTGGCAGACTACCAAAACAGTTCATAGATTTAAACAAAACTGATTACATAGATCCGATTTATAATTTAGATGACTATTCTAAGGAAATAAAGTTTAAATTAGAAATAGCATACAAAAGAGCTAGAATTATGTTAGAAAAAGCCAAGACTTATAGGAAATTAGCATATGATGAAAAAACAAAAAATGTTGAATTAAAAGTAGGAGATAAAGTACTTATAAGAAACGAAACAGGGCACAAATTATACTCAGTATATTTAGGACCATATATAGTAGAGAAAATAGACGATAAAATTTGTATGAAAAATAGTAAAGATAAGAAACAAAAAGTACATAAGGATAGGCTTAAAAAAAATATATTCAATGAAACGTTTCATGAAAGAACGAGAAGGAACGTGTGAGTCGCTTCTGGGGACGCGACTCTACTTATACCCGTACTCAGTCAGTATATACATTTTTAAGCATATGATTTTTTAAAATTTTAGAATTAAAAAAAAATTTACATTTTACATTTTTTTGCAACATCTGTTATCTACATCTACATCTACAATGTATATTTTACATCTAACATGTAGATTATACATGTACCATTTAGATTCTACAGCTCCTCTGCTAGGGGTTGCTCGCGCACTGAACTCGGCAGAGTGTGCGAGCGAGAAAGAGATAGAGTAGTGTGTCTCTTGCTGGAGGAGGCGGGGGAAGCAGCTGAGAATTAATTTCGTCATTCTGGCTATAATTATGATCCGATCTGATTCAGATTCAGCAGTCTGGTAGATACGGGCATTCTCTACGATACTGCGTTTTAGTTTTATCGTATCTTTAAAATAGTGCCTGCCACAGATTTTCGTCCTTTGTGGTGGCGGAAGGGGGCGCGGCGAAATTTTGAAATACACTTGTAGCAGTGTGATATCACATGAGTCTGGAAACCAACTTTGGTTACCCTAACTTATAGTCTCTGAGATCCAGGCGCTCAACATCCACTTTTACCACAAATCTAATATACCCCTTAACTCTTTTTTGAGTACGGGTATAAAAAGGGTCTGACAAACCCAAAAAAAAAAAAAAAAAAAATTTCGTTATTCTTCTAAGAAAGTTAAAAATAAAATTAAACGTAAATTCAATTATATTAAAAATAAAAATTTGTCAATGAACACAAATGTAAAAAAAAAAAAAATAGATTAAACCATTTTCAATACATAAATTTATAATAAGTAAGAAGAAAAAAAAAATTAATTTCTTTTTAAAAATTAAATACAATATATTAACATTAACACTAAATGACTACATGTATTACGTCATTTTTTTAAAAAGGGAGGTGTAGCATATTTACCCTACCATTTTCATAAATCAAAGGGTATAACAATCCGTTAATACATTGTGACACTTTGTCATAATGACTACAAATATACAAGTGCCCAAACGACACGCACAAGCAATACGATCCATCGCTTATATACAAGCCGATCGCGAAGCGTGGGAATGCTGAGCATGCACTTTGCAGCTCAAGTTGTCAACCCATACACGACATATGCATGCCTTCTGCATACATATGTATATACATACATATAAACACATAGATAAAAGCATTGCAAGTTTCAGGTTAGCTGAACCCAACATTAACATGTAAGAACCACTCTCAATAAAGTATTTCAACAGAGCAGACGCTCCAAACCAAAACGCTCCAACATTGATCGTATTAAAACGCCTTCTCCAATTGTGCTGTGGTGGCTTTGCGTAGCGGCACCAGTTCCACCCACCCAAAGTCTGCACACAGAATGTCGAGTGGACCCTGGCCCTGCCGTGTATGCATCTGTCCGGCTGGTTTAAGTTGGCTCACCTTGAACTATTGGCAGCTGGTACACCTGTTTACGTATCGAGCCACATCTCGATGGAGTCCCGGCCAATAGTACCGTTGAACAATGAACAATGACTCGTTCTTCTCCGTCGATTTGTTGCGTTAGTACGGCTCCGAGGCCGTAAGCGCTGGCATCTGTTTGTAGGATGAACCTCTGCGTGAAGTCTGGGCATGACAGTACCGGCTGGGTCAGCTTTTCCTTCAGGTCCTCAAATGCAGCTTGTTGTTCCTTAGTCTAGTTCCACTTGTATTCTTTTCTCAGGAGACTAGTCATAAGCCGAACCACCGTGGCGAAGTTTGGTACAAATTTTCGGTACCACGATCCCATCCCGAGACAGCGTCTCAACTCCTTCGGAGTGCCTTGCGGTGCTAACTTCTGTACTGCGATGGCCTTTTTCGGTTCGGTGTGAATCCCCACTCGCTCATGACGTGGCCCAGGTAAACTATGCTCTTCTGGAAGAGTCTGCATTTCTTGCGGTTCAGTCGGAGGACCGCTTCCCTCAGTCTTCTGAATACTTCGCGTAGGTTGTCGATGTGTTCCTCCAGTGTTGCTCCAATGACGATGATGTCATCAAGGTAGGTGAACGCGTAGGGTTCCATTTTCGGTCCGATGACGCTGTCCAGAGCGCGTTAAAATGTTGCTGGGGCCGAATAAAGGCCGAATGGCATGTCTTTCCACTGGAAAAGTCCTCGTCCCGGCACGGTAAATGCCGTGGCTTCCCTGTTACCCTTTGCCACCGGAATCTGCCACTAGCCATTCTTGAGTGCTTGCCATATCGGGCGTTGCGAAGCCTTTCCAGGATATAATTGATTTGGGGCAACGGGTATGCGTCTGGCACCGATCGAGCGTTGAGTTGTCGATAGTCCACGCACATTCGCATCTCGCCCGTCTTTTTTCCGACCAACACGATGGGCGCTGTGGGGAGTCTTCGAGGGCTCAATCCGTCCGTCGCATAGGAGCTCATCGCATTTTGGGGAAATAGCGTTGTTTCACGGGTCGGTCATCCCGCATAATGCTCGGCGATCTGCGATGTCTCGTTGAGTCCCTCGAACTTGGCAAGTTCCTGCTCCAGAAACTCTGCTGCCCCTCGTGTGGGTGGATGTTGGGGCGTTAGCCCATCCGTCAGGATGGTGGCCAAGTTCAGGATGGTGTTAGCACCCGGGCCTGCAGTGCGGAACCGATTTCGATACCTGGCAATGTCGGCGTCGTCCAATCCTGTTCGATGCGTGGCGTTGACTTTGTCCTGGTCGTGCTGTGTGGGGTCGGCTCCAGTTCGGGCAATCTGGTCCGGATGGTCTCCGGTCATGCTGCCACGGTAGTTCCCGAAGTCGCGTTGATCTGGTCCTGGTTTTGAGTGATCTTGTGGGTAGTAGCCAGCGGTGTCACAGTCGCTGCCCCAAAGATTCCGCAGCAATGTCCATGTTTCTGCTTAGACTCCCGGTTCGGCAAGCTGGCCCTGGAGTTGTCCAGCGGTGTCGCAACTGCCTCTGCCGAAGTGTTCCTGTTGGTCGTGTTCTGGGGCGGCTCCCTGTTCGTAAAGTTTAGGTCTAGGCGTTGTTCTGTCTGAATTCTTGAATCTGGGGCGGCTGGGTCCAGTCATCGGCGTGGTTGACTTTGCTGGGCTGGTAGTGAGTGGACTTGCGAAGGTCACCGTACGTGGTCGAGGCACAGTTTTGGCCAGTGGTGTCGTAAATGGCTGGTCAAGTCTTAACCTCAGCTGTAGGTAGGCACGTCCGCTGTGGATCCTGACTCGGATCCCGCACAGGACGTCAAGACCCAAGATGACGTCATCAAGTACTGTGGGCAAGATGAGCAAAGCCACTCGTGCCTCCAGATGATAAGTTGCACCGTGGCCAGCACTGCTTGAGTTATCTTCTTCTTGGATCCGTCCGCCAGGGTGATCCTCACTCTCACCTCGCGCAGATTCAGCTAATTTCTGGACCATTCGCTTCAGTGTCGAGGGTGGCCGACAGGGCCTTCCCTTCGATGGTGACGAGCGCGGCGATCGCGTCCCACCCCAGCGGCCACATTCCCAGTATAACAGTTTTTGCTGGTTGGAACATGTGCTGCTGAAATGCCCGTATTCTGCACAGTTTCTTCATGCTCGCCGCATATCAACCCGTCTGTCTTCTTCCTGAGCCCGCAGCCGGTTGGCGATATTGGTTCTCCGAGATTTCTCCTGAGTGGAGCTCAGTGGTGTTCGTGCCTCGTTTTCCGAGTAGGGTGGTGCTTTCGGGCGGTTACCGTGGGTGGATACCGTAGTACGAGTGACCTCGCGGTCCCTGGCTGTTTCGTATGCCATGCACAGATGTGTCAGCTCCTTCAAAGTGTGAAAATCTTGTCTTTGGGCGTACATCTGGTACTCTGGACGAAGATTTTCGTAGACGCGATCCAATTCTCGCTCTTGTGTGTACCAGGCTCGTTGCATCATTAATCTCAGCTCAATCAGGTAGTCCCTGAAGGATTCCCTCGGTTTTTGGTTCCGGCTTCTGATGGTGTCCTCCAGGCGTTGAAAGTACCGCGGTGGCAGGAAGAAGTCTATGAACTTCTTTCGGAATTCTACCCAGCTCTTCCCCTGCATTTGGAATGTCTTAAGCCATCCCTCAGCTTTGTCCGCAAGGAGTCCTGAGATGGCTCGGGGCAACTGTCCTGGGCTGCCTCCGTATGATTCCACCCGTTCCTCAAGGCGCTCGATGAAAGCTAGAGGGTCAGTGTGACACTGCCCTAGGGATCGGTGCTCCTGGGCAGGAGACGCGGCGCGTTACCAAACGGTTGCTGTCAACGGGAGTTGCACGGCGCGGTACAAGGCGGGTGATTACGATGAGTTTTGTTTGGTTTTAAGTATTCCGGTTCGCGGTTAGAGTTCGATGTGTCTTAGGTGAAGGCTAGAGCTTGATTCCCTTGCTGGAGCTTGGGCTTCGCCTTATATCGGCCGTCAGTCGAGTTTCGGAGCAGAGGGCTCTGCCACCCGCGTTGCTCTACCCGATCGTGGCTGTCTCCTGTGCTCGGCTCCCGATTGTCGCAGTGTCGTTGCTGCTGATCTCGCGATTGTGGCTGTACGCCATTGTTGCTCTGCTCCTGGGCGTCCTATGCTTCGGACGCTCGACCGTGAAACGTAGTCTCTACTTTGCTACTTTGCTCTGCCGCGGTCGCGTTTCTGCTGATTCCCGAGGCGTCACTTGCCTCTCTTTCTGTCGCGTGGGTCAGCAAGCGCGTTGTTGTCGATTTTCTGTCGCGTGGGTCGCACGTGTCGCAACCAAAAATGCGACGGTTATGTGCTAGGAATATAGATAAAACCAGCCTCAGCTGTACATGATTTGGGGGTCAATTTAGCGGTGTGTTGTTGTTGTGTCTAGCTTTGCCTGCTGCTACCTTCTACCGTTGGATACTGCGAAGTTTCGTGCGACGTACAGTTTCGGGGCCCTGAACTAGATTCTTCCGCATCCACTTGAAGTGGCTGCTGCTGCCGGCTACCCTAGCCTTAGTTCGAATTTGGTTTGCGACAATGCTAAGAAAAATGAAATCGCTCGGAATTCTGTGGCACGGCGGAAATTTTTAAGCGGATATCCCCTGCGCGGTTTCCAATTTCACTAGTGATTTCTCTGGCACCCCTGATATATGCTCTTTTTCTTAATTAAAAGTTAATATTAAACCATACTCATTTAACTAAGAAAAATATTATAGTGCGCTTTGGGTTTTCCTAGATTAATCTTCGCACTATTATTATATACAAAATATACGAATTTCAGAATCATTTATAGACTTAATGGTCGCCTTACGAAACGTAACCTTCATGTCAACTGAAGCGACTCGCTTCAAGGGATATGAACGAAGGTTGGGTATAGAAGCCACATAACATTGCTCCGTTTTCTTTCGTTCCGATCTTTCTCACCGTTTCCTTTCTGACCTATATTTCTTTCCGTTTGATTTTTTTTATACCCGTACTCCAAAAGAGTTAAGGGGTACAATAGCTCTAGTAATAATGGATGTGTGTAACGCCGAGAAGGAAACGTTTCCGACTTCATTAAGTATATATATTTTTGATCAGAATCAATAGCCGAGTCAATCTGTCAGTCTGTCTGTCCGTCCGTATTGTTGAGCGCCTAGATCTCAGAGACTACAAGAGCTAGGACAATCAAATTTCGTTTCCAGACTCAACAATTTTCGTTTGTTTTTTCGATTAGTTAGCACCCATAAAATTTCAGATCTGGCAGCGTTGGAGCGCAGATTGCTCAAGAACGGCAAGACACGAACCGGAACATATTCCTAGTCCTAGGCGCTCACTTACCAGATGCTAGAAGGGCACTTTTCAGTGCTTTGTAGAAAGCCTTACGCTTATAGTTTCGCCAAGAGAAAGACGATGTGGACATCGAAGAATTGATCAGGAATTTAAAGCAAAAGACCAGTGAGACGTTTGATACGTTCTACGATAGCATATCGAGTCTGACGGATCAATTGGAGATACAGTGGCCCACTCGCAAGTTCGTCCGTGTACTCCGGAACAACTTGCGGCCGGTAAATTGGCATGAGCTGTTAAACGTAGAAGTGGGGACTGTACAGGAGCTCAGAGAAGTGTGCCGAAGACGAGAAGTCTTCTTAGAAGACGTCAAAGGTTTGCATGCATACGCGAAAACTGTTCCGTTTCGACGGGATGTATCGGAACTACAGCCCGATCTAGAGACACGGGACAACCCAGACCCTGAAGGATAACACGAGGTAGAAACCATATTGTTGATATGATGGAACTGTCGTTCCACACAGGTCATACATGGATATCAAAATTATGTATCGGATCGAAGAGTTTTTGTTACGGTTATGGTGCCTCCAACACGTATAAGCCGAATTGTGAAAAATGTTAACAAAACTTCAATTACAGCACTTCGAAGTGTCCATATAAATAAATTACTTCGTGTGTGCGTAGCCATCAGAGCGCAAATACCGATTAAATTCGGATTCACTCACAGTGGCATCTTTGATTCAAACAGTCTTGAAAAAAGCAACAACGATTCTCTGTTGTATTGCAAACCAGTATCGGACGAACCAATTCAAGGATTTGACTATTATAAGACAGTAGGAAATTATAAAGTTCGGGGAGGGAAGCAATTTTTCTCGCAGAAAGTGAAAAGGTGTGGATCAAGTCTAAATCATTTATGCGCTTTCTCGCCTACTTGGCCGTACTGTGTACGGATTATTAGATTCGAGAGCGTCTATCAGTTGTATTGGACGCTGTTTAGCGAGCGAAGAAGGATGTTTATATTTTGCAGCAGACTAATGGCATTTTGAGCCACCTCCTGAAAGCGGAGTTTCTCACAAGTTTGGATTTAGAGAATGCCTACTGGCAATTACTTTTATAGATAAAGTCCCGGGATAAGCCAGTTTTTACTATTTACCAGTTCAAGGCGATGTCGTTTGGATTGTGTAACGCCTCCAGTACTATGTCGCGGCTATGGCTACTTAGACGATTTGTTAGTGGTTTCTTTGAATTTTAAGAGGCATCTGGAAATTCTTTTGGAGCCATCTAAGCATTTCTGCATGCGATGTGTGTACTACCAAGGTCATCTTATAGGTGACAGAGGATTCCGAACACGCTGACAAAATTAAAGCTCCAACCACTTTTACTGTACCTTAATAGTGGAGAATAGTGGATAACTTTCTTTCTTATGGAAAGAAATGATAAAAGATTCCTTTCAGATTGGGAGGAAGCATGACAAATTAATGGATAGGGTGAATAGCTTAAGCAGAGGTCCACACAGAGCGTCAGCACAGCACCATCAGGAGCAGGACGATAAACGCTAATCCTGGCTCCACCTCCTGTCGTCCTCGGTTCGGTACCTTGAGGAAAAATCGTGTTTAATAATAAGCTCAACTTTAAAGAACACTGTCTACATTTAAATTTCTATGGTTTCTTGCATAGAAAAAAAAACATAATTCTTTAAAAAAATTAAAGCTCAGAAAAAGTTGGTTTGGTTTTAATTTCAGACATTTCTTAGTAGAGTTTGTGGAAGTTCTTCTTAAAATTATGAAAACCAACGAAGTTCGTCTCCAGCAGTGTCTTAATGGCATCAGGGGGTCACAAAAATTTCGTATGATAATTGTTAATGAGTGTGTGATTTGGTTTGCATACGGTACATAAACCGTTTACAATTTTGTCGTCGCAACTATAACTTGAACCAGTTGGACTGCGGAGAGGTTTTCCTACGGTGAGCAAAATGAGGGTCTGAAGACACGGCCTCTGATGATTGCAGTTGTAGAGAATGAGTGAACAGGCAGTGATGGTACTGTTTCTGATACTGATTTTATTTAACAAACTTAAATTCTATTTATAGGTAACAAAAGGTACAGAAAGTGCTGAGTCTAGTAAGAATATGGTAAAAAGGGAATTGGAATTAATATTGAATTAATTTGGATTTAATATGATATTGTGTTATTGGGCAATTGTGATAGTCAGCAAATGCACCAGTGTTTTTTGCCCTCTAAAGAACGATCGCATCGTTGGAAGAAATTGCTGCAGAAGCGGTTATTGTTGACTCAGCTACAATGCTTTGTCGTTTGTTATTATGTCTCCCGTTACATGGGTCGACCTGACTTATTCGATAAGTGTATATTATGTAACATTATAGCCTTTTTACGCTGGGCGCGTCTGCTAACGATATCGGAATAGACGCAATGAAGCAGAAAAGGCGTTTACATTGGCAGACGTGCGTCTTGAATTTGGATTTGGGTGCTTGATGACAAGGAAAGAAACACAAATTTTTGAAACTCAACAGAATTATGCAAGACGGCAGGAAAATGGACGAAAGAGAATTGATTCTCATATTTATATATTATTTTCAGACATTTCTTTGTAGTGTTTGTTGGAGTTCTTCTTCAAATTATGAAAACCACCGAAGTTCGTCTCCAGAAGTGTCTTAATGGCATCAGGGGTTCAGAAAAGTTTCGTATGGTATGCAGAAAAGTGCAAAAATGTGCTTTTAAGCCCAAAAGCAATCGAATATATCGAATATACGCACATGCTTGACTTATGTAAAAAAAACTGCGTCTCCGGCAAGACGCAAAGAAGCAAGACGCAGCCCCAATGTAAATAGCCTATTAAACGTACTCAATGCGTTACCGCTAGCTGTCTGTTGCTTCTTTTAGCGTAAATGACTTTTAGTTTTGTGTTATTTAAGAATAGTTTTAAAGAGGTTCTTGTCTTTTTCTCAAAGACATTATACATATAAATAAAATATAAAGTCTACTTCTGTTCAAACACTTATAATTCCAGAGTGGCTGGACCGATTTGTTTGACGCTAATAACAATTTGGCATATTCTCTATGCCATTCTGCTTTTTTTATTTTGTGTAACTCACATATCGCATATTTGAGGTTTCATAACCACTGTTTGTTTTCCCCGTTTATTGGCTTATTTGCTTGCTGTGAAGAATGCGAGATGCCAGCGTTGCCGTGAACACTTCTAGTGTTCTTAGAGATTGGTTATTGTACTTTTTTTTCTCTGATTTTGTACAAGAGATCCGATTTAACGGACTGCGAACGACGATGACACAACAAAATTTTTTCGAAATGGCATTAATTTAAGTTTTAAGCTGCAGACAGCTCTGCAAATAGTGAGGTGCCGCGTTGGTGTGACATGTTATAGGGCCCTACAAATATCTAGTCGCACAGATCAACAACAATATATTTTATACAGGTACTCAGTCAGTATATAAATTTGAGAGGTTATAATTTATGTAGAATTTTAAAATATTTTACATTCTTTTGTTCCAATCCCACCTCAGCGATAGATTGTCCAGGGCTGGGTCGAAGCGCCATCTATCGGTTTTCCAAGGAGACTATGGTGTAGGGCAGTATCGGTGAGAGCGGGATTCCGTTATTGAAGAAAAGAAGGAAGAGAATAGGATTAGTTAGGTGTATTGGTAAATGAACGCATGCATGAGAGGGATTAAATAGGAGTGAAAAAAATCTAAAACGTGGACAGAAAAATTGCCGGTCATCCGGAGCGGAGGCACCAATTAATAGCAGAGCTGGAATCTAGGCCGAGTGGGGTTAAACCCGATTAGTGGAATTTTTCAAAAAGTGAGTGGTGAAAATTTTACATTTAAACGGAAATTAACCCGCGGTGTGTTTCCCTTAGCCTGGCCCGGAAGATTGCCCAGCGCAGCCGGAAGACGATTGACTACCGTGTGCCAGATGAGCCGACCGTCGAAACCAAGCGGTGAGTCCGTTCCGTGTACATATGTATGTCATTTTTGTGCAGTGTGTGGAGCCGGGATTTGTGAGGGGTGCGTGCCTGACCGGGTCAAACGAACGATCCACGTAGATTGACCGGGGACCGTGCCGCGGACGCAGTGGTGCACGTAGTCTGAGCCGTTGGACTCTGTAGGAGCCACCTCTACGATCACCTAAGGATCTGCACTCACATCTGCACTCACATTTACACTCCCTATTGCACATAAATATTGGCGATCGCCCACAGTACTTACATATTTTTTTGGGGAATTGTTCCGCACACTCTTCGCAAGCCGCTACGGACACATATGTGCCCGACAGTATTCGTATTGTCCATCGTGTTGTCCCTATTATATGTGTTAATTGTTATTTATTAGTAATTTAAGCAAACACTAACGTAAACAAACACTTTTGTACACACCAAACATTGCCCGACAGACACAACATATCGAGATTAACCCTAGTGTGCGACACGGGGTACGAAAGGTCCACTGTTTCAGTGGAGTATTTCTTGGGGAACATGATTCTGTTGTCGATGGCCTTATTGAACCCTGCCCCTGCGACCCTTAACAAGAGCTCTTGGTAGGCAGTCTTGGGAGGGCCACTTTTTGCTACACCTGTTATCTACATCTACATCTAAAATTTCAATTACAAATCTTAAATGTTGATTCTACATGTACCATTTAGATTCGACATTTTTTTCGCTAGAGGGCGCTCGCGCACTGAACGAAGAAGAGTGTGCGAGCGAGAACGAGAATGAGTAGGTCTCTTGCTGGAGGAGGCGGGGGAAGCAACTGAAAATGTCTTCATTCTGGCTATAATATTGAACCGATCTGATTCAGATTCGGCAATCTGGTAGATATGGTCATTTTCTACGATACTGCGCTTTAAGTTTTATCGTATCTTTAAAATTGTTGCTGCCACAGATTTACGTTCTTTGTCGTGGCGGAAGAGGGTGTAGCGAAATACACTTGTAACAGTATGATATCACATGAGTCTAGAAACAAAATTTGGTTTCTCTAGCTCTCATAGTTTTTGAGAACTAGGCGAAAAACAAGACGGACAGACAGACATGGATATATTAGCTATTGATGCTGATCAAGAAAATTATAATTTATGGGGTCGAAAACGTTTCACACATCTACTTTTAGCACAAATCTAATATTTTTTTCGAGTGCGGACGCGTCGAACAGCTGCTCTGCATAACAAACCCGAAATCGCGATAGAGACCTGCGGAAAATACGGAAAATTAACACAGGCGTTGCTGACACCGCGTGCTCACCTGGGAGGATCAAGGCACCCACTTTCCTGGCTCCGAAAACCGGCTTCTCGCCGCTCTTCCACGGTCACCCAAAGGGGCAGGGAGGGGCTGGGGCTCACGTCGACTGCGCTTTCGGCCTTTTCACTCAACGCCGAGGGGCTCCCGCCTTTTTTCTTCTACGATTCCCATTTCTCGGCTGCTTCACATTTTTCACTCCAGGCACCTCAGCTGTGCAACTGGTATACCAGGGCTGGAGAGCGCTGGTCGCTAACCAGCTGATCGAGTGCAGTGCTGTGAAGGGACACTAGGTGTCAAAGCAGCCAGCTCTTGACAGCGATCGCGGCGGAGAATTTGTAGCACCCACATCAGCTAGCTTCTGCCAGCGACCGTACCGGAAGGGAAGTATTGCCTAACCCCTAGGCGGAAAACGTTTATATACAAGCAAGACACTCCGGTATCCTCACGCACGTTTCCACACCACTGACTGGAAGCACCGAGGAAGCCGAAGGATCGGCTACCAGGGAGGAACCGGCTAAGGCCAAGGATCCGGCCGCCAGCCAGCCAAATCACCTCCGCCCAGGCGGCGCCTAAGCCGGCAGGATGCTCGGGGGCTCGAATCTGGCCCAGCTCTCAGACTCTGACGACCTGCAGGCGTTCGCTCAGAGAGCGAAAATTGCGAGGTCCCCCTCTGGGTCTGCACCCCATTGCGACGCGAACATGGACGCCGACACGCCAAAAAGAGTCAGGGAGCAAGGTAGCCCTGCTAGCACGGAAAGGGCGAAAAAGAAGAAGAAGAAGGTCCCCAAAAGCCTACAGGCCCTGGCGTTGAAATGGGGGGGCCGAGAGGGCTGGTCCTCGAGATCATAGAGAGGAGACCGGCAGCGCGGTACATTAACCAGGCGACAAGGGACTCTATAGTAATCCTTAAAGAGTTGCACTCGTCAATGTGCGCGAGGATTCAAGAGGAGCAGCTCAAAGTCCACACACCTGAGACGGCGGACCAACAGACATCCCCGTTCGTAGGCAAGCTAACGGAGGCATCGACACAAACGGTAGAAGCACCGCAGGCAGAGACATGGTCTACGGTCAGCAGCAGGCCCAGAAGCCGGCCTAGCCAAGCGCCGGTAGTACGACCAAACAGACCCAGAGAGACTACATCCCACCCGCCCAAGCGTAATAGGCCAGACGCAATTATAATTGCCACTACAGGAGACCTGTCTTACAGCGACATTCTCAGGATGGTGACCAGGAGGGATGACGGCAAGCTGAAGGAAGTCGGCAACAATGTCGACAGAGTCCGACGGACAGCAAAGGGAGAGCTCTTGCTAGAGCTAAATGGTGCGCTAAAGGAGAACACAGCCCAGCTAACGGAGGATATAAGCCAGGTGCTTGGCACTCAGGCAGGCGTCCGGGCGGTGGTAAGCGAAGCGTTTGTCGAGATCCGCGACATCGACGACCTAGCCACGAAGGAAGAGATCGCCGAGGCAATGTCTGCCCAATTGGAGCATCCGGTGGGTGTAGGAAGCATCAGGGCCCTGCGCCCGGGATACGGAAGTTCGCAGGTGGCTATCGTTGGACTCGCGTACCCATTGGCGAAGCGTCTCACGGAGGTGGGCAAAATAAAGATTGGCTGGACGAGATGCAGGATCGTAGAACGATCAGGCCAGAGGCGCTGCTTTAAATGCCTAGAGTTCGGGCACATTGCAGCCAGGTGTACGAGCAACATCGACCGCAGCAACTGCTGCTACAAGTGTGGAAAGAGTGGCCACAAAGTAGCCGGATGCACGGACGAGCCAAGGTGCTTTCTCTGTGCAGAGAAGCATCCTGCAGCGACTGACCACATAGCTGGCAGCAAGAGATGCCCGGGTAGACGAGCAGAGACTAAGAAACGGATAGCAAAGTGAGGTTCTTGCAGCTAAACCTGAACCACTGCGAAGCTGCGCAGAATCTACTCTGCCAGCTAGTCAGAGAAACTACAGCAGAACCAGCAACACCAACTTCATTCTTGATAGCACGAAAACGGCAGCGATATGGGTATGCGGGCACTCCACCCCCCAAGCTGAGTCTGTTCGCAGGGGAAACGGCTACGTAAGAGCCAAGGTTGGCCAGTTTTGGCTGTACAGCTGCTACCTGGCACCACGCCTATCTATCCAGGAGTTCGGAGCCATTCTCGATGAGATAGCAGACGACGCTAGGGGACGGCCAAACATCATCATGGCCGGCGACTTTAACTCTTGGTCAGAGGAATGGGGATCGAGGTCCACCAACGCTAGAGGTCGCACTCTCATGGAAGCCTTTGCCACTCTAGAGCTACAACTTCTCAACACCGGATCAGAGCACACCTTCTCCCGAGCTGGGTTGGGATCTATCATCGACCTTACCTTCTGCAGCACCGCTCTCTTTGGGAGAACAGCGTGGGGACTCAGCAGCGCATACACGGCCAGTGACCACAACGCTATCATCTGCAGCATCGAGGCCCACCCACAAGGGACAGCTCTCCAACCAAGGACGACCTTCAATGCCAGAACCCTCAGGCCGGATATCTTCTTGTCAGAGCTGAGCATTCCCGAGGCCCCGGGAACCGCAGAGGACTGCGCAACGAACCTCATCGGCGCATTGACAACGGCATGTAGGGCAAGCACAAGGCAGCAAAGAAGCCACTCTCGCCACCGCGAGCCGGTCTTTTGGTGGAGCATGGAGATTTCCGAGGCTCGCACCGAATGCATTCGTGCTAGAAGACGCCAATCTCGCGCGAGGGGATCCCAAGCCTTCCCATTGATGTCCCAGGAGTACGCAGCGAAACGCCGTGCTCTTAAAAGGCTTATCAGAGCGGAGAACGACCCCTGGGGACTCGCCTACAAGGTGATAGTCAAGAAGCTTAACGCGGTGAAGCCCCTTACCACGGCTGACCCCGTTAAAATGAAAACCATCGTCGAAAGCCTCTTCCCTACCGTCGACCCAGCTGTCAGCCCGTCGCGAACTCCTTATCGCCACATCGGATGGAGCGACATAACGGCGAGCGAAATCCTGGAAATCGCTGGAGAAACCCCAACCGGCAAGGCGCCAGGCCCGGATGGCATCCCTGACACCGCAGTCAAGCTGGCAATGACCGCGCACCCGTCGGATTTCGCGCAGGCTTTCAACATGTGCCTCCGTGAAGGAGTCTTCCCAACGCCGTGGAAGCTCCAGAAGCTAGTCCTGCTGCCGAAGCCTCAAAAGCCTCCCGAGGACCCCTCGTCGTACAGGCCCATCTGCCTAATCGACAACGTGGGCAAAGCACTGGAGCGCTGCATTTGCAGGAAGCTCCAAGCCGAAATTGCGCAGGCAGGTGACCTGTCCCCCATGCAGTTCGGTTTCAGGAAGGCAAGGTCGACAACTGACGCGATCCGCATAGTGACGGACATCGCGGCAAAAGCCATAGAGGGCACCAGGTGGCTTGGAGGGCGGAAGCAGTACTGCCTCGTTGTCACATTGGATGTCAAAACGCATTCAATTCGGCGAGGTGGGACGTCATCCTCAGGTCCCTCAAGCGGCTGGGAATCCCAGACTACCTGGTGGCCATTATCGAGGACTACTTTCGGAGCCGGAGGCTGCTGTACGACACCGACTGCGGCACCGTGGAGTACCAGGTCACATGCGGCGTTCCCCAAGGCTCTGTCCTCGGCCCGACCCTCTGGAACGTAATGTACGATGCTATCTTCAAGCTACAGCTCCCTGCCGATACTCGGACAATAGGCTTTGCAGACGACGTCGCATTGGTAGTGGTTGCCAAGCACCTCGGAGAAGTGGAGGCCAGGTGCAACCAAGCGGTGGCCGTGATCCAAGAGTGGCTGACATCAGTAGGCCTAAGGCTGGCTGATCACAAGACGGAAGCGGTGTTGATTTCCAGCCGCAAGAAAGTGGAGGTTGCGACGGTGCGAGTCGGCTCCGTCGAGATCACATCCTCGCGAGCAATCCGCTACCTTGGGGTACTGCTGGACACTCGCCTCTCCTTCCGCGAGCACCTCGAAGCAGCCAGCAAGAAGGCAGCAGTCCTAGGCAGGGCCCTGTCACGCATGATGCTGAACACGAGGGGACCCAAGCAAGGCCGCAGACTCCTGCTTCAGTCAGTCCGAAAGGCGGTCATGATGTACGCAGCCCCAATCTGGGCTGAGGCGGCGAGGATCAAGTCCTACAGGAAGGGGCTAGATGCGACGCACCGGTTGGGAGCCCTGCGAGTTTGCTGCGGCTTTCGAGCCATCTCGGAAGATGCGGCCCTAGTCATCGCCGGAATGCTCCCAGTGGTGGACCTAGCCGAGGAAGCTAGGGAAATCTCGTTGGAGCTCGACGTTCCCGCTCAACATCGTTCCCCGGCAGACAGGAGACGCATAAAGACGGCAGCGAGGGAAAGAAGCCTAGCTAGGCGGCAGAACCGCTGGGCCACATCACAAAAGGGAAGATGGACTCATTCCCTAATTCCGGACATCAGTAGGTGGGTCAACAGGAGGCATGGAGAAGTCAACTCTTGGCTAACCCAACTCCTAAGCGGGCACGGCTGCTTTAGAAGCTACCTCCTACTGTTACCCAATAATAAATGATATTAAAAAAAAAAACAAATCTAATATACCCCTTAACTCTTTTTGAGTACGGGTATAAAAAATTGGTTTGGTTCCGAGCGGAAATATGCTGTCGGGTAGTGCAATCCGTACTATACTCTATCCCCCGAAATATCCCTTAAAATTATTGCCATTACCTACAATCTTCTAATTTGTAATTATTGTATATAGTTTTTTGTTTTAATTTAAATTATAGATAGAAGTATTCGTCTTGCGTGGATGAATTCTGTATATTTGTCCGAAGTTATTAGTTAAATAGACTAAATATAATAAATATCCGTTTCAGGGGACGGAAACGTTCCCTTCTTTGCGTTACACACATAATTTACCACAAATACAATAATACAAATACAAATAACTCTTGGAGTACGAAGATTATTTTCATATTTAAGGGAAAATTCACCATCGAGCGGGCGGTTTGTTACTACCACCAAAAGAAGATCATAATTTCCTTGAGATCTATTTTGTTGTTGATTCGGAAATTGAACTTGATTTGACGACCACAAAATCATTATCAGAGCAGACAAAAAATCAGTTGGAAGCCATTCAAGACAATTCAATGCTGCAGCTTTCAATGAAGTCGCAGTGGTAATTGTTGGAGAGAATGTAGAATCACCCGATATTGTTCTAAAGCGTCGGGATGGAAGACAATTGCAACGAGTATACGAGACTCATCGGTCATATGATTCACTTCAATACCCATTGATGTTCTGTCGTAGTCATCCTATTACTTAAATATAAAGATGGTCAATGCAACAACAGGTTTGTTTAAAAGTAATCTATAATTTTTTTCATTCCACAACTAAGTTGGATAAATTTAAATTTCAGGAGAAGAAACGAATAAGAAGATCAGCGCAATGAATTTGTATGCCTATCGATTGATGATTGGCAAAGAGGTTGACGATCATCTGTCGAGTTATCGCCGGTTGTTTCAACAGTACTGCGTCGACATGTACGTAAAGGTTCATTCGTTTTAATCAGTCAAAGTTACTATCAGAAGTATACATCCACTTGCGTGACGCCATCGCTACTGAAGGAAATGCCGCCAACTTAGTTTGTTTGACCATTCTCCCAGCTACTTGTTAGAAGCCAGCGCCACATGCATGAGTACGCTCCAGATGTGATGACGTACGTGCGGAATTACGGACGTCCGGATTTATTCATCACGTTCACTTGCAATCCGAAATGGCCCGAAATTTCGAATCTGTTGCAAACATCCAAACAAAATATCGGATTACTCATAAATTACATTGTTAAGGAAAGGGTTTTTGGCGAAATTCGTTGTTGTATGTACTCGATTGAATGGCAGAAGCATGGTTTACCACATGCACATATTTTGCTTTGGATGTTCGACAAGATTTGACCAGATCATATTGATTCGATCATTTCTGCCGAAATACCAGATCCGGAAACTGATCGGGAGTTGCATTCAATTGTGAAAACGAACATGATCCATGGACCTTGCGGAGTCCACAACCCATACGGAAATTGAACAAAGCGTTTTCCCCGACCATTCGTGAGTGATAAAATCTGTGGAATCGACGGATAGCAATGCTGATCCGAGTGCAAACAAAGAGGTGACGAAATTTCAACTTGGACGTTAAGTGAGTTGTAACCAGGCAATTTGGCGGCTGTTTTCATTTCCAATTCATGAACGTCACTCGGAACATTCACTTGGAGATCAGCCAGCGTGTCCACTTTACAGACGCAAATGCACCGCAAAGAGCAAAACGACCACCAACGATAACATTGTCAAATTTATTTTCGACATGCGAAAGCGATCCGTTTACTCTAATCAAAAATTCCACGCTTTTATACATGGAACGTTTAATTGAAGGCAATAATTTTAAGGGACATTTCAGGGGATAGAGTATAGTACGGACACTACCCGACACCATATTTCCGCTCGGAACCAAACCAATTTTTTATACCCGTACTCAAAAAGAGTTAAGGGGTATATTAAATTTGTTTTAAAAGTAGATGTGTGCAACGCAAAGAAGGAAACGTTTCAGACCCTATAAAGTATATATATTCTTGATCAGCATCAATAGCCGAGTCGATATAGCCATGTCTGTCTGTCCGTCTGTCTGTCCGTCCGTCTGTCCGTTTTGTTTGTCGCCTCGATCTCAGAGATTATAAGAGCTAAGGCAACAAAATTTGGTTTCCAGACTCATGTGATATCACATAGCTACAAGTGTACTACAAATTTCGCCCCGCCCCCTTCCGCCACAAAAAACGCAAATCTGTGGCAGCCACAATTTTAAAGATACGATAAAACTTTAAACGCAGTATCTTAGAAAATTACCATATCTAACAGATTGCCGAATCTGAATCAGATCAGATCAAATTTAAAACCAGAATGAAGAAATTAATTTTCAGTTGCTTCCCCCGCCTCATCCTAAAAGAGATATGCTACTCATTCTCTTTCTCGCTCGCACACTCTGCCTTGTTCAGTGCGCGAGTGCCCGCTGGCGGAGAAGATGTAGAATCTAAATGTTACATGTATAATCTACATGTTAGATGTATAATATACATTGTAGATGTAGATAACAGACGTAGCTTTCCATAGTGGGAATCGTTTGCTAGTTGGTGAGAGTTGCTCCATAGAGGATATTTAAGCTCGGTTTTTTTCATCTTCTAGGGATCTACATAGCAGATGGATGGTTGGTAATTTTTAGCCGCTCTTTCGAGGCAGGTGATTTATGGGTTTGCCACTCACACCGAAGCCTTCTTTTATCGTGTAGCAGCACTTCAATGTGCCTAGAAACACTACTGCTGTTGGAAAGTTTATTAGCTGCTAATGTTGGCGTTGAGTGTTTTGTCGCTAGTGACATTGAGGATACTTCAACTGAGCTATCAATGTCATCTTTACAATAAATGTTTGGGCAGTTATCAATATGGGAGCTTATGTATTTCCTGTATTTGAGCCAATCTGTTTTGCTAGAAGTTAGAAAGTGTGGGCGTTCCGAAAGCTGTGGATGGTCGTAAAGGTGAAGTAGAATGGGCGAGTGATCCGATGATAGATCTGTTAAGTGATCTACATGAATCTGAGCTTGCAGCAACTGCAACTTCGTGTAACTGCAAAATCAATCAAGTCGGGTTGCTTGTTTGGATCTGTGGGCCAAATATGTAGGCTTGCCCGGAGAGATAAAGTCGAGCTTGTTTCGTGGCGTTATTATAGCGCTATATAGTTGTCTTCCTTTCGGGTTGGTACGTTTAGATCCCCAATGGGTGTGCTTGGTACTTAAGTCACCAGCTGCTGTGGAGTTGCGTCCACAGAAGCTCACACGTTCCTTTTCGTTTTTTTAAGAATTATAACTTTTTTCTATGGCAGAACTTTTTATTGAAGAATTTTTGAAAATTGGTATTTAATACTTTTTTCAGAGCTAACGCTTTTTTCGCATAACTTAAGTATCTTATATCTTCTTGTAATGAACTTTGCCAATCTGAAAAGCTGCGAAATGCATCATCAGCTTACCATCTTGGAAATATTATGGGGTCGGAAACGTTTCCTTATCTGCATTACACACATCCACTTTTCCCACAAATAAAATATACCCCTTAACTCTTTGAGTACGGGTATAATGAACAGAAATGGACGCTAATGACTTCCCTGTGGCACTACTGATTTAAAATTAACGACATTTGACAATAACTTATTAAACAAAACACGTTGTGTGTGGTTAGACAGATAAGAGGATTTATAAGACTTTTCGAAAACCTATTAAGGACAGCTTGCGAATTAGCAGAGTATGGTTCATGGATTCAAAAGCCTTGCTAAAATCCGTAAAAAAAGTACGTCCGTTTTCAAACAGCTTTGAAATCCTCGATTGATTGTAGAAGAGAAAAATAAAAGATTTGTCAATGTTGATCGATTTTTAAAGAAACCGTGTTGCGATGGAGATGTTGCAATTTTCGGTTAATCAGGAACTCAAGCAGTTTCGGAATGGAGGAGAGATTTGTAGTTTTAATGGGAGATCTTGAACCTTTTTTGAGAGAGGGGAATGCTGTAGGGTAGGATTCGTTCCAAATCACTGGGGGAAAAATGACCACAAGCGTGAGAGCGAGGGCAACTGCTTGCGTCGCTGGAACGCTAACAGTGTGGTGTGGCTGGAGTGCCCGCAGAGCTGTCGCACCGCCAGCGTCGTCCCAACTCCAAACAATGACGATCAACGAAAGACTAAAAGATGGCCGGCGGACCGAATTTCCCGTGCCCTAATGAAAGCGAGATAGAGAACGAAAGAAGCGATAGAAGCTCGGGCTGCTGCTGAGCCGAGTACGAGCGATAGATAGAGAGAGAGAACAGCATAGATGCTGCAGCGGCAGAAGCAAAACGAAGAAGCAATATTGAAGGAAAACAAGATAATGCATCTATTCACAAGAGCAGAGAGACCCAGCGATTCATAAATGATCACCATATAAATGTTTTGGAATGGACAGCTTGCTCCCCTGACTTAAACCCAATTGAGAACATTTGGGGTATCTTAGCCAGGCGAGTTTACGCCAATAACAACAAATTTGAGAATGTCCAAAGCCTCAAAAGCGAAATTTAGGCTCAATGGTCTCTTTTAGACAAAACCTTACTTACAAATTTAGTGAATTCAATGCCTAAGAGACTTTTCGAAGTAGCAAAGGCTAAAGGTGGCTCTATTAATTATTAAATATTTTTTGCATACCATTATAAGAATAAAATATTAACTAAATCCAATAAATTGAAATGTGTCTTATAGCTTTGTTACAGTTTCAGATATAACAAAAATGGAACTTTTGTGCTTTTTTTACCGCTACTTGAAAACGCGAGATGCAATAAGAGATAACAACATCAGAGTTAAACCAGAATTCATTTAGCTTCCATTCTGCATACTTGACTTTGTTGTATTATGCTTTCGCATTCTCCCACGAGGGTCGAAACTAAACTTTTCGGGGTGTCGTATAATTTTGGGCAGAAGTGTACATACATACACATGTAACAGATACCAGAAAAAAAATAAACGTACACATATACAGGGGTGCCACAGAAACTACTAGTGAAATTGGAAACCGCGCAGACGATTTTCGCTTAAAAATTTCCGCCGTGCCACAGAATTCCGTGCGATTTCATTTTTTTTAGCATCGTCACAAACCAAATTCGAACTAAGGCTAGGGTTGACACCTTTCAAGATTCAATTCGAATAGGGTTCATTTCGCAGTTTTATTGATTTTATCATATCAAAACAATTGGTTTTTATTTTCTTCTTTTATGATATAAAATATTTGATTTTTCAAAGCTTTACTTTTATAATTTCAAAGCGAACTACAAATGACTACAAATGTTTTTACAATTTTCACAAAAAGTATTCACACGTTTGACGTAAAGGAAGTGTTACTGCAATGAGCAATTTTTTGTAATTCTTAATTTAAAAAAATAATAGATGTCCGTCAAAGGCAGACGGAATACAAATCAAAAAGGGAGACGAGAGAACGCCGCTTCATTGCGACTCATACATATGTACATGCTTACTTATGCTGGATAATGCATAACAGAAAGAAAAATAGAGAAGACACAGTGCGTTGTTTAAGTTTACATATTCAACACTCCTTCTCAACGCATTATGTTTGACTTTACAAATATCATTTCAAATTACAATCAGCATAATCCCATTAATTTCATACATTTCTCGTGCTTAACTTTAGACAAATTTTTGGTTAATACATCAGATATCATTTCTTCAGTGGGAACATATTCTATTTCAATTACATTTTTCTTAAACATTTCCCTAACATGATGGTACTTAATATCTATATGTTTGCTTCGTGCGTGGAAGGTCGCATTCTTAACAAGATGTTGAGCGCTCTGATTATCGCTGAAGATCTTCACTGGACGGAGCTTTCCAACGCCAACACCCAATTCATCAACCAGCTTGATAATGTAGGCCGCTTCTTTAGACGCCATTGATAGTGCAACGTATTCAAACTCCGTACTGCTAAGGGCAACCACACTCTGCTTCTTGGATTCGAATGAAAATGCAGCTCCTGCAGCAAAGAAGGCCCAACCGCTGTATGATTTGCGGTCCGTGTTATCGCTGGCCCAATCGGCGTCTACATAGCAATGTATTGCACGACCAGTTCGATGGTAATGCAACTGCCGATCAGCCGTGCCTCTTAGATAGCGAAGCACACGTTTGGCCGCGACTTCATGTTCAGTGTGGGGATCAGCATTCTGTTGCGCCAATTTCGCTACAGAATGAAGAATATCGGGACGCGTGGTGATAGCCAGATACATCAGAGACCCAATCAATGATTGATAGGCCACCTGATTCACACGTACGCAGCTCGGATTGTCGCATTTTACTTGATGTCCTGCCTCTAGTGGTGTAACATTTGGCTTGCAGCACTGCATAGAGTAATCTCTGAGTAGATCCTCTATATACTGCTTGTGGCCAACCCTCACGCTTCCGGTCTCGCCATCTCTCTCCACTTCCATGCCTAGGAAATGCTTTAGTTGGCCGCCATCGACCACTTTAAACTCGTCAGCAATGGCAGTCTTGACGCTTTCGAGATATCCTCTGTCGGAACTGGCTATTAGAAGATCATCTACGTATACAACAATAAAAATAAACAAATATTAGTATAAACTTTTCTAGAATACAAACACGGCTCGCTTGCACATGGTAGAAAACCAAGCTTGATGAGTGTAGAATTGAGTTTCTCGTTCCATTCCCTCCCTCTCTGCTTCAGACCATACAACCATTTGTGCAACTTTAGTACACGCTCAGGATATTGATGATTAATGAATGCCTCCGGCTGACGCATGTAGACGACATCATGTAACTCGCTATTAAGATACGCTGACGAAACGTCCATTTGGTGCATATACCACCCGTGTTCTGCAGCCAATGCGATGACCAGCCTGATCGTTGAGTATCTGGCAACTGGTGAAAAAGTCTCGGTGAAGTTTACTCCATATCGCTGAGCACAACCCTTGGCAACAAGTCGGGCTTTAAAGCGCTCGACATTGCCATCCTTGTCACGCTTTAGTGCGTACACCCACATACATCCGATAGGTTTTTCACCCTTTGGTAGATCGACTAGAGACCAAGTCTTATTTTTGAGAAGACTGTTCATTTCCGTTTTCATTGAAGCACGCCAGTCCGCTGCATGATTACTCGTTAATGCCTCATTTGCATTAGCAGGGACACTAATAGCTTCAGCCGATATGGTGTTCAGCATGTGATATTCCTTCGCTGGGCGTCCAGGCCGACCCGTATAAACCTTTTTCGGTCTCCCGCGACCCCTTCGTGCTCCTTCTGAAATCGGCTGTCCGACGACCGACTGTCTGTCATCGTCAACTCGATCTGAATCTTCTGGCTCCTCTGTGTTTCGCATATCGTCCATTTCAACTAAGGATTCATCCTCACTAGCCACGTCCAGGGCCTCTTCGTCCGGAATAGAATGCTTCTCGAACTCTACAAGCTGCGGCTGCACATATTCAGCAGCACTCGACGAAGGCATGCGATTCCTATACAGGGAGCTCTCGATGAAAATTACATCTCGTGCCTCAATCACTTTCTGTTTTTCGGGATTAAACAGCCTATATGCCTTTGCTGTTTCAGAATAACCGACCAAATAATACTCTTCGCCTTTTGGCGAAAATTTCTTATGTTGAGTTTTATTCAACACAATTGCCTTCGCACCAAAGATCCGCAAATGGCCGACACAGGGCTTCCTTCCTGTCCAAACTTCAAACGGTGTCATGCCAGGTAAAGTTGAAGATTCTGCACGGTTACGCAAATATGCAGCAGTTTTGATTGCTTCTGCCCTGAATCGCTCGTCCAATCCTGCATGAAAGAGCATTTTCCGGGCCATTTCTACCAATGTACGATTAGCTCGTTCCGCGACACCATTCTGTTGTGCGGTATGAGGCACCGTTAATTGTCTTTTCACCCCGTTGTCAAACAGATAGGACTCAAACGCGTCACTTCAAGTATACACAACCGTTATCGCTTCTCAAGAGTACCAACTTCTTTCCCGATGGATTTTCCGCGAATGATTTAAATTGTTTGACCTTGACTAAGATTTCGTCTCTTGTCTTCAGAAAGTCAACAAACACATAGCGCGATTTGTCATCGATGAATGTTACGAAGTACCGAGCTCCGCCTAAGGAGTTTTTATTCATTGGTCCGCAAATGTCAGTATGCACCAATCCAAGAACATTGTTTGCACGGCTTGCACTAGCTTTTGCTTTACACAAATTTTGCATTTTGCACAGGTTTCGCACACCTGGCCGGTCATGTCATTTAATAGACTTGTATTAATACCGTTAACCATTTTTTCACACATCATCTTTTTTAGGCTTGCATAGTTTAAATGTCCGAAACGATCGTGCCACACGTTTACTGGGTTTGTTTGTACATTTAAGCATTTGTTTTCTTGATTTTGGAACAAAAACAAATCGTGCTGCTTTTTTGCAACCATTATGGCGACGCCTTTATTGTTTTTCACACGCGCTTCTGTCTTTGTAAATTCAACAGAGAAACCATTTTCGATGGCCTTGGACACCGACATAAAATTCCATTACAATTCCTTCACATACAAAATGTCGACAAGTTTTATGTGGTTATTTTCCCAAATCAAAATCACTGTGCCGCTCCCTTCAGTTGCTATGTAGCTATTCCCCGCTAAAGCAATTCGCTCTTTGTGCTCCTTTAGTTCCGCAAAACTAGATCGCTCACAACACAAGTGAGCCGTGGCACCACTGTCGACACACCACATACTCTTGGGAAAGAGAGTTTTAGACGCGCACGCAAAAACGGAATACGATTTCTCTCTTTCGGTTTCGTTATTTCCTTTCGGTTTGTTTTCTTGATTGTTCTTTGCTCTACACTTTGACGCCTTGCGTCCGCGACGACCACACGACCAGCAAATCATCCCACTCGGGGCGTTTGTTTTCTTCTGTCCGTTTTCGTTATTCGTCTTTTGCTTTGACGACGACCAATTTTTAACACCCGAACCGAACGCTCGTTGTTCACTTTTCTCTGCGCATTCTTGATTTGCCTTGCGCCTGTCTCCTTCTTCATGAAGCTTTACTTTCAGAGAGTTCAAATTTGGCAAACAATCACGTGTCTCCATTGCTACCACAAAATTTTCGTAGGCCTCGGGCAGGCTCGATAGCAACAGAATAGACAAAATTTCTTCAGGAACTGTTAAGTCAATTTCTTTCAGTTTTTCCACGATCGCACAAAAATTATTTACGTGGTTCACTACCGATTCATTTTCGCTCATTTTTACGAACAACAACTGCTTTAACAGGCTTATGCGACGCGCGGGGCCTGATGGCATATGGATACCCGCTAGAACTTTCCATGCTTCTTTTGCAGATGTACAGTTTTTCACATAGTTTATCTGGGATGGCTTGATACACAGCATAATACTCGCAAGAGCCTTCTCGTCTTTTAAATCAAACTGTGCCTTCTGCGCATCATTATCTTCTTCATTTTTCACTTCTCGACCGCACACTACTGACCACAACTCAGAGTGTATTAGCACGCTTTTCATTTGGATTACCCACGCACTATAATTCTCATTGTCGAGCTTATCGATTGAATGGAAAGACGAACCCATTTTCGCAATCGATCGAGTCACTATTTCAGAAAGTCAGAAAAATCACTTTCAACCGCCGCAGACAGAAATTCTGGGCCCATAACCTATTCGTTGTGGTATTTATTTGTGACTAAATATGAAGAGCAAAAAGATGTCCGTCAAAGGCAGACGGAATACAAATCAAAAAGGGAGACGAGAGAACGCCGCTTCATTGCGACTCATACATACATGCTTACTTATGCTGGATAATGCATAACAGAAAGAAAAATAGAGAAGACACAGTGCGTTGTTTAAGTTTACATATTCAACAAAAAAGAATGCTTTTCAATATAATTAATATTAAATATATTGCTCCGAATTCGACTTAAAAAAGGTGGCATTACTGTATTAACTTCGAAAGTCCGAATCGCCCTAGGTAGCCACCTCGGACTGCAGCGGATTGAGCGTGGAATCGTTGAGTGAAAATTCAGTCAGCGGATTGGATAGTGATTTACTAAAATGCTTATTTTATAAACTTAAAATGTATAATGTTAAATCATTTGGATGAGGGTTTATCACCAATTGAACAACTTTTATAGGAAAGTAAGATTCGAATCGTTTTAGGTGTGTTTTATGGGTGTTCTTAATAAAATCGCTGGATAGATTGTGAGCGATTTTTATTCCGCTGAAAAATCGGTGTGTGGCACGGCGGAATGGAATTGAGGTGATTTTCCAGCGGAAGTGATTCCTGTGGCACCCCTGACAGTAAGCGAGAACTAACCGAAAATAAGGCCTTGATATGCGATGAATTTACCTAATAAAGTAAGTCATTAATAAACGATGATTTTCCCTTATAAATTAAGGCCGTAATAAGCAATGAATTTCCCTAATAAAGTAGGCCTCAATAAGCTGTGAATTTCCCTTATAAAGTAAGGCCTTAAAAGGTGATGTATTTAACTTTCTTTCTTTCTTTTATTTATTTTCTTATAAAAATGTAGATCCACATTTTTGTGCTGTGTGTTCTTTTTTCCACATAACCTTTTTAGTTTTGTTGATTTGCTCATGTTTCTAAGGCCGTCGTGCTCATTCCGGGCACTTTAACTTAGTCGCCTTTAAAATAAGATGGATTAATTAAAATATTTTTATTCGAAATTTTATTCTCAGTAGATCAGCTATTGTAGATCAGTGATCAAAACACCCGCCAAGATATGTACCTCAAGACTTGAATTTAGGGTGGTTTTTTTTTCGTTGTTGGAAATGAAAGATTTCGTGCAAAACGCAAATACATAATTTCGCAATTTCACATTTCCTTCATTTTTCACAACGCACAATCTACGTATTTTTAATTAAATGAGACACTCCACTAAACTGTGAATATTTTGCACAAAATAAAATCTGGGTCTGACTTTTCACCACACAATTCTAAAAACGTTGTCGGCGCCGACGGCAAAACCCAATTCTGTTACGACACGCGTAAAATAGAAAAAAAAAAAATAGAGTTTGGTTTGTCGTCGGTTGACTATAAAATTATATCCTGTGTTCTCTATTTTTGTGTGTATAAGTGCATTATTTAGGCTTCGTTTAAGGTATTGCCCACTAAAATCAATGGAGAAACTTTGGAGCTAAAATTCGTTAACCAAATCTAAACGAGAAGGAACGTGTGAGTCGCTTCTGGGGACGCGACTCTACTTATATGTTAACACTCCCCACCAGCCATAGGGTATCGGCAGGGGTCTTAGTTATAAGAATGCTGACCCAGCGCTGGCATGGAAAGGGGGCGGCAACATATTACTATGTTGCATAAACATCCGCCCGACCAACTGGGTCCGCACGAAGCGCTGACGTAGCGAAACTGGAGACCGCTGCACAAGCAGCGCTGCCCAGGCTGGGGGACCCTATGGATAATTATAGCATTTTTATATTTTAGTTTTAACTCGATTCTGAACCGAGCCAGTCGTGGCCGGTAATAAACACTTAAACTCAATCCCGTTCTTTCATTACCGATGGCTGACGCCTCGGTGTGCATTAGGGAACAATAATTTAATAATTGGCGCCCAACGGGTCTAGAACTGAATAAAACCGAACCCCGAAACAACGCGAGTCTGGGAACGTCGCGGAAACCAAGTGAAAAAACAAAGCTACAAAATACCCAAAACCAAAAGTGCCAAGTGCAAGGGAAAATCAACTGAATAATAACAACACAGAACGAGTGAGAACGTTCCATAGTGCAACATTCAGATAAAAGAACTAAAAACAAGGAAAGGGCTGAAGGGTATCCCCTCGCTCCAACAGAGACAGATCGCAGCCGAAAACAAAGTCAAAAGAGCTGAAGGGCAATCCCTCGCTCCCATGAAAGATCTACAAGAGAAAAATAGGCTGAAGAGCCCTCCCTCGCCTCCAAAGAGAAGATATAATAACAAAATCTACACGGCTGAAGGGAATCCCCTCGCCCAACGTGACGGATCCGAAACGCTCAACCGGTGCATGGAGTAAAAAGAGGCTGTAACAATGATGTAAGTGAATTGCGTGAAATTTAAATGTTTTTTGTGTCAGCCAACCTAAATCTCAGTTTAAAATAAAAGTTCTTACTAGAACAGCTCAAAAAAAAGGGAAAAGGAAAAAACAAAAATAAAAGAAAGTAAAGATAAAACAAGAAGTGAAACATTTGGTTCTTTAATACGGTTGTAAAAACCAGTCAAATTCTTCCCCTTGAGATTAATACTAGGGAGCGCGGTGTTCTAAGTACTTGATCCTTGATCGAAGGCCTCCAAACGGCAAACATTGACAAACGTACGACTCAAAGACCGCCCAACGTCATGGATCCTGCCATTCTCGCAGCCGTCGAGGCCGCACTGACGAACCAGGCCACAACATTTGAGGCGGCCTACGAGCTGTTCGAGCCCTATGAGGGTAGCACGAGACACTATATGGCTACGGGAATAATCAGAAATAAAGTGAAAGGAGCCGCGAAAAATATTTTGTCATCATTTGGCACGGTGTTGAACTTTAGAGCCATTATCAATAGGTTAGATAGTTCGTATTCTGATAAAACGCCAGTGAGCGTGATAAAACAATGCGGCAGGGAAATATGTGCCTCACCGATTACTATGACGACATCCAGAGGCACCTCTCTCTCATGACTAATAAAAACATCATGAACCATACGGCGGAAGCAGCGAGCATCTTAAATGACAGAGCCAGGGAGGATGCGTTAGAAGTATTCATTTCAGGCTTGAGAAGAGCCTTAAAAACTCCAGTTTTCTCAGCAAGGCCTAAAGACCTGCCGACTGCGCTGGCCCTAGCCCAAGCAGCTGAATCCAGCGAAGACCGCTGCGTTCTAGCAGCAAACTACGCCAGGGCCATGGAGGAGAAAGCCAATAGATTTAGTGAGCGCAAACCCCAGGCGCCACATCTAGGCAATGCCAAGCAATATAGGGCCCAGGACCCCACTTTTTACAAGAGCCCTCATTATTTCAAGAGTCCGGGCACATCCAACGCCCAGCAAAGTGGCCCCAACCAACAAGCCAGAGCTCAGGGCCAAGCAGCACCTGAACCTATGGAGGTGGACCCTTCATCCTCTAAATTTAGACAGCCCCCGTCTCACCAAAAGCCATTTGGGGCGGGCAAGCGCGACAATAGTTTTGGGAAAAAACAGAACGCGAGGCAGTCGCTGAAATAGAAGCCGACGCCGAAATTGAATACGAGTCCGATTCAATCAATTTTTTAGGGGAAGGTCCCTGCGGCCATTCAGTTGGCGAAGAGTAGCGGGGATTAAGATAAAGCTTCTCATCGACACGGGTGCGTCGAAGAATTTCATCAAGCCATTTGGGTGGCTTACCGGCGTCACCCCCGTCGAATCACCGTTCCCCGTTCACTCAATTAACGGATCTAACAACATAACGGAAAAATGTCCCTTGTCGATGTTCGGCAAGGTCACCCCATTTTTTCTCTTAAAAACACTAACGGGCTTTAATGGCATCATTGGCCTTGACCTGCTGACGCAGGTAGGGGCCGCGCTATCTCTTAAAAGTGGGACACTCAGGCTTGGTAGCACAACTGAGATGATCCAATTCCAAAAATGCGCACATGTCAACCACACCAACGTTGTTGATATCGACGCACCGCCGGCCGTAAAGGCAAACTTCATGCAGATGCTGAAGAAAAGAAGTAAGGCTTTTGCTGACCCTAACGGGTCGCTGCCCTATAATACTTCGGTCGTGGCCACCATTCGCACGGTGGATGACGAACCAATTTATTCCAAGCTATACCCCTACCCGATGGGTGTAGCTGATTTTCCGAGGCTAAGAGCCTCCTGAAAGACAACATCATAAAAAATCAAGATCACCCTATAACAACCCTATATGGGTGGTAGATAAAAAAGGCACTGATGAAAAGGGCAATAGGAAGAAACGACTCGTAATGGACTTTCGGAAGCTCAATCAGAAAACAGTGGCCGACAAATACCCAATGCCGAGCATCTCAATGATCTTGGCAAATCTGGGTACTGCAAAATACTTTACAACTCTTGACCTGAAATCTGCATACCACCAAATAACTTTGGCGGAGCGCGATAGGGAAAAAACTTCCTTTTCCGTAAATGGAGGAAAGTATGAGTTTTGCCGACTCCCCTTCGGTCTGAGGAATGCGGGCAGCATCTTCCAGAGGGCAATCGACGATGTTTTGCGCGAACAAATCGGCAAAACATGCTACGTCTATGTCGATGACGTTTTTCAAAGTCTCAGGACGACCATGTTAAACACGTCGACTGGGTACTGAGAGCTATCCAGGAATACGTCGAGCCATCAACGCTTTTCGGGCTAAGATCATTCTTAGGCCTGGCAAGCTATTACAGATGTTTCGTGAAAGACTTCGCGGCAATCGCACGCCCGCTCTCCGACATCTTGAAAGGGGAAAATGGATCGGTTAGTAAATATAAATCTAAAAAAACCTCCATATCTTTGAACGAAGCTCAAAGACACGCGTTCCAAAAACTAAGGAACACTCCAGCATCAGAAAACGTAATGCTAATGTACCCAGACTACAAGAAACCTTTCGACCTGACTACGGACGCTTCTGCCTATGGCATAGGGGCCGTACTGTCACAGGGAGGCCGACCAATAACGATGATCTCAAGAACCCTTAAAGACAATGAGCTCAACTACGCTATTAACGAGCGGGAGTTTTTATCAATTGTGTGGGCCTTGGGGAAATTGCGCCATTATATTTATGGCGTCAGGGACATAAATGTGTTCACTGACCACCAGCCACTCACGTTCGTGGTGTCGGAGGGAAATCCTAACGCAAAGATTAAGCGATGGAAGTCACGCATCGATGAGATGGGCGCCAGGCTATTTTATAAGCCGGGGAAAGAAAACTTCGTCGCAGACGCATTGTCTCGACACAGTGAAGTTCACAGTGAAGTTTCAATGACTTACACGATAGAATCATAAGACAAGCCCGTCAATTGCTTTAGGAACCAGATCATTCAAGAGGAGGCACGCTTCCCTCTCAAACAAATTTTCGTACTTTTTGGGGAAAAAACACTCCACGTAATACAGTTCCATGACAAGGACGCTCTCACTGAGATGGTCAAGTCCGTGGTGAACCCACAAGTAGTAAACGCAATCCATTGCGACTTACCAACCTTAGCATGCGTACAGCATGAGTTGGTAAGAGCCTTTCCGTCGACAAGATTCTGGCATTGCAAGAATCTTGTCGCCGACGTGTTCGATGAAAACAAAAAAAAAGAGATCATCACAGCAGAACACAATCGGGCCCACAGGGCGGCCCAGGAAAACGTTAAAAAGGTGTTAACCGATTACTATTTTCCCAAGATGTCCAAACTGGCCAGCGAGGTAGTGGTAAACTGTAAAGTGTGCTCCCAAGCAAAGTATGACAGGCACCCAAAAACAGGAACTAGGCCCGACCCCGGTCCCTACACACACTGGGGAAATGCTACATGTGGATATTGTCTCACGTGTGCGGACAAATTTTCAAAATTCGCCATCACGCAACCGATAGCGTCCCGCTAGACGATCAGATCGCTTTTGCAAAACAACTTTGGGGTCTACATCGCGAACGCGCCCCCACTACATAGTACCTCTAACGTACAAGTAGAGAGGTTCCACAGTACGTTGGTGGAAATTTCCAGATGCCTTAAAATGGCTAAGGGCATCGGCGACACAGTCGACCTATTCATGCAGGCAACGGTGGAATACAAAAAATCAATACATTCGGTCACGAACAAAAGGCCCATAGACGTTTTTCACACTGCTGCGGCAGACGCTCACAGAGAGATAAAATATAGGGTCCAGAAAGCTCAAATTGTGCAAAACAATCGAATGAACCAATCCAGACAGAACAGAACCTTTAGGGTAGGAGAAAAAGTGTTGGTAAAGTCTAACAGACGCCTCGGAAACAAGTTGACCCCACTATATGTGGAAGAAGCGGTGGAGGCGGACTTGGGGACAAAAGTCCTGATTAGAGGGAGAGTGGTCCATAAGGACCACCTAAGATAAGTTCACTAGCTAGGCCTAAGAAAATAAATGGTGGTCGTATTTTATCATTCCTTATTATCCGTATATTTTATATTCATCCTTTATCCGCAGGCTTTTCTGGGTACTTCACTCTCTAACAATAGTCGCAGCCCGCATCACCGACTATTCACACTCCCGCTACATTCCTATTACAGACGGGTCGGTATTAGTATGGGAGGAATTAAACTACATCAGGCACACAGCAAACCTATCAGAATATGGCCATATTGCCGACGAAACCGTACGGATGACAGACCTTTTCCCAAGATCTCACATGAGACAACTGCTGGAGGTTGACTCCAGCCACGTCAAGGATATGTTAGAAGATATTGGCATTCACCGTAGGCTGGCGAGAAGTTTAGACTTCCTAGGGACGGCCCTCAAGATAGTGGCCGGCACGCCAGACGCCGCCGACTTAGAAGATATCAAGCTTACTGAAGCACAGCTAGTCCATTCAAATAATAGACAGATAGTAATAAACTCAAAAGTTCAGAGCCAGATAAATAACCTCACAAACACAGTCAACCAGATTCTTAGCACAGAGAGGAAGGAACATATCAACTCAGCCCATTTGTATGAAACACTGTTAGCTAGAAATAGAATTCTTATCACTGAATTGGGGAACCTAATGCTCCCAATCACCTTGGCAAAAGCCAACTTGGTAAACCCTTCTATTCTTGACCATGCTGACATAGAATCCATTCTCACTAACCAATTCACAGGGGTTACAGTGTCAAACTTGTTAGAAGTATCCAGCATTAAGATCCTAGAGGGGTTACAGTGTCAAACTTGTTAGAAGTATCCAGCATTAAGATCCTAGAGTAAGTTTAGCCTGTAAGAAGATTATGATATACCCGGTTGAGCACAACGGTACAGTACTGCAGCTAAAGGAGAACATCGTAGCCGAGTGCGAGAGCCAGGTGTGGGCCGTTACGGGCTGCACCTCCACTACCACTACTACCTTCTGCAGAAAAAATCTGGGTGGTTCCTGTGCGCAGGGGCTACACTCCGGGGGCACGGCGCATTGCAGCTCTCAACCCAGCCACCTGGAACCCGTCACCGTAGTAGATGACGGGGTTATCATCATCAACAACAGACCCGCCACCATCGGTTGTGATTCCGACACGTTGGTTAAAACCTCGGGAACGCAACTGGTCGCCTTCAATTACTTTGCCACCATCAACGACTCACGGTTCCTGAATCGTGACAACACCAAACGTCGGGTGCCCGGCATCGCTTCGGTGCCCGCCATGAATATCACAGGGCACCACGCGGTCCTGAGCCTACCATTCCTCCAACAGCTCAGTGAAGACAATCTGAACTACATTAAGGAGGTCGAGCGAAACGCAAAGGGCAAGGTGAATCTTATCCTCGCCTTTGGTCTAGGAATAACCCTGTCATCGGAAGTATCGTCTACATCAGATCCCTACTCAGGAAGAGGAGGGATTTGGTCCAGGTCAACGCGCTGATAGAAAATTTGGGAGGCTCGAGGGCGACCACTCTTGAAGAGGGGGAGTAGTTAACACTCTCCACCAGCCATAGGGTATCGGCAGGGGTCTAAGTTATAAGAATGCTCACCCAGCGCTGGCATGGAAAGGGGCGGCAACATATTACTATGTTGCATAGACATCCGCCTGACCAACTGGGTCCGCACGAGGCGCTGACGTAGCGAAACTGGAGACCGCTGCACAAGCAGCGCTGCCCAGGCTGGGGGACCCTATGGATAATTATAGCATTTTTATATTTTAGTTTTAACTCGATTCTGAACCGAGCCAGTCGTGGCCGGTAATAAACACTTAAACTCAATCCCGTTCTTTCTTTACCGATGGCTGACGCCTCGGTGTGCATTAGGGAACAATAATTTATACATTTTTATACCCGTACTCAAAAAAGAGTTAAGGGGTATATTAGATTTGTGGTAAAAGTGGATGTGTGCAACGCAGAGAAGGAAACGTTTCCGACCCCATAAAGTATATATATTCTTGATCAGCATCAATAGCCGAGTCGATACAGCCATGTCCGTCTGTCCGTCTGTCCATCCGTCCGTCCGTCCGTCCGTCTTGATGAGCGCCTGAATCACAGAGACTATAAAAGCTAGGGCAACCAAATTTGGTTTCAAGACTCATGTGATATCACACTGCTACAAGTGTATTTCAAAATTTCGCCCCGCCCCCTTCCGCCACCACAAAGGACGAAAAGGGTTGCTCGCGCACTGAACGCGGCAGAGTGTGCGAGCGAGAAGGAGAATGAGTATCGTGTCTCTGGCTGAAAGAGGCGGGGTACCAACAGAAAATTAATTTCTTCATTCTGGCTATAATTATCATCAGATCGGATTCAGATTCAGCAATCTGGTAGATATGGTCATTCTTTACGATACTGCGTTTTATCGTATCTTTAAAATTGTGCCTGCCACAGATTTTCGTCCTTTGTGGGGGCGGAACGGGGCGCGGCGAAATTTTTTTCCTTGCTGAGCAGATGAAACACGATGGCTCATTGCTTCACTCGGCTGCCTTGTGCCCCTGCTCTCCGCATTTGATGCAGCAGTCGCTTCTATCCACCGTGCTCTTACAGTTACCCGCAATGTGCCCGGGTTCCAGGCATCGGTAGCACCTTGGGAGACCTTCTCTCTCCCGGATCCTGCAGACGGTCCCACCGATCCGCACCTTACTGCGCTGTAGGACGGCTTTGCCCAAGGAGAAAGGCAAGCTGACCACTGCCAACTGTCACTCTGCGTAGCCGCAGCGGAGGCTCCGCACTCTCACTCGTCCCTCCTCGATTCCAACTTGGCTCGCGATAGCGGCGCAGATCTCCCGCTCCGTCGCGAGGGAGTCGAGTTCGCGTATCTCCAGTACGACCACCTTGTTGTTCTCCGTCATGGCACGCACAGACGCTACATCGCCGAGGGCCCCGCGCGATGCTCTCCTTCATGGCCTCAGCGCTCTCCGCACTATCTTTGTCCACTCCAGCAGAAGATTGCCGTTGATGGTACGGCGTACCTGACGCAGCTTCCCAGGTCCGACAGCTGCTTGGCCTCTCTCCTAGTTACCATGGCCAGTACCTCGCTGTATGACTTGCCGCCTGCCTGCACCACGATCGCGTCTGGGCGTGCGCGGCGTGCAGACCTCGGCTTTTTGGCTACCACGTTCCATCCGCTCTCCGGGTTCTCAGGGCTCTCGGGGTTCCTAGCAACGCTGTGAGTCGCGTCCTCTTCTTGAGGCTCCATTTGGGGATTCCTTCGGGTCCTCCTGTGTGCTGGGGCGCCTTTCCGCTGCGCTGGGCCAGCTCCGCTACCGATGATTCCTCCACGGCCGGCTGGCTCAGCCTTCGCCGTCTGCGCTGCGGCCCCAACTCCACGAGGTTTTCAAGGCAGGTTGCCTCCTGGGAGGCCTTGCTCTTCTTGGGCGGCGTCGTTCTCTGCGAGCTTGCCGGGCTGGCAGGGTCTCTCGTCCTCTTAGGGGTCTCCCTAGGGTCCGGGTCCGTGCTCAGTCCCGCTGCTAGAGTTGACGTGGGTGCTGGCGAACGGATGAGCGAGCTGCCCGCGAAAGGGTTTGCTGCTTCTTGGTCTGCACTAGGTGGCTCCCGCGCTGGCCACAGATTTCCCCTTGGCTTCACGATGGGGGATATACCACCCTCCCCCGGTCCCCGACGTCCCGTTGACTGGGACACCGCCTGAGCGGGGGATCGGAGGTTGGTCGGGTCCGTGACCTTTTCATCGTGCCACCTGTGCTGCCTGGTTAAGCTTCGAAGTATGCACTTCCTTATTTGCCTCGCGCTCAGCCTGGGGGTATGCAAGGGTTTTGCGTGATCTGCAAATTTCTTACACCCTGGCAGCAGGTGCCTGCTACGGTGGAGTCGTAGCCGATGAGTGCCAGCTGGTAGATTTGTGCACTACCCAGCACTATCAATCGCAGTCAGCTGTTTGGCGAGTCGACGAGGAAAAGAAAAGCAAAATTGCGCGTGGAAATTTCGTTTGTTGTTGCTTGGAGAACACAAGAGAGAGCGTGGAACAGCGTTGAGTGTCACCAAGAGTGTGCATACAAGATCTGGGAAGAAACAACGCTGGCGATTAGTTTCCTCCTTGCCTGTTTTGGTCCCCTGGTGTTTAGCAGAATTCTCGAGAGTGCTCGACATGTTTGAGAGGCCTTTGCGTTGGTGTGCTCCAGGTGTTCCCTGAACGACAGTCTGGTGTCCAGCATCACCCCTAGGTATTTTAGCGCCCTTTGGGATGTGACGTCATGTCCACCGACCGACACTTTGGCTGTCTCCACTTTCTTCCTACTACTAATCAGGACGGCCTCAGTCTTGTGGGCCGCTAGCTGGAGTCCCGCTACGGCCAACCACGACTCCACGGCTTGTATTGCCTCGTTAGCAGCTGCTTCCGCCTCTTCCAGGTGTTTTGCCACCACTACGATGATCACGTCATCGGCGAAACCTATTATCGTCGTGTTCTCTGGCAGGTGTAGTCGGAGGACTCCGTCATACATCGTGTTCCATAGGAGCGGCCCAAGTACCGACCCCTGAGGAACTCCAGCAGTTATCTCGTACGTTCTCGACCCCTCGCTCGTCTCGTACTTTAGTACCCTGTCGCTGAGGTAGCTGTCCACCGTTCTCAGTAGGTATTCTGGGATCCGGAGTGTGCGTAGAGCCTCCATGGTTTTTGTCCAGTCTGCCGTGTTGAAGGCGTTTTTTATGTCGAGGGTAACCAGTAGGCAGTACTGTTTGTTACCCCCTCTTCAACGTGTTCCGCTGATGGCCGTCTCCGCTATGGTTGTAACCTTTCCTATGGCGTCCAGCGTCGATCTTCCTTTACGGAATCCATATTGGTTGGTCGATAGGCCGCCGGCATCCTCTATGGCATCGCTTAGCCTGCGCGCAATAAGTTTTTCGAACGCCTTCCCCGAGTTGTCCAGAAGACAAATTGGTCTGTACGAAGATGGATCACCTGGTGGTTTCCCTGGCTTATTAAGCAGAAGCAGCTTTTGCATCTTCCACCGATTGGGGAACGTTCCTTCCTTGAGGCAGTTGTTGAAAACAGCTGCGAAGGCTGCTGGCTGTAATGCGAGTGCCAGTTTTAGCGCTCTGTTCGGAACAGCGTCGGGTCCTGGGGCTTTTTTGCTGGGCAGGCTCCTCCCAACCTCTAAGACCTCGGTTTCCGTGAATTCTTCGATGTTGGTTAGCGGCGCGTCGCTTCCTGGGGGCCTTCTGGCTCTTTGCGGGGCGTTTGGAAACAGAGTGCGGACTATCTCTTCGAGCTTTTCGGGTTCCGTTGGCGCCTTGCTTCCGGCGCTGAGACGCTTCACTACAAGCTTGTAGGCCCTGCCCCAGGGATCTTCCTCCGCTGAGTCGCATAGCTTGAGAAAACACTCCCGCTTGCTATCTCGGATCGCGTTTTTTAGCGCTTTCCTGGCAGACCTATACTCCTCGTGGGATGTTACGAATCGATCTGTTCGCCTCGCTCTCTGCATCGCTCGTCTGGCCATCAGGCACTTTGTGCGAAGTTCTGCGATCTCGGCATTCCACCAGACGATTGGCTCGTGATGCCGCGTGAACGGCTTGCGCCGTCTCATGCTTGCGTCGCAGGCCTCCTCCATTCTCGTGGCGAGCTGATTGGCCAACTCGTTGGCGCTTTCACCGCGGTAAGCCTCCCACCTTCCGAGGCTTTGCGCGAATGCTCTAGGGCTGAGTGAGTCCTCCCTATACGCCTTAACCTGTCTGACTGGTCGACTGGATCTGGGATGCTCGCCAATGGTACATACGATCGCTTCGTGATCACTTCCGGTGTACACGCCCCTATTCGCCACCTTGCATTACGCAGGAGCGAAGGGCTCGCAAACGTAAGGTCGATAATCGACCCTGATCCTGCCCTGCAAAAGGTCTGCTGGGAACCCTCGTTCAGCAGGGCTAGGTCGAGTGATGCGAAGGTTTCGAGCAGCGCTCGGCCCCTTGCGTTGGTGGCCTGACTACCCCATTCGTGTGCCCAAGCGTTGAAGTCCCCTGCGATTAGGACGGGACCGCGACTCCTTGCATCGTTTGCAATGTCCTCGATGCTCCGGCTGTATGACTCAAGGGATAAACTAGGCGCTAGGTAACAACTGTATACCCACAAGTTTCCGGCTCTCGCGCGCACGAATCCGTCTCCTGACATCACGTTATGAAGTGTGAAGGTGGCACTTCCGCATGCCCACAATGCTGCTTTCCCTGTTGCGTCTGTCGCCCACTGCTCGTTGTCGCCAGTTTGGTACGGCTCGCTGAGGATAGCCAGGACTAGGTTGAGCTCTCTTACCGTTTGCATGAGCAGGTCCTGTGCGGCTCTGCAGTGATTCAGATTGAGCTGAATCACTTCCATCGTCGTTTCCTTGATACGACTTCATGCATGGCGAGGGGATACTGCCGGCTTCCCGCTTGGTGACCTCTATCCTCGCGGCCTTGGTCGGCGCAGACGAAGCATTTTGCCTTATTTAGGCAGTCCGCTATCTTGTGGCCTCTGTCGCCACAGCGTATGCAGCATCCCGTTCGGTCCGCTGCACTCTGGCATTTGGGCGCGATGTGCCCGATCTCCAGACACTTGTAGCACCTTGGCTTCGAGTCCCTTTCCTTGACTCTGCACATCGTCCACCCCACCTTCATCTTGCCTTTGCCCAGGACCACTTCGGCGTCCTTACTCGGCAGTCCAATTACGGCCGACTGGGTATCTCTGTAGGATGGGCGCAGGCTTCTCACGGTCACGGAGTTGGCATCTACAGAGAACTGGTCCGCAAGAAACTTAGTGAGGTCCTCGGCACGCACAAGTGGGTCCAGGTCGCTGATCGATATCATTCGCACCCTCGATTCTTCCGAGAGGGCTCGCACTGCCACTACTCCCTCCAGTACCTTGTCCAGTCGCTCCTTTATCGAGGCTGCACTTGAAACGTCGCCTCTATTGAGCTCAAGAAGCAAGTTTCCATTTGCTGTGCGGCGTACCTTGTTGACGCTTTTGCTCAGGTCCTGCAGCTGGCTGTCGTCTCTACGGGTGACCAAAGATAGAACCTCGCTGTAGGTTCTACCATTGGCCTCGACAATCAGAGCATCTGGTCGGCGTGGTTTCCGATCTCGCTTCTTTGGTCCGGCCTTTGTCCAGCCTGTGTGCTCTACGCTGCCTGGGATTGCGCGCTCTATGACGCGTTCCGCTGGGTTCGGACTGGTAGGCTGCACGTTGGTTGCTTTCTCCTTGTTCCTCTTCTTCCTCCTGGGCTTGGTCGCCGCTTCCATATCGGAAACGGGGACCTCACGGCTAAGCCGACGCCATGGGTCCGTTTGTGCGGCGCTGTCCCGTTTGGGGCAGGAGGAGGTCTGCAGCTTCGTATCCACTCCTTTTGCCTTCTTTCGCCCGCAGGAGGGGCACTCTGTGCGCTCCGCTGGCGTCCTCGGGAGAGTACCGCCGCTCGCGTTTTTCAGAGCAGCACACGCTCCTTCTTGAAGGGCCTTCATTTTGGTAAACATGTCCCTCATTATTATGTTTATATGTCTCTTTTCCTTCGGGCGGTTGAGCAGCGTGTCGAGAAGGGTTCCCAACTCCGCTAGCATGTCGGCACAGGAGTTATCCGTGTCTGCCCTAGTTTTTTTTGCCGGGATAGTCCTCTGCACTTCTGTCGGACTATTGGGGTCCCTTGCCCGCTTGGGCGTGTCCTGCCCGTCTTCCGGTGCTGCCTGAACTGCAACGCATTGATGGGAGGGCGCTGGGGTCGTGGCTGCGTTTAGGACTGGAGATCGTGCGATCCTTGAGCTGCTCCTGAACGCCGCTGCAGGTTCCGTCTCTTCTGTCCTGTCTGTCAGGATCGTGCTCGAACTTGGAGCATTCGCTGCCGAGGCGGCCAAGTTCGCCACCGTCTCGTCAGGTTTCTGTGGAATGGGATTTAGGGCCTCCAGAATCCGTGCCCTTGCCACGGGTTTCCCCGCGTGTGGATTTCCACTTGAGTGGTTGCCACCTGGAGTAATAATGTTGTTAATCGACATTCTTCCATGGGTGCATTTTAAACCTCCTGCCAGGTTAGATTGCTGCCGGCCACTGTGGCTCAGTCGCAGACCACGTAGCCGCCCAATGTGGAACAGACGCTACGTGGATTTCCTTGGAGTTGATCCTGTGTGGTTTTTATGAACTGTGTGAATCCAACTTTAATTCCAACTCCTGGCCCGCCGTTGAAAGAGCAGCAGCACCTGGGTGTATGCTACAGTTTTCTGTTTTCCGGGCGATCGACCGTCGTAGCATGGAGCTTTTGTCACCGTGGGTTGCTTGGCACACGGGCGCCCTCTGGGCGGGGGCATCGAGGCTCGCAGCGCCGTCTGGCGGGGGGTCAGCCCAATGGGGGCTACCAGACCTTGCGGTTTGCACGTTAGCCAACACTGGTTTACAGCTGATTACGCGATCAGCTGGCGTGACCTGCACAATGTAGTGGGGGCAGAGAGATTTTTTGGACGCATAGTGACAGTAGAAGAGAAAAACCACACATACAACAATTTCTCCTCTCACCCCTGTCCTCGGGCATCCAACCGGACCACTGGACCCAGAAGAGCCCGTTCCAGGGACACCCGGGCCGTCCCGCCTGGGTGAGTGATCCGCTTTTCCTTGTCGCACCATCCGTCTATAACTTGTTGTACCCTGCAGGTAGCGCCGCAGCGCAGCAGCCGAGCTCCACTCGGAGAGCCGGCGCAGCACGTCCGCGCTCCACGCCTGTCAAACTCAACTCCTGATGACTGTATGTGTGCGCATGCATTTGTTTTTTACAGCGATGTCGAAATATACCCTGCAGTTCTGGCTGTCACGGCATGAAAGTGTCATAGGAAAATTGTTCGGGCTCGACGTCGACAAAGGCAGCGACGTCGCCGTCAGCATGAAATTCTGTCCAGCTTCAACTGCTGCAGATCGAAGTGGACACATCAGAAAGAGAAGCAGATATCCATAGATTTCCCTCTCTCTCATATTTTTAATTTTCTCTACCTGCATTCGACCCTAACTCTTCTACTCTCGCTCATTTCGTCTCCTCAAAGGGATGATGGGAGACAAACCGATTATTTGGTGCAATCTTTTGTTGCGAGCGCCTGTGATTTTTTGTTGTTGTGCGTCTATTTAGATGTTTATTCCTTTTAAAAGTAGTTTTTCAGTGTTTTTAAAGTCAGGTAAGTGGATTCAGTGATTACAGTGTGCGCTGTTAGTTAAATTAAATTGTTACATAGGTTTCGCTAGAAAAAATATGTCCAGATTCGAGAACATTCTAGCCGCGTGGTTAACCAAGTGTTTCGGTGCGAGTGCAAACTGCAAATACTGGATTTTTAAGTTTTTTAAATATATATGCAATTTGACCCTTTTTTTACAGATCAAAAAAGTTCGGAAGTTGCTGGAGAAGGACCTATTGTCTAGGTGCCTCAAAAGTGTGCTGGATGAAACAGAAGTCTAGGAGTACAACCTAAACGGGATTTGCGGCAAAAAATGCTTAAAATGCCCCGCCGGACTATTTCATTTCAGGAGCATTGGTGCTTACCGATCGAGTCGGTTAAGGGAGGCCCTATAGACTATAGGCTTATACGTGTAAGCCACCGGTGAAATCACTAGAATATTCAGTGAAAATGTCATATGAAGTTTCACGAGTGACAAAAGCGGACATGCCCATACAAATTTCATCTGGAGTTTCACCAGTGAGTCACCAGTGGCATAGGACATGCCATGAGTGATTCACCGAATGAATCACGAGTGAAAAGTGTGGTAGGATAACTCCTATCAGCCCCTCTCTATAAGATTAACCCACTGCCAATACGGCAGCACTATCGCATATGAATAACCCCTAAATATAAGGTCACACTGGAAAAAGACGGAATATACGGCCTCCTAAAAAGACGCTCGCCCATTCGAAAAGGGGCATTAAGAGAAATAAGACGTGTGCGGCGTAATAAAGAGATACAAAAGTGCATACCCCTGTTTTACTCTCACAATCTCAGAAGTGGGCCTTACTCACAATGTGCGACTTCGAACCAAATCAATTCTCGTCAGCGCAACTAAAAAGGTGGCTGGCTGGACTTGGGCTACCAACTCAAGGCTCCAAAGCCGAACTGATCGCACGCGTAAGCGCAATTTCACCAAACGCACGCGGCGACCCACCAGAAGGTTCGATCGACCAAGTGGAACATCAACAGGCGGCAGGCGAAGCACCAGTTTTAGCGTCGTCGGTCGAGGAAGAGGCAGCACCATCAACTCGAAGCATGCAGGAGAAAAATATTCCAAGCATGGGACAGTTGAGCACGGTGGAAGCCGAGTACGTCGCTCTGATGAAATTGCGCGCAGACATTGAAGCAGGAAAAAACATGCTGCGGCAAATCCATGACGAAATAAACAAGATCGTTCACGTCGGCCAATCCAATGACGTCATCGACGAAGACAACGACTCAGTTAACAGCGACAACGATAACAGTGCTACAGTTAACAGCCCCGAAGTTAACAGCACCGTTTGCGCTAACAGCACCAATGTTAATAGCGGCCCTGACAGCAGTAATGGAAAAGACGACAATTCAGACGGTGTTGCAAAACGTCAAGACACAAATGTAAACAACATATGCGAATCTCCGACAGCATCGCTTACGTTAGCAAAGGAAGTGACTATGGAATACGACGGGACACAGTGCGCCAAAAACTGGGTCATACAGGTGAAGAACATTGCCCAAATCTACAAACTGGACAACATTACTAAACGAATGCTGCTGATTGCCAAGCTCAAAGGAAACGCTCAGCGCTGGCTCCATGCAGATTCCTCGCGCATCTTGGAATCAGCTGATCACCTGTGCGAGCAATTGATCGCGGCATTCGGGGCAACCATCACCAAAGGAGAACTCAGAGACAGGTTCCATAAGCGCCAATGGCTTTATGGAGAAAATTTTGCCACATACTACGAAGAAAAAATGATGTTGGCCAGGAACATCAACATAGACACAGAAGAATTGAAAGAGAAGATAATCGAGGGAATTCCGTCCCCGGGCTTGCGAGATCAGGCTCGCATTCAGTGCTTCTCCGATCCGAAGCAGATTTTGCGTGCTTTTTCGGAGATTCGCCTTCCGGAGCGTATGCAGCATGCCACATCATCACAAGGCCTGGCAAATTCTTCGGCGACCAAGGACCTACGTTGCGCCAACTGCAACTCGCGAGGTCATTTCGCCAAGGACTGTCTCAAACCAAAAAGGGAGCCTGGATCCTGCTACGCCTGTGGGGTATTTGGACATCTGGTCGGACAATGCCCGGAGAGGAAGAGCGTAACATACAATAATTATGTAAGATACTGTAAGATTTTCTTTTGCAACAATATCGTAACACCATTAATTTCAGCGTGCCTCATAGACTCTGGCAGTCCCATATCGTTCATCAAGAAAAGTTTAATCTCTAGAGAAATTCGTTTGGAACCAGTTTTGGAATTATATTTTGGGCTTAATAAAAGCCAATTGAAAACACTTGGAAAAATTTTATGTTATGTTTTGAAAGGAAGAATAAAATGCTATTTTTATTTGAACGTAGTGTCGAACGAGTCTATGAGTCATGGTGTGGTTCTTGGCAGAAATTTTATGAATGCATGCGACTTAAACTTGGACTTAAGTACTTTAAAAATGGTTACGTTAGACGCTTTGAATTCGGAAGCCAATGATCATTTAAGTGAAAATCCAGCAATTCCGATTGAAAATGATAAAATGCAAATCAAAACGGTTGGAAAACATACTAGTATAATAAGTAGTACAAAGAGTAGAGAAAATTTAGATAAAATAGTTATAGATGAGGTAATCAAAATAGATAATGGTAATGAAATTGTTAGTGATACCGTTAGTGAGGAATTTGTTAGTGATACCGTTAGTGAGGAAGTTAGTGCAATTGTTAGTGAAACCGTTTGTAGTGAAGAAGTTAGTGAAATTGTAAGTGATACTATTAGTAAAGAGGTAAACGAAACTGTTAGTAAAACCGTTAGTAACGTTGTTAGAGAAACAGGAGTAACTAATGAAATGTTTGCTGAAGAGTTTAGCGATTCTACCAGACCAAAAAATTCTAAAAAGAAAACAGTCAATTCGATAAATAACGATGCGATGGTTATGAATGAAATCCTTAACAGCAAAGCTGATGACACATACAATGATATTATTGTTCCAGACATCTTTAATATCAATTATATGGAAGATGAAAAAGTTGATTACATCTGCGGGGAGAACATAAGTCATAGGCTTAAGTGTCAACTAAGGCAAATAATCGAAGACTATTACGTAAAGACGGTAAAACCAAAAGAACCTTTAGTCAAATGCGAGATTAAACTTAACTTAGAGAAATCAAAACCTTTTAGTTGTGCTCCAAGGCGCCTATCATATACCGAGAAAGATAAACTGCAAACATTGTTAGATGAATATTTAAGAAAAGGAATAATACGAACCAGCGAGTCTGAATACGCTTCACCTATCGTACTAGTCAAAAAGAAAACGGGGGATTTAAGGTTGTGTATAGACTTTAGAAAACTCAACAAGACTTTGATTAAGGACAACTATCCCATACCCCTCATCGATGATCTGCTGGACAAATTAGCCAACAAAAGAGTCTTTACGAAACTTGATCTCAAAAATGGTTATTTCCATGTATTCGTTAATGAGGAATCGATTAGATATACATCGTTCGTGACACCTTTAGGACAATTCGAGTTCCTTAGAATGCCACAGGGACTGAAAACGGCATCAGCAGTGTTTCAGAGGTTTGTTAATAAAATATTCGATGATTTAATTAGGGATGACAAAGTTATTGTATATATGGACGACATCATGGTAGCCAGCAAAGATACGCAGGAACACTTAGAAACGCTAAAAGAAGTCTTTATTAGGTTGGCTCAAAACAAATTAGAATTGCGTATAGACAAATGTGAGTTTTTACAATCTAATATCAAATATCTGGGGTTCACAATCAACGGACAAGGTATAAGGGCAGATGAAAAAGGATTAGAAGCAATCAAAAACTTTCCAATCCCGAATAAGATACAGGTGGTACAAAGTTTTCTTGGCTTATGCTCCTATTTCAGGAGATTTATAAAAGATTTCTCAACTGTTGCCAAACCTCTTTACGATCTTCTGAGAAAAGATACAGAGTTTAAATTTGGTGAAGACGAATTAAATTGCTTTTCATCGCTTAAGGAAATGCTAATGCAAGCACCCATTTTAGCACTTTATAATCATAAAGACGAGATAGAATTGCATTGTGATGCAAGCGCTCTTGGTTTCGGGGCAGTGCTACTTCAGAAGAAAGACGACGGAAAACTGCATCCAATCTTTTATTTTTCTAAGCGTACAACTGCAGCGGAATCAAAATATCACAGCTTTGAGCTGGAGACAATGGCAATTATTTACGCACTACGCAGGTTTCGCATATATTTATATGGAAAACGTTTCAAGATCGTTACTGACTGTAATTCACTAACGCTAACGCTCAACAAAATTGAGCTCAACCCGCGTATTGCTAGATGGGCTTTAGAGCTGCAAAGTTATGATTATGAGCTGAGCCATAGAGAAGGCAGCAGGATGCAGCACGTAGATGCGCTAAGTAGATGCACAAACATTCTCATTGTAGAAACAAACACGTTCGAAGACAACTTAGTTATTTGCCAAGCCAAGGACCAAATAGTTAGAAATATCAAGCAACAGTTAGAAGAAAATGAACACAAGTTTTTTAAAATGAGAAATGGTGTAGTTTACAGGAAAAGCAATGACGGAAGATTGTTATTCTATGTTCCAACCGAAATGGAAGATCACGTGTTATACAAATATCATAACGAAATAGGACATATAGGCAGAGACAAAATGATGAATATAATAGGCAAAAGCTATTGGTTTCCAAACGTAAAAGAAAAATGCTCCGGTCATATTGAAAATTGTTTGAAATGCGTAGCGTTTTCGCCTAAAACAGGAAAAGAAGGATTTTTACACTCCATTCCAAAAGGAAATAAGCCATTTGAACTAATCCACAACGATCACTACGGTCCGGTTGATTCAGGAAGATCAAAAAAGCACATCTTAGTAGTAATTGATGCTTTCACAAAGTTTGTGCGCTTATATGCAACAAAAACAACGAATACACGGGAGGTCATCGCTTCGTTAAAAGACTATTTTAGAGCATACAGCAAACCCAAATGCATAATTTCAGATCGAGGAAGTTGTTTCACATCAAACGAGTTCGATGAGTTCTTGACAGAGACTGATATTAAACACACTAAAATCGCAACAGGATCGCCACAAGCGAATGGTCAGGTGGAAAGAGTCAACAGAAGCATAGACAAAGTAGAACATGCATTAAATAACACGCAGCATCGAAGCACAAAACAAGTTCCGTGTAAACTATTATTCGGCATAGAACAGAGAGGAAAAATAGTAGACGAATTAAAAGAAAAACTAGAACAGTTGAATGATGTACAAGAAAGCAAAGATTTAACAGAACTAAGAGAGGAAGCGGCGAAAAATATAGAAATAGCCCAAGCATACAACAAAAAGCAACATGACAAGGGCCTAAAGAAACCGAAAGAATATAAAGAAGGAGACTATGTGATGGTAAAAAATTTTGATTGCACAGTAGGAGCATCTAAAAAATTAATTCCCAAAAACAAAGGGCCTTACGTAATCGAAAAAGTATTAAGAAATGACAGGTTTTTGTTAAAAGACGTAGAAGGTTTTCAAGTATCCCGTAACCCGTATCAAGGTGTTTGGAGTATTCAAAACATAAAACACTGGATAGGCAACAAAAATAAATGTTAATATATAAGTAAAACTGTAATATACTAAGTACAAGAAAAACTGTAAACTATTGTAAAACTCCCGTATATCTAAGTGAATCAGGTGATCCAACAGTCAGGATGGCCGAGTTGTGGTAGGATAACCCCTATCAGCCCCTCTCTATAAGATTAACCCACTGCCAATACGGCAGCACTATCGCATATGAATAACCCCTAAATATAAGGTCACACTGGGAAAAGACGGAATATACGGCCTCCTAAAAAGACGCTCGTTCATTCGAAAAGGGGCATTAAGAAAAATAAGACGTGTGCGGCGTAATAAAGACGATTCCACCCCAATATTGAAAAACTCTTATATTGTATATATCCCTCCAATGATAATTTCTTTGAACACGGTATATTCGGTATATACTTATATAAAAGTACATAATATATTTAATACATGACTTCACATTGGAATAATTGTCATTAGGGTATTCAGCTTGCGACGTATTCAACGACTGTAAATAAATTCGTTTCTCAACTCATAAAAAGGTTTTCGTCTCGAAAATCGTCACACATGCAAGCGGATTCTATTTTTAGATTCGTACGCTCTCAAATTTGTGCCCGAAAAATTGGCTTGCATATGGCAATTGAAATGTATGAGCGTTCCGCATCTTATACTTATATTTTCTTTGGTACTGCCTTCCGTACAGAGCCTAGAAAACAGTTTTTGCCGTACAAAATTTCGTATCGGTTTCATATGAATATCAACCCTGATTCTGTTCGCGAGGTGTTTATTTCGATCTGAGTACTAGGCTTTAAGAGTGGCCACCAAGCTGTATATGTGAAATGTGTAGATTGAATTTAACAGCATATGATTGCGACGAAAAGTAAGTAATAGCCTTTTCCCACACGACACATCTATGAGTAACGGTGGGAATTTTTGACAGATGTGAAACTCTGATTCCCACTGGCACCATCCACCATCTACCATCCATGAAAAATAGCTGATCCACACAATTTGGTGCGGTGGAAAATTTGTTTCTCTTATAATTTGAAATTAATATTAATAATATTGCAATGGTTGTGAAATTGATTCAGCACCAAAACATATTCTTGCTTAATCTAATCATGTTGCTGGACATGGGTGATGATAATAAGGTTGTCAACATTGACGAGGAGAATTTAATTGGAATTTGAAAACACTGAAGCGTGGTTATTTGTGACTGCTTCTACAAAATTCAATCAATGTTTTAAATACAATTATATATATTCTATCCTTTTTGAGAAGCGGCTTGGGACATTTTAGGAAAAAACAACGAGGCGTTTTTTAAGGAAAGTTTTCTATAGCCACAGCATTGTATACCTTGGGCTCTTTTTCTGAGTACAGAATAGTCGGAAGGCTGTCAGGCAAAAGCGAGTGCAATATCCTGCATGAGTTTTGCAGAGCATTCAAAAGAAAATTCCCAGGATAGTCCAAAAACCGAGCTTTTGTGCCTGTTGTAGTTTTTTACCATTTTCATTGTCATTGTCTGTCATTGTTTACATTTTCAGGCCTGTCCCCAGCACCACGGAAAATTTCTGCCATGAATTTGCTTGATATTCCGTGAGGGTGTGGAACATAGGTAAAACAGGGTTGATGAATCAGCTGTGTTTTGTAAACAGAGCCAACTGTAAAATTCTACTAAAATTAAAATTAAAAAGAAGTCACCTTACAAACATAAAAACCCTTATAAAATTTTCAAATTTCCAAATTTTTAAATTTCTTGAATTTTATATTAAAGTCAACAAAATAACAAGTCAAAAAAGGCCAAAGAAAGTTTTGTATACATATGAAATATTTTTAATTAATTAAATGAATATTTTCCGGAACGAAATAAGTGAACTTATAATTTAGTTAGAATGGTATTTTCTTAAATTTACTTATATTTAAAATTCTTAAAGGGTATTCAATTGCCTAAATGTGGCCTCCTTTGCTATTTAAAACCTTTGTAATGCGTCCTGGCATTGAAAGGATCAATTTTTGGAGTAAGGATATATCCAATTTCGCCCACTCCTTTACTATTGCCTCTTTCAACTCCCGTACTGTGGTAAATTGTCTTCCGTGCATGTAAACTTTGGCAGAAAGTATGCCCCAAAGGTTTTCAATAGGGTTGAGATCAGGGCTTTTTGCTGGCCATTTTAAAAGCGGAATTTTTCGGTCTTCAAAATATATTTTTGTGTACTTTGACACGTGGATCGCGGCATTATCCTGTTGAAAAATCCAGGAATCTCCATAATGCGCTTCCCCAAAATCAACGAGAACTTCGTCCAATAGTTGAACATATTTCTCCGAGTTCATTTTGTGGGTAACGAAACATATTGGACTCTTTCCAGCAAAGCCAAACGCAGCCCACACGATTAGTGACCCTCCTTGAAAATTTCTAGAAATTTTCACCTGCTTTGGAGCCCTAACATCCCTATAATAGTATTGGTATCCATCTGGACCATCTAAATTGAATTTTTTTTCATCACTGAATATAATATTTTTCCACTCCAAGTCCCAAAACTTGTGATTTTGTGCAAATTCAATGCGGGCAACTTTATGTCTAGCAAGTAGCTGACATTTGACTAGTTTTTTTTCGTATGAAACGTTTGGATCTGCCCTCAAAATTTGTTGCACTCGACGCTTTGATATTGGGAGAGCCAGTTCGTGGCAAATTTGGGCTGCGCTGTGGTTTTCTTTAACCGCTATGCTTTTAATACGGCGCTTGTCACGCTCTTGCAGTAATGGTGGGCGACCCCCGATCGATGTTTTTTTCCGTGGTTTTCTGGATCTTTCAAAAATTTTTGGACAGTATAGCTTCTGTTCATTTTGCTAGCGATTTGCTGTAGTAGCATCCCAATTTCACGATAGCATACCATTTTTGTACGCTCTTCATTGGAAAGATATCGGCTTTGAGACATTCTATTGAAAATAAACTAGTTTTGAACATGAAACACCACATTATAACAATAAACTCACTTTAAATTTGGTTTTAAGCTAAAACGCAAAACAAATCAATGAATTTGGAGCTCTGATGCACTTTTAAGATGTCATTGACTACTAATGTAAGCTCAATTATTTCGTTCTGCATTAAGAGGTGCATGAGCTTTTTTGAGATTATAACGGAACCTAACTCTATTTTGTACTGCTTTTTTTTGTTGCCATTAAGGTGAGCTTTTTGTACGAATTTATGCCCAAAAAGAAATAGATAAAACGCAGCATAGAAGATTTTACAGCAGATAACAAGCATTGTAAGGTGACTTCTTTCGCGCACCTTATTAACTTTACCAAAAATAATAAACATTATTTTTATTCATACAATTTTTTAGCAAACAATTTAAATTTGTAAGTTCAATGCTGTAGAAAAAAACCGAAACTCACGGCCCCGAATGTTTCTTTTCTTCAGTAAAGAAAACTGGAATTGGGAAACACATGAAAATAGTTTACCCGAAACAATCTGGTTTCGCCCTTCCTGCTCGTCCTTTAGAGGAAATACCGCCACTAAAACTACCGAATGGTAGTAACAAATTTTCTTAGTGACAGCAAGAGTGATGATTACGTTAACATCTTTAAAGACCTAATTAAGTATTATGAAAAAATTTTTTTTTTCTAAAAATCAATTTGCTTCACTCCCACTTAGACTTTTTTCCGAAAAACCTAGGGGACGTTAGTGATGAACGGAGCGAGATTTCACCAACAATTAAAAGCTATGGAACGACGGTATCACGGTGTTTTGAATGAGAATATTTGCGCGGCTATGTGTGGACTCTAATAAGGGAATCTGATTCGAATGACAAAGGAAGACAGACAGAAAACTTAAATTATTTTAAGAACAGTAACAAGCAGTAGTGAAACAAATTTATCACATACGAACTTGTAGCAACATAGCACCAAATAAAAAGTTTGTAAATTACTAAAAATTACTGATTGTTATATGGGTTAAGGAATGAAATCCCATATCTCAGGTATATTAATTGTATTTAAATATGAATAGGTAGAAGCGACAGATGTCTAATTTGTGTGGACCTGTACTTGTGAGAATATAAAGGAAACATTTGACCTGAACAGGTATCTTACCTCAGGTAAGAAAAAAAGTAACTGTCAACAACATTTCATACCAAAGGAACGCGATCAGATACCAAATGTACAACCCTTTTTCGTTTGCTTTGTTCCCAATTGGCAGTTGGGCCCGCACCTTCGAAAAGCTATTTTTTGTTAAGTTTTTAGGTTTGGTTAACGAGTTTTAGCTCCAAAGTTTCTCCATTGATTTTAGTGGGCAATACCTTAAACGAAGCCTAATATACACTTATACACACAAAAATAGGATAACATATAATTTTATAGTCCAAATTTTGTAAAAATACAGCACAAAAATCATCATATTTGCATTTCAATGCATTATATTTCCCAGACGGTAAGCTGAAATCAGAAAAAGTTTTGGCTTGAATTCTAGTTGCGTTAATTATCATTTCAAAGTAGCAAAGAAGAGCTTCCTCTTAAAAAAGATTTACAAAAAGTGCCAGAATTAAAAAATTCTTTAAAAAAAAGTTCTATAATAGAAACAAAATTATCATCAAACCATTTCTAAGCCCCAAATCTTTAAGTAAAAGTTGGGTTTGTTCGCTGAAAAAAGCTCATGTCGAGTAGTGTAATATGGCGAATAATATGAGAAGCAACAAAGAAAACGGAGGGCGTCAAAAAACACCCCACCTCTCGCAATATTTCGCAATCAGCGAAGACAGCACTAAATTCTCGGTCACCCACTTCTTTGCGATATTTCGCAACCACTCGACCTCAAATTATCGACCTACCATTCAGCTATCACCTTCTGTGATGCAGAGTTAAACTCAATTCTAAACCTAATTCCCAACTGCCGCTCGCACCTGCCGCGATGCAGTCACAGAAAAACACTTACTCTACTCCTCTGACCCATTAGCCAATTGTCAACGAAGCATCGAGCCAATTACCACGCCCCACAATTATTGTCACCCAAAAATAATCATAAATTAGCACTACTTAACTATTTTCGGGTCAAAGACAGACCGCGGAAAATCACGGTCTCAGCTGCGATCGCCAGCTGCTTAAAAGGGCTAAGATCGACAGAAGAAGCAGGCAGACCATCAGCACGAACCCAAAACACTGCACTCGGCTGTCACACGCGCAAGAAACTACACTGAGCAGTCCTTGTACTAAGAAAACTGGCAATTCTTTGCGGGTAGACCATATAGCAGCATTCAATATGAGTCTTTTAAAAATAAATTATAAAAATCGGACATCATTTGAGCTGTCGGCGTAATTTTGTCCAAAATAAGTGCACTTTGATATACTGTGCGCCCCCTTCCTACCCAACAAAGGACGAAAATCTGTGGCAGGCACAATTTTAAAGATACGCTAAAACTAAAAAAACTAAAACAGTATCGTAGAGAATGCCCATATCTACCAGATTGCCGAATCTGAATTAGATCGGATCCTTATTATAGCCAGAATGACGAAATTCATTTTCAGTTGGTTCCCCCGCCTCTTCCTGCATGGGATCCACTACTCTATCTCCTTCTCGCTCGCACACTCTGCCGCGTTCAGTGCGCGAGCAACCCCTAGCGGTGAAGATGTAGAATATAAATGGTACATCAATAATCTACATGTTAGATCTAAAATATACATTGTAGATGTAGATATCAGATGTAGCAAAAAAATGTAACATTTTTTTTTTAATTCTAAAATTCTAAAAAATTATATGCTCAAAAATGTATAAATATACTGACTGAGTACGGGTATAAGTAGAGTCGCGTCCCCAGAAGCGACTCACACGTTCCTTCTCGTTTTCTTTAGGTTTTGTGGTAGCTGATTCCATATGATTCCGTATAAAAAATTGACGCTCGGAATTGCCAAGCTTGTAACGGATATTAATAATATTGTTGGTTCTTGAAGACGCACCAAAACGCAGCTTTTCATATAAATAGCTCGGTTCTCTTGTATAAACGATTTTATGCAACATTATTAGAATTCTGTAGTCTTTCCAAGTTTCAAACTTCATCTGATCGATGCTGTTTGGTTACGCAGCCAAATAGTGGACAAATGCATAGATTATAGCCAGTGGTGCAGCAGTAGAGTAAATCCTTACTATTGTTCGTTGTTTGCACTGCCCACGGGCAATTCGGCCCGCCTGCCCTTTGATTCAGCCTGGATCTAGCAACCACTGCACATCGTCTTGGAATTGAGCTATTCAATCCGACACCGTCTTGTACCGACCCCCGCGTCTACAATCTGACCCCGTCTTGAACCCAGCTAACTCTCCAACCGACCCGTCATCAACCTAACTCGAACCTTTCGCTATCCCCTTGACTCTGTATCGCCTTTATACTGTTTACAACAATAAACCATATTTAATCTGACCAACCATCGTCTCGTTAATAAACATATCGCAAAACTACGCTATTGAAAATGCTCAGTAGCTGAGATGCACTATCAAAATTTCCAAAAACTTCAATACCATAACACAGCGTGTTTATTAGATATGTTTTGGCTATTAACAGTCTGAGGTGTTTTGGCAAAAATGGCTCAGTCAAGGAAAGTAGTCTTATTATACCATGCATTTTTCCGGCTGCCTTGGTACTTGGTCATTCCAGGACAATGTCTTTTTAATGGTGATACCGAGATTAACCGCCTGATTCACTTATTCAATTGGCGTGTTATTTATTGATAATTTTGGCAGATTTTTCGTGCTCAGCAACCTTTTATATATAATAATACATTTAGATTCAACATTACACAACAATACACACTCATTTATTCTGCTTAACGGACAACTAACATACATTTGGACATCATCGGCATACATATGAACTTAACACTTTGATAACGAACCAGGGAGATCATTTACATATAAGGTGAAGAGGAGTGGACCAAGGATTGAACTTTGGGGTTCCGCGTCTCACCGTTAAAAATGGCTTGGCTTCTTCCATGCAGATAGGACGATATTAGTTTTATTGCAGTGTTAGTAAAAATAAAGAATTTGTTTAACTTAGTACATAGGATATTGCTGTCTACCGTGTCAAAAGCTTTAATAACTCGAAGAGTGTCAGAAATGTAACCTTACTATCGTCAAGTTCCTCTCTAATGTTTTCTGTGACATCTAAAATGGCAGTAGTACAGCTTCGGAATTTACGGAAGCCGGATTGTTTATTGCACAATAACGAATGTTGTACTGGGTAGTTATTGATTTGTTGCGCCATGAGATTTTCGAGTACCTTTGATAGGTAGGGCAGGATAGATATTGGCCTGTAGTCATTATTTGCCCTTGTTACTGGAATTACTGGCCAGTTTCCACTGATCTGGGAAACTTGATGTTGTAAGCACAGTGTTGCATATATGAGTTACACGATTGATTATCCTAGGCAAAATTGTAAAATTGAATATAAATAAATAAAATTATTGAAACAATTTTTTTTTTAAATAAATTTTTCCTGAAGAATTTTATTTTTAAATAAAAAATTGTTTGTTATGTTTTGTCTTTTCTTACTGAGTACTGCTATACTATGCCTGCAGAGCCTTGACCTTGCAGGTAAGGAGCAGGCAGAAATGGCAGCAATCCGTCTTAGAGACTCTGACCAATGGGTGTCACATCACACCGGTCATGCGTCCATCCTAAATGGAAACAAAATCGTCCCCACAAAAACGGACTACTGCGTTCCGAGGGAGTATACAGATACCCCCTTTGAAACAATCATCCCTCACAGAAACAACTGGCTTGAGGGACCACCTGGTCCAAAGGGAGCCATTCGAATCTTTACTGATGGCTCAAAGCTGGACAACAAGGTCGGAGGAGGAATCTACTCCGAACAGCTGAACATAAGTTACTCCTTCAGGCTCCCGGATCACTGCAGTGTTTTCCAAGCGGAGGTCATAGCGATCAAGGAAGCTTTGAGCTGTCTTCAGGAACTAACCCCTGCGGCAACTCACATAAATATCTATAGTGACAGTCAAGCTGCAATCAAATCGCTGAATGCGATAACGACAAGCTCGGCTACCGTGGCAAACTGTCGCAAATCTCTTCATGAGATGGCTTATCAGTTCGTCATCAGCCTAATATGGGTCCCGGGCCACCAGGACATTGAAGGCAACTGCATAGCAGACGAGCTGGCCAGAGCTGGAACAACAATCCCCCTTCTCAATGATAAGGAGGATATTCGTATGCCAATGGCCACCTGCAAGCTCAAAATAAAAGAACATTTTAAGCAACTAATAAATGACAGATGGCAAACTGTGCCACTATGTCGCATAACTCGGCAAACATGGCCTAACATTAATAGGAAGCGCACCGATGAGCTCTGCAAACTCAGTAGGAGTAGGTGCAGCTCAGTCATACGCTCCCTTACGGGACATTGGCTAATAGGCAAACATGCAAACAGGCTGGGCGCCCCATATAACGACTTCTGTCGTAGCTGTAGAGATGAGGACGAGGAGGAGACTGTGGAACACCTGTTCTGCTCCTGCCCGGCTCTCAATAGAAGTCAGAAGTCAGTAGAAGTATTGGAGTCTCTACTTGGGCGCTCCTTTTCTAGGTGACATTTCGGACATGTCTGCAATAAGTCCCAGATGGATCGCAGGCTTCAGAAGGGCATCCGGATGGGATAATGGATAGCATAGGGTCTCACGAGGGAGAATGGGAACGAAACATGCGGTATCACAATGGGCCGAAACCGGCCTAGGTGTGTCGGGTCTCTGACAACCCCGACAGCCGCCTCAACCTAACCTAACCTTGCTCAAAATTTAAAAAATCATGTATAATTGAGCAAAAGAGTTATATTGAAATGAATTTCCAGATTATAAATATTAAAGCTGGCGAATTAATAACATACAAATCGATTGATGTTGTCAACTATCCAACGGAGTTCTTAAATTCGATGGAATTGCCCGGACTACCACCTCATAATCTGCAACTAAAGACAGGATCGGTAATTATTATGTTGCGGAATATAAACCAGCCACGTCTTTGTAATGGCACCCGACTTGAGGGGAAGAAATTAATGAACACCGTCATCGAAGCCACAATTTTGAAAGGGAAATATAAAGGAGAAGACGTTTTGATTAAACGGATTCCTTTGATTTCGAACGACATGCCATTCGACTTTAAACGTGTTACGATCCGCCTTTTTGCCGCCCTGGTCTATCGTTCCCGGCTAGCTCTCGGGGAAGTCAGGGGTGTTTTCGACCCGATAGCCAGGGGACGGATTTAACAAAAATTATGCACTGAGACATAAACAAAAAACACAAATCAAACCTTCCTGGTTTCGTCCTCGTTGGCACTCCCTTCGGCGGGGTCAGTGGATGTTCTTGAGCATGGCGAGGCCCTCCCTTCCATGAGCGTCCCGTTTTATGTAGTGAGCGCTCCCAAATTTTTCTCGGCTGGTTCTCCTCTCTCTTTCTCTCTCGTCCCACCCACCCTCAGGTCTCTACTCCATCATAATCCTTTTCACTGTTCTTTTAAATTCATGTTTTATTATTCTAACTAAACCTATTTATATCCTATAACATTTTAGACTGCTACTAAACTCAATTAACGAAAATATATACTAACATAAAAAAAATACTAACATTCAAAAAATATTACATACGAAACCTATTTCACCCGAATTGGCAGACCCCTTTTTTCTTTTTCGAAAACCACAAGACAAAACGTAAACAAACTGGAAAATAAATGAATGCAATAAATAATCTTAAACTAAAAAGAGCTCTTGTTAGTAAGTTGCATACGTAAAGTGGATTACCCAAAAATGGATCGTGGGGGGGTGTGTCGTTCGGGAGGGAATATCCTCCGTTTACAACATGGTTTTTTTTTAAACGAATATCTAATTTAATCTATAGCTGTTTTTATTTATTTCTTTTTTTTCCTTTTTTTATCTTTTTCGTCTTTTTTTTGTTTTGGTGTAAGTACTTGTGTGTTCGGAAAAACGTGGTTATGATATATGTGTTTGATTAGAATGTGCCGGAAAAGGTGTTGGTTTGAGGTTTTGTTAATGGATATGTGACCGTGCGGGTTTTGGGTTAATGTGGTGCGTGTGAGGTGGGCGAGTGTATCCCCATTGTGGTGACGTAGATCCTGCTGCCGTCTGTTGGACTGCCGGCACGTGCTCCTCGAAGACCTCCTCCAGGGGCTCTCCGGCCTGGTATCGGCTGTGTCTGCTACTGCCGCCTCCTCCTTCCTGCGCCGTCGTCGTCCCCGTTGCTTCCTCGTAGTGGCCGGGCTTCGTTCCTCCTGCCGTCGTGGCCACTGTGCTTTCCACGTTTTTCTTTTTTCTTTCTGAATTCTTTTCTTTTTTTGCCAACACACGTTTGCCTTGTTTGACTCTTTTCCGGAAACTGACCTTTGCAATCTAACCTTCACGGCCTCGTTTTTTTTTTCTTCCCTCACACATCCCTGTTCCCGACTCTCAGGGTCCACACCAGATGTCGCTGTCATCCTTGCTTTCCAACCCTAGCAACTATCGAGTTTATCCCAAGCCGTCCATAGCACCACACTCTCGTTTTAAGGTCCTGCCGTCGAAACGGGAGTGCAAAACCAAGGCGGCTTTCGGATTCTACGAACCCCAACGTAGGCCATCGCCCACGCCCTGAGAAGCGGAGTCTTATGTTCGATCGACTGAGAGAACCGGGCAAATTCGGCTGATACAAACTGCTTTCCGTTGTCCGTGTGTACCATTTCAGGAACGCCAAACTGTGCGAAGACCTCTTCATGCAGGAATTGGATTACGGCCGCCGATGTAGCTTTGGGCCAAGCCTTCAGCCAAACAAATCGGGACATGTGATCAAGGACTATCAGGATGACTATATTCCCCCTTCGAGTTCTAGGATATGGACCCAGAAATTCGAGGTATATCTTCTGCATCGGCCTTTCGGTTACGGTCTCGGCACCCATCATTGGACGACTAACTTGTGTCGAATGTTTCGTCTCTTTGCAGGTATCGCAATCCGCGACATATGCCTTCACCTGTACCGTCATACGGGGCCAATAGTACCATTGCCGCAGTCTCCCCAGTGTTCTCGCAACTCCTCCGTGCATTGCCACATCGCTGTCGTGCGCTTGCTGGATCAACGATCTTGTCAGCGCCTCAGGGATCCATAGCTTCCACTGAAACTCTTCCAATTCCGGTCTGGCAAATTGTGTACGCCTAAACAGTAATCCATCCTCCACCTTCAGGTCTGGAAACATTCCTTCATCGATCTTAACCGCTTCTATCCTTTTCAGGTAATCCTCGTCCTCGAAGGCTGTATTCTCGAACTCTGTCCGTCGCACTTGGAACTGATGTTGGAGACCATGTTTAAGGTTCGGCCAGTCCGGCACTCCTACTGTCCGAACGTGCATCCAATACCAGTCCCTAGCCTGACCCGTGACTAGCGTATGAAACGCTTTCAGCACCTCTGACCACGAGACTTGGTACACCGTCTGCAGATGTTCCACTCGGAAGATGAACTCCGCCACCGGCATCCCCTTCGGATCGCCATCGAAGCTCAGACCCCATTTCCGGATCTGCACCTGCTCCTGCCTGACTTCCCCGTAACTTGGACGACTCCTGTTAGGGTTTTCGTTGGCCCCTGAGCCTCTGGTGTTGAACAACCAGTCCTCCACGGGTCTCGGTTCGCCGCTAGCCCTCTGCTCGGCCTCCAATGCCCGATTATCCACAAACAGGTGCGTGGGTGGAGCTTGCTGGTTCGAGGGCATTTCCTGCGGACCTCCTCCCAGACTGGTGTTTCGTGAGCCCACATTTCTCCTATCCACATCACTGGGCGTTCGCTCCACCTTCAGCGAGCCGACCACCGAATTTATTTGTTTCATAAATTCCAGCATGTCCGCTTGCATCGAGGCTCTGAGTGCCTCCATTTGTTGGCCCAACGATGCTCGGTATGTTTCCTGAGCCTGAGCTATCGCTACATTTACAGCTGTTCTCAACTCCCTGGGTAGCTCGCGGTCCGCCCGAATTGCGTGGCCTCCTACTGCCCCGGCCTCTCGGTCATCCAGTCCCATAAGCATCGTGTCTTCGTGTCCTGGCACCTGCGACGCTCGTTCCGGCCCACTGCCAACTTTCCCGTCCTGGGACCGCGTCGTCGGCATTTTGTAGGGTTGATATCGGCGTTGTGCCTCCGGACTACGCCTTGTTTTTCCCGACCCTTTGAAAATTTCCGAGTCACTCATCAACAACTATTCCTCTAGACAAAAACTAATTTGATCGATAATACATACATAAACACGTTCAAAGACCACGCGAAAATAAAGAAATAAATAGTTTAATAAATAAATACGCGAATAATTAAATAAATGCCTAAATAAATAGAAAAATTAATTTAAATAAATAAATAAATCATCTAAATAAATAAATAAACCCCTAAATAATTCATCGCCAAAATAAATATTACACTAAATAAATAAACTCCCTCTCTACACGAAAAACTACTATTCTGATGACCTTCCTATTACCTACTCCCAAAATTGTCTCTTAACAATCCTAGCGAGGATCTTCAGTCCCCAAAAATATGAGCTTCTCGAATAATCAGTAAACAAACACAAAATTCTTGACTCCCAACAATTCACACTCGATTTATTGGGTGAGACGAGAGACCACTGCAACGTATCGTTGCTGCAGGTGAGCGAACCATCCCTTTTCCCTCGCTATTAAACTCAGCTTCCTTCTCTTCGGAGTGCCAACTCATCTTGCTGTTTCCTTTCAGACCACAGCGGTTCCCCCGAGTCGGACAACGATGCTGATGCCCTCTCCGCACCGCACGGACCACAACCCGACAGAACCACGATGTCTTCCTTTTTTTCCTGATCAGCTCCGTGGATTCCTCGAGTCGGACAACGCTGCTAACGCCCCTAAGGCACTGCACGGACCACAACTCGCGAAATCCACTCGCCACCTCTCTGCGGCCCCCACGAGTCGGGCAACGTGGCTGCAGCCCATTTGGCTACACCAGGACCACAACTCTGGAAATCCACTCGCCACCTCTCTGCGGCCTCCACGAGTCGGGCAACGTGGCTGCAGCCCATTTGACTACACCAGGACCACAACTTTGGAGACCCCTGCTAAATTTTCCTCCTCAACGGCTGCTATGGCTCGGGTGTATTCCCGGCTCACGGACCAGCTGAGTCTCTCTAATCCCAAGGCTCGCTCTCAAACTGGGTGTCTTAAACCCCTCGTTCCAAAACCGAAACCTTCCGTTTTTAAAATTGGGCGCCATTTGTTACGATCCGCCTTTTTGCCGCCCTGGTCTATCGTTCCCGGCTAGCTCTCGGGGAAGTCAGGGGTGTTTTCGACCCGATAGCCAGGGGACGGATTTAACAAAAATTATGCACTGAGACATAAATAAAAAACACAAATCAAACCTTCCTGGTTTCGTCCTCGTTGGCACTCCCTTCGGCGGGGTCAGTGGATGTTCTTGAGCATGGCGAGGCCCTCCCTTCCATGAGCGTCCCGTTTTATGTAGTGAGCGCTCCCAAATTTTTCTCGGCTGGTTCTCCTCTCTCTTTCTCTCTCGTCCCACCCACCCTCAGGTCTCTACTCCATCATAATCCTTTTCACTGTTCTTTTAAATTCATGTTTTATTATTCTAACTAAACCTATTTATATCCTATAACATTTTAGACTGCTACTAAACTCAATTAACGAAAATATATACTAACATAAAAAAAATACTAACATTCAAAAATATTACATACGAAACCTATTTCACCCGAATTGGCAGACCCCTTTTTTCTTTTTCGAAAACCACAAGACAAAACGTAAACAAACTGGAAAATAAATGAATGCAATAAATAATCTTAAACTAAAAAAGAGCTCTTGTTAGTAAGTTGCATACGTAAAGTGGATTACCCAAAAATGGATCGTGGGGGGTGTGTCGTTCGGGAGGGAATATCCTCCGTTTACAACATGGTTTTTTTTTAAACGAATATCTAATTTAATCTATAGCTGTTTTTATTTCTTTCTTTTTTTTCCTTTTTTTTTTTTATCTTTTTCGTCTTTTTTTTGTTTTGGTGTAACTACTTGTGTGTTCGGAAAAACGTGGTTATGATATATGTGTTTGATTAGAATGTGCCGGAAAAGGTGTTGGTTTGAGGTTTTGTTAATGGATATGTGACCGTGCGGGTTTTGGGTTAATGTGGTGCGTGTGAGGTGGGCGAGTGTATCCCCATTGTGGTGACGTAGATCCTGCTGCCGTCTGTTGGACTGCCGGCACGTGCTCCTCGAAGACCTCCTCCAGGGGCTCTCCGGCCTGGTATCGGCTGTGTCTGCTACTGCCGCCTCCTCCTTCCTGCGCCGTCGTCGTCCCCGTTGCTTCCTCGTAGTGGCCGGGCTTCGTTCCTCCTGCCGTCGTGGCCACTGTGCTTTCCACGTTTTTCTTTTTCTTTCTGAATTCTTTTCTTTTTTGCCAACACACGTTTGCCTTGTTTGACTCTTTTCCGGAAACTGACCTTTGCAATCTAACCTTCACGGCCTCGTTTTTTTTTCTTCCCTCACACATCCCTGTTCCCGACTCTCAGGGTCCACACCAGATGTCGCTGTCATCCTTGCTTTCCAACCCTAGCAACTATCGAGTTTATCCCAAGCCGTCCGTAACAAACGGTTACAGTTTCCAGTGAGGCTAGCATTTGCAATGTCGATAAATAAATCTCAAGGGCTCTCGGCATTAATCTTGAAAATCAATGTTTTTCGCTTGGCCAGTTATATGCCGCCTGTTCCCGAGTCGGAATACCAACCAATCAATTTATATACGCGCCAGAGAAAAAAAACAAAGAATATTGTTTATCATAAAGCATTACAATAATAAACACTTTCTTTTGAATTTTTTTTTACTTAATTATACCAATTCGAAACCAACGTTTGACGGGTCCGCTAGAAATGATTTTCATGTGGAACAAACGGATAAAAAGGCGCAGCTGAAAACTTAGAATCGACAGACGGGTCGAGACAAAGGATGTCGATGGCTTGAGTTCCATTTATCGAGATCAAATCGCAGGAGTGCGCATTCATACCATAAATCTCAAAATCTCTTTGATGGTCTCTTGGATTAATCAATGTGGAGTTTATCTGAAGGCGTTAAAATGGGGCGATACAACGTTCGCCGGGTCCGCTAGTATAATATAAAAAAATATATCAGTAGGGCATTGTGAAAAACATATGCATTGGGAATGCCTATTTAATTGGAAATTAAACGCGTTTAAACCTGCTATCCTATTGCATTCTTAATAGCAGCTCGCTGACTGTGCACGTAAATTATTTTTGATCTTCATATTACCACCAATATAATTTTATTTTTTTTAATCAAGTATTGCCTTTATTTAACTGTCATTGTGTTTTGTGACATTACATATGTTTAATGATTTTTGACCAAGTAGTGCCTTGATTTAGTTGTCAGTGTTGATTTGTGATTTAATCTCGATCTTATATCTTTCTGTGTTTTTGTTACGTTTGTTTGTGAATTTTGTTATTTTGTATATGTAAATGTCAGCAAGACGCAAGGGGGCCCAATTCCACCGTTGAGCAAAAAAAAAAAATTCACGCGACATAGTAAAACAGAAAGAACAGTCGAACAAGTCGAAGAAGATAACGAAAATGTGCGTGAGGGCACATATCGCACTTGGATGAATCTCAATCACAAGAAGTACGATATAAACGACATTTTTTTTTCAGTGCATCATTTTTCATGATCTGTCGTATGCTGCATGCTTCCCTCCACAGTTCGAGCATCAGAGGTGATCGAACTCATAACAGCGAAAGCATTGCCTCACGCCGTTGTTCTTCATGGGCCGCTCAATTTGTACACTTTGCCTACCCACCCTTGCAATTTTAAGGGACTCCTTGATGTTTGGGGCCTGGGCAAGGTCAATGAACCAAACTTTTTTATTATACCCGTACTCAAAAAAGAGTTAAGGGGTATATTAGATTTGTGGTAAAAGTGGATGTGTGTAACACAGAGAAGGAAAATTTTCCGACCCCATAAAGTATATATATTCTTGATCAGCATCAATAGCCGAGTCGATAGAGCCATGTCTGTCTGTCCGTCCGTCCGTCCGTCCGTCCGTCTGTCCGTCTGTCCGTCTTGTTTGACGCCTGGATCTCAGAGACTATAAAAGCTAGGGCAACCAAATTTGGTTTCCAGACTCATGTGATATCACACTGCTACAAGTGTATTTCAAAATTTCGCCCCGTCCCCTTCCGCCCCCACAAAGGACGAAAATCTGTGGCAGGCACAATTTTAAAGATACGATAAAACTAAAAACGCAGTATCGTAGAGAATGCCCATATCTACCAGATTGCCAAATATGAATCAGATCGGATAATAATTATAGCCAGAATGAAGAAATTAATTTTCTGTTGGTTCCCCCGCCTCCTGCAGCCAGAGACACGATACTCATTCTCTCTCTCGCTCGCACACTCTGCCGCGTTCAGTGCGCGAGCAACCCCTAGCGGAGGAGATGCAGAATATAAATGGTACATCTATAATCTACATGTTAGATGTAAAAAATACATTGTAGATGTAGATAACAGATGTAGCAAAAAAATGTAAAATGTAAAATCTCAAAAATGTATATACTGACTGAGTACGGGTATAAGTAGAGTCGCGTCCCCAGAAGCGACTCACACGTTCCTTCTCGTTTTTATTTACCCCCCATGCCCCAATTTCTCAAAGGTCTTGTTTATAGTTTCCTTTGGGGTGGAAGCTGCTAGATTTTTAGCCACTACACGGCAGGCCCTGTTTTCGGAGAGACAGTACTGGGTGTATTGCACCTGCAGGGGACCTGGCTGTGAGTGGCAGCGTCCTTGGTATAGATTCTGATGAGTCAAATGGTATGTGTTGCGCATCAGGAAAAGTGCAACTACTCAGGCTCATTAGGCTCATTGCTTCCAATGCCAAACGAAGAACATACTTTTTTGCAAATATACTTCATGGGTGATGAGGACCAAAATCGCGCACTCGCCAATAGCTTAGCTGCACGTTCCGGTTACCATAACCATAACAATTCGGCAATATCGAGGCGTATAGTTAGTAAACTGGACGAAGTACTGAATCAGCACAACCAATTATAATTGATCTTGTACCATTTGTACATTATGCCACATGGCAGGAAGTGTTTGTCTGAAATCCCCTGAAAGGAGTAACAGACTGCCTCCGAATAAATTGTCATTATTTTGTATACCTTTAACGGCCAACGGCTCTAAAGAATGTTTATGTACCATAGTACATTCATCCCAAATGATAATTTTGCATTGTTTTAATACTGCTGCCATTGATGCATTTTGTTATCTGGCACACTGCGTCTGGGTTGTTTTGAACATTTATGGGTAGCTTAAATGCTGAATCTGCCTCCATCTAATAAAGTTGCTGCAATGCCAGATGAGGTACCAGGAGGAACCATACGACAATAACTTCGTAAAAATCGGTCGACCCAAAAACACACTGACAACTAAATCAAGGCACTACTAGTTCAAGAATCATTAAACATTAATCAAAGCAATACTTGATCAAAAAACACTAAACTCGCTATTAAAACATAATGGGCTGTAATATGAAAATCAAATATTGTTGAGCTATTGAGCTTTTTCAATAGCGTAGAGTTAGATCGAACTTTATAATTTGATTGAAATCACGACACAGTTTGTTCAATTATATTACGTTTGCTTTATTTGCAATGCAAGGCGATTAAGGATGCAAGGATTATAGGCAAGAGTTAACAACAGACGGACCCGTGGTGGACCGTGTTGAAGCAATAACAATAGTTTTTGTACAAATGAAAGTAATGAGGTGGCAGTCAGGTCACTGTGCCAACCGACGGTACGTTGTTTTTTGGACGATGATAGATTGCGTAGTGCCTTCAGCGACGCAGACGAGCCTCCCTCACAGCCTTCGTCTGCTGACGAATTGGGAAAGGGCAAATAACTCAAGAGCGCAGAGTCAGGTAAGCAATGCAGTGCGTAAGAGATTAGCTCTGCTCTCTTTGCGCTGCCATGGGCCGGCGCTTAGCCGAACATTCTCCCTCCGCTGAAGAGCACGGGTCTTCGACATCCTTCTTTGGCAGCATACACAGCTTTGCGATAGCCTACGTGATGGTCCCAGTAGCCGTTTTGAGCTCAGCTACCCTGGAAACGCGATCTCTGCCGACGATCAGTTTCGTCACCCTTCCCAGCGGCCCCTTAAGTCGATGCAAGTTCTCGTTCTTTACGAGGACTACGTCGCCGACGCTGAGGTTGAGATGCTCAATCCTCCATTTTGCACTCTCCTGCAGAAGAGGAGTAGCTCCTCGCCAGCGGGACAAGAAAGTGTGCTGCTGGAAGTTGATCTGCTGCCAGCGATCGAGAAGATTGAAATTGAGTCCGGTCACATCTGGTTCTGCGAAGGTACGGATTGGTGCAGTACCTATGAAATGCGCAGGGTTTATCACGTCTAAGTCGTCCGGATGCTCTGAAATGGGAAGCAATGGCCTTGAATTTATTATAGTAGTGACATGGCTCACAAGCGTTCTCAGGTCATCATAGAACAGCACGGAGCTGGATGCGGAACGGTAGAAATTATGTTTGACTGTTTTAACCGCAGCCTCCCTGAGTCCGCCAAAGTCGGGAGAGCGAGAGGAATAAACCGCCAGTCGATATGATCCGCAACGCAAAACTCCTGAACTTCCTTCAAATGCCTTTCTGCCAGGAACAACTGCCTTTCTTCAACTCTACCAACTCGTTCTTTGCTCCCAGAAAGTTGGTTGCGTTATCGGACCGAATTTCCCTGGGTCGACCGCAAGTAAGAATGAATCGATCCTTCGGCAAGTCGGCCATAATATGCTGAAGCAGGCGCGGCTTGGCCTTTAAACATCTGGTGCAGCGATTTACGACGTGACTACTGTTTTGCGCCCTCCAATCGGCCAATACTCATGCCGAATAAGTGCAGGCAATGATCGAGGCCCATCGTACAGATTCAGTTCATGAACATGTACAATTACAGCCGATGTGACGGGCTGACGAATTGGAAGAATTGCGTGCGTTGAAATCAATCAGGCCACAAATACACTCGCTGAATCGAACGAAGTATCCGCGTGCCACCAAATCGAAATTCACTACGAAAATGTAAACATTGACAGACAGGAAAATGGTAAAAGCAACAACAAAACATCTAATATGTCAGAATTGTCTCAGGCACAAAAACACGGTTTGTGAATGCTCTGCCAAACTTCAATGTTTTCAAAACAGATATCCATTCCAATAAATTCTCCTCGTCAATGTTAGCCTCATCATCCATGTCCAGCAACATGATTAGCTTGTGCAAGAATATGTTTTGCTGCTGAATCTCATTCACATCCATTGCAATGTTATTTATATTCATTTTAATTATAAATGTGAAAAATGTTCACCGCAAGCAATTGTGAACATCAGCTGTTTCTCGTGGATTGTGGATGGTGGATGTGGTCAGTGTGAATCGGTGTTTCACATCTTTCAAAAATTCCCACCATTCCCCCGGTATGGTCTTTGTGTGCAGCGGTCATAATATAGGTGCACCATGATCCAGCTCATACATTGTGGGCGCTGTAGAACTGATCATAGACGGAAAATTTAGCGCGTCTGAGTACTAGGCTTATCGATGGTCGGTTAATTTTTCAAACATCGATAAAATCGATATCACTATCGATTTAAAAAAAATCCATATTGTATATATAATTTATAGTTTGCTGTCAACTGCCCTGTTATAGTTTATATATTTTTAAAAAATCCTGCAGCTGAACCAGAGTAACAATAATATGGTACTGGATTTTTAAATAATATCTAGATACTGAAGGTATACCAACGGTAGTGACATCTGGAAAAAACATTTACAAACGTGGTTTAATTTTTTATGTTTGTAACGCAAGAGAGTACATTTTTCCGATCAATCTACAAGAGATCTATCTACATGTTTACTTATACATATGTATTCCTAATCTTCTTGTTATGGTTGACTTAAGGCAAATACCCATACAAACTGCTGCTTCATAGAAATAGTAGTGCTTGGTGTAACCATTTTAACAAAAATAAAAGAAAGCAAATTAATACAAAAAGGTCTCCAGTAAGTTCATTTCAGTTTTGAATATTTTGATGAAAGAAATTTTGATTTTGGAGAGTAAAAAAAATCATTGCTCGGTCCAGAAGAGTTAGACTAAAAACTTAAGGCAGGAGGTATAATGGAATCGAAAACTAAGTTTTATGCACTCTCACTAGTGTATTTAAGCCAGTTAGCTATAAGAAGTATACTGAAACACGATTTTGTATGCCAAGTGTAAGTGATGTGATAGTTTGTAGACTGTTGATTACATATTGTTTAAATAAGATAAGTCTCAGAAAGCTACGCGTTTGGTCATTGAGCACATGGGTGCACGACTCACGTTAGCAAAAACGCATGAGTGCTGGACTGTGTCAGTGACGAAAAATACTTTTGACTGATTTTCTTAAAAAACGATACTATTTCTATGAACAGCAGATTTCATGGGTATTTGTGTTCGGTCATGCAACGTTAACATTTTCGATAAAAAATTAACTTTTTCCGTCTAACTTAACCGTACGCCAAGTTATACATACATAGGTGTTTAAGCTAGAGTGTTGAGCATGTGCGAATAATATGTGTGCTTACTGTACCTCAACCTGAAATTTTCATATTTCTCAGCGGGGGATAGGAATTAATTTTAGATACATCTTGGTAAAAGATTCCTAGAATTGTTCGAACATTTCGATTTTCATAATTGTTTTACAAAAAACGAAGCCAATCGCACGGGATAAGTTGGAAGTAGTTTCGCGGCTGTCAATTCAAACTCAGCTTTCAGCGAAAGTTGAGGCAATAAATTAATGCGAATTTCTGTACATATTTTGCATTGATGTCTCCGTAAAATGCTTTTGGTTTTACGCAAATATGATTCGTAGTTTTTCTTTAAATTACAAAATATATAATTTTTAAACCTATTGCATGGGACAAAAATTCCTAGGTCGCAGCTGCCCCTCCTTGAACATACTTTTTAGTAAAAGACACATTGGATATTTGTGTCGTTTAAGTGATTTAATGTGATTCGACCTCTCCCCTTCGCGAAATACTGTGTACGACCTTGCATAGTATGAATATGTATTCCAGATCGAACGGATTTTGTGCGCACCCTACTGTAATATCCTGAATGAAAAAAACCGGTCGTAATCCGAGCAAAGTAAGATACACATGTATGTATATATGTACATATATGCATATGTATATATATGTATATATGTATTTGAGGCAGAGTTTCGACGCACTGTGAGGCCTTCGGCCGTTTCAGATTGCTAAAATACGTTTTTAACAAACTTTTGAGTGCATATTGCTACTAAATCAAGGAGCTTTGCAGAAAACTGTCAAAGTTTATCTTTGTTAGACTGCAAATTTTTCTGTGAAGAGAGGGATATCATGAGAGACAAAATGCTAAATTTTTGTGGTGGTTCTGTGGTTCTAATTTCTGAAAGAATTTTTGTATTGTCCACACATTTTTTCACTCTTCGGTGAAGTAAAAATAAAAATGGGAATCCCCGAAATTTTCGTGGCGTATACCATTCCGTCATCTGCATGTGCAATTTGATACGCCTTTGGGAAATTGTGTTAATTGATGACTGAAGGACAAAAAAAAAAAAAAAAAACGAGAAGGAACGTGTGAGTCGCTTCTGGGGACGCAACTCTACTTATACTCGTACTCAGTCAGTATATAAATTTTTGAGCATATCAGAAATCACTTCCGCTTGAAAATCACCTCAATTCCATTAGCAGTAGTTTGAGAAGACAATCACAAAAACCACATACGTATCGTATGAACGCGAGAACGAGTCCGATGCGCATCTGAGAAGCCTGCGCTGCAAGGTTTGTATTCTAATATGTTGCCTCCGTAGTTCTTCGATGGCCAAGTCTCGGTAAAAGCATTTTAATTAAGTTTAGCGTAAAATTGAGATGTCTGTTTTTTTTTTAACAGCTGATTGCTGCCATGCACGGAGAGTTGTCAGACAACTGCTAGAGTTGCCGAGTACAGTGTTTTGTTTGACTCGCACGATATTGGATGTTTTTTTGCTTTGAAATTATGAAAGTACAGCTTTGAAAAATCAATTATTTTATATCATAAAAGAAAAAAATAAGAACCAATTGATTTGATATGATAAAATCAATAAAACTGCAAAATGACCCCTATTCTAATTTAATCTTGTAAGGTGTCAGCCCTAGCTTTAGTTCGAATTTAGTTTGTGACAATGCTAAGAAAAGTGAAATCGCTCGGAATTCTGTGACACGGCGGAAATTTTTAAGCGGAAATCCTCTGCGCGGTTTCCAATTTCTCTAGTGATTTCTGTGGCACCCCTATATGATTTTTTAGACTTAGAATTAAAAGCAGGTTTCCGGCTGAAATAGGCGGGGGAACCAACAGAAAATTAATTTCTTCATTCTGGCTATAATTATGATCCGATCTGATTCAGATTCGGCAATCTGGTAGATATGGGCATTCTCTACGATACTGCGATATACACTTGTAGTATAGTGAAATACACTTGTAGTAATGTGATATCACACGAGTCTGGAAACCAAATTTTGGTACCCCAGATCTTATAGTCTATGAGATCCAGGCGCTCAACAAGACGGACGGACGAACGGACAGACATGGCTCTATCGACTCGGCTATTGATACTGATCAAGAATATATATACATTATGGGGTCACACATCCACTTTTACCACAAATCAACATACCCCTTAACTCTTTTTTGCGTAGAGAATGACCATATCTACCAGATTGCCGAATCTGAATCAGATCGGATCATAATTATAGCCAGAATGAAGAAATTTATTTTCAGTTGGTTCCTCCGCCTCCTGTATGAGATCCGCTACTCTATCTCTTTCTCGTTCTCACATTCTGCCGCGTTCAGTGCGCAATCAACCCCTAGCGGATGAGATGTAGAATCTAAATGGTACATCTATAATCTAGATTTTAGATGAAAAATATACATTGTAGATATTGATAGCAGATGTAGCAAAAAAATGTAAAATGTAAAATTTTTTTAATTCTAAAATTCTAAAAAAACCTGCTCAAAAATGTATATACTGAGTACGGTTATAAGTTTAGTTTCGTTTTTCGTCATTTAGTACCGGTGTCATGATGCGTGGCAAACCCTCTAGAGCGGAGAAGGGATCGTTTCAGTAGGAAAGTAATATTTCGAGATGTTTAGCTATTATGATCAGCTAAGTTATTCGTCAATATATCAGTAGATCAACCATTACGACAGGTGAGGTGCAAACATTTTGCTCCCGCAACAGCCTTAAAAAATGTTTAATTTTGAAACAAGTACTGAAACCATTAGAAGCGTTTAAGGTTGTAATTAAATGACACTAAGGAGAAAATGTTTAGTAGCAAAAAAAACATGCAGTCGCAAGGTTGAAGTTTGCTGTGGAATAATTAAATTATTTCTTATATTGGGTGTACTGTAAAACATGCTTCTATTTCTGATGGATCGTTCGGAATATCTAATAATCTTAACATTTGTGAAGAATAAATACTTTCTAATTTTTTTTTTTATTTCATATGTCTAATAGATTAAATAAATGGATCTGAAGAGGCTGTTCCCGTATTCATATTTGGGGCAGTCGACCCTCAGTCCAAGTTTCGCAAAGAATTCGTCTTGAATCATTTCTTTCCTGTGTCTATGTTTCTCTTTGGCTGGCATGTATCGTCAAAAGATTCTTCCGTTCGTGGGATCGTATATGCAAGTTTTAAAATAAACTCCATACATCTTATTCTTGCATGCAATGGGGAAATGCCATATTCCAAATTTTCCTCTTCAATTAAGGAATCATCCAGGTTTTGAAAGTCCTTTTGTGTTTTTTTGCAAAAAGCGCATGTCAAGGTCGATTTTGTATTTGTTAGTTTGTTTTTACATCGATCATAGTAAGGGCAAATTCATAGTTGTACCATCCTTGCATTCCAATAATCCTGGCCTTATTATACCCGTACTCAAAAAAGAGTTAAGGGGTATATTAGATTTGTGGTAAAAGTGGATGTGTGTAACACAGAGAAGGAAAATTTTCCGACCCCATAAAGTATATATATTCTTGATCAGCATCAATAGCCGAGTCGATAGAGCCATGTCTGTCTGTCCGTCTGTCCGTCTGTCCGTCTTGTTTGACGCCTGGATCTCAGAGACTATAAGAGTTAGGGTAACCAAATTTGGTTTCAAGACTCATGTGATATCACACTGCTACAAGTGTATTTCTAAATTTCGCCCCGCCCTCTTCCGCCCCCACAAAGGACGAAAATCTGTGGCAGGCACAATTTTGAAGATACGATAAAACTAAAAACGCAGTATCGTAGAGAATGACCATATCTATTAGATTGCTGAATCTGAATCAGATCGGATCATAATTATAGCCAGAATGAAGAAATTAATTTTCAGTTGCTTCCCCCGCCCCTTCCTGCAAGACAAACACTACTCATTCTTTCTCTCGCTCGCACACTCTGCCGCGTTCAGTGCGCGAGCAACCCCTAGCGGAGGAGATGCAGAATAAAAATGTTACATCTATAATAAATATATAAATATATAAATATATAAATATAAATAGTAAAATATACATTGTAGATGTAGATGTAGATAACAGATGTAGCAAAAAAATGTAAAATGAAAATTTTTTTTTTTTTTTCTAAAATTCTAAAAAATCATATCTCAAAAATGTATTTACTGACTGAGTACGGGTATAAGTAGAGTCGCGTCCCCAGAAGCGACTCACACGTTCCTTCTCGTATTTTTAATCTGATTCTTAATATCAGTCACAGTGGACTTTATCAATTCTGAAGGTTCCTTGGTGTATTTAAAGAATATTCAATGTTCTGAAGTAGCATCAGAGAAGCCTCAGAGAGGCTCAAGAGAAGCCAGAAACATATTGGCATCTGTAATGGATTTATCATCCGTTTCTATTATCTGCTATTATGCTGCTTAGACATTCCCAAATTCATAAACATTGCCAAAGCCTCTTTAACGGTGCACGGCCTTGGTTGTGAATTTGGCGGCGTGACGACGCTTTTGTTTATCCATTCAAGTCTAATCGGGCTTGCCTTCGAAACAGCTTTTGTGATATGTGACCTCTTGTTTTCCTTTTCGTTCGTATATTTTATTGAAAGCGCCTCTGATAAATGATCCGTTTTATATGAAATGTTGCATCTACAAGTTTTCTCTTTCTTGTATAAGCTGAAAACTCTTCCAGCGTTTTTTTTGTCTTCCTGTGTATCGTCCTGTGGAGAGGTAGCGTCACTGTTATCTATGTAGAAGCCAAAAAACTCAAAAGTGAAAAAAGGGCTTTTGAACTTATGTAGAGGAATATACAAAGAGCAAGTATACAACAAATTTCGGTAATACAAAAGCATACTTTTTTTTATTCAAGTCAAAGTTGAGAAAAAGCCCAAAAACTAGATGGTTTGGAAAATAAGTTTTTCTCTATAACTGACTATGCAACGGACCAGTTTTGTATTGAATATTGATAGAAATGAACACACCTAGTAAAAGATACCAAAAACAGAATGATACCTCCACACAGTTTACTTTTTATTCTACCTGAAAAATGTAATGTGTCAATAAAAGTTAAATACATTTTTTCATACGGAAATAATTTTCAACTTTGATTGCTCATATCTCCTAAACTCCGATTTTTTCAAAATTTTCATTTTTGAAATTTTTGGAAAATTCTCTATTGGATTCGTGTATTGGATTTATCCAAAGCGTTCAAAAAATTAATTGATTGTGCGTCGTTCAGACGGCAGAGCTAACATAGGCTACTCAAATAAATCTTAAAACTATGCAGAACATATGAAGAACACTCATAGAAAGTTTTGTTAGACCGTAGTCTCATATGAAAAGTTGCACTAATATTATTTTGACCGACCCGTTTTTGAGGTACTTCAACATTTTAATTTTTTTCTGAAAATGTTGATGGTTTATTCTGAGTTGTTTTCTATTATTACAATCTGCAATTAAGGTAGGTGGGTCTCTAAAAAAATAAAATTATTGTGGGGAAGTGCTCCTTTTTATGAGGATAAATGAAATGTCATATTGGCCTACTATTATTGTGACCGCAGCTGTTAAGAAATATTAAAAAAACATTTTAAAAAAATCTTAGGGATATTTTTTAAGTCAAATCAATGTTTGAAAAATCAAATTTTCATTAGGATTATTTTCCAAAAAGCTAGTTTTTCACTGAAAAATGCTAACAATAAATACACCTAAAAATAATGACTAAAAAAAGAATCATATATACAGCCAGACATGCTCCGGTTATCGCAAAAAGTTTTGTTTTGATTGTCAAATCGCAAAAAATTGTACTCCGGTTTTCGTAAACACTAGTCGACACAACATTTCCGCTGTGGCCAAAAATTACTTTTTCTGATAGATTTTGGGATTTAAATTTTTTTAACGAATTATGGTTTTTTTTATACCCGTACTCAAAAAAGAGTTAAGGGGTATATTAGATTTGTGGTAAAAGTGGATGTGTGTAACACAGAGAAGGAAAATTTTCCGACCCCATAAAGTATATATATTCTTGATCAGCATCAATAGCCGAGTCGATAGAGCCATGTCTGTCTGTCCGTCTGTCCGTCTTGTTTGACGCCTGGATCTCAGAGACTATAGGAGCTAGGGCAACCAAATTTGGTTTCCAGACTCATGTGATATCACACTGCTACAAGTGTATTTCAAAATTTCGCCCCGCCCCCTTCCGCCACCACTAAGAACGAATATCTGTGGCAGGCACATTTTTAAAGATACGATAAAACTAAAAACGCAGTATCGTAGAGAATGACCATATCTACCAGATTGCTGAATATGAATCAGATCGGATCATAATTATAGCCAGAATGAAGAAATTCTGGAGACATGATACTATATCTCCTTCTCGCTCGCACACTCTGCCACGTTCAGTGCGCGAGCAACCCCTAGAGGAGGAGATGCAGAATATAAATGGTACATCTATAATCTACATTTTAGATGTAAAATATACATTGTAGATGTAGATGTAGATAACAGATGTAGCAAAAAAATGTAAAATGTAAAATTTTTTTTTTAATTCTAAAATTCTAAAAAATCATATCCTCAAAAATGTATACCGACTGAGTACGGGTATAAGTAGAGTCGCGTCCCCAGAAACGACTCACACGTTCCTTCTCGTTTTATCTTGTATCTGGTATTTTTTCATGTTTTTTTCAGAAGTAGTGCTTCTATTTTTCAAATAACATATTATCTTATGTCTGGTTGCATAGAACTTTGCAGTTCTGAAAAGCTGACAAACTTCAAATTAAAATGTCATCATTTTTTGCGGTATTTTGTCCCGAAATTTTGACTTTAAAAATTCCGGAAAAGTAAAAAAAAAAAAATATTCTTGGCATGCATTTTTAGTTTTAGATAGACGAATTAATAAGGCGTCGTTTAAGGTATTGTCTATTAAAATCTATGGAGACACGGTGGAGGTAAAATTCGTTAACCAAACCGAAAATTATGTTAAATTTTTTATTTGGTGTCATGTTGCTACCTGTTTTTAGACGTATGTGATAAATTTGGTTTTCTATTGCTTGTTACTGTTCTTCAAATAATTTAAGTTTTCTGGCTGTCTTCCTCTGTCATTCAAATTAGATTTCCTTATGAGAGTCCACACATAGTCGCCGACAATATTCTCATTCCATTCTGCACGAATCCACATGATTCATAAAATCACAGTATACTCATGCCCCTTCAATGCGTTCGATCATTACGAATCATGCCTTCAGACAGATTCGAATCACCCGAATCCCTAAAAAACCGAATCCGAGCACTGCGAATCAATATCAGCAAGATTCGTTCGCTTGGCTCTGAACTGATTGGAAAATTCGAAAAATTCCAGAATATTCTGTGTGCGCATTGCTGAACAGCTGCGTGGCTTCTATTTCAAAATAATTACGAAAAACAGCGGACGCACAGAACCACATTTTATGACTGTATTTGTAAGCGAAATTGTTGTTTCTTTACTCAAAGGCAAGAACTCATGCGTACAAATCAGAGCTCGAAAAAGATGATCAACCAATTTTTTTTATGCTGTCTGCTCGCGGAAAAGACAGAAAAATGAAACAGACGTGCTCTCTCTCTGAACAGAACACGTATTTTTGTTGCTCTCGTGTTTTCGGTCTCGTGCTGAGCGGCGAACGAAGCATAAGTGTTTTCCTACGAAAACAGTCTAAGCGAGAGACTTTCGTTCGGCGCTCAACAACTGAGCATCAGTCACTGAGCAAATCGAGCCCGCTGCATGCACGAAGTGTCTTTTTGTTGTAGTTGCGTTAGGTATTTGTTGTTGCTACTATATATTCCCTCGCAGGCAAAGCGTGGAAGAGGAAGGGATAACGAAGAACGAGAATGTAAATACGAAATCATAGGCAAATTTATAAACTTAAAAGATTTAATATCCATACTTCCACATATTCTTCATAAAAAAACAAAAAACGAGAAGGAACGTGTGAGTCGCTTCTGGGGACGCGACTCTACTTATACCCGTACTCAGTCAGTATATACATTTTTGAGATATGATTTTTTAGAATTAGAATTATAGAATAAAAAAAAAAAAAAATTTAAATTTTACATTCTTTTGCTACATCTGTTATCTACATCTACATCTACATTGTATATCTTACATCTAACATGTAGATTATAGATGTACCATTTATATTCTACATCTCCTCCGCTAGGGGTTGCTCGCGCATTGAACGCGGCAGAGTGTGCGAGCGAGAAGGAGAATGAGTATCGTGTCTCTGGCTGGTGGAGGCGGGGAACCAACGGGAACCAACAGAAAATTAATTTCTTCATTCTGGCTATAATTATGATCCGATCTGATTCATATTCAGCAATCTGGTAGATATGCTCATTCTCTACGATACTGCGTTTTTAGTTTTATCGTATCTTTAAAATTGTGCTTGCCACAGATTTTCTTCCCTTGTAGGGGCGGATACCCAGTCCCAGTCAATGTCAAGATCGACAGTAGTTTGCGTAGAAACAAACTGCTTTAGCTCGAATAGTTTTTCTAACATTAAGTATGTTGAGTTCCATCTTGTGGTGACATCTAGAGTTGGAATGTGCCTCTGGTTCTCCATCAAGGTACGTCTACATAAGTCAAATTTATTGTCATACATGTATGTATGATAACACAAAAACCCACAGTACCTATATTTTCCGGTCCGCAATACTTCGCACATTTGACGGCAAGTAGAAATTTTTTGGCTGATCTCGCTTTGTTTATTTACGTCGTACACGCACAATTGTAGTGTATGCGCTGCGCATCTCACAAGTTGCACGTTTGGGAATGCCATGGAATCCAGCAATTCCATAAAATCTTCGTCCTTGTCATCATCTGTGGCATCACCATTTATCAGCTCTATGGCCTTAACCATGTTTTTGCCATTGTCGGCTGAGCACAAAATACATTTATTGGCTTTTATGCTTATTTTAATGAATAAACCCTTACCTAAAAATCTGATCAAGTTCAATACCATACTCCTGAACAATCTCCACAATTTTATTTTTTAAATAAAGTCCAGTATGTGACTCGAACAGCTGGATCATCCCAAGCGTTTTCACGACGATCTCCGATTTTGACAGTGTGGATTTAAACATCTGTAAATTTATACCCAAGATGGATTTTTCCATCCTGGTTGCCACATCTATTTTGAGTGATACGAGCTTCCGTTTAACAGAAGCCTTTATATCTTCTCTTATGGATATCTCCCTCATTCGCACATGATCCATTATATTTCTTGATGTTGTTGTAGGCATTTTCAGTGCATTATATATGGGGCTTAAAATTTCACGAAACCCTTCGCTGTCTAAAAGTAAAAATGGCCTGCCATCAGAGGTAACAATTTTTACCAGCGATTCAATTATACCCGCTTCACTTGCCTCGTAGGCTATTTTCTTTTTTCCTTTTTGTTGCTCAGCGGTGTTTGAGATATCTTCATTGTACGAGTCGAATGTTTCTTTATGTTTGGTGTTTAAATGTCGCCGCAAATTTGTAACATGGTTGCCAGATAACTTTGCACCACACACGTTGCACAACGATTTATTGTCAGTTTTAATAAATTTATAAAAAAAGTGCACTTTATTATTTCCCTGACGGCTCATCGTAACTGATCCACACGCTTCAACGAAAACAAACAAATGAGGCACGCGCGCAGAACACACATACATTCGCAAAAGACACTTTCGGCTCAACGAAGTGTCTCAAGTGAATGAATGCATAAGGAGAGCGACAAGACACTCTCGTTGATTGAGCAAAGAGCGAAGAGCGAAAAAACGAAGCGGAAGGGTCTTTTCGATTCCGTTTTTAAGCGTGTCCGCAAACAACCGGTTTTTTCATGACTGCTTGCAAAAAGGGACCACTTCTTGCGAGGTCTGGTAAAAATGCGTAGCACCAAAGACTACACCGTTGACGTACACACACAGCCACACAAAGGCACACACACAAATTAATATTTTCAGGCCGAGGGCAAAGCAAAAAAGCAACAAATTTGTATATTGCATTCTCTTTCTCTCTACCAGAAAATTCGGATCTGTTCGAATCTGACACAGTAAAAATTACGAGACATGATTCGTTCGGTCCGTTTTGGGCGTACGATTCGAAGTTATGAGAAAGCCGAATCGGTGATTCAATGGAATCGGACGAAGCGAATACAGAATCCTTGCGAATCGATTCGGTTGCTCGTTCATGCAGGGCTGAAATCAGGCTGTTGGTGAAATCTTTCTCCGTGTTCATCACTAACGTCCCCTAGGTTTGTCGGAAAAAAGTCTAAGTGGGAGTGCAGGAAATGGATTTTTAGTGCCATGTTGGCTCCAATTTTTTCATAATTCTCAATTAGGTCTTGAACGATATTAACGTAATCATCACTCTTGTTGTTACCAAGAAAATTTGTTGTAACCAGTCGGAATGAGTTCCAAGCTGCGTTTTCATTCGTAGATAAAATATTTACAAATCCATAATATTTTAGTAGTTTTTGAATTTGGGGGCTATTTAACGTTTGCCAGCGACAGACGTTTAAAAAAAAGTTTTAAGGTAACTCATCGATTCACCTTCTTTCATTAGTCCCAGCTTAATGTGTAATGGTGGTAAAATAACCTCTTAAAACTTCACGAGAGCTGCATTTTGTATGTGTATATACACACTACGTTGGGTTGGTTACCCGTAATGGTTGGAGCAATAAGTGCCGTAACGGTCGCGGCATAGTTGGGCGCGTGTGATTCCAGTTGTATATCGACGCAGCATCCTTCGGATATGGCACACGAATCGCCTTGACCTTAAACGGAAACTTCCGACTCTTTCTTCTGTAGCTGCAACTGTTGAGCCAGCCGAGAAGTGACGAAATGCACCTGCGATCCAGAATCGAGCAGGGCACGGCAAGGAATCAACATCCCGGAGCGACTCCTCATGCTGATTATGGCAGTGGGCAAGATCACGGCGTCCCGTCGATGACTGGGCCCAGAGCGACGTGGCTGACGATGTTACGGCATTTTCAGCGACAGAGGGTATCGCGGGAATTCGTGGAGTCTATGTTTATTTGAAGAGTTGAGGCACAATGGATTGAGAAGTGTAGGACGAAGACTCGAAATGAAGTAGCGTGTGATGCTTAGCACCACATACTCGGCAGGGTCGTAAACGACATTCACCTTGCTGATGGCCTGATCGGAGGCAGTTGGTGCATAGCGATAGCTTCTTAGCTTCCTGGAGCCGAAGTCGAGGAGAAAGGTTGCTGAACTGAGAACATCGATATATCGAATGCCCGGTATCGCGGCAGAGCGCGCAGGCAATCGGCTTTAAGGTAGTTGCAACTGGGCAGTGTTTCCGATTGCTATTGGTGTACATGTCCTTAGCGTGCTCCTGAGTTTCTAACCTCTGGCATCTCTGCTCCAGAAAAGCGGTAAATTGCTGGCTTGTGGGTATGCTATCCATTGACAAGCATTCCTCCCACTTGGCTTGTGTGGCGCTGTCCTCTTTCTGTAGCAGGCTATGTATCAGAATGCAGTCAGCAATCTGGTCCTTTGTCCCCACACTCTGCAAGGCCCGCAGATTGGCATTTACAGTATCTGACAATGACCGGAGCCGGGACACAGACGAGGTCTCAATACGCTGCACACCCAAAATGTCGGTGAAATGTGCCTGAAATATTAAACGTTTATTATTGAATCGTTTATTAAGAAGGTCTAAGGCGATGGGACAGCTGGCGTGGCTGAATTCTAGCGAAGAGATTGTGTCTAGAGCAGGTCCTTTCAGGCAGGATCGTAGGTGCTGCAGCTTCTCCACATTCGTTAGGTCAGAATCCTTGTCAATTATGGGGCAAACATGCCCCAAATCGCAGCATATTGCGCGTAGCCCCCGCTGAATTCGGGAAGCTTTAATTCCGGCAGGCGAGGCCGACTCTGCACTACTACTGTAGCTCGGGCCTCTCCAACATGGTCCTTCCGCATTGTTGAGCACGGGAGCATTGTGGGCTGCCGCTTGTTCAACTCCCGCTTCATGCGAATCTCCAGCATGACCACGCATTCGTCAAACTCCTCCCTCAAGGGACTGCCAATCTCATCGAGATCAATCCTCTCCAGGGCATTATGGTGCTCGTTGAACGAAGTGACCAGATCCGCTAGCAACTTTAGTCGCACATTTAACTCCTCCTCACTGAGTTCGCCAATCCCCTCCTCCTCACTGAGTTCGCCAATCCCCTCCTTGCCGACGGTAGTCTCCATTTTCCGTGCTGCTCCTACCATGGATTGCACCTTGCACTTGTTGAATGCAGCTTCCGAATCGACGAACAAAGGTGAGGGGGGCGAGATTGAAGGGGTGCTATTGGAATCCATCGTGTATGCTCAGTAGAAAGCTGTGTTTAGAGTCACTGAGCGAGTGTATAGGTTAACAGCCGGTGAATAACCTCGAGCAGTTTTACATGAACTGTACAATCGATCGCAGCGTTCAAAACGCACTGCACTTGTGCATCCGACAACAACAAAGGCATGCACACTGAGAGCACGCAACCGAAACGAAACAACAGCAAGCAAGCAGACCGCAAAGCAGATGACGCGAGAACAGTTTTTGTTGCTTGTGCACATACGACAAACCGAAAAAACCGTGGTTCAAAGCAAATTTATTCAACGAAAATGTTATGTTTTTATACCCGTACTCAAAAAAGAGTTAAGGGGTATATTAGATTTGTGGTAAAAGTGGATGTGTGCAACGCAGAGAAGGAAACGTTTCCGACCCCATAAAGTATATATATTCTTGATCAGCATCAATAGCCGAGTCGATATAGCGATGTCCGTCCGTCCGTCTTGATGAGCGCCTGGATCTCAGAGACTATAAAAGCTATTGCAACCAAATTTGGTTTCAAGACTCATGTGATATCACACTGTTACAAGTGTATTTCAAAATTTCGCCAAGCCCCTTCCGCCACACAAAGGACGAAAATCTGTAGCAGGCACAATTTTAAAGATACGATAAAACTAAAAACGCAGTATCGTAGAGAATGACCATATCTACCAGATTGCTGAATCAGATCGGATGATAATTATAGCCAGAATGAAGAAATTAATTTTCAGATGGTTCCCCTGCCTCCTCCAGCAAGAGACACTCTACTCTATCTCTTTCTCGCTCGCACACTCTGCCGCGTTCAGTGCGCGAGCAACCCCTAGCGGAGGAGATGTAGAATAAAAAAGTAAATGGTACATCTATAATCTACATGTTAGATGTAAAATAGACATTGTAGATGTAGATAACAGATGTAGCAGCAAAAAAAAGTAAAATGTAAATTTTTTTTTAAATTCTGAAAAATTATGCTCAAAAATGTATATACTGACGGAGTACGGGTATAAGTAGAGTCGCGACTCACACGTTCTTTCTCGTTTTTTTTTTTTAGATTTCGGGCTTGAAAAAGGCTTAATGTTTTTTTTTTGTAATTTTGGCAGAACTTTTTTTTTTAGAATTTGCTTCAAAGAACTTGATTTTTGAATATTACTTGATGAATTACTTAATGCTGTATAAAATGCTTATGGCACACGTTCCTTCTCGTTCGTTTCTAAATTTATTGAAACTTAACTAATTTATTTTATTGATATGTAACTTCATTATAGAGGTGGAGAAACATCGATGTTCCTGGACATCGATGTTTTCAAAAAAAACATCGATGAAACATCGATGTTTTAAATAAATAGAAACAATTTTTTTTTTGCTCTAAATTCAATTTTAAAAAAATTAAATTGATTTAATTGAAAAAATTTGGTTAATTTCATAACAAAATTAAAAGCTTTATTCGTAAAAGCAAAAAAAATTCAAAACTTATTCTATAAGTTTAACAAAAAATGGTTTGGTTCTTATTGATAAACATAAACATACTCGACACTTCGCAACACAAATGCATCCAACTTCGTTGGTTCAGAAACTTTCTCTGTTGTTGCTTTCTTTGGATGAATCCTCTGTACATGGTCCCACAAGTTGGTAGTGTTTCCACCTGTCTTAAGCATTTTTCCGCAGTAAATGCATACTACTTTATTATTATCGGCCGTTTTCTTGAAATGCTGCCACACGTCCGAGGTCTCGCGCTTCCTCTTCGTAGCAGGAGCCAGAGACTCGCAATTTTCCTTAGCTGTTCCTAACATTTGCAAAAGGTATAAGTGGCTCAAAGTTGTCATGTGCATTACTTCTATGAATACTTACGGTTTAGGAAGTTTTCCATTGCCACACATCCACCGACGTTACCTACACCACCAATTGAATATCTGAAAACATCTAAATACAGTAAATAGTTCAATTTATAAATATATTTTACACATACCTTCTGCGTTTCCTTTACTTTAGTGTCGCGGAAAAAACATCGATGGTTGCCACAAAGCATCGATGTTTCCAAAAAATTTAAAAACATCGATGCATCGATGTTTTTATCGATGTTTCTCTATCTATCGATCTATCGATGTTAATGAAGACTTCGATGCGGTGCCGTCTGCATTTTTTGCTGCCAAAATTGTTCTCTCTGCCAGTCCTTCATGGTTTTAGTATGGTGTTTGTACATCTGTTCTTTAAAAAAGCGTTTAATGAGAGCATTTTTGTTATCAAAAATTGTACAGAAATCTATTGGCATTTTTTTACAGCCAGTATTTTCATTGACAGCCAATTCTCCATTGCCTATATCTAATAATTGTTTTAAAAAATGTTTCAGTAACTTACACTAATCAACACCATTTATAGTAAAATCCACTTTTTATACCCGTACTCAAAAAAGAGTTAAGGGGTATATTAGATTTGTGGTAAAAGTGGATGTGTGCAACGCAGAGAAGGAAACGTTTCCGACCCCATAAAGTATATATATTCTTGATCAGCATCAATAGCCGAGTCGATATAGCCATGTCCGTCTGTCCGTCCGTCTGTCCGTCTGTCCGTCTTGTTGAGCGCCTGGATCTCAGAGACTATAAGAGTTAGGGCAACCAAATTTGGTTTCAAGACTCATGTGATATCACACTGCTACAAGTGTATTTCAAAATTTCGCCCCGCCCCCTTCCGCCCCCACAAAGGACGAAAATCTGTGGCAGGCACAATTTTGAAGATACGATAAAACTAAAAACGCAGTATCGTACAGAATGACCATATCTACCAGATTGCTGAATATGAATCAGATCGGAACATAATTATAGCCAGAATGAAGAAATTAATTTTCTGTTGGTTCCCCCGCCTCCTGCAGCCAGAGACACGCTACTCATTCTCCTTCTCGCTCGCACACTCTGCCGCGTTCAGTGCGCGAGCAACCCCTAGAGGAGGAGATGTAGAATATAAATGGTACATCTATAATCTACATGTTAGATGTAAAATATACATTGTAGATGTAGATGTAGATAACAGATGTAGCAAAAAAATGTAAAATGTAAAATTTTTTTTTTTTCTAAAATTCTAAAAAATAATATTTCAAAAATGTATTTACTGACTGAGTACGGGTATAAGTAGTGTCGCGTCCCCAGAAGCGACTCACACGTTCCTTCTCGTTTTTTTTAGATTTCGAGCTTTAAAAAGGCTTAAGTTTTTTTTTGTTTTTATTTTTGCAGAACTTTTTTTTTTTACAATTTTGAAGATACATGATTTCTGAATATTACTTGATGAATTACTTAATGCAATATAAAATGCTTATGGTATCCAGCACCGCGGAATCGAAAAATAAATAATAAATAAACTCCATATATTTAATTTTAGTTGAATTTTTCAATTGGCACTGTTTGCAAAACACAGCTTCATCAACCCTGTTTTAGTTATATTCCACACCCTCATGAAATAGATAGGAAATTCCCGGCAGGAATTTTCCGCTATGCTGTAGACAGGCCAATAGAAATATTTAAGCCAAAATATATTAGAAAAAGGCGGTTTGGTTGGATGCGTAACTAAAAAGTTCAATTTTGTTGAGTGGTGTTATTGGATATTGGAGAGCGTCGTATGAACGGTGTGTGCCGGCTATAAACTCAACATTATTGTTTCTTCTTTGAATCACAATTTCTAGAGCGGTCGCCAATCACGAACCCAGAACTTTATCAACAACAGGAACTGTGAATCTACGCACGTGATCCATATTTTCTCACCTTTATCAGGATTGATGGCGATTGTGTGATTTTGTTTGCCCACCCTCAGACTACACTACTCGGCACGAGTTTTCCTCAAGGAACAAAACCAACTTTTTCTTAAAGATTTAGGGCTTAGAAATGGTTTGATAATAATTTTTTTATTTTCAATGGAAAATCTTTTTTTAAATCTGGTATTTTTTTAAAGGTTTTTTCAGTGGTAGCAGCGCTTCTTTTTTTCACGTAACTCTAGTATCTTACGTCTGGTTGAAAAAACTAAAAACTAAAAAAAAAACTATTTTGAAAACATTATTAAAACAGCTAGAAATAAAGCCCAAACATTCTGTGATTTCAGGTTACCGTCTGGGAAATATAAAGCATTAAAATGCAAAAATGATGATTTTTGTGTGGTATTTTTTACGAAATTTTGACTTTAAAAACTCGGGAAAAGTCGAAAAAAAAAATTATATCCTGTGACCTCTTGTTTTTTGTGTATAGGTGCATTAATTATGCGTCGTATAAGGTATTGTTCATTAAGTTCTTCGGAGCTAAAATTCGTTAACCAAACCTAAAAAATTAAGAAAATGAACAAAAAATACCTTTTGGAAGGTTGCGGGCCCATCTGCCAATTGGGAACAAAGAAAACGAAAAAGGGTTGTACATTTGGTACCTGATCGCGATCTCAATTTCCAATTCGAGTAGTGCTATACGTTGGCTGTTGGCGAGTTGAGGTTATGTTGACCATTTTCCGCAGTGATCTATTTCTGTTGCTCCGAACAATGACACTTGGAATCAGGAATTTAGTGTTCGAATGTTCTTCTAGAACAGGTTGTAATCTAGATCAATGCCGATGAGTATACCCTTAAATAGTTCTGATGGTGTCTCAATGTCAGATAGTTGCACTTTTCCTGGTGCGCAATCTGAGTAATGTCGGAATTAGATTGTCCATAGCCCCATTCAGCACTTTTGGATAAGCCATACGATCCATCCGCTCGTACTCCAATGTAAGGGGAAGAAAGATGTAAAGACTCTATGTACTTGTATGCGTTGTCAGTCATTTTCTTTAAGAGTAAAATTATGAGCCATCGCGATTGTCTCCGCTCCAACTACAGTATGTCAACTAATTGTTTGCAAAATGAAATAAGTCAGACAATTTCAACTTTAGCATTAAAAATATAAATACAGGCATTTTTTGGGAAAATTTTGTTTATTAATTATATTATATATATGTATAAGCTATAGGTATGACAAAAAAATTACGAAATTCCAAGCAAAACGTAAACGAAACGAAGAAAACCAAAAATGGCATTTTTGACGCTGTCAATTAATTGTTTGCAAATGCAAACACTGCTTGAAAGAATACCACAGAAAAACTAGCGGGTCAGAAAATTCGAAAACGACCGATCGCGGGCTCTTTTCTAGTCTTCCTTGGTCTCATTCCTGCTAAAAGTTTCTTTGGTTCAAGTCACGGTTTTTTTATTCATGATTTTTGCAATGCCTGGCAAACGCACTGAAGGTTATTTGATTTAATTAGCTTATTATCGTTTTAAAAATAAAAAATAGCAAAAGAGTTTGCTGAAACTTAAAAAATTAGACTTAGAACAATTTATAATATAATTAACCGTCCGGACAAGAAAAAAGGCTGGAATTACCGATCTCTGACGGCAGACCACCAATCTTTCTCGGCGGGACTGTGCAGAAGTTTTAAAAACAATTGAAATTACACCGTAAAAAAGCCTCAGAGAATTGACGAATGACATTAAATTACTTTGCAATAAGACCATATGCCATGAGAAAATAAAAAAAGTACTGAATCGACACAAGTACTCATCATAATTGACAAGGAAGAATCCATTGCTATCCTCTGTTAACATTGAAAAGCGCTTGAATTTTGCTATATTAAATTCTAGCAATTCGCCGGACTATTGGAACGATACCATTTCTTGTGACGAGACAAAGATAATGATGTATTATAATGAAGGACCAGGAAAAGTTTGGCGGAAGCCAAACACAGCACGGCCAAAAACATTGTGCCAACCGTCAAATTTGGCAGTCTCTCAGTCATGGTGTGGGGCTGTATATCATCTAATGGCGTCGGAGAGCTGCGCATTTTTAATGATATAATGATCAAGGAGTTCTACTTGGACATTAAAAAAAATGAATTGACCAGAAGTGCGCAAAAGTTTGGCTTCGTTGATCCAGGAAACAGCAGAAAATCAAATACAAGCTGTACCAAAACAATGATCCGAAGTACAAATCGCTGCTGAGTCGCACCTGTGTGCTTCATAATTGCAGTAAAGTTATTGACACGCCCGCCCAGAGTCCAGATCTCAATCCTATCAAAAATTTTTGGGCATTGCTCAAGAAAAAGATGGCCAAATGTCACCCCAAGTTCAAAACTGATTTGATAAAGTGGATAAATGAGGAGTGGGGAGAAATATCTAAATACTACAACATGGAGGCACATATCGTCGATGTCGCGTCGCCTCAGGGCAGTTATGGATGCTAATGTTATGCATACAAAATATTAGCCATTATATCTTGTTGTTACAAAGATATATAGTTTTTGTATTATTGTTTGCATTTTGCAAACAATTAATTGACAGCGTCAAAATGCCATTTTTTGTTTTCTTCGTTTCTTTTACGTTTTGCTTGGAATTTCGTAATTTTTTTGTCATACCTATAGGTTATACATATATATAATATAATTAATAACAAAATTTTCCCAAAAAATGCCTGTATTTATATTTTAATGCTAAAGTTGAATTGTCTGACTTATTTCATTTGAACAATTAGTTGACATACTGTATCTATGATAATTTCGTTCATTTCATACATCTTGTGATGGAGTTTCACGCAAGAGATTTCGCAGACCTACTTAATATACAAAAAAAAATACATAAAAACATGCTGAGCCGTTTGGGTGGAGTTCAACCACAAACATCGAGACACGAGATTTTTATATATACATATATATATATATACAATATATCACAAACATCGAGACACGTTTTTATATATATATATATATATATATATATATACATATATATATATATATATATACATATATATATATATATATACATATATATATATATATATATATATACATATGGGCAGTTCCGCCAAAAGGTCCACCAGGCGAAAAATCATAAAAAGTCAATAAAAACCGATTTCCATATAATTTTTTCCGGATATTTTTTTCTAAATTTATTAAAAGGTAACTAATTTACTTTATTGACATATAATTTCATTAACTTTCATGCGAAAACCTATTCAAATAAGCAAAAGTTCCCGTTTTTGGTATTTTCCGGTATTTTTATAGACATGTTTTCTTTTACTACTATCTCCCAGTAAAAATGTGATTCTTGATAAAAGTTTCTCCTTAAAGTCTTCCTAACATGTTGAACTACCTAAAACCATTATAAGAACGTTTGTCCAACCTCGGCTAATAGTATATTTTTATGCTTTTTTAATCGCGGAATTTGGTAACGTCACGCCAGTAACGTTCGCCAGATGCCTCCGCGGATTTTTAACAAAAAAAGAGGACGAGTTTTTACATTTAATAAGTTTGAAAATTACTTCTCAATACGTCATTTATTAGCACAAAAAATGTTATACAGATAGCCCTATCCAATTCGCAGAGTTTTGCCATTTTGTACCCCAACCTCGAAAACCACTTCTGTTTTATGTAACGCACTTTTAGGTCATACTTTGGCTTATATCTTTAAAACCGTACGCTCGATTATTTCCATTTTTTGGTGAATATAGGTCTAACCAAATTATATTCAACGAAGATAATATTTTTTCCAAATTTCAGCTTTTTGACTATTTTTTTCAACATTTTTTCGTACGAATGTAACGTAACGCCAGATAGGAACTGCCCATATATAGATTACTAGTAAGCCTTCGGCATCTTCGCTCGCTGGTATTTTTTAAAGGAGATGTGTAAAAGTAGCTCTTTTCTGCACCCCCAACATATTTCGTACTATTTTTTGTTTTAATGATCTAAGATCATTTCTTTATTTTCAAAAGAAGGTTCATAAATATTAAAATGACCATCTGAAAATCGTACTTTTACTGGATTTTGCTACTCGGTAAATTTGTAAATAGCTCCACCATTGTGAAAAGCCGCGACGGAATTGGAATAAATTTCACAAACGGCATGTGCTTCCGTATGTCGAATATATTATCATATCCGATGTATACTCATTAGAGCATTCCGAATTGTTGCCTCCTCTATTATGGGTCAATGGATGAAATCTCTGCCAATTAGCCACGACATATTCTCTACATGTGGTAAGATTTCTTCAGCCCCTTCTTGGGTCTCGTATAAAATATAAGATATGGCTATAAATAATAAAGAACGGTCTCCAATCATTTCCAATACTTTATATACTTTATATAGTATATATACAATACTTTGTTGGATCATTGAGCCATTAATGTCAAGCAAATCGCCCTTTGATTGGGATTGTGTAACATTTAAAGAACCTGCCATTATTAGTTTTTTATTTGCATCACATTTTTGACAAATTCCTAATATCCCTGAAGTTAAAGAGCAATATGAAAGAGGAAAATAAAATGCGAAGCAGACGGGTAAAAAAGCGGGTACAATGGGACAAAAAAATATATTTGATTTCCCCGCAATCAAAATTCTTAATTTTTACATTTTTTTGCTACATCTGTTATCTACATCGACATCTAGATAATACATGTGCCATTTATATTTTACATCTTCTTCACTGGCGGGCCCTCACGCACTGAACGAGGCAGAAAGAGAATGAGTAGGTCTCTTGCCGGAGGAGGTGGGGGAAGCAACTGAAAATTAATTTCTTCATTCTGGCTATAATTATGATCCGATCTGATTCAGATTCTGCAATATGGTAGGTATGGTCATTCTATACGGATGTTTAAAATCGTACCTGCCAGAGATTTTCGTCCTTTGTTGGGTCGGAATGGGGCTGGCGAAATTTTGGAATACACTTTGGTTTCTCTAACTCTTATAGTCTCTGAGATCTAGGCGCTCATCAAGACGGACAGACGGACATGTCTATATCGTTTCGGCTATTGATGCTGATCAAGAATATATATACTTTATGGGGTCGGAAACGTTACCTTCTCTGCGTTGCACACATACACTTTTACCACAAATACCCCTTAACTCTTTTTTGAGTACGGGTATAAAAATCCATGTTTATAAGGATTAATCCATTGGCGAACTAAATAAATAAATAAATTGTGTTGATTTTAAAACCAGGCTACACAAATATGTAATTATAGTATCGAGCAGTGCGTCGGCAATGCAGTCAAACTGCTTAACATGAGTTTGGCTGGTCAATTTTAAAATACAAGTTTTACGGGCTTCTGGTGTGTAGATAGCAAAGCAAATCTTTCGTTTGCGTGAACGAAAATTCCCCCACTTTACCCAGAAAATCAAATGTAGCCCTAAACTCTTCGAATTTTTTAGTGATATGACGAAAACTCTAGAGTATTCTATAGAATCCACAGTATGTAAATTGTGTTGTGGTGTTTTATTTTAGTCATTCACCGACCATTTAATTTAGTCATAGACTAACCATAAACTTTCAACATTTTATATTGTAGATAATAGTTTAATTACGAAATAAGGCTTTTCCTACATATGATTTCAATGTCGGAAAGAAAAGAATACAATATGAAAAAAGCCGAATGGGACTTCCATCTAGAGGGAAAACTACGTGAAGACCAACAAATTCAAGGAACTATTAAAAGCTTTGATTTAAGCCTTGATGCCTTAGAGACCGACGTGAAAAAAGCTCTTTCAACGCATAGATCTCCACTTCTGAACATAGATGAACAAATTAAATTAGACAGTTACCTGGTTTACTTAACAACCACGTTATATTGGATGTATTTAAAGTTACAGGGCTCAGATGTGTCTAAGGTAAATTTATAACATTAAGTACATATATATGTATATCCAATGACTAATACATTTAATTTATGTTTTCAGCATAGTATAATACATGATTTGGGTCGCGCCAAAGAAATTCTGGGTAGAAGCAAAGAATTAAATGCCTCACTCGAAGCTCCTCGTTTAGACATGCCTGCTACCAAGCGATTTATTGCTGCTGGAATGCATACACGTTTTGTGGACATGGACGGCGTTATGGTTACTGAAGAACAGTACAAACGAAGTCTTTCGGAGGTTGAGAATAATAAGATAGATAAATAGTTTTTTATTTTTAAATGTAAGGCTACAGGAATGTGAAGTTTTGTGTCCATGTATATATATGTCCATATATATGAATAACTCGAAATATTTTTTCATCTTTATAGTAGCCAAAATTTAAAATAAAAGTTAAGAGAACGTTTTCTTCGCACTACAAAATACCACGTCCTACGCAATTGCAACGGAGCCTTTGGAATCTAGATGTATAATATAAATTGTAGATAATAGATGTAGATAATAGATGTAATTTTAAATGTAAAATTTTGTAAAATTCTTCTTAAATCATAAGCTAAAACAATGTATATACTGACTGAGTACGGGTATATGTAGAGTCGTTTCCCCAGAAGCGACTCGCACGTTCCTTCTCGTTATTGATTCATTCTAATAACTGGCTCTCCCTACGCACTGCTGCACAACTGTCCCAAAGTCAATTATTTTGGCATAAAGTCCAAAAATGTTTGAACCGATTTTTGAAAAATAACGAAAAATTTGGACAGTAGATACACCTAATATAAGAAAACTTTTTTTTTAGCCTTGAGGCAACCCTGCACCTTGGCGGCGCCACAAAGTTAGCTGATCGACGACAGCCCTGGGATGGTAGAAACGTTGACAATTTGTTTAAAACCTTCAGAATATTTCTATTGAGAAAATGATTTAAAAAAAAAAATGTTTAAAATGGATAATATACGTCAAGGTATGTAGAACCCATGTATTACAAAGAGTGTATTCTCTTTGTGTGTGTTGCGTATATGTCTATAAAGCAGAAAAACTTGTGAAGTGTATTGTAGGATCGAAATAACGATTATTTTTCCCTTGCCAGATTTGGTGAAAATTGGTTTTATATGAGCTCCGACCTGATTATCGCATCGCCGATGAAGTAATTATTTTGATGTTGGGGAAAAATGATCGAAAACAGCGTAAAACATATTCCAATTATAAAAAAAGAAGTTACAATTGTATTAGACATTTAAACAAAAAAAAGCAATACAATCGAAAAGCACGGAAAGAGCTATTATACAAATTAATTATTTTTATACCCGTACTCGAAGAGTTAAGGGGTATATTGTGGTCAAAGTGGATGTGTGTAACTCAGAGAAGCAAACGTTTCCGACGCCATAAAATACATATTCTTGATCAGCATCAACGTTTATATGCAAACACTGCACCATCAAGTGGCAAATGCGACACCAAGCCGAAGCCTGTTACGCTCGGAACCCAAGAAGAAACGCAGCCCAACCTCCCGACAACCGACCGAGGGGAGCTGCCGAATGACGCGCGAAGCGTGTTACCGAACCGATCGCGAGCATGCAGGAAAGATAGGTGTTAGACTAAACGTCGGGGAAAACTAGAGCTAAACATTCAAAGATAGCTAAGAAAATTATAATTACTGGAAATGTATGTTAGTAGTATTAGTGATTTAAGAAGAGGAAGGTAATTAAAGGTGGATATTATACGGTAGAGGGAATTGAAGTCCGAGCAGCCGACCCTAAATGGTTCGCGCAAGGAATAATTTGATCTACAACGTGGAAGGATCTAATTCTAGTGGATCTAATAGGAATCGTTAAGTTTATGCGGCTCAAAAAGTCAAGGCTATCTACGTCACCCTTGATCAGGTTGTGCATAAAATTAATCCCAATCATTTTTATACGACTATCTAAGGTTGGAGACTTATTAAAAACAATATACGAGGGTAAGACGGCAGTCTCACACCTGCATCCCATTCTAGTTTAATACCAAAATCATCAACCAAGTTAATTCTCTCAAGAGAACCATCGCAGAGGCTGTAAGGAGCCAAAAAGGGGCTGGAGCGATGAAATGACATTACTTTGCATTTCGAGGCATTTAGGTGTAACATATTTGCACAACACCATGACTGAAAGTTATTGAGATCGGATTGCAAGCGAGAGTGAAATGAAATTTCCTTATACTGGACACAGAGTTTAACATCATCCGCATACATGAGTACTCGAGAGTTTGTTAATACTGAAGGCAGATCATTAATAAAGAGTGTGAATAGTAGGGGCCTAGATGGCTGCCCTGTGGTACTCCAGAAGTAACCTTAAAAGGTGAAGAGAAGGAGTTTTTGAAGAGGACTCTTTGAGACCTAGAACGAAGGTAGCTAGAAATCCATCTCAAAAGATTAGGTCAAGTTTTTGTGCTAAAAGGGAATGGTTTACAGAATCGAATGCTTTACTAAAATCAGTGTAAATGACATCCGTCTGCAAGTTACCTTGAAAGCCTTTGATGATAAAAGAGGTAAACTCTAATAAATTTGTGGTTGTTGATCGTCGCCTTATAAATCCGTGCTGGGATGGAGATATAAGTGATTTGCAGAGATGTCGCAAATGCGGGGTTCATTGTTTCAAACATTTTAGGGATAGCGGATAACCTCTATAATTATTTGCATCAGAATTGCTACCTTTCTTATGGATCGAAATAATAAAATTCCTTCCAGGAAACATGAAGAGTTAATGGATAGGGTGAATAGTTTAAGCAGGGGTCCACACAGAGCGTCGGCACAGTACCTGAGTACACAGCCGAGAACTCCGACAGGACCTGGTGAAAACACCGGCTTAACTAGTCGAAGATCATGAAGCAGCGAGCTTTAACAAGGGGCTGAAAATGCCGTTCGACCTTGGTAAACTGTATGGATACGGATGACCATAGTAGCTTTTATGAGAATAGGTTGTTTGGAAAAATTTGGCAAAAAGATCGGCAATTGCCTGATCATTGTTTGCTGACATATTGAAAAATGGTAGCGAGGATGGATGTGCGGACGGAGGCAACGCCTTCTGTACAGAAGGCACCGGTGGAACCGACTGGTCGACAGCCAAGGTTCAAGCGGCAGAGGACGGACGACTCCACAAAAGCTTCCGAGCCAAACGAAAGCAGAGGACATTCTGGACAGCCTAGGATCGCCGCCCGAGCTGCAGGTAGCCATCATCAACCGAAGTCACCCAGAGGGGAATATTTCGGACGTCAACTGGCTGAAGGCAGAATCGGAGATCCTGACCGACATGAAGTATTGCTATTGTGCTATTGTGTGCGCAGATAACCCGTTTGTCTGCGAGTTCAAGGGTATCAAGTGGTATAAGGGAGCCAAGCCAGTGGCCTGTGGCAATGCAGAAACTCTTGAGTTTCTCAAAACCACAGTGCAAAGTTTTGGTGAATTTTGGCCAGGAGCGGCTCCCTGCGTGGTCTCCACGGATCGGATTCCCAGGAGAACGATCATGAAGGTGTGGATCAGTATTGTTCAGGAAAGCCCTGCCAAACTTCTTACAATGGACTGCCGCATATCTTTCGGTATGGGCACCCTGGCGGTAGCAGTACCGAGACACCCCAGGTCCGCTGAATAGCATGAAGTTGGTGCAGATTAATCTGCATCACTCAAGTGTACCATCGACGGTTTATGGAGGAGAAGGCGGTGGACGTGGCCCTCATCCAAGAGCCCTGGATCGTAAGTGAAATGGTTCGGGGACGGAACGGTCGCGGATACCGCCCTCTCGCGCCACACCCCGCCGGCAAGCCAAGAAACTGTATCGTGGTAAGGAACGAGCTTATGTTCTGTTTTCTTCCAGGCAAAGCACTCCGGACCTAACGGTGGCAATATGTGAGAGGGAGGCCGGAAGTACGGGCACAAATTCGAGGGAGAGTCGCTGTTCGAGTACGTTCTGTCCACAAATCTTGTTGTGTGCAACCGGGGAGACCACCCCACCTTCCGCAACAGGAACCGGGCAGATGAAGATATAACGCTCGAATAGCGACTCCCTCGCCATTGATGACTGGCACGTGTCTAGTGAGTGTTCGTTTTCGGACCACTACAGGATAGTGTACAGCATCAAATGGAACAAGGAGAGGCAAAAGGCCTACCGCAATCCTAGGCGGACAGACTGGAACCGCTTCTCCGCAGCCGTACAGTAGGTGCTGCCCAACCCACCGGAAGGGGACATACTTCACATGGGAGCACTGGAAGAATCTACGCAGAACGTCACCAATGCTTTACAGAAGGCGTTTCTCAGATCCTGCCCGATCAACCGACCCCTAAAGTCCAATCACAACCAGTGGTGGACACGGGAGCTGAGCGAAGTCAGAAAGGATTCGAGGAGACTCTTCAACAAAGCAAAGTGATAAACACACAGGGAAAGCTGGGACGATTATCGCCGCAGCTTAAATACCTACAAGAACACCTGTAGGAAGGCGAAGAGGGAGTCATGGGAAGCATTCTGCGATGCCATAGATGGGACCACTGAAACCTCAAGGCTTCGAAGTGTACTGTTGAAGGCACCCACCACACCAGGCCTGCTCCGCAGCTAGGACGGTACTTTCGCAGAGAGCAGCCAACAATCCCTGGAGCTCCTCATGAATACTCACTTCCCAGGTTCTTCAGATGTCACCGGTGACGAATCCAACGCCACCAAAGACACTGATGATCATCAAGGAGAGGAAATCGAGGATCTCATACGAGATATAATGGCACCAGACAAGATTTTCTGGGCCATTAAATCATTCAGTCACCGGGACCGGATGATATCCGACCAGCCATGCTGCAAGTAGCGTGCCTGCATGGCTGAAGAAAATTTTCGAAGAATGCCTCCTAACTGGGTACGTCCCCCATGGGTGGAGGGAGGTGAGACTGGTCTTCATCCCCAAGGAAGATAAACCACATCACCCCAAAGGGCTACAGACCCATCAGTCTGTCCTAATTATACCCGTACTCAAAAAAGAGTTAAGGGGTATATTAGATTTGTGGTAAAAGTGGATGTGTGCAACGCAGAGAAGGAAACGTTTCCGACCCCATAAAGTATATATATTCTTGATCAGCATCAATAGCCGAGTCGATATAGCCATGTCCGTCCGTCCGTCTTGATGAGCGCCTGGATCTCAGAGACTATAAAAGCTATTGCCCCAAAATTTGTTTTAAAACACATATTATAAAACAACTTTAAAAAATTTAATTCCTAAAACAACCCAACCCCCCCCAACAAACAAAAAAAAAAAAAAATTGCAGGTATTAAAAAAAAAAACACAAAAAAAAAAACAAAAAAAATAATAAATAAAAAAAAAAAAAAAAAAAAAAAAAAAAAAAAAAAAAAAAAAAAAAAATTAATTTTCTCCCCCCCCCCCCCCCCCCACCAACCTAAACACCCACCCCCCCCCCCCCCCCCCCCCCCCCCGCTCTCGTGAGCCAAAAACCCCAAAAAGAAGAAAAAAAAAAATAAAAAAATAAATAAAAAAATAAAAAAAAAAAAAATGTAGTGTCGCTTGAAACATCGATTTTGGAGCCACCGAAATTAAAATTTCCCTAGGCTAGCTTATGCTAGCGCCCCTAGTGGTCATAATCGGCGGTGTAAGGTGGCAACGATCGGTAGTAAGAGTATGTTGTAGCTACCTATTTATGCTAATTATTTGGAAATGGCGGATGCAGCACTTTCGCTGTTATCAGGTTCTGGTAGGTGAGCCCAGCTACTGTCATGTTCTTTTCTATGCTGGCTCCCACCCGAAGAGGTTACGACTCTAGTACCAATCAATTAAATAGCGACTATATTAAACCGCGCCGAGGTCAACTAACAGTGTTTCTGCACCATATTTAAAATACAAAAAAAAAGCGAAGCAATTATAAAGTGGATAAAAGTGTGGAGCAGCAAATAGAGACCAAGTGTAAATAACAAGAGTGCCAATCGCAACTAAGCGGTAAGTCGGCCAGATTTTATTCCTGTAGAATTGTTGGGCAACCATTTTTTTTGTGTGCAATTACAGAATTGGCACTTAGTGCAATTTTAAATTCGAATTGCCGGTACATCGCTGGCTAATTAGCAGCTGACGCCTATTAACTAAAAGAGATCGTTTCGCCGACTAAAACCAGCAACAAAGCTGCTGGCAGGCAGACAGCTGTGTGGGAATTCGCCGCATTCTAAGATGCGCGAATAAACAAAGATAAGAGCTCTCTGCAATTTGGAGACGATTTAGTGGGAAGTCGCACCTCCGAGATCATCGACGGGACGGAGAAGCTGCGGACGTTGGTTCGAACCACGTCGGGGAATAAATTACCCCATTTCATTTTTAATTTACCTATATTTACGGTTTTTTTGCAATAAGTTCATAGTGATAGTGCCATAACATAAGTGCAGTGAAAAGGTTAGAAAATAATTTTTTTTTCCAGTAGAATATGTAGTTTTACAGTTTTTTTTTCGTCGTTCCCTTTTTTTTTAATTTTCGTATGTGTCTCTCTCTTCCCGGTCACTTATTAGTAATCGCCATGTTAATAATGAGAGCCGGAGTAAAAAGTGCATAGAGAAGAGAGAGAAGTTCGCTACTGAGAGGGCGAAAAGAAAAAAAGAAGAAAAATTGTATAACGCAGGCCTATATGCCGTTGGGTTTCTCTCCCCTTTCTTGCCCGATGTGTTTTTTTCTTTGATTTTTTTTGGTGTTACAGCAATTACAGCAAGTCGTCGCATCGCATCGATAAAAGCGCTTTTGGAGATGGATGAGAGTGAGTACGAAACACCATTACTTATGTCTTTTGTTATACATGCATAAGGGTATCAGAGAGAAGAGTGGGAGAACCCAAGTTCCAGATGAGTTGGAACCGTAATAGTACCCCTCACAGTTTGAAAGCCACTGTATGTGCCTTGTAAGAAAAAGAGCACAGTATAAGTAGAACTGCAACGTACAAAGTGCAGTTTGACAGTCTCGATTGGAGAGCTGTTTCAATGCGAACAATTTTAACCATTTTGGCGACGCTTTTATATATTTTGATTTCCTCGCTTTTTATTAAGATAATTTTTTTATTTTTACTAATGATATTTATAACGTTTAATTTTATTTTTATATTTATATTTTATATTTTTACCTAATGTTATAGCAAACCAGCAAATTTTTTTGATAGCCGACTTACCCATACCCTTGGTCATTATCTGCGTAGATTCTGAATTCGAATATTGTTGAATTTCGAGAGTTTTAGAGTTTTTGGGTTAGGAAAAAATGAAAATCTGTCTATAATAAATAAGTTTAAATGAATTTTAATATGTTCTAGTTGTTCGTGTTGTGGGGAGCCATGCCTCGCGGTAGTATGGAGCTAGGTTAAGGTGGTGGTTGTTTTTGGGATCATCGGCCACTTATTTGGTCTTGCGGCTATGATGATCATGGTAGGGAGGGCAGTCTGCTGTCGTATCAACATCAACGCAGCATTACGACCACACCTCAGCTGGCTCAAGAATATCAGGCCGAGTAATGAATATCAGTGCAATAATTAGTCAATTTCCCCTCGTTTCCTTATCTTTATGTTGGTTCTGTGTAGTCGATCTAGTGTTTGGAGTTAAACCAGCACGCGAATTTTTAATATAATTGTATATGTACAATGCGAGCAGGTAGCACCGTGGTCTTTCTTAACCCCCCCAGCCGACGACAATAGAAGCCGGAACAAGCGCGTGCTCCGCTGGTCGCTACACTAACATCAGCTCGTTGTGTCAGCATATATCTACGTTATATGTTACAGTTTAATTATATATATTATAATTATATTTGGCGCCCAACGTGGGGCCCGAAGCAGCCTTCTGGCTGGCCCCAACAGATAGTCTTCAATTTATCAACTACATCTGATAACATAATTTCAAACACATGATTGTTTTTTTTCTTGTCCTATCAACTGTCTCGAGTTCTATGGAAGTACCTAAAGCTTCAAGTTGCTTTAGTGCCCTAGACTTACAGGAAGCAGTTGACCCATGCGCTTTATAGAGAGTTTCTGGACGCGTTATAGCTTAAATTGGCTATAACTCCGAAATCTATAGTTATAAAGTCATTGGAATCCCTGTGTGATTGTCCGCATAGCAGATGAGGCGTTGTTTATTGGTTATACGTGGCGAAAGAGCTACGGCCATCCCGTTTACCTTGCTGTGTGACACTCATACCCTACCGTTGCACTTTGGAATTGTGATACTTTCAAATATAAGTTCACTCCCAAGGCAACCTATGTTTTTCCCGCTATCACTGTTGTTTCCTATAGAATATTGGTAGCAGGAGTTAAGTGAGCTACCTTTTGGATACCACTAACCGCTTCAATTTCGTTCTATACTATTTTTGTTTTGTTTTCTCTCGTATTCTCTTCTATTTTGACTAGCACATACAAGATAAGCTGATACAAACCGTTACAGCCATATGAAAACGATCGCATGGCCCCCATACATTTTTATGAATATTTTTTTTTATTTTTTTTGTTTTATTACCGACTAATCTCAGCATTATTAATAATAAATAAACTCAATTACTCGATTCGAGAGAAATGCCTTGTAACCGGAGCCCAGAAAAGTTCATTAATCTGAAAGACACTGAGACGCTTTGTTATTTGTGTTCGAAAAACATTGTTAATAAAGATCTAGCATTGGTGACGAGTTGTGGTCACACCTTCCACCCAGAGTGCTTTAATTCAGCCAATGGTCAAAGAAAACGTTGTCCAGTGTGCAAACAGGCCTTAGAAGTAGGAAGCTCAACGTCCATATCAAATCTTAACACCGCACGTGCATCAACTTCGAATTATAGAGCACCTTCAGTCGCTCAGTCACTTCTTACTAGATCGAAAGCCAAACAAATAGAAGGGGCAACCATGTCTGACCCTACAAATGATCAGGAGAATGTAGAGGCTTCCACCCCGTCTTCGGCTAACAGAGCTACGAGGGATGTATTGCAAACTGTATTGGCTGGCACGATCTCCGCTGAAATGGCAAAGCAAACTCTAGCTATGACCTCAGCATTGGCCCAGTTAACCGATAGATTAACACAAGCTATTAGTCTAGGCTTACAAGCCAGTTCGACTGCTTCAGCTAGAGAGGGATCTCCAATCGGAATCGAACAGATGCCAACAGTGACACACGTTGAGCAGCAGAATCTTCAGCAATTGTTGTCCAATTCACAGTCTCATTCAGCTTCTGTTCAAGCAGGGGAATCTGATCGAAGATCCAGTCAGACTCCACTAGCTTTTGAGGTGCGTCCCGACCGCATAAGTCAGATAATGGCAAATTGGAAGTTGCGATTTAACGGGAAGGATTCGATGTCTATAGATAACTTCATTTATAGAGTCGAAGCCTTGACCCATCAAACCCTGAATGGGAATTTTGAATTGGTTGCTCGCCATTCTAGCAACTTATTTGAGGGCAAGGCTAGTGAATGGTACTGGAGATACCACAAAAGTGTATCTCAGATTCGTTGGTATGACTTGTGTTTGGCTCTAAAAGGGCAATTTAAAGATTCTCGCACTGATCGCATAATACGTACTGAAATCGAAGAACGTAAACAGCGTTCCAATGAATCGTTTGACGATTTCTACAGCGTGATCGCCTCCTTGGCAGATAAGCTCACACACCCATTGTCAGAGATGTCTTTATTAGAGACTTTACGGGCTAATCTGCTTACTGAGGTTCAGCAAGAAATTCTGTATGAACCGGCAACCACAATTGCTCAATTGCGACATCTTGTGCGAACCCGAGAAATTTTTATGCAAACGGTACACAAACCGTCCGTGGCCATACCGAAGCCAAAATATCGGAATATTAGTGCGGTAGGGCAGCAAACAGACTACGTTTCTGAATCGGAGATTTCGGATAATGAAGAGTTGGATTTAGCTGCCATTGAGGCTTCTTGTTGGAATTGCGAGGCGAAGGGCCACCGTTACCAGGAGTGTTTAGCAGAACGGCGAGTTTTCTGTTTTGGCTGCGGAAAGGCTGACACGTATAAGCCTAACTGTCGCCGTTGCAGCTTAAATTCCACAAAAAACTCAGCAGCGCGTGCACCGCAGAGAAGTGCACGCAAACAGTTTGTCTCGAAGGGGACGAATACCGATTAGATGGTACTCAACAAATGTTACATAAACTAATACCGGCCACGTCAAACCACCCTGATTTAAAACGTTTCATTGATCATTACACTCCCTCCCAAAGTATGACTCGTTCCCGATTACGTAGAATCGCCTTTAATCGTAAAAATAGGTCTGAACGCAAGATGCTATTAGAGACGGTAATTGGGAAACTGCATGATTTACGACCGTATGCTCAAGTCACCTTACTAGGTAAAACAGTTGTTGGATTGTTGGACACGGGAGCTTCGGTGTGCTGCATTGGCGGACAGTTTGCTAAAGACGTGATAGAGACAACAACCTATAAGCGGTTGTCGGCCTCAGTGAAAACGGCAGATGGTAAATCGCAGGACATAATTGGTCGCCTGACTACTGAGGTAGACTATCGAGGCGAATCCCGGAAGATTACCTTCTTCCTAGTCCCCTCCTTGTCTGGAGACTTGTATCTAGGTATAGACTTCTGGACGGCATATCAATTGCTTCCAAATTCTCTCTTAATTGAACAGCTTTCTGCTTCGTCTTTGAGCGACCCTTTATGTAGGTCATTAACTGAACAACAACAGAAATTCCTAGCAAAAACTATGCGCCAGTTTCCTTCGTTCGCTATAAAAGGTTTGGGACGCACTACCTTAATATCGCATTCGATTGATGTGGCGGACGCCAAACCAATTAAGCAGCGACATTATCCCGTTTCACCCGCAATAGAAAAATCGATGTACGACGAGTTAGATCGTATGCTGAGTCTGGGCGTCATCGAAGAATCGAACAGTAGTTGGTCCTCACCAGTCGTGCTAGTGCGCAAGCCTGGCAAAGTTCGATTATGTATTGATAGCAGAAAAGTTAATGACCTTACAGTAAAGGATGCCTACCCCATGCCACTTATTGATGGTATTCTGGCAAGACTACCCAAAGCCGAGTTCATTACGAGCTTAGATCTTAAAGACGCCTTTTGGCAAATACCTCTTGAGATTAAATCGCGCGACAAAACAGCCTTTACTGTTCCTGGCAGACCCCTTTACCAGTTTACAGTGATGCCATTTGGGTTAACCAATTCACCTCATACCATGTCAAGGCTCATGGATAAAATTATTCCAGCCAACTTGCGTAATGAAGTTTTCATCTACCTGGATGACCTCTTGATCGTGTCTGACACCTTTGAGCGGCATATGGAAGTATTGGGGATGGTAGCTAACCAATTAAAGATAGCCAATTTGACCATAAATGTGGAAAAAAGTCATTTCTGCCGGAAAGAGGTCAAGTATTTAGGCCACGTAATTGGCAATGGCACCATTAGTACCGATCCAGAGAAAATCCTAGCTATTACCGACTTCCCGGTACCTCGATCGATTAAGCAAGTTCGTCGTTTCCTTGGCCTAACTGGATGGTATCATAAATTTATTCAGAACTACGCTGCACTAGCGGCCCCGTTAACTGATACCTTAAAGCAGAAGCGTAGTTTTGGTTGGAGCGAAGAAGCCCAAAAGTCGTTCGAGTTGTTAAAAGAACATATGAGTACAGCTCCGGTGTTACATAGCCCGAATTTTAACATACCCTTTAGCATACATTGTGATGCAAGTAACACCGGCGTAGGGGCCGTTTTGATGCAAAACACGAAGGATAATGAGGAAGTTCCTGTAGCCTTTATGTCCCGGAAGCTAAATAAATGCCAAAGAAACTACACAGTGACCGAAAAAGAGTGTTTAGCAGCAGTTTTAGCGGTTAAGAAGTTTAGGGCATATATCGAAGGACAAGAGTTTAGCATTATTACAGACCATGCGTCGTTAAAATGGCTAATGACCCAAGCGGATCTCAGTTCCCGGTTAGCTAGATGGTCCTTAAAACTTCAAGGTTTCCATTTTAAGATTCAGCATCGGAAAGGAAGTCAAAACATAGTTCCCGATGCTCTTTCACGTACAAATACAGAAGACCTATCGTCATTAGTTATGGCCAGTATTGTAGATCTTCAGTCCGAACAGTTTAAATCGCTTGAGTACGTATCCCTCAAAGACAAAATTGAAGAAAACGCGACCAAAACTCCCGATCTGAAGGTGGTAGACGGTTACATTTATCGACGAGCCGAACACGCTGCCAAAGAAAAAATAGCTGACGATTTGTGTTGGAAGCTTTGGATACCCCGAGGATTAGTCGAAGCAGCCTTAAAAGATGCTCATGAAGAACCACTAGCATCCCACTGTGGTATAAATAAAACTTTAGAAAAACTTAGACGGTTTTACTTTTGGCCAAGTTTGGTGTCCGACGTAAAAACGTACATAAACAATTGTCATGTGTGTAAGATCACAAAGTATCCCAATCGCACCCTGCGACCTCCGCTAGGGAACACTGGTCAGTCTGATAGGGTTTTCCAGAAACTTTATGTCGATTTCCTTGGTCCTTATCCCCGAAGTCGTTCTGGTCATATAGGGATATTTATCGTTTTGGACCACTTGTCTAAGTTTCCTTTTCTAAAGCCAGTAAAAAAATTTACTGCGGATGTAGTAACACGATATCTGGAAGAAGATGTGTTCCACTGTTTTGGTGTTCCTGAAACAATCGTTTCGGACAATGGGGTGCAGTTCAGGTCAAAGATTTTTAACTCTCTACTGAAGAAATATCACATTGTTCACTGTTGATGAACGCATTGCAGCCGTTAAAGAATTTCTTAAATTTCGTTTTCTATTTTTGAACACAACTGTCCCAAAGTCAATTATTTTGGCATAAAGTCCAAAAATGTTTGAACCGATTTTTGAAAAATAACGAAAAATTTGGACAGTAGATACACCTAATATAAGAAAACTTTTTTTTTTAGCCTTGAGGCAACCCTGCACCTTGGCGGCGCCACAAAGTTAGCTGATCGACGACAGCCCTGGGATGGTAGAAACGTTGACAATTTGTTTAAAACCTTCAGAATATTTCTATTGAGAAAATGATTTAAAAAAAAAAAATGTTTAAAATGGATAATATACGTCAAGGTATGTAGAACCCATGTATTACAAAGAGTGTATTCTCTTTGTGTGTGTTGCGTATATGTCTATAAAGCAGAAAAACTTGTGAAGTGTATTGTAGGATCGAAATAACGATTATTTTTCCCTTGCCAGATTTGGTGAAAATTGGCTATCAGTTTTATATGAGCTCCGACCTGAAGATCGCATCGCCGATGAAGTAATTATTTTGATGTTGGGGAAAAATGATCGAAAACAGCGTAAAACATATTCCAATTATAAAAAAAGAAGTTACAATTGTATTAGACATTTAAACAAAAAAAAGCAATACAATCGAAAAGCACGGAAAGAGCTATTATACAAATTAATTATTTTTATACCCGTACTCGAAGAGTTAAGGGGTATATTGTGGTCAAAGTGGATGTGTGTAACTCAGAGAAGCAAACGTTTCCGACGCCATAAAATACATATTCTTGATCAGCATCAACGTTTATATGCAAACACTGCACCATCAAGTGGCAAATGCGACACCAAGCCGAAGCCTGTTACGCTCGGAACCCAAGAAGAAACGCAGCCCAACCTCCCGACAACCGGCCGAGGGGAGCTGCCGAATGACGCGCGAAGCGTGTTACCGAACCGATCGCGAGCATGCAGGAAAGATAGGTGTTAGACTAAACGTCGGGGAAAACTAGAGCTAAACATGCAAAGATAGCTAAGAAAATTATAATTACTGGAAATGTATGTTAGTAGTATTAGTGATTTAAGAAGAGGAAGGTAATTAAAGGTGGATATTATACGGTAGAGGGAATTGAAGTCCGAGCAGCCGACCCTAAATGGTTCGCGCAAGGAATAATTTGATCTACAACGTGGAAGGAATAACGTTTCTAGTGGATCTAATAGGAATCGTTAAGTTTATGCGGCTCAAAAAGTCAAGGCTATCTACGTCACCCTTGATCAGGTTGTGCATAAAATTAATCCCAATCATTTTTATACGACTATCTAAGGTTGGAGACTTATTAAAAACAATATACGAGGGTAAGACGGCAGTCTCACACCTGCATCCCATTCTAGTTTAATACCAAAATCATCAACCAAGTTAATTCTCTCAAGAGAACCATCGCAGAGGCTGTAAGGAGCCAAAAAGGGGCTGGAGCGATGAAATGACATTACTTTGCATTTCGAGGCATTTAGGTGTAACATATTTGCACAACACCATGACTGAAAGTTATTGAGATCGGATTGCAAGCGAGAGTGAAATGAAATTTCCTTATACTGGACACAGAGTTTAACATCATCCGCATACATGAGTACTCGAGAGTTTGTTAATACTGAAGGCAGATCATTAATAAAGAGTGTGAATAGTAGGGGGCCTAGATGGCTGCCCTGTGGTACTCCAGAAGTAACCTTAAAAGGTGAAGAGAAGGAGTTTTTGAAGAGGACTCTTTGAGACCTAGAACGAAGGTAGCTAGAAATCCATCTCAAAAGATTAGGTGGAAACCCTAAAAGGTCAAGTTTTTGTGCTAAAAGGGAATGGTTTACAGAATCGAATGCTTTACTAAAATCAGTGTAAATGACATCCGTCTGCAAGTTACCTTGAAAGCCTTTGATGATAAAAGAGGTAAACTCTAATAAATTTGTGGTTGTTGATCGTCGCCTTATAAATCCGTGCTGGGATGGAGATATAAGTGATTTGCAGAGATGTCGCAAATGCGGGGTTCATTGTTTCAAACATTTTAGGGATAGCGGATAACCTCTATAATTATTTGCATCAGAATTGCTACCTTTCTTATGGATCGAAATAATAAAATTCCTTCCAGGAAGCATGAAGAGTTAATGGATAGGGTGAATAGTTTAAGCAGGGGTCCACACAGAGCGTCGGCACAGTACCTGAGTACACAGCCGAGAACTCCGACAGGACCTGGTGAAAACACCGGCTTAACTAGTCGAAGATCATGAAGCAGCGAGCTTTAACAAGGGGCTGAAAATGCCGTTCGACCTTGGTAAACTGTATGGATACGGCTGACCATAGTAGCTTTTATGAGAATAGGTTGTTTGGAAAAATTTGGCAAAAAGATCGGCAATTGCCTGATCATTGTTTGCTGACATATTGAAAAATGGTAGCGAGGATGGATGTGCGGACGGAGGCAACGCCTTCTGTACAGAAGGCACCGGTGGAACCGACTGGTCGACAGCCAAGGTTCAAGCGGCAGAGGACGGACGACTCCACAAAAGCTTCCGAGCCGAACGAAAGCAGAGGACATTCTGGACAGCCTAGGATCGCCGCCCGAGCTGCAGGTAGCCATCATCAACCGAAGTCACCCAGAGGGGAATATTTCGGACGTCAACTGGCTGAAGGCAGAATCGGAGATCCTGACCGACATGAAGTATTGCTATTGTGCTATTGTGCGCGCAGATAACCCGTTTGTCTGCGAGTTCAAGGGTATCAAGTGGTATAAGGGAGCCAAGCCAGTGGCCTGTGGCAATGCAGAAACTCTTGAGTTTCTCAAAACCACAGTGCAAAGTTTTGGTGAATTTTGGCCAGGAGCGGCTCCCTGCGTGGTCTCCACGGATCGGATTCCCAGGAGAACGATCATGAAGGTGTGGATCAGTATTGTTCAGGAAAGCCCTGCCAAACTTCTTACAATGGACTGCCGCATATCTTTCGGCATGGGCACCCTGGCGGTAGCAGTACCGAGACACCCCAGGTCCGCTGAATAGCATGAAGTTGGTGCAGATTAATCTGCATCACTCAAGTGTACCATCGACGGTTTATGGAGGAGAAGGCGGTGGACGTGGCCCTCATCCAAGAGCCCTGGATCGTAAGTGAAATGGTTCGGGGACGGAACGGTCGCGGATACCGTCCTCTCGCGCCACACCCCGCCGGCAAGCCAAGAAACTGTATCGTGGTAAGGAACGAGCTTATGTTCTGTTTTCTTCCAGGCAAAGCACTCCGGACCTAACGGTGGCAATATGTGAGAGGGAGGCCGGGAAGTACGGGCACAAATTCAAGAGGAGAGTCGCTGTTCAAGTACGTTCTGTCCACAAATCTTGTTGTGTGCAACCGGGGAGACCACCCCACCTTCCGCAACAGGAACCGTGCAGACGTTATAGATATAACACTGGCCTCGAATAGCGACTCCCTCACCATTGATGACTGGCACGTGTCTAGTGAGTGTTCCTTTTCGGACCACTACAGGATAGTGTACAGCATCAAATGGAACAAGGAGAGGCCCAAGGCCTATCGCAATCTCAAGTGGATAGACTGGAGCCGCTTCTCCGCAACCGTACAGAAGGTGCTGCCCAACCCACCGGAAGGGGACATACTTCAAACGGGAGCACAAGAGGAAGCTACGCAGAACGTCACCAATGCTTTGCAGAAGGCGTTTCTCAGATCCTGCCCGATCAGCCGACCCCCAAAGTCCAATCACAGCCTGTGGTGGACACGGGAGCTGAGCGAAGTCAGAAAGGATTCGAGGAGACTCTTCAACAAAGCAAAAGTGATAAACACACAGGAAAGCTGGGACGATTATCGCCGCAGCTTAAATACCTACAAGAACACCTGTAGGAAGGCGAAGAGGGAGTCATGGGAAGCATTCTGCGATGCCATAGATGGGACCACTGAAACCTCAAGGCTTCGAAGTGTACTGTTGAAGGCACCCACCACACCAGGCCTGCTCCGCAGCTAGGACGGTACTTTCGCAGAGAGCAGCCAACAATCCCTGGAGCTCCTCATGAATACTCACTTCCCAGGTTCTTCAGATGTCACCGGTGACGAATCCAACGCCACCAAAGACACTGATGATCATCAAGGAGAGGAAATCGAGGATCTCATACGAGATATAATGGCACCAGACAAGATTTTCTGGGCCATTAAATCATTCAGTCACCGGGACCGGATGATATCCGACCAGCCATGCTGCAAGTAGCGTGCCTGCATGGCTGAAGAAAATTTTCAAAGGATGCCTCCTCACTGGGTACGTCCCCTGTGGGTGGAGGGAGGTGAGAGTGGTCTTCATCCCCTAGGCAGATAAGCAACATCTCCCCAAAGGAGTACAGACCCATCAGTCTGTCCTCATTATACCCGTACTCAAAAAAGAGTTAAGGGGTATATTAGATTTGTGGTAAAAGTGGATGTGTGTAACGCAGAGAAGGAAAATTTTCCGACCCCATAAAGTATATATATTCTTGATCAGCATCAATAGCCGAGTCGATATAGCCATGTCCGTCCGTCCGTCTTGATGAGCGCCTGGATCTCAGAGACTATAAAAGCTATTGCAACCAAATTTGGTTTCAAGACTCATGTGATATCACACTGTTACAAGTGTATTCCAAAATTTCGCCAGCCCCCTTCCGACCCAACAAAGGACGAAAATCTGTGGCAGGTACGATTTTAAACATCCGTATAGAATGACCATACCTACCATATTGCAGAATCTGAATCAGATCGGATCATAATTATAGCCAGAATGAAGAAATTAATTTTCTGTTGGTTCCCCCGCCTCCTCCTGCATGAGATCCGCTACTCACTCTCTTTCTCGCTCGCACACTCTGCCGCGTTCAGTGCGCGAGCAACCCCTAGCGGAGGAGATGTAGAATATAAATGGTACTTCTATAATTAGATGTTAGATGTAAAATAGACATTGTAGTGTCGCTTGAAACATCGATTTTGGAGCCACCGAAATTAAAATTTCCCTAGGCGAATGTGGTAGCTTATGCTAGCGCCCCTAGTGGTCATAATCGGCGGTGCAAGGTGGCAACGATCGGGAGTGAGAGTATTGTAGCTACCTATTTATGTTAATTATTTGGAAATGGCGGATGCGGCACTTTCGCTGTTATCAGGTTCTGGTAGGTGAGTCCAGCTACTGGCATGGTCTTTTCTATGCTGGCTCCCACCCGAAGCGGTTACGTTTCTAGTAAAAATCAATTAAATAGCGACTACCTTAAACCGCGCCGAGGTCAACTCACAGTGTTTCTGCCCGATATTCAAAATAAAACAAGATCGAACAATTATAAAGTGGAAAAAAGTGTGGAGCAGTAACTAGATACCAAGTGGAAAAAACAAGAGTGCCAATCGCAAATAAGCGGTAAGTCGGCCAGATTTTATTCCAGTAGAATTTGTTGGGCAACCATTTTTTTTATGTGCAATTGCAGAATTGGCACTTAGTGCAATTTTAAATTCGAATTGCCCAGTACATCGCTGGCTAATTAGCAGCTGACTCCAATTAAATAAAGAGATCGCTTCGCCGACTAAAACCAGCAACAAAGCAGCTGGCATGCAGACAGCTGAGCGGGAATTCGCCGCCTTCTAATATGCGCGACTAAACAAAGATAAGAGCGCTCTGCAATTGGGAGACGATTAGTGGGAATTCGCACCTCCGAGAACATCGACGGGACGGGGAAGCTGCGGAAGTTGGTCCGAAACACGTCGGAAAAAAAATTACCCTTTTTCGTTTTTAATTTGCCTCTATTTTCGTTTCGTAGCAATAAGTTCATAGTGATAGTGCATAATGGCCATACGAGTGATCCGCATACAATAGAATAAGTGTAGTGAAAAGGTCAGAAAAATATTTTTTTTCCAGTATAATATGCAGTTTGACAGTTTTTTTTTCGTCATTCCTTTTTTTTTATTTTCGTAAGTGTCTCTCTCTTCCCAGCCACTTAGTAATAATCGCCATGTTGATAATGAGAGCCGAAGATAAAAGTGCATAGAGAAGAGAGAGAAGTTCGCTACTGAGAGGGCGAAAAGAAAAAGAAGAAAAAAAAATTTTATAACGCAGACCTATATGCCGTTGGGTTCTCTTCCCCTTCTTGCTTGATGTGTTTTTTTCTTTGATTTTTTTGGTGTTACAGCAATTATAGCCGTCGTCGCATCGCATCAATAAAAGCGCTTTTGGAGATGGATGGCACGTGAGTACGACACACCATTACTTATTTCATTTGTTATGCATACATAAAGGTATCGGAAAGAAGAGAAAGAGAATCCAAGTTCCAGATGAAATGGAACCGTAATTGTACCCCTCACAGTTTTAAAGTCACTATATGTGCATTGTAAGAAAAAGAGCACAATATAAGTATAACTGCAATGTACAAAGTGCAGTTTGACAGTCTCGATTGGAGAGCTGTTTCAATGCGAACAATTTTAACCATTTTGGCGACGCTTTTATATATTTTGAATTCCTCGCTTTTTATTAAGATAATTTTTTTTTATTTTTACTAATGAAATTTATAACGCTTAATTTTATTTTTATATTTATATTTTATATTTTTACCTAATGTTATAGCAAACCAGCATTTTTTTTTGGATAGCCGACTTAGCCATACCCTTGGTCATTATCTGCGTAGATTCTGAATTCGAATATTGTTGAATTCCGAGATTTTAGAGTTTTTGGGTTAGGAAAAATGGAAAGCTGTCTTTAATAAATAAGTTTAAATGAATTTTAATATGTTCTAGTTTGTTCGTGTTGTTGGGAGTCATGCCTCGCTGTAGTATGGAGATAGGTTAAGGTGGTGGTTGTTTCAGGGATCATCGGCCACTAATTTGGTCTTGCGGCTATGATGATCATGGTAGGGAGGGCAGTCTGCTGTCGTCGGATCAACATCAGCACAGCATTACAACCACCCACCTCAGCTGGCGCAAGAATATCATGCCGTGCAATAAATATCAGTGCAATAACTAGTCAATTTTCCTTTGTTTCCCTATCTTTATTTTTTTTGTCCAGTCGATCTTGAGTTTTGAGTTAAACCAGCACGCGAATTTTTAATGTAATTATGTATGTACAATGCGAGCAGGTAGCACCGTGGTCTTTCCCACCCCCTCACCCGACGACAGTAGAAGCCGGAACAAGCGCGTGCTCCTCTGGTCGCTACACTAACATCAGCTCGTTGTGTCAACATGTATCTACGTTATATGTTACAGTTTAATTATATATATTATAATTATATTTGGCGCCCAACGTGGGGCCCCGAAGCAGCCTTCTGGCTGGCCCCAACCGATAGTCTTCAATTTATCAACTACATCTGATAATATAATTTCAAACACATGATCGTCTTTTTTCTTGTCCTATTAACTGTCTCGAGTTCTATGGAAGATTCCTAAGCTTCAAGTTGCTTTAGTGCCTCAGACTTACATGAAGCAGTTGACCTATGCGCTTTATAGAGAGTTTCTGGACGCATTATAGCTAAATTGGCTATAACTCCGGAAATCTATAGTTATTAAGTCATTGGAATTTGTGTGATTGTCCGCATAGCAGATGAGGCGTTGTTTAATGGTTATACGTGGCGAAAGAGCTACGGCCATCCCGTTTACCTTGCTGTGTGACACTCATACCCTACCGTTGCACTTTGGAATTGTGATACTTTCAAATATAAGTTCACTCCCAAGGCAACCTATGTTTTTCCCGCTATCACTGTTGTTTCCTATAGAATATTGTTAGCAGGAGTTAAGTGAGGTTACCTTTTGGGATACCACTAACCGCTTCAATTTCGTTCTATACTATTTTGTTTTGTTTTCTCTCGTATTTTCTTCTATTTTGACTAGCACATACAAGATAAGCTGATACAAACCGTTAAAGCCATATGAAAACGATCGCATGGCCCCCCATACATTTTTATGAATATTTTTTTTTTGTTTTATTTTTTTGTTTTATTACCGACTAATCTCAGCATTATTAATAATAAATAAAGTTTAATTACTCGATATATTAGAATTGCCTTGTAACCGGCGCCCAGAAAAGTTCATTAATCTGAAAGACCCTGAGACTGGCTTTCCTATTTGTCTTCAAAAACATTGTTAATAAATGAAACAGCATTGGTGACGTTTTCTTGTCCTATCACCTTCCACCCAGAGTGCTTTAATTCAGCCAATGGTCAAAGAAAACGTTTCCAGTTGCTTTAGTGCCTAGACTTACATGAAGCAGTTGACCCATGCGCTTTATAGAGAGTTTCTGGACGCATTATAGCTTAAATTGGCTATAACTCCGAAATCTATAGTTATAAAGTCATTGGAATCTCTGTGTGATTGTCCGCATAGCAGATGAGGCGTTGTTTAATGGTTATACGTGGCGAAAGAGCTACGGCCATCCCGCTTACCTTGCTGTGTGACACTCATACCCTACCGTTGCTCTTTGGAATTGTGATACTTTCAAATATAAGTTCCTCCCCAAGGCAACCTATGTTTTCCCGCTATCACTGTTGTTTCCTATAGACTATTGGTAGCAGGAGTTAAGTGAGCTACCTTTTGGATACCACTAACCGCTTCAATTTCCCCGTTCTATACTATTTTGTTTTGTTTTCTCTCGTATTTTCTTCTATTTTGACTAGCACATACAAGATAAGCTGATACAAACCGTTAAAGCCATATGAAAACGATCGCATGGCCCCCATACATTTTTATGAATATTTTTTTTTTCTTTTATTTTTTTTGTTTTATTACCGACTAATCTCAGCATTATTAATAATAAATAAACTCAATTACTCGATTCAGGAGAAATGCCTTGTAACCGGAGCCCAGAAAAGTTCATTAATCTGAAAGACCCTGAGACGCTTTGCTATTTGTGTTCGAAAAACATTGTTAATAAAGATACAGCATTGGTGACGAGTTGTGGTCACACCTTCCACCCAGAGTGCTTTAATTCAGCCAATGGTCAAAGAAAACGTTGTCCAGTGTGTAAACAGGCCTTAGAAGTAGGAAGCTCAACGTCCATATCAAATCTTAACACCGCACGTGCATCAACTTCGAATTATAGAGCACCTTCAGTCGCTCAGTCACTTCTTACTAGATCGAAAGCCAAACAAATCGAAGGTGCAACCATGTCTGACCCTGCAAATGATCAGGAGAATGTAGAGGCTTCCACCCCGTCTTCGGCTAACAGAGCTACGAGGGATGTATTGCAAACAGTGTTGGCTGGCACGATCTCAGCTGAAATGGCAAAGCAAACTCTGGCTATGACCTCAGCATTGGCCCAGTTAACCGATAGATTAACACAAGCTATTAGTCTAGGCTTACAAGCTAGTTCGACTGCTTCAGCTAGAGAGGGATCTCCAATCGGAATGGAACAGATGCCAACAGTGACACACGTTGAGCAGCAGAATCTTCAGCAATTGTTGTCCAATTCACAGTCTCATTCAGCTTTTGTTCAAGCAGGGGAATCTGATCGAAGATCCAGTCAGACTCCACTAGCGTTTGAGGTGCGTCCCGACCGCATAAGTCAGATAATGGCAAATTGGAAGTTGCGATTTAACGGGAAGGATTCGATGTCTATAGATAACTTCATTTATAGAGTCGAAGCCTTGACCCATCAAACCCTGAATGGGAATTTTGAATTGGTTGCTCGCCATTCTAGCAACTTATTTGAGGGCAAGGCTAGTGAATAGTACTGGAGATACCACAAAAGTGTATCTCAGATTCGTTGGTATGACTTGTGTTTGGCTCTAAAAGGGCAATTTAAAGATTCTCGCACTGATCGCATAATACGTACTGAAATCGAAGAACGTAAACAGCGTTCCAATGAATCGTTTGACGATTTCTACAGCGTGATCGCCTCCTTGGCAGATAAGCTCACACACCCATTGTCAGAGATGTCTTTATTAGAGACTTTACGGGCTAATCTGCTTACTGAGGTTCAGCAAGAAATTCTGTATGAACCGGCAACCACAATTGCTCAATTGCGACATCTTGTGCGAACTCGAGAAATTTTTATGCAAACGGTACACAAACCTTCCGTGGCCATACCGAAGCCAAAATATCGGAATATTAGTGCGGTAAAGCAGCAAACAGACTACGTTTCTGAATCGGAGATTTCAGATAATGAAGAGTTGGATTTGGCTGCCATTGAGGCTTCTTGCTGGAATTGTGAGGCGAAGGGCCACCGTTACCAAGAGTGTTTAGCAGAACGGCGAGTTTTCTGTTTTGGTTGCGGAAAGGTTGACACGTATAAGCCTAACTGTCGCCGTTGCAGCTTAAATTCCACAAAAAACTCAGCAGCGCGTGCACCGCAGAGAAGTGCACGCAAACAGTTTGTCTCGAAGGGGACGAATACCGATTAGATGGTACTCAACAATTGTTACATAAACTAATACCTGCCACGTCAAACCACCCTGATTTAAAACCTTTCATTGATCATAATACTCCCTTCCAAAGTATAAATCGTTCCCGATTACGTAGAATCGCCTTTAATCGTAAAAATAGGTCTGAACGCAAGAAGCTATTAGAGACGGTAATTGGGAAACTGCATGATTTACGACCGTATGCTCAAGTCACCTTACTAGGTAAAACAGTTGTTGGATTGTTGGACACGGGAGCTTCGGTGTGCTGCATTGGCGGACAGTTTGCTAAAGACGTGATAGAGTCAACAACATATAAGCGGTTGTCGGCCTCAGTGAAAACGGCAGATGGTAAATCGCAGGACATAATTGGTCGCCTGACTACTGAGGTAGACTATCGAGGCGAATCCCGGAAGATTACCTTCTTCCTAGTCCCCTCCTTGTCTGGAGACTTGTATCTAGGTATAGACTTCTGGACGGCATATCAATTGCTTCCAAATTCTCTCTTAATTGAACAGCTTTCTGTTTCGTCTTTGAGCGACCCTTTAAGTAGGTCATTAACTGAACAACAACAGCAATTCCTAGCAAAAACTATGCGCCAGTTTCCTTCGTTCGCTATAAAAGGTTTGGGACGCACTACCTTAATATCGCATTCGATTGATGTGGCGGACGCCAAACCAATTAAGCAGCGACATTATCCCGTTTCACCTGCAATAGAAAAATCGATGTACGACGAGTTGGATCGCATGCTGAGTCTGGGCGTCATCGAAGAATCGAACAGTAGTTGGTCCTCACCAGTCGTGCTAGTGCGCAAGCCTGGCAAAGTTCGATTATGTATTGATAGCAGAAAAGTTAATGACCTTACAGTAAAGGATGCCTACCCCATGCCACTTATTGATGGTATTCTGGCAAGATTACCTAAAGCCGAGTTCATTAAGAGCTTAGATCTTAAAGACGCCTTTTGATAATAATCGCGCGACAAAACAGCCTTTACTGTTCCTGGTAGACCCCTTTACCAGTTTACAGTGATGCCATTTGGGTTAACCAATTCACCTCATACCATGTCAAGGCTCATGGATAAAATTATTCCGGCCAACTTGCGTAATGAAGTTTTCATCCACCTGGATGACCTCTTGATCGTGTCTGACACCTTTGAGCGGCATATGGAAGTATTGGGGATTGTAGCTAACCAATTAAAGATAGCCAATTTGACCATAAATGTGGAAAAAAGTCATTTCTGCCGGAAAGAGGTCAAGTACTTAGGCCACGTAATTGGCAATGGCACCATTACTACCGATCCAGAGAAAATCCTAGCTATTACCGACTTCCCGGTACCTCGATCGATTAAGCAAGTTCGTCGTTTCCTTGGCCTAACTGGATGGTATCATAAATTTATCCAGAACTACGCTGCACTAGCGGCCCCTTTAACTGATACCTTAAAGCAGAAGCGTAGTTTTGTTTGGAGCGAAGAAGCCCAAAAGTCGTTCGAGTTGTTAAAAGAGCATATGAGTACAGCTCCGGTGTTACATAGCCCGAATTTTAACATACCCTTTAGTATACATTGTGATGCAAGTAACACCGGCGTAGGAGCCGTTTTGATGCAAAACACGAAGGATAATGAGGAAGTTCCTGTAGCCTTTATGTCCCGGAAGCTAAATAAATGCCAAAGAAACTACACAGTTACCGAAAAAGAGTGTTTAGCAGCAGTTTTAGCGGTTAAGAAGTTTAGGGCATATATCGAAGGACAAGAGTTTAGCATTATTACAGACCATGCGTCGTTAAAATGGCTAATGACCCAAGCGGATCTCAGTTCCCGGTTAGCTAGATGGTCCTTAAAACTTCAAGGCTTCCCTTTTAAGATTCAGCATTCAAAATTGAAGAAAACGCGACCAAAACTCCCGATCTGAAGGTGGTAGACGGTTACATTTATCGACGAGCCGAACACGCTGCCAAAGAAAAAATAGCTGACGATTTGTGTTGGAAGATTTGGATACCCCGAGGATTAGTCGAAGAAGCCTTAAAAGATGCTCATGAAGACCCACTAGCATCCCACTGTGGTATAAATAAAACTTTAGAAAAACTTAGACGGTTTTACTATTGGCCAAGTTTGGTGTCCGACGTAAAAACTTACATAAACAAGTGTCATGTGTGTAAGATCACAAAGTATCCCAATCGCACCCTGCGACCTCCGCTAGGGAACACTGGTCAGTCTGATAGGGTTTTCCAGAAACTTTATGTCGATTTCCTTGGTCCTTATCCCCGAAGTCGTTCTGGTCATATAGGGATATTTATCGTTTTGGACCACTTGTCTAAGTTTCCTTTTCTATAGCCAGTAAAAAAATTTACTGCGGATGTAGTAACACGATATCTGGAAGAAGATGTGTTCCACTGTTTTGGTGTTCCTGAAACAATCGTTTCGGACAATGGGGTGCAGTTCAGGTCAAAGATTTTTAACTCTCTACTGAAGAAATATCACATTGTTCACTGTTGATGAACGCATTGCAGCCGTTAAAGAATTTCTTAAATTTCGTTTTCTATTTTTGAACACTTAATTTTCCCACATTGGTTTAGTATTTCTGGTCGCGCTGCGTCGCACTTTTGAGATTTTTTAGTGTTAAGAGAAAAGTGTTAAGACAAAAGCAGAACATGATGGACATGTTCGCTGCGTAAAAATAAAAGCTACTATTTAATACAGTCCACTCAAAACCTTGGAAATAAATCATTGGTGTTCCATGAACATCGCAGTGGTTTATTCATCATCATATTGTTGGTCCTTCAACCGGGATAAGCTTATTGTTTAAAAATGGAAGACTTCAAGCTTGTGAAATCAGCAAGAAGCCGTGGAGCAAATAACCGTGTTATTGGAGAGGCTCAATACCGTTTGGAAGGAGTTTGAGACTCTTAGCGACAAAATGGCCCTTTACGATGAGGAGGAGGGGTATGTTGATCCAGCCATCGACAACGAGACCTACGAAGACAAGTACTTGCGTGCAAACACATTACTACACTCGCTAAAACGCGCTTGTATGCTAAGGGAGAACGAGGGAGGAAACATCGCCAGCGGCAACCATAACGACAGTGAGAGCCCATGGGGATCACAAGCATCTGGATCAGGAAACGAAAACTTTGTTCGTTTTTTACAACAACAACAAGAGCTGAACGAGCGATTGGCGCAACAACAAACCACGTTTTTGAGCGCAAATTCGACAGCAAATAGAGTGCAAAGCGAATTGCCAAAAATACACATCAAGCAGTTCAATGGTGACTACAAGGAATGGCCTGCTTTCATGAACCTCTTCGAAAGTACGATTCACAGCAATCAGCATTTGACAGCCATTCAAAAATTGCACTACTTGAAAACATATGTTATTGGAGAAGCAGCTGATTGATACGAGATATGCCAATAACAGAAGCAGCTTATACTGCTGCGTGGACTTGCCTAACGGAGCGTTAGAACCGACCACGTCACATTGTAAATACTCTGCTGGACACATTTGTGAATTTACCTTCGACATCCAGAGCAGATGTTTCAATTCTACGTAAGGTGACAGATGGAGCAACGGAGATTGTACGCGGATTGGATGCAGCAGGGCAAACTAATAGGGACTGCTGGATTATACATTTCATTCTGGCCAAAATTGACGCTGAAACCCGACGCAAATGGATTGAAGGAAGTCGCGAGCTGGAATCGCCAACTGTAAACGACTTACTCAAGTTCTTAGACCGGCGCTGCGAGGAATTTGAGCTAAGCAAAAGTGAGACTGACACAGACTTCAAGGTTGGTGCACAACAAAACAAAGTCAAGCGATCGTCACACGCTATGGTATCGCTGGAAGAAGGTGCTTGTGTAAAATGTAACTCCAAGGAACACAAGATCTACATTTGTCCGCAGTTTGGTGATTTATCAGTCGAGCAGAGACGAACATTCGTTAAAGCTAAGTAATTGTGCTTTAACTGTCTCAAGCTTGGGCATGTGTCACGAAAGTGTGAATCAAAATTCACATGCAAGTTTTGCCATACTCGTCACCATTCTCTACTACATATAGAAAATTCTACTTCGCAGGCTGCTGCAACCAGGGCACAGCCAAGAAGTGACGAGCAGCGCATCCTCAGCACTCCCGAAGAGGCAACAGTGGCCATCAGCCACATCGCACGTGCGCAAGTTACCCCAAGAGCTGAACCCTCATACAACGGATCAGCAACTGCTACAAAGCCACACGGGCTTCGGAAAAGCGCATTGCCAACAGCTCTAGTGTTCGTTCGAAACGCAAAGGGATCGCACACTATCTGTCGGGTGCTTTTGGACAGTGGCTCGGAACTGTCATACATCTCGGAACGGTGCATACAGGCACTTGGCCTGTCACGTTTTCCGTCACGTATTCTGGTGTCGGGAATTTCATCTATAAAGGCTGAGACAACTAGAGGCTGCAGCACACTGGACATGCAGTCAAGGATCTCAGAGCACACAATGAAGGTACGCGCTCACGTACTCAGCAAAATCACCTCTACATTGGCAAGACACGATATTGACGCTGCAGCACTACGGGCTTTCGATGGCTTCGATCTCGCAGATTCTGAATATCAATCGTTAGCGCCAGTGGATATTCTTTTGGGCAGCGATTATGTGTGGACCGTGTTCACCGGCCAAAAGATGTTCGACAGCCACGGGAACGTCATCGCCATTTCGACAGATCGACAGAGCGAGATCCCGATCTGCACGCACAGTATGTACAGTTTATGCGTGATTATCTTAATTTGGGTCACATGCGAGAACTATCGCCAGAAGACATTGACAAGAAGCCATGCTTTTACTTGCCACATCATCCAGTAATTACACAAAAATTAAGGGTGGTTTTTGACGGATCGTTTAAGGATACTAGCGGAAAGGCCTTGAACGACGCGCTGCACATTGGACCCAGTATTTTGCGGAACTTATTCTCAATTTGTATACGTTTCAGAATGTTTAAGTTCGTCTTTTCTGCAGATATAGTCAAAATGTATCGACAAATCTGGGTGGCTGCCAATCATTGCAGTTACCAGCGCATTGTATGGCCAGAAGATGAAAGCACGCCTATCAAGCACTATGAGCTCTCCACAGTAACATACGGCACGTCTAGCGCACCATTCTTGGCAGTGAGGGTCCTGGATCAGCTTGCTCACGACCATCAACACGAGTTTCCCACTGCAGCTAAAATCTTAAAGGAGGAGTTTTACATGGACGACGTACTCACGGGAGCATACACAGAGGAAGAGCTTATTTGCAAGCGAGATGAATTGATTCAGCTAATGGAACGTGCAGGCATGGAGCTTGGCAAATGGGTCTCCAATTCATCACGCATTTCTGTCGGAACTCTTACTACAACCAATACTCCAGGCAAGGGACTCCCTTCTACAGCAAAAGTTCTTGGCATTCACTGGGATCCAGAAAAAGATAATTTATCGTACAACGTTTGCCTTTCATCGAATCCGGAAAGCAACAAACGACAAGTGCTCTCGGACGTGGCACGCATCTTCGATCCACTGGGTATTCTGTCGCCGGTGGTGGTGCAATTTAAAATTATGTTTCAAGAATTGTGGTTACTCGATCTCGACTGGGATACGGAACTTCCTCCGAAAATTGCGGATTGGTGGAAGAAATGCCGTAACGACCTAAATGTACTCCAGGAACTTCGTCTTCCACGATTTGTTGACAACAAGGAGGATCGCATCGAACTGCATGGATTTTCAGATGCTTCCATTAAGGCATACGCCGCAGTCGTCTACAGCAGATTGGTACAGGCAAATGGCACCGTATCTGTTTCACTCATCGCAGGAAAAACCAGAGTTGCTCCGCTGAAGCAGCAGTCACTACCGCGCCTCGAACTGTGTGGCGCTCTGTTGTTGAGCCGACTGATCGTATCTATCAAGGCTGCTCTACAGCATAAGAACATTGACATACATGCATGGTGCGACTCAACTATAGTTCTGGCTTGGCTTTCACAGCAGCCATCGAAGCTTAAAACATTTGTTGCAAACAGAACGTCAGAAATACTCGATGCTATACCACGCAATGCATGGCATCATGTAAATACAAAGGAAAATCCTGCTGACTGCGCCAGCCGAGGCATGCTCGCTGCAGAACTGCTCAATTTCGACCTGTGGTGGATGGGACCTTCATGGCTGCAAGATCCAGAAAAACTCGCGGTAAAGTTGAGCTCTACAAAATTCTGTTCTTCCCTTTCGGAAAACTATGGCAACGAAGAAGTGAAGACCACCGCATTGACAACTCAGGAAGATGACTCATTTTCACCGCTCGAAGCACTGGTGCAACGCGTCTCGTCCTGGACAAAACTGGTTCGCATTGTAGCCTACGTCTTGCGCTTCATCCAAGGGACAAGGGCCCCTAAATCAGGCATGTTGGCAAGTAGCAAAATGCTGAAATTCGAGGAGATCCAGGCGGCTCGCATTCTTTGCCTACAAACGGCTCAGGAATGTTTCAAAGAGGATCGAATTCTACTGCTGGAGAACAAGCCACTTCGGAGCCGCTCTCAGCTGCTCAAGCTCTCACCGATTGTATGCAAGAATGGCCTCCTACGAGTTGGTGGACGGCTGAGCAATTCTCAATTACCAGCTGATGTCAAACACCCTATACTGCTTCCGAAATCGCACCGCATCACAATACTGATTTTGGAACATGAACATGCATCAAACCTTCACCCAGGCGTCTCTGCTCTCTTTGTTATTATGCGTCAAAAATATTGGATTTTTGGTGCACGTAATCTTATAAGAAATCTGGTCCACAACTGCATAAGATGTTTTCGCCAACGTAATCACACAGAGCACCAATTCATGGCCGATTTACCAGGCATTCGTATCACCGAAGCTCTGCCCTTCCAGCACTCAGGCTGTGACTACGCTGGACCATTTATACTAAAGGAAAGGAGAGGACGCAATCCTCGAAAAACTAAGAGCTACATATGTTTGTTTGTGTGCCTTGTAACATCAGCCATACACCTGGAATTGGCCGCCGACCTGAGCACCGACACCTTCCTGGCCTGTCTTCGTCGATTTATGTCCCTCAGAGGCAAATGCTCCCAGATCTTCAGCGATAACGGAACAAATTTTGTTGGTGCCAAACGGGCACTAGATGAGATGCAGCAACTTCTATCTTCGCAGGAGCATCAACACACCGTAGCCCAATCGCTGGCCAACGATGGAATCAAATGGAGTTTCATACCGCCACATTCGCCACACTGGGGAGGAAAGTGGGAGTCATCCGTGCGTTCCGTCAAACTGCACCTTCGTCGCGTTGTAGGAAAGACGACGTTAACCTTCGAACAAATGCAAACTCTAATTGTTCAGATTAGTGCGGTTGTGAACTCTCGACCGTTATGCTTTACACCAGACACAGACCTCACATACTTGTCGCCAGCCCACTTTCTAATTGGTCGCCCATTCACAACAATCCCGGAAGGCGATCTATCTCATTTGCCAATCAATCGCTTGGACTATTGGCAACACTTGCAAGCAATGTACCAAGGATTTTGGAAGCGCTGGCATCAAGAATATTTAACATCCTTGCAGCAACGTCACAAGTGGAACAACAAGCAACGCAACATCTCAGTTGACAATGTGGTACTTGTCAAGGACTCCAATCTCCCACCAGCAGCTTGGATTCTAGCCCGTGTGTTGGAAGCTCATCCTGGACCAGATGGACTTGTTCGCGCCGTGAAGCTTAAGACATCTACCGGAGAAATGACCCGACCCATCACCAAGCTAGCAGTACTACCTAATTCAGAAACTATGTTTCAGGGCGGCCCGGGATGTTGATGAACGCATTGCAGCCGTTAAAGAATTTCTTAAATTTCGTTTTCTATTTTTGAACACTTAATTTTCCCACATTGGTTTAGTATTTCTGGTCGCGCTGCGTCGCACTTTTGAGATTTTTTAGTGTTAAGAGAAAAGTGTTAAGACAAAAGCAGAACATGATGGACATGTTCGCTGCGTAAAAATAAAAGCTACTATTTAATACAGTCCACTCAAAACCTTGGAAATAAATCATTGGTGTTCCATGAACATCGCAGTGGTTTATTCATCATCATTCACACTTATACTGCTTTTTACGCTCCGCAGGCCAACGCATCAGAACGAGTGAACAGATCAGATCAGTCCTATGTTACCCTGATCAAAAGAATTGGGATGAGCAGCTCAGTAGCATTTGCTGTGCTCTACGTTCCTCAGTCCATTCCGCTATAAATACCACTCCATATCGCCTCGCCTTTGGCCAGCACATGGTAGTCGATGGAGCCAGCTACAAGCTTTTAAGGAAGTTACAGATGTTAGAAGATCGTACGGTACAAGTGAGCAAAGAAGATTCGTTTGACCTCATTAGGCACAAGGCCAAAGATACAATGCACGCCCAACACTCTCGAAATGAAAGAATGTATAATTTACGTAGTCGGGAGGTGTCATTTAGCGTAGGTCAGGAGATATATCGCCGGAACTTCCAGCAAAGCAACTTCGCCAAAGGCTTCAGTGCGAAACTGGCACCAGCTTTTATAAAAAGTCGGATAAGACGGAAGCTGGGAAATTGTTATTACGAGGTTGAAGATTTGCAGGGTAAAGTGATAGGAAAATTTCATGCAAAAGACTTAAAACAATAACTTGCTCTTTTAATATAAACAGGTTCAAGCGAGGATCCCACTTTTGGTGTTGTTCCCCCAAAGTGTGATTTTGGTAGGGGGGAAATTGTAGTGTCGCTTGAAACATCGATTTTGGAGCCACCGAAATTAAAATTTCCCTAGGCGAATGTGGTAGCTTATGCTAGCGCCCCTAGTGGTCATAATCGGCTGTGCAAGGTGGCAACGATCGGGAGTGAGAGTATTGTAGCTACCTATTTATGTTAATTATTTGGAAATGGCGGATGCGGCACTTTCGCTGTTATCAGGTTCTGGTAGGTGAGCCCAGCTACTGGCATGGTCTTTTCTATGCTGGCTCCCACCCGAAGCGGTTACGTTTCTAGTAAAAATCAATTAAATAGCGACTACCTTAAACCGCGCCGAGGTCAACTCACAGTGTTTCTGCCCGATATTCAAAATAAAACAAGATCGAACAATTATAAAGTGGAAAAAAGTGTGGAGCAGTAACTAGATACCAAGTGGAAATAACAAGAGTGCCAATCGCAAATAAGCGGTAAGTCGGCCAGATTTTATTCCAGTAGAATTTGTTGGGCAACCATTTTTTTTATGTGCAATTGCAGAATTGGCACTTAGTGCAATTTTAAATTCGAATTGCCCAGTACATCGCTGGCTAATTAGCAGCTGACTCCAATTAAATAAAGAGATCGCTTCGCCGACTAAAACCAGCAACAAAGCAGCTGGCATGCAGACAGCTGAGCGGGAATTCGCCGCCTTCTAATATGCGCGACTAAACAAAGATAAGAGCGCTCTGCAATTGGGAGACGATTAGTGGGAATTCGCACCTCCGAGAACATCGACGGGACGGGGAAGCTGCGGAAGTTGGTCCGAAACACGTCGGAAAAAAAAATTACCCTTTTTCGTTTTTAATTTGCCTCTATTTTCGTTTCGTAGCAATAAGTTCATAGTGATAGTGCATAATGGCCATACGTGTTATCCGCATACAATAGAATAAGTGTAGTGAAAAGGTCAGAAAAATATTTTTTTTTCCAGTATAATATTCAGTTTTACAGTTTTTTTTCGTCGTTCCTTTTTTTTTTATTTTCGTAAGTGTCTCTCTCTTCCCAGCCACTTATTAATAATCGCCATGTTGATAATGAGAGCCGAAGATAAAAGTGCATAGAGAAGAGAGAGAAGTTCGCTACTGAGAGGGCGAAAAGAAAAAGAAGAAAAAAAAAATTTTATAACGCAGGCCTATATGCCGTTGGGTTCTCTTCCCCTTCTTGCTTGATGTTTTTTTCTTTGATTTTTTTGGTGTTACAGCAATTATAGCCGTCGTCGCATCGCATCAATAAAAGCGCTTTTGGAGATGGATGGCACGTGAGTACGACACACCATTACTTATTTCATTTGTTATGCATACATAAAGGTATCGGAGAGAAGAGAAAGAGAATCCAAGTTCCAGATGAAATGGAACCGTAATTGTACCCCTCACAGTTTTAAAGTCACTATATGTGCATTGTAAGAAAAAGAGCACAATATAAGTATAACTGCAACGTACAAAGTGCAGTTTGACAGTCTCGATTGGAGAGCTGTTTCAATGCGAACAATTTTAACCATTTTTGGCGACGCTTTTATATATTTTGAATTCCTCGCTTTTTATTAAGATAATTTTTTTTATTTTTACTAATGATATTTATAACGTTTAATTTTATTTTTATATTTATATTTTATATTTTTACCTAATGTTATAGCAAACCAGCATTTTTTTTTGCCGACTTACCCATACCCTTGGTCATTATCTGCGTAGATTCTGAATTCGAATATTGTTGAATTTCGAGATTTTAGAGTTTTTGGGTGAGGAAAAATGGAAATCTGTCTTTAATAAATAAGTTTAAATGAATTTTAATATGTTCTAGTTGTTCGTGTTGTGGGGAGCCATGCCTCGCGGTAGTATGGAGCTAGGTTAAGGTGGTGGTTGTTTCTGGGATCATCGGCCACTAATTTGGTCTTGCGGCTATGATGATCATGGTAGGGAGGGCAGTCTGCTGTCGTATCAACATCAGCACAGCATTACAACCACACCTCAGCTGGCGCAAGAATATCATGCCGTGCAATAAATATCAGTGCAATAAGTAGTCAATTTTCCTTTGTTTCCCTATCTTTATTTTTTTTGTCCAGTCGATCTTGAGTTTTGAGTTAAACCAGCACGCGAATTTTTAATGTAATTATGTATGTACAATGCGAGCAGGTAGCACCGTGGTCTTTCTTAACCCCCCCCCACCCGACGACAGTAGAAGCCGGAACAAGCGCGTGCTCCTCTGGTCGCTACACTAACATCAGCTCGTTGTGTCAACATGTATCTACGTTATATGTTACAGTTTAATTATATATATTATAATTATATTTGGCGCCCAACGTGGGGCCCCGAAGCAGCCTTCTGGCTGGCCCCAACCGATAGTCTTCAATTTATCAACTACATCTGATAATATAATTTCAAACACATGATCGTTTTTTTTCTTGTCCTATTAACTGTCTCGAGTTCTATGGAAGTACCTAAAGCTTCAAGTTGCTTTAGTGCCTAGACTTACATGAAGCAGTTGACCCATGCGCTTTATAGAGAGTTTCTGGACGCATTATAGCTTAAATTGGCTATAACTCCGAAATCTATAGTTATAAAGTCATTGGAATCTCTGTGTGATTGTCCGCATAGCAGATGAGGCGTTGTTTAATGGTTATACGTGGCGAAAGAGCTACGGCCATCCCGTTTACCTTGCTGTGTGACACTCATACCCTACCGTTGCTCTTTGGAATTGTGATACTTTCAAATATAAGTTCACTCCCAAGGCAACCTATGTTTTTCCCGCTATCACTGTTGTTTCCTATAGAATATTGGTAGCAGGAGTTAAGTGAGCTACCTTTTGGATACCACTAACCGCTTCAATTTCGTTCTATACTATTTTTGTTTTGTTTTCTCTCGTATTTTCTTCTATTTTGACTAGCACATACAAGATAAGCTGATACAAACCGTTAAAGCCATATGAAAACGATCGCATGGCCCCCATACATTTTTATGAATATTTTTTTTTGTTTTATTTTTTTTGTTTTATTACCGACTAATCTCAGCATTATTAATAATAAATAAACTCAATTACTCGATTCGAGAGAAATGCCTTGTAACCGGAGCCCAGAAAAGTTCATTAATCTGAAAGACCCTGAGACGCTTTGCTATTTGTGTTCGAAAAACATTGTTAATAAAGATACAGCATTGGTGACGAGTTGTGGTCACACCTTCCACCCAGAGTGCTTTAATTCAGCCAATGGTCAAAGAAAACGTTGTCCAGTGTGTAAACAGGCCTTAGAAGTAGGAAGCTCAACGTCCATATCAAATCTTAACACCGCACGTGCATCAACTTCGAATTATAGAGCACCTTCAGTCGCTCAGTCACTTCTTACTAGATCGAAAGCCAAACAAATCGAAGGTGCAACCATGTCTGACCCTGCAAATGATCAGGAGAATGTAGAGGCTTCCACCCCGTCTTCGGCTAACAGAGCTACGAGGGATGTATTGCAAACAGTGTTGGCTGGCACGATCTCAGCTGAAATGGCAAAGCAAACTCTGGCTATGACCTCAGCATTGGCCCAGTTAACCGATAGATTAACACAAGCTATTAGTCTAGGCTTACAAGCTAGTTCGACTGCTTCAGCTAGAGAGGGATCTCCAATCGGAATGGAACAGATGCCAACAGTGACACACGTTGAGCAGCAGAATCTTCAGCAATTGTTGTCCAATTCACAGTCTCATTCAGCTTCTGTTCAAGCAGGGGAATCTGATCGAAGATCCAGTCAGACTCCACTAGCGTTTGAGGTGCGTCCCGACCGCATAAGTCAGATAATGGCAAATTGGAAGTTGCGATTTAACGGGAAGGATTCGATGTCTATAGATAACTTCATTTATAGAGTCGAAGCCTTGACCCATCAAACCCTGAATGGGAATTTTGAATTGGTTGCTCGCCATTCTAGCAACTTATTTGAGGGCAAGGCTAGTGAATAGTACTGGAGATACCACAAAAGTGTATCTCAGATTCGTTGGTATGACTTGTGTTTGGCTCTAAAAGGGCAATTTAAAGATTCTCGCACTGATCGCATAATACGTACTGAAATCGAAGAACGTAAACAGCGTTCCAATGAATCGTTTGACGATTTCTACAGCGTGATCGCCTCCTTGGCAGATAAGCTCACACACCCATTGTCAGAGATGTCTTTATTAGAGACTTTACGGACTTATCTGCTTACTGAGGTTCAGCAAGAAATTCTGTATGAACCGGCAACCACAATTGCTCAATTGCGACATCTTGTGCGAACTCGAGAAATTTTTATGCAAACGGTACACAAACCTTCCGTGGCCATACCGAAGCCAAAATATCGGAATATTAGTGGGGTAGGGCAGCAAACAGACTACGTTTCTGAATCGGAGATTTCAGATAATGAAGAGTTGGATTTGGCTGCCATGGAGGCTTCTTGCTGGAATTGTGAGGCGAAGGGCCACCGTTACCAAGAGTGTTTAGCAGAACGGCGAGTTTTCTGTTTTGGTTGCGGAAAGGCTGACACGTATAAACCTAACTGTCGCCGTTGCAGCTTAAATTCCACAAAAAACTCAGCAGCGCGTGCACCGCAGAGAAGTGCACGCAAACAGTTTGTCTCGAAGGGGACGAATACCGATTAGATGGTACTCAACAATTGTTACATAAACTAATACCTGCCACGTCAAACCACCCTGATTTAAAACCTTTCATTGATCATAATACTCCCTTCCAAAGTATAAATCGTTCCCGATTACGTAGAATCGCCTTTAATCGTAAAAATAGGTCTGAACGCAAGAAGCTATTAGAGACGTTAATTGGGAAACTGCATGATTTACGACCGTATGCTCAAGTCACCTTACTAGGTAAAACAGTTGTTGGATTGTTGGACACGGGAGCTTCGGTGTGCTGCATTGGCGGACAGTTTGCTAAAGACGTGATAGAGTCAACAACATATAAGCGGTTGTCGGCCTCAGTGAAAACGGCAGATGGTAAATCGCAGGACATAATTGGTCGCCTGACTACTGAGGTAGACTATCGAGGCGAATCCCGGAAGATTACCTTCTTACTAGTCCCCTCCTTGTCTGGAGACTTGTATCTAGGTATAGACTTCTGGACGGCATATCAATTGCTTCCAAATTCTCTCTTAATTGAACAGCTTTCTGTTTCGTCTTTGAGCGACCCTTTAAGTAGGTCATTAACTGAACAACAACAGCAATTCCTAGCAAAAACTATGCGCCAGTTTCCTTCGTTCGCTATAAAAGGTTTGGGACGCACTACCTTAATATCGCATTCGATTGATGTGGCGGACGCCAAACCAATTAAGCAGCGACATTATCCCGTTTCACCTGCAATAGAAAAATCGATGTACGACGAGTTGGATCGCATGCTGAGTCTGGGCGTCATCGAAGAATCGAACAGTAGTTGGTCCTCACCAGTCGTGCTAGTGCGCAAGCCTGGCAAAGTTCGATTATGTATTGATAGCAGAAAAGTTAATGACCTTACAGTAAAGGATGCCTACCCCATGCCACTTATTGATGGTATTCTGGCAAGATTACCTAAAGCCGAGTTCATTAAGAGCTTAGATCTTAAAGACGCCTTTTGATAATAATCGCGCGACAAAACAGCCTTTACTGTTCCTGGTAGACCCCTTTACCAGTTTACAGTGATGCCATTTGGGTTAACCAATTCACCTCATACCATGTCAAGGCTCATGGATAAAATTATTCCGGCCAACTTGCGTAATGAAGTTTTCATCCACCTGGATGACCTCTTGATCGTGTCTGACACCTTTGAGCGGCATATGGAAGTATTGGGGATTGTAGCTAACCAATTAAAGATAGCCAATTTGACCATAAATGTGGAAAAAAGTCATTTCTGCCGGAAAGAGGTCAAGTACTTAGGCCACGTAATTGGCAATGGCACCATTACTACCGATCCAGAGAAAATCCTAGCTATTACCGACTTCCCGGTACCTCGATCGATTAAGCAAGTTCGTCGTTTCCTTGGCCTAACTGGATGGTATCATAAATTTATCCAGAACTACGCTGCACTAGCGGCCCCTTTAACTGATACCTTAAAGCAGAAGCGTAGTTTTGTTTGGAGCGAAGAAGCCCAAAAGTCGTTCGAGTTGTTAAAAGAGCATATGAGTACAGCTCCGGTGTTACATAGCCCGAATTTTAACATACCCTTTAGTATACATTGTGATGCAAGTAACACCGGCGTAGGAGCCGTTTTGATGCAAAACACGAAGGATAATGAGGAAGTTCCTGTAGCCTTTATGTCCCGGAAGCTAAATAAATGCCAAAGAAACTACACAGTTACCGAAAAAGAGTGTTTAGCAGCAGTTTTAGCGGTTAAGAAGTTTAGGGCATATATCGAAGGACAAGAGTTTAGCATTATTACAGACCATGCGTCGTTAAAATGGCTAATGACCCAAGCGGATCTCAGTTCCCGGTTAGCTAGATGGTCCTTAAAACTTCAAGGCTTCCCTTTTAAGATTCAGCATCGGAGGGAAGTCAAAACATAGTTCCCGATGCTCTTTCACGTACAAATACAGAAGACCTATCGTCATTAGTTTTGGCCAGTATTGTAGATCTTCAGTCCGAACAGTTTAAGTCGCTTGAGTACGTATCCCTCAAAGACAAAATTGAAGAAAACGCGACCAAAACTCCCGATCTGAAGGTGGTAGACGGTTACATTTATCGACGAGCCGAACACGCTGCCAAAGAAAAAATAGCTGACGATTTGTGTTGGAAGATTTGGATACCCCGAGGATTAGTCGAAGAAGCCTTAAAAGATGCTCATGAAGACCCACTAGCATCCCACTGTGGTATAAATAAAACTTTAGAAAAACTTAGACGGTTTTACTATTGGCCAAGTTTGGTGTCCGACGTAAAAACTTACATAAACAAGTGTCATGTGTGTAAGATCACAAAGTATCCCAATCGCACCCTGCGACCTCCGCTAGGGAACACTGGTCAGTCTGATAGGGTTTTCCAGAAACTTTATGTCGATTTCCTTGGTCCTTATCCCCGAAGTCGTTCTGGTCATATAGGGATATTTATCGTTTTGGACCACTTGTCTAAGTTTCCTTTTCTATAGCCAGTAAAAAAATTTACTGCGGATGTAGTAACACGATATCTGGAAGAAGATGTGTTCCACTGTTTTGGTGTTCCTGAAACAATCGTTTCGGACAATGGGGTGCAGTTCAGGTCAAAGATTTTTAACTCTCTACTGAAGAAATATCACATTGTTCACTGTTGATGAACGCATTGCAGCCGTTAAAGAATTTCTTAAATTTCGTTTTCTATTTTTGAACACTTAATTTTCCCACATTGGTTTAGTATTTCTGGTCGCGCTGCGTCGCACTTTTGAGATTTTTAGTGTTAAGAGAAAAGTGTTAAGACAAAAGCAGAACATGATGGACATGTTCGCTGCGTAAAAATAAAAGCTACTATTTAATACAGTCCACTCAAAACCTTGGAAATAAATCATTGGTGTTCCATGAACATCGCAGTGGTTTATTCATCATCATATTGTTGGTCCTTCAACCGGGATAAGCTTATTGTTTAAAAATGGAAGACTTCAAGCTTGTGAAATCAGCAAGAAGCCGTGGAGCAAATAACCGTGTTATTGGAGAGGCTCAATACCGTTTGGAAGGAGTTTGAGACTCTTAGCGACAAAATGGCCCTTTACGATGAGGAGGAGGGGTATGTTGATCCAGCCATCGACAACGAGACCTACGAAGACAAGTACTTGCGTGCAAACACATTACTACACTCGCTAAAACGCGCTTGTATGCTAAGGGAGAACGAGGGAGGAAACATCGCCAGCGGCAACCATAACGACAGTGAGAGCCCATGGGGATCACAAGCATCTGGATCAGGAAACGAAAACTTTGTTCGTTTTTTACAACAACAACAAGAGCTGAACGAGCGATTGGCGCAACAACAAACCACGTTTTTGAGCGCAAATTCGACAGCAAATAGAGTGCAAAGCGAATTGCCAAAAATACACATCAAGCAGTTCAATGGTGACTACAAGGAATGGCCTGCTTTCATGAACCTCTTCGAAAGTACGATTCACAGCAATCAGCATTTGACAGCCATTCAAAAATTGCACTACTTGAAAACATATGTTATTGGAGAAGCAGCTGATTGATACGAGATATGCCAATAACAGAAGCAGCTTATACTGCTGCGTGGACTTGCCTAACGGAGCGTTAGAACCGACCACGTCACATTGTAAATACTCTGCTGGACACATTTGTGAATTTACCTTCGACATCCAGAGCAGATGTTTCAATTCTACGTAAGGTGACAGATGGAGCAACGGAGATTGTACGCGGATTGGATGCAGCAGGGCAAACTAATAGGGACTGCTGGATTATACATTTCATTCTGGCCAAAATTGACGCTGAAACCCGACGCAAATGGATTGAAGGAAGTCGCGAGCTGGAATCGCCAACTGTAAACGACTTACTCAAGTTCTTAGACCGGCGCTGCGAGGAATTTGAGCTAAGCAAAAGTGAGACTGACACAGACTTCAAGGTTGGTGCACAACAAAACAAAGTCAAGCGATCGTCACACGCTATGGTATCGCTGGAAGAAGGTGCTTGTGTAAAATGTAACTCCAAGGAACACAAGATCTACATTTGTCCGCAGTTTGGTGATTTATCAGTCGAGCAGAGACGAACATTCGTTAAAGCTAAGTAATTGTGCTTTAACTGTCTCAAGCTTGGGCATGTGTCACGAAAGTGTGAATCAAAATTCACATGCAAGTTTTGCCATACTCGTCACCATTCTCTACTACATATAGAAAATTCTACTTCGCAGGCTGCTGCAACCAGGGCACAGCCAAGAAGTGACGAGCAGCGCATCCTCAGCACTCCCGAAGAGGCAACAGTGGCCATCAGCCACATCGCACGTGCGCAAGTTACCCCAAGAGCTGAACCCTCATACAACGGATCAGCAACTGCTACAAAGCCACACGGGCTTCGGAAAAGCGCATTGCCAACAGCTCTAGTGTTCGTTCGAAACGCAAAGGGATCGCACACTATCTGTCGGGTGCTTTTGGACAGTGGCTCGGAACTGTCATACATCTCGGAACGGTGCATACAGGCACTTGGCCTGTCACGTTTTCCGTCACGTATTCTGGTGTCGGGAATTTCATCTATAAAGGCTGAGACAGCTAGAGGCTGCAGCACACTGGACATGCAGTCAAGGATCTCAGAGCACACAATGAAGGTACGCGCTCACGTACTCAGCAAAATCACCTCTACATTGGCAAGACACGATATTGACGCTGCAGCACTACGGGCTTTCGATGGCTTCGATCTCGCAGATTCTGAATATCAATCGTTAGCGCCAGTGGATATTCTTTTGGGCAGCGATTATGTGTGGACCGTGTTCACCGGCCAAAAGATGTTCGACAGCCACGGGAACGTCATCGCCATTTCGACAATTTTTGGATGGGTCATAACTTCAATTACGACCAGCAACTCATCATCTACAACAACAATGCACACGGCTATTGACATTGACGCATCGCTTCGACGCTTTTGGGAGCTGGAGGATGGCAACCAGGAATTTCAGCGGGAACCAGAGGACGATGAAGTTGAGCAACACTTTATGAAGACACACACTCGGGACTCCAAGGGGCGTTACATCGTCGAGCTTCCGTTCAAAGATCCTAATCAACAGTTTTCGGATACACTACAAGGAGCACTCGCAAGATTCAGGGTGTTGAACGTCGCTTGGAGCGAGATCCCGATCTGCACGCACAGTATGTACAGTTTATGCGTGATTATCTTAATTTGGGTCACATGCGAGAACTATCGCCAGAAGACATTGACAAGAAGCCATGCTTTTACTTGCCACATCATCCAGTAATTACACAAAAATTAAGGGTGGTTTTTGACGGATCGTTTAAGGATACTAGCGGAAAGGCCTTGAACGACGCGCTGCACATTGGACCCAGTATTTTGCGGAACTTATTCTCAATTTGTATACGTTTCAGAATGTTTAAGTTCGTCTTTTCTGCAGATATAGTCAAAATGTATCGACAAATCTGGGTGGCTGCCAATCATTGCAGTTACCAGCGCATTGTATGGCCAGAAGATGAAAGCACGCCTATCAAGCACTATGAGCTCTCCACAGTAACATACGGCACGTCTAGCGCACCATTCTTGGCAGTGAGGGTCCTGGATCAGCTTGCTCACGACCATCAACACGAGTTTCCCACTGCAGCTAAAATCTTAAAGGAGGAGTTTTACATGGACGACGTACTCACGGGAGCATACACAGAGGAAGAGCTTATTTGCAAGCGAGATGAATTGATTCAGCTAATGGAACGTGCAGGCATGGAGCTTGGCAAATGGGTCTCCAATTCATCACGCATTTCTGTCGGAACTCTTACTACAACCAATACTCCAGGCAAGGGACTCCCTTCTACAGCAAAAGTTCTTGGCATTCACTGGGATCCAGAAAAAGATAATTTATCGTACAACGTTTGCCTTTCATCGAATCCGGAAAGCAACAAACGACAAGTGCTCTCGGACGTGGCACGCATCTTCGATCCACTGGGTATTCTGTCGCCGGTGGTGGTGCAATTTAAAATTATGTTTCAAGAATTGTGGTTACTCGATCTCGACTGGGATACGGAACTTCCTCCGAAAATTGCGGATTGGTGGAAGAAATGCCGTAACGACCTAAATGTACTCCAGGAACTTCGTCTTCCACGATTTGTTGACAACAAGGAGGATCGCATCGAACTGCATGGATTTTCAGATGCTTCCATTAAGGCATACGCCGCAGTCGTCTACAGCAGATTGGTACAGGCAAATGGCACCGTATCTGTTTCACTCATCGCAGGAAAAACCAGAGTTGCTCCGCTGAAGCAGCAGTCACTACCGCGCCTCGAACTGTGTGGCGCTCTGTTGTTGAGCCGACTGATCGTATCTATCAAGGCTGCTCTACAGCATAAGAACATTGACATACATGCATGGTGCGACTCAACTATAGTTCTGGCTTGGCTTTCACAGCAGCCATCGAAGCTTAAAACATTTGTTGCAAACAGAACGTCAGAAATACTCGATGCTATACCACGCAATGCATGGCATCATGTAAATACAAAGGAAAATCCTGCTGACTGCGCCAGCCGAGGCATGCTCGCTGCAGAACTGCTCAATTTCGACCTGTGGTGGATGGGACCTTCATGGCTGCAAGATCCAGAAAAACTCGCGGTAAAGTTGAGCTCTACAAAATTCTGTTCTTCCCTTTCGGAAAACTATGGCAACGAAGAAGTGAAGACCACCGCATTGACAACTCAGGAAGATGACTCATTTTCACCGCTCGAAGCACTGGTGCAACGCGTCTCGTCCTGGACAAAACTGGTTCGCATTGTAGCCTACGTCTTGCGCTTCATCCAAGGGACAAGGGCCCCTAAATCAGGCATGTTGGCAAGTAGCAAAATGCTGAAATTCGAGGAGATCCAGGCGGCTCGCATTCTTTGCCTACAAACGGCTCAGGAATGTTTCAAAGAGGATCGAATTCTACTGCTGGAGAACAAGCCACTTCGGAGCCGCTCTCAGCTGCTCAAGCTCTCACCGATTGTATGCAAGAATGGCCTCCTACGAGTTGGTGGACGGCTGAGCAATTCTCAATTACCAGCTGATGTCAAACACCCTATACTGCTTCCGAAATCGCACCGCATCACAATACTGATTTTGGAACATGAACATGCATCAAACCTTCACCCAGGCGTCTCTGCTCTCTTTGTTATTATGCGTCAAAAATATTGGATTTTTGGTGCACGTAATCTTATAAGAAATCTGGTCCACAACTGCATAAGATGTTTTCGCCAACGTAATCACACAGAGCACCAATTCATGGCCGATTTACCAGGCATTCGTATCACCGAAGCTCTGCCCTTCCAGCACTCAGGCTGTGACTACGCTGGACCATTTATACTAAAGGAAAGGAGAGGACGCAATCCTCGAAAAACTAAGAGCTACATATTTTTGTTTGTGTGCCTTGTAACATCAGCCATACACCTGGAATTGGCCGCCGACCTGAGCACCGACACCTTCCTGGCCTGTCTTCGTCGATTTATGTCCCTCAGAGGCAAATGCTCCCAGATCTTCAGCGATAACGGAACAAATTTTGTTGGTGCCAAACGGGCACTAGATGAGATGCAGCAACTTCTATCTTCGCAGGAGCATCAACACACCGTAGCCCAATCGCTGGCCAACGATGGAATCAAATGGAGTTTCATACCGCCACATTCGCCACACTGGGGAGGAAAGTGGGAGTCATCCGTGCGTTCCGTCAAACTGCACCTTCGTCGCGTTGTAGGAAAGACGACGTTAACCTTCGAACAAATGCAAACTCTAATTGTTCAGATTAGTGCGGTTGTGAACTCTCGACCGTTATGCTTTACACCAGACACAGACCTCACATACTTGTCGCCAGCCCACTTTCTAATTGGTCGCCCATTCACAACAATCCCGGAAGGCGATCTATCTCATTTGCCAATCAATCGCTTGGACTATTGGCAACACTTGCAAGCAATGTACCAAGGATTTTGGAAGCGCTGGCATCAAGAATATTTAACATCCTTGCAGCAACGTCACAAGTGGAACAACAAGCAACGCAACATCTCAGTTGACAATGTGGTACTTGTCAAGGACTCCAATCTCCCACCAGCAGCTTGGATTCTAGCCCGTGTGTTGGAAGCTCATCCTGGACCAGATGGACTTGTTCGCGCCGTGAAGCTTAAGACATCTACCGGAGAAATGACCCGACCCATCACCAAGCTAGCAGTACTACCTAATTCAGAAACTATGTTTCAGGGCGGCCCGGGATGTTGATGAACGCATTGCAGCCGTTAAAGAATTTCTTAAATTTCGTTTTCTATTTTTGAACACTTAATTTTCCCACATTGGTTTAGTATTTCTGGTCGCGCTGCGTCGCACTTTTGAGATTTTTTAGTGTTAAGAGAAAAGTGTTAAGACAAAAGCAGAACATGATGGACATGTTCGCTGCGTAAAAATAAAAGCTACTATTTAATACAGTCCACTCAAAACCTTGGAAATAAATCATTGGTGTTTCATGAACATCGCAGTGGTTTATTCATCATCATTCACACTTATACTGCTTTTTACGCTCCGCAGGCCAACGCATCAGAACGAGTGAACAGATCAGATCAGTCCTATGTTACCCTGATCAAAAGAATTGGGATGAGCAGCTCAGTAGCATTTGCTGTGCTCTACGTTCCTCAGTCCATTCCGCTATAAATACCACTCCATATCGCCTCGCCTTTGGCCAGCACATGGTAGTCGATGGAGCCAGCTACAAGCTTTTAAGGAAGTTACAGATGTTAGAAGATCGTACGGTACAAGTGAGCAAAGAAGATTCGTTTGACCTCATTAGGCACAAGGCCAAAGACACAATGCACGCCCAACACTCTCGAAATGAAAGGACGTATAATTTACGTAGTCGGGAGGTGTCATTTAGCGTAGGTCAGGAGATATATCGCCGGAACTTTCAGCAAAGCAACTTCGCCAAAGGCTTCAGTGCGAAACTGGCACCAGCTTTTATAAAAAGTCGGATAAGACGGAAGCTGGGAAATTGTTATTACGAGGTTGAAGATTTGCAGGGTAAAGTCATAGGAAAATTTCATGCAAAAGACTTAAAACAATAACTTGCTCTTTTATTATAAACAGGTTCAAGCGAGGATCCCACTTTTGGTGTTGTTCCCCCAAAGTGTGATTTTGGTAGGGGGGAAATTGTAGTGTCGCTTGAAACTTCGATTTGGGAGCCGCCGAAATTAAAATTTCCCTAGGCTAGCTTATGCTAGCGCCCCTAGTGGTCATAATCGGCGGTGCAAGGTGGCAACGATCGGGAGTGAGAGTATTGTAGCTACCTATTTATGTTAATTATTTGGAAATGGCGGATGCGGCACTTTCGCTGTTATCAGGTTCTGGTAGGTGAGCCCAGCTACTGGCATGGTCTTTTCTATGCTGGCTCCCACCCGAAGAGGTTACGTTTCTAGTAAAAATCAATTAAATAGCGAGGTCAACTCACAGTGTTTCTGCCCGATATTTAAAATAAAACAAGATCGAACAATTATAAAGTGGAAAAAAGTGTGGAGCAGTAACTAGATACCAAGTGGAAATAACAAGAGTGCCAATCGCCAATAAGCGAATTGGCACTTAGTGCAATTTTAAATTCGAATTGCCCAGTACATCGCTGGCTAATTAGCAGCTGACTCCAATTAAATAAAGAGATCGCTTCGCCGACTAAAACCAGCAACAAAGCAGCTGGCATGCAGACAGCTGAGCGGGAATTCGCCGCCTTCTAATATGCGCGACTAAACAAAGATAAGAGCGCTCTGCAATTGGGAGACGATTAGTGGGAATTCGCACCTCCGAGAACATCGACGGGACGGGGAAGCTGCGGAAGTTGGTCCGAAACACGTCGGAAAAAAAAATTACCCTTTTTCGTTTTTAATTTGCCTCTATTTTCGTTTCGTAGCAATAAGTTCATAGTGATAGTGCATAATGGCCATACGAGTTATCCGCATACAATAGAATAAGTGTAGTGAAATGGTTAGAAAAATTTTTTTTTTTTGAGCAGTAGAAGATGCCGTTTTACAGTTTTTATCGTCGTTCCTTTTTAATTTCCGTAAGTGTCTCTCTCTTCCCAGCCACTTATTAGTAATCGCCATGTTGGTAATGAGAGCCGAGTTTAAAAGTGCATAGAGAAGAGAGAGAAGTTCGCTACTGAGAGGGCGAAAAGAAAAAGAAGAAAAAAATTTTATAACGCAGGCCTATATGCCGTTGGGTTCTCTTCCCCTTCTTGCTTGATGTGTTTTTTTCTTTGATTTTTTTGGTGTTACAGCAATTATAGCCGAGTCGTCGCATCGCATCGATAAAAGCGCTTTTGGAGATGGATGGCACGTGAGTAAGAAACACCATTACTTATTTCGTTTGTTATGCATACATAAAGGTATCGGAGAGAAGAGAAGGAGAATCCAAGTTCCAGATGAAATGGAACCGTAATTGTACCCCTCACAGTTTTAAAGTCACTATATGTGCATTGTAAGAAAAAGAGCACAATATAAGTATAACTGCAACGTACAAAGTGCAGTTTGACAGTCTCGATTGGAGAGCTGTTTCAATGCGAACAATTTTAACCATTTTGGCGACGCTTTTATATATTTTGAATTCCTCGCTTTTTATTAAGATAATTTTTTTTTATTTTTACTAATGATATTTATAACGTTTAATTTTATTTTTATATTTATATTTTATATTTTTACCTAATGTTATAGCAAACCAGCATTTTTTTTTGATAGCCGACTTACCCATACCCTTGGTCATTATCTGCGTAGATTCTGAATTCGAATATTGTTGAATTTCGAGAGTTTTAGAGTTTTTGGGTTAAGAAAAAATGAAAATCTGTCTATAATAAATAAGTTTAAATGAATTTTAATATGTTCTAGTTGTTCGTGTTGTGGGGAGCCATGCCTCGCGGTAGTATGGAGCTAGGTTAAGGTGGTGGTTGTTTCTGGGATCATCGGCCACTAATTTGGTCTTGCGGCTATGATGATCATGGTAGGGAGGGCAGTCTGCTGTCGTATCAACATCAGCACAGCATTACAACCACACCTCAGCTGGCGCAAGAATATCATGCCGTGCAATAAATATCAGTGCAATAACTAGTCAATTTTCCTTTGTTTCCCTATCTTTATTTTTTTTGTCCAGTCGATCTTGAGTTTTGAGTTAAACCAGCACGCGAATTTTTAATGTAATTATGTATGTACAATGCGAGCAGGTAGCACCGTGGTCTTTCTTAACCCCCCCCACCCGACGACAGTAGAAGCCGGAACAAGCGCGTGCTCCTCTGGTCGCTACACTAACATCAGCTCGTTGTGTCAACATGTATCTACGTTATATGTTACAGTTTAATTATATATATTATAATTATATTTGGCCCAACGTGGGGCCCTGAAGCAGCCTTCTGGCTGGCCCCAACCGATGGTCTTCAATTTATCAACTACATCTGATAATATAATTTCAAACACATGATCGTTTTTTTTTTCTTGTCCTATTAACTGTCTCGAGTTCTATGGAAGTACCTAAAGCTTCAAGTTGCTTTAGTGCCTAGACTTACATGAAGCAGTTGACCCATGCGCTTTATAGAGAGTTTCTGGACGCGTTATAGCTTAAATTGGCTATAACTCCGAAATCTATAGTTATAAAGTCATTGGAATCTCTGTGTGATTGTCCGCATAGCAGATGAGGCGTTGTTTATTGGTTATACGTGGCGAAAGAGCTACGGCCATCCCGTTTACCTTGCTGTGTGACACTCATACCCTACCGTTGCTCTTTGGAATTGTGATACTTTCAAATATAAGTTCACTCCCAAGGCAACCTATGTTTTTCCCGCTATCACTGTTGTTTCCTATAGAATATTGGTAGCAGGAGTTAAGTGAGCTACCTTTTGGATACCACTAACCGCTTCAATTTCGTTCTATACTATTTTTGTTTTGTTTTCTCTCGTATTTTCTTCTATTTTGACTAGCACATACAAGATAAGCTGATACAAACCGTTAAAGCCATAAGAAAACGATCGCATGGCCCCCATACATTTTTATGAATATTTTTTTTGTTTTATTTTTTTTGTTTTATTACCGACTAATCTCAGCATTATTAATAACGAGAAGGAACGTGTGAGTCGCTTCTGGGGACGCGACTCTACTTATACCCGTACTCAGTCAGTAAATACATTTTTGAGATATGATTTTCTAGAATTTTAGAAAAAAAAAAAAATTTTACATTTTGCATTTTTTTGCTACATCTGTTATCTACATCTACATCTACAATGTATATTTTACATCTAAAATGTAGATTATAGATGTACCATTTATATTCTGCATCTCCTCCGCTAGGGGTTGCTCGCGCACTGAACGCGGCAGAGTGTGCGAGCGAGAGAGAGAATGAGTAGGTTTGTCTTGCAGGAGGGGGCGGGGGAAGCAACTGAAAATTAATTTCTTCATTCTGGCTATAATTATGATCCGATCTGATTCATATTCGGCAATCTGGTAGATATGGTCATTCTCTACGATACTGCGTTTTTAGTTTTATCGTATCTTTAAAATTGTGCCTGCCACAGATTTTCGTCCTTTGTGGGGGCGGAAGGGGGGGGCGGGGAAATTTTGAAATACACTTGTAGCAGTGTGATATCACATGAGTCTTGAAACCAAATTTGGTTGCCCTAACTCTTATAGTCTCTGAGAACCAGGCGTCAAACAAGACGGACAGACGGACAGACAGACATGGCTCTATCGACTCGGCTATTGATGCTGATCAAGAATATATATACTTTATGGGGTCGGAAAATTTTCCTTCTCTGTGTTACACACATCCACTTTTACCACAAATCTAATATACCCCTTAACTCTTTTTTGAGTACGGGTATAATAAATAAACTCAATTACTCGATTCGAGAGAAATGCCTTGTAACCGGAGCCCAGAAAAGTTCATTAATCTGAAAGACCCTGAGACGCTTTGCTATTTGTGTTCGAAAAACATTGTTAATAAAGATACAGCATTGGTGACGAGTTGTGGTCACACCTTCCACCCAGAGTGCTTTAATCCAGCCAATGGTCAAAGAAAACGTTGTCCAGTGTGTAAACAGGCCTTAGAAGTAGGAAGCTCAACGTCCATATCAAATCTTAACACCGCACGTGCATCAACTTCGAATTATAGAGCACCTTCAGTCGCTCAGTCACTTCTTACTAGATCGAAAGCCAAACAAATCGAAGGTGCAACCATGTCTGACCCTGCAAATGATCAGGAGAATGTAGAGGCTTCCACCCCGTCTTCGGCTAACAGAGCTACGAGGGATGTATTGCAAACAGTGTTGGCTGGCACGATCTCAGCTGAAATGGCAAAGCAAACTCTGGCTATGACCTCAGCATTGGCCCAGTTAACCGATAGATTAACACAAGCTATTAGTCTAGGCTTACAAGCTAGTTCGACTGCTTCAGCTAGAGAGGGATCTCCAATCGGAATGGAACAGATGCCAACAGTGACACACGTTGAGCAGCAGAATCTTCAGCAATTGTTGTCCAATTCACAGTCTCATTCAGCTTCTGTTCAAGCAGGGGAATCTGATCGAAGATCCAGTCAGACTCCACTAGCGTTTGAGGTGCGTCCCGACCGCATAAGTCAGATAATGGCAAATTGGAAGTTGCGATTTAACGGGAAGGATTCGATGTCTATAGATAACTTCATTTATAGAGTCGAAGCCTTGACCCATCAAACCCTGAATGGGAATTTTGAATTGGTTGCTCGCCATTCTAGCAACTTATTTGAGGGCAAGGCTAGTGAATAGTACTGGAGATACCACAAAAGTGTATCTCAGATTCGTTGGTATGACTTGTGTTTGGCTCTAAAAGGGCAATTTAAAGATTCTCGCACTGATCGCATAATACGTACTGAAATCGAAGAACGTAAACAGCGTTCCAATGAATCGTTTGACGATTTCTACAGCGTGATCGCCTCCTTGGCAGATAAGCTCACACACCCATTGTCAGAGATGTCTTTATTAGAGACTTTACGGACTTATCTGCTTACTGAGGTTCAGGAAGAAATTCTGTATGAACCGGCAACCACAATTGCTCAATTGCGACATCTTGTGCGAACTCGAGAAATTTTTATGCAAACGGTACACAAACCTTCCGTGGCCATACCGAAGCCAAAATATCGGAATATTAGTGCGGTAGGGCAGCAAACAGACTACGTTTCTGAATCGGAGATTTCAGATAATGAAGAGTTGGATTTGGCTGCCATGGAGGCTTCTTGCTGGAATTGTGAGGCGAAGGGCCACCGTTACCAAGAGTGTTTAGCAGAACGGCGAGTTTTCTGTTTTGGTTGCGGAAAGGCTGACACGTATAAGCCTAACTGTCGCCGTTGCAGCTTAAATTCCACAAAAAACTCAACAGCGCGTGCACCGCAGAGTAGTGCACGCAAACAGTTTGTCTCGAAGGCGACAAATACCGATTAGATGGTACTCAACAATTGTTACATAAACTAATACCTGCCACGTCAACCCACCCTGATTTAAGATCCGTCATTGATCATAATACTCCCATCCAAAGTATAATTCGTTCCCGATTACGTAGAATCGCCTTTAATCGTAAAAATATGATTCACCTTACAAGGTAAAACGGTTGTCGGATTATTGGACACGGGAGCTTCGGTGTGCTGCATTGGCGGACAATTTGCTAAAGACGTAATAGAGACAACAACATATAAGCGGTTATCGGCCTCAGTGAAAACGGCAGATGGTAAATCGCAGGACATAATTGGTCGCCTGACTACTGATGTAGACTATCGAGGCGAATCCCGGAAGATTACCTACTTCCTAGTCCCCTCCTTGTCTGGAGACTTGTATCTAGGTATAGACTTCTGGACGGCATATCAATTGCTTCGAAATTCTCTCTTAATTGAACAGCTTTCTGTTTCGTCTTTGAGCAAAAACTATGCGCCAGTTTCCTTCGTTCGCTATAAAAGGTTTGGGACGCACTACCTTAATATCGCATTCGATTGATGTGGCGGACGCCAAACCAATTAAGCAGCGACATTATCCCGTTTCACCTGCAATAGAAAAATCGATGTACGACGAGTTAGATCGTATGCTGAGTCTGGGCGTCATCGAAGAATCGAACAGTAGTTGGTCCTCACCAGTCGTGCTAGTGCGCAAGCCTGGCAAAGTTCGATTATGTATTGATAGCAGAAAAGTTAATGACCTTACAGTAAAGGATGCCTACCCCATGCCACTTATTGATGGTATTCTGGCAAGATTACCCAAAGCCGAGTTCATTACGAGCTTAGATCTTAAAGACGTCTTTTGGCAAATACCTCTTGATATTAAATCGCGCGACAAAACGGCCTTTACTGTTCCTGGTAGACCCCTTTACCAGTTTACAGTGATGCCATTTGGGTTAACCAATTCACCTATACCATGTAGGCTCATGGATAAAATTATTCCAGCCAACTTGCGTAATGAAGTTTTCATACCTGATGACCTCTTGATCTGTCTGACACCTTTGAGCGGCATATGGAAGTATTGGGATTGTAGCTAACCAATTAAAGATAGCCAATTTGACCATAAATGTGGAAAAAGATTTCTGCCGGAAAGAGGTCAAGTATTTAGGCCACGTAATTGGCAATGGCACCATTAGTACCGATCCAGAGAAAATCCTAGCTATTACCGACTTCCCGGTACCTCGATCGATTAAGCAAGTTCGTCGTTTCCTTGGCCTAACTGGATGGTATCATAAATTTATCCAGAACTACGCTGCACTAGCGGCCCCTTTAACTGATACCTTAAAGCAGAAGCGTAGTTTTGTTTGGAGCGAAGAAGCCCAAAAGTCGTTCGAGTTGTTAAAAGAGCATATGAGTACAGCTCCGGTGTTACATAGCCCGAATTTTAACATACCCTTTAGCATACATTGTGATGCAAGTAACACCGGCGTAGGAGCCGTTTTGATGCAAAACACGGAGGATAATGAGGAAGTTCCTGTAGCCTTTATGTCCCGGAAGCTAAATAAATGCCAAAGAAACTACACAGTTACCGAAAAAGAGTGTTTAGCAGCAGTTTTAGCGGTTAAGAAGTTTAGGGCATATATCGAAGGACAAGAGTTTAGCATTATTACAGACCATGCGTCGTTAAAATGGCTAATGACCCAAGCGGATCTCAGTTCCCGGTTAGCTAGATGGTCCTTAAAACTTCAAGGCTTCCCTTTTAAGATTCAGCATCGGAAGGGAAGTCAAAACATAGTTCCCGATGCTCTTTCACGTACAAATACAGAAGACCTATCGTCATTAGTTTTGGCCAGTATTGTAGATCTTCAGTCCGAACAGTTTAAGTCGCTTGAGTACGTATCCCTCAAAGACAAAATTGAAGAAAACGCGACCAAAACTCCCGATCTGAAGGTGGTAGACGGTTACATTTATCGACGAGCCGAACACGCTGCCAAAGAAAAAATAGCTGACGATTTGTGTTGGAAGATTTGGATACCCCGAGGATTAGTCGAAGAAGCCTTAAAAGATGCTCATGAAGACCCACTAGCATCCCACTGTGGTATAAATAAAACTTTAGAAAAACTTAGACGGTTTTACTATTGGCCAAGTTTGGTGTCCGACGTAAAAACTTACATAAACAAGTGTCATGTGTGTAAGATCACAAAGTATCCCAATCGCACCCTGCGACCTCCGCTAGGGAACACTGGACAGTCTGATAGGGTTTTCCAGAAACTTTATGTCGATTTCCTTGGACCTTATCCCCGAAGTCGTTCTGGTCATATAGGGATATTTATCGTTTTGGACCACTTGTCTAAGTTTCCTTTTCTAAAGCCAGTAAAAAAATTTACTGCGGATGTAGTAACACGATATCTGGAAGAAGATGTGTTCCACTGTTTTGGTGTTCCTGAAACAATCGTTTCGGACAATGGGGTGCAGTTCAGGTCAGAGATTTTTAACTCTCTACTGAAGAAATATCACATTGTTCACACTTATACTGCTTTTTACGCTCCGCAGGCCAACGCATCAGAACGAGTGAACAGATCAGTTATAGCTGCAATAAAGTCCTATGTTCGCCCTGATCAAAAGAATTGGGATGAGCAGCTCAGTAGCATTTGCTGTGCTCTACGTTCCTCAGTCCATTCCGCTATAAATACCACTCCATATCGCCTCGCCTTTGGCCAGCACATGGTAGTCGATGGAGCCAGCTACAAGCTTTTAAGGAAGTTACAGATGTTAGAAGATCGTACGGTACAAGTGAGCAAAGAAGATTCGTTTGACCTCATTAGGCACAAGGCCAAAGATACAATGCACGCCCAACACTCTCGAAATGAAAGAACGTATAATTTACGTAGTCGGGAGGTGTCATTTAGCGTAGGTCAGGAGATATATCGCCGGAACTTCCAGCAAAGCAACTTCGCCAAAGGCTTCAGAGCGAAACTGGCACCAGCTTTTATAAAAAGTCGGATAAGACGGAAGCTGGGAAATTGTTATTACGAGGTTGAAGATTTGCAGGGTAAAGTGATAGGAAAATTTCATGCAAAAGACTTAAAACAATAACTTGCTCTTTTAATATAAACAGGTTCAAGCGAGGATCCCACTTTTGGTGTTGTTCCCCCAAAGTGTGATTTTGGTAGGGGGGAAATTGTAGTGTCGCTTGAAACATCGATTTTGGAGCCACCGAAATTAAAATTTCCCTAGGCGAATGTGGTTTTGGCAGCTTGGCCAATGTACGCTCTATATGTCGTTTGGTATAACTCTTTATTTCTTAATAGTTGCTGAAGCTGCTAACTTGTCGAGAGTCCGTTGCTGGAGCTGCCATCTCGTCTCGAGGTTGTTGCTGGCCCTGCCAGAGGGCCGCGATCCGGGTTGCCACAGTACTCCCCCTAGAAAAGTGCCAAATCTTTAGGTTTGATTTTTCTTTGCATATGTCCGCGGCACATTCGACTGCTGATCTTCCGTAGGGCTGGTCTCGTCGTTTGCTATAAATGCTGGCTTAAGCCGGTCGATTGAAATGGCTGTCTCCTTTCCATTAATCCGAATCAGGAAAACCCGGTCTGATGACTTGGATATAATCGGGTATGGTCCCGTGTACGGCGGCTCCAAGGGTTGTTTCACCGCATCAGTTCGGACGAAGACATGTGAGCAATTTTGAATGTTTTTAAGAAGGAAGAGTTTATGTGTGCTGTGATGCGAAGTTGGAGTTGGCTTCACCACCTGCATTCTTTTCCGGAACTGACTGGCAAAGTCGAGTGGGTTCGAAGGCGCGTCTAGGTCGTAAAAGAATTCGTTTGGAAGGCGTAGAGTACAACCATATAACATTTCTGCTGCTGATGCCTTAATGTCCTCCTTGAAGCATGTGCGGAGGCCCAGCATGACGGTCGGAAGCAGCTTGGTCCATGGTGTATCCGGTTGGCACATCAAAGAGGCTTTCATAGACCTGTGCCAACGCTCGATCATGCCATTTGACTGGGGGTGGTATGGCGTCGTGTGAATGTGCTCGCTTCCCAGCATATTGGCCAGTGATTTGAAGAGTGCCGACTCGAATTGAGCTCCTTGATCGGTTGTAATAGTCAATGGGCAGCCGAAACGTGAAATCCAGCGCGTACATAGTGCCTCAGAAATGGTCTCTACAGTCATATCCTTTAATGGCACAGCCTCTGGCCAGCGAGAAAAGCGGTCGATCATTGTCAGGCAATATCTGTATCCGTCAACCAAGGGCATCACGACAATGTCTAGATGTATGTGATCAAACCTTCCATCGGGAACGGTGATCTTTTCCGGGATCACAGCGTTGTGCTTATGAATTTTGGCTCGTTGGCACGGGAGGCAGTTCCTTGACCACTCCAGAACATTTTTGCGCATTGACGGCCACACGTATTTTCGAGAGATTTGTCTTAGTGTTGACCTGCCACTTGGGTGCGACAGTCCGTGTACGTGTGAAAATACATGGAATCGCAAGGACTGGGGAATATATGGCCGAGCTGTTCCTGTTCCCATATCGCAATATAGGATATCATCGTCGACTGGAATCGCTTGTAGATTTAAAGATGTGTCGCCATTTAATATCTCAGACAGCTCGGTGTCCGTTGCCTGGGCAGTTTCAATAGCTTTTGTGTCCAGAGTCGTCGGCATCGTGATGGCGTTAATCCTGGAGAGGGCATCGGCAACCACGTTATCAGTGCCACTCACATGCAAGATTGTAGTTGAGTGTTGGGATATGAACCCCAGCTGTCGCAGCTGTCTCTCTGAAGCTTTTTCTGGTTTCTGGTTGAAGGCGTATATCAGCGGCTTGTCTTAATCACAAAAATCCTGGCCTCCAACATGTGTTTGAAATACCTTATAGCCTCGTAAATCGCTAAAAGCTCTCTATCATAAGTGCTGTACCTTCTTTCAGTAGCGCTGAGTTTTTTGGAGAAGAAACCGAGAGGCTGCCATTTCCCTTTCGTATTTTGTTCCAGTACCGCTCCAATGGCTGTGTCGGAGGCGTCACAAGTGAGACTTAGTTCTGCATTAAGACTGAGATGAGCGAGGGTTGCGGCGTTAGCTATGCTATTTTTGCAATTTTCGAATGCTTTAATCGTGCTTGGCGTCCACTGCACTGGTCGTTTGTCATTTTTCTTCATGTTGCGTGTCAAATCGTTGAGTGGCGCCTGGATCTCTGACGCATGAGGTATGCAGCGACGGTAATAGTTAACTATACCAAGAAAGCGACCTAATTCGCAAATAGTTTGTGGCCGAGTGTACTCAGTGATCGCCTTGACTCGATCCTCTGGGGGTTTAATTCCGTTACCGTTAACTGTGTAACTTAAGAACGTCACTTCACGTTGTGCAAAATGACACTTCTTCTCGTTGATGCAAAGTCCATGCGCTTTTAAGATTTGTAGAATCCTATCCACGTGTTGTCTGTGCTCCTCCACTGAGTTGGACATTATGAGAATGTCGTCAATGTAGCAAAAGACGTATTCAACCGCTTGGAAGATCTGATCCATGAAACGCTGGAACGTTTGTGTCGCATTTTTCAGTCCAAATGGCATTTTTACGAATTCAATTAGCCCGAACGCTGTTTTTTCGATGTCCTCTGGGGCCATCGGTATTTGATAGTATGCTCGTTCGAGGTCTAGTGTAGTGAAAACGCTTTTGCCATATAGTCGGTCGGCAAAATCGTGAATGTGGGGAATCGGGTAACGATCTGGAACGGTGATGGCATTAAGCTTGCGATAGTCGCCGCACGCCCGCCATCCACCACTGCTTTTTGCTACCATGTGCAACGGGCTGGCCCATGGACTTTTGGAGTATCTGCAGATTTTGTTGTCGATTAGTTGATGTATCTGTGCTTTAGCCACAGATAGTTTCTCTCCCATGAGTCGCCTGGGCCGATCTGCTACGGGTGCTCCAGTTGTTGTTACGTAGTGGCGAACTGAAAGTGAATCGGATGCGTTCATGTTGTCGATGTGTAGGTGCTCGCCTTGCTCCGTTTTATCGTCATTTGGCGAAGCAAAATCCTGAGTTAGCGGTAGCAGCTTTAGTTTAACTGTTGATAATATCGGCAGTCTGGGCGGCACTTGCGTGCCCGATCACCGAACGTGATGTGGTAGTAGCAAAGGGTTGCATTGTTGACATCATTATTTGCGCTCGTACCATTTACTGGCTGAGGAACCTTGGGCTTCTTGGCGGCGTGCATGTCGTGTTGTAGCTTATCCACCTTCTGCGTTAGAATGTGCAGAGCAGCAGCAACGTCTTTTAAATTTGGATTGTTGCTACTTACCGCCTCCACGCTGTGCTGCCTTTGCTCAGCGGGCTTGGGTTGAGTCGACATAACACCTATTGAGTCGATAGCGCTGTTTTCGAGCATCTTGTCGGCAATCTTTGCCAGCTTGTCCAGGTCGTTCTCCTCCCAAACCGAAATGAGTGGGCGAATCGACGAAGGTAACTCAGTGAAGAAAAGGTTTCGTATTACGGCTTCGCACCCACTAGCAGGTGCTAAGCGACGCAAGTGAGTCAAGATCTCCGACGGCTTCTTCCCAGTCATGTCGCCACCCCGGAGGAGTCGTCTCATTTTCGAATCCTCTGATTCGCCGAAAGTTTCGAGCAGCCGACGCTTCATTGCGTCGTACTTGTTGTCAGTAGGTGGCCGAGTAATGAGATCTTCGATTGCACGGGCTGCATCTTCCTCCAGTTGTACTGACACCAGGTCAAACTTGTTGTCGTCGCGCACCACATTGTGTAAACTAAGGAGGCGCTCTAGTTGCGCGAACCAAAGTGTCGGATTCGATTTGTTGAATTTTGGGATGACGATTTGAGCTAAGTTTTGAGAATTTGCAGCTGTTGGCTGTGCGTTTACTAGTTGAAGTTGCTGCAGTTGCTCTCTTAACTCGTTTAGTGTGGCCTCCGTGTTCGCCATGTTTGTTGCGTCGTAGAACTTGTCGTCTTCTGCCGGTTTGCTTTTGGTCGAAGAACGCAAAAAATAGTGCTGATTTTGCATTTGCCGTTGTTTTTTAACGTAGGGTCACCACTTTGGCAGCTTGGCCAATGTACGCTCTATATGTCGTTTGGTATAGCTCTTTATTTCTTAATAGTTTATTACAATGTCTTGTCGCGTGTCGTCGTAGTTGCTGAAGCTGTTAACTTGTCGAGAATCCGTTGCTGGAGCTGCCATCTCGTCTCGAGGTTGTTGCTGGCCCTGCCAGAGGGCCGCGATCCGGGTTGCCACATGGTAGCTTATGCTAGCGCCCCTAGTGGTCATAATCGGCGGTGCAAGGTGGCAACGATCGGGAGTGAGAGTATTGTAGCTACCTATTTATGTTAATTATTTGGAAATGGCGGATGCGGCACTTTCGCTGTTATCAGGTTCTGGTAGGTGAGCCCAGCTACTGGCATGGTCTTTTCTATGCTGGCTCCCACCCGAAGCGGTTACGTTTCTAGTAAAAATCAATTAAATTGCGACTACCTTAAACCGCGCCGAGGTCAACTCACAGTGTTTCTGCCCGATATTCAAAATAAAACAAGATCAAACAATTATAAAGTGGAAAAAAGTGTGGAGCAGTAACTAGATACCAAGTGGAAATAACAAGAGTGCCAATCGCAAATAAGCGGTAAGTCGGCCAGATTTTATTCCAGTAGAATTTGTTGGGCAACCATTTTTTTTATATGCAATTGCAGAATTGGCACTTAGTGCAATTTTAAATTCGAATTGCCCAGTACATCGCTGGCTAATTAGCAGCTGACTCCAATTAAATAAAGAGATCGCTTCGCCGACTAAAACCAGCAACAAAGCAGCTGGCATGCAGACAGCTGAGCGGGAATTCGCCGCCTTCTAATATGCGCGACTAAACAAAGATAAGAGCGCTCTGCAATTGGGAGACGATTAGTGGGAATTCGCACCTCCGAGAACATCGACGGGACGGGGAAGCTGCGGAAGTTGGTCCGAAACACGTCGGAAAAAAAATTACCCTTTTCGTTTTTTAATTTGCCTCTATTTTCGTTTCGTAGCAATAAGTTCATAGTGATAGTGCATAATGGCCATACGAGTTATCCGCATACAATAGAATAAGTGTAGTGAAAAGGTCAGAAAAATATTTTTTTTTCCAGTATAATATGCAGTTTTACAGTTTTTTTTCGTCGTTCCTTTTTTTTTTATTTTCGTAAGTGTCTCTCTCTTCCCAGCCACTTAGTAATAATCGCCATGTTGATAATGAGAGCCGAAGATAAAAGTGCATAGAGAAGAGAGAGAAGTTCGCTACTGAGAGGGCGAAAAGAAAAAGAAGAAAAAAAAATTTTATAACGCAGGCCTATATGCCGTTGGGTTCTCTTCCCCTTCTTGCTTGATGTGTTTTTTTCTTTGATTTTTTTGGTGTTACAGCAATTATAGCCGTCGTCGCATCGCATCAATAAAAGCGCTTTTGGAGATGGATGGCACGTGAGTACGACACACCATTACTTATTTCATTTGTTATGCATACATAAAGGTATCGGAGAGAAGAGAAAGAGAATCCAAGTTCCAGATGAAATGGAACCGTAATTGTACCCCTCACAGTTTTAAAGTCACTATATGTGCATTGTAAGAAAAAGAGCACAATATAAGTATAACTGCAACGTACAAAGTGCAGTTTGACAGTCTCGATTGGAGAGCTGTTTCAATGCGAACAATTTTAACCATTTTGGCGACGCTTTTATATATTTTGAATTCCTCGTTTTTTATTAAGATAATTTTTTTTATTTTTACTAATGAAATTTATAACGCTTAATTTTATTTTTATATTTATATTTTATATTTTTACCTAATGTTATAGCAAACCAGCATTTTTTTTATAGCCGACTTACCCATACCCTTGGTCATTATCTGCGTAGATTCTGAATTCGAATATTGTTGAATTTCGAGAGTTTTAGAGTTTTTGGGTTAAGAAAAAATGAAAATCTGTCTATAATAAATAAGTTTAAATGAATTTTAATATGTTCTAGTTGTTCGTGTTGTGGGGAGCCATGCCTCGCGGTAGTATGGAGCTAGGTTAAGGTGGTGGTTGTTTCTGGGATCATCGGCCACTAATTTGGTCTTGCGGCTATGATGATCATGGTAGGGAGGGCAGTCTGCTGTCGTATCAACATCAGCACAGCATTACAACCACACCTCAGCTGGCGCAAGAATATCATGCCGTGCAATAAATATCAGTGCAATAAGTAGTCAATTTTCCTTTGTTTCCCTATCTTTATTTTTTTTGTCCAGTCGATCTTGAGTTTTGAGTTAAACCAGCACGCGAATTTTTAATGTAATTATGTATGTACAATGCGAGCAGGTAGCACCGTGGTCTTTCTTAACCCCCCCCACCCGACGACAGTAGAAGCCGGAACAAGCGCGTGCTCCTCTGGTCGCTACACTAACATCAGCTCGTTGTGTCAACATGTATCTACGTTATATGTTACAACATTGTAGATGTAGATGTAGATAACAGATGTAGGAAAAAAAATGTAAAATGTAAAATATTTTTTTTAATTCTAAAATTCTAAAAAATTATGCTCAAAAATGTATATACTGACGGAGTACGGGTATAAGTAGAGTCGCGTCCCCAGAAGCGACTCACACGTTCCTTCTCGTGTTTATATTCCTTTCATACATATGTTCAATGGCTGGTATGTTGGGAAAATCTTAGTAATTTAATTCAATTAATATTCGGATTTCACTACGTATGTTTACACTAATATTGTAATCAATATTATAATCTTCAATATCAATTTAATCAATATTGTTCTCAACATCGGAGGTTTGCTCAAATGGGTCTATATCGTATACCGAATCATTTAGTCGGAAGTTTTGGTTCAATGCTATCTGAATTTTTTTCATCATTCTCATTTTTGTCAAATCTATGGTTTAAGCTCCTTAAGAGGTTCATCACTTTTAGCGGTATCAGCAGAATCGGTAGGCCTAGGTTGATCTAAATCTATGTCGGCTGCAACATTCACATTAGGCACACTGATTTTCCGATTACTTAATTTGAAACTTAAATTTTTCAATTTATTATCTTCGTGATTGTAATGTTTATAGAATGACAATTTGAACATATATTTCTTCAAGAAAGGTCGACCCAACAGCAAGTCTTCTGACATATATTCGTCTGGCATAATATAAAACAAAATCATATTCTCGTTCTCTTTCGTAGTGACCCGACGTGTTTTTGTTTTGCGCTCCACATTTTCCTTTTATCTTGCGTAAACAGCCGGTGTTTTGAAATTTAAATTAACTTTAATATTAACTAACATTAAAATCAATCTTTACCGCGGGTGCATGCCTAATAATTGTGTAAAAACACAACTTATTTAGTTAATTTTGTGCGTCGGTTATTCGTGTGTTTGTGTTGTGGCTTTTCGTAAGTCGCCCTATCATTACGCTTAGCCGCTGTTTGTCGTAGTTATTGCCGTCTATCACTCTCTCTCCATTAACGCTATCTTTTAATTGTGCTATTTGTTTTCAACTTTTTTTCTCGAAAAAAATTAAAAGTCTTATGATAATGGATTTTGCTGTCTTCTGTGCCAAAAAAACCTGCAAGACGCAGATCACCCATGACCAGCCCAATATCCCTTGCTGGCTTTGCAAAAGCGTAGTGCACGTCAAATGTATAGGGATCTCGGGCCATGTAGGAGATGTCATTTTCCAAAACAACGGGCTGCATTATAGTTGTGAGGAATGCCGTGCTGCGGAAAACGACATGCGTTCGCTCATGCTGGTTGTGTCTCCGAGGCGCAAGAAGTCTACTCCGCGGGACTTGCAAGTGCCCACTACCTCATGTCCGTCGGCATCCGAAAACCTTAATCCTACCACTCCTTTAGTACGGCAGCTGATTACGTTTGCTACTCCAAGGGCAACGATCGCTGCTGGTGATACAGATTCGGGAGCCGATATCGTCACTTCGGAGAGTATGCAGTTAGAAATGTCTGTAGCGTCGTTTCCGTCGAGTCCGCACCCAACTTAACTTTCCCATCAGTTTCGCTCCCACCAGCTAATAGATGTCCAGGACCACCGGATACTGGCATCACTACTAGCTACTGGTACTAGCCCTGTGCCAAAACCACTGGTTGGAGTCCCACCAAAGTGACAAGTTTTTGTCTCGCGGCTAGCCCCTGACCTTACATCAAATGATGTAACCGCTTTTATACAAAGCAAAATAAAATCCATCGGCTTAAAGGTGGAAAAATTTAACTTTTCTTACGCCAGGGAGATATCTTCCTTTAAGATAATCCTTTAGAATCCTTTAGACACCATTTGTTCCGCCAAGTTTTGGCCGGAGTATTTGGTCGTTAAAGAGTTTAAGGCTAAGAAAAAGAATAGGCCCCCATAACTCTTCCTAGTGGTCAGACCAGTGCTCCATCTTTACAGTTATCTTCCACCTCAACTTCTACCCATCCAAAAAACTAATTTCCTCTTTTTTAGTTACCTACTAGAATGCTAGAGGCTTGCATAGTAAGCTCAGCCCTCTTTTTCTTGAGAGTCTCGCATTCTTGTCCCACGTTATTGTGTTTACCTGTGCGTAAAACTGACTCTCCCCGGCTTTTCCATTCTCATTACTTGCTCGTATACTCCACCTTCCTCGGATATCTTTATATACGAGCATCACCTGTCCACTTAAAAACACTTTCTTCCTCGCTATCAGATAAGGACCTTATGATAGTTCTTGATTATTTCAATTTGCCAGGTAATGTTTGGTCTTCGGTAAATGAGTCTAATAATCTTGTGCCCATGTACCGACATGACTTTATCGACGGCTGGCTAGACCCTTTTCCTGTCTCAAGTCAACCATGTAAAAAAAATTTCTTGGGTAATCGATCTTGATCTGTGCTTTGTCTCGGATCCGACCATTGCGTTGCTGACCCGAGACCTTCCGCTCAATAAACCTGAAGACTCCTACCATCCTATATTCGAAGTGTTGGTCAATAGTGTCTGTATTGGATCGAATGGGTATGCTATCTGAACGTGTTCGCTGCTTTCGTAAAGCCGAGTTTACAAAGCTTAATAACCTCATTAGAGATTTTGATTGGTCCACTCTGTACTTGCGCACTGACGTTATGAAAGTCACAAACATTTACAATGTACTTGAAACATTTTTTGATTCTTGTGTCCCACTTTCCTGTCCAGTTAGATCTGGGAAGACTTATTGGTTTACCGAAGAGTTATCCGGTCTAAAAAACTTAAAATCAAGACTTTTTAAAAAACTTCGTGAAGTTGGTTCTCCCTCTTCTCTCTCTCGCTATGTAATAGGGCGGTCAAATTTCTCCGTTCTTAACGCTCAATGCTATAAAAATTACCTATACCTAAACTTAAAATCAAGACTTTTTAAAAAACTTCGTGAAGTTGGTTCTCCCTCTTCTCTCTCTCGCTATGTAATAGGGCGGTCAAATTTCTCCGTTCTTAACGCTCAATGCTATAAAAATTACCTATCTCGATGCAGGATACGATTTTCACAGGACCCCAAACAGTTTTAAAGCTTCCTAAATAGTGAGATTAGTAAGCGTAGAACGTCCGCACATCCATCCTCGCTATCATTTCTCAATATGTCAGCAAACAATGATCAGGCAATTGCCGATCTTTTCGCCAAATTTTTCCAAAGAACCTATTCTCATAAAACCTTGTTAAAGCTCGCTGATTCATGATCTTCGACTAGTTAAGCCGGTGTTTTCACCAGGTCCGGCCGGAGTACCCGGATGTGTACTCAGGTACTGTGCCGACGCTCTGTGTTGACCCCTGCATAAACTATTCACCCTATCCATTAACTCTTCTTGCTTTCCCCTAATCTGGAAGAAATCTTTTATTATTACGCTCCACAAGAAAGGTAGCAAGTCTGATGTAAATAATTATAGAGGTTATCCGCTATTCCTAAAATGTTTGGAACAATTAACCCCGCATTTGCAACATCTCTGCAAATCACTTATATCTCCGTCTCAGCACGGATTTATAATGCGGCGATCAAAATCACAAATTTATTAGAGGTTACCTCTTTTATCATTAACGGCTTCCAAGGTAACTTGCAGACGGATGTCATTTACACTAATTTTTGTAAAGAATTCGATTCTATAAACCATTCCCTTCCTGCACACAAACTTTACCTTTTAGGGTTTCCACCTAATCTTTTGAGATGGAGTTCTAGCTACCTCCGTTCTAGCTTCCTCCGTCTTAAAGAGTCCTCTTCAAAAACTCCTTCTCTTCACCAGTTATGGTTACTTCTGGAGTACCACAGGGCAGCCATCTGGCCATCTTCAGTATTAACAAACTCTCGAGTAGAGTTGGGTTGCTCGTGAGTGAGTGAACAAAAAAAACTGTTTTTGTTCAGTTGCTCACTTGCTTACTTGTTCACTCAGTTGCTCACTTGTTTACTCAGCTGTTCAGTTGTTCCCTGTTCAAGATTAGTCTGCGATACACAAGACAAAATTACTTTCCAGATCTTGCCATTGGCCTTTTGGTCGGCCAAATGCTCAAAATGATCCCACATCAAACTTAATCTGCGTTTTAGATACAAATTCTGTTCACTTATTTAACGGTTCCTAGTAAATTCGTTTTGCTAGACTTGGGAAACCCCTTTGGTTCACCACAGAGGTGTCCAGTCTAAAAAACTTAAAATCAAGACTTTATAAAAAACTTCAAGAATTTTGTTCTTCCTTCTCTCTCTCGCTATGTAATATCTTGATCAAATTTCTCTGTTCTTAATGCGTAATGCTATAAGAATTATCTAGTTCGTTGCAGGATATAATTTTCACAGGAGCCCCAAGAGTAGCAGTAAGCAGTAAGCGTAGAACGACGCACTTCCACCCTCGCTATTTTTTCTTAATACGACGGTAATTACCGATTTTTTTCCCAGTTTTTCGAAACCACCTACTCAAAGAACAGGTACTCGGGTCAGTCGGGTCCATACAGTTTACCAAGGTCAAACGGCATTTTCAGCCCCTCACTGCGTCATGATATTCGACTAGCTAATCAGCTGCTTTCACCACGTCTTAAGGGATTCCCCGGCTGTTTCTCAGGTACTGTGCCAAGGCTTTGTGTAGACCCCTGCTCAAACTATTCGCCCTATCCATTAATTCTTCATGTTTCCCCACTACCTGGAAGACATTTTTTTTCATTCCTCTCCATTATAAATGTAACAAGTCTGATGTAAAAAATAAGTACTATGCGGCAAGCCCCCTGCACTCTCGTTCGCTCAAGCGCCAACCCCCTCTTGTGTAGGTCTTCTTCTTCTTTCGCTAACTTACAGACACAACCCTCTCATATTTTTTCCTTCCCCTAACGCACACCCCCTCTCCACATTCTCATAAACAATATCCGATATTTTAATTCCTGTGCCTCTTCTTCTTTCCCTATTTCACGGTTTTGAAAACGGAAAAGTCTTGCGTTTTATGAATGCGGGAGAGCCTGACTTTTCTTTTTGCATCAGAATTGGGCCCATCATGTTCGGAAAATGTGTTCTTTTTTTTTAAATACCTTCAATTCCTTAAATTACTAAAAATTACTGCAGCCTGAAATTCTAATGCTTCTCATTGGGAGCTAGGAACTGAGTTTAGAAATTAAGAAAAATAGAAATTTTAGATTCTTAGAAATCTTTGTATATTCCGATTCTGGTAGACGCTTTTCACGTTTTTTTGTCCCTTATACCTTATTATGTAAATTGACCCGACCTAATGTACATATATACTGTAATATTCAAGCCAATAGCTATTTTCGCCATTATTTTAGCAGCTATTGCTTTCGCACTGTGATCTTTCTCTTACAAGTGGCGGCCGAGCAGGGACTTTATAGGATTTTGAAGGAAAATTTCAAGAAAACCGATATCAGGGACTTCGTGGATTAAAGACCAACTGCCAGCAAAAGGAAAATTGAATAGACAAGCTAAGCTCAACAATAATTCCGGGCGCGAAAACAATCGCGAAAGTATTCGCAGTGCCGATCCTAAAGGCGCCGTTTAACAGTGACTCAGTGCCAAAACCGACAGAAAAACCACCATGGAATATCACGACGAAAAACAGCCAGCGGAGGCATACCCTGCGGGACACTTTTCCACTCCAGGGTTCAGCACCGGCTGGATCCACAAACTCCGTCGGGACGATCTAGCAGTCCTCGCCGAAGATTTCGGATTCGGCAGCGAAGAAACGGTCGCACTAGTCGCCGGGGCACTCGCGCAAGAAGCCTGGGTTCGCCTAGGAGAGTTCGAGAGACACTATGCCAAACCAGCCTCATGTTCACGCTCCAAGTCACCACTGCCTGGACCATCCGACTGTCACCAAATGGATCCCATGGCGGGACGCCTCCGAAAGTGGGGAATCTAGTTTGACGGCCAAGATGACCCTCTATCATTCATTGAACTACTCGAAGAACGCGCGCTCTCGTATGGGGTGTACACCAACCAGCTGCCGCGGGCCATGGCTGAACTCCGCACAGACCGTGCCAGTCGTTGGTTCCGCACCAACCGCGTACAAAGTTCCGCATGGGAAAATTTCCGCCAGGAATTCTTAACGTTCGTCTTGCCACCACGGTATTTTGAACAATGGGAAGACCAGATCCGAGCCCGCAAGCAAGCGGTAGGGGAATTGTTCAAAGATTACCTTATCGAGATACGTCTACTCATCCACCACGCCGGATACGACGCAGCCAAGGAACTGACCAGGATCTACAACAACGCCCTGCCAGCATACCACATGTACGTGCGCCGACACGAACTACAAAGCTTAGCAGAGCTCACACTGTTGGCCACCGAGTTCGAGAGCATCCGAGAGCGGACCATCCCGACCACCCCCGCGGAACACGCCAAGATACGCAAGGCAGGCTACAGAGCAGAGGATCGACGACTCGCACCGGATGCCATTTCAGAGACCCCATTGGGAGTCGGCAGACACACCAGGGAGACCGCCAGCTCATATAAACAGTACAACGAATACCGATGTAGCACCTCGCATGATCACGACCCCCATCGCCAAACCACGCGCAGCCTGTCGCCTCTCGGTGTGGAGAAGCGGGGCATGCGTCATACGACTGTCAAAATCCTTCGATCCTATTCTGCTGGGAATGTGGCGAACGCGGCACACGGACCGTCGATTGCTGCCGCCAGAACACGTCGGGAAACGACATGCGTCCTCGACTGACACGGGATCAGCCGGGAACGACGTCTGCCCCGACCCACGAATAAAACCCCCGCTACACATGAACGAGAACCGGATAGTTTCAATGGTAACCATAGGAGGACAAGCAACGGAAGCGGTGGATGGTGGCGTCGACACAGGGGCATCCCTAAGCTTTATCAGTGCAAATATAGCCCGTCAACTAGACAACAACACCAACCTGCAAGATGCATGCATACGCATACGCCTGGCCGACGGCTCGGTCAGAGAGATCACACAGATTCTACTGGCGCTCATCAGGTTGGATCAAAGAGAAGTTCGAATACCCCTCCTTGTGCCACCAAACATGTTAGATCAAGTTATCGTCGGCATGGACTTCCTATGCGCCATTGAAACAACGATCCAGTGCGGTACCACTTCTACAATCACGAGATTAGTGCCCCACACCACCTATCCACGCTGTTCCGACCAACAGCGTACAAGGCAACGAACCCCGACACCAGAAACCGAAGCCAACGGCAGACGTCATACGTCCGCAACCTATCCCAACAATTTCGGCACCCACCAGCGCCAACATGACACTCATACAAACCCCAGCGAACACACGACCACGACCTACCATAACGAATAAAACAACCAAGATCGCCACGAGGAACACGACACCCAGCCCAGCCCCAGCAAAGGCAAAGTGCCGGCCCACAACGAAGAACACGAATCCGAAGCCAACACCAAGAAACAGCAACTAAGCAACCGGGAAAACGAGTCCCACGGTCACTACGTAGCAACCGCATCATAGGCCAACCACAGGGGACACATACCCCAAAGAAACTACGAGAATCTCACCAACGAGACAAGCACTAACGCACTGGCACCCGGCGCTCGACACAGGAAGCCCAGGTCCAAGAGCAGCAACAGAGCACGTAAGTACCATCTCCTCCGAGGAGAAAGTGAACACAGAAACACCCTCAGAAAGGACAATCAGCCCTGCACAAGCCCTGAACAGCCAACAAGACAACAACATCGACACTGACAACTGCAGCAACAGATCGACAGCCCAGCAACAAGGGAAGCCTGACCCCACACTGGTCGGGGCCCATAATTCAACTGATATCCACAGAGCCCCTCAACCCGGGCCGGAGCTCAGGACGATGACCCCCACGATACACCGACCGCCGCCCTGTCGTACCCACGGTCGATGCCACACAGATCTTCGCCAACCCATTGGAGTACCTTCCGCGTATCGACGTGACTCCTAGCCCCATGCACCGAGCCATGCCTAGTGGTTTTTTCTCGACTACGAAGAGCTAATCTACGCATAAATTCGGAAAATTGCACTTTGTTTCAAAGCCGGATCAAATATCTGGGTCACTCGATCAGCGAAGAAGGCATCCATACCGACCCCGACAAAATTGCCGCCGTCAAAGAGCTCAGGCCTCCTGAAAGAACTTCGTCAATGCATCCTAGTACCTGAGATTTGTACCAAACTTCGCGACAGTCGTCCAACCGATGTCCTGTCTACTCAAGAAGAGAAATCCATGGACCGAATCACAACAGGCTGCTTTTGACCTACTGAAGAAACTTCTCACGACCGCCCCCGTCCTTACGTGCCCCGAATTCAACGTCAAGTTCTCGTTGCAAACAGATGCGAGCAACCTAGAAGTTGGCACTGTTCTCACCCAAGAAATCGAAAGCAAAGAACGAGTCATAGCATATGTCAGCCTACGACGAAACCAGGCGGAAAAAACTACTCCGCTACGGAAAAGTAGTGCCTGGCGGGCATTTGGGCCATTCGAAAACTACGCTGTTACCTGGAAGGATACCGATACCGGTAGAGTGGCGAGATGGGCCCTCGAACTTCAGAAATACCAATATGATGTGCATTATCGAGCGGGCAAACCGAACGTAGTGGCAGATGCACTATCCAGGCAACCATTAGGATCACTCGCACGAATCGAAGATGAGAAGACAATCTGCCCCTGGCGCCAGCGCAGGATACAACAAGTCCAGGACGAGCCTCAGAAATTCTATTCTCATAAAACCTTGTTAAAGCTCGCTGATTCATGATCTTCGACTAGTTAAGCCGGTGTTTTCACCAGGTCCGGCCGGAGTACCCGGATGTGTACTCAGGTACTGTGCCGACGCTCTGTGTTGACCCCTGCATAAACTATTCACCCTATCCATTAACTCTTCTTGCTTTCCCTAATCTGAAAGAAATCTTTTATTATTACGCTCCACAAGAAAGGTAGCAAGTCTGATGTAAATAATTATAGAGGTTATCCGCTATTCCTAAAATGTTTGGAACAATTAACCCCGCATTTGCAACATCTCTGCAAATCACTTATATCTCCGTCTCAGCACGGATTTATAATGCGGCGATCAAAATCACAAATTTATTAGAGGTTACCTCTTTTATCATTAACGGCTTCCAAGGTAACTTGCAGACGGATGTCATTTACACTAATTTTTGTAAAAGAATTCGATTCTGTAAACCATTCCCTTCCTGCACACAAACTTTACCTTTTAGGGTTTCCACCTAATCTTTTGAGATGGAGTTCTAGCTACCTCCGTTCTAGCTTCCTCCGTCTTAAAGAGTCCTCTTCAAAAACTCCTTCTCTTCACCAGTTATGGTTACTTCTGGAGTACCACAGGGCAGCCATCTGGCCATCTTCAGTATTAACAAACTCTCGAGTAGAGTTGGGTTGCTCGTGAGTGAGTGAACAAAAAAAACTGTTTTTGTTCAGTTGCTCACTTGCTTACTTGTTCACTCAGTTGCTCACTTGTTTACTCAGCTGTTCAGTTGTTCCCTGTTCAATATTAGTCTGCGATACACAAGACAAAATTACTTTCCAGATCTTGCCATTGGCCTTTTGGTCGGCCAAATGCTCAAAATGATCCCACATCAAACTTAATCTGCGTTTTAGATACAAATTCTGTTCACTTATTTAACGGTTCCTAGTAAATTCGTTTTGCTAGACTTGGGAAACCCTTTGGTTCACCAAAGAGGTGTCCAGTCTAAAAACTTAAAATCAAGACTTTATAAAAAACTTCAAGAATTTTGTTCTTCCTTCTCTCTCTCTCGCTATGTAATATCTTGATCAAATTTCTCTGTTCTTAATGCGTAATGCTATAAGAATTATCTAGTTCGTTGCAGGATATAATTTTCACAGGAGCCCCAAGAGTAGCAGTAAGCAGTAAGCGTAGAACGACGCACTTCCACCCTCGCTATTTTTTCTTAATACGACGGTAATTACCGATTTTTTTCCCAGTTTTTCGAAACCACCTACTCAAAGAACAGGTACTCGGGACAGTCGGGTCCATACAGTTTACCAAGGTCAAACGGCATTTTCAGCCCCTCACTGCGTCATGATATTCGACTAGCTAATCAGCTGCTTTCACCACGTCTTAAGGGATTCCCCGGCTGTTTCTCAGGTACTGTGCCAAGGCTTTGTGTAGACCCCTGCTCAAACTATTCGCCCTATCCATTAATTCTTCATGTTTCCCCACTACCTGGAAGACATTTTTTTTATAAATGTAACAAGTCTGATGTAAAAAATAAGTACTATGCGGCAAGCCCCCTGCACTCTCGTTCGCTCAAGCGCCAACCCCCTCTTGTGTAGGTCTTCTTCTTTCTTTGCTAACTTACAGACACAACCCTCTCATATTTTTTCCTTCCCCTAACGCACACCCCCTCTCCACATTCTCATAAACAATATCCGATATTTTAATTCCTGTGCCTCTTCTTCTTTCCCTATTTCACGGTTTTGAAAACGGAAAAGTCTTGCGTTTTATGAATGCGGGAGAGCCTGACTTTTCTTTTTGCATCAGAATTGGGCCCATCATGTTCGGAAAATGTGTTCTTTTTTTTTAAATACCTTCAATTCCTTAAATTACTAAAAATTACTGCAGCCTGAAATTCTAATGCTTCTCATTGGGAGCTAGGAACTGAGTTTAGAAATTAAGAAAAATAGAAATTTTAGATTCTTAGAAATCTTTGTATATTCCGATTCTGGTAGACGCTTTTCACGTTTTTTTGTCCCTTATACCTTATTATGTAAATTGACCCGACCTAATGTAATATTCCAAGCCAATAGCTATTTTCGCCATTATTTTAGCAGCTATTGCTTTCGCACTGTGATCTTTCTCTTACAAGTGGCGGCCGAGCAGGGACTTTATAGGATTTTGAAGGAAAATTTCAAGAAAACCGATATCAGGGACTTCGTGGATTAAAGACCAACTGCCAGCAAAAGGAAAATTGAATAGACAAGCTAAGCTCAACAATAATTCCGGGCGCGAAAACAATCGCGAAAGTATACGCAGTGCCGATCCTAAAGGCGCCGTTTAACAGTGACTCAGTGCCAAAGTCGACAGAAAAACCACCATGGAATATCACGACGAAAAACAGCCAGCGGAGGCATACCCTGCGGGACACTTTTCCACTCCAGGGTTCAGCACCGGCTGGATCCACAAACTCCGTCGGGACGATCTAGCAGTCCTCGCCGAAGATTTCGGATTCGGCAGCGAAGAAACGGTCGCACTAGTCGCCGGGGCACTCGCGCAAGAAGCCTGGGTTCGCCTAGGAGAGTTCGAGAGACACTATGCCAAACCAGCCTCATGTTCACGCTCCAAGTCACCACTGCCTGGACCATCCGACTGTCACCAAATGGATCCCATGGCGGGACGCCTCCGAAAGTGGGGGAATCTAGTTTGACGGCCAAGATGACCCTCTTGCGTTCATTGAACTACTCGAAGAACGCGCGCTCTCGTCGAGAGTAGACACCAACCAGCTGCCGCGGGCCATGGCTGAACTCCTCACAGACCGCGCCAGTCATTAGTTCCGCACCAGCCGTCTACATGGGAAAATTTTCGCCTGGAATTCTTAACGTTCTTTTTGCCACCATGGTATTTTGAACAATTGGAAGACCAGATCCGAGCCCGCAAGCAAGCGGTAGGGGGAATTGTTCAAAGATTACCTTATCGAGATACGTCTACTCATCCACCACGCCGGATACGACGCAGCCAAGGAACTGACCAGGATCTACAACAACGCCCTGCCAGCATACCACATGTACGTGCGCCGACACGAACTACAAAGCTTAGCAGAGCTCACACTGTTGGCCACCGAGTTCGAGAGCATCCGAGAGCGGACCATCCCGACCACCCCCGCGGAACACGCCAAGATACGCAAGGCAGGCTACAGAGCAGAGGATCGACGACTCGCACCGGATGCCATTTCAGAGACCCCATTGGGAGTCGGCAGACACACCAGGGAGACCGCCAGCTCATATAAACAGTACAACGAATACCGATGTAGCACCTCGCATGATCACGACCCCCATCGCCAAACCACGCGCAGCCTGTCGCCTCTCGGTGTGGAGAAGCGGGGCATGCGTCATACGACTGTCAAAATCCTTCGATCCTATTCTGCTGGGAATGTGGCGAACGCGGCACACGGACCGTCGATTGCTGCCGCCAGAACACGTCGGGAAACGACATGCGTCCTCGACTGACACGGGATCAGCCGGGAACGACGTCTGCCCCGACCCACGAATAAATCCCCGCTACACATGAACGAGAACCGGATAGTTTCAATGGTAACCATAGGAGGACAAGCAACGGAAGCGGTGGATGGTGGCGTCGACACAGGGGCATCCCTAAGCTTTATCAGTGCAAATATAGCCCGTCAACTAGACAACAACACCAACCTGCAAGATGCATGCATACGCATACGCCTGGCCGACGGCTCGGTCAGAGAGATCACACAGATTCTACTGGCGCTCATCAGGCTGGATCAAAGAGAAGTTCGAATACCCCTCCTTGTGCCACCAAACATGTTAGATCAAGTTATCGTCGGCATGGACTTCCTATGCGCCATTGAAACAACGATCCAGTGCGGTACCACTTCTACAATCACGAGATTAGTGCCCCACACCACCTATCCACGCCGTTCCGACCAACAGCGTACAAGGCAACGAACCCCGACACCAGAAACCGAAGCCAACGGCAGACGTCATACGTCCGCAACCTATCCCAACAATTTCGGCACCCACCAGCGCCAACATGACACTCATACAAACCCCAGCGAACACACGACCACGACCTACCATAACGAATAAAACAACCAAGATCGCCACGAGGAACACGACACCCAGCCCAGCCCCAGCAAAGGCAAAGTGCCGGCCCACAACGAAGAACACGAATCCGAAGCCAACACCAAGAAACAGCAACTAAGCAACCGGGAAAACGAGTCCCACGGTCACTACGTAGCAACCGCATCATAGGCCAACCACAGGGGACACATACCCCAAAGAAACTACGAGAATCTCACCAACGAGACAAGCACTAACGCACTGGCACCCGGCGCTCGACACAGGAAGCCCAGGTCCAAGAGCAGCAACAGAGCACGTAAGTACCATCTCCTCCGAGGAGAAAGTGAACACAGAAACACCCTCAGAAAGGACAATCAGCCCTGCACAAGCCCTGAACAGCCAACAAGACAACAACATCGACACTGACAACTGCAGCAACAGATCGACAGCCCAGCAACAAGGGAAGCCTGACCCCACACTGGTCGGGGCCCATAATTCAACTGATATCCACAGAGCCCCTCAACGCGGGCCGGAGCTCAGGACGATGACCCCACGATACACCGACCGCCGCCCTGTCGTACCCACGGTCGATGCCACACAGATCTTCGCCAACCCATTGGAGTACCTTCCGCGTATCGACGTGACTCCTAGCCCCATGCACCGAGCCATGCCTAGTGGTTTTTTCTCGACTACGAAGAGCTAATCTACGCATAAATTCGGAAAATTGCACTTTGTTTCAAAGCCGGATCAAATATCTGGGTCACTCGATCAGCGAAGAAGGCATCCATACCGACCCCGACAAAATTGCCGCCGTCAAAGAGCTCAGGCCTCCTGAAAGAACTTCGTCAATGCATCCTAGTACCTGAGATTTGTACCAAACTTCGCGACAGTCGTCCAACCGATGTCCTGTCTACTCAAGAAGAGAAATCCATGGACCGAAGCACAACAGGCTGCCTTTGACCTACTGAAGAAACTTCTCACGACCGCCCCCATCCTTGCGTGCCCTGATTTCAACGTCAAGTTCTCACTGCAAACAGATGCGAGCAATCTAGGAGTTGGCGCAGTTCTCACCCAAGAAGTCGAAGGCAAAGAACGAGTCATAGCATATGTCAGCCGACGATTGAACCAGGCGGAAAAAAACTACTCCGCTACCGACAAGGAGTGCCTGGCGGTCATTTGGGCCATTCGAAAACTACGATGTTACCTTGAAGGATACCGATACCGGTAGAGTGGCGAGATGGGCCCTCGAACTTCAGAAATACCAATATGATGTGCATTATCGAGCGGGCAAACCGAACGTAGTGGCAGATGCACTATCCAGGCAACCATTAGGATCACTCGCACGAATCGAAGATGAGAAGACAATCTGCCCCTGGCGCCAGCGCAGGATACAACAAGTCCAGGACGAGCCTCAGAAATTCTATTCTCATAAAACCTTGTTAAAGCTCGCTGATTCATGATCTTCGACTAGTTGAGCCGGTGTTTTCACCAGGTCCGGCCGGAGTACCCGGATGTGTACTCAGGTACTGTGCCGACGCTCTGTGTTGACCCCTGCATAAACTATTCACCCTATCCACTAACTCTTCTTGCTTTCCCCTAATCTGGAAGAAATCTTTTATTATTACGCTCCACAAGAAAGGTAGCAAGTCTGATGTAAATAATTATAGAGGTTATCCGCTATTCCTAAAATGTTTGGAACAATTAACCCCGCATTTGCAACATCTCTGCAAATCACTTATATCTCCTTCTCAGCACGGATTTATAATGCGGCGATCAAAATCACAAATTTATTAGAGGTTACCTCTTTTATCATTAACGGCTTCCAAGGTAACTTGCAGACGGATGTCATTTACACTAATTTTTGTAAAGAATTCGATTCTAGAAACCATTCCCTTCCTGCACACAAACTTTACCTTTTAGGGTTTCCACCTAATCTTTTGAGATGGAGTTCTAGCTACCTCCGTTCTAGCTTCCTCCGTCTTAAAGAGTCCTCTTCAAAAACTCCTTCTCTTCACCAGTTATGGTTACTTCTGGAGTACCACAGGGCAGCCATCTGGCCATCTTCAGTCTACTCTCGAGTAGAGTTGGGTTGCTCGTGAGTGAGTGAACAAAAAAAACTCTTTTTGTTCAGTTGCTCACTTGCTTACTTGTTCACTCAGTTGCTCACTTGTTTACTCAGCTGTTCAGTTGTTCCCTGTTCAAGATTAGTCTGCGATACACAAGACAAAATTACTTTCCAGATCTTGCCATTGGCCTTTTGGTCGGCCAAATGCTCAAAATGATCCCACATCAAACTTAATCTGCGTTTTAGATACAAATTCTGTTCACTTATTTAACGGTTCCTAGTAAATTCGTTTTGCTAGACTTGGGAAACCCCTTTGGTTCACCAAAGAGGTGTCCAGTCTAAAAAACTTAAAATCAAGACTTTATAAAAAACTTCAAGAATTTTGTTCTTCCTTCTCTCTCTCGCTATGTAATATCTTGATCAAATTTCTCTGTTCTTAATGCGTAATGCTATAAGAATTATCTAGTTCGTTGCAGGATATAATTTTCACAGGAGCCCCAAGAGTAGCAGTAAGCAGTAAGCGTAGAACGACGCACTTCCACCCTCGCTATTTTTCTTAATACGACGGTAATTACCGATTTTTTCCCAGTTTTTCGAAACCACCTACTCAAAGAACAGGTACTCGGGACAGTCGGGTCCATACAGTTTACCAAGGTCAAACGGCATTTTCAGCCCCTCACTGCGTCATGATATTCGACTAGCTAATCAGCTGCTTTCACCACGTCTTAAGGGATTCCCCGGCTGTTTCTCAGGTACTGTGCCAAGGCTTTGTGTAGACCCCTGCTCAAACTATTCGCCCTATCCATTAATTCTTCATGTTTCCCCACTACCTGGAAGACATTTTTTTTCATTCCTCTCCATTATAAATGTAACAAGTCTGATGTAAAAAATAAGTACTATGCGGCAAGCCCCCTGCACTCTCGTTCGCTCAAGCGCCAACCCCCTCTTGTGTAGGTCTCTTCTTCTTTCGCTAACTTACAGACACAACCCTCTCATATTTTTTCCTTCCCCTAACGCACACCCCTCTCCACATTCTCATAAACAATATCCGATATTTTAATTCCTGTGCCTCTTCTTCTTTCCCTATTTCACGGTTTTGAAAACGGAAAAGTCTTGCGTTTTACGAATGCGGGAGAGCCTGACTTTTCTTTTTGCATCAGAATTGGGCCCATCATGTTCGGAAAATGTGTTCTTTTTTTTTAAATACCTTCAATTCCTTAAATTACTAAAAATTACTGCAGCCTGAAATTCTAATGCTTCTCATTGGGAGCTAGGAACTGAGTTTAGAAATTAAGAAAAATAGAAATTTTAGATTCTTAGAAATCTTTGTATATTCCGATTCTGGTAGACGCTTTTCACGTTTTTTTTGTCCCTTATACCTTATTATGTAAATTGACCCGACCTAATGTACATATATACTGTAATATTCCAAGCCAATAGCTATTTTCGCCATTATTTTAGCAGCTATTGCTTTCGCACTGTGATCTTTCTCTTACAAGTGGCGGCCGAGCAGGGACTTTATAGGATTTTGAAGGAAAATTTCAAGAAAACCGATATCAGGGACTTCGTGGATTAAAGACCAACTGCCAGCAAAAGGAAAAATTGAATAGACAAGCTAAGCTCAACAATAATTCCGGGCGCGAAAACAATCGCGAAAGTATACGCAGTGCCGATCCTAAAGGCGCCGTTTAACAGTGACTCAGTGCCAAAGTCGACAGAAAAACCACCATGGAATATCACGACGAAAAACAGCCAGCGGAGGCATACCCTGCGGGACACTTTTCCACCCAGGGTTCAGCACCGGCTGGATCCACAAACTCCGTCGGGACGATCTAGCAGTCCTCGCCGAAGATTTCGGATTCGGCAGCGAAGAAACGGTCGCACTAGTCGCCGGGGCACTCGCGCAAGAAGCCTGGGTTCGCCTAGGAGAGTTCGAGAGACACTATGCCAAACCAGCCTCATGTTCACGCTCCAAGTCACCACTGCCTGGACCATCCGACTGTCACCAAATGGATCCCATGGCGGGACGCCTCCGAAAGTGGGGAATCTAGTTTGACGGCCAAGATGACCCTCTATCATTCATTGAACTACTCGAAGAACGCGCGCTCTCGTATGGGGTGTACACCAACCAGCTGCCGCGGGCCATGGCTGAACTCCGCACAGACCGTGCCAGTCGTTGGTTCCGCACCAACCGCGTACAAAGTTCCGCATGGGAAAATTTCCGCCAGGAATTCTTAACGTTCGTCTTGCCACCACGGTATTTTGAACAATGGGAAGACCAGATCCGAGCCCGCAAGCAAGCGGTAGGGGAATTGTTCAAAGATTACCTTATCGAGATACGTCTACTCATCCACCACGCCGGATCACGCCGACGCAGCCAAGGAACTGACCAGGATCTACAACAACGCCCTGCCAGCATACCACATGTACGTGCGCCGACACGAACTACAAAGCTTAGCAGAGCTCACACTGTTGGCCACCGAGTTCGAGAGCATCCGAGAGCGGACCATCCCGACCACCCCCGCGGAACACGCCAAGATACGCAAGGCAGGCTACAGAGCAGAGGATCGACGACTCGCACCGGATGCCATTTCAGAGACCCCATTGGGAGTCGGCAGACACACCAGGGAGACCGCCAGCTCATATAAACAGTACAACGAATACCGATGTAGCACCTCGCATGATCACGACCCCCATCGCCAAACCACGCGCAGCCTGTCGCCTCTCGGTGTGGAGAAGCGGGGCATGCGTCATACGACTGTCAAAATCCTTCGATCCTATTCTGCTGGGAATGTGGCGAACGCGGCACACGGACCGTCGATTGCTGCCGCCAGAACACGTCGGGAAAAGACATGCGTCCTCGACTGACACGGGATCAGCCGGGAACGACGTCTGCCCCGACCCACGAATAAATCCCCGCTACACATGAACGAGAACCGGATAGTTTCAATGGTAACCATAGGAGGACAAGCAACGGAAGCGGTGGATGGTGGCGTCGACACAGGGGCATCCCTAAGCTTTATCAGTGCAAATATAGCCCGTCAACTAGACAACAACACCAACCTGCAAGATGCATGCATACGCATACGCCTGGCCGACGGCTCGGTCAGAGAGATCACACAGATTCTACTGGCGCTCATCAGGCTGGATCAAAGAGAAGTTCGAATACCCTCCTTGTGCCACCAAACATGTTAGATCAAGTTATCGTCGGCATGGACTTCCTATGCGCCATTGAAACAACGATCCAGTGCGGTACCACTTCTACAATCACGAGATTAGTGCCCCACACCACCTATCCACGCCGTTCCGACCAACAGCGTACAAGGCAACGAACCCCGACACCAGAAACCGAAGCCAACGGCAGACGTCATACGTCCGCAACCTATCCCAACAATTTCGGCACCCACCAGCGCCAACATGACACTCATACAAACCCCAGCGAACACACGACCACGACCTACCATAACGAATAAAACAACCAAGATCGCCACGAGGAACACGACACCCAGCCCAGCCCCAGCAAGGCAAAGTGCCGGCCCACAACGAAGAACACGAATCCGAAGCCAACAACAAGAAACAGCAACTAAGCAACCGGGAAAACGAGTCCCACGGTCACTACGTAGCAACCGCATCATAGGCCAACCACAGGGGACACATACCCCAAAGAAACTACGAGAATCTCACCAACGAGACAAGCACTAACGCACTGGCACCCGGCGCTCGACACAGGAAGCCCAGGTCCAAGAGCAGCAACAGAGCACGTAAGTACCATCTCCTCCGAGGAGAAAGTGAACACAGAAACACCCTCAGAAAGGACAATCAGCCCTGCACAAGCCCTGAACAGCCAACAAGACAACAACATCGACACTGACAACTGCAGCAACAGATCGACAGCCCAGCAACAAGGGAAGCCTGACCCCACACTGGTCGGGGCCCATAATTCAACTGATATCCACAGAGCCCCTCAACGCGGGCCGGAGCTCAGGACGATGACCCCACGATACACCGACCGCCGCCCTGTCGTACCCACGGTCGATGCCACAGATCTTCGCCAACCCATTGGAGTACCTTCCGCGTATCGACGTGACTCCTAGCCCCATGCACCGAGCCATGCCTAGTGGTTTTTTCTCGACTACGAAGAGCTAATCTACGCATAAATTCGGAAAATTGCACTTTGTTTCAAAGCCGGATCAAATATCTGGGTCACTCGATCAGCGAAGAAGGCATCCATACCGACCCCGACAAAATTGCCGCCGTCAAAGAGCTCAGGCCTCCTGAAAGAACTTCGTCAATGCATCCTAGTACCTGAGATTTGTACCAAACTTCGCGACAGTCGTCCAACCGATGTCCTGTCTACTCAAGAAGAGAAATCCATGGACCGAAGCACAACAGGCTGCCTTTGACCTACTGAAGAAACTTCTCACGACCGCCCCCATCCTTGCGTGCCCCGATTTCAACGTCAAGTTCTCACTGCAAACAGATGCGAGCAATCTAGGAGTTGGCGCAGTTCTCACCAAAGAAGTCGAAGGCAAAGAACGAGTCATAGCATATGTCAGCCGACGATTGAACCAGGCGGAAAAAAACTACTCCGCTACCGACAAGGAGTGCCTGGCGGTCATTTGGGCCATTCGAAAACTACGATGTTACCTGGAAGGATACCGATACCGGTAGAGTGGCGAGATGGGCCCTCGAACTTCAGAAATACCAATATGATGTGCATTATCGAGCGGGCAAACCGAACGTAGTGGCAGATGCACTATCCAGGCAACCATTAGGATCACTCGCACGAATCGAAGATGAGAAGACAATCTGCCCCTGGCGCCAGCGCAGGATACAACAAGTCCAGGACGAGCCTCAGAAATTCTATTCTCATAAAACCTTGTTAAAGCTCGCTGATTCATGATCTTCGACTAGTTAAGCCGGTGTTTTCACCAGGTCCGGCCGGAGTACCCGGATGTGTACTCAGGTACTGTGCCGACGCTCTGTGTTGACCCCTGCATAAACTATTCACCCTATCCATTAACTCTTCTTGCTTTCCCTAATCTGGAAGAAATCTTTTATTATTACGCTCCACAAGAAAGGTAGCAAGTCTGATGTAAATAATTATAGAGGTTATCCGCTATTCCTAAAATGTTTGGAACAATTAACCCCGCATTTGCAACATCTCTGCAAATCACTTATATCTCCGTCTCAGCACGGATTTATAATGCGGCGATCAAAATCACAAATTTATTAGAGGTTACCTCTTTTATCATTAACGGCTTCCAAGGTAACTTGCAGACGGATGTCATTTACACTAATTTTTGTAAAGAATTCGATTCTGTAAACCATTCCCTTCCTGCACACAAACTTTACCTTTTAGGGTTTCCACCTAATCTTTTGAGATGGAGTTCTAGCTACCTCCGTTCTAGCTTCCTCCGTCAAAACTCCTCAAAAACTCCTTCTCTTCACCAGTTATGGTTACTTCTGGAGTACCACAGGGCAGCCATCTGGCCATCTTCAGTCTACTCTCGAGTAGAGTTGGGTTGCTCGTGAGTGAGTGAACAAAAAAAACTCTTTTTGTTCAGTTGCTCACTTGCTTACTTGTTCACTCAGTTGCTCACTTGTTTACTCAGCTGTTCAGTTGTTCCCTGTTCAAGATTAGTCTGCGATACACAAGACAAAATTACTTTCCAGATCTTGCCATTGGCCTTTTGGTCGGCCAAATGCTCAAAATGATCCCACATCAAACTTAATCTGCGTTTTAGATACAAATTCTGTTCAATTATTTAACGGTTCCTAGTAAATTCGTTTTGCTAGACTTGGGAAACCCCTTTGGTTCACCAAAGAGGTGTCCAGTCTAAAAAACTTAAAATCAAGACTTTATAAAAAACTTCAAGAATTTTGTTCTTCCTTCTCTCTCTCTCGCTATGTAATATCTTGATCAAATTTCTCTGTTCTTAATGCGTAATGCTATAAGAATTATCTAGTTCGTTGCAGGATATAATTTTCACAGGAGCCCCAAGAGTAGCAGTAAGCAGTAAGCGTAGAACGACGCACTTCCACCCTCGCTATTTTTTCTTAATACGACGGTAATTACCGATTTTTTCCCAGTTTTTCGAAACCACCTACTCAAAGAACAGGTACTCGGGACAGTCGGGTCCATACAGTTTACCAAGGTCAAACGGCATTTTCAGCCCCTCACTGCGTCATGATATTCGACTAGCTAATCAGCTGCTTTCACCACGTCTTAAGGGATTCCCGGCTGTTTCTCAGGTACTGTGCCAAGGCTTTGTGTAGACCCCTGCTCAAACTATTCGCCCTATCCATTAATTCTTCATGTTTCCCCACTACCTGGAAGACATTTTTTTTCATTCCTCTCCATTATAAATGTAACAAGTCTGATGTAAAAAATAAGTACTATGCGGCAAGCCCCCTGCACTCTCGTTCGCTCAAGCGCCAACCCCCTCTTGTGTAGGTCTTCTTCTTCTTTCGCTAACTTACAGACACAACCCTCTCATATTTTTTCCTTCCCCTAACGCACACCCCCTCTCCACATTCTCATAAACAATATCCGATATTTTAATTCCTGTGCCTCTTCTTCTTTCCCTATTTCACGGTTTTGAAAACGGAAAAGTCTTGCGTTTTATGAATGCGGGAGAGCCTGACTTTTCTTTTTGCATCAGAATTGGGCCCATCATGTTCGGAAAATGTGTTCTTTTTTTTTAAATACCTTCAATTCCTTAAATTACTAAAAATTACTGCAGCCTGAAATTCTAATGCTTCTCATTGGGAGCTAGGAACTGAGTTTAGAAATTAAGAAAAATAGAAATTTTAGATTCTTAGAAATCTTTGTATATTCCGATTCTGGTAGACGCTTTTCACGTTTTTTTGTCCCTTATACCTTATTATGTAAATTGACCCGACCTAATGTACATATATACTGTAATATTCCAAGCCAATAGCTATTTTCGCCATTATTTTAGCAGCTATTGCTTTCGCACTGTGATCTTTCTCTTACAAGTGGCGGCCGAGCAGGGACTTTATAGGATTTTGAAGGAAAATTTCAAGAAAACCGATATCAGGGACTTCGTGGATTAAAGACCAACTGCCAGCAAAAGGAAAATTGAATAGACAAGCTAAGCTCAACAATAATTCCGGGCGCGAAAACAATCGCGAAAGTATACGCAGTGCCGATCCTAAAGGCGCCGTTTAACAGTGACTCAGTGCCAAAATCGACAGAAAAACCACCATGGAATATCACGACGAAAAACAGCCAGCGGAGGCATACCCTGCGGGACACTTTTCCACTCCAGGGTTCAGCACCGGCTGGATCCACAAACTCCGTCGGGACGATCTAGCAGTCCTCGCCGAAGATTTCGGATTCGGCAGCGAAGAAACGGTCGCACTAGTCGCCGGGGCACTCGCGCAAGAAGCCTGGGTTCGCCTAGAGAGTTCGAGAGACACTATGCCAAACCAGCCTCATGTTCACGCTCCAAGTCACCACTGCCTGGACCATCCGACTGTCACCAAATGGATCCCATGGCGGGACGCCTCCGAAAGTGGGGAATCTAGTTTGACGGCCAAGATGACCCTCTATCATTCATTGAACTACTCGAAGAACGCGCGCTCTCGTATGGGGTGTACACCAACCAGCTGCCGCGGGCCATGGCTGAACTCCGCACAGACCGTGCCAGTCGTTGGTTCCGCACCAACCGCGTACAAAGTTCCGCATGGGAAAATTTCCGCCAGGAATTCTTAACGTTCGTCTTGCCACCACGGTATTTTGAACAATGGGAAGACCAGATCCGAGCCCGCAAGCAAGCGGTAGGGGAATTGTTCAAAGATTACCTTATCGAGATACGTCTACTCATCCACCACGCCGGATACGACGCAGCCAAGGAACTGACCAGGATCTACAACAACGCCCTGCCAGCATACCACATGTACGCCGACACGAACTACAAAGCTTAGCAGAGCTCACACTGTTGGCCACCGAGTTCGAGAGCATCCGAGAGCGGACCATCCCGACCACCCCGCGGAACACGCCAAGATACGCAAGGCAGGCTACAGAGCAGAGGATCGACGACTCGCACCGGATGCCATTTCAGAGACCCCATTGGGAGTCGGCAGACACACCAGGGAGACCGCCAGCTCATATAAACAGTACAACGAATACCGATGTAGCACCTCGCATGATCACGACCCCCATCGCCAAACCACGCGCAGCCTGTCGCCTCTCGGTGTGGAGAAGCGGGGCATGCGTCATACGACTGTCAAAATCCTTCGATCCTATTCTGCTGGGAATGTGGCGAACGCGGCACACGGACCGTCGATTGCTGCCGCCAGAACACGTCGGGAAACGACATGCGTCCTCGACTGACACGGGATCAGCCGGGAACGACGTCTGCCCCGACCCACGAATAAAACCCCCGCTACACATGAACGAGAACCGGATAGTTTCAATGGTAACCATAGGAGGACAAGCAACGGAAGCGGTGGATGGTGGCGTCGACACAGGGGCATCCCTAAGCTTTATCAGTGCAAATATAGCCCGTCAACTAGACAACAACACCAACCTGCAAGATGCATGCATACGCATACGCCTGGCCGACGGCTCGGTCAGAGAGATCACACAGATTCTACTGGCGCTCATCAGGCTGGATCAAAGAGAAGTTCGAATACCCCTCCTTGTGCCACCAAACATGTTAGATCAAGTTATCGTCGGCATGGACTTCCTATGCGCCATTGGAACAACGATCCAGTGCGGTACCACTTCTACAATCACGAGATTAGTGCCCCACACCACCTATCCACGCCGTTCCGACCAACAGCGTACAAGGCAACGAACGCCGACACCAGAAACCGAAGCCAACGGCAGACGTCATACGTCCGCAACCTATCCCAACAATTTCGGCACCCACCAGCGCCAACATGACACTCATACAAACCCCAGCGAACACACGACCACGACCTACCATAACGAATAAAACAACCAAGATCGCCACGAGGAACACGACACCCAGCCCAGCCCCAGCAAAGGCAAAGTGCCGGCCCACAACGAAGAACACGAATCCGAAGCCAACACCAAGAAACAGCAACTAAGCAACCGGGAAAACGAGTCCCACGGTCACTACGTAGCAACCGCATCATAGGCCAACCACAGGGGACACATACCCCAAAGAAACTACGAGAATCTCACCAACGAGACAAGCACTAACGCACTGGCACCCGGCGCTCGACACAGGAAGCCCAGGTCCAAGAGCAGCAACAGAGCACGTAAGTACCATCTCCTCCGAGGAGAAAGTGAACACAGAAACACCCTCAGAAAGGACAATCAGAAACACCCTCAGAAAGGACAATCAGCCCTGCACAAGCCCTGAACAGCCAACAAGACAACAACATCGACACTGACAACTGCAGCAACAGATCGACAGCCCAGCAACAAGGGAAGCCTGACCCCACACTGGTCGGGGCCCATAATTCAACTGATATCCACAGAGCCCTCAACGCGGGCCGGAGCTCAGGACGATGACCCCACGATACACCGACCGCCGCCCTGTCGTACCCACGGTCGATGCCACACAGATCTTCGCCAACCCATTGGAGTACCTTCCGCGTATCGACGTGACTCTAGCCCCATGCACCGAGCCATGCCTAGTGGTTTTTCTCGACTACGAAGAGCTAATCTACGCATAAATTCGGAAAATTGCACTTTGTTTCAAAGCCGGATCAAATATCTGGGTCACTCGATCAGCGAAGAAGGCATCCATACCGACCCCGACAAAATTGCCGCCGTCAAAGAGCTCAGGCCTCCTGAAAGAACTTCGTCAATGCATCCTAGTACCTGAGATTTGTACCAAACTTCGCGACAGTCGTCCAACCGATGTCCTGTCTACTCAAGAAGAGAAATCCATGGACCGAAGCACAACAGGCTGCCTTTGACCTACTGAAGAAACTTCTCACGACCGCCCCCATCCTTGCGTGCCCCGATTTCAACGTCAAGTTCTCACTGCAAACAGATGCGAGCAATCTAGGAGTTGGCGCAGTTCTCACCCAAGAAGTCGAAGGCAAAGAACGAGTCATAGCATATGTCAGCCGACGATTGAACCAGGCGGAAAAAAACTACTCCGCTACCGACAAGGAGTGCCTGGCGGTCATTTGGGCCATTCGAAAACTACGATGTTACCTTGAAGGATACCGATACCGGTAGAGTGGCGAGATGGGCCCTCGAACTTCAGAAATACCAATATGATGTGCATTATCGAGCGGGCAAACCGAACGTAGTGGCAGATGCACTATCCAGGCAACCATTAGGATCACTCGCATGAATCGAAGATAAGAAGACAATCTGCCCCTGGCGCCATCGCAGGATACAACAAGTCCAGGACGAGCCTCAGAAATTCTATTCTCATAAAACCTTGTTAAAGCTCGCTGATTCATGATCTTCGACTAGTTGAGCCGGTGTTTTCACCAGGTCCGGCCGGAGTACCCGGATGTGTACTGCATAAACTATTCACCCTATCCATTAACTCTTCTTGCTTTCCCCTAATCTGGAAGAAATCTTTTATTATTAAGTTCCACAAGAAAGGTAGCAAGTCTGATGTAAATAATTATAGAGGTTATCCGCTATTCCTAAAATGTTTGGAACAATTAACCCCGCATTTGCAACATCTCTGCAAATCACTTATATCTCCGTCTCAGCACGGATTTATAATGCGGCGATCAAAATCACAAATTTATTAGAGGTTACCTCTTTTATCATTAACGGCTTCCAAGGTAACTTGCAGACGGATGTCATTTACACTAATTTTTGTAAAGAATTCGATTCTGTAAACCATTCCCTTCCTGCACACAAACTTTACCTTTTAGGGTTTCCACCTAATCTTTTGAGATGGAGTTCTAGCTACCTCCGTTCTAGCTTCCTCCGTCTTAAAGAGTCCTCTTCAAAAACTCCTTCTCTTCACCAGTTATGGTTACTTCTGGAGTACCACAGGGCAGCCATCTGGCCATCTTCAGTATTAACAAACTCTCGAGTAGAGTTGGGTTGCTCATGAGTGAGTGAACAAAAAAAACTGTTTTTGTTCAGTTGCTCACTTGCTTACTTGTTCACTCAGTTTCTCACTTATTTACTCAGCTGTTCAGTTGTTCCCTGTTCAATATTAGTCTGCGATACACAAGACAAAATTACTTTCCAGATCTTGCCATTGGCCTTTTGGTCGGCCAAATGCTCAAAATGATCCCACATCAAACTTAATCTGCGTTTTAGATACAAATTCTGTTCACTTATTTAACGGTTCCTAGTAAATTCGTTTTGCTAGACTTGGGAAACCCCTTTGGTTCACCAAAGAGGTGTCCAGTCTAAAAAACTTAAAATCAAGACTTTATAAAAAACTTCAAGAATTTTGTTCTTCCTTCTCTCTCTCGCTATGTAATATCTTGATCAAATTTCTCCGTTCTTAATGCGTAATGCTATAAGAATTACCTATCTCGATGCAGGATATAATTTTCACAGGAGCCCCAAGAGTAGCAGTAAGCAGTAAGCGTAGAACGACGCACTTCCACCCTCGCTATTTTTTCTTAATACGACGGTAATTACCGATTTTTTCCCAGTTTTTCGAAACCACCTACTCAAAGAACAGGTACTCGGGACAGTCGGGTCCATACAGTTTACCAAGGTCAAACGGCATTTTCAGCCCCTCACTGCGTCATGATATTCGACTAGCTAATCAGCTGCTTTCACCACGTCTTAAGGGATTCCCCGGCTGTTTCTCAGGTACTGTGCCAAGGCTTTGTGTAGACCCCTGCTCAAACTATTCGCCCTATCCATTAATTCTTCATGTTTCCCCACTACCTGGAAGACATTTTTTTCATTCCTCTCCATTATAAATGTAACAAGTCTGATGTAAAAATAAGTACTATGCGGCAAGCCCCCTGCACTCTCGTTCGCTCAAGCGCCAACCCCCTCTTGTGTAGGTCTTCTTCTTCTTTCGCTAACTTACAGACACAACCCTCTCATATTTTTTCCTTCCCCTAACGCACACCCCCTCTCCACATTCTCATAAACAATATCCGATATTTTAATTCCTGTGCCTCTTCTTCTTTCCCTATTTCACGGTTTTGAAAACGGAAAAGTCTTGCGTTTTATGAATGCGGGAGAGCCTGACTTTTCTTTTTGCATCAGAATTGGGCCCATCATGTTCGGAAAATGTGTTCTTTTTTTTAAATACCTTCAATTCCTTAAATTACTAAAAATTACTGCAGCCTGAAATTCTAATGCTTCTCATTGGGAGCTAGGAACTGAGTTTAGAAATTAAGAAAAATAGAAATTTTAGATTCTTAGAAATCTTTGTATATTCCGATTCTGGTAGACGCTTTTCACGTTTTTTTGTCCCTTATACCTTATTATGTAAATTGACCCGACCTAATGTACATATATACTGTAATATTCCAAGCCAATAGCTATTTTCGCCATTATTTTAGCAGCTATTGCTTTCGCACTGTGATCTTTCTCTTACAAGTGGCGGCCGAGCAGGGACTTTATAGGATTTTGAAGGAAAATTTCAAGAAAACCGATATCAGGGACTTCGTGGATTAAAGACCAACTGCCAGCAAAAGGAAAATTAAATAGACAAGCTAAGCTCAACAATAATTCCGGGCGCGAAAACAATCGCGAAAGTATACACAGTGCCGATCCTAAAGGCGCCGTTTAACAGTGACTCAGTGCCAAAATCGACAGAAAAACCACCATGGAATATCACGACGAAAAACAGCCAGCGGAGGCATACCCTGCGGGACACTTTTCCACTCCAGGGTTCAGCACCGGCTGGATCCACAAACTCCGTCGGGACGATCTAGCAGTCCTCGCCGAAGATTTCGGATTCGGCAGCGAAGAAACGGTCGCACTAGTCGCCGGGGCACTCGCGCAAGAAGCCTGGGTTCGCCTAGGAGAGTTCGAGAGACACTATGCCAAACCAGCCTCATGTTCACGCTCCAAGTCACCACTGCCTGGACCATCCGACTGTCACCAAATGGATCCCATGGCGGGACGCCTCCGAAAGTGGGGAATCTAGTTTGACGGCCAAGATGACCCTCTATCATTCATTGAACTACTCGAAGAACGCGCGCTCTCGTATGGGGTGTACACCAACCAGCTGCCGCGGGCCATGGCTGAACTCCGCACAGACCGTGCCAGTCGTTGGTTCCGCACCAACCGCGTACAAAGTTCCGCATGGGAAAATTTCCGCCAGGAATTCTTAACGTTCGTCTTGCCACCACGGTATTTTGAACAATGGGAAGACCAGATCCGAGCCCGCAAGCAAGCGGTAGGGGAATTGTTCAAAGATTACCTTATCGAGATACGTCTACTCATCCACCACGCCGGATACGACGCAGCCAAGGAACTGACCAGGATCTACAACAACGCCCTGCCAGCATACCACATGTACGTGCGCCGACACGAACTACAAAGCTTAGCAGAGCTCACACTGTTGGCCACCGAGTTCGAGAGCATCCGAGAGCGGACCATCCCGACCACCCCCGCGGAACACGCCAAGATACGCAAGGCAGGCTACAGAGCAGAGGATCGACGACTCGCACCGGATGCCATTTCAGAGACCCCATTGGGAGTCGGCAGACACACCAGGGAGACCGCCAGCTCATATAAACAGTACAACGAATACCGATGTAGCACCTCGCATGATCACGACCCCCATCGCCAAACCACGCGCAGCCTGTCGCCTCTCGGTGTGGAGAAGCGGGGCATGCGTCATACGACTGTCAAAATCCTTCGATCCTATTCTGCTGGGAATGTGGCGAACGCGGCACACGGACCGTCGATTGCTGCCGCCAGAACACGTCGGGAAACGACATGCGTCCTCGACTGACACGGGATCAGCCGGGAACGACGTCTGCCCCGACCCACGAATAAAACCCCCGCTACACATGAACGAGAACCGGATAGTTTCAATGGTAACCATAGGAGGACAAGCAACGGAAGCGGTGGATGGTGGCGTCGACACAGGGGCATCCCTAAGCTTTATCAGTGCAAATATAGCCCGTCAACTAGACAACAACACCAACCTGCAAGATGCATGCATACGCATACGCCTGGCCGACGGCTCGGTCAGAGAGATCACACAGATTCTACTGGCGCTCATCAGGCTGGATCAAAGAGAAGTTCGAATACCCTCCTTGTGCCACCAAACATGTTAGATCAAGTTATCGTCGGCATGGACTTCCTATGCGCCATTGAAACAACGATCCAGTGCGGTACCACTTCTACAATCACGAGATTAGTGCCCAACACCACCTATCCACGCCGTTCCGACCAACAGCGTACAAGGCAACGAACCCCGACACCAGAAACCGAAGCCAACGGCAGACGTCATACGTCCGCAACCTATCCCAACAATTTCGGCACCCACCAGCGCCAACATGACACTCATACAAACCCCAGCGAACACACGACCACGACCTACCATAACGAATAAAACAACCAAGATCGCCACGAGGAACACGACACCCAGCCCAGCCCCAGCAAAGGCAAAGTGCCGGCCCACAACGAAGAACACGAATCCGAAGCCAACACCAAGAAACAGCAACTAAGCAACCGGGAAAACGAGTCCCACGGTCACTACGTAGCAACCGCATCATAGGCCAACCACAGGGGACACATACCCCAAAGAAACTACGAGAATCTCACCAACGAGACAAGCACTAACGCACTGGCACCCGGCGCTCGACACAGGAAGCCCAGGTCCAAGAGCAGCAACAGAGCACGTAAGTACCATCTCCTCCGAGGAGAAAGTGAACACAGAAACACCCTCAGAAAGGACAATCAGAAACACCCTCAGAAAGGACAATCAGCCCTGCACAAGCCCTGAACAGCCAACAAGACAACAACATCGACACTGACAACTGCAGCAACAGATCGACAGCCCAGCAACAAGGGAAGCCTGACCCCACACTGGTCGGGGCCCATAATTCAACTGATATCCACAGAGCCCCTCAACGCGGGCCGGAGCTCAGGACGATGACCCCACGATACACCGACCGCCGCCCTGTCGTACCCACGGTCGATGCCACACAGATCTTCGCCAACCCATTGGAGTACCTTCCGCGTATCGACGTGACTCCTAGCCCCATGCACCGAGCCATGCCTAGTGGTTTTTTCTCGACTACGAAGAGCTAATCTACGCATAAATTCGGAAAATTGCACTTTGTTTCAAAGCCGGATCAAATATCTGGGTCACTCGATCAGCGAAGAAGGCATCCATACCGACCCCGACAAAATTGCCGCCGTCAAAGAGCTCAGGCCTCCTGAAAGAACTTCGTCAATGCATCCTAGTACCTGAGATTTGTACCAAACTTCGCGACAGTCGTCCAACCGATGTCCTGTCTACTCAAGAAGAGAAATCCATGGACCGAAGCACAACAGGCTGCCTTTGACCTACTGAAGAAACTTCTCACGACCGCCCCCATCCTTGCGTGCCCCGATTTCAACGTCAAGTTCTCACTGCAAACAGATGCGAGCAATCTAGGAGTTGGCGCAGTTCTCACCCAAGAAGTCGAAGGCAAAGAACGAGTCATAGCATATGTCAGCCGACGATTGAACCAGGCGGAAAAAAACTACTCCGCTACCGACAAGGAGTGCCTGGCGGTCATTTGGGCCATTCGAAAACTACGATGTTACCTGGAAGGATACCGATACCGGTAGAGTGGCGAGATGGGCCCTCGAACTTCAGAAATACCAATATGATGTGCATTATCGAGCGGGCAAACCGAACGTAGTGGCAGATGCACTATCCAGGCAACCATTAGGATCACTCGCACGAATCGAAGATGAGAAGACAATCTGCCCCTGGCGCCAGCGCAGGATACAACAAGTCCAGGACGAGCCTCAGAAATACCCCGACTACACTTACGCCAACAGGGAACTATATCGACATCTGGACCATGGTGCCGACGACGACGGCTACATAGCATGGAAACTCTGCGTGGCAAAAGATCAACGAGCCAGAATACTCCACGAATGTCACGACCAACCGACACCAGGCCACCTAGGGGTCAGGAAAACCATCACCCGAATATCCGAACGGTATTATTGGCCAGGTTTTTACCGGGATGTGAGAAAATATTTCCGTAGCTGCGTAAGCTGCCAGAAGTTCAAAGCTCAACAACGCAAGCCGGTGGGTCAGATGCTCACTCGCAAACCCGAAGAACCCGCGATCGAAGAAGGGGAGCACGATGCTGCTCGTCTTCTTTGACACTTTCACAAAGTGGGTCGAATGGGTACCACTTAAAAAGGCCACCACCGCTACCCTTGAACTGGCTCTTCGGGAACGAATACTGAGTCATTTCGGCATACCCAAACGACAACGACACACAATTTACGAGCCGATCGTTTCGGTCATTCGTACAGACAGCAGGAGTAGAACTGCAACATACCGCACCGTACTGCCCCCAGGAAAACCCAACGGAAAGGGCCAATCCAACGGTCTTGACCATGATTGCCCAATTTGTAGGGGATCGCCAAAACACCTGGGACGAACTAATACCGGAAATATCAGTAGCAGTAAATTCCAGCGTCTCTGAGACAACGCGATTCAGCCCAGCTTTCCTACTGCATGGGAGAGAGCCCCGTATGCCTGGAACGATTTATGACGAAGTCACGACAGGCCCAGGGAGCCCTCCAGAGACCGCTCTAAGCAAGGCAACCATTCACCATTGTCAGAAATAACATCCAGAGGGCAAGCCAAGAACAAGGAAGGCATTACAATCTCCGCCGGCAATGGCGCCCCACGATTGGATCTCTAGTACTCCTCCGACAACACCACCTCTCCAACGCGGCCGACGGACTCGCCGCTAAGCTGGCACCAAAATACGATGGGCCGAGTCAAAGGTTTTACATCACCGAACATCGTAAAACTACAGCATCCGGGCAACCGAAAACATCGAAGGTTGCTAACATCAAAGACTTGAAGGAATTCCGCGAAGACAGGGATGCAACCGACGAGGCAAATACTACCACTAGCCCCCCACAATCCTCCTAGCCACGCCTGTGGTTCCATACGTTGGTAGATGACCAGCCAAAGTCAACGAATTAAAAGGCGCAGCGCAAGTCAAAAAGACGCCGCCCGCAGCACGCGCGCAGCCAATGACCGAAAACCCGCTAACTCAGAAGATGTAACCAAACACCCACAAAGTAAAACTCAGCACACGCGCCACCAAAATCCACGAAAATAGCAACAGCAAGAGACAAGATAAAGTAATTAAATATCAACCTCAGCACACGCGCGGCCGACAGACAAGGAAAAAACCGAGCACTCAGCACATGTGACATCGAACGTCAAGAAAATGCGATCACCCTCCGCAGCAAAATACCACCAATTACCCGAAAAAGGGTCGCTCAACACGCTAAAACGAAATATATCCGAATTCTCCCGGTACTAAACCAGTTCGCTTCTTAATTCGAGCGAAAGACATTACTACAAGCGACCCACCGCTAATTCAACGCGACCATCGCAATAACTACCAACACCTACACCTACCGCAGCCAAAACAGTATGGACACTACATTGATTATTTTCACCATAATCACGACGGCCCAGGCACTAGTCAAGTTACACGACTATACGAACACCGACTACATTCCCATCGTGGAATTCTTACGAGGAGTATGTGGTCCAAACAGAGCAGGCCGCCGAACTATTCGCCGCCAACCGGATGACCGAAGTAATCACTACCGACTTAAGCCACATCCTCAACTTTATGGCTACCCTGAAAATCCACCATCGGGAAAGACAAAGCATCAATCTACTTGGGATGGCCCTTAAAGTCATCGCCGGCACGCCTGACTTCAACGACTGGGAGCAGGTACGCTTTAAACAAGGCCAACTGGTGGAAGCAGAGGCCAATCAGTTGGAAATCAACACCAAGATCCAGTCCCAGCTAAATGAGCTGACGCATTATATGAACACCATACACAAATCCGACGACGCCGAGAGAAACCAACTGGTGGAGATAATCCTAGCTAAAAACAGGATTATCATGTTATCATGTATCAAAAGTGAGCATCTTCCAGAGCAGCGACCTGCTTACGTTCCTGATAAAGTTCCCCCAACCCAAACGATCGTGCCGAAAACTACTCATATTTCCACTACAACACCACCGGAAAATACTGGACTTCGGCGAGGGAAACATCGTAGCAGAATGTGGAACAGAAGTCGTCAAAGTCGGCAGCTGCGAGGCTACCGTCGGCGCGACATTTTGCCGGCAATATCAAGGGACCACCTGCGCCCAGGAGATGGTGGCAGGGTCATGGTGCGCAAGTGACAATTCTGGAGAAGACCGGCGCTCAACAGAACATCTCTGGGACATATCTGGTGACGTATTCCCACCGGATCGCGCTCAATGGGACCTGGTATGTAAACCATCTAGGGGACTCGAGACGAAAAGCCGTGGTGTCTGAGTCTACCCTTCTTGAGGGAACTCAGCCTGAAAAACCTTAAGCACATCGGCCACCTACAAGAAGTGCTGACAGTGAGGAGCGCCACCGCATATATTCTCACGATAAGCATTGCATTATCATTCTGCGTCATCGTCTGGGTCCTACGTCGCCGACTGGGAACCGAAGACCGATGCATCGCGACACCCACAGACCCAGAGGCCGCAACCCATGAAACCGACATGTAACGAACCATGGATCCCATGGTTCGTCACAAACAGTGGAAGCGGGGGGCCGACACCCAGGAAATACATAATAAGTCTTGCTAGCAATCTGTACTATAAATTTGTATAAAAAAATCTGTGTGTAAGCGGCTATCTCCGCAACGCGTGCACCAAATCGCATGCTGCTTTTTTTAAATGATAGCCAGAGAATGTGACCTGGTTTCCACAAACAAATTTGTACTTTTCTATAAATAGGTTCCTCAAGAATTAAAAATGAATCAAAAAATCTTAAATTTGGTCCAAAAGTGTGTGTTTGAATGTCTATTTCATTTCATTTCTCCGCAGCGCGTGTACCAAATTGCATGCGGTTTTTTTTTATTGATAGCCAGAGTATGCGGCATTCTTTCTTTACAAAAGTTTTCACTTTTTTCAACAGAACACTTGATGATAGATTTTGTTTTTTATAACTTTTTGTGCAATTGCAATTTGTGTAAGTAAATTTGTTGCTTTTAAAAATGTGTGCGTTTTAAACCAACCTGTGTGGTTTTTACAGTTAAATGTCGAGACGATTAAATTTGGGTCGGCGAACGCGAAATTCGTTTCAAGTTGTGGCTTCAAGGAGCCGTGGAAGTAGCCATAACATTACACATCGCAATGAAAATAATCGTCTACGCACAGCAAGGTCCCATTCAAATCAACGGAATAATGCAATAACAACTGCAAATGAACGTCGTGATATTCAAAATCTACAAGGTGTTGCGTTCGCGTACAGTAGTGTCACCGATTACGCTTCTCATAGGCAAATTATAATTGGTCCAATGATCGACCGTTGTCGCCATTGTCAGGCATTCAAATTTAAAGGTGAAGCAGATGGGATGTGCTGTGCGAGTGGTGAAGTGAAATTGCCTGACTTAGGCAGCCCACCATAACCATTGAGCACATTACTTAATGGATTGACACCTGAGTCTAATCATTTTTTGAACAATATACGAAAGTATAATTCAGGTTTTCAAATGACATCTTTTGGCGCCACAAATATTATAAGAGACAACTTCATGCCAACGTTCAAGGTAATTAAATAGTTTTGTTTATGCGAATTGTACGTTTGTTCTCATTCTATCATATATTTTATTCAGATTCAAGGTCAAATATACCATCGAGCTGGCTCTTTGTTACCTTTCGACAACGCAGACCACCAATTTTTGCAATTATATTTTATCGGGAACGCGGAAGACGAAGCTGATCGTCGGTGTGCCATTATTACCAACACGCGGAGACAAATTATTTTCGATTTGCAAAATATGTTCCATGAGCACAACGAATTGGTTCAGGTTTTCAAAACATCGCTTGATCGAATGCCATCTGACGATCATAAAATTGTTATTCGAGCTGATAAAACACCGGTTGGCGAACATGCAAGGCGTTTCAATGCACAAACAGGTGACGAAGTGGCAATAGTCATAGTTGGTGAGAAATTTAATAATCGTGATATTGTGCTTCATCGTAGAAATGAACAACTTGAACGTGTATCTGAGACTCATCGCTGTTATGATGCACTACAATATCCCATATTGTCTTGGAGCGGACAAGATGGCTATAATTTCAACTGTAGTATGTGCATATATTGAGGGTACACTGACTCTCTCTCCCGATTATGCTAATAAGACAAAATATGTATGAAGCCGCTCCGCTGCTGGCGCAACGTAACCGGCAGCGCAGCTATGCGGTTTAGATATAAGAATATATTGAATAAAACATTGAGAAAACAGATGTCAACGGGCACAGACGTGCCCGCGCATTACACTCATTACACAACATTAAAATGATAGATCCAGTAAACGGTCGAGAAGGAAAAAGAAAGTTAGTGCTATGAATTATTACGCATACAAGCTACAGATACGGCAAAATCAAGACAACCACATATTGAGGTGTAGAGCACTTTTCCAGCAGCTGTTGACATGTATGCAAAAATTGAATCGGAACGGTTAAATTTTCTTCGATTCAACCAAGCCAAATTACGTTCCGAAGAGTATTTTCATTTGTGTGATGCCATTAACAACGATGGTAATGCACAAAACGTTGGAACTATGATAATATTACCGTCATCGTAGGTTGGAAGTCCACGTCATATGTTTGAACACGCACAAGATGCGATGTCATAGGTTCTCCGTTACGGTCGACCAGACCTCTTCATCACCTTCACGTGTAATCCGCAATGGGAAAAAATATCGGAATTATTGTTTGTTGGCCAAACATCGAAAGATCGCCATGATAGTTTAGCACGTGTTTTTAGACAAAAATTGAAATCACTCATGGATTTAATTCTCAAACACGGTGCATTTGGGTCTGTTCAATGTTGGATGTATTCAATTGAATGGCAGAAACGAGGTTTGCCTCATGCGCGTATTTTAATTTGGCTGATTGAAAAAATAAAGCCGAATCAAATTGACGATGTGATTTCGGCAGAAATTCCAGATCCGACAGTGGATCCTGAATTGTTTGAAGTGGTCACCAAAAATATGATTCACGGTCCATGTGGTGCGTTGAATTTGAATTCACCCTGTATGGTTGAAGGGAACTGCTCCAAAGGTTTTCCAAAAAATTTGGTCTCCAGTGACGGACAACGATGGATATCCCGAATATCAGCGTCGATCAACTGAAGATAATGGCCATTCGCTAACTTTGAGAGTTAAAAATCAAGATTTGGAGATTGATAATCGTTGGGTCGTGCCATATTCACCGTTATTATCTAAGATTTATAAAGCGCACATAAACGTAGAGGTCTGCAATTCAGTTCAATCTATTAAATACATTTGCAAATACATCAACAAGGGCAGTGATATGGCTGTTTTTGGAGCAGTGGCTAATGTTACCGATGAAATCACTCAATCTCAAATAGGCAGATACATCAGTTCAAATGAAGCAATATGGCGTATATTATCATTCCCGATCCATAATAGGCATCCAACTGTAGTTCATTTAGCTGGTTAGTATCTTGAAAACGGTCAACGCGTTTTTTTCATACCCGGAAATGCAATGCGAAGAGCTGCGCAACCACCAGCAACAACTCTAAATGCATTTTTTTCGTTGTGTCAAGCAGATGATTTTGCGAAAACATTGCTATACGCCGAAGTACCCGAATATTATACGTGGAATAATTCGTCAAAAGCTTTTCAAAGGCGAAGACGCGGAAAAGCCGTTCATGGTCAGCCAGTATTGTTTCACTCAGATGCAATAGGATGAATTTATATAGTTCATCCTAACAATTAAGATTGTTATTATTTGCGATTGTTGCTAATAAATGTTCGTGGACCAACAGCATTTGAATCTTTGCGAACTGTTGATGAAGAATTTTGTGGGACGTATCGCGAAGCATGCGAACGATTGAATATTCTTGAGAATGACATGCATTGGGATCTTACACTTGAAGATGCAGCATTGTCATCAAGTCCACATCAAATTCGGACACTTTTCGAAATTATTATAACCACATGCAGTCCAGCAAAGCCAATTGAATTGTGGCAAAAACATCAAAATCATTTGTCAGAGGATTTTTTACATCGATTGCGCCGTCAAACGGGTGATATAAACATGGACTATACGATGATGGCAAGCAAAGCATTAGCTCAATTAGGTATGACAGCGCCTAATCGTGATATACACGACCTTTTCAACAAAGAACTGGAGCGTGAACAGCAGTATGATCGTGCCGAGCTTAATGCGTTTGTGCAAAACAATGAGCCACTGTTAAATATCAACCAAAGAACGGTTTACGACCAAATATTGCGAGCTATCGAAGAACAACATGGTGGACTGTTATTTTTGGGTGCAGCTGGAGGTACCGGAAAAACGTTTGTCATTTCGATTATTTTGGCTACCATTAGAGCACAAGGTAGAATCGCATTGGCTTTGGCTTCGTCTGGCATCGCTGCCGCATTATTGGATGGTGGTCGAACGGCGCACTCTGCCCTGAAGTTTCCCTTGAATATGAAGGCTGACGATAATCCTACATGCAACATTGGTAATGGCATACTTCCCGTTGACAATTCTGGCTTCATAACGCTTCCAAATAATTTTTGCACTTTTGTGTCATCGAAGGAATACTTGATTCAGAGCGTGTTTCCAAATATTGTACAAAATTATAGAAACCATGACTGGTTGAGGGAAAGAGCAATTTTGGCCGGAACAAAAAAAGATGTCAATAGGATCAACGCATCTATTTTGAATTCCATCCCAGAAGAAATGGTTGCGTATAGGTCGGTTGATACAATTATCAATCAAGATGATGTTGTAAATTATCCAGTCGAATTTCTAAATTCATTGGACTTGCCTGGATTGCCGCCATACTATTTATAAGTAAAAGTTGGAGCTACCATAATTATGCTGCGGAATCCACCACGACTTTGCAACGGTACAAGACTTGCTGTGAAAAAAGTTATGACTAATTTACTTGAAGCAACTATTTTGACTGGGAAAATTTGTGGTGAACACGTTTTAATTCCGAGAATTTCGATGATTCCGACTGACATGCTAATTGATTTTAAACGACTATTATTTCCGATTCGTCTTGCTTTTATTATGACTATTAATAAATCACAAAGACAGTCGTTGCAAATTTGTGGTTTAAATTTGGAGCATCCGGTATTTTCACATGGTCAACTGTATGTAGCGTGCTCACGAGTAGGCAAACCTTCGGCATTAATTATTCATTGTACTGACGGCAAAACAAAGAATATTGTTTATCACAAAGCATTGCAATAAATAAAATATGTCATTGCATAAAAATGATCATTTTTTAATTTATCACAAAGCATTGCAATAAATAAAATATGTCATTGCATAAAAATGATCATTTTTTAATTTCGATGAATTCCTAAATATTAAATTCATTTAGTAAGCAGCGAAGCGCGCGGGTCTGGTAGTATTGAATAAATAATATCATTTAAAACAAAAATATATTATTCAGCCAAATTCCTCTCCCACGGTACAGGTGCACATGGAAAACCTGACCTGGGAGATGGGGCACCTATTGGTAGTCGATTGCGTTAGGTAACCACCTGTTACTTATGTAAGTACCGCCGATCAATCAGAAATAAGATAGCTTGAGACATTGGTGGAAAAAATCGATGCCCAGCCGATCCATAAAAGGCACTGCATAGAATGGCGACAGGGTAGTCGATCGGGAGAAATAACAAGTCGCAGTCAACCTGTAAATCAAAAAAACGAACATACACGTCGGTCAACCCCCCACCGAGTAACATAAGAACACGAAACAATAAAGAAACGGATTAAAACTTCAAATAAACCAAAAAGTGATGTGATTCCGCTAACCATTCTATTTCAGTTTCTGGAAGAGTGAGTGTTTTAATTGTTTTAATTCCATATTATGATTATATTTATTGCTAATTGATTTTATTCAAAGTACTCTACTGGAGGAAAGAAAAAACGTGGGCTGGTGCACAGCTTTGTCTTTTCTCCTCGTGACCGTCAAATAGTTCAGTAGTGCGATATTCTGGTGCTCTGTATAATAGATATAATAGATGAATCTTGACCCTATATACAGTCAGATACCACGCAAAGTAATTGTTTCAGCTGTGCTCGCCCCTTATAAAAACAAAAAAATTTTCCAAACATAATCGGGCTATATCCCGTGAGGTGTACCTAACCTTAAGCCCACGGCAGCACCTGCGGTACAATCACAACGTTCGTAGCCCCCACTGGAGTAAGAAAATCCACGTTTTCGATTAAAGTGGTGCAGTTCCCATTTAGGTAAATATCTAGACCGCTCATTCCCAGTATTTGGTGTTTAAGGTGTCTCTCTCTCGATAGGATTTAGCACCACTAATTGCGGGTCGGAATTAACGTCTGTGGTTGCATGACATTGACGTAGGGTGTTCCTCCCGCTTCGAGCGTGAAACGTCGCTACTCTCCAAGCCTGGTTGTACAGAAAGGCGTGAAGGTTATTTGCCGGATCCGTTAGATGCCGTGCAAAAGAACCATATAGGTCAGTCCAATAGAACATAACCTCGACGGGGTTCCTGCAGGTCATTGACATCAAAGCCTTGACACCTTCACTTGGCGTTATTTTGATTCGCCACCCAAGCTGCAGAAGCTGTTACGGCAGCCTTGGTATTAGATCGTATGGGTATAATTAAGATCTGATATGAAAATATGTTAGTTTAGTTTTGATTTTTCGTTTAAAGAAAGAGAATTCATGTCAAGGTCAAAGTGTATTTGCCTACTTTTTGCAACTCGAATTAACACTGTTATATTTCGCAAAAACCATAATTCATCTAATCGCTCATCTACCAATTAGCTAATCATCCATCTACTCATCCAAAACAGCACAGCTAACACAAGAAAAGATCTTTCTGCTCGGAGCAACGTATCCAATATCGTAATATCCTATGGCCAATGGCCAATAAATGAGTTTCTAAATACCTCCATCTGCACCTTGCCAATCGAAACTTTGTCTATTCTGTGACCACTTAGTAGTCTGTTATTTTGTTTGATTTCCAAACGGCTTTGATTGCAGTTTTTGTCTTTAAACCATGATTTGTCCCGTATATGAGGAAATACATTTTTGTAGCCTTTATTTCTTTCCGTGGCGTAAGTAATATATTCTCTTTCCCAATCTTCCCCAATTTCATTATAAATATGTGTGATAGCGTCTTTAAGAGGCCAGGGAGCAACAAAGAATGTGCCTTCACTTTTGGCATTCCCTACAGCAATATAAGCATTTTTTGCTTATTCTTTCTTTGGCAATGTAATTATCTGGATTGATCTTTTTTAAATTTTAAACCCCATTGAGACTATCAGTGAGGATTGCAGTTTTAAGAAAGTTTTCGGAAATGGCAAAGTCAATGACCCTAGTAATGGCTATAAGCTCAACTGTGAGGGACGATAACTTTTTGTTGGTAAAGAAAATTTGAACGGATCCTGATTCTTTTTAGATAAAAGCACAACCCACGTAATTATCTGTGACTGAACCATCCGTGAAAACTAAATTAAAGTGATAAGATTTCAAATGAGTTCATCTTTCTTGAGCTAACGAATTTATAAGAGCACTACTTGCATATGTTTTGCTGGACATGAGCGATAACGCCGAAAGACCATAGGCAAAAACCTTAGACAGCTCCTTTGCTGAATTAAACTTTAGTCTGTATTCAGGTGGAAGTTCGGATGCTAAATTGAAAATTATATTTACCGGGATTGACTTTATCAGGACTTTATTGACTTTATTGATATGGACTTTGATTTTTTTTTTTTAGATACCACATTAGAAATGTTTGCAAAGGAGGAACATGAGTATTCTAATTTGGAGCGTACAAAGGCTTTGTAAAAATTTAAAGATTTGCTTGGATGCACTCCAAAGTGACATCCACTGAGCATTTGTAAAAACTGATGCACTGAGGAGTTATTGGCAGCAATTATTCTACCAAGGTAATTTATTTATCTACCTCTTTTAGTGTTTCATTGTTATGTACAATATTTAATGGACTCTTCTATTATTAAAATGAATTACGGTAGATTTTGTCGAATTGAATATTAAGTTTTTACTGCTCCATACCATATTGGATTCATTTATTTTTTCTTTTAAAATGTTCTTAGCTGAATCAAAAACTTTGTGAAAACATAAAATAAAAAAGTCATCTGCATACTGAAATATAATACAATTTTCATCATTTATAGAATGAAAATCTGATGTATAGATATTAAAAAGTATTGGGCTATTGACACACACCCTTGTGAATATATATAGTCTATGTCAAACTCCAAATCTATTAGCTTCCGACACAGCAGAGGTATATTGACTGCGTCAAATGCCTTGCTGCAACAATCTGAAAGCCTTTGGCTTTGAGATTGGCTACATTATTTATTACATCATTTATGCAGTGTGCAGTGGAGTGTTTTTTTATTAAGGCATAAGATCTATTGGGCAGTAGATTGTGCCTATTTATAAAGATTCCATACGCTTAGGAGTCAGATAGGTCTGTTTTTTTGAGACTATGGAGGCGTTTACATATTTTTTTTTGGTACATAACCTTTATTATTCGCCAACTATTCGGAATAATTCCACTGAGGAAGACTTCGTTTGATAATGCAAGAAGATTTTCTTGTTGGTCCAAGAGAAGAGAGAGTAGCATTTTATAAGATATATTATCTATACCTCTAGCTGAGTCGGGATTTCTGAAATTTAGAAAAAATAAAAGTTCATCTAATTTTAAATTAGTTCTAATTAGTGAATGGTCCCATCGCTCTGGTAGTATGCTCACAAGAGTTAGTGTTTGGTATGTAATCTTGGTGTTCAACATCATTTCAAGTACTTTTTGTTGGCTTCATTTGTTTATATAACTTAAGACCCTTAATTTTTTGCCACATTTCTTTTGGAGATGATGGATTTGAAATAGCATCGGATAGTGTGTTCATGTTATCTTTTCTGATCTTATATATGTAATTGTTTAGAGTTTTGTTAGCTTTAATATATTCAAATGCGCCCGTAAAGAAATTAGTTTTGTAATTTTGTCTCTTAGCATTTCTTAATCTAAAAAGTATTTCACTCGCCTCGTCCCAGTATTTTTTTTAGGAATATAATTGCTATTTACAGATAATTTTATGGTATTATTTGAGAACATTTTTTTGGTTGAGTTAATTAGGTTTTCTAATGTGATAATTTTTATCTTAGAGAAATCATCGATTACTCTTTTGTGTAAAATTGTATTGCTAGGTTTGATAGAGTAGTTCGAAATATCAATAACTATAGGGAAATGGTTGCTGTTTGAAATTTTGAAGTTTTGAACGGGCCAGTTTATGTTCTTATTAGATCTATTTACCAGTGTAATGTCTAGTGCTGAAGAATAATTTTGATTGGGTGGAAAAAGTTGGAGAGCCATTATTTATGCAAAAAAAACCTGAATTCAATACAGCTCTCTCCAAGTAATTACCTCTAGCATTCTGTATCATGTTTCCCCATATGGACGATTTGGCATTAAGGTCGACTCCTAAAAAAGTCAGACCATTTAACGAAGCTGCTTTAGTAAATAAATTCTTACATCCTGATTCAAAAGTTTGTAGGTCGATGTTTGGGGTACAGTACACACTAAAAATTTTTTGCGAGAGATTTTCTGTACTGTATTGCATGTCAAAATTTTAAATTGTATATTTTTCTTTATATAAATTCCAACAACTCCGTAACCATACTCCCGCTCTTTACAGATAAAGTTAAAATTTAATAAACTACACATGGCATTATTTTTAATCAAAATTTCAGATATTATGGCAACATCAATTGTTGAGCTAGCGAACTTTTTCACTAGCTGTTGAATTTATATTAAATTAAGAAGCCGAGCGGATTCAATATACTTTATGTGTGTACAGTTTATTTGTTAAGTAGGCGAAGTATGGGGTGTGTAGGTATAGCGAAATAAAAAGTGAGATGTGTGAGAGAATGGTATATGTAGATGCTGCAGCTGCAGTAGTAAATATAAAGAGGCGAAAGAACGGCCGCTGCCGTGAGTAATTATAATCGGTTACAAAATTTATATGCAGTGGGCAATGCAAGTAGCAAACAAACTTGGAATTACGTTAATTTGCTCCACTGACTATTCTGAGGAATTTGTTGGGGAATATCAGGCGGGGAAACCAGACATCAATGTTATTGTTAATCAAGACAATTTCTAGTAGATGCTTATTATTATTTGCAGTAAGACTTTGAATGTTGTATTGTTGTATTTTCATTTGAGATAGTTAGAATCAATGTAAATTAAAAAAAAGAACCAAAGAAAATAATAGATATATATAAGAAGCCGAGCGGATTCAATATACTTTATGTGTGTACAGTTTATTTGTTAAGTAGGCGAAGTATGGGGTGTGTAGGTATAGCGAAATAAAAAGTGAGATGTGTGAGAGAATGGTATATGTAGATGCTGCAGCTGCAGTAGTAAATATAAAGAGGCGAAAGAACGGCCGCTGCCGTGAGTAATTATAATCGGTTACAAAATTTATATGCAGTGGGCAATGCAAGTAGCAAACAAACTTGGAATTACGTTAATTTGCTCCACTGACTATTCTGAGGAATTTGTTGGGGAATATCAGGCGGGGAAACCAGACATCAATGTTATTGTTAATCAAGACAATTTCTAGTAGATGCTTATTATTATTTGCAGTAAGACTTTGAATGTTGTATTGTTGTATTTTCATTTGAGATAGTTAGAATCAATGTAAATTAAAAAAAGAACCAAAGAAAATAATAGATATATAAACGGAATGAACAAAAAATGAATCAAATTAAGAATCTTGAAATAAATTATTTTAGTTATAACTTTTACTTAAATCAATTTTACAGTTTGTTTGCGAAATTGTTGTATTTAGTTCCTCTATGAATTTTCTAGTATCTAAATTCATATTATTGTTGTTTGTATCTATAAGAAAATGGGAGATGTCTAGAGAAAGCTTGTTAAGGCTTTTTTCAGCTGTGTTAAGAGCCATCTCATGTTGTATATTATTTCTGGATGTTGAGGGAGTTCACTTTCAACATATTCATGCTCTCTCAAAACATTCTTCCAAGCTTTCATTGTGTTTTGTGCATTTAGAGTTTTTGTATATTTATATTTGTTGTTTTTAACAATTTTGTTAAAGGCTTTAAAAGAATGTACAGTTTCTGCCGTGGAAGACATGTTGTTTTGCAACAGTATATTTTTATTTGTCGATTTTTGCCAAAAAGGTTGCGGAAAAGAATCGTGATCAAAAATATGAACTTATTCCGTCTTGCCAAACAGCGCCGGATATCTAGTTTTGACCTCCAATCTAGATACATTTTCCACCGTCATACATTTTTGTATAGCATACGCTCGCTTTCTTGCAGGACAAGAAACAGATGTAGCTACATGATTTTCTTTGCAATTTGCACAGATCACATCAGTACAGATAGCTTCTAATGAATGCGAACGTGAATACTTATAACATTTTTGCTCTGCTTGTTTGCAATGTTGAGCAAAATGTCCAAATCTATAGCATCTATAACATTGACTAAAGGGAACATAATTTATCACTGGTACTTTTGTATTAATAAATGCAATTTCTGAAGGAATTTGTGCACCTTTAAACAAGAGTTTAACTCTTGAGGTTGGAACAAATAAATCTTTGTTATTCTTATATCTTGTTTTAATTCTAAAAAATTTCTCAATAGCAACCGGAGAGTCGATGTATTCAGCTAATAATTCGTCAGAAATGGATATTGGTATATTAAAAATAAGACCCGTTTTATAAACGAAATGATTAAAAAATTTAGGTTCATAACCATGATTCTTTAAATTAATCATCACAAATTTATTGGCACTCATTGAGTTTTTAAATTCAATTTTGCATCTGCCAAAGCCTATCTTTGATACAGTCAGAACACCGTCAACTTTCAGATTCATTAATATACAACTAAGTTCAAGTTTGTTATCGTAAAATATATTCACATTTTTTTCTTGAGCTACGTTTGTTTTCTTTTCCATACTCGATTTTATGCCACTTCTGTCGCCATCTTTTTTTCTTCACACCTACCCTTACAATTTTTTGTTACTTGTTCAACATACTTATTTTTTCCAGATCCCTGTTATGTCACATTGGCTTCAGTCACTTCCATTTCTTAATATTCGCTACTGAACTCACTGTGATCATCAGATTGTCCTCTTTTAGAAGTTAATCTTGCTTTTTTCGATTTTGCATATTTTGAATCCGAGGCCAGGAGCTTCTCCTTGGCCAGGGAGGACATCTTGTGTCTGTAACTAATTAATGTCTAATAATTTGTAACTAATTTTATATTTGGTGTTTTTTATCACTTTACCAACAACAACAAATATTTTTTTTTTCCAAAACTAAATTTATTTTATATTCAGAAACAGAAAAGTATTTGACTTGTATGACGTTTTTTTTTTGAACGTACTTTTTGATTATGTTCCTCATACTAACAACTTAATATAGTTATTTCATATATCTGCACCCTATATTCATTTTTAACCTTTATGCTATCTTAACATTTTTTTTCTCTTTGCTTAACAGATTCGTCATTTACTGGTTGCCATCTTATTATACATTTACCCAGGACCAGGTTCACTGCCTAAAAAATAATGTAACATTATTGGATTTTTTGTATTTGGGCATTTATTAAAACTACGGATAGATAAAGATAAGAAAAGAAATAAAATAAAAATAGAAAGTCTTACAAATTCGCTAAATCAAGATTATAGCAATGAAATTAGTTGAAAAAATATTGGTGTTCAGCTCGGGTAGAGTTAGTTTGTTTTTTTAGTTAAATGCATTAAATGCATTATGAATTTCCAAAATTCTCGTAGTGTTGCCTTGAGTCTATGCTAAAATTCTTCTTAGGAGCCATGCGACTATCTGGGCGGAGGAATAGGGTGTAAACATAAAAAGAAAAAGGGATCATCCCTTAAGTCATCGAGGTGATGTGGTGATTACGGTTGGGTGGGCATTGGCTGTTGCAACAACACCCGCACAGCTAACAGACATTGAAGTGGTTTTGTTTCCCCTTCCCTTTAAAAGTTTCCATATCGTCCTCATATCATTTAAACGGTCCAAGCAAAGATATGCATGCGAATAAAAAAAAAAAATAAGAATATTTTGCACAGACAGCGAGCACGTAGTCATTAGGCCATGTCGGAATCCACTCTTACTACCGATAATGGACCCGGAGCCAGTGCGTACAGCCCTATGATTTATGTTTATGTTTATGCCCGCTCCAACTCCTCTTTCCATCTGGAGCCATAGGTGTAGAGGTGTTGAGTCTGGTCCCGAACCATTTTCCAGACATCCTGCAGCGACATGTTGCCTGATGCGATTAGGCGTTGTGCAGTCAGTTGAGCGTGGATGTGACATAATCTCGATATATTATTTTTCTGTGTCTTTGTTATGTGTTTTGTGAATTTGGTTATTTTTTAATTGTGCTAGAGGGAAAAATGCCAGCAATACGCAGGACCAGGTTCACCGCCTAAAAAATAATGCAACATTATTGGATTTTTTGTATTTGGGCATTTATTAACAATTATCTGCTAATTATGGACTAGGATAAAAATAAAACTACGGATAGATAAAGATAAGAAGAGAAATAAAATAAAAATAGAAAGTCTTACAGATTCGCTAAATCAAGATTATAGTAAATGTTATGTACTAATATATTAAGGGAGATTTCGGCGGATAAGATATGGTAAAAGGAACTATAATTACTACACAAAACACGAACGGTTCATGCTGGGCGTAGTTAGACGCTCTAACTTATACCTACGTAAGGTTAAGCGGATAGGCCATAAAGTACGGGTTGGTCTGGATAGAATTTCGAAATCTATCTTTCCTAAAAGTGTTTGGGAGTCAACAATTCCGAGAAAAAGCTTATGTATAAGCATCACCCCATTGCGAATTCTCATTAAGGTCAAGTTGAAAGTGAGTATGCGAGTTCCAATTGGAAAAGGAAAAACAGATTCTGACTGTTTGTAGGAGGGTGGATGTGGTCGGGTCGGCTGCGGCTCCCAAAACTATTATTCCCAATAAAATTCTTCAGATGGTGGTTTAAAGTATCGCTGGTATATTGTGTAATGGTTACAGATGTACGCGGAGCTTGTATGCTTTGTCGGGGGGTGGAATCGACACTGCAATAGCGCAGTTGCACGGAGGTAGAAGGAGACTAAATTTGTGCGGTAGTCCAAAGCATCACTTATGCTAGCTTATATGTAAGCCCGCTCGGGAGCCGTGTGGATCGTGAGAGCGCTGACGGAGAGCGCTAACAGATCTTTCCACGGGAGCGGCTACAGACAAGTATCGGAGAGCGGAAAACGACTGTTACGCTGTCCTGTTAACAGCGCTGCTGCCCTCTGCGGGCTTCTGCCTGAAAATTCTCGAGTTCTCGAAAAACGTCGGATCCGCCAAGGGAAGGCTTGGCAAGTCTTTCAATAAACTTGGCGAGATAAGATGCAACGGAAGATTCTTTGCCAATTCGGGGATAACATTTGCTTTGGCGTTTAATTGTAAACCCGGCCTCGTTGGAGAGCGAATGGACAACTGACAGAGCTTATCGGACTGAGCGGATACTGTCCGACTGAGGCTGGAGATTTGTGTCTGCAAACGTTGGAATGGCAATTGAATCGTGTTGAAAAGGCGTTCCGTAATGAACGTTGCATCGGAGCCCGAGTCGATCAGAGCGCTGGCGCCGAAATTTTTTCCAAGGTGGCAAATATTAATAATTGCCGTGCCTAGAAGGACAGAGCTTGTGCCGAAAGCGAAATACGTCTGAACATTAGTCGGAGGTTCGGAAGAACTTGAATTTTGTGCGGCAGTTACTTGCTGGCTTACATCTGGCCAAGCTGTGGAATTGGACTCGCTGGAAACTGGATTGCCACGATGGAAAGCGTGTGGTGCCGGCCCCCTACAAGTGATGCAATTGTGGGTCCTTTGGCATTCTCGAAGTTGATGGCCTTTTGTGAAGCAGTTTAAGCAAAGCTGCCTTTGCTTAATGCAGCTGGAACGGGCATCAACAGTCATGTGCAGGAATAGAATGTGCATAGTCGAATCGGCTGATTCTCTTTGAAACAGAGATCACATGTGCTTCTGCTTGGATTACCGTTGCTATGGAACGGCGAAGTCACAGCCAAAGGCTTTTTGCTTTCCTTGTGTCCTGTTGGCATACTACGAGCTCCCACACGTTCGATTTGGATGCGAAGTCGGATGCGGAATCCTCGGATTGGCGAAAGAAAAAACTTAGGCTGGGCTGGGCACCATCCACGAAGGCAAACACAAAAGAGAACCCACTACTGGTTGAATGGAAGAGAAAAGGCCTCGCGCCTTGCTGGACAGCAATTTTAATTACCGACTCTGATTAACTGTGGTCGCTTTTGATCGAGGTTCCCCAAACAATGAGTGGATCAAACTGATACACGCCGAGGAGAGGAACGGTCACATTGGCTGTGGTAATATTTAAAAAATATTGTTAGTAAAACGCTCCTCCGTTTACCTTTTGACGGACTTATGAAGTGAGAAAATTATCTTGTTTGTTTTGTGCGGATGGATGGCAGACGGAATATTTCTCTATTTCTTGCTCCCTTGTTATGTCGTGGCGATAGTAGAGCCGATCTGAGACTAGAACATGAAATTTGGAGTCAAGCAATTAACTGCTAGGGCTGACTGTGGTAACTTTGGCGCAAAACTATCGGAACGAATATGAAATAAAACAATGATTGCGTACACAGTCTTTTTTTACTCGATGCGGAACAAACGTAGGACTTTGAATTTTTGGACAATTCGTGGGCATAAATTTACTGATTATCATATATTTGGTGTTCGGGCACTTTTATTTCCTGTATTGGGATGCGTGATTACTTCGTCGGTGATACCGATAGTTTTTTAATTTTGTCACCACTAGTTTCTTTCTGTCTCACGAACACACAATTGGAAAATATTCACAGAAAAAATGCGAAATAGCTGCGGAAATGCGCTGTGCCTGTGTTACTGGGAAAAGTTTAAAAATGAAGTTAATTCGAAGCTCGTGACTCGTCCGGGCACAGTGAAATCCCCGGAAGACATAGAAACGTCCCTAGAGACCCTATCAAAGGAACTACTGGATGCGTACCACGCAGCATGCCCACCCTCGAGAGCGAAAAAGAGGACCAAACCCCTCTGGTGGAACCGCGACTGATCGCTTCAAAGAAACAAAGAATTCTTCAAAATCGCCAAACAGGCGAGCGATGAGATGATCAATGAGGAATATAAAATCCTACTCAGGGAGTACAAGAAGGAAATACGAAGGGCACAAAGAAACTCGTGGAGGAACTTCTGCTCCAACAATGAGAAAGTCCCAGAAACGGCTAGACTCCGGAAGCTGCTATCAAAGCAACCTACCATACAGAGTCAGCTCAAGCGGTACGATGGACAGAGGACTGAGGGCAGTGAAGAAGCCCTAACAGCACTAATGGAAGCTCACTTCCCACGATGCACCGAGGTTTCTGACGCTACAACGCATCAGGACCTAGCAACTGAGGAACAGCACCCTCCAACAGATCTCATATCGTCTAAGAGAATCCACTGGACTATAGACTTCTTTGCGGGTTCAAAAGGACCTGGACTAGACGGTATATTTCCAGCCATGCTACAGGAGACCAAAGACGTGATCACCCCAGTATCAACGCGGACAAGACGGACCTCATCCTCTTCACCAAGAGGTACAAGGTGCCGGCATGGATCCCCCCGAAAATCGACAGAACCAGGCTGACCCCAAAAACACAAGTCAAATACCTCGGCATAGTATGCACTACCGTATAGCTGGTAGTTGGAGGTGAAGAAACGGAGAAACATAGGAGGGTGGATGTGGTCGGAGCTTCTCCTTGGCCAGGGAGGACATCTTGTGTCTGTAACTAATTAATGTCTAATAATTTGTAACTAATTTTATATTTGGTGTTTTTTATCACTTTAACAACAACAACAAATATTTTTTTTTTCCAAAACTAAATTTATTTTATATTCAGAAACAGAAAAGTATTTGACTTGTATGACGTTTTTTTTTTGAACGTACTTTTTGATTATGTTCCTCATACTAACAACTTAATATAGTTATTTCATATATCTGCACCCTATATTCATTTTTAACCTTTATGCTATCTTAACATTTTTTTTTCTCTTTGCTTAACAGATTCGTCATTTACTGGTTGCCATCTTATTATACATTTACCCAGGACCAGGTTCACTGCCTAAAAAATAATGTAACATTATTGGATTTTTTGTATTTGGGCATTTATTAAAACTACGGATAGATAAAGATAAGAAAAGAAATAAAATAAAAATAGAAAGTCTTACAAATTCGCTAAATCAAGATTATAGCAATGAAATTAGTTGAAAAAATATTGGTGTTCAGCTCGGGTAGAGTTAGTTTGTTTTTTTAGTTAAATGCATTAAATGCATTATGAATTTCCAAAATTCTCGTAGTGTTGCCTTGAGTCTATGCTAAAATTCTTCTTAGGAGCCATGCGACTATCTGGGCGGAGGAATAGGGTGTAAACATAAAAAGAAAAAGGGATCATCCCTTAAGTCATCGAGGTGATGTGGTGATTACGGTTGGGTGGGCATTGGCTGTTGCAACAACACCCGCACAGCTAACAGACATTGAAGTGGTTTTGTTTCCCCTTCCCTTTAAAAGTTTCCATATCGTCCTCATATCATTTAAACGGTCCAAGCAAAGATATGCATGCGAATAAAAAAAAAAAATAAGAATATTTTGCACAGACAGCGAGCACGTAGTCATTAGGCCATGTCGGAATCCACTCTTACTACCGATAATGGACCCGGAGCCAGTGCGTACAGCCCTATGATTTATGTTTATGTTTATGCCCGCTCCAACTCCTCTTTCCATCTGGAGCCATAGGTGTAGAGGTGTTGAGTCTGGTCCCGAACCATTTTCCAGACATCCTGCAGCGACATGTTGCCTGATGCGATTAGGCGTTGTGCAGTCAGTTGAGCGTGGATGTGACATAATCTCGATATATTATTTTTCTGTGTCTTTGTTATGTGTTTTGTGAATTTGGTTATTTTTTAATTGTGCTAGAGGGAAAAATGCCAGCAATACGCAGGACCAGGTTCACCGCCTAAAAAATAATGCAACATTATTGGATTTTTTTGTATTTGGGCATTTATTAACAATTATCTGCTAATTATGGACTAGGATAAAAATAAAACTACGGATAGATAAAGATAAGAAGAGAAATAAAATAAAAATAGAAAGTCTTACAGATTCGCTAAATCAAGATTATAGTAAATGTTATGTACTAATATATTAAGGGAGATTTCGGCGGATAAGATATGGTAAAAGGAACTATAATTACTACACAAAACACGAACGGTTCATGCTGGGCGTAGTTAGACGCTCTAACTTATACCTACGTAAGGTTAAGCGGATAGGCCATAAAGTACGGGTTGGTCTGGATAGAATTTCGAAATCTATCTTTCCTAAAAGTGTTTGGGAGTCAACAATTCCGAGAAAAAGCTTATGTATAAGCATCACCCCATTGCGAATTCTCATTAAGGTCAAGTTGAAAGTGAGTATGCGAGTTCCAATTGGAAAAGGAAAAACAGATTCTGACTGTTTGTAGGAGGGTGGATGTGGTCGGGTCGGCTGCGGCTCCCAAAACTATTATTCCCAATAAAATTCTTCAGATGGTGGTTTAAAGTATCGCTGGTATATTGTGTAATGGTTACAGATGTACGCGGAGCTTGTATGCTTTGTCGGGGGGTGGAATCGACACTGCAATAGCGCAGTTGCACGGAGGTAGAAGGAGACTAAATTTGTGCGGTAGTCCAAAGCATCACTTATGCTAGCTTATATGTAAGCCCGCTCGGGAGCCGTGTGGATCGTGAGAGCGCTGACGGAGAGCGGGCTTCTGCCTGAAAATTCTCGAGTTCTCGAAAAACGTCGGATCCGCCAAGGGAAGGCTTGGCAAGTCTTTCAATAAACTTGGCGAGATAAGATGCAACGGAAGATTCTTTGCCAATTCGGGGATAACATTTGCTTTGGCGTTTAATTGTAAACCCGGCCTCGTTGGAGAGCGAATGGACAACTGACAGAGCTTATCGGACTGAGCGGATACTGTCCGACTGAGGCTGGAGATTTGTGTCTGCAAACGTTGGAATGGCAATTGAATCGTGTTGAAAAGGCGTTCCGTAATGAACGTTGCATCGGAGCCCGAGTCGATCAGAGCGCTGGCGCCGAAATTTTTTCCAAGGTGGCAAATATTAGTAATTGCCGTGCCTAGAAGGACAGAGCTTGTGCCGAAAGCGAAATACGTCTGAACATTAGTCGGAGGTTCGGAAGAACTTGAATTTTGTGCGGCAGTTACTTGCTGGCTTACATCTGGCCAAGCTGTGGAATTGGACTCGCTGGAAACTGGATTGCCACGATGGAAAGCGTGTGGTGCCGGCCCCTACAAGTGATGCAATTGTGGGTCCTTTGGCATTCTCGAAGTTGATGGCCTTTTGTGAAGCAGTTTAAGCAAAGCTGCCTTTGCTTAATGCAGCTGGAACGGGCATCAACAGTCATGTGCAGGAATAGAATGTGCATAGTCGAATCGGCTGATTCTCTTTGAAACAGAGATCACATGTGCTTCTGCTTGGATTACCGTTGCTATGGAACGGCGAAGTCACAGCCAAAGGCTTTTTGCTTTCCTTGTGTCCTGTTGGCATACTACGAGCTCCCACACGTTCGATTTGGATGCGAAGTCAGATGCGGAATCCGCGGATTGGCGAAAGAAAAACTTAGGCTGGGCTGGGCACCACCCACGAAGGCAAACACAAAAAGAGAACCCACTACTGGGTGAATGGAAGAGAAAAGGCCTCGCGCGTTGCTGGACACCAATTTTTATTACCGACTCGGATTATTTGTGGTCGCTCTTATCGAGGTTCCCAAACAATGAGTGGATCAAACTGATACACGCCGAGGAGAGGAACGGTCACACTGGCTGTGGCAATATTTAAAAAATATTGTTAGTACAACGCTCCTCCGTTTACCTTTTGACGGACTTGTGAAGTGGGCAAATTATCTTGTTTTTTTTTTGTGTGGATGGATTGCAGACGGAATTCTTCTCTATTTCTTGCTCCCTTGTTATGCCTTGGCGATAGTAGAGCCGATCTGAGACTAGAACATGAAATTTGGAGTCAAGCAATTAACTGCTAGGGCTGACTGTGGTAACTTTGGCGGAAAACTATCGGAACGAATATGAAACAAAAAAATGATTCCCTACACAGTCGGTTTTTACTCGATGCGGAACAAACGTATGACTTTGAATTTTTGGACAATTCGTGGGCTTGAATTTACTGATTGGCTTATATTTGGTGTTCGGGCACTTTTATTTCCTGTAGTGGGATGCGTGATCGCTTCGTCGGTGATACCGAATTTTTTTTTAATTTTGTCACCCTAGTTTCTCTCTATCCAACGAACACACAATTTGAAAATATTCACTGAAAAAATGCGAAATAGCTGCGAAAATGCACTGTGCCTGTGTTACTGGGAAAAGTTTAAAAATGAAGTTAATTCGAAGCTCGTGACTCGTCCGGGCACAGTGAAATCCCCGGAAGACATAGAAACGTCCCTAGAGACCCTATCAAAGGAACTACTGGATGCGTACCACGCAGCATGCCCACCCTCGAGAGCGAAAAAGAGGACCAAACCCCTCTGGTGGAACCGCGACTGATCGCTTCAAAGAAACAAAGAATTCTTCAAAATCGCCAAACAGGCGAGCGATGAGATGATCAATGAGGAATATAAAATCCTACTCAGGGAGTACAAGAAGGAAATACGAAGGGCACAAAGAAACTCGTGGAGGAACTTCTGCTCCAACAATGAGAAAGTCCCAGAAACGGCTAGACTCCGGAAGCTGCTATCAAAGCAACCTACCATACAGAGTCAGCTCAAGCGGTACGATGGACAGAGGACTGAGGGCAGTGAAGAAGCCCTAACAGCACTAATGGAAGCTCACTTCCCACGATGCACCGAGGTTTCTGACGCTACAACGCATCAGGACCTAGCAACTGAGGAACAGCACCCTCCAACAGATCTCATATCGTCTAAGAGAATCCACTGGACTATAGACTTCTTTGCGGGTTCAAAAGGACCTGGACTAGACGGTATATTTCCAGCCATGCTACAGGAGACCAAAGACGTGATCACCCCAGTATCAACGCGGACAAGACGGACCTCATCCTCTTCACCAAGAGGTACAAGGTGCCGGCATGGATCCCCCCGAAAATCGACAGAACCAGGCTGACCCCAAAAACACAAGTCAAATACCTCGGCATAGTATGCACTACCGTATAGCTGGTAGTTGGAGGTGAAGAAACGGAGAAACATAGGAGGGTGGATGTGGTCGGGTCGGCTGCGGTTCCCAACTCTATTATTCCCAATAAAAGTCTTCAGATGGTGATTTGAAGTATCGCTGGTATATTGTCTAATCGTAACAGATGAACATACATTTGACAAAACATTTGTAAACAAAATACGCTGTGAACGGTTGAACAGATCCGACGATATCAAATTTATAAGATTTGTAGGAAAACCTAATAACGATAGATTATGGATCAGCAAAATATGATTAACAGAATCAAAAGCCTTGCAGAAATGTGTAAAAATTACATCCGTTTCCTAATATTTGGGGTATCTACTCTCTGAATATTTTGTTATTTTTCAAAAAACTTTTCATGCATTTTTGGACTTTATTCCAAAAAAATTCGAGTCCATTGTGCAGTGGGTAAGACGGTCAATCTAGCTTAAACGATAAGAGAATATTGTTGCAAGTAAAACAGATATACAAACAGACTTATGACAAAAGTCATACTTTTTGTTTTCATTCGCTCTGGAATCTGCAAAAGTGTGATTTTTTTACTCATATACTGTGCTGATCAAGAATATATATACTTTATGGGCTCGGAAACCTTTCCTTCTCTGCGTTGCACACATCCACTTTTACCACAAATACAATTCACCCTTTAACTCTTTTTGACTACGGTTATAAGAAGGCACAAGCTCAAATGCGTGGTATGGTGTCAAATTCATGTCAATGCATCAATAAGTCATATATTTTTTTCTGTTGCAATTAAAATTTATTTTTTTGTATAAAAAGCCGTTTACTATCCATTTCGGCGAGGAATTTGTTTTTTTTTTTTTTAATGCAGGAGCCCCGCTTTTAAAATTATATCAGAAATTTTTTGCAAAAGTGAATACCGGAGCCTGCCTGAATATATATAATTTAGATTGAGATACGAAAATATTAGCTTTGTGCCAGCAAGGTCAGTGATAACACTACTCGTCAAAATCAAACTTTTTTTTCCTCAAGGTTCCAAACCGACATTTTCTGATAGATAAGGGACTTTAAAATTTTTTTTAAGAATTATGGTTTTTTTCTATGGCAGAACTTTTTTTTGAAGATCTTTTGAAAGCTGATATTTTGTTTAAGCTTTGTTCAGAGGTAGCGCTTCTTTTTTACACCTATATATACACAAACAAATAGAGAACACAGGATATATTTCGATTTTTCCTGAGTTTTTAGGCCTGTCTCCAGCACCGCGGAAAATTGCTGCAAGGAATTTGGTAGTTATTCCGTGAGGGTGTGGAACATAGCTAAAACAGGGTTGATGAACCAGCTGTGTTTTGTAAACAGAGCCAACTGTAAAATTCTGCTAAAATTAAGAAAGGAAAAAAATGCACTCTGATGATGAAGTGATTGTGTTGGTGGCGGCATATATTGTTGCAAAACATCTCTCTTTTTGCTTTTGCCGACAGTTTTTGCCTACATCTTGCACCATTCACTTCAGGAAGAATTCTAAAGTATATATTCCTGAGCTGGGTATCAGCTGTTCCCTCAGTCCACACACGGTCCCGATAGGCAAATATCGATATAAATCTGTGGATTCCGCTCATGTTGGTGGATACCCACTCCAGGAATACGTAAACGAAACATTCCTGTCACAGATTTTTTTATGGAGTTTGACATGAATTTTTCGATTCCGCAGTGCTAGTATCCAGCTCTTTTAGTCAAAATTTCGTAAAAAATACCTCACAAAAATCATCATTTTTGCATTTCAATGCTTTATATTTCCTAGACGGTAAGCGTCTGGTGTTTAACTTCTAGCTGTTTTAGTTATCTTTTCACAGAAAAGTGCTTTACAACCAGACGTAAGATACTAGAGTTACATACATACATATATGAAAAAAGAAAAGCGCTACCTCTGAAAAAAACTTTAAAAAAAATGCCAGACTTAAAAAATTTTCCAAAAAACAGTTCATCAAACCATTTCTAAGCCCCAAAACTTAAAAAATAAAGTTGGTTTTGTTCCTTGAGGAAAACTCGTGTCGACTAGTGTAATCCACGAGTATATGTATACATGTTAACATATGGACATTTGTTGCATATATACATTTTTATGTGTGTATATTAGAAACACGTGAAAACCGACAGTGATCGACGTAGCAGCATTTTAAATTGTGCGCTCGACTCTCGACGTTGCTTTTTAAAAAAGCTCTAAGAAACAATTTAATTCATTGAAACTTTTAATTTCTGTAAACGGGCTAAAATGTCGGCATTTGATTTTAAAAATCTTAATGATTGCTTGGAGAAGTATCTGCCAACTGATAAGCTAAAAGAGGTCAAACGAATTTTGTATGGTCTCGAAGAAGAGTGAGTGCATCTTATACAAAAACAGTGCGTAAAATGTTTACAGCTTCTTGCAAAAAATATTTGAGTGTAAATGGTGTTATGACATTAGACTTTGCTAATAGTGTTAAGACACTGACTTAAGCATAATATCCAGCACCGCAAAATCCGCAAAATTCCTGTCAAACTTCATATAAAAAATTCTGTGGCAGGAGCCACCACGCCAGAAAAATGTCTCAAGTGGTGCCCCAGTTGTTCGACTTAAAGCCAGTAGACGTGTTTAGAGATGGCTACGAACAATAATTTTTCATTTTGTCTCTCATACTATTTCTCTCTTCGAAGAAAAGTCTAATGTCATAACACCTAAATTGGGGTGCCACGGGTTGACACTAAATTGGAACTCGGTCTGTGGCACCCCGTTTATGAATGTACATATGTATGTATATGTATAAATAAACATGTGTACAACAAATTTTTAATTATAGAACTAGCATAAACATATGGATGTAGATCAGTGCTCGGCACGCATACAGTGACACGTTTTAAAGTGCGCTTGTGTGTAGCAAAAACCCGAAGATGCCTGCGACGGAAAAGTTTTATGTTTTACACTGCGACAAACGATTTGTAGTAAAAGTTGCAATTATTTCGTGCTGATACTTACGTGTGAAATAAAAATTGAAATAAAATAAGAACAGGCAACATTCATATTTTGGATGAAGAAAAAGTTTTGTTCCCAATTTTCATTAAACATGTTTTCTCTTAGTGTCGCATCAAAACGTTGCGCAGCGTGATCTTGCATTTTCGACGGCTGATTCTCGGTTTTCGTTCACGCTTTGCGACAAAACCGAGACAACAAGAGCCGAAGTCTCATTGCAAAAGCCACACGAAGCCTTGCTGCTTTTTGATACTGTACGTGTACCGGCAGCGCAGCAGCAGCGCCTCTTCCTATGCGCATTAGATAGAGCCGTGCCGAGCCCTGCTTTACACTGAGACAAACGATTTGTAGTTAAAGTTGCAATTATTTCGTGCTGATACTTTCGTGTGAAATTTAAATTGAAATAAAATAACAGGCAACATAATAACATATGAAGCATTGCGCATCGCCATCCATATTTTTGATGAAGAAAAAGTTTTGTTCCCAATTTTCGTTAAATTTCCATAATTAAATAATTTTCATTAGCGTGGTCTTGCATTTGTCTACGGCTGAACACAACTGATTTCATTTTCGTTCTCACTTTGTGAAAAATGCGAGACAACAAGAGCCGAAGTCTAATTGCCGAAGCCACACGAAGGCTTCCTGCTTTTTGATACTGTAATTTTAAATGATTTTAATCGGTATTTAATAAAATTTCTGTTTACTGCTGTTTTAAGCCCAGTACTCAGACGCGATAAATTTTCCAAAAGTGCTATATATTTTGCTCGGTGCCCAGTGTGACCAAAGCAGGGAAGGTGCATGCTCTACGGTTACACTGTGTGTTTATTTACAAATGGAATCTGTTTAAATATCAAATTTTTGTATGAAAGCAGAAATGTCTTATTTGTGGGCGCTTTGGAGCTGGAGGACAACAACGCAAACAGCAATATTTGATAGATCCGATCCTGCGGGACAGAAATGCAATCAATATTTTTTTTATCTATATACATATTTTCCCAGGAATGTTTGTGGAATCAACAATCCACAGCTTATACCGTTCATCTGACCTGATTTTATTATTATTTTTGTGGTAAAAAAGGATGTGTGCAACGCAGAGAAGGAAACGTTTCCGACCCATAAAGTATTGTATTCTTTATCAGCATCAATAGCCGAGTCGATATAGCCGTCTGTCCGTCCATCCGTCTGTCCGCCTTGATGAGCGCCTAAATCTCAGAGACTATAAGAGCTAGAGAAACCAAATTTGGTTTCCAGACTCATGTGATATCACACTGCTACATGTGTTTTTCAAAATTTCGACCCACCCCCTTCCGCCACCGCAAAGAACGAAAATCTATGGCAGGCACAATTTTAAAGATACGATACTAATGTAGAGAATGACCATATCTACCAGATTATGATAACTTTCGCTAAACCGATGCTCTCCTCTGCTCTCTTACCAGTCAAGTTCAGTGTTAGTTCTGTAGGTAATATATGTTTCGCACTAAATGTTTTGTTTCTATATTTATACTTAATCTGTAAATTGCGTGTGCTACTGATAGGGAAAATATGCACATTAATATAAGTAGATCCACAGAGAATCGCAACACACTTATCAAGGTTCTTGCTAAGCAGAAAATCGGCTTACAAATATACCATATAAATGCACAAAGTCTAAGCCAAAAAATTTAAGATGGTTTGTCTCCCAACTAAACGATGTCTTGATTTCTTGTGACGGCTATGACTTATATCGATCTGATCGAGAAGTTCATGCAGGTGGGGTAGCAATATACACTAACAACAAACTGAAATCCAAAGTTGTAAGTAAACAGCCCAGTGGAAGCGCAATAGAGTACTTGTTTCTTGAAGTCACTGGTAGAGGGAGTCTTTAAGTTACTAAGATATAGTCATAGCTGCAGACCTTAACAGCAATATGCTAACTGAACGACACCTTGCCGATGCAATGTCTTCTTTGGGTTTAAACCTGGTTTAACAGGTGTGGTTGCCAACACACTTTTCTAATACTATTAATACGCTGCTAGATGTTTTAATAATATTAATAAAATTCTCTTATATGACTAAATTGACGTAGCAGTATTTTCTAAGCATGATTTAATTTACATGACTTATGAATTTAACCCACATCTGACTGACCAAATCGTGTATTTAAGGGACTTTAAGAACATTAATATTAGCCTACTTTGTACTGAAATTGACTTATGTAATTGGAATGCAATATACTCACTAGCGAACGTAAACTCTCAATTTTCCGCGTACATTGATGCACTGTATGATAAGCATGTACCTTTAAAAAGAAAAATTCTTAAAGCTTACCAAAAATCTTGGTTCAATCGAGGTATTGCTTGTAAAATAAGCGAACGTAATATTGCATATTCTAAGTGGAAGAGATACAAGACTCCTGAGCATTACCAGCAGTTTAAAATTGTAAGACGGACAGTAAATAAAATGATCTCAACTGAAAAAAGTCACCATTACTCTGAAAAATTCAACAACGCAATATCAACAAAGCCAAATGGGGTGACCTTAAAAAACTTGGCATATGAAACCTGAAAGCTTCCCCTAAAATTACTGCTGATGCCAACGAACTGAATAGAAAATTTGTGCAATCGACCGTACCTTACATTGACGCCGTAACAAACACTTACTGTGATAATAGCTTTAGTTTTTTGTGCGTAACTCCCTGTGATGTCCTGAGTTCCGTCCTTAAAATTAAGTTGGTATGGATAATCAGCATCCCAAATTTATTACAATGATTTTGCCTAGGATAATTAATCATGTAAAGTTAAAGTTTCCCAGATCAGTGGAAACCGGCCAAAGTAATTCCAGTACCAAAGGCAAATAATGACTACAGGTCAATATCTATCCTGCCATACCTATCAAAGGTACAAATCAATAACTACCTAGTACAACATTCGTTATTGTGCAATAAACAATCCGGCTTCCGTAAATTCCGAAGCTGTCCTACTGCCATTTTAGATCTCACAGAAAACATTAGAGAGGAACTTAACGATAGTAAGGTTACATTTCTGAAACTCTGGGTCTTTAGTAAAGCTTTCGACACGGTAGACCACAATATCCTATGTAATAAGTTAAACAAATTCTTTAATTTTACTAACACTGCAGTAAAACTAATATTGTCCTATCTGCATGGAAAAAGCCAAGCTGTGATAACTGACACTGAAATATCAACATTTTACCTGTGAGACGCGGAGTGAACCCCAAGGTTCAATCCTTGGTCCACTCCTATTTACCTTAAATGTTAATGATCTCCCTGGTTCGTTATCCAAGTGTAAAGTTCATATGTATGCCGATGATGTCCAAATGTATGTTAGTTGTCCGTTAAGCAGAATAAATGAGTGTGTATTGTTGTGTAATGTTGAACTGTCGAACGTTAGTAAATTGGCCAACTGTAATGGATTGTCGCTAAACCCTGTCAAATCTAAATGTATTATTATATATAAAAGGTTGCTGAGCACGAAAAATCTGCCAAAATTATCAATAAATAACACGCCAATTGAATAAGTGGATCAGGCGGTTAATCTCGGTATCACCATTAACAAGACATTGTCCTGGAATGACCAAGTATCCAAGGCAGCGGGTAAAACGTATTCTATAATAAGACTACTTTCCTTGACTCAGCCATTTTTGCCAAAACACCTCAGACTCTTAATAGCCAAAACATATCTAATAAACACGCTGTGTTATGGAATTTAAATTTTTGGATATTTTGATAGTGCATCTCAGCACCGACTAAAAGTACCATACAATAATGTAGCTAGATATGTCTTCACTGTTAAAAGGGGTGAGCACATATCCAGTTTGGCTGACAGCATCAATCAGATGAAGTTTGAAACTTGGAAAGACTACAGAATTCTAATAATGTTGCATAAAATCGTTTATGCAAGAGAACCGAGCTATTTATACGAAAAGCTGTGTTTTGGTGCGTCTGCAAGACGTCTCTTTTTCCTATTGCGCGATTTGTGTGTCTCTTTGCTTTCGTACATGTGTGTGTGTTTACTTTAGCTAAATTCACACGCCATTTATATTGCGAAAACAATACCTTTTCTATTTATTAACAAACTTGAAATTTAGCTGTGTGCATGCTATTAAGTGAAATTTGTTTTTGTGAGTGAGTTTTTTTTCAGTCCCGTGATTAAACAGAAAGTATCCGGAAGTTTGATTGCGGGAAAATTAAAAAGGGTTTTTTTTGTCCGATTTGCTGACAGTGTATCTAATTTTCCTGCTGCGCCTTTTTAACCATCTGCTTATCTTATTTTATCGTCTTTCATATTTATCTTTAAATGTAGGGATATTAGGAATTTGTCAAACATTTTAATGCAAATAAAAAACTAATAATTCTAAACATTAATTATTCTACGAGACCAAGAAAGGGCCCAAGAGATTCGAGCAGATGTAGAAGAATACATATTCATCCATTCACCCATAACAGAGATGGTGTAAATCTTAGAGCTCTGATGAGTATGCATCGGATATAATAATATCTTTGACATGCGGAAGCACTTCCGAATTAATTGCCGTTTGTGACATTTTTTTTCCAGTTCTGTCGAAGTTTTTAACAATGATGGAGCAATTTACAAATTTGGCAAGGTGCAAAATCCAGTAAAAGCTCAACAAGCTCAAATTTTGAAGATGGTTATTTTAATATTTATGAGCCTTCTTTTGAAAATAAAGTATGTATTCTAAGGTTAGGTTAGGTTGTCCCGGACGGCCCTCACGGGGCCACGCATAGGCCAGTATGGCCCTTAGTTGTCCGGATTGGTGCGTATGGACCTTCTGAGTGTTTTTACGCGGTTTCGAAATCCGTGAGGATCGAGGAGAATTTTGCAAAGGCAAGGAGTTCCGCTGGCGTCCTCTTGGATGCATCTTCCAGCGATGCCAGTACCGGGTTGCCAAGATGTTTGTTTCTTGCCCTTGAGAGGGCCGGGCATTGGCAGATTAGATGTTCCAGGGTTTCGATAGCCCCAGATTCATCACATTTCCTGCAGTTGCCACTGTTGGTGATGCCTAGTTTGACAGCATGTGCTGCAGCCAGGCAATGACCTGTGAGTATACCTATTAGCATCCTACAGTCCTTCCGTGGTAGGTGCAGTAGGTATTGGCTGAGTTTACCATTGCTCTCCTTGCACATGGTTTTCGCGATCTTGCAGTTGGTGGTTCTCCTCCACCTGCTGCTGGCCTGTATGTGTGCCCTCCTCTCTAGATCGCTTTGAAGCGCTCTGAGGGAGACAGGCACGTTCTCAGTCCTGTCGTTTGCCAGCCCGACGCCTTCCTTAGCCAGTACGTCTGCTGTCTCGTTGCCTTCGATGCCCTGGTGGCTGGGAACCCAATAGATCCGCACTGACTTTGTCGTGCTTAGGAAATCTAGTGCCTCCCTGCTTGCCAGGACATTTTTGGAACTGACCGCTGACGACTGCATGGATCTTATCGCCGCCTGGCTGTCCACGAACAGGTTGACCACATTATGTGGGCGTTCCGTACATCGAGCAACCTCCGCCGCTTTCCGTATGGCAAAGACTTCTGCCTGGAATATGCTGCATTGGTCCGGTAGCTTATAGGACAGCCTTATTTCAGGGTCTGTACAATATATGCCCGCACCTACTCCTCCCTCCATCTTGGAGCCATCCGTGTATATGTTTAGGTGTTCGTTCTGGTCCCAACTTTCTTTCCAGTCGTCGGGTTCCATGTGTATCGCTGTTTTGACGTCCAGGCACGTTCGGGGGATCATGTAGTCAGATATACTGATCATGTCTCGGCCTATTGAACTGTGCCCGAATCCTTGCAGCGACATATTGCCTGATGCGACTAGGCGTTGTGCTGCCTTACCTGCAGTCAGTTTAGCGTGGATGTCCAGGGGGTCAATTCCGAGTATTGTTTCGAGTGCTTTTGTTGGGGTTGACCTCAGCGCCCCAGTAATGCAGAGCAGTGCCTGCCGCTGAGTTCTATCCATCAGCTTGTTGTAGGTTTTCTTTTCTGTAGCCTGCCACCACACTAAGACTCCATACAGCAGAGTCGGTCGCACTACCGAGATGTAGATCCAGTGCATTAGTGCAGGTGATAGGCCCCATGTGCTGCTAAGCATCTTCTTGGATGCATATAGCGCAATGGTGGCCTTCTTCACCCTTTCCAATACATTGGGTCTCCATGTCAGCTTGCTGTCCAAAACTATGCCGAGGTATTTGACTTGTGTTTTTGGGGTGAGCCTGGTTCTGTCAATTTTCGGGGGATCCATGCCGGTACCTTGTACCTCTTGGTGAAGAGGATGAGGTCCGTCTTGTCCGCGTTGATACTGAGTCCTACTTTTCCCGCCCACTCACATATCTCCCTGAGTGTTGATTCCATTATAGAGCTGAGGCTCGATGGGCATACTCCCGTAATAATTATGCTTATGTCGTCCGCATAAGCTGTTATTTTTGGGGCTCTCCTCTCGAATCTCTTTATCAGGTCGTCGACCACCAGATTCCATAGGAGGGGCGAGAGGACCCCACCCTGAGGTGTGCCTCTGTGTGCCCCTTTCACCATGGAAGCGGTGCCCCACTCTGAGTACACCCGTCTACAACTTAGAAGGTTCTTTATCCAGAGGTTGATTGCGGGATGTGTGTTGATCGCTTCTAGGCGGTCCATTATCGCGCTCATATTCACGTTGTTGAATGCTCCGGATATGTCTACAAACACTCCTAGAGCATACTTCTTATTTTGGAGGGCATTTTCGATGGTGGCTACTAGCGAATGCAGTGCCGTCTCTACCGATTTCCCTTTGGTATAGGCATGCTGGTTGGTTGACATCCGCCCACCTACATCATTTCTGATGTGTAGATCCAGCAGCTTTTCTAGTGTTTTGAGTAGAAAAGAGGTAAGGCTTATCGGTCTGTAGTCATTGGGGCTCATATGGCTGCACTTTCCTGCCTTTGGAAGGAAGACAATCCTCGAGGTCCTCCATTGAATAGGGATATAGCCCGTGCTCAGGCAAGCTGAGTATATTGCAGAGAGCCATGGGGTGATCACGTCTTTGGTCACCTGTAGCATGGCTGGGAATATACCGTCTAGTCCAGGTGCTTTCGTACCCACAAAGGAGTCTATAGCCCAGTGGATTCTCCTAGACGATATGAGATCTGTTGGGGGGTGCTGTTCCTCAGTTGCTAGGTCCTGATGCTCTGTAGCGTCAGAAACCTCGGTGCATCCTGGGAAGTGGGCTTCCATTAGTGCTGTTAGGGCATCTTCGCTGCCCTCAGTCCATTGTCCATCATTTCGTTTCAGCTGACTTTGTATGGCAGGTTGCTTTGATAGCAACTTCCGGAGTCTAGCCGTTTCTGGGACTTTCTCGATATTGGAGCAGAAGTTCCTCCACGAGTTTCTTTGTGCCCTGCGTATTTCCTTCTTGTACTCCCTGAGTAGGGTTTTGTATTCCTCATTGATTATCTCCTCGTTCGCCTGTTTGGCGATTTTGAAGAATTATTTGAGGTTATTTCTTTGAAGCGATAGGTCCCGGTTCCACCATAGTGGTCTGGTTCTCTTTTTCGTTCTCGAGGGTGGGCATGCTGCATGGTATGCATCCAGTAGCTCCTTGGAGAGGGTCTCTAGGGACGATTCTATCTCTTCCGGTAACTGTCTTTTTAAACTTTTCCCAGTTTGTGTTCCGGGGGTTTCTATAGACAGTTATCTTCGGAGAGTGTTTAAATTCGCACTTAAACTGAATGTACTTGTGGTCTGAGAAGGATGGTCTTTCAAGGACTCTCCAGCCAGATACCAAAGTACTGTTCCCCATTACGAGTGTTAGATCTAGTACGTTAGACGAGGTGGGGCCTACGAAGGTGTGCTCCTCCCCCACGTTTGCTACATCTAGGTTAGTGGATAGTATAAAGTCTAGAAGTGACTCACCTCTTTCGTTGATATCGGGGCTTCCCCACACGCTATGGTGGGCATTGGCGTCCGTACCAACTATGAGTTGCTGGTCTTTCGGACTGGCTTCCGCCACCAGACTCCTTAGCTCTTCCGGTGGAGCTGGCCTGTCGTGTGCCATGTAGCAGGATGCTACCATAAGGCGCTTGTCCTCGCTTTCAAGCATCACCGCAGCCAGGTCTTCAGTGCTGTAATGAGACATAAGATAAGCATGGATGCCCTTTCGTACAAGTACGGCGGTTCTGGTCCTGCTTACCGATGGTGGGTAGAAGAGATTGTAATTGGAGGACTTTAGTCCGGCCACAGCATTGCCGGAGGCAAGCCATGGCTCCTGGACCAAAGCAATGTCGACGGGCCCTTGCTCCAAGGCAATGAGGAGCTCCGCCGACGCGAGCTTGCTTTTATGCAAGTTGAGCTGCAGCACTCTCAATGTGGGAGGCTGGCTCAACTGCACTCGACGGGTTGACTATTATAGTCAGGTCACCGTCCTCGTCCTCTGCGGCATCAGAGTCGTCCAGCGCAAGATCCTGGGCGGCCTCTACGATGGACTCCAGACCTAAGTCCTTTTCCACCTCGCCTGCCTGCAGGGTATGCGCGTCCTTGTCTTCGGGGTGGCGCTTTTTGAGACGTAGGTAGACACTGCCTACGCCCCATGCCATCTTCCCGAATCTCGGGTAGAGGATGTCCTCTGCCTCCTTGTTGATCTGGATGATCATGTGCTGGCCCCCCTCATTGGGTAACGGGCTACCAGCATGCAGGATTTTCCAGTCCGCCGTAGGCACCTCTGTATTCTGCCTCTGGAGGAGTTTCAGTGCTCGGTCTCCCTGGACTGCAATGGGGAAGAGCACCTTCGCCTTTGGGATGGAAGGGATCATCTCCCTGTCCACTACCTCCAGCTTGGCCCCCTCCCACAGAGCTTCCAATTTGGGCACCACTTGCAACAGCCACTTCCTCGTCGGGTCATCATTACATTTGAGGATCTTCACCCCGTTCAGCCATCCCGCACCGTCAAAGGTGGGCATGGCAGCGTCCGGCGCGTCCTCCATTCGCGCGAAAAGGCAGTCTACCAGCTGGGCGTGGACCTGTTTCCACTGCGCCGCCGTCATCTTCTCATTTTCGTCGCTGCGGTCGATCAGGGCCACGATGAGGTGCCTCTTGGACACGTCGCTCACCTTGGCCTTCTGCTTGGGCTTCTTCGTCTTAGTAGGTTGAGGGGAAACCACCTTGGGCCCGCGTTGCCGCTTGCCCGCCGGAGTGTCCTTGGCACTCTCGGTCGAGCGTTGCCTTTTGGTGGCCATCATTTCCTCAATCCTATTGGCGAATTCACCCTTCATCGCCTCTTCTACCTTTTGCTCAGCCCAGGCTAGTTTGGACTTCTCCTCTTGGGAGATGTCCTCTTTGCCTTGTAGCCGGCTTTGTATTTTGAGGGCCGCCTTGTATTGGGCCTTAGCCTTCATCCCCTCTCTAGAACGCTTCGGCCCTTCCCTACGAAGGGAGCTGGTACCTGGTTCAGGCGAGCGGAGAAGGCTCTCTTCCTCCGTTCTGCTTACGCTGAGCACGCTCTCCAGGTCCGAGTCTGTTTCGACCACGGCACCCGTGCGGCTTAGCTTGCAGAGAGGCGTTTTGGTGGCAGTAGCTTTGAAACCAATATGACCTGCTCCCGCCATATCAGAGTTGTGACCGCTGGCGACACGCAGAGAGGATTGCTCCTCCCCGTGCCCGCCGGTGGTAGCAGTCACGCTTTCCACCGACGTTTGGACTGACATCCCAGTCCCTGTTCGATCCTTACTCCGGTCCATGTGGTTAATATTTATCGGGGGGACCACCCCCTAGCGTTTTATGCCTGTCCGCCAGGCACCTCCAGCCATGGCCATGGTTCAGTTCCCCCAAATTTTTATATCGGGAAGACCTGGACCCGGCCTTAGCTAGACACTGCATTACCTCGGACAGAGCAAACGGCAATGCATTAACCCGATCCGGGGTAATGCAGTGCCCATTGCCCGGCCGGCACCCTCTGGAAGGGTTCAGCTGGAGGATTTTTGCCTGGCCATGTATTCTAATGTATATATTCTAATAGAATTACAAAAAAAAAAAATAGTAAGAAAAAAGGGTGGTGATCCAGAAAACAATTTTCACATCTCCTTTTAAAATATCAGCGAGCGCCGCCGAGGGCTACTAGTCTCCTTATAAATTAATAAAATGAGTACCGAATATAAAATTAAAACATAGTAACCACATAGTCGGCACTCATTCGCCTGTGTTAATTATATTAAATTTGTGTTCATTATTGCACTTTTCGAGACGTCTTGCGTTTATTTTCAGATATGAGTTGATAAATTGGTTGTCGAACAAAAGACAGGTATGATTTCTTATCGTTTCCATACGAATATCGGTCGACGGAACATTTAGCGGGTCTGAGTACTGGACTTAATGGTGGAAAGTATAACTGCATGCTGCCAGAACTATTAAAAACCGACAAATACCTGAAAATTAAGCACAAATGCCTAATATAAAGCAGGAAAAGGAGGCCACGATTGATTCTATAACATAAAATGACCTATATGAGCTTAAATATTACACTATCCGACACGATTTTTCCCCAAGGAACAAAACCAACTTTTTCTTAAAGATTTGGGGCTTAGAAATGGTTTGATGATGTTTTTTTTTTCTATGGCAGAACTTTTTTTTTAATGTTTGAAAACTGATATTTTTTAAAGTTTTTCTCAGAGTAGCGCTTTTTCACGTAACTCTAGTATCTTACGTCTGGTTGTGAAGAACTTTGCTATTTTGAAAAGATAAAACAGCTAGAAGTTAAACGCAAACACTTTGTGATTTCAGCTTACCGTCTGGGAAATATAAAGCATTAAAATGCAAAAATGATGATTTTTGTGCGGTATTTTTTATGAAATTTTGATATCCTATGTCCTTTTTTTTGTGTATAGGTGAATTAATTAGGCGTCGTTTAAGGCATTGCTCATTCAAATCTAAGTAGAAACTTTGAAGCTAAAATTCGTTAACCAAACCTAAAAAATTAACAAAAAATACCTTTTGGAAGGTTGCGGGCCCAACTGGCAATTGGGAACAAAGCAAACGAAAAAGGGTTGTACATTTGATACCTGATCGCGGTCCTTTGGTATAAAATACATAATGGAAACCAAAAGCCGTCTGTTCCCATCGCCCATGCTATTAATATGAAGGAAACATACCAAACAATGGCTGAATTGTTTGAAAATATAAAGAACAGCAGTGGTAGGTCGCGTGTGACTTAAAAGTCGTAGCCATTTTAACGGGATTGCAAGATGGTTACACAAAACACTGTTTCCTGTGTCTATGGGATCGTAGAGCTAGAAAACAGCACTACTCAAGAAAACTCTGGCCAAAACGGGAGGAATATACTTTGGAATATTACAATATACAGAATTCAGTTCTCGTGAAGTTTAAAGTCGTTTTTTTACCACCATTACACATTAAGCTGGGGCTAATGATAAAGGTGAATCGATTAGTTATCTAAAAACTGTTTTTCCACGTCTGTCGCTGGCAAAAGATGATGGCCTCCAAATTCAAAAACTACTAAAATATGATGGATTTGAAAATATTTTATCATTCCGACTGGTTATAAAAAATGTTCTTGGTAACAGCAAGAGTGATGATAACGTTAATATCGTCCACGAGCTAATTAAGCTAATGGACTAATTAAGTCCATTTCCACGGAGAGAGAGGTAGGTAGACGCGACAAGATCTAATTTGTGTTTACCTGCACTTGTGAAAATATAAAGGAAACATTTGACCTGAACAGGAACGATGTACAGACACCCAAAAAATAAAGGACACAGGATCTAATTCTTTTTTCGACTTTTCAGTCAAAATTTCCTCAAAAAGACTGCACAAAAATCATAATTTTTGCATTTCAATGATTTTTATTTTTATTTATTAAATCACAAAGTGTTCGAGTTTAACTTCTAGCTTTTTTAATTATCTTTTCACAGCAAAGTTCTTTACAACAAGACGTAAGGTACTAGAGTTATGTGAAAAAAAGAAGGGCTACCTCTGAAAAAAGATTTAAAAAAAACCAGACTTAAAGAATTCTTCAAACAAAAGTTCTGCCATAGAAAAAAAACAATAATTCTAAAAAAATTGTAAAGTCCCATATCTATCAGAATCTATCGGTTTGGATCCTTGAGGAAAAAAAGTTGGATTTTGTCGAGTAGTGTTATCAAAAGTAAATATATACAACAACAACAAATATTTGAATACACAGGTTTTACTTGTGGTATATTACGTATAGTTTATAATCTTGAGCCTTCACACCAAAAACCCTGTTTCCGAGGATCCAGGGCTCCTGAATGAGGACTATATCGACTATACAGCAGAAGTGTCAGGGACAGTCCTGAGACTCGCCTCCACCTTTGTGTCGGCGGCATCGCTTTCGGAGGACAACGTGCCTTATCCGATATCGATGCGTCCAAGACCGCTCGCATCAGACTCATAGCGGTCTAAAATGTCGTCCGACGCCTTCGACGCTACGCCCTCCTCGCAGCGGTTTCTGCTTTAAGATGGTGGTCCGATTGAATCTCCTTCCCCGTCTTCTTGGGATGTGGTTTCCCAGGCGTGGATGTAGATGGATTGGCTTGTCCCTCCGGTACTTTAGGAGGAGTACCAAGCTCCTTTAGGGAAGGATAGGCCGCTTGAAACGGGAAGACTAATTAAATCTGGAGGTCGGCAGGTATCCAGAGTTCGCAGACCCATGCAGCCAGGTAGGTACCACAGCTAGGATTGGGGCAATCCCCCCGTATCCTAGAACCAGAAGCAAGGCCGCATCGGGATCAGGGCAAGCCCTAGCTGGAGGCACCCCCGTCATCCGTTAGTCCCCCTTTCACCCGAATGGCTGACGGCCAATTCCTATGTTAATAATAGTTCAAGATATACCGTTAGCCGAGATTGAACTATTTTTATCGTTTTTTTTATACAGTTGAATATAGTTTAGAAAAATTTAGTGGAATAACTTTTCTAATGAATCATCTCTTTTTATCTTTTTTTAACATGCCTAAAACAAAAAAAAAATACCAAAAATTCCGCAACTATTGACTTTTGCTTATTTGAGTATGTTTTCACATCAAAGTTAATGAATCTGTTGCTGAATATTCAATTTTTTAAATTAGTTGTCATTCCTTAAATTTAGATAATATAGCAAAAGAATGACAGGGAAATGTGCTTTTATGGACATTGCACTTTTTAGTCTCGGTGGACCTCGTCAGAAAAATCTATATAAATATTTGTGCAGGGCTGGTTGTGGAATTGGCTATATTGGCTTGGCTCCAGCGATATGACTTTTTTTTTTAGATTGTTCCTTTTTTGGCCATTGATTTTCGCCAATGAACCGTTTTTGGATCCTTCCGCCAGAAGTATAGAAAATTAAAGTTTTTTGAACCGCAAAAGGCAAAAGGCAAGACGAAAAATGCTAGATGCAAAAGGCAAAAGGGAAAAGGCTGAATTATGACTACAGTAATCAAATCGATAAATATCTGCATCTTAATATTATAATTAAATACAAACTTCTAATTATACCTAAAAAAAATATATATTGGAAATGTTTATTTTATTAATTAATACACGTGCAAAAATTATGATATTTTATTCGGTATTTTTTTACGAAATTTTTTGACTTTAAAAACTCAGAAATGTCCTTTTGTCCTTTTTTGTGTATAAGTGCATTAATAAGGTGTCGGCTAAGGTATTGCTCGTTCAAATCTATGCAAAAGCTTTGGAGCTAAAATTAAAAAAAAACATACCTTTCGGAAGGTTGGGGGCCAAACTGCCAATTGGGAACAAAGTAAACGAAAAAAGGTTGTACATTTGGTACCTGATCGCGTTCTTTGGTATGAAATGTGGTTGTCAGTTACTTTTTTCGTTATCTGTTATTACCAGTTAATTTTATCCTTGTTTAGGGGAAAAATTCTTTTTTTTCCTGTTAGAAGCGTAGTGCCTTGATTGAATATAAGATATGGACTGATTAAATCTAGAATATAAAATCTAAAAGAAACCTATTGTTGGAAGCGGCAGAGTGTTGGCAGCGGCAGAATGGTTGGTAGCGGCAGAATGGTTGACAGGGAAATCAATATCGATTGCGATCGATGGTGGGAGTTCGGAAGAGCTGACTCCGCGAAGACGCATTGTCAGCATTGGCGCGGTCGCTGCGTCAAAGACTGGGTGGGGCGATGATGGTGTTGATTGAAGTGGATAAAGTGGTTCCTGAGAATTACAACTCTCAGCGAATGTTATGGGCAGGAAATGGAACTTACTTTGTGAGTACTTTGTTATGGAAATCTTGCGCAATGTTATTGCAAGTGGGCAATAAACTAGGGTAAGAAACTTATGTGTAAGATTTTGATCGTTGAACTCTTCTGGAGTTAACTCTTCACCTCTTATTTCATTTGTCCTCGAATGAATTTTAAAAGTAGAGTTTAGAGTTTACTTCTCTTTTAGTGTCGGTGTCAATTTTAATATCTGGTGTTTGTGGAGGAATGTTAAATACAACATTTTGTGGTTTTCGACAGATATGTGATACTATGATCAACACTATTGCTATCGTAAACAGTGCTATGACGGTCATACTATTTATTGAGGAATGAGTTTGTAGGAAGTTCAGATGTTTTGTATTACTAATGTGTAGTTCTTCAAGAGATTGTAGTGATAATATTTTAATTCTTTTCTCTTGCAATGGACTTAATTGTACCATCTGATTTCCCGATTGGATAAGTGTTTTTTGCAGGTTTGAAAATCTGTTTTCGTTAATGTTTTTTGTTTCATTCCAGTACTTTAGTAAATATGTTCCATTTCATTTTGGTGAACCCTCTTGCCATTTGACCGTTCCTTTGAAGTTATTTAAGAGAATAAGATCAGAGCTTATTTCCTGTACAGGTTCCATATGATCTGCATTACTATAGTTACATGTGGAGTCTTTCCCTATCGTGAGCTTACTTATACAATTCTCGTGATTTAGATTAACTGTTTTAAATTTGTTACAAAGGGCGATTTACAATGGTGTTATTTCGTATAAAGGGTCGAATAATAATATTTTTATAGGTTTCCTTATCTAATTTAGGGATCTTAATTATATAAAGTAGTGTATTTTTATTGTATAAAATTGAAACATCTGCAAACTCGAGAATTTCTTCTATTGAGTTTAATGGGGTGAGAATTTCTTTAAAGTTTTCTTTTATTAAATTTATTTCGTTTTCATTAAGCAGGAATGTGTTTATTATATTTAATCTTGCCCATTGAGTTGCATATTTGATGTTGATTAATTCTTCTTTTATAAGACGGGTCTGTATTTGAAAGTTAATGGCTATTTCATTGCTGAATGAATTGTCCTTTTTTATTGTGTTCAAAAGTCTATTGCTTATTTCTGTAATTTTATTTATTCTTTCTTCAAATTGTGTATTTATTATAATTTGTTTGTTCTGATTTGAGAATATATCATTAAGATTGTCTTGGATCATATTTAAATCTTCGTGATCGGGACTTCCAGCGATATATTTCCAAGCTGTGCGAATTATGTCTATAGATCTACTAAATCGTGTGGGTGTAATAGTTTCTAATATAGTGTAAGTTTGATTTATTTCGTGGGACAATGTGTTGTAAAACTCATTCTCTTGAAGATCTCTTTCGGTATACCATAAAGTTTGATCCAGTGTTTTTTTTATTGTTTCTAGATCTATGATATGGATTAATTTTGTGTGTTCTTGTGTTAGTTTCCCAATACCTCGTGTGAATTGTTAAAATATGGCTATTAGTGTAATTTGTTAATTCTATTGCTCCAGCTACTAATTGTAGGAAGAATAGTGATGGGATGAATCTGGAACAGAATGAGGGATGAGGAAAAAAATAAAAAGATGTTTTTCTTTCGGGTATTTGCCGATTCGTGGTGCTATAATCGGATGGAATCCCGCATTCGGAAAACTTTGTTGGGAAAGGTATAATTATTTAATATAAATTATATGACGGACATGGACTTGGACTTATGAATATCGGAATATTAGCAATTTTTTATATTACTTTTGTGTACGATTTTCCCTGACATTGTTTTTATGGTTGTATTGTTGTCTTCCTTTACTATTTCTTTTTTAAATCTTGGAGACAACTTAGAGCCTAACCTTGTATTTATTTTTACCCAAATTTCTTGACCTGGTGAATATATTTTTATTGTTTTTGTTTTTGTTGTGGTTCTTTAAATCGGAGATTTGTTTTGTCTTAAGTTTATCAATATTACTCTGTCTGCTTATATCGTATTGTTCAGGGTTGGTTGTTACGTTTCTGCCAAAGAATACCTCCAATGGTCTTTTATTGGTTACTGAGTGTATAGAAAAGTTATATTCGTAAATAGCTCTATCTAGTAGTTCTCGGAATGTGTTATAGATTTCCTTGGTTTTCAAACAACGCATTATTTCTTAGAGCGTTGAATGGAATCTTTCTACTTGTCCATTCACTGAACTTTTGTAAGGAGGTGCTGTGAAAATCTGAATTCCTAACTGGTCTTTCATCATAAACGTTATGGAAGATGAGTTTAATGATTTTTCATTATCAATGACAACACTCTTTGGTACACCAAAGTAAAACAAAATATCGTGTAAAACGGGTTTTATATCTTCAATGGATTTTGATTTGATAATTCTTCCCTGTGCTAATTTGGAAAATTTGTCTATTGCTGTCAAAACTAAGTTTTTCTCTGTGGAATAAATATCAATATGTACGGTATGACCTGGATATTCCGGTATTGGTGTTTCTATGATTTTTGGATTTGTAGGATGTCTATCGTATTTCACTTCTTTACAAACTTGACATTGTTTTACTATACTGATGATTTTCTTTTTCATTTTTGGAAAATAAAATTTTTCTAGTAGTTGTTTTTGGTTCTCTAATGCACTTCTATGGGCTCTATTGTGAAAATTTAATATTTCTTCTTCTTGTTGATTTTCGTTGCTCAGATCTTCTACCTTACTCTGTGTAAATCTAACTTTGTACTGAGAGAAATTTGATGGGTATATTCCTTGAATTTGACCCATAATGGATTCTGTCGTTTGAATTCCATTAATAACGGACAAATTAAGATGTTTTCTCAATATTGTTATTAGGTCATTTCCTGTGAAAGATTTTTGTGTAATTTCGTGTCGATGAAATGTTGGAAATGGTAGGCTAAATTTATAATTACTATTATTTCCTGGGAAGATAAAAATTTGGTTTTTAAAAGCTTTTATTGGGATTTCAATACTGGGTATTAATTTTTCAGCAGAACTCTCACTACTATGTTGTGTAGTGACGGAATTTATTTCTTTAATCCTAGATAGGGAATCGGCAACAACGTTGGCTTTTCCTGGTTTGTAAATTAACTGATAATTATATTCTTCCAAGAATGTCTTCCATCGTTTTATTCTTGCATTACCGTTCCAATCGCTCATAGAATGGGTTAAAGGTTGATGACACTACTCGACAAAATCGAACTTTTTTTTTCCTCAAGGATCCAAACCGACTTTTTCTGATAGATATGGGGATTTAAAATTTTTAAAGAATTATGGTTTTTTTTCTATGGCAGAACTTTTTTTGAAGAATTTTTTGAAGTCTGGTATTTTTTTAGCTTTTTTCAGAGGTAGCGATAGTTTTTTTCACATAACTTTAGTATCTGACGTCTGGTTGTAAAGAACTTTGCTATTTTGAAAAGATAATTAAAACAGCTAGAAGTAAAGCCCAAACACTTTGTGATTACAGCTTACAGTCTGGGAAATATAAAGCATTGAAATGCAAAAATGATGATTTTTGTGCGGTATTTTTTACGAAATTTTGACTTTAAAAACTCAGGAAAAGTCGAAAAAAAATTATATCTTGTGTCTTCTATTTTTTACTGTATAGGTGCGTTAATTTGGCGTCGTTTAAGGTATCGCTCATTAAAATCTATGGAGAGACTTTGGAGCTAAAATTCGTTAACCAAACCTAAAATATGGAAAAAATGCACAAAAAATACCTTTTGGAAGGTTGCGAACCCAACTGCCAATTGGGAACAAAGTAAACGAACAAGGGTTGTACATTTGGTACCTGATCGCGTTCCTTTGTTCCCAATGGGCAGTTTTTCGACTTTTCACACTCTTTACCAATGACCTGCCTTCAGTATTAACAAGCTCTCGAGTTAAACTCTGTGTTCAGTATAAGGACATATCATTTCACTCTCGCTTGCAATCCGATCTCAATAACTTTCAGTCATGGTGTTGTGCAAATATGTTACACCTAAATGCCTCAAAATGTAATGAAAAGTAATGACATTTCATCGCTTCAGCGATGAGAATTGAGTTAATTCCCTTGGTTTATGATCTTGGTGTTAAACTAGACCCAAAGTTAAAGTTTTCTGAACACAGTCTTACCATGGTAAATAAGGCCATGAGCGTGCTTGGGTTTATAAAGGGGGGGTCAAAGGAATTTGACGACCCCTATATAGCAAAGACTCTCTATATCTCGCTTGTTCGTCCGATTTTAGAGTACGGCTCTTGTGTATGGTGCCCCCAGTACAAAGTAAACCAGGACCGTATAGAATCAGTCCAGAAAAACTTTTTGCTCTGCGTAGCCTTAACCGGGATGCATGTGTGAGACTGCCAGATTACCCTCGTAGATTGCTTTTAATACACCTTCCAACCTTAGTTAGTCGTAGAAAAATGCTTGGGGTGATTTTAATGCACAAGGTCAAGGGTGACGGAGATAGCCCTGACTTGTTGAGCCGCATAAACTTTACGATTCCTGTTAGATCTACTAGAAACTTTATTCCTTTGTTTCTTTGGCTTTGTAGATCGAAATATTCCATGCACGAACCATTTAGGGTCCTATGCTCGGACTTCAATTCCCTCTACCACATAATATCCACGACTAATTCCCTTCCTCTTCTTAAATCACTAATACTAACATACCTTTCCCGTAATTAGTACTATTTCTTAGCTATCTTTGCATGTTTAGCTCTTTGAGTTGTGTTTAGCTCTAATTTTCCTAGTCTAACACCTATCTTTCCTGCATGCTCGCGGTCGGTTGGGCGGCAGGAGGGGCTGCGTTTCTTCTTGAGTTCCGAGCGTAACAGGCCTCGGCTTGGTGTCGCATTGGCCTCTTGATGGTGCAGTCATTGCATATCAACGTCCAGACAATATATTACTGATCAGCATCAATAGCCGAGTCGATAGTTCTCAGCGACTATAAGAGCTAGAGCAAACAAATTTTGTTTGCTTACTCATGGGATAACACACTGTTATTTCAATATTTCGCACCGCTTCCTTTCGCATCTACAAAGGACGAACTTTTCTGGCATCCACAATTTTGAAGATAGGAGGAAACGAAAAGCGTAGTATCGTAGAGAATGACCATATCCCTCTCTCGCTATCACAGTGCGTGCGTACTGTGGAGGAGGAGATGTAGATGTAAATGTTAGATGCAGCATTCTACATTTTTTTGCTACATCTGTTATCTACATCTACAATGTATATTTTACATCTAACATGTAGATTATAGATGTACCATTAATATTCTGCATCTTCTACGCTAGGGGTTGCACGCGCACTGAACGCGGCAGAGGGTGCGAGCGAGAAGGAGAATGAGTATCGTGTCTCTGGCTGGTGGTGGCGGGGGAACCAACAGAAAATTAATTTCTTCATTCTGGCTATAATTATGTTCCGATCTGATTCATATTCAGCAATCTGGTAGATATGGTCATTCTCTACGATACTGCGTTTTTAGTTTTATCGTATCTTTAAAATTGTGCCTGCCACAGATTTTCGTTCTTTGTGATGGCGGAAGGGGGCGGAGCGAAATTTTGAAATACAGTTGTAGCAGTGTGATATCACATGAGTCTTGAAACCAAATTTGGTTGCCCTAGCTTTTATAGTCTCTGAGATCCAGGCGCTCATCAAGACGGACGGACGGACAGACGGACATGGCTATATCGACTCGGCTATTGATGCTGATCAAGAATATATATACTTTATAGGGTCGGAAACGTTTCCTTCTCTGCGTTGCACACATCCACTTTTACCACAAATCTAATATACCCCTTAACTCTTTTTTGAGTACGGGTATAAAAAGCTCACATATATACTGACTGAGAGCGTGTATAAAAGCTGAGTTGCAGCCACTGCAACGTTCCCTCTCGTTTTTAAATTGTTTTTGCTTCTATCTAATATGCATCTCAATTTTTTTCCTGTAGCCAAATACTGGATCTGCCCAATAGTGCAACAGACATAGCACAGAAGCATGGATTTGAAATTAAAGGCTATCGGTTTACGGCGCGAAGGGAGCAAATACGCAAGCCACGGGTGGTGCGAGTCGGCGCTATTCAGAATTCAATAGTGTTGCCAACAACAGCACCCATTGAAGACCAACGCGTGGCGATCTGGAACAAGGTGAAGATTATGATCAAAGCAGCAGCAGAGGCTGGATGTAATATTGTGTGTACTCAAGAAGCGTGGAGTAAGTATATAATTGCATCAGTAGGTATTCCAAGAACTGCTCACCACTGTTTTTAATTTGTGCAGCAATGCCCTTTGCATTCTGCACACGGGAAAAATTCCCCTGGTGTGAATTCGCCGAAGAGGCTGAGCATGGCCCCACGACAAAGATGCTCGCTGACCTGGCTAAGTCCTTCAATATGGTAATTATTCACTCAATCCTGGAACGAGACATAGAACATGGTGAGACCATTTGGAATACGGCCGTAGTTATCTCGAACAACGGTCGATACTTAGGCAAGCATCGTAAGAACCACATTCCCAGGGTGGGAGACTTCAATGAGTCGACCTACTACATGGAAGGTAATACCTTTCATCCGGTGTTCGAAACTGAGTTTGGAAAGCTAGCTATCAACATCTGTTATGGGCGCCATCATCCACAGAACTGGATGATGTTCGGTTTAAATGGCGCAGAGATTGTATTTAATCCCTCTGCCACAATTGGTAGACTTTCGGAGCCACTCTGGAGCATCGAGGCACGGAATGCAGCCATTGCCAATAGTTATTTTACGGTTCCTATTAACCGCATCGGCACGGAAATGTTTCCCAACGAGTACACGTCGGGAGACGGTAGCACAGCACACAAAGAGTTCGGTCCCTTTTACGGTTCATCGTATGTTGCTGCGCCGGACGGCTCCAGAACACCGGTAGGTCAAAACAAAAACTAATTACGTCATCACTAAAAAAAAATGTTTCAGAGTTTATCGCGAGACAAAGATGGCTTGCTGGTGACTGAGCTTGATCTCAACCTGTGCCGTCAGATTAAGGACTTCTGGGGCTTCCGAATGACTCAACGTCTTTCTCTTTACGCAGAATCATTTCAAAGAGCATCGGAGTCGGACTTCAAGCCTCAAATTGTTAAAGAGTCTTTAAAAACAAAAGGTCAAAGCGACTACATACAGTCCACAATTAAAAAAGATATCCTTTTCGATTAAAAATATATATATATATATATACTTGCTTCGCTCGAGCGCCAACCCCCGGTTAGCTCGATGCGCTCGCTCACACAACCATTCTTCTGCGCCTTAATTAACACATCATCATTTACGAATACGAATTGCTTAGGCAAGAAAAAATTTGATACCATTGATAGCAATGACATTCCGTCCGAAATTTTATTTTCTGTGCGTCTTCTTCTTCCTCTATCTCTAACACCTCCTTCTCTAACACCTCTTTCGCTAACTTACAGACACAGACACACCCCACTTATCTTCTGAATCTTCCTGTAACTCACTCGCAACCACCCACCACTCTTGTTCTCCTTCTCCCTCTAACTCAGAAGAATAAGCACATAAAATAAAATATCGGGCGGTGACCGAAAAAACCCCCTATCTCCCTATTATATTCTGTACCTCTTCTTCTTCATTCGCAAACTTACAGAAACACCCCTCACCTTATTTTACGCGCACCCCTCCCCACCGTCATAATAAGAATACATGGTATTTTGTTTCCGGTGCCTCTTCTTCTTTCTCTAACTCACACACACACCCACCCAGATCCACCCTCTAGCACTAAAGAATTCAAAAAAGCACAAACAACCAAAAATATCGGGCGATGTCCGAAAATTTTTTTATAACACTAGTCGACCCGAATTTTCCTCAAGGAACGTAAACAATACCGCACAAAAATCATAATTTTTGCATTTCAATGCTTTATATTTCCCAGCCGGTAAGCTGAAATCACTGCGTTTGGGCTTAACTTCTAGCTTTTTTAATTATCTTTTCAAAATAGCAAAGTTATTTACAACTAGACGTAAGATACTAGAGTTATGTGAAAAAAGAAGCGCTACCTCTAAAAAAAAGCTTTCAAAAAAAAATAACAGACTTCAAAAATTCTTAAAAAAAAAGTTCTGCCATAGAAAAAAAAACAAATAAAAAATTGAAAATCAGAATGGCTGACTGCAAACACTGTGAACCTAGTTGAAAGATGATCTGATAGCTATACATTTGGCCGAATAACATAAATAACATAAGTTTCCAATGTATATTCAATAAATATTTTAGTTTCTTACTAAAAAGTATGCTCAAGGGGGTGGCAGCTCCCTCCCCACTTCGCCCAACACTGGGTACGCCCTCGTATTTATGTATATATAAACTAATTTTTATAACAAAACTTCTTTCTTATTTAAGATAATACCCCAAAGGTAAGTTAAAGTAAATGTTTTACGTGACCAACAAAAATTGGTGAAAATCCGACCACTCATATGGTAGGTATATATAGTAATACAGGTTTCTTATAAAAACAAACATGCTTAATCGATTACACTACTTGACAAAATCCAACTTTTTTTTCCTCAAGGATCCAAACCGACTTTTTCTGATAGATATGGGACTTAAATATTTTCAAGACTTATGGTTTTTTTAAAGCCTTTTTCAGAGGTAGCGCTTCTTTTTGCACGTAACTATTGATATTGAAAAGATAATTAAAGCAGCTAGAAGTCAAGCCCAAAGACTTTGTGATTTCAGCTTACCGTCTGGTCAATATAAAGCATTAAAATTCAAAAATTATGATATTTGTGCGATATTTTTTACGAAATTTTGACTTTAAAAACTTTGGAAAAGTCGAAAAAAAATCCTGTGTTGCAGAATTAAAAAATTCTTCAAAAAAAGTTCTGTCATAGAAAAAAAAAAATATCATCAAACAATTTCTAAGCCCCAAATCTTTTTGTTCCCTGAGGAAAACTCGTGTCGAGTAGTGTTATACAAAGCTGAAGTCACCTAGTTATCAATTACACGTTAGTTGCGTGTTTTTTTTTTGTTTGGTTTCAACATCTAAAGTACTAAGGCTAGAAAACACAATTCCCTCATAGATAAAGTAATATGCTTGTTGAATTGTAAAGAAAATAAAGTGTCCAGTAAATTAAAAATCTAAGAAGGAGAATGTTATGTAATAAACCTGGCCTACAATATAATGCTTGTCTCGTGCAAACATACCTGTCCATACCTCGTCCACCTTGACTTTCCCTCCCGGGGGGAACCGTGATCACGACGGTCATCACTGATCATATTTGCCCCTACCAATCAATACCACAAACAGAGAGAGCGAGGCCCAGTCACAAATACATATACTGAAGAGAGAGAGAGCGAAGCACAGCGCGAACCACTTAAGCGACAGAAAAGACAGAGCCCAGCGACAAACCACACCAACACCAGTGACTCACCCGAACCAGAGAGGAAGAAAGAGCAAAGCCACAGACGCAGATGCCAAGCCCATAAAGGCAAGATAGTATGGATAACGAAAACGATAGCAACGGCGCAGCCATGATGCAACTATCTAAGGAGGTCCCGTCCGCTGAGGTGAGGACCATCCACATTTCAACTAGCTCTCTCGGCTCTCCGAGAAACAGTTGCTTGCAAGAAATAACAAACGTTTTATGCTGGTTTCCGCTGACAGGAGAAAAATTTGCTGTCATTAATAAATAAATAAAACAAATTGTAATATTATACAGCCATGCTCCGGTTATCGCAAAAAAGCGTGCTCCGGTTTTCGTAAATCGCAAGATTTTTATGATTTGAAGCCGCTTGCTAGTGAGCTCGCGATTTCAAAGCGAAGTGCACATAGCACCTAAAAAAACGAGAAGGAATGTGTGAGTCGCTTCTGGGGACGCGACTCTACTTATACCCGTACTCAGTCAGTATATACATTTTTGAGCATAATTTTTAAGAATTTTAGAATTAAAAAAAAAAATTTATATTTTACATTTTTTTGATACATTTGCAATCTACATCTACAATGTATATTCTACATCTAACATGTAGATTATAGATGTACCATTTAGATTCTACATCTCCTCTGCTAGGGGTTGCTCGCGCACTGAACGCGGCAGAGTGTGCGAGCGAGAAAGAGTAGCGTTGTGTTGGTCAGAAGGGGGCGGGGGAAACAACTGAAAATTAATTTCTTCATTCTGGCTATAATTATGATCCTATCTGATTCAGATTCAGCAATCTGGTAGATTTGGGCATCCTCTACAATACTGCGTTTTTAGTTTTATCGTATCTTTAAAATTGTGCCTGCCACAGATTTTCGTCCTTTGTGGGGGCGGAAGGGGGCGGCGAAATTTGAAATACACTTGGAGCAGTGTGATATCACATGAGTCTGGAAACCAAATTTGAATGCCCTAGCTTTTATAGTCTCTGAGATCCAGGCGTCAGACAAGACGGACAGACGGACAGACAGACATGGCTCTATCGACTCTGCTATTGATGCTGATCAAGAATATATATACTTTATGGGGTCGGAAAATTTTCCTTCTCTACGTTACACACATCCACTTTTACCACAAATCTAATATACCCCTTAACTCTTTTTGAGTACGGGTATAAAAATTGTATGATCGGGATAAAACTCCGCTGATGTTTTAAGTTTATATTTATATAATTAAAAATTGGTCGTATATCCATTTAATAAATTTATTTCTACAGGCCCCCAATTTAACCTCACCAAAATAAACGTAAGCAGCAAAAAAGTGCGAATTCCCATTTGACCGATCAAATATCGATATCAATATCGGACAAGCGAAAAATGTCGTCTGTTCTTAATTCACAGATTTTTTGTTTTGTTTTGGGTATAATATAATGCGATTGTCAAAACGATGGCATATTTAACTAAAATATTTCCATTGCCAAACAAAACTTTTTTTTAAAACAAATATCGCAAAAAATTTGGGAATATAACACTATTGATAGGAAAAGCGCAAACAATTAAAATTCGTTCGTTCCAAAATCGCAATCGCAAAAATTTACAAAAACCGGAGCATAGCGGATAATTCATAATTCAGAATGTTCTAGAAATGAAATCACAATTATAATTAAGTGAAATTTAAATTAAAATAAATCAAAATGTTAAATAAAATAACTAGGGGTAAGATTATTGGGTGGCAATAATTGTGGCAAGATGGTCGAAGCTGGGTGCTTCGTTGACAATTTGTTAGTGGGTCAGTGGATTTGAGGAAAGTGTTTTTCTGAGACTGCACCGCAGTAGGTGCGGGCTGCAGTTGGGAATTGGGTTTAGAATTGAGTTTTGCTAACTCGGCATTGCAGAAGGTGATAGCTGTATTTGGGTTGGTAGGTCGATAATTTGAGGCCGACGTGAATGGTTGCGAAATAGCGCAAAGAAGTGGGTGACCGAACATTTAGTGCTGTCTTCGCTAATTGAGAAATAATGCAAGAGGTGGGTTCTTTTAAATTGGTGTGTGGACAAGAATGGGTAGAGTTATTGATCGAGCGTTCTTAATTTTAGTAATTTCGTGCGTTTCTTAATACTATTTTATTTTCCGGAGGTGCTGACAAATCTAAGAAGGAGAATGTTATGTAATAAACCTGGCCTACAATATAATGCTTGTCTCGTGCAAACATACCTGTCCATACCTCGTCCACCTTGACTTTCCCTCCCGGGGGGAACCGTGATCACGACGGTCATCACTGATCATATTTGCCCCTACCAATCAATACCACAAACAGAGAGAGCGAGGCCCAGTCACAAATACATATACTGAAGAGAGAGAGAGCGAAGCACAGCGCGAACCACTTAAGCGACAGAAAAGACAGAGCCCAGCGACAAACCACACCAACACCAGTGACTCACCCGAACCAGAGAGGAAGAAAGAGCAAAGCCACAGACGCAGATGCCAAGCCCATAAAGGCAAGATAGTATGGATAACGAAAACGATAGCAACGGCGCAGCCATGATGCAACTATATAAGGAGGTCCCGTCCGCTGAGGTGAGGACCATCCACATTTTCAACTAGCTCTCTCGGCTCTCCGAGAAACAGTTGCTTGCAAGAAATAACAAACGTTTTATGCTGGTTTCCGCTGACAGGAGAAAAATTTGTTGTCATTAATAAATAAATAAAACAAATTGTAATATTATACAGCCATGCTCCGGTTATCGCAAAAAAGCGTGCTCCGGTTTTCGTAAATCGCAAGATTTTTATGATTTGAAGCCGCTTGCTAGTGAGCTCGCGATTTCAAAGCGAAGTGCACATAGCACCTAAAAAAAACGAGAAGGAATGTGTGAGTCGCTTCTGGGGACGCGACTCTACTTATACCCGTACTCAGTCAGTATATACATTTTTGAGCATAATTTTTAAGAATTTTAGAATTAAAAAAAAAAATTTATATTTTACATTTTTTGATACATTTGCAATCTACATCTACAATGTATATTCTACATCTAACATGTAGATTATAGATGTACCATTTAGATTCTACATCTCTTCTGCTAGGGGTTGCTCGCGCACTGAACGCGGCAGAGTGTGCGAGCGAGAAAGAGTAGCGTTGTGTTGGTCAGAAGGGGGCGGGGGAAACAACTGAAAATTAATTTCTTCATTCTGGCTATAATTATGATCCTATCTGATTCAGATTCAGCAATCTGGTAGATTTGGGCATCCTCTACAATACTGCGTTTTTAGTTTTATCGTATCTTTAAAATTGTGCCTGCCACAGATTTTCGTCCTTTGTGGGGGCGGAAGGGGGCGGGCGAAATTTTGAAATACACTTGTAGCAGTGTGATATCACATGAGTCTGGAAACCAAATTTGAATGCCCTAGCTTTTATAGTCTCTGAGATCCAGGCGTCAAACAAGACGGACAGACGGACAGACAGACATGGCTCTATCGACTCGGCTATTGATGCTGATCAAGAATATATATACTTTATGGGGTCGGAAAATTTTTCTTCTCTGTGTTACACACATCCACTTTTACCACAAATCTAATATACCCCTTAACTCTTTTTTAAGTACGGGTATAAAAAATTGTATGATCGGGATAAAACTCCGCTGATGTTTTAAGTTTATATTTATATAATTCAAAATTGGTCGTATATCCATTTAATAAATTTATTTCTACAGGCCCCCAATTTAACCTCACCAAAATAAACGTAAGCAGCAAAAAAGTGCGAATTCCCATTTGACCGATCAAATATCGATATCAATATCGGACAAGCGAAAAATGTCGTCTGTTCTTAATTCACAGATTTTTTGTTTTGTTTTGGGTATAATATAATGCGATTGCCAAAACGATGGCATATTTAACTAAAATATTTCCATTGCCAAACAAAACTTTTTTTTAAAACAAATATCGCAAAAAAATTTGGGAATATAACACTATTGATAGGAAAAGCGCAAACAATTAAAATTCGTTCGTTCCAAAATCGCAATCGCAAAAATTTACAAAAACCGGAGCATAGCGGATAATTCATAATTCAGAATGTTCTAGAAATGAAATCACAATTATAATTAAGTGAAATTTAAATTAAAATAAATCAAAATGTTAAATAAAATAACTAGGGGTAAGATTATTGGGTGGCAATAATTGTGGCAAGATGGTCGAAGCTGGGTGCTTCGTTGACAATTTGTTAGTGGGTCAGTGGAGTTGAGGAAGTGTGTTGCTGTGACTGCATCGCAGCAGGTGCGGGCTGCAGTTGGGAATTGGGTTTAGAATTGAGTTTTGCTAACTCGGCATTGCAGAAGGTGATAGCTGTATTTGGGTTGGTAGGTCGATAATTTGAGGCCGACGTGAATGGTTGCGAAATAGCGCAAAGAAGTGGGTGACCGAGCATTTAGTGCTGTCTTCGCTAATTGAGAAATAATGCAAGAGGTGGGTTCTTTTAAATTGGTGTGTGGACAAGAATGGGTAGAGTTATTGATCGAGCGTTCTTAATTTTAGTAATTTCGTGCGTTTCTTAATACTATTTTATTTTCCGGAGGTGCTGACACACCTTTATTTGTGTATACCGGGGTTAAGCCACGGTTCGTTGGCTCTGTATATATCAGTTTGAATATGGTTTCCGACCAGCGTTGATGCGCTGACACTCCGCTGTTTGTGGCGAGCCATGGCTAGAACCATGGTTCGTTACAAACCTCAGGACTTCCGCAGAGGTGGCTGCAACACCCCTGGATACTAGCAGGGCCTCTGAAGACAACCCAAAAAGTCTCCAACAAGACAGCGCATCCAAGCTTCGACCATGCCAGACTCAGCATATCTACTGGGACAACGCATAAAAGCTTCGACCACGCTGAGCCACCTCTTACGCCGTATGCGGACGAGTGTATTGAACAAGATTTGGGCAAGTTCGAGGGACTCGACGGTATCATACCGGCAGTATACCAACATCATGAAAGATGACAAGCCGGTCAAACAAAAGTATTTTCCCAAGAACCCGGCCATGCAGAAAATGCCCAGGTGTTCGAGTTCTAACGGGACGGACGTATCAAAGCTTCAAAGAGCCTGTACAGCAAACCCATCGTATTGATGCGAAAGAAGACAGGAGCTATGCGCTTGTGTGTCAACTATCGACAACTCAACGCACGATCGGTACCAGACGCCCACCCGCTTCCCAGAATCAACCGCATATCAGCATTCAAAGTTGACCATTTTTTAGTGAGAAGCATTTTCTGAGGTTTTATGCACATACTCCATTTTCCAGGTCAAATAAAAACTAAACTATGGCATATGTTGTGAGATGTCGGTCTTTTCCGACCGACTTGAATAAATTCCACAAAAATATTTTATAACGCGAATTCGAATAAACGTAAAACTTGGCTTTATCCTCGAAGATTTCAATTAGCGACCAACTTAAGCCGTCTTACAAGTGGACCATATAAAACGTTCTCTCAAGTTATCGACTCCCGCTATCAAGGTCAATAAAAGCTACTCAGACCGCTCACGAAATGCAAAAATAACGAGAAGGATCGTGTGAGTCGCTTCTGGGGACGCGACTCTACTTATACCCGTACTCAGTCAGTATATACATTTTTAAGCAAAATTTTTTAGAATTTTAGAAATAAAAAAATTTAAATATTACATTATTTTACTACATCTGTTATCTACATCTACAATGTATATTTTACATCTAACATGTAGAATATATATGTACCATTTAGATTCTACATCTCCTCTGCTAGGGGTTGCTCGCGCACTGAGCGCGGCAGAGTGTGCGAGCGAGAAAGAGAATAAGTGGTTGATTTCTTGCTGGAAGGGGCGGAGGAAGCAACTCGAAATTAATTTCTTCATTCTGACTATAATTATGATCGGATCTGATTCAGATTCGGCAATCTGGTAGATATGGTCATTGATTACGATACTGCGTTTTATCGTATCTTTAAAATTGTGCCTGCCACAGATTTTCGCCCTTTGCGTGGGCGGAAAGAGGCGGGGCGAAATTTTGAAATACACTTGTAGCAGTGTGATATCACATGAGTCTGGAAATCAAATTTGGTTGCCCTAGCTCTTATAGTCTCTGAGTTCTAGGCGCTCAACAAGACGGACGGACAGACAGACAGACAGACGGATAGATACGGATAGATAGCCATGTATCTATATCGACTCGGCTATTAATGCTGATCAAGAATATATATGATACATCCTGAGCGAACTCTAATAGCCAAAAACGGCGAAGAAGCTAAACCATACGTCACGGTCAGAAGTCGGTAATGATCGAGTGTAGCAGCCTCCTCCTTTTGCCAGACGAAACGCAGGTATTGCGTGTGTTCTTCTGACACCAGGATGCCTCTAAACATTTCCTCAATGTCCGTACAGAACACATAACGATGCTGACGGAACCGTAAACAGACTCCAAGTAAATCCCTTTGAATAGGTGGTCCAATGTGTAGTCGTGAATTGAGTGAATATCTCCTGCAGTCCTCCCCAGAGCCGTCGAACACAATTCGGGATCTTGTAGTGGTGCTGTCTGGTTTAAATACTGCGTGGTGCGCTAAAAATAATTGTCACTGGCGAGATCCTCGGCTAAGGCAGTAGAAGGAATCAACTCCATGTGTCCTCGTTGTTAGTAATCCTCCATAAAGTCGACATATTGTTGTTTGAGTGCCGGAAACTTTCGAAATTTCCGTTCGAGAGAAGAAAAGCGGCGTATGGCTTGCGGCAATGTGGACCCCACCGGCGGAGCGGAATCCTTGAATGGATATTGGACGACGTACACTCCATCGTCTCTGCGGGAGTGCGTTTGAACGAAGTGTTGTTCAGCGGGATCACTAGCTTCAATGGTAGCGCTACTTGGTTGAACTTGGTCCATGTCCATGAACGATCGGACTAAGGTATCCAGATCCTCGTGAGCGTGATGAGCTAGTGCGTGGGTGTGATCACCAATACCGAGATGGTAGCTGCCTGTAATGACCCAACCAAATTTAGTATGAAGTGCAATAGGATATGCGAAACCAAACTCTTTGCGTTCTCCAGTGTATATGTTCCAAAGTTGATCAGCTCCTAAAATCAGGTCGATTTCGCCTGGTGTCCCAAATATAGGGTCTGCTAATACTCTCTGCACACTGAGTCCATCCTGGGGGAACGGTGGGAATTTTTGAAAGATGTGAAACACCGATTCACATTGACACCATCCACCATCCACCATCCACCATCCATGAGAAATAGCTGTGCACACAATTTGGTGCGGCGGAAAATTTCTTCTTTTATAATTTAAAAGAATATTAATATTATTGCAATGGTTGTGAATTTGATTTAGCACCAATATATATTCTTGCATAATCTAATCATGTTGCTGGACATGGATGATGATAATAATGTGGTCAACATTGACGAGGAGAATTTATTGGAATGGATATCTGTTTTGAAAACACTGAAGCGTGGTCATTTGTGACTGCTTCTACTAAATTCAATCAATGTTTTAAATACAATTATATATTCTATGATTTTTGAAAAGCGGTTTGGAGTGAAGATATACCCAAAAAACAACGAGGCGCTTTTTAAGGAAAGTTTTGTATAGCCTATGGCTATGGCATTGTATACTATGGGCTCTTTTTCTGAGTACAGAGCAGTCGGAAAGCTGTCAGCAAACAGCGCGTGCAATATACTGCATGAGATTTGCAGAGCATTCATAAAAGAATTCCCAGTCCACAGAACTGAGTTTTTCTGCCTGAGACAATTCTGACATATCAGATGTTTTGTTGTTGTTTTTACCATTTTCCTGTCTGTCATTGTTTACATTTTCGTAGTGAATTCCGATTTTTTTGTTGTGAATGTCATATATTTATGGTTGCATTTGACAATTATCGAAAAAATACCGCACTGAAACATGAGAATTAGGAACATCCCAGATGGATGGTGGAATAACTGGGAAATTTTCGGAACGGCAAAACCTTACGGACCATCCCAGAAATGGATGGTGGATGGTCCCCAGTGTGAAAAGGCTATAAGGGTAGATCACAAATCTTTTCCCACATCGGGGTGTTCGACTCAATCCTCTGTGCTGGAATCGAGGATGTTAAAGTACTCATAATCAGACCTGTTACCACCACTGATGCTGTGCTTGTGCGCGAGAGCAGCGTGAACATGGCGCGACCTCGAGTAATCCCAGCCGGGCTTGCACCTAGACCAACGACTAGTATACGAGCATGCGTGCGCGACAACCTTATCCGTTGAATAAACGACTCGGAGACCATCGTTATCGTCGAACTACTGGTTCCATCAATATCCTGCAAGTTGTCTCGTTGCCCCAGGAGTCACTATGGTGGCTAAAATTGTGGGCAATATAGCTTGACTAGTGACCAATACTCCTATCTCCAATGTATGATGGCTGACCACGGGAGGATCAGCCTCAGCAGCATGCATGGGCGAGCGCAAGTTTGGGTCAGCGGATGTATTGACAGCAACACTCGGGGTGGTGCGAATCTCTTCTGGATGGACAAGAGTGTGGTGCCTCAACTTGCACAGACGGCACGTATTTGTGGAATTGCAATCCTTTACTTGATGAGATCGACTTAGGCAGTTGAAGCAAAAATTACCCTCCATTGCAAACGTGCGACGATCCACGACGTTCATAGCTTTAAATTGAGTGCACACATACAGACTGTGTGGCCCGTGACAATATACGCAACCACGAACAGTCGTAGTTGGCATGATGAAAAACTGCACGACGTTTGGGAGAATCATGAACTACTGTTAGATCTTGACAGAAAGGCGAACAGGTCATTTATGGTCACATTTTCCTTGCACGATTCACTGGACGTAGCCCAAGCTTCCTTGCATTCAGGGTCTAGTTTTGAGAGCAAGATATGGATAAGCCATACATCGCGGCTGTCGCATTTCAGTGCGTGTAGACTACGTATACTCTCGTCCGCGGTGCCGACTATTTTACTATTTTACGCAACTCGATTATGTTTGAACTTTTTGCAGTTGGCAGCGAAAGAAAGTTTTGAATGAACGACCGCGCAATCAGTGATTTTTTATTATAACGATTTTTTAGCCTCTCCCATGCGTCCTGGTAGTTATCGTCAGTAATGGGAATATTTTTGATCAGAGACAACGCTTCAACATATAGATAGGACTTTAAATAATGGATCTTTCCACATTTGAAAAGACTACTTTTCTGGTCGACTGAGCCTAAGAACACATCACTAAACTGACACCAATCTTCGTGTCTTCCAGAAAATGAAGGAAGGCGCATTTTCTCAAACTGCAGCTCAGCGGGTCGCGCTGAATCCCGAATCGTCTCCAGAAGTTGCCTTTGGCGCTCAAATAGGCGCTAGATAGAAGTAGATTTGAAGAGTCGTGTCCATTATCGTGACTGCTCCGCTCCATTATGGCTTCCGTGAGAACGGCATGGGCACTATAAAACTTTTCCTTTTATCCGACTCAAAGGACTAAAAATTTGTTATGGTTGCGAATGAATGGACTGTATTAATCTTTTATGTATTTTGATTTTATTTATATGTAATATTAAAGATTTTCCCAAAAAAGAATTTGAAGATCACGCGATGCGACGCTCCAATACAAACACCGTGCACATCGCTGTATTCGCGTGCAGCTACGCATTTTGGCTATACGTGTGAGAACGTTACAGTTAAGTTTTTGGATATAAGCAATAAGAACAGCAGGCGAAACAATAACGAGCATATGATTAGGGCAACTATTATATGAATGAATATTGACCTAAACTAAGCGACTAATTTCTCAACAATAACAGAGGCCTTTTTGTATGAGCTTGGTATAACAGCAGTTAATTTGGCTGTAAAGCGCCAAAGAGTACAAAGAGTAAAAAAATTCACAAAAGTGGATTCCAGAGCGCCTTGAAATGAAAAGTATAATTTTTTGGTGAAAAGTAAAACACAAAGTGAATGTTAAAACTGGAGCCTGTCTGAATACTTTTTTAAAGGTAATCATTCCAAAAACGTTCGCCATGACTTTATTGTCTGAAAAACCCACCATGGCCTACTTTGGTCTCGAATCACCCTGAGAGACACACTGTTTTGACTGCTCTTATCTCTAGTGTGTTGTGGTGGATCCTCTGTAACGAAACTTGATATGCAATGACTGCACCACAAAGTGGCCCATGCGACACCAAGCTGAAGCATGTTACGCTCGGAACCCAGGCAGAAATGCAGCCCCTCCTCGCGCCAACCGACAGAGGGGCGCTGTAGCATGACACGCGACGCGTGTTACCGAACCGATCGGGACAGATGGGATATTATGGAAAAGGTACATATGTTAGAATTAACGATTTAAGAAGAGGAAGGGAATTAGTGGGGGATATTTTAGGATGAGCGAATAATAGTACGAGCATATGACCCTAATAGCCTTTTCAGACTGGCGACCATCCACCATCCATTTCTGGGATGTTCCGTAAGGTTTTGCCGTTCCGAAAATTTCCCAGTTCCCATCCCCCATCTTGAATGTTCCTAATTCGCACGTTTCTGTGCGGTATTTTTTCGATAATTGTCAAATGCAACCATAAATATTTGACATTCACAACAAAAAATCGGAGTTCACTACGAAAATGTAAACAATGGCAGAGATGAAAATGATAAAAACAACAAAAAAACATCTGATATGTGAGAATTGTCTCAGGCACAAAACTTAGTTTGTGGACTATCCTCTGGGATCCTCTCATTTATGTCTGCCCTGCAAAATTCATGCAAGATATTGCACACGCTATTAGCTGACAGTCTTCCGACTATTCTGTACTAAAAAAAAAGCCCAAAGTGTACGGCTATACAAAACTTAGCTTTAAAAGCGCCTTGTTGTTTTCGGGTATATCTTTCTCCCAAAATGTCCCAAACCGTTGCTCAACAAACATACAACACATATTTGTATTTAAAACATTGATTGGATTTAGTAGAAGCAGTCACAAATGACCACGCTTCAGTTTTTTCAAAACAGATATACTTTGCAATAAATTCTCTTCAATGTTGGCCTCATTATCATCATTCATGTCCAGAAACATGATTAGATTGTTCAAGAATATATTTTGGGGCTGTATCACATTCACACTCATTGCAATATTATTAATATTCATTTAAATTATAAAACTAAACAACTTTTCCGCCGCACCAAATGTTGTGCATCAGCTGTTTTTCATGTATGGTGGATGTTGCCAGTTTGAATCGGTTTTTCACATCTTTCAAAAATTACTACCATTTCCCGGGATGGGCTCAGTGTTGAACGATTTTTTCCGGACAGTTGTAATTTTTAAACTGATTCAGCTTGAAAAAAATCAAACATCCCTTTTCCGAAAATCTATCCTGTTTTGAGTTTGATTTGGCCTTTTTTAAAGCCTAGTACTCAGACGCGCTAAATTTTCCATCGACCGAAATCAGGGTGATATTCGTATGAAACCGATAAGAAATCATCCCTGTTTTTCGGTCGACCGAAAATTTCGTAGCAGGCGTTTCGCAGACCGGTACTCAGTTCCAAGAAAAAGCCATTCGATACATACTAGAAAAGCAACCGATGGTATTTTCCCATCTCGATCGGAAATTTGAAATATTTCATTTTCCGTCGTCTAATGACAAATGACAGGACACAAAAACGCACACAACACACAGACTTTAAATATGGAGGGAAAGGTATTAAAAAACAAGCGGCTTGCCGAGTTCTCACAGGAGTGCAAAATACTTTTAATAAAGTCGGTAGAGAAAAGGCCAGTGATATGGGACCTGGCCAATAAAAAACATTTCGACTCCATAGCAACCAAAAATGCTTGGGATTCTGTGGCTAGAGATATAAACAAGGACGGTAAATATAATTTAGGTCAGTTATTTATTTATTGATAGTAGCACTTGTGCTCCAGTGACTATTTGCAAATTGGCTTGAAGTCTCTTCAGGACAGCTACCGCTACCATATAAAGTCGGCAAGCAAGAGCAAGAGTGGTAGTGCAGGAGGGATCCAAATGGAGAACCCAGTGGCGAATGACGGTGTGGAGTGGATGTTTGCTCCACACATGTCATTCTTGCCCGACATTTCTGCACAGAGGCGTACGTTTGCCTTCGACTTCTTGCCCAAGGATGAGAGCAGCTTAGCCGGGCTGGATGACGCTGCAGTATGCGGCACCTCGTATTTGGAGACATAGTGGGCCGCGGGCGAGAAGGATTTAGAGAAGGAGCTGGATGATCTCAGTAGCTCAACATATTCTTATGTAAGTAGAATACCTCGACTTAGTTATAAACGTAATTTTTAATTCCCAAACTATTTTTCACAGGAAAGGAAAGCAAAGAAGCGATCTCCGCCAAAAAATTCCTCATGTGCATCCCATGTTTGTGAGATTTTCGGAAAATTCGTAGATCAGCAGGTGAATCCAGAAGTACCAATAAATCCAGTTTTGCCATACTGGGATTCCATGCTCAACTCGTTGCCGTTGGAGGACAAGGCAGAAGTCGAGGAGGATATAACCCAGTTAATACAAAAGAAGAGGTCATTAAGAAAATCTGCTGAGCAAATGTAGTAGCTATAAGCTTTAGTAAAATGTATTCTTTAATATGAAATACAAAAATTAACATTCCTAATTTATAATGTTTTGAACGCCAGCAGCTTCATGTTGCCAAGAAACCGACCCAGCAGGGCTGTTGACATAATTTTTTAAATTATTTCTTATTGCCTTGCTGTTTAATAAATTTTCTCTGAATTTGCACATAGTAACAAAAGTAAACAAAACAACAGTGTAACCGTAGAGCATGAAATTTTCCCACTTTGGTCACACTGGGTCTCGAGCGGAATAAATAGCACTTTCGGTCGACGGAAAATTTAGTGCGTCTGAGTACTAGGCTTTTCTCTAAAAACATATTATAAAGTGTAAAGTTTCTTTTAACAATGCCCAAGGAAGCTTATAAGCGAAAATTCCGTGATTCATGGCATTGCCAACCAGATTTAAAGCCTGGATGTGCCGCGACGAAGCTGATGCGAATAAAGCATATTGCATGTTTTCAATCGAGCATCAGTAAAACGCATTTTGGCGCAATGGACTGAGCTGAAAATGCATTTCAATCTATTTAGGTTGCCGGACAACATTATCGTATTAAATATCGATGCATTTTCGGTTGAAAATATATTGCGAGTGAGGCCGAGACTGACAAAATAATTGAAATTGGCCTGAAAGAGCTTAAAACCGATTAAAAGTGTAAATTTGCCAAAAGTTGTTCTCTTTTTCAGTCCTTTTTAAAATATTTTCATCCTTTTTTCCTCGCTTTTTTTTGTCAGTTTGTCCTGGTTTTGTAAAAAATAGTTGGCATCACTGCAGTGTTCAGAGGGCATAAACGGTTGATTCAGGGAATAATGTGATCTACAAAGTGGAAGGAACAAAGGGATAAAGTCAAAGGTCGCAAAGAGTCCTCTTCAAACACTCCTTCTCTTCACCCGTCATTGTTTGCTGACATATTGAGAAATATAGCGAGGATGGATGTGCGGACGTTCTACGCTTACTACTCTTACTATTTAAGAAGCTGTAAAACTGTTTAGGGTCGAATCCTGCATCGAGATAGGTAGTTTTTATAGCATTGAGCGTTAAGAACGGAGAAATTTGACCGCCCTATTACATAGCGAGAGAGGAAAGAGGGAGAACCAACTTCACGAAGTTTTTTAAAAAGTCTAGATTTTATGTTTTTTAGACCGGATAACTCTTCGGTAAAGCAAGAAGGCTTCCCAGATCCAACTGGACAAGAATCAAACGAGAAGGAACATCTTAGTCGCTTCTGGGGACGCGACTCTACTTATACCCGTACTCAGTCAGTAAATACATTTTTGAACTCATTTTTTAGAATTTTAAATAAAAAAAAAATAATTTTACATATACATTTTTTTGCTACATCTGATATCTACATCACATCTACAATGTATATTTTACATCTAACATGTAGATTATAGATGTACCATTAAGATTCTACATCTCCTCCGCTAGGGGTTGCTCGCGCACTGAACGCGGCAGAGTGTGCGAGCGAGAAAGAGATAGAGTAGCGTGTCTCTTGGAGGAGGAGGCGTGGGAAGCTACTGAAAATCAATTTCTTCATTCTGGCTATTATTATGATCCGATCTGATTCAGATTCGGCGATCTGGTAGATATTGTCATTCTCTACGATACTGCGTGTGTTATCAGTTTTCAGTATTATCGTATCTTTAAAAATGTGCCTGCCACAGATTTTCATCCTTTGTGGTGTCGGAAGGGGGCGCGGCAAAATTTTGAAATACACTTGTAGCAGTGTGATAGCACATAAGTCTGGAAACCAAATTTGGTTACCCCAGCTCTTATAGTCTCTGGGATCTAGGCACTCATCGAGACAGACAGACAGACAGAAATGGCTATATCGACTCGGCTATTGATGCTGATCAAGAAAATATATACTTTATGGGGTCGGAAACGTTTCCTTCTCTGCGTTACACACATCCACACATCTGCGTTACACAAATCTAATATATATATAAAATGTGTCAAGTACATTGTAAAAAATGTTTATGCCTTTCATAACGTCAGTGCACAAGTACAGAGCGGACTAATCAAAATCTCTAATGAGGTTATTAAGCTTTGTAAGCTCGGCTTTACGAAAGCAGAGTACACGTTCAGATAGCATACCCATTCGATCCAATACAGACACTATTGACCAACACTTCGAATATAGGATGGTAGGAGTCTTCAGGTTTATTGAGCGGAAGGTCTCGGGTTAGCAACGCAATGGTCGGATCCGAGACAAAGCACAGATCAAGATCGATTACCCAAGGATTTTTTTTTAAATGGTTGACTTGAGACAGGAAAAGGGTCTAGCAAGCCGTCGATAAAGTCATGTCGTGACATGGGCACAAGATTATTAGACTCGTTTACCGAAGACCAAACATTACCTGGCAAATTTAAATAAGCAAGAACTATCATAAGGTCCTTATCTGATAGCGAGGAAGAAAGAGTTTTTATCCGAGGAAGGTGGAATATAGGAGAATGAGAATGGAAAAGCCGGGGAGAGTCAGTTTTACGCACAGGAATTCCAGGTAGGGACTATGAAATGTTCCGAAGCGAAGTTTGAGTCCACTGCAATGAAGACCCCACCTCCACGTCGAGACGAACGGTCATTTCTAAAGATTGTGTACCGTCCTGCCAAAACTTCGGAACTAACGATGTCCGGCTTTAGCCAGGTCTCGGTAAACACATTAACGTGGTACGAAAATGCAAGACTCTCCTGAAAAGAGTGCTGAGCTTACTACGCAAGCCTCTAGCATTCTGGTAGGTAACTAGAAGAGAGGAAGTCAGTTTTTTGGATGGGTAGAAGTTGAGGTGGAATATGACGGTAAAGATGGAGCACTGGTCTGACTATTAGAAATACTTATGGGGGGCCTATTCTTTTTCTTAGCCTTAAACTCTTAGACGACCAAATACTCCGGCCAAAACTTGGCGGAACAAATGGTGTCAAATTGATTCGGGGAGACGCTTATCTTAAAGGACGATATCTCCCTGGCGTAAGAAAAGTTAAATTTTTTAACCTTTAATCCGACGGCATTTATTTAGCTTTGTATAAAAGCGGTTACATCATTGGATGTGAGGTCAGGGGCAAGCCGCGAGACAAAAATTGTCCCTTTGGTGGGACATCCACCAGTGGTTTGGGCCTAGTACCTGTGATGGCTATATCCTGTGGTCCTGTACGTCTATTAGCTGGTGGAAGTGAAACTGATGGGATAGTTAAGGAGTTGGGTGCGGACTCGACGGACACTGACGCCTCAGACACTTTTACAGGATTTTTGACAAACCCCGTAGACATCCTAAGCAATCTTAACCCAGATAACATGCCAAAAATCGTACTCTTTCTAAAAACACAACACACACCATCAAATCTTATATAAACATAAAAAAAAATGTATGGAGTGTATGAAGTCCCACTTTAAAAATCTTAATATTTTTACTATATCGCCAAAGAGAAAGAAGGGTAACTGAAATTTTGACAGAGTTTTTTCAATTTTAAACAACAACAAGACCGAGTTTGGTGGCTGCAAATTAATGTACTTAATGAAATGGTAGACGACAAATATTCAAATTCTGATTTTCGACTTCATTATGATTTTTTTTCTTAAGCCTAACTTATCTAGGGCGGCGAAGCGGGGCGAATCCGCCAAGAGCGAGAGAGTGCTTTATTGCGCTCCCACTTCGCCCTAATCTATCTTACACTAGACTTCATGATAACAAACAAATAAAATAAAAATAAGAAAAATAAAAAAGCCAGCGACAGTTACAATAGTCTGCCCACTTGTAACAAAGATTTTTATCTTGTAGTTCCAGGATCGCCACCACCTCCAGTTCGTTTACCGTCTTTAATAGACTTTGGAGCTGTGGCAATTGGATTTAATGGTGCACCCACAATGACTGCTGCATCTACCTCCTCACCTGCCAACTCTCCTGAAAGCCCTTTGTCCGGCTGTCTTACTCTGCCGAATTAGCTCAGCGATCGTGTGGTTTCGCTGCAACGAATTTGCGACCAGGAATTCACGATGTGTGGGATTTCTGATATGATCTCTTTATTCGTAGTTTAATCTACACTTAGGACTATGTAAGGTTGTATGTATTAATATAAGGTTGCTTGTATTCAGTATAATCGCTATCGGTATCACCGCTGGGCGTCGCACGTTGGTGCCACCAAATCAGGGGCCAGCGGTCTCAGCTTACGCTACGACCTGATTCCACACTCTAACGGTTCGCCTTTCAGTGGTTACACCGCCGGGTCGATATTGACTCTTCCTCACTGCTGACTCACTGCTGACTCACTCTCCTTGCCACTCTTGCACTTTCTTCTCACCGTACTCGTTTTCGCACTTATTCACTTGACTTGTTGCCTTGGCCAAGCGAAATAATAGCAAGTCTTGGTGGTTTGAGTTTTGTCTTTCGACTGATTTTATTACAATTAAAAGCTTTTGCTTATGCCTTCTTATATCTATGTGGTTTCTCATGCATGTATGTATGTATATATGGTGATGTTTCATTTCTGTTTGGAGAACTGAACTTGTGTTAGAAGTGCTGTCGATTGCAGAGTAGCCCGAGGAGGTTTGGCCGGCGGGTGGCCGGGTAACGGTACGGTACGGTCACGTCGTGACGTGACACCGCTCCCTTTGAAGGCCTGTTGGGCTTCAACCCATCGGCAGAAGCGCCAACTTATGGATTGGCCTCCTGTAGACTGCTCCGCTGCTCGTCCTGAGGTCGACCACCCTGACCTTTCCGTCCTGCCCGGAGTGGGTTGCGACGACCCTTTCGAGGAGCCACTGTTTGGGGCGGAAGGTTGTCCCCTGCGACGATGACGAGGTCGCCTTCCTCGACGTTGGGCTGCTCCTGGTGCCACTTGCATCGTATTTGCAAACCCAGCACATACTCCCGGGATCATCGCTGCCAGAACATTTGCCTGACAGCGGCCCGCCTGTCAGCAGGTGCCCGGGAGCCAGGGCGTCTCCGTCGCTTGGGTCGGGGCCTAGTGGTCCCAGAGGGCGCGAGTTGAGCACCGCCTCGATGCCCACCATTACGCTCTCCAGCTCCTCGGCGGTGAAGAGCGCGCTTTCGGCCGACCTCAGCATGAGGTTTTTGGCCGACTTCACTCATGCCTCCCATAGTCCGCTCATGTGCAGAGCTCGAGGTGGCAGGAAGGCGTCCTCCTCAGCTCGTCGAAGTGGTGACTTACTCCGACGAAATTTTTCGCGTTGTCGCAGTTCACGCGGAGCGGACATCCTCGACGACCAACGAACCTTTGAAAAGCCAATAAGAAGGAGTTAGTCGTTAGGTTAGGTTGTCCCGGACGGCCCTCACGGGGCCATGCATAGGTCAGTATGGCCCTTAGTTGTCCGGATGGGTGCGTATGGACCTTCTGAGTGTTTTTACGCGGTTTCGAAATCCGTGAGGATCGAGGAGAGTTTTGTAAAAGCAAGGAGTCTCGCTGGCGTCCTCTTGGATGCATCTTCCAGCGATGCCAGTACCGGGCTGCCAAGATGTATGTTTCTTGCCCTTGACAGGGCCGGGCATTGGCAGATTAGATGTTCCAGGGTTTCGATAGCCCAGATTCGTCACATTTCCTACACTTGTCACTGTTGGTGATGCCTAGTTTGACAGCATGTGCTGCAGCCAGGCAATGACCTGTGAGTATACCTATTAGCATCCTACAGTCCTTCCGTGGTAGGTGCAGTAGGTATTGGCTGAGTTTACCATTGCTCTCCTTGCACATGGTTTTCGCGATCTTGCAGTTGGTCGTTCTCCTCCACCTCCTGCTGGCCTGTGTGTGTGCCCTCCTCTCTAGATCGCTTTGAAGCGCTCTGAGGGAGACAGGCACGTTCTCAGTCCTGTCGTTTGCCAGCCCGACGCCTTCCTTAGCCAGTACGTCTGCTGTCTCGTTGCCTTCGATGCCCTGGTGGCTGGGAACCCAATAGATCCGCACTGACTTTGTCGTGCTTAGGAAATCTAATGCCTCCCTGCTTGCCAGGACATTTTTGGAACTGACCGCTGACGACTGCATGGATCTTATCGCCGCCTGGCTGTCCACGAACAGGTTGATCACATTATGTGGGCGTTCAGTACATCGAGCAACCTCTGCCGCTTTCCGTATGGCAAAGACTTCTGCCTGGAATATGCTGCATTGGTCCGGTAGCTTATAGGACAGCCTTATTTCAGGGTCTTTACAATATATGCCCGCACCTACTCCTCCCTCCATCTTGGAGCCATCCGTGTAAATGTTGAGGTGTTGAATCTGGTCCCGACCCCTTTTCCAGTCATCGGGTCCCATAAATGAGGTTGTGTTTACGTCCAGGCAAGTTTGGGGGATCATGTAGTCAGATATACTGGTCATGTCTCGGGCAATTGAGCTGTGCCCGAATCCCTGTAGAGACATGTTTCCTGATGCTACTAGGCGTTGTGCCGCCTTTGCTGCAATCAGTTGAGCGTGGATGTCCAGGGGGTCGATTCCGATTATGGTTTTGAGTTCTTTTGTTGGGGTTGACCTCAGCGCCCCCGTAATGCAGAGCAGTGCCTGCCGCTGGGTCCTTTCCATAAGCTTATTGTACGTCTTCTTTTCTGTCGCTTGCTACCACACTAAGACTCCATACAGCAAAGTCGGTCGCACCACCGAGATGTAGATGCAGTGCATCAGAGCAGGTGACAGGCCCCATGTGCTGCTAAGCATCTTCGTGGATGCGTACAGCGCAATGGTGGCCTTCTTCACCCTTTCCAAAACATTGGGTCTCCACGCCAGCTTGCTGTCCAGTACTATGCCGAAGTATTTGACTTGTGTTTTCGGGGTCAGCCTGGTTTTATCAATTTTCGGGGGGATCCATGCCGGTACCTTGTATCTCTTGGTAAAGAGGATGAGGTCCGTCTTGTCCGCGTTGATACTGAGTCCTACTTTTCCCGCCCACTCACATATCTCCCTGAGTGTTGATTCCATTATGGAGCTTAGAGTCGATGGACATACTCCCGTAATAATTATGCTTATGTCGTCCGCATAAGCTGTTATTTTTAGGGCTCTCCTTTCGAATCTCTTTATTAGGTCGTCGACCACCAGGTTCCACAGGAGGGGCGAGAGGACCCCACCCTGAGGTGTGCCTCTGTGTGCCCCTTTCACCATGGAAGCGGTGCCCCACTCTGAGTACACCCGTCTACAACTTAGAAGGTTCTTTATCCAGAGGTTGATTGCGGGATGTGTGTTGGTCGCTTCTAGGCGGTCCATTATTGCGTTGGTATTCACGTTATTCAATGCTCCGGATAAGTCTACGAACACTCCTAGAGCATACTTCTTATTTTGAAGGGCATTTTCGATGGTGGCTACTATCGAGTGCAGTGCCGTCTCTCCCTTTGGTGTAGGCATGCTGGTTGGTTGACATTCGCCCCCCTACATCGTTTCTGATGTGTAGATCCAGCAGCTTTTCTAGTGTTTTGAGTAGAAAGGAGGTGAGGCTTATCGGTCTATAATCATTGGGGCTCATATGGCTGCACTTTCCTGCCTTTGGAAGGAAGACAATCCTCGAGGTCCTCCATTGGATAGGGATAAAGCCTGTGCTCAGGCAAGCTGAGCATATTGCAAAGAGCCATGGGGTGATCACGTCTTTGGTCACCTGTAGCATGGCTGAGAATATACCGGCTAGTCCAGGTGCTTTTGTACCCGCAAAGGAGTCTATAGCCCAGTAGATTCTCTTAGACGATATGAGACCTGTTGGGGGTTGGTCTTCCTCAGTTACTAGGTCCTGATGCGTTGTAGCGTCAGCAACCTCGGAGCATCCTGGGAAGTGAGCTTCCATTAGTGCTGTTAGGGCTTCTTCACTGCTCTCAGTCCACTGTCCATCTTCTCGCTTCAGCTGACTCTGTATGGTAGGTTGCTTTGATAGCGGCTTTCGAAGTCTAGCCGTTTCTGGGACTTTCTCGATATTGGAGCAGAAGTTCCTCCACGAGTTTCTCTGTGCCTTGCGTATTTCCTTCTTGTACTCCCTGAGTAGGGTTTTGTATTCCTCATTGATTGTCTCGTCGTTCGCCAGTTTGGCGATTTTGAAGAATTCTTTGAGGTTGTTTCTTTGGAGCGATAGGTCCCGGTTCCACCAGACTGGTTTGGTCCTCTTTTTCGTTCTCGAGGGTGGGCACGATGCGTGGTACGCATAGGACAAGGTCTCTAGGGACGTTTCTATGTCTTCCGGGGATTTCACTGTGCCCGCACGATTCGCGAGCTTCGAGGTAACTGTCTTTTTAAACTTTTCCCAGTTTGTGTTCCGGGGTTTTCTATAGACAGTTATTTTCAGAGAGTGTTCAAATTCGCACTTAAACTGGATGTACTTGTGGTCTGAGAAGGATGGTCTTTCAAGGACCCTCCAGCCAGATACCAAAGTACTTGCTCCCGCTACGAGTGTTAAATCTAGCACGTTTGAAGAGGTGGGACCTACAAAGGTGTATTCCTCTCCTACGTTTGCTACTTCTAGGTTAGTTGATAGCATGAAGTCTAGGAGGGACTCACCGCTATCGTTGATGTCGGGGCTTCCCCACACGTTGTGATGTGCGTTTGCGTCCGTACCGACGAGAAGTTGCTGGTCCTTCGGGTTGCATTCCGCCAGTAGATGCCTCAACTCTTCAGGTGGAGCCGGCCTGTCGTGTGCCATGTAGCAGGAGGCTACCATCTGGCGGCTTTCCTTGCTTTCTAGCATCACCACGGTCAGATCGTCAGTGCTGTAATGAGACATAAGGTGAGCATGGATTCCCTTTCGTACGTGTACGGCGGTTCTGTTCCTGCTTACCGATGGTGGATAGAACACGTTATAGTTTGAGGACTTTAGTCCGGCCACAGCATTGCCTGAGGCAACCCATGGCTCCTGGACTAAGGCTATGTCGGCGGGCCCTTGCTCCATGGCAAAGAGGAGCTCCGCCGACGCAATTTTACTCTTGTGGAGGTTGAGCTGCAGCACACTCACCATGTGCGTCTGGCTCAGCTCCACTCGACGGGTTGACTACTACCGTCAGGTCACCGTCCTCCCCCTCCTCCTCCGAGTCCAGCGCAAGACCCTGTGCGGCCTCCACGATGGTGTCCAGACCAAGGTCCTTCTCCACCTCGCCCGCCTGCAGAGTGTGCGCATCTTTATCCTCGGGGTGGCGCTTTTTCAGCCGCAGGTACACACTGCCCATCCCCCACGCCATCTTCCCGAATCTTGGGTACAGCAGGTCCTCTGCCTACTTGCTGATCTGGATGATCGCACTCTGGCCCCCCTCGTTGGGTAATGTGCTCCCGATATGCAGAATCCTCCAGTCAGCCGTTGGCACATCAGGGTTCTGCCTTTGTAGCAGCTTCAGCGCACGGTCCCCTTGGATTACGATGGGGAAGAGTACCTTTGCCTTTGGTATGGACGGGATTAGCTCCCTGTCCACCACCTCCAACTTGGCCCCCTCCCACAGCGCTTCCAGTTGGCAGACCGTTTGCGTCAGCCACTTGAGTGTGGGGTCGTCAATACATTTAAGTATTTTTACCCCGTTAAGCCACCCTGCACCATCGAACGTGGGCATGGGGGCCGTTGGGTCCTCCTCCATTCTAGCAAACAGCGCATCCACGAGCCGCGCGTGCACCGTCTTCCACCGCGCCGCCGTTATTTTGCCGTTCTCTTCGCTCCGGTCGATGAGTGCCACGATTAAGTGTCGTTTGGTCACCTCACTGACCATCGCTTTTTGAGGACGCTTCGCCTGTTTGGATGCGGGGCCTGCCACCTTGGGCCCGCGTTGCCGCTTGCTCACCGGAGTGTCTTTCATGGCACTCTCGATCGAGCGTTGCCTTTTGGTGGCGAGACTCTCCTCCACCTTGTTGGCAAATTCCTCCGTCGATGGCTTCATCTGCGGCATCTGCGAGAAGTGCAGCCGTCCCTCCTTTATCCGTTGTTCGGCCCAGGTCATTTTGGCCTTCTCCTCCTCAGAGAGGTCCTTCCTGCCCTGGAGCCGTCCCATGATCTTGAGGGCCGCTTTGTAATGCGCCTTCGCCTTCAACCCCTCCTTGGAACGCTTCGGCCCTTCCCTACGCAGGGAGCTGGAACCTGGTTCCGGGGAGCGGAGAAGGCTGTCTTCCTCCGTCTTGGTTACCGAGAGCACGCTCTCCAGGTCCGAGTCTGTATCGACCACGGCACCTGTGCGGCTCAACTTGGAGTGCGTCGTTTTTGTGGCAGTAACATTGCAACTGATATGACCTGCTCCCGTCCTATCAGAGGTGTGGCCGCTGGCGACACGCAGAGAGGATTGCTCCTCCCCGTGCCCGCCGGTGGTAGCAGCCACGCTTTCCACCGACGTTTGGGTTGACATCCCAAGAGGCCCAGAGGCCCAGAGGGTCCATGCTGGTTAATATTTTTCGGGGGGACCACCCCCTAGCGTTTTATGCCTACCCGCCAGGCACCTCCAGCCATGGCCATGGTTCAGTTCCCCCAAATTTTTGGTCGGGAAGACCTGGACCTGGCCTTGGCTAGACACTGCATTACCCCGGACAGAGCAAGCGGCAATGCATTACCCGATCCGGGATAATGCAGTGCCCATTGCCCAGCCGGCACCCTCTGGGAGGGTTCAGCTGGAGGATTTTCGCCGGCCAGTTAGTCGTTAGATCGGAGACAATTTCTAGATGAACCACCTTGGACGCAAAACAGACAAATAACGCTATGTAGGACTTATAAGGGAGCCTTCCACCAATTTTTAGTGTCGTATGGACTGGGCCACAAAAATCAACGCCACATTCTGTGAATGGGCGGAGAGCAAGGAGTCGGTCTGCGGGTAGATATTCCATCATTTGGGTCTGGAGTCGAGGCTTGCATTTAAAGCAGCGAATGCACGACCTGACCATTGCCCTGCAGACCTCCTGAGCGTTTACTATCCAAACAAGCTGCCTAAGGATACTCACAAGTGCTCGTGGGCTGGCATGAAAATTCGTTTGATGCAGATAGCGAACATAGGTCTGCACAAACTGCGAGAGTTTTGTCAACAGCAGCGGAAACTGGGCATGGCATCCTATGTCATACATATTAGCGTTAACTAGTCGCCCCCCAACTCGCAACAACGAAAAAGAGCACTAAGTCCCCATTTCTTCGTTGATGAAGGGATTCAATCTCTGAAGACTGGGGCCTAACCTGGTGCCTTTACGAACCCTTTCGATCTCTTCCTGATACTCGTTTTTCTGGATCAGCTCGACAATTTTGTGAAAAGCCTCATCGTACTCTACTGGTGACGGAGTGATTTAAAATTTATGATTTTTGTCTTTGCACTGTCGGATGATAAGGAACACGTAAACGAACACTCTTAGCAGCTTGAGGTGTGACGAGTATCCCACGATTATCTCCACTTAATCATTTAGCGGCCACGGTCAGTCCGACCGCTGTCTTCCTGGTTTTCAGCTTCAGCTCTTCCTCAGAAAGCTCGAAGTGGGGGTTTCTGGGTTAGCTCTCTTCTTCTTCTTGACTTATCCCAATCTAGTTTGTTAAGCCACAGCTCCTGCAGTGGGATCTTTCCCTTGATTACCAAGGGGCTTAACAAACCAAGGGGGTCAAACAGCTTTGATGTCACCGATAATATGTTCCGTTTTGTCGCTCGGAGTCCCATGATTGAACTGTCAATTTGAAACCGAAAGACGTCTTCGTGCGGTAGCCACGATATTCCTAACGCCTTTGTTGACTCGGAGTCCGAGATGGTTATCGGTTTAACTGTGCTCTCGGAAGCTGTGACCTCAGGTGAGTTCGAGAACCACTTGGTTAGCTCAAACCCTGCGGTTTGAAGAACCTGAGCCACGTCAGTCTTAATTGTCTTTAACTCCTCCACGAAACCAGTACCAGTCAACATATCATCGACATAAAAGTCGGACACGATAACTTTGCCAGCCTTTGGGAATGATAACTTTGCAACTCACTCACACACCTTTTCAAACACCGAATAGCCAAAAATGGGGTATATTCTCAATGACTCAGAGGGGTCTCTTCTCCTTACCATGAGCTGAAATTGACTATCTGCTTCATCTACCAAGACTTGGCGATTCATTTTCTTGACATCGGCTGTCAAGGCGTACTTGTGTAATCTGAAGCGAAGTAACGTCACATACAGCTCATCCTGTATTGTAGGACGTACCTTTAACGTATCGTTCAAGGCCTGAGACGACGTTTTCCACGATGCATCGAAAACGACGCGGAGCATAGTTGACGTGCCCTGTGGCCTCAACACACACTGATGTGGTATAAAATAATGTGGAGTTTTAGGGATTTAATTGTCTGTGGGATACATGTGACCTAAGGAGATGTACTCTTCCATGAATTCCAAGTACATCTGGTGCAACTCAGGGTCACGAGACAATATTTTTTCAAGCGACAAAAACCGCCGTTTGACAACCTCGAAGGAGTTGCCTAAGATACTAGGATCTGATCTGAACGGCAGTTTTACTTCAAACCGACATGAAGTCAAGACTTGAGTAGTCTTTCTATAATGCTTCTCCCATAACTTTTGTTCAGGAGATAAAGACTTTTTAGAAGATGGCTATTCTTCTAGTGACCAAAACTTTTGTAGTGTGCTTTCAATAGACACACCTGACTCTTTTCGACAACTCAGACAGTTCCTCGCTTCCTGGGTGACGGTCACCTTTAGACTGTATATTCCAGGCACAATCCAACCGAGAAGAGTTTTCTGCAGAGTTGGATAGTCAGGACCTTGTCTAATTTGACCAACAGATAAGAGCTCGAAAAATTACTCTGCACCTATCAACATATCTATTCTTTGTGGCTTATAGAAATATGGGTCTGCAAGAGGTAGATTCTTCGGGACTTTCCAGTCAATCACATTAAGTGCGTGATCAGGGTGGTATCCCGAGATTGACTCCAGAATCCAACCGAGAACTCAATACCATTGATTCGCGACTTCACCACGTGTGTATCTTTTTCTTGACTTGTGAATTAGATTTGCCAATTACAAGCAAGTTGATGCACGACTCCTCCCTACGCTGTGCCCGATCGTTGGCGCAAGCGCGCTAACGAAAAGAAAACAAGAACAACAACGAACAGCAACAAGCAAAAAACTAAAATTCACCGCTGCAGTTATGAACGCATGTATTTATGAGTATGTATCTCCCTGAGTGTTGATTCCATTATGGAACTTAGAGTCGATGGACATACTCCCGTGATAATTATGCTTATGTCATCAGCATAATCTGTTATTTTTGGGGCTCTCCTCTCGAATCTCTTTATTAGGTCGTCGACCACCAGGTTCCACAGGAGGGGCGAGAGGACCCCACCCTGAGGTGTGCCTCTGTGTGCCCCTTTCACCATGGAAGCGGTGCCCCACTCTGAATACACCCGTCTACAACTTAGAAGGTTCTTTATCCAGAGGTTGATTGCGGGATGCGTGTTGGTCGCTTTCAGACGGTCCATTATCGCGTTTGTATTCACGTTATTGAATGCTCCGGGTATGTCTACGAACACTCCTAGAGCATACTTTTTATTTTGGAGGCCATTTTCGATGGTAGCTACTAGCGAATGCAGTGCCGTCTCCACCGATTTCCCTTTGGTGTAGGCATGCTGGTTGGTTGACATCCGCCCCCAACGTTTCTGCTGCTTCCTCCGGGAATAAACTGGACCACCTTTGCTATGGGCCAAGAGACTGCCAACCCAGGGTTAGGAGTGAGATTTGAAAGCAGCTTCAGAGACGACATGTAGACATGTAGAGACGACTTCCTTCCATGGCAACCAGTGAAGCAAGTAGGCAACTTCTAATCGACGCAAAATCAGGCATGTAACGCTAGTCCCAGAAAACGAAGAGAGAGAGACAACATTCAAAAGCGCAACATCGAGATCGGCAGGCCTCTCTGTAATTAAAGATGCGGTTGTAGAATTAGTAGAGATTAAAATGTGGCCTGATTTTGGCCAATATTGGGATAGACTTAGTTTAAACTGAGCTCGAACTGAGCTGAAAGTTGAAGTGTTGGTGAGCTGAGCTGGAGTCCTCTTTGGTGCGATAATTGATGATGGTCCTGAAAGTATAAGGATGATCGGTATTGAGGTCCACATGCCAAACGAGGGGGCTCCCTCAAATCATTTAAAAGAATCCACTCGAAGAAATCTCAGTAAGACCTTTATGCCAAGACAACTTATCTTTGCCTAGCCATTGGAGAAAGATTCTGGACCATTTAGCTGCAGGTCCAGCCAGTCGAAAAGCGTCAAAGAGCTGCACTTCAGTTGGCACAACTGAACTTCTGCAGGGACGCGACAATGACGAATAGTCCGAAAACGAGAAAGAAGGCTGATCAGTAGCCGTTTTCAAAGCTAGTTCTAGTGGTGTGGGAACATCGGTGTCAATGTCCAACTTCCTACGAGAATTCACGTAATCTGCTGGAGCTGCATCAAACACAGCAGGCACGCTAGAATCCCTCAATTGGAGTTGATCTCTCTTGCTGCCGCACTCTGCTATAATGTCCTCGGGTAGCCGGATCGTTACCTCCTTGTGTGCGACTGGGAAGATGGTTAGTTTCTTACAAATGAGCTTAGGTCTAGGCATTTCAATTACAAAGATGATCAATTCCTTATTAGCTAGAGCCCTCACATTTGCAGCGCCCAAAAGTTGGGCTACACTGACATCGGTGGAACCTTTCTTCAAAATCACCTCTAAGTCATTGCTATCGATGATAGCTGGATTTACGATGTTTATTTTAGCCAGAGTAGTGGCGATCATTAGGTTCTGCAATTCGAGCGTCAGCATTCTGTTTTGTAGTTAAGAGTGTTTTATATAGATGGGATGTGTTAATTTCTTCCTTCTTGTTTACTTTTAATAATTAGTTAACAGTTTCGGTAAGGACATTTATCTGTGTTTGAGTCCTTGAATTTATGGCTATCTGTCTATTGTTTGCGTTTATTAAATCATACTCGACCTGTCTTGTTTGTTGTAAGTCATCGAAGTCCCGAGTCCCTGCGATTACCTTCAGTGATGACCTCAGGACATTCAAACTCATCGCATGCCTGTGATGAACTCCTAAAGCCGCAGTCAACGTCAGTAGGTGTTTCGTATTGTTTCTAATATTTTCCTCATATGTGTCTGTGGGAAAACGTCAGTCATTTCTATTGTCTCTTGAATGTATCGGTCATACTCTGTCAAGTTCGTGGAGTGTTGTATGTAGAAGGTCTCGTTCCATATTACTGTCCGTCCGTCAATTATGGATGTAGTCTGCGTGCGTGTAGTCCGTCAGCTTTGAGTCGGTCATGGCTGTCAAGGTCAAGATTGTTAGCAGTCAGAATTATTCAACGGGTGACCCATAAGAAATGAGAAACACAACGGCTTATTAACTATACTTTCTTTAGTCCTACTATAACTTGTCCTAGTGGACTTGAACTTAGTGCTATGAATCCTGGTTTCCTAGACCTAATTCCTTACCTACCTCAAATTGTCTTTGTGGACCACCCTCCCTTTAATAAGAACGGTGGTTCCCAGGTCTGCCTCTACCTTTTGTTCAGCGCAGAGGGAGTTAGTTTGTTCCCTAACCTCGCCTACATCAAAGGTCCTATTTTGCCTGGTCGGGTTGTTCCTATCTAGCTGTTCTTGTTGGGCTTTTATTAACTTCAACATAATTTCTTCGCAACTTGCGTGGACCACATCCATAGGTGTCTTGTTTCTGACAGAGTTTGTGGTTCTTTAATAAAGACCGAATGGTCTCTGAATTTAAAGCTGCCTCATTGTCACAGTAGATGGTTCTAATAGCTGGTGTCTAGGGCAGCAGCGCGGTTAACAGCGTTAACAGCGCTCTGTTAGCTCGCGCGCTCTCCCATGCCCTTCGCTCTCGCGTGGCGTGGAAGCGATCCACTCCGCGCTCCATCACGGGCGCTAGCCGTAGGCCGAGCTGGAGAGAAAAGTCTCTCGACACCTACGCGCTTTTACACAACCGTCTCATCAACCCTCAACTTTATACCAGCAAATACACGCCAATTATATTTGACGCCCCCGACTATTATTTATTGGTAATCCGGGCTGTGGGAACCACCAACATTCACCCTCCTACAAAACAGCTGGGAAGAAGATTACCAATTGTAAAATTGGTATTTTTACGTCTGTGATCGTGCGTGAAGCAATCTGCGTTATTGCAAACTTTGAAAATTTGTCAATTGCAGTGAGGAAGTACTTCCCTGCGGTGGAAAAGATGTCGATATGAATCAACTCGCCTACCCTTGCCGGAATTGGAGTCACCCCTAACTCTTGCTTCCTAGGGTGCCGGTCATTCTTGGCTTTCTGGCATATCCTGCAGTTTATCACCACTTCTGCTGCGATTTTTTCCATCTTTGAAAAATAATATTCACGCAGTACCTGTTTCACATTTTCCTGGGCTCCCCTGTGCACCCGATTCCTGAAGCAGTTCACTGGTTTGTCTGTGGCTTCAATTACGTAAGTGAGCGAGGCTTCACTATGAATTGTTGCTGCGTCGGATCGACTCTGGCTTTCTAACGCATTGATGTTTTGTCGTGACAGCGCATCTGCTAAGTAATTGTCCCTGCCTGGTTTGTAGAAGACCCTTGCGCCGCATTCATCCATTCTCGTCTTCCAACGTTTTATCTCGGAATTGGGGTTTTTATCTGAAACCGCGAAAATCAGTGGGTGATAGTCTGTGTAGATGTTGATGTCGCTCTTTCCATACAGGTAGTGACGAAGCGTATCTAGGGCCCAGACTATGGCCAGAAGCTCTCTTTCATTGGTCGCATAGTTTAGTTCTCTGTTTTTTAGAGTCGTAGAAATCATGGTTATGGGTCTATTATTTTGCGACAGTACCGCCCCGATGCCACTGGATGAGGCATCAGTGATTAGGTTGAACGGTTGGTTGAAGTCTGGGTAGTGGAGGATGACGTCTTCCGACGCCAAAATGTTCCTAAGTTTATCAAAGGCCTGTTTCTGAGCCTCATCAAACTGTATGGGAATGGCTTTCGAGCGTTGTTTGCTGATCTTACCATTTTCTCCCTTCAGAATGCTAGAGATAGGTCTTGCTATCTGAGCGAAGTCTTTTAAAAAACACCTGTAGTAGTGTTGATGCGACTTCTGTTCTCCAGACTATTCTGAATAATGAATCCGGATAGAAGGACCACAACGTTGATGTTACTGAGACGAGTTGTAAATTCGAACTGTTTTATTCTCAAAACTTATGCACTATATATAGGAAACTCTAACATAATTAAACTAAGACCAACGCTAAGAAAAGAACAAATGTGCGGCACTTGTTCCCACGATCATCCTTGATAGTGACAAGTGTGTGTGACTGTGCGACAAGTGTGTCGACAGATTTGGGTTCGACGCGACCCATGTAGATGACTTTATGGTCGAACCGATCCTGGATTTAGGTGTCCCTTTTCTCAAGTGGCCTCCTTCAAGTGGACTGTATTATTTATGGGGTGGCCTGTGTCGTTCCTGTTCATGTTTATGAACAAGTAGCTGCCAAGACCCAGGAATGATCTTAACGCAAACAGGGTGGAGGGTTGTCTAAACCCCTGAATAGCCTTGAATAGCCAAGGAATTCCATCTGTCCCTTGAGAAACTGGGACTTTTCCTTTGACACCCTCATGTTCGCGTCATGGAGGCTGCCAAGCACGGTGTCAATGTCTCTGCCATGATCCGCCTCACTTCTTGAGCCTACGATGACGTCGTGTATGTTGACGTAACATATCTTACCGATATGCTCCCGTGATATGTCATCGATGGCCCGTTGAAAGATGCTTGATGCATCCCTGAGACCAACTGGCAAACGGCAAAACTCATATTTGCCTCCGTTAACCAAAAATGAGGTCTTTTCACGATCGCGCTCAGATAACGTGATCTGGTGGTATCCTGACTTTAGGTCAAGGGTAGTGAAGTATCTCGCCTTCCCCAGATTTGAAAGTATCATGGAGATACAAGGCATCGGGTACTTGTCTGGTATGGTTTTTGAGTTAAGCTTGCGGAAGTCTAGCCGCTTCCTGCTTGAGCCCGAGTCGTTAGTGCCTTTTTTCCAACAACCCATATGGGGTTGTTGTACGGAGACCTGGAAGGCCGAATGATTTTGTTCCGCAATAGGTCCTTCACTTCGTCATTGACGAAATCAGAGGCTCCTACAGGGAAGGGGTACATTTTCGAGTAGATTGGCTCTTCATCCTCGGTTCCAATTGTGGCTACTACGGCTGTGTTGAAGGGTAGCATTTCAGTCGGATCTGCAAATGCCTTTATATGGCTGGACATCATTCTGAGAGACTCATCCCTTACTGCCGGCGGGACCTCGATGTCGTCCACTTTTGTAAAGTTAACGCTGGGGCATTTGTGGAATAGGATCCTTTCAGATTCCTGTCCAAAGTGGAGATTTTTTTTCCCCAGGTTTATATTGACGCCAGCTTCCGTTAGCGTGTCGAGCCCTATGATGCCATCAAAAGTTGACAGCTCCGGCAAGATAAAGAACGGGCATTTAATAACGAATATGGTTAGGAAACATTTTTGCTCTACTTAATTGAAGCCGTGCAGGTATTTTACAACAAATGGGGCCTCTACAGGAACAGTTCCCTTAAGTTCTTTTAGTGGTTTGATATAATTTTTCGCGGCCCCACTGTCGTATCCTGCACTGTTGTCCTCATCAATCTCCGCCACTGCTTCCGATGCTAACTGTTCGTATTGTCGTTCGTCCACCTGAGCGAGGTGATTGATCCTCTGCCTGCGCTGGTCGGAGAATCTCTGGGATCCAGCCGGCATTTTATACGCACCCTGCTGGTGCTCGTTATTAGGGTTTGCTGTAGCCGGTAGGCCTGGGTTGTGCCCCTGTTGCTTTGAAAGGCAGTTGGCTGACGGAATTTAGAGGAAGAAGGATCAAAATCCATCATCTCTACTTTGTCTTGGCTACGGATACGACCTGTTTGATGGTTCCCCTGATTGTTCGTGTAGAACGGGTTCTTTGATTGTCTCTTATAGTGATCGGGCTCATTCTGTACGCCCTGCCTATATTTTGTTCGTTTCTGTGGTTTGCTTTCTAAAGCTCTTGCATAATCTGTTGCAAAGTCCTGCCTATCATGGTTGGCCTCAATTTCTTGTGCCAAGGCCAAGGCTGACGGCAAGTCCGCAGGCTTTGCCGCAAATAGTGTATCCGTGAGGCCTTTTCTTAAGCCTGAAACGAAGACACGGAGTGCGCCAGCCCTATACTTTTCGTTAATGTATTGCGCCTGTGCGGCGTTGTCTCTTGAATGTATCGGTCATACTCTGTCAAGTTCGTGGAGTGTTGTATGTAGAAGGTCTCGTTCCATATTACTGTCCGTCCGTCAATTATGGATGTAGTCTGCGTGCGTGTAGTCCGTCAGCTTTGAGTCGGTCATGGCTGTCAAGGTCAAGATTGTTAGCAGTCAGAATTATTCAACGGGTGACCCATAAGAAATGAGAAACACAACGGCTTATTAACTATACTTTCTTTAGTCCTACTATAACTTGTCCTAGTGGACTTGAACTTAGTGCTATGAATCCTGGTTTCCTAGACCTAATTCCTTACCTACCTCAAATTGTCTTTGTGGACCACCCTCCCTTTAATAAGAACGGTGGTTCCCAGGTCTGCCTCTACCTTTTGTTCAGCGCAGAGGGAGTTAGTTTGTTCCCTAACCTCGCCTACATCAAAGGTCCTATTTTGCCTGGTCGGGTTGTTCCTATCTAGCTGTTCTTGTTGGGCTTTTATTAACTTCAACATAATTTCTTCGCAACTTGCGTGGACCACATCCATAGGTGTCTTGTTTCTGACAGAGTTTGTGGTTCTTTAATAAAGACCGAATGGTCTCTGAATTTAAAGCTGCCTCATTGTCACAGTAGATGGTTCTAATAGCTGGTGTCTAGGGCAGCAGCGCGGTTAACAGCGTTAACAGCGCTCTGTTAGCTCGCGCGCTCTCCCATGCCCTTCGCTCTCGCGTGGCGTGGACGCGATCCACTCCGCGCTCCATCACGGGCGCTAGCCGTAGGCCGAGCTGGAGAGAAAAGTCTCTCGACACCTACGCGCTTTTACACAACCGTCTCATCAACCCTCAACTTTATACCAGCAAATACACGCCAATTATATTTGACGCCCCCGACTATTATTTATTGGTAATCCGGGCTGTGGGAACCACCAACATTCACCCTCCTACAAAACAGCTGGGAAGAAGATTACCAATTGTAAAATTGGTATTTTTACGTCTGTGATCGTGCGTGAAGCAATCTGCGTTATTTCAAACTTTGAAAATTTGTCAATTGCAGTGAGGAAGTACTTCCCTGTGGTGGAAAAGATGTCGATATGAATCAACTCGCCTACCCTTGCCGGATTTGGAGTCACCTCTAACCCTTGCTTCCTAGGGTGCCGGTCATACTTGTCTTTCTGGCATATCCTGCAGTTTATCACCACTTCTGCTGCGATTTTTTCCATCTTTGGAAAATAATAATCACGCAGTAAGGGTTTGTTGCTGCGTGGGATCGACTCTGACTTTCTAACGCATTGATGTTTTGTCGTGACAGCGCATCTGCTACGTAATTGTCCCTGCCTGGTTTGTAGAAGACCCTTGCGCCGCATTCATATATTCTCGCCTTCCAACGTTTTATCTTGGAATTGGGGTTTCTATCTGAAACCGCGAAAATCAGTGGCTGATAGTCTGTGTAGATGTTGATGTCGCTCTTTCCATACAGGTAGTGACGAAGCGTATCTAGGGCCCAGACTATGGCCAGAAGCTCTCTTTCATTGGTCGCATAGTTTAGTTCTCTGTTTTTTAGAGTCGTAGAAATCATGGTTATGGGTCTATTATTTTGCGACAGTACCGCCCCGATGCCACTGGATGAGGCATCAGTGATTAGGTTGAACGGTTGGTTGAAGTCTGGGTAGTGGAGGATGACGTCTTCCGACGCCAAAATGTTCCTAAGTTTATCAAAGGCCTGTTTCTGAGCCTCATCAAACTGTATGGGAATGGCTTTCGAGCGTTGTTTGCTGATCTTACCATTTTCTCCCTTCAGAATGCTAGAGATAGGTCTTGCTATCTGAGCGAAGTCTTTTAAAAAACACCTGTAGTAGTGTTGATGCGACTTCTGTTCTCCAGACTATTCTGAATAATGAATCCGGATAGAAGGACCACAACGTTGATGTTACTGAGACGAGTTGTAAATTCGAACTGTTTTATTCTCAAAACTTATGCACTATATATAGGAAACTCTAACATAATTAAACTAAGACCAACGCTAAGAAAAGAACAAATGTGCGGCACTTGTTCCCACGATCATCCTTGATAGTGACAAGTGTGTGTGACTGTGCGACAAGTGTGTCGACAGATTTGGGTTCGACGCGACCCATGTAGATGACTTTATGGTCGAACCGATCCTGGATTTAGGTGTCCCTTTTCTCAAGTGGCCTCCTTCAAGTGGACTGTATTATTTATGGGGTGGCCTGTGTCGTTCCTGTTCATGTTTATGAACAAGTAGCTGCCAAGACCCAGGAATGATCTTAACGCAAACAGGGTGGAGGGTTGTCTAAACCCCTGAATAGCCTTGAATAGCCAAGGAATTCCATCTGTCCCTTGAAGAACTGGGACTTTTCCTTTGACACCCTCATGTTCGCGTCATGGAGGCTGCCAAGCACGGTGTCAATGTCTCTGCCATGATCCGCCTCACTTCTTGAGACTACGATGACGTCGTGTATGTTGACGTAACATATCTTACCGATATGCTCCCGTGATATGTCATCGATGGCCCGTTGAAAGATGCTTGATGCATCCCTGAGACCAACTGGCAAACGGCAAAACTCATATTTGCCTCCGTTAACCAAAAATGAGGTCTTTTCACGATCGCGCTCAGATAACGTGATCTGGTGGTATCCTGACTTTAGGTCAAGGGTAGTGAAGTATCTCGCCTTCCCCAGATTTGAAAGTATCATGGAGATACAAGGCATCGGGTACTTGTCTGGTATGGTTTTTGAGTTAAGCTTGCGGAAGTCTAGCCGCTTCCTGCTTGAGCCCGAGTCGTTAGTGCCTTTTTTCCAACAACCCATATGGGGTTGTTGTACGGAGACCTGGAAGGCCGAATGATTTTGTTCCGCAATAGGTCCTTCACTTCGTCATTGACGAAATCAGAGGCTCCTACAGGGAAGGGGTACATTTTCGAGTAGATTGGCTCTTCATCCTCGGTTCCAATTGTGGCTACTACGGCTGTGTTGAAGGGTAGCATTTCAGTCGGATCTGCAAATGCCTTTATATGGCTGGACATCATTCTGAGAGACTCATCCCTTACTGCCGGCGGGACCTCGATGTCGTCCACTTTTGTAAAGTTAACTCTGGGGCATTTGTGGAATAGGATCCTTTCAGATTCCTGTCCAAAGTGGAGATTTTTTGTCCCCAGGTTTATATTGACGCCAGCTTCCGTTAGCGTGTCGAGCCCTATGATGCCATCAAAAGTTGACAGCTCCGGCAAGATAAAGAACGGGCATTTAATGCCGAATATGGTTAGGAAACATTTTTGCTCTACTTAATTGAAGCCGTGCAGGTATTTTACAACAAATGGGGCCTCTACAGGAACAGTTCCCTTAAGTTCTTTTAGTGGTTTGAGTCTAACATTGTTGTAACTTGTGAAAGACGTGCTAGTGCCGAGCTCCGCCAATGCATACATTTTTCCAAGAAGTCTGCAAATAATAAAAGATCAGCTGTTGGAAAATCCAAGCATAAGGAGCTTACCAACACCCGACAACTGACACCGACTCTCCAACTGGCCGGGCCGTGGATAAAAACAACTTTATATTTTTGTCGAAATCCATCATCTTAAAATCACTCAAATTTGGCTCACGTGAGGAAAGGAGACGAGGAAAAAGCGCGAAATAAAAATTTTTCACTCAGCGTGTGAAGGAGAAAACAATTGCACTTTGCATTAGAGGTAACATTAGACAGCTGTCCAGCGATTGATACAGATATCGGAAAAGCTTGTCACAAATTCCACCAGAGGGCGCTCGCTCACCACATCAGATCCGTTGATCGGCAAAGCAGTATCGGTGTTACAACTTTCAAGCAGTTTTTCAGTTAGAAGTTTGAAATGCCACCAGTTACTAAGCGAGTGCGTGAAAACACCGACACTGACCTCAAATCAGCACAAAAAGCTGATTCTCTGTCGCCAAGCCTTCTGCAACTATTGGACAAACGCCTAAAGGAGCAGACGGATCTCATTGCAACAAAAATGGAAGAGTGCGAAAATCGGTTATGTGATTTATTAGCCGAAAAAATAGGCACTCTAACTGGACAAATAAAGCAGCTTAGCGACCGGGTGGAGTTCCTTGAAAAGGAGTTGGGCGAGGCTCGAGGAATAACGCAAAGAGTCGCCGATCTAGAAGCTAAGCTAAGTGATAAGCTATCTGTGCAAGAAAATGCAAACATCGCCTGCGATTTGCGCATTCACGGTGTCCCCTTTGTTGAAGGCGAAAAATTGAAGCATATTTTCAACACCCTATGCTTCAATTTAAATTTAACCCCAGCGCCTACCATTAAGGACATCTACCGCATGGGAAAAGGACGGAACCAACCACAGTCAATAGTTGATCCGGTAATAATCGTCAAGCTTGATCACTTACGTGATAAGGCTGCGCTGCTCAGAGCAATTGGCACGCTAAGGCGCGAAACGCAGCAAACACTGACCCTCCAGCAACTTGGATTGGACTCCCCGGCCCCCGTTTATGTCAACGAGCAATTAACGAAGGAAAACTATTTGGTTTTCAGGGAAGCTATGAAGCTGAAAAAGGCTAGGAAACTAACGGCTGTGTTCACGCGACGAGGAGTAGTACATGTCAGGGCAAGCCAAAACGGTGAAATCATTGTTCTAGAAAACATGAACCACCTTTCCATGATACCAACTTGTTCCTTTCGCCATCAAGAAGGAGAGCAGCAGTGACGCAGAAATGATAGCAAGTAAAATTAATAATACTTTACCAGTAGTTTTAATTAAAATATGTGTTTTTAGATGTGTTTTTAGATTTTTTCCTGTTCTTGCGCTGTTGAATATTACTTCATTTGAACATTTAAAATGGGTGATTCCACAGAAAGCATAAATCCTAATACCCATGGTTTGCTAAGAATTCTGGTGAAGCAAAGATCTGGCCTAAAAATTTGCCATATTAATGCACAAAGCCTGCCAAAGAAAATAGAAGAGTTCAGATATATGTTTACCGATTCTAAAATAGATGTTATTTGTGTGTCTGAAACTTGGTTCGTCTCTGAATGTAGTGATTTGTTAATTGCATGTAGTGGTTACAATGTTTTTCGTTCAGATCGTATTGGCCATGCGGGTGGCGTTGCAATTTACACAAGAAATAATATCCTGACTAAAATTGTCTGCAAACAGCCCCCAGAAAGTGAACTCGAATATATTTTTGTAAAACTGATCGACACAAAAAGCTCAAATAAATTACTACTAGGATGCATTTATCGACCTAATCAGAACATTGACTATTCCGAATTGACAACTAAAATATCTGACATATCCCTTACAAAGATAATGTTATACGATCAACTTTCAGTACCTGGATATTCAAAACATGACTTATTATTTTTGACCTATGACTTTAATCTTGACGAAAATGACCCTCCCATATTCTACAGAGACTTCAAAAATATTGACTTTGCAAAGCTTGACATTGACATTAACCTACTTGACTGGCACTCTATATATGACCAATTATCCGTTAACACTCAACTTGACCAGCTTCAGTTTAATATTAATTACCTATTTAATCAGAATGTTCCGCTAAAGAGAGCAACTGCCAATCGAAAAGCAAATCCTTGGTTCTCAAATGACCTAAAACTAGGAATTAAAAAAAAGAAACCAAGCTTATCATAAGTGGAAGAGATACAAGACTGAAACTCATTTTAAAATTTACCAAGAAAATAGACAGAATGTGTCAAAGAGAATTATCGAAGCTAAAAAATCGTACTATACAGTAACACTTAACGAAGCAATCACTTCTAAACAAAAATGGCAAGCAATAAAAAGTATAGGGATAGGGAAACAACAATCTGTGGCCCAAGCAAATATTAATGTTGAAGAACTAAATATAAAATTTTCGCAACCTCCAGTGCCTGTCACTAGAAACAATACAAGACTGAGCTCCGTACCTGCCAGTCATACATTTCCAGACTTTAACTTTATCAGCGTGAGTCCGAGAGATGCCCTTGACTGTATTTTGAAAATAAAGTCCACCGCAACTGGTCTAGATAATATGAACCCCAAATTTCTCAAACTTATACTCCCATATATTATAATGCCAATTACCCATATATTCAATACTGCTCTAATGACGTCAACGTTCCCTGAAAAATGGAAAGAAGCTAAAATCATACCCGTCCCAAAATCAAATTCAAAAGATTATAGACCTATTTCAATTCTCCCAATGCTATCGAAAGCCTTTGAAAGCTTAATGGCAAAACAGATCAGTGACTATCTGACAGAGCACAAAATACTAAATGATAATCAGTCTGGATTTAGGAGAAATAGAAGCTGTACAACAGCCATTATAAAAATAGTAGAGGATATACGAGAACAAATGGATGAGGGCAAAATAACATTCCTGACACTACTTGACTTTAGCAAGGCCTTTGACACCGTTGATCATGCAATTCTGGTCGAAAAACTACACAATGAGTGCAACTTCTCTCCAACGGCGGTAAAACTAATGACCTCATACCTGTGCAATAGATGTCAAACAGTTGTCACAACAACTGCTAAGTCAGCGTCTTTATTTGTTAAACGTGGTGTACCCCAAGGATCAGTTCTTGGACCATTGTTATTCGTTATATATGTTAACGATCTGCCATCTGTTTTGTCTGAGTCTAGTTGTCATATGTATGCAGATGATGTCCAACTTTATGTTAGTCGACCTCTATGTGAACTAAATGATTGTATAAATGCGTGTAATAGGGAACTCGACAAAATTAGCAACTGGGCTTATGCTATTGGGCTTTCCCTCAATCCTATGAAGTCTAAATGTCTTGTTATTTATAAAAACAAAACGAAAGTGGATATGAATGCAATAAGACGGCTTCAAATTGGTAACACACCGATTGAATACTGCGAAAGGGCAAGCAACTTAGGGTTTGTGATTAATAGATCATTAACATGGGTCGACCAAGTTAATAGAGCGTCAGGAAGAACTTATGGAATACTAAGATCACTTAAATTTACGCAACGCTTTCTGCCAACCCAAACCCGCATGATGCTTGCAAAAGCATACCTCATTCCTGCTCTCTTGCATGGCGTTGAGGTATTTGGAAATTGCGACTCTAGGAGTAGACACAAGCTGACCGTAGCATATAATGATATAGCAAGATACATTTACGATTTGACGAGGAGAGACAGAATATCAGACATAGCTTCTACGATATTTGAACTTGACTTTTGAAATGGATGGACTATAAAACACTAATTTTCTTACATCAAATAGTTTTCACTAAAGAACCAGCATACCTTTACCAGAAACTTAATTTCGCTAACTCTGCGCGAACCAACAACATAAAGAGCATTCGATACAAAACATTGAATTCAGAACGGCAATATTTTATAAATGCAATTCGCATATGGAACCAGCTTCCCCATCATGTAAAGTCATTGAGCAACCCAACGCAATTTAGGAAAAATTTAAAAACACACCTACAATCATAACACATAAAACCAAAAAAAAAAAAAAAAAAAAAAAAAATATATATATATATAAAAACCTAAAATAAGAATAAAAATGAAAAAATGAAAAATTGAGTTTAAATTAAAGTATATTAAATATTATATTAAATATTAAATACAAAATAGATGAAATAAATTAATCTTGATGTATGTCAAATATTGTTTAGAAATAAGAGTAAATATTGTAATTGTAACTATAACTCTTCTGTGACTAGTGCATTAAAAATAAGTTTTACTTGTAGCACTAGGAAAAATCAAAATAAACATAAACATATAATTTTTCGCGGCCCCACTGTCGTATCCTGCACTGTTGTCCTCATCAATCTCCGCCACTGCTTCCGATGCTAACTGTTCGTATTGTCGTTCGTCCACCTGAGAATCTCTGGGATCCAGCCGGCATTTTATACGCACCCTGCTGGTGCCCGTTATTAGGGTTTGCTGTAGCCGGTAGGCCTGGGTTGTGCCCCTGTTGCTTTGAAAGGCAGTTGGCTGACGGAATTTAGAGGAAGAAGGATCAAAATCCATCATCTCTACTTTGTCTTGGCTACGGATACGACCTGTTTGATGGTTCCCCTGATTGTTCGTGTAGAACGGGTTCTTTGATTGTCTCTTATAGTGATCGGGCTCATTCTGTACGCCCTGCCTATATTTTGTTCGTTTCTGTGGTTTGCTTTCTAAAGCTCTTGCATAATCTGTTGCAAAGTCCTGCCTATCATGGTTGGCCTCAATTTCTTGTGCCAAGGCCAAGGCTGACGGCAAGTCCGCAGGCTTTGCCGCAAATAGTGTATCCGTGAGGCCTTTTCTTAAGCCTGAAACGAAGACACGGAGTGCGTCAGCCCTATACTTTTCGTTAATGTATTGCGCCTGTGCGGCGTCTTGTGACATGATCGTCTTAGGAGGGGCAAAAATTCTGAGAACAATGACGGCCGAATATTTCTGAATATAAAAACGTCTTATCTGTTTGGTTTTGTTTTTACTTTTTACTTTTTGGGCGATAATTGAAGAAAAGTTTCACTTACATGTTCCTCTTTTATTCTCCTCCACTTGGTATATTATATCTTATATTGCTCTTCGTTGTCCTACCCTCTCGTCTATCGTCGCCGCTGCCCAAAGCCGTCCGCTCTGGTGTAACAGTTTGGGGTTGAATAAATGCCTTTTATTTATACTCGAGGCTATGAGCTTTTGAGTGCAATTGTTGCACGCACTTTTAATATTCGTGTTTTGGAGCGGGCGCTGTCTCCGCGCTCCACTGTTTCCACTTTCTTTTTATTTGTTCTCGAGCGGGCTTTGTATCAGCACTCGATGTTCTTTGGTCTTTTGAATCCCTTACTTTTTTCTTGAGTGGGCGTTATCTCCGCACTCGATACTGTCGATCTTTCGGTTTATTTCTTTTGCACTTTTCACCGATTTTCGCTTAGCGGGCGTTATCTCCGCACTAATTTACTCTCTCGGGGGTGGTTGTTCGATCGCGTTGGGCGCCAGTATTATTTAAATATAACACGGGTATTACAAAGTGTTATTTATTTAATGTATTTAGCAAAAGAATGTAAAGAGTGATTAATGCTTCGAAAGGCGAGACGTTACATGTCATCGCCACTCGGCTAATTATTAAAAACTAACTTAAGAACTCTAAACTTCCCAACCGCGAACCCTTAGCTGCCGGCCACGGCGTTCGTCGCTGCCCAGCCAAAATGCTGACCTTGCGCCTCGTGTGTGGTGTCCAGTGGCGGCCGGCATCCGGCGATCGCGACGACGGCGATCCCACGGGTGACGAAACTGCTTATTTTACAATATTGCAGAATTCGTCCCACCCAGTAGTCAATTCAGTTAACTCTTGTTAACTTGTATATATGCGACGACAGAAAAGTTCGAGAGATTGCAAAGGCATGCAAGTGCTGGACCAGATCATGACCATTGCGAAGGCATGTTAGGGAGACGGACCGAATTGCCCGTGCCCTACGCGATGCTACGAAATAGAGAGCGGGGGAGTGTTCGAGAGAACGATAGAGCTGATAGATCGAGAGAGTGATATAGCGAGATAGTAAAGTAAAAGAGAAAGGCACGAGTCGAAGAGACGAAAGAACGTTTGCATAGGCTATTAGATTGAGTAATTATAAGCGGTTACAATATTTATATGCAGTGGGCAATGCAAATAGCAAACAAAGGTGAAATTACGTTATTTGCGCCACTGGCTATTATTTGAGGAATTTCAGGCTGGGAAACCAGACAATTAGTTTTGAGTCGCAACATGCCCACCCTTGTGAACAAACAAGAGGACCAAACCACTCTGCTGGAAACGGGACTTATCGCTTCAAAGAAATAACCTCAAGGAATTTTTCAAAATCGCCAAGCAGGCGAACGAGGATATAATCAATGAGGAATACAAAACCCTACTCAGGGAGTACAAGAAGGAAATACGCAGGGCACAAAGAAACTCGTGGAGGAACTTCTGCTCCAATATCGAGAAAGTCCCAGAAACGGCTAGACTTCGGAAGCTGCTATCAAAGCAACCTACCATACAGAGTCAGCTGAAGCGAGAAGACGGACAGTGGACTGAGGGTAGTGAAGAAGCCCTAACAGCACTAATGGAAGCTCACTTCCCAGGATGCTCCGAGGTTGCTGACGCTACAACGCATCAGGACCTAGAAACTGAGGAACAGCATCCTCCAACCGATCTCATATATTTTCAAAGAAAATCCACTGGGCTATAGACTCCTCTGTGGGTAATAAAGCACGAACGGTATAATTCCAGCCATGCTGGGGAGACTGATTTCAACAAACCAGCAAATATACCAAAGGGAAATCGGTGGAGACGGCACTGCATTCGCAAGTAGCTACCATTGAGAGAGCCGTTCATAATTAAAAGTATGCCTTAGGAGTGTATGTAGACTTATCCGGAGAATTCAATAACGTGAATTCAATTTCAAATTAAAATCAAAGAACATTTATGAAACCATTAAAAATAAGCTAAATAAATAGACTCATCAATATACAAAAAATATAAAAAAACGAGAAGGAACGTGTGAGTCGCTTCTGGGGACTCAACTCTACTTATACCCGTACTCAGTCACTATATACATTTTTGAGCATATAATTTTTTAGAATATTAGAATTAAAAAAAATAATTTTACATTTTACATTTTTTTGCTACATCTGTTATTTACATCTACATCTACAATGTATATTTGACAGAAGGGGAGAAGGAACTGAAAATTAATTTCTTCATTCTGGCTATAATTATGATCCGATCTGATACTGCGTTTTTAGTTTTATCGTATCTTTAAAATTGTGCCTGCCACAGATTTTCGTCCTTTGTGGGGGGCGGGGCGAAATTTTGAAATACACTTGTAGCAGTGTGATATCTCATAAGCCTGGAAACCAAATTTGGTTAGCTCTTATAGTCTCTGAGATCTAGGCGTTCAACTAGACGGACAGACTGACAGACGGACAGACGGACAGACAGACATGGCTCTATCGACTCGTCTATTGATGCTGATCAAGAATATATATACTTTATGGGGTCGGAAACGTTTCCTTCTCTGCGTTACACACATCCACTCTTACCACAAATCTAATATACCCGTTAACTTTTCTTTGAGTACGGCTATAAAAAAAAAATGAATAAAACAAAATAACATATTATAGTATAATTATTCGATTTAAGTACATAACTCTTGTCAAAACGTCAATGTATAAGTATTAGATTTAAGTTGATAACATCAAAAATTAACTATACATATATGTACATATATTCACCGAGTGACTAGCGCAATAAAAATAGGTTTATACATGTAGCGTTGGGATAAAGCATGAAACAAAAACATGAAATAATATACGGATAATACGAACGCAATAATAGACCGCCTAGAAGCGATTGGCTCTTCATACTCGCCACAATTAGAACAATTGTGGCTACTACGGCTGTGTTGAAGGGTAGCATTTCAGTCGGATCTGCAAATGCCTTTATATGGCTGGACATCATTCTGAGAGACTCATCCCTAACTGCCGGCGGGACCTCGATGTCGTCCACTTTTGTAAAGTTAACGCTGGGGCATTTGTGGAATAGGATCTTTTCAGATTCCTGTCCAAAGTGGAGATTTTTGTCCCCAGGTTTATATTGACGCCAGCTTCCGTTAGCGTGTCGAGCCCTATCGCGTTGGGCGCCAGTAATATTTAAATATAACACGGGTATTACAAAGTGTTATTTATTTAATGTATTTAGCAAAAGAATGTAAAGAGTGATTAATGCTTCGAAAGGCGAGACGTTACATGTCATCGCCACTCGGCTAATTATTAAAAACTAACTTAAGAACTCTAAACTTCCCAACCGCGAACCCTTAGCTGCCGGCCACGGCGTTCGTCGCTGCCCAGCCAAAATGCTGACCTTGCGCCTCGTGTGTGGTGTCCAGTGGCGGCCGGCATCCGGCGATCGCGACGACGGCGATCCCACGGGTGACGAAACTGCTTATTTTACAATATTGCAGAATTCGTCCCAACCCAGTAGTCAATTCAGTTAACTCTTGTTAACTTGTATATATGCGACGACAGAAAAGTTCGAGAGATTGCAAAGGCATGCAAGTGCTGGACCAGATCATGACCATTGCGAAGGCATGTTAGGGAGACGGACCGAATTGCCCGTGCCCTACGCGATGCTACGAAATAGAAGAGCGGGGAGTGTTCGAGAGAACGATAGAGCTGATAGATCGAGAGAGTGATATAGCGAGATAGTAAAGTAAAAGAGAAAGGCACGAGTCGAAGAGACGAAAGAACGTTTGCATAGGCTATTAGATTGAGTAATTATAAGCGGTTACAATATTTATATGCAGTGGGCAATGCAAATAGCAAACAAAGGTGAAATTACGTTATTTGCGCCACTGGCTATTATTTGAGGAATTTCAGGCTGGGAAACCAGACAATTAGTTTTGAGTCGCAACATGCCCACCCTTGTGAACAAACAAGAGGACCAAACCACTCTGCTGGAAACGGGACTTATCGCTTCAAAGAAATAACCTCAAGGAATTTTCAAAATCGCCAAGCAGGCGAACGAGGATATAATCAATGAGGAATACAAAACCCTACTCAGGGAGTACAAGAAGGAAATACGCAGGGCACAAAGAAACTCGTGGAGGAACTTCTGCTCCAATATCGAGAAAGTCCCAGAAACGGCTAGACTTCGGAAGCTGCTATCAAAGCAACCTACCATACAGAGTCAGCTGAAGCGAGAAGACGGACAGTGGACTGAGGGTAGTGAAGAAGCCCTAACAGCACTAATGGAAGCTCACTTCCCAGGATGCTCCGAGGTTGCTGACGCTACAACGCATCAGGACCTAGAAACTGAGGAACAGCATCCTCCAACCGATCTCATATATTTTCAAAGAAAATCCACTGGGCTATAGACTCCTCTGTGGGTAATAAAGCACGAACGGTATAATTCCAGCCATGCTGGGGAGACTGATTTCAACAAACCAGCAAATATACCAAAGGGAAATCGGTGGAGACGGCACTGCATTCATAGTAGCTACCATTGAGAGAGCCGTTCATAATTAAAAGTATGCCTTAGGAGTGTATGTAGACTTATCCGGAGAATTCAATAACGTGAATTCAATTTCAAATTAAAATCAAAGAACATTTATGAAACCATTAAAAATAAGCTAAATAAATAGACTCATCAATATACAAAAAATATAAAAAAACGAGAAGGAACGTGTGAGTCGCTTCCGGCGACGCGACTCTACTTATACCCGTCAGCATACTCGGTCAGCATATACATTTTTGAGCATATAATTTTTTAGAATTTTAGAATTAAAAAAATAATTTTACATTTTACATTTGTTTGTTACATCTGTTATCTACATCTACATCTACAATGTATATTTGACAGAAGGGGAGAAGGAACTGAAAATTAATTTCTTCATTCTGGCTATAATTATGATCCGATCTGATACTGCGTTTTTAGTTTTATCGTATCTTTAAAATTGTGCCTGCCACAGATTTTCGTCCTTTGTGGGGGCGGGGCGAAATTTTGAAATACACTTGTAGCAGTGTGATATCTCATAAGCCTGGAAACCAAATTTGGTTAGCTCTTATAGTCTCTGAGATCTAGGCGTTCAACTAGACGGACAGACTGACAGACGGACAGACGGACAGACAGACATGGCTCTATCGACTCGTCTATTGATGCTGATCAAGAATATATATACTTTATGGGGTCGGAAACGTTTCCTTCTCTGCGTTACACACATCCACTCTTACCACAAATCTAATATACCCGTTAACTTTTCTTTGAGTACGGCTATAAAAAAAAAATGAATAAAACAAAATAACATATTATAGTATAATTATTCGATTTAAGTACATAACTCTTGTCAAAACGTCAATGTATAAGTATTAGATTTAAGTTGATAACATCAAAAATTAACTATACATATATGTACATATATTCACCGAGTGACTAGCGCAATAAAAATAGGTTTATACATGTAGCGTTGGGATAAAGCATGAAACAAAAACATGAAATAATATACGGATAATACGAACGCAATAATAGACCGCCTAGAAGCGATTGGCTCTTCATACTCGCCACAATTAGAACAATTGTGGCTACTACGGCTGTGTTGAAGGGTAGCATTTCAGTCGGATCTGCAAATGCCTTTATATGGCTGGACATCATTCTGAGAGACTCATCCCTAACTGCCGGCGGGACCTCGATGTCGTCCACTTTTGTAAAGTTAACGCTGGGGCATTTGTGGAATAGGATCCTTTCAGATTCCTGTCCAAAGTGGAGATTTTTTGTCCCCAGGTTTATATTGACGCCAGCTTCCGTTAGCGTGTCGAGCCCTATCGCGTTGGGCGCCAGTAATATTTAAATATAACACGGGTATTACAAAGTGTTATTTATTTAATGTATTTAGCAAAAGAATGTAAAGAGTGATTAATGCTTCGAAAGGCGAGACGTTACATGTCATCGCCACTCGGCTAATTATTAAAAACTAACTTAAGAACTCTAAACTTCCCAACCGCGAACCCTTAGCTGCCGGCCACGGCGTTCGTCGCTGCCCAGCCAAAATGCTGACCTTGCGCCTCGTGTGTGGTGTCCAGTGGCGGCCGGCATCCGGCGATCGCGACGACGGCGATCCCACGGGTGACGAAACTGCTTATTTTACAATATTGCAGAATTCGTCCCACCCAGTAGTCAATTCAGTTAACTCTTGTTAACTTGTATATATGCGACGACAGAAAAGTTCGAGAGATTGCAAAGGCATGCAAGTGCTGGACCAGATCATGACCATTGCGAAGGCATGTTAGGGAGACGGACCGAATTGCCCGTGCCCTACGCGATGCTACGAAATAGAGAGCGGGGGAGTGTTCGAGAGAACGATAGAGCTGATAGATCGAGAGAGTGATATAGCGAGATAGTAAAGTAAAAGAGAAAGGCACGAGTCGAAGAGACGAAAGAACGTTTGCATAGGCTATTAGATTGAGTAATTATAAGCGGTTACAATATTTATATGCAGTGGGCAATGCAAATAGCAAACAAAGGTGAAATTACGTTATTTGCGCCACTGGCTATTATTTGAGGAATTTCAGGCTGGGAAACCAGACAATTAGTTTTGAGTCGCAACATGCCCACCCTTGTGAACAAACAAGAGGACCAAACCACTCTGCTGGAAACGGGACTTATCGCTTCAAAGAAATAACCTCAAGGAATTTTTCAAAATCGCCAAGCAGGCGAACGAGGATATAATCAATGAGGAATACAAAACCCTACTCAGGGAGTACAAGAAGGAAATACGCAGGGCACAAAGAAACTCGTGGAGGAACTTCTGCTCCAATATCGAGAAAGTCCCAGAAACGGCTAGACTTCGGAAGCTGCTATCAAAGCAACCTACCATACAGAGTCAGCTGAAGCGAGAAGACGGACAGTGGACTGAGGGTAGTGAAGAAGCCCTAACAGCACTAATGGAAGCTCACTTCCCAGGATGCTCCGAGGTTGCTGACGCTACAACGCATCAGGACCTAGAAACTGAGGAACAGCATCCTCCAACCGATCTCATATATTTTCAAAGAAAATCCACTGGGCTATAGACTCCTCTGTGGGTAATAAAGCACGAACGGTATAATTCCAGCCATGCTGGGGAGACTGATTTCAACAAACCAGCAAATATACCAAAGGGAAATCGGTGGAGACGGCACTGCATTCGCAAGTAGCTACCATTGAGAGAGCCGTTCATAATTAAAAGTATGCCTTAGGAGTGTATGTAGACTTATCCGGAGAATTCAATAACGTGAATTCAATTTCAAATTAAAATCAAAGAACATTTATGAAACCATTAAAAATAAGCTAAATAAATAGACTCATCAATATACAAAAAATATAAAAAACGAGAAGGAACGTGTGAGTCGCTTCTGGGGACTCAACTCTACTTATACCCGTACTCAGTCACTATATACATTTTTGAGCATATAATTTTTTAGAATATTAGAATTAAAAAAAATAATTTTACATTTTACATTTTTTTGCTACATCTGTTATTTACATCTACATCTACAATGTATATTTGACAGAAGGGGAGAAGGAACTGAAAATTAATTTCTTCATTCTGGCTATAATTATGATCCGATCTGATACTGCGTTTTTAGTTTTATCGTATCTTTAAAATTGTGCCTGCCACAGATTTTCGTCCTTTGTGGGGGCGGGGCGGAAATTTTGAAATACACTTGTAGCAGTGTGATATCTCATAAGCCTGGAAACCAAATTTGGTTAGCTCTTATAGTCTCTGAGATCTAGGCGTTCAACTAGACGGACAGACTGACAGACGGACAGACGGACAGACGGACAGACAGACATGGCTCTATCGACTCGTCTATTGATGCTGATCAAGAATATATATACTTTATGGGGTCGGAAACGTTTCCTTCTCTGCGTTACACACATCCACTCTTACCACAAATCTAATATACCCGTTAACTTTTCTTTGAGTACGGCTATAAAAAAAAAATGAATAAAACAAAATAACATATTATAGTATAATTATTCGATTTAAGTACATAACTCTTGTCAAAACGTCAATGTATAAGTATTAGATTTAAGTTGATAACATCAAAAATTAACTATACATATATGTACATATATTCACCGAGTGACTAGCGCAATAAAAATAGGTTTATACATGTAGCGTTGGGATAAAGCATGAAACAAAAACATGAAATAATATACGGATAATACGAACGCAATAATAGACCGCCTAGAAGCGATTGGCTCTTCATACTCGCCACAATTAGAACAATTGTGGCTACTACGGCTGTGTTGAAGGGTAGCATTTCAGTCGGATCTGCAAATGCCTTTATATGGCTGGACATCATTCTGAGAGACTCATCCCTAACTGCCGGCGGGACCTCGATGTCGTCCACTTTTGTAAAGTTAACGCTGGGGCATTTGTGGAATAGGATCCTTTCAGATTCCTGTCCAAAGTGGAGATTTTTTGTCCCCAGGTTTATATTGACGCCAGCTTCCGTTAGCGTGTCGAGCCCTATCGCGTTGGGCGCCAGTAATATTTAAATATAACACGGGTATTACAAAGTGTTATTTATTTAATGTATTTAGCAAAAGAATGTAAAGAGTGATTAATGCTTCGAAAGGCGAGACGTTACATGTCATCGCCACTCGGCTAATTATTAAAAACTAACTTAAGAACTCTAAACTTCCCAACCGCGAACCCTTAGCTGCCGGCCACGGCGTTCGTCGCTGCCCAGCCAAAATGCTGACCTTGCGCCTCGTGTGTGGTGTCCAGTGGCGGCCGGCATCCGGCGATCGCGACGACGGCGATCCCACGGGTGACGAAACTGCTTATTTTACAATATTGCAGAATTCGTCCCACCCAGTAGTCAATTCAGTTAACTCTTGTTAACTTGTATATATGCGACGACAGAAAAGTTCGAGAGATTGCAAAGGCATGCAAGTGCTGGACCAGATCATGACCATTGCGAAGGCATGTTAGGGAGACGGACCGAATTGCCCGTGCCCTACGCGATGCTACGAAATAGAGAGCGGGGGAGTGTTCGAGAGAACGATAGAGCTGATAGATCGAGAGAGTGATATAGCGAGATAGTAAAGTAAAAGAGAAAGGCACGAGTCGAAGAGACGAAAGAACGTTTGCATAGGCTATTAGATTGAGTAATTATAAGCGGTTACAATATTTATATGCAGTGGGCAATGCAAATAGCAAACAAAGGTGAAATTACGTTATTTGCGCCACTGGCTATTATTTGAGGAATTTCAGGCTGGGAAACCAGACAATTAGTTTTGAGTCGCAACATGCCCACCCTTGTGAACAAACAAGAGGACCAAACCACTCTGCTGGAAACGGGACTTATCGCTTCAAAGAAATAACCTCAAGGAATTTTTCAAAATCGCCAAGCAGGCGAACGAGGATATAATCAATGAGGAATACAAAACCCTACTCAGGGAGTACAAGAAGGAAATACGCAGGGCACAAAGAAACTCGTGGAGGAACTTCTGCTCCAATATCGAGAAAGTCCCAGAAACGGCTAGACTTCGGAAGCTGCTATCAAAGCAACCTACCATACAGAGTCAGCTGAAGCGAGAAGACGGACAGTGGACTGAGGGTAGTGAAGAAGCCCTAACAGCACTAATGGAAGCTCACTTCCCAGGATGCTCCGAGGTTGCTGACGCTACAACGCATCAGGACCTAGAAACTGAGGAACAGCATCCTCCAACCGATCTCATATATTTTCAAAGAAAATCCACTGGGCTATAGACTCCTCTGTGGGTAATAAAGCACGAACGGTATAATTCCAGCCATGCTGGGGAGACTGATTTCAACAAACCAGCAAATATACCAAAGGGAAATCGGTGGAGACGGCACTGCATTCGCAAGTAGCTACCATTGAGAGAGCCGTTCATAATTAAAAGTATGCCTTAGGAGTGTATGTAGACTTATCCGGAGAATTCAATAACGTGAATTCAATTTCAAATTAAAATCAAAGAACATTTATGAAACCATTAAAAATAAGCTAAATAAATAGACTCATCAATATACAAAAAATATAAAAAAACGAGAAGGAACGTGTGAGTCGCTTCTGGGGACTCAACTCTACTTATACCCGTACTCAGTCACTATATACATTTTTGAGCATATAATTTTTTAGAATATTAGAATTAAAAAAAATAATTTTACATTTTACATTTTTTTGCTACATCTGTTATTTACATCTACATCTACAATGTATATTTGACAGAAGGGGAGAAGGAACTGAAAATTAATTTCTTCATTCTGGCTATAATTATGATCCGATCTGATACTGCGTTTTTAGTTTTATCGTATCTTTAAAATTGTGCCTGCCACAGATTTTCGTCCTTTGTGGGGGCGGGGCGAAATTTTGAAATACACTTGTAGCAGTGTGATATCTCATAAGCCTGGAAACCAAATTTGGTTAGCTCTTATAGTCTCTGAGATCTAGGCGTTCAACTAGACGGACAGACTGACAGACGGACAGACGGACAGACGGACAGACAGACATGGCTCTATCGACTCGTCTATTGATGCTGATCAAGAATATATATACTTTATGGGGTCGGAAACGTTTCCTTCTCTGCGTTACACACATCCACTCTTACCACAAATCTAATATACCCGTTAACTTTTCTTTGAGTACGGCTATAAAAAAAAAATGAATAAAACAAAATAACATATTATAGTATAATTATTCGATTTAAGTACATAACTCTTGTCAAAACGTCAATGTATAAGTATTAGATTTAAGTTGATAACATCAAAAATTAACTATACATATATGTACATATATTCACCGAGTGACTAGCGCAATAAAAATAGGTTTATACATGTAGCGTTGGGATAAAGCATGAAACAAAAACATGAAATAATATACGGATAATACGAACGCAATAATAGACCGCCTAGAAGCGATTGGCTCTTCATACTCGCCACAATTAGAACAATTGTGGCTACTACGGCTGTGTTGAAGGGTAGCATTTCAGTCGGATCTGCAAATGCCTTTATATGGCTGGACATCATTCTGAGAGACTCATCCCTAACTGCCGGCGGGACCTCGATGTCGTCCACTTTTGTAAAGTTAACGCTGGGGCATTTGTGGAATAGGATCCTTTCAGATTCCTGTCCAAAGTGGAGATTTTTTGTCCCCAGGTTTATATTGACGCCAGCTTCCGTTAGCGTGTCGAGCCCTATGATGCCATCAAAAGTTGACAGCTCCGGCAAGATAAAGAACGGGCATTTAATGCCGAATATGGTTAGGAAACATTTTTGCTCTACTTATTTGAAGCCGTGCAGGTATTTTACAACAAATGGGGCCTCTACAGGGACAGTTCCCTTATAGCCTATTCCCACAGGCCACCATCCACCATTCATTTCGGGGATGGTCCGCAAGGTTTTGCCGTTCCGAAAATTTCCCAGTTATTCCACCATCCATCTGGGATGTTCCTAATTCGCACGTTTCTGTGCGGTATTTTTTGGATAATTGTCAAATGCAACCATAAATATATGACATTCACAACAAAAAAATCGAATTCACTACGAAAATGTAAACAATGACAGACAGGAAAATGGTAAAAACAACAACAAAACATATCAGAAATTGTCTCAGGCAGAAAAACTCAGTTTGTGGACTGGGAATTCTTTTATGAATGCTCTGAAAATCTCATGCAGTATATTGCACACGCAGTTTGCTGACAGCTTTCCGACTGTTCTGTACTCAGAAAAATAACCCAAAGTATACAATGCCATAGCCATAGGCTATACAAAACTTTCCTTAAAAAACGCCTCGTTGTTTTCGGGTATATCTTCAGTCCGCTTTTAAAAAATCGTAGAATATATAATTGTATTTAAAACATTGATTGAATTTAGTAGAAGCAGTCACAAATGATTACGCTTCAGTGTTTTCAAAACAAGTATCCATTCCAATAAATTCTCCTCGCCCATGTTGACCACATTATTATCATCATCCATGTCCAGCAACATGATTAGATTATGCAAGAATATATATTGGTGCTGAATCAAATTCACAACCATTGCAATATTATTAATATTCATTTAAATTATAAAAGAAGAAATTTTCCGCCGCACCAAATTGTGTGCACAGCTATTTTTCATGGATGGTGGATGGTGGCAGTGGGAATCGGAGTTTCACATCTGTCAAATATTCCCACCGCTCCTCATAGATGTACTGTGTGGGAATAGGCTATTAAGTTCTTTTAGTGGTTTGATATAATTTTTCGCGGCCCCAGTGTCTATTAATAGGTTTAGCGTCCTCCCTGCTACTGTTCGTCTGACAACGGAAGCAGGGACTCTCCCCTAAAAATATTGAAAGTATCACTGTCGTATCCTGCACCATTGTCCTCATCAATCTCCGCCACTACTTCCGATGCTAACTGTTCGTATGGTCGTTCGTCCACCTGAGCGAGGTGATTGATCCTCTGCCTGCGCTGGTCGGAGAATCTCTGGGATCCAGCCGGCATTTTATACGCACCCTGCTGGTGCCCGTTATTAGGGTTTGCTGTAGCCGGTAGGCCTGGGTTGTGCCCCTGTTGCTTTGAAAGGCAGTTGGCTAACGGAATTTAGAGGAAGAAAGATCAAAATCCATCATCTCTACTTTGTCTTGGCTACGGATACGACCTGTTTGATGGTTCCCCTGATTGTTCGTGTAGAACGGGTTCTTTGATTGTCTCTTATAGTGATCGGGCTCATTCTGTACGCCCTGCCTATATTTTGTTCGTTTCTGTGGTTTGCTTTCTAAAGCTCTTTGCATAATCTGTTGCAAAGTCCTGCCTATCATGGTTGGCCTCAATTTCTTGTGCCAAGGCCAAGGCTGACGGCAAGTCCGCAGGCTTTGCCGCAAATAGTGTATCCGTGAGGCCTTTTCTTAAGCCTGAAACGAAGACACGGAGTGCGTCAGCCCTATACTTTTCGTTAATGTATTGCGCCTGTGCGGCGTCTTGTGACATGATCGTCTTAGGAGGGGCAAAAATTCTGAGAACAATGACGGCCGAATATTTCTGAATATAAAAACGTCTTATCTGTTTGGTTTTGTTTTTACTTTTTACTTTTTGGGCGATAATTGAAGAAAAGTTTCACTCACATGTTCCTCTTTTATTCTCCTCCACTTGGTATATTATATCTTATATTGCTCTTCGTTGTCCTACCCTCTCGTCTATCGTCGCCGCTGCCCAAAGCCGTCCGCTCTGGTGTAACAGTTTGGGGTTGAATAAATGCCTTTTATTTATACTCGAGGCTATGAGCTTTTGAGTGCAATTGTTGCACGCACTTTTAATATTCGTGTTTTGGAGCGGGCGCTGTCTCCGCGCTCCACTGTTTCCACTTTCTTTTTATTTGTTCTCGAGCGGGCTTTGTATCAGCACTCGATGTTCTTTGGTCTTTTGAATCCCTTACTTTTTTCTTGAGTGGGCGTTATCTCCGCACTCGATACTGTCGATCTTTCGGTTTATTTCTTTTGCACTTTTCACCGATTTTCGCTTAGCGGGCGTTATCTCCGCACTAATTTACTCTCTCGGGGGTGGTTGTTCGATCGCGTTGGGCGCCAGTAATATTTAAATATAACACGGGTATTACAAAGTGTTATTTATTTAATGTATTTAGCAAAAAGAATGTAAAGAGTGATTAATGCTTCGAAAGGCGAGACGTTACATGTCATCGCCACTCGGCTAATTATTAAAAACTAACTTAAGAACTCTAAACTTCCCAACCGCGAACCCTTAGCTGCCGGCCACGGCGTTCGTCGCTGCCCAGCCAAAATGCTGACCTTGCGCCTCGTGTGTGGTGTCCAGTGGCGGCCGGCATCCGGCGATCGCGACGACGGCGATCCCACGGGTGACGAAACTGCTTATTTTACAATATTGCAGAATTCGTCCCACCCAGTAGTCAATTCAGTTAACTCTTGTTAACTTGTATATATGCGACGACAGAAAAGTTCGAGAGATTGCAAAGGCATGCAAGTGCTGGACCAGATCATGACCATTGCGAAGGCATGTTAGGGAGACGGACCGAATTGCCCGTGCCCTACGCGATGCTACGAAATAGAGAGCGGGGGAGTGTTCGAGAGAACGATAGAGCTGATAGATCGAGAGAGTGATATAGCGAGATAGTAAAGTAAAAGAGAAAGGCACGAGTCGAAGAGACGAAAGAACGTTTGCATAGGCTATTAGATTGAGTAATTATAAGCGGTTACAATATTTATATGCAGTGGGCAATGCAAATAGCAAACAAAGGTGAAATTACGTTATTTGCGCCACTGGCTATTATTTGAGGAATTTCAGGCTGGGAAACCAGACAATTAGTTTTGAGTCGCAACATGCCCACCCTAGTGAACAAACAAGAGGACCAAACCACTCTGCTGGAAACGGGACTTATCGCTTCAAAGAAATAACCTCATGGAATTTTTCAAAATCGCCAAGCAGGCGAACGGTGCTACAGGTGACCAAAGACGTGATCACCCCATGGCTTTTTGCAATATACTCAGCTTGCCTGAGCACGGGCTTTATCCCTATTCAATGGCGGACCTCGAGGATTGTCTTCCTTCCAAAGGCAGGAAAGTGCAGCCAAATGAGCCCCAATGATTATAGACCGATAAGCCTCACCTCCTTTCTGCTCAAAACACTAGAAAAGCTGCTGGATCTACACATCAGAAACGATGTAGGGGGGCGAATGTCAACCAACCAGCATGCCTACACCAAAGGGAAATCGGTAGAGACGGCACTGCACTCGATAGTAGCCACCATCGAAAATGCCCTTCAAAATAAGAAGTATGCTCTAGGAGTGTTCGTAGACATATCCGGAGCATTCAATAACCTGAATACCAACGCAATAATGGATCGCCTAGACCGCCAACACACATCCCGCAATCAACCTCTGGATAAAGAACCTTCTAAGTTGTAGACGGGTGTACTCAGAGTGGGGCAACGCTTTCATAGTAAAGGGGGCGTACAGAGGCACTCCCCAAAGTGGGGTCCTGTCACCCCTCCTGTGGAATCTAGACATCGACGACCTAATCAAGAGATTCGAGACGAGAGCCACAAAAATAAGGGCGGAAAAAGAAGGACTCAGTATCAACGCGGACAAGACGGACCTCATCCGCTTTACCAAGAGATGCAAGGTGCCGGCATGGATCCCCCCGAAAATCGAGGGAACCAGGCTGATCTGGTCAAATACCTCGGCATAGTATTAGACAGCAAGCTGGCATGGAGACACAATGTCTCTAGTCATCGACGACCTAATCAAGAGATTCGAGAGGAGAGCCACAAAAATAAGGGCGGAATAAGAAGGACTCAGGAAAGCGTGAAGAAGGCCACCATTGCGCTATATTTTTGTATTTTTTCATTTTCGATATTTTATTTATCGAATCTTCCGTATTAGAGACTGACGACAAGTATGCAAATCTTTACCTAATACATTTTAATTAATTATACTTAATTATTCAGAGTTCGTCACTAACTAAGTATTATTGCTAGGTGGGGAGGTCTCTTCGTCGGAGTCGCGTATGGCTAGTGTGCCAAGTTAAAGACTGCGCAAGTCTATTAGGATGGGCCTGAAGCTTGACCTAATACTTTGCTTTCACCTTGGCAATTTCATATTTATCTGATCCTACATTTAATTCGTTAGGGATATTTTCATTACGTATGTATCAATGGTGCCCCATTGATAGTTCTTAGCTGTCTGGATTATTTCTAAATTACTAATATGTCTGGACGTTCATATTCAATGACTGCACCATCAAGTGACTCACGCGGCACCAAGCCTGGCCGAAGCCTGTTACACGCGCCCAACCGACCGAGGGGTGTAGCCGCATGACGTGCGACGCGTGTTACCGAACCGATCGCGAGCATGCAGGAAAGATAGGTGTTAGACTAAAATTCGAGGAAAATTACGGCTAAACACAACTCAAAGAGCTAAGCATGCAAAGATAGCTAAGAAATTTTACTAATTACGGGATAGGTATGTTACTATTAGTGATTTAAGAATAGGAAGGGAACTAGTGGTGGATATTATATGGTAGAGGGAATTGAAGTCCGAGTATAGGACCCTAAATGGTTCGTGGATCTATTAGGATTAAAGTTTATGCGGCTAAACAAGTCAGGGCTATTTACGTCACCCTTGATCAGGTTGTGCATAAAAAACACCCCAAGCCCTTTTCTACGACTTACTAAGGTTGGAATGTTTATTAGAAGCAACCTACGAGGGTACGATGGCAGTCTCACACTTGCATCCCAGTTAAGGCCACGCAGAGCAAAAAGTAAAAAGTTTTTCTGGACAGATTCTATACGGTCCTGGTGTACTTTGTACTGGGAGCACCACACACAAGAGCCGTACTCTAAAATCGGACGAACAAGCAGGATATAGGGTGTCTTCGTTACACAGGGATTATTTACCATGGTAGAAATGTGTTCAGAAAACTTTAACTTTGGGTCTAGTTCAACACCAAGATCACCAAGATCTCTCAAGAGAACCACCGCATAGGCTATGTAGGGTTAAGCAGCCTAACGCATATGCCTACGACCGGCAGCGGCTGTTCTGGCAGCTGTCTCCCGCTGCCTTCGTGTTGCTGCTGCACCTGCTGCGTTTAAGTAACTCTCTTGCTCTACTCGGCTCAGAAGCCGAGCCTAACTATGCCATAATGCTCTCACGCTCTCGTTATGCATAGGGAACGGGCAGTCGGCCCATTTCGCCCTGCGATCAGTCAATTATTGATCTTCAAAACCGTCGGTCTATATACCTTAAGCAACCATATTAAATACGCGTACTGCCGCTACAAAATACTAATAAATTGATATTGTAATAAATTTATCGGCTCTGTTCTTAAAATTAATTAAAATAGCTATTAAAAACGCTTAATAGCTAAAAACATTTGGTGACCCCGACGTGATCTGTGCAATTTGGTACATATCACAAACTACATTTCTGCTTTGCTCGCCGCTCTGATCCAGTGCCATCGACCACATAACCAGTGCCATCGACCACATAGCTGCCATACAAGCATATACACCGGCCGCCTGTGTATACAGAAATTGCGCTTGAAGTTCCTGTTTGTTACGCACGTTGCGCTTTGTGTTCCTCTTCCCGCTACGAACGTTTTTAGAGCCGCTGCTGCTATGGATGCTGCCAACGACGCTCCAGTGACCACGGAGCAAAACAGGGTGTCTTTTCTGAGGATTAAGTCAACGGAACTATGTGAGAAAGTGAAAAGATTGGCTACCGCTTGGAAAGATGAGGCTGCTTTCTGTGACAATTACATGCTACGGGCAAAGCTGGAGCAGATCGAGAAGCTGAATGGGCAATTTGAAACATTGCACAACGAGCTTGAAGAATTGGACTGCAACGAAATTCATAGTGGACTGTGCGACAGCTTTGAAACAATTGCCAGTGCTCTCAAGGTTTCGAACATGCGTGAAACTGATAGGATTAGCGGATACATGCCGCTGCATTCTACGTTTGCGGGAGCAAATGCAACTGCAGGTTTTGCCGGTGCTCAGCCGCCACCTCGTCGTAGGCCAGGATCATCCCGTCCTTCCATACAATTGCCAAGGTTTAGCGGAGGATGTGCGGATTGGACGGACTTTTACTCGATGTTCATGACCATCATCGACAATCATCCAGACCTATCCAACATTGACAAGTTTCAACATCTGCGATCTTGCCTGCGTGATTCGGCTTTGGAGACAGTTCGTTCGCTGGAAATCTCGGACAGCAACTATAATATAGCATTGGATTTATTGGAAAAGCGTTTTAATAATCGTCGTTAATTTTTCAGGCGCACATTACTGAGATTTTGGGACTGCAGGCAGTAGAGAATGGGTCAGTGTCGATGCTGCGGGAGATTTCTGACCAGTTCAACGCTCATATTCGGGCGCTGCAGGCTTTGGCAACATATGCAGAAAACCTAACCATTCTAAATCCACACTTGTTGCCATTAACCAAAAACTATAGGCGACTATCAAGCCAAGTGGGCAATGACAGCACTCACGAAATCAATCATTGTCCCAATTTTATAGCAGTGTCTCCCGTAAATCGCCATAAGGAAGCCAAAAGGCTTTCCCTGTGTGTAAATTGCCTCAAAACATGGCATCGATTGAGTCAATGTAGCTCCAGCAAATGCCGTACCTGTGGACGTAGGCACCACACTCTCTTGCATTTCGGTGGACATGATGCTACTGCAGCCCAAGGTGGATCTGTTCCACTTGGCACTTCGTCTCCGTCTGCGTCGTCTCATCCCTTCGCTGAGCCCTCTGCTTCAGCGTCCACGGCGTCTACTCATACCACTGAACCATCTATCCCAGCATCTACCTCTTCTGCTCTTATTGCCCACGGTCTCAGTGATGATGTCGTTCTGCTAGCCACGGCACCAGTCTTGGTATAATATCGTTCCGGAGTTTTTGTTCCCTATCGAGCGTTGCTTGATTCTGGCTCTCAACTACACTTAATTACTTCTCGCTTCGCAAATCAACTTCAGCTTCGGAAAATGAAATCATCGACGTCAGTATCAGGAATAGCCGATTCTACCTCTGTCACGGATGGAGTTTCGGTCAACGTTAGTCTGTACTCTCGTTCATAGGAATACTCAACTCTCATCACCGCTTTCGTAGCCTTTAGCATAACCGACCGGCAGCCGAGCTTCGGAATAGACACTTGAAACTGGAATATTCCAGCAAATCTGCCACTAGCTGATCCAGAGTCGATCTTCTAATTGGCGCCAGCTTGTTTTACGAACTCCTCTGTTTTGGCCAGGTCAAGCTATTGCCAGGATTGCCATCAATTCAGAAGACTCGCTTGGAATGGGTCATATCTGGAGGTTGTTCCCGGGTAAAGGAAGGGTCCTCTTTAATGGTTTCGCGCGCCCCGGCCGTAGCTGCGGAGGATAACCTAGACGAAAGACTTGAAGTACTGCTGCGACGGTTTTGGGAGGTAGAAATTTGCACCGAACCCATAGTAAATTCTACCAAACCAGAGCTAGATTGTGAAGCTCACTTTGAGCAACATTTCCGCCGATTGCAAACCGGCGATTATTGTGTTAGGCTACCCGTACCACCCGTACCATCAAGCTCTTCAAAGCTTCTTATCCCTTGAACGGAAGTTGAATCTCCGTCCTAACGTAAAATCTCTGTATGCTGCTTTCATAAAAGAGTACCTTGATCTAGGTCATATGTCTTTGGTTCCTGCCGAGTCAATCAGCTCCTACCGATATTTTTTGCCTCACCATTGCGTCACAAAGGAAGATAGCTCTACAACCAAGCTTCGGGTCGTTTTCGATGGATCCGCATCAACTTCATCTAGTTATTCCCTGAACGACGTTTTAATGGCCGGTCCTGTAATCCAACCGAAGCTTTTCCATATTCCATTTTCACATGCAGTTGCGATTACGGGAGATATTTGCAAGATGTACCGATGTGTAAGGGTCTCATCTGAGGACAGTAACTTGCAGTATATTCTATGGAGGAATTCCATGCAAGAGGAGTTGCGTTTGCTCAAGCTGGACACCGTTACTTATGGGACGAAGCCTGCCTCGTATTTATCTGTGCGGGTGATGCATCAGCTGGCACAGGATGAACAGATAGCGTTTCCTATTAGGGCTGAGATTTTTCGCCGTGACTTCTACGTTGATGACCTGATATCTGGAGCCAGCTCTCAGAAGGAGGCTATCCGCATTCGTGAGCACACTACAGGAATTTTGTTTAGAGGCCAGTTCCGACTGAGGAAATGGTGTTCGAACATCCCTGCTGTCCTCGATGGGGCTCCTGAGGAGGACAAGGAAACTTATTTGAAGTTCGACGATGGCAGTGATTTTACCAAAACGCTGGGACTTCCCTGGGATCCTGTGACTGATCAACTTTTATTCTCCTTTTCTGCCCTACATTTGTCTTCGCATCCCTGCAGGCGTTCCGTCTTGTCCACAATAGCCCGGTTCTAAGACCCCCTTGGACTAGCTGGACGTGTCATTACAAAGGCCAAAATCTTTCTCCAGCAGTTGTGCAAGGAGAAGCTGTCCTGAGATGAAAGCTTGCCATCAGCACTGAACACCGCGTGGCAGAATATATGTAGCAGTTTTGGCCAGATTCGACGCTATAAATTTCCTCGGTTAGTGCTTGTTCCGAATTTTGAGCTAGAAATTCACGGATTTTGCGACGCCAGCATTGAGGCTTATGGTGCCTGCATTTATGTTGTGTCTAAGGGTCAGCGGTTCAGCAGCCACTTACTTTGTGCAAAATCTCGCGTTGCTCCATTGAAAACTTGTACTGTACCAAAGCTGGAGCTTCGTGGAGCGGAGTTGCTAGCTAGACTCATATCTGAGGAAGCTGGAATGAAGGTATTCAAAGGGAAGTTTTACTGTTGGTGTGATTCGTCTGTTGCGTTCTCTTGGATTCGGAACGAACCGTCCAGATTCAACGTATTTGTCGAAAATAGAGTGGTAACGATACAGGAACTTACTGCTCAAATGGAATGGCACTATGTTCCCACAGCATTGAACCCGGCCGACATTCTCTCGCGAGGGGCTCTTCCAGTAGAGTTGAGCGAGTCACCTCTTTGGGCTCATGGACCTCCCTTTCTTTGCGGATCCTCTGATGACTGGCCACCCACTGTACTACCTGTTAAGCCAAGCCTGGAGCTTCGTCGGAAGGTTCTCCTGGTACTTAAAACCGCCCTACGTAGACATCGTATCTGAGTCCAAGTATGCGAACTCTTTTGCGTCTATGCAACGCGTTTTTGGATATATTCACAAGTTTGTCAACCGGATTCGGCATCCCGGACTCACTGTTTCTAGTCGAGCGTACGGAACTATGGGAAGACATGAAGACACTGCGTGCTAAGGGGGTGGTCTCCTCATCTAGTTCCCTCGTTTTTGTGCTAGGAGCGAATGGTTTACAGAATCGAATGCTTTACTGAAATCAGTGTAAATGACATCCGTCTGCAAGATAACTTGGAAGCCTTTAGTGATAAAAGAGGTAAACTCTAATATATTTGTGTTTGTTGATTGCCGCCCTATAAATCCGTGCTGAGACGGAGATTTAAGTGATTTGCAGAGATGTTGCAAATGAGGAGCTAACATTTTTTCAAACATTTTAGGAATAGCAGATAACTTAGATATACCTCTATAATTATTTGCATCAGACTTGGTACCTTTCTCATGGAGAGAAGCATGGGGAAGCATGAAGAATTAATGGATAAGGTGAATAGTTTAGGCAGGGGTCCACACAGAACGTTGGCACAGTACCTGTTTGAGCGAGGAGGCGTCTCAGGGTATCCCACAGATAGTCCCACGATAAAAGGCGGTAGAGTCCAAGTTCCTCACTTGCTTTTTTATTCGAAAATGGTACAGGGAGCTCGCGTGCAAAGCCGGTTTGCTTGGAGTGTAGATGCGCAATTCAGCGAATTCAGCGGCAGCAGGAGCGTAAGCATGGTGTGTCTGAGCGCGCGAGAGCGCGTCACCGTGGGAAAAACTCTCATAAGCGTGAGAACGAGAACGAGGGCAACAGCTTACGTAGCTGGATTGCTAACAGTGGTGTGGTTGGAATGCCCACGGGGCGGCTCACAGGTAGACAGGAAGACAGCACATCGGCGCTGTATGCTGAAGATGAAGGCGGCGGTGCCACAGAGGAGCTGGTGGTGGCTCCGGTTACACACCTTACACCGATCACCGCTTCAGCAATCCTGGCCGAAGTGTCGGTGAGACAGGCAATTAGTGCAGTAGCTGAAGTGGAGGACAGTTTGGAGCCTCCTTTCGGAATCCAGGCGGAGAAAGCGGCGGCATTTCCGTAGAGGATGGATTTCAGAGCAGACTCAGCATTGGTAGGACTTAGTACCTCGGGAACGTCTGCTCTCCACGGTGCGGTCGAAACAGGATCGAGAAGCCATGTCTGTATGTGGACGGCAAGGGCGAAATGAAAAAGTCGAAGAAGCATTAGAAGTGAGCTTGCAACGGATGACTGGCACATTTGGGACATTGGAAGCTACTCTGGAAATTTGACAAGAAAAGGATGCAACGTGATGGCTCGCCGTATTGGAAACGGGACCAGTGAGCACCCAACCAAAAACGGTTTCTTGGCCGAGAAGAGAGCCACATATGTTGGGCTGTAAGCCGCTTGACATTACCGATGGTAGGATATCGGCTCCAATCAGGACATCGATTTGTGAGCTCTCGAAGAATATAGGATCCGCGTATGGAAGACTCGGCAAATCTTTCAATAAACTTGGCGAGATAGGATGCAACGGAAGATTCTTTGCCAATTCGGGGATAACATAGGCTTTGGCGTTTAATTTTAAGCCCGACCTCGTTGGGGAGCGAATGGAAAACTGACAGAGCTTATCGGACTGAGCGGATACTGTCTGATTGAGGCTGGAGATCTGTGTCTGAATTCGTTGGAATTGTAATTGAATCGTGTTCAAAAGGCGTTCCGTAATGAACGTTGCCTCGGAGTCCGAGTCGATAAGAGGCAAAGGTGGCAAATATTAATAATTGCCGTGACTAGAAGGACAGAGCTTGTGCCGGAGGCGAAATACGTCTGAACGTTAGGATGAGGTTCGGAAGAACTTGAATCTTCTGCTGAAGGTACTGGTCGATTGACGTCTGGCCAAGTTGTGGAATTGGGGTACGAATGTGGAATGTGACTCGCTGGAAGCTGGATTGCCACGATGCAGAAGCGTGTGGTGTCGTCCCACACAAGTGTTGCAGTTGTTGGAGCTTTGACACTCTCGAAGCAAATGGCCTTTTGCGAAGCTATTTAAGGAGAGCTGCTTCTGCTTTATACAGCTGGAGAGAGCATCAACAGTCATTTGTAGGAAATGAGGACATAGTCGGATTGGGTGATTCTCCTTGGAACAGAGATCACACGTGCTCTTGCTCGGATTCATGTTGCTTTGGAACGAGGGCGCTGTCCTCGGAATAGGACTGCCTTGGGAACGGAACGGCTTGGACTGGCTTGGGGAGCATTGCGGATTCTGACTGCCTTTGGCGAGTGGCGGATTCGGAGCGCCTTGGGAAGTGGAAGGGTCGCTCTCGATAGCCTCTAGCGTTGGGTATTGCTGAGTCAAGAAGGAGTCGATTTCCTTCCAGGGCGGCACCTTCTTTTTGTCCGTTACGGACGCTTCCCACAACGCCCAGGTAAACTTCGGCAATTTGGAAAGGCAGATGGTCACAAGAAGACTATCCCAGTTGTCCGTGCAGACGTTGGAGACAGCTAGCGCATTTAGGACTCCTTGCGTACTGTGAAGGCATCCTTCAAGGCACGACTGCACTCGGAAGTCACGCGGGGAAAAAAGAGAAGGATGTTAATTTGGTTGGTCACCAGAAGCCGATTATTTTCATATCGGCTGCGGAGAGCCAACCATGCGGACTCGAAATCGTCATTAGTGAAGGGGGATTTTTCTACAATGGCCTTTGGATCGCCCCTGGTCTTCTCGGTGAGGTAGTGCAATTTCTCTAATGCAGATAATTTTGGATTATTAATCACGACCGCGGTGAACAGATCCCGGAATGTGGGCCAGCGGACGTAGTCCTTTTTTTTTTTTATATGAGTTTATTAGGTAAGGAAGTGTATAGAATAATAATATAATACGAAGAAGAATTATATATGAAAAAGAATATATAAATAAGTAAAGCCCGAGATCCTGCGGGTATGCCGCGAAGCTTTGCTTCGCAGGGACGGGCGGGTCGCCTTAGACCCCTCCTTCTATGCCGTTTCGACTCCGCTACAGCTCTCTCAGCTTCCGCATAACTTCTGAAGCGAATCCGGCTACCTTTGACCAGTACTGTTCGCTCAATACCATCCTCTTGATCAGGTTCTCGGCGTTCAGCGTGTCCCCGCCAATGCAGCTCCGCTGATCTGCAAACCTTGCGCACTTGAAGAGGATGTGCTCTGCGGTTTCTTCGACGCCATACGTCGGGCAGTTAGCGTCGCTGTCGTGCCCGAAACGATGAAGGTAGCTCCTAAAACAGCCGTGTCCACTTAGTAGCTGGGTTAGCCAAAAATTAACTTCTCCATGCATCCGGTTTACCCACATAGCGATGTCCGGTATAAGGCGGAATGTCCATCTGCCCTTCGCTGAGGTGGCCCATCGTTCCTGCCATCTGTTTAAACTCCTTTCCCTCGCTGCCGACTTTATTTGTTTTCGTAGTGCCGGAGATCGGTTCTGGGCTGATGCGTCGAGTTCTAAGGAGATATCCTTTGCTTCCTCGGCGAGGTCCGCCACTGGAAGCATTCCTGCTACGACCAAGGCCGCGTCATCCGAAATAGTTCGGAAACCGCAGCAGACTCGCAGGGCTCCTAGTCGGTGAGTTGCGTCTAGCCCTCTCCTGTAGGACTTTGTCCTTGCCGCCTCTGCCCAGATTGGCGCTGCGTACATCATGACCGATTTGTGGACAGACTGAAGAAGAAGTCGGCGGCCTTGCTTAGGTCCTCTCGTGTTCAGCATCATGCGCGAGAGTGCTCTTCCTACGTTGGCTGCCTTTTTGCTGACTGTATCCAGCATTACGCCGAGATATCGGATTGCTCTTGCAGATAATATGTCGACTGAGCCGACACGGACGGTCGCTACCTCGACTTTTTTGCGGCTGGATATAAGCACCGCCTCCGTCTTTTGCTCAGCCAGTTTAAGGCCCACTGAGCTCAACCACTCCTGGATTGTGGCCACCGCTTGGTTACAGCGGGCCTCCACGTCGCCGAGGTGCTTGGCTACTACTACTGGCTACTACTACCAATGCGACGTCGTCTGCGAATCCTACTGTGCGGGCGTCTGTTGGTAGTTGGAGCTTAGGGATGGCGTCGTACATAACGTTCCATAGGGTTGGTCCCAGTACCGAGCCTTGGGGAACGCCGCATGTCACCTGGTACTGCATCGTACCGCTATTGGTGCTGTATAGCAGTGTCTGGCCTCTAAAGTAGTCCTCGATGATGGCTACCAAGTAATCCGGAATTCCTAAGCGGGTTAGGGCCCTGAGGATGACGTCTCACCTCGCCGAGTTGAAAGCGTTCTTTACGTCGAGAGTGACCACGAGACAGTACTGCTTCCATCCTCCGAGCCACCTGGATCCCTCAATAGCTTTTGCCGCTATGTTTTTGACTATGCGGATTGCGTCCGTCGTCGATCTTGCCTTCCTAAAACCGAACTGCATCGGAGACAGGTCACCTGCCTCTAAGACAGCTTTCTGAAGCTACCTGCAAATGCATCGCTCCAGCGCTTTGCCCACGTTGTCTATCAGGTAGATGGGCTTGTACGATGAAGGTTCTTCAGGAGTCCCCTGAGAAAACTTCAATGTTGACGGGAGGCAGTCGACAGCCGCCCTGTTGGACTGGCTGTGCAGGAGGATGGACTGTGGTTGTGACCAGCTGAGCATTGAGGTTACTGAGGCACTGCTCAAATGCCCCATAGCATTCTCCGTAGTCCTCCCGGATGTCAGCCTGGATTGCTGGATCCTCGTCAGCCATCACCGCGGGGCAGGCCTTATACTCGGCCTCGACGTCCGCCCACATAGTTAGGATTTTTCCTCGACGGACTTCGGCAAGAGCGACGGTTGGTGCGGCGGAGATACGCTCTGCCAGGTGGGACAGGCGGCCAATGGCGGCGATCAGTTTGGTCCGAGCGACAGAGGTGGCGGATAGAGCCATTGTGGTGTAGTGGCGGGAGCTGACGTGGCTATTGACAAACGTGCCTTTCGGGTCCTTTTGTGTCAGAATTGGAACTTTGAGGGACACGGGAGAAGGAAAAAGAACCGATTTGGTCCTGGCAGCAGAGCTTCTACTTGCCGCTCTCGGAGTGAGGGGTGACTTGATTTTTTGTGTCGGCGTAGTTCCGGAGGCGGAAGATGTTCGTAAACGGCTTGAAGAGGTCACAGGCAAAAGCTTGTTGCTGTTCTTGTGACCTGTTGGCATATTACGAAAATCGGTTTTGGAAGTCTTGGAAGGACCGAAGACTGCTCTGAGTAGAGTAACCCTCATATGGAAGGCTGCCAGGAAAAAGTCCTCGAGCTTGTTGGAAAACAATAGTCGGGTCAGCTCGGATTGTTTGAGATCACTATGAAGTGAAATTTCTCAAACAATGAGTGACTTATATTGCGCTGAGCCGAGGAGAGGAACGGTCACACTGAGTTTGACAATAATTTGCAAATACTGTTAGTGCGGAGGTAAACGGAGACCTCTTTCATGCAGTCGTGATCAGAACTGGGTTATTTGTGGATGGAGGGCGGACGGAATGGCATTTATATCCTCGATAGCTGACTGGAATGGGCGATAGTTTGCTCTATATATCGGTTTGGATCGACAAAGTGCAGATAAACCTAGTCGCCGTAAGCGTTACCGGAAGCTGCAGTCAAGAATATGACTGCGGAGTGGGCGCTGGAGAATTACCGGGAGAAATACCGAAGAAACACAGAAAAAAATCCAAAAAAAATGACGAGAAGGTTTAAATTATAAATCGTGGATCGTTGAATTTATTTTTTGTAGTGTCGGTGTGTTTGTTTGGCAATTGTCAGACGAGATTAAGGTTTTACTTTTATTTTTTATTTTTTTATTTTTGGTCGAACGCAAGATTCGATTACGATACCGATAGTTTTTGGATTGCGCCATCTCTAACTCCCGACACACCAATTTGACAATTGGCAATGTAAACGGTCAAATAAGTACGGACAATGCGCCGTGCCTTGGGTGAGGATAACTTATCGTGTATTTGGAGATACTATTCTGAAACGAACCATGGATCTCATGGTTCGTCACAAGCAGTTGGTACAACCAACGCTACCCCCAGGTGAAGATATCAACACCAACGAACTGGAAGATGCAGCACGGGTCGAAAGACGGAGGGACGTCGACCGAGGAAAGACAGAAAACCGAGAACTCAGCACACGCGCGGCCAATCGACGGAAAGGCGCGGGCCAAGATTATATAACCGACCCCAACCTCAGGAAAACCAAGTAACCAAAGCTCTCAAATGACGAAGTCAACACCCAACGAAATGAAAACTCAGCACACGCGCCACCAAAATCCATGAAAATGGGAACAGCAAGAACAGCAACCTCAGCACACGCGCGGCCAGCAGACAGGAAAACCGAAGACTTGGCCACACGTGCCATTGAACGTCAAGGAAATGCGACCACCCCACGCAGCAAAATACAAGCAATAGCATAGAAAAATGCCGATCAACACGCTAAAGCGAAACCCGAGACCGGCTCGGTGCAATGTCCCATACATAGCAGCACTGGCCCTATTAAGAAAAGGGAAACGCTATATATATCTGAGTTCTCCCTGTACTAAGGCAGTCTGTTTGGAGTTCGCCAGCAATTCGCAGCAGTTTTGACGTCACTTTCGATTCGATAGGCAGTCCATCAGCCATAGTCAATCGGCAGTCAATGGCGGGAGTCAATACACGTCGCGCCAGTCAATCGGCAATCAAGAAGTAACATACACGCCGCGTTCCAGCAGTAAAAACTAAAGAACATACCACCAATAACCCGAAATAATAGAACGATTAATACTTTAAAGAACCAAAAGTGTTGTGATTTAGCTAACCGTTCTCTTTCAGTTCCTGGCAAAGTTCCTGGTTTTTCTTCCCAATAAAGGTCATCGATCTACAAATTTTCTTGTAGCGGACCCTGGACAGACTGACGCATATCCCAGCCTGAGATAGGTCCTCACAATTCGTTAGTGTGGCGACCAAAACGTACGACTGGAACGCGTAAATTGCTCGGAATCGCAGAATTTGTAAATTGAAAAGTGCCACTATGCGCGGATAATATTCGGTAGTATGGAGTGCGGTATTTTAATGCGGGGTGTAGTATTTTTATGTATGTGCGGTAGGTTTATATGTATGTATATAGTTGGCAATATAAATAAATTGCTGCCAACTATGGAAATGAATTTAGATATAGATGGATGAAATTAGGACACTTTATTTATATTCTCCTTGCACTTGGATTGTGCCAAAGGTATATGTTTATTGGGGTGGGTTTTGTATCAAATGCACTTGCGGAATGTGCGTATGTATGGATGTAGGTATTTGGAACTTGAATATTTGCAGATCAGCTGCGGAGTGGTTGTTGTGAGCTGGAATGCACTTGCTGAATATTTTTATTTTTAATTATTGTCACAATTAATGCACAGACAAAACGGAATTGAAAAACTACCGTAGCACTGGTAGTTGGAGTTGAAGGAACGTAGAACTGCCGAAATCGCCGACAATATGGCGGTGTCGAAAAGAACGAAGCGACACGGAAAACGGATGGCACAGAAAGAAGAAATAAGTACAAATATAAAAATATATATATGTATGTATCGTGGAACTCGGACTTTGCGCAAATTTGAAACACAAACCGCGAATGGAAGGGATTTATGGCACACGAAAGTCGTATTTATCTTAGGATCCTCTGGTGGTGATGTCGAAGCGCCGATGCTCGAAGGCTGGATTCCTTATGGGGAAGGCGACGGGGAAAATCCGTCTCGAAGAACCAATGTTTGAGCGAGGAGGCGTCTCAGGGTGTTCCACAGATAGTCCCAAGATAAAAGGCGGTAGAGTCCAAGTTCCTCACTTGCTTCTTTATTCGAAAAGGGTACAGGGAGTTCGCGTGCAAAGCCGGTTTGCTTGGAGTGTAGAAGCGCAATTAATACTAAGTCGAATATAGCTGCCGGCGGCTGTTGGCAGCGGGAGAGCTGTTGCTCCGCCAGCGCCGTCGTCACTCTGAACAGTACCTGGTGAGATCTGGTGAAAACACCGGCTTAACTAGTCGAAGATTATAAAGCAGTGAGCTTTCATTTTACAAGGGGCTGAAGATGCCATTCGACCTTGGTTAACTGTATGGATACGGCTGACCAGAGTAGCTTTCATGGGAATAGGTTGTTTGGAATAATTTGGCAAAAAGATCGGCAATTGCTTGATCATTGTTTGCTGACATATTGAGAGAAGATAGCGAGGATGGATGTGCGGACGTTCTACGCTTAATATTTACGAAGCAGTAAAACTGTTTAGGGTCCTGTGAAAATCGTATCCTGCATCGAGATAGGTAGTTTTTATAGCATTGAGCGTTAAAAACGGAGAAATTTGACCGATCTATTACATAGCGAGAAAGAGAAGGGGGAGAACCAACTTCTCGAAATTTTTTATAAAGTCTTGATTTTAAGTATTTTAGACTGGATAACTCTTTGGTAAACCAAAGAGGTTTTCCAGATCTAACCGGACAAGAAAGTGGGACACAAGAATCAAAAAATGTGTCAAGTACATTGTAAATGCTTGCGACTTTCATAACGTCAGTGCACAAGTACAGAGCGGACCAATCAAAATCTCTAATGAGATTATTAAGCTTTGTAAACTCGGCTTTACGAAAGCAGCGAACACGTTCAGATAGCATACCCATTCGATCCAATACAGTAGGCTCTATTGACTCTATTGACCAACACTTCGAATATAGGATGGTAGGACTCTCAGTCACGCCAGGGTCGAAATTACAGAAATATTTATAATTTGCCGGGACTCCGAGTCTTGAGCCACCAACGGGGCGGAGAGTGGGTCTCGTGGCGGGGAATCGTGGAATTGTTCCCAGGAGGCGCCTGGGCAGTCGCCGGGCGGCACCTCTGGGAAGCTACGGGCGGGAAATCGGGAAAATTATTCCTAGAAGGCACCTGGGCAGTCGCCGGGCGGCACCTCTGGGAAGCTACGGGCGGACTACGGAGAACATTATTCCTAGAGGGCACCTGGGCAGTCGCCGGGCGGCCCCTCTGGGAAACTACGGGCGGACTACGGGGAACATTATTCCTAGAGGGCACCTGGGCAGTCGCCGGGCGGCCCCTCTGGGAAACTACGGGGGGAACATTATTCCTAGAGGGCACCTGGGCTCGCCGGGCGGCCCCTCTGGGAAACTACGAACGGGAAATAGGGAACATTATTCCTAGAGGGCACCTGGGCAGTCGCCGGGCGGCCCCTCTGGGAAACTACGGGCGGGAATATAGGGAACATTATTCCTAGAGGGCACCTGGGCAGTCGCCGGGCGGCCCCTCTGGGAAACTACGGGCGGACTACGGGGAACATTATTCCTAGAGGGCACCTGGGCAGTCGCCGGGCGGCCCCTCTGGGAAACTACGGGCGGACTACGGGGAACATTATTCCTAGAGGGCACCTGGGCAGTCGCCGGGCGGCCCCTCTGGGAAACTACGAACGGGAAATAGGGAACATTATTCCTAGAGGGCACCTGGGCAGTCGCCGGGCGGCCCCTCTGGGAAACTACGGGCGGGAATATAGGGAGGAGTATGGAGGAACCATCTGTTGCGCGTATTACCATCGCTGTTCTCTGCTTGCTCAAAAGAAATCCCACACGACTTCACCAAATAATCCCAACAAAAGAAGTCAAGACGGCGATTTTGACGTTTGATTAATTATTTATTCCTGGCCTTTTCCTGGCTCGTGGGCCCTGCCTACCGCACCGCTCAGCTGCCCGCCTACTCACGACGGTGAGACTCGCTTACCCTCAATCCTTGCGTTCGAGTTCCGTGCGTGTCGCCGTCTGTCTTTCGTGCGCCGTTTTTTTTCTTCCGCTAACTTTTCGCGCCCGTCTGCCTTGCTTTGCACTCTAGTACCGACTCTCCCACGATCTCTTACGCTCGCCATCTCGAACCTCGTTGCCGGTCTCTCGACTTCGTTTTCCTCTTCGCTATACGCCCACGCTCTCTCTCTCTTTGTGGGCTCGTCGCTGATATTTGTTGCGGCCGCCGTTGTTCTCACGCTCCCTTGTCGTTTTACGTTGGTATTGGTGGCCGAGCTTTGGTTTCGTCTGCTTCGTTCGGGCTCGCTCTCTCTCTCTCTGTGGGCTCGTTGCTGATATTCGTTGCCGCTGCTGTTTTCTCGCGCTCTCTTGTCGGTTTCACGTTGGTATGGGTGGCCGAGCTTTGGTTTCGTCTGCTTCGTTCGGGCTCTCTCTCTCTCTGTGGGCTCGTTGCTGATATTCGTTGCCGCTGCTGTTTTCTCGCGCTCTCTTGTCGGTTTCACGTTGGTATGGGTGGCCGAGCTTTGCCCTGCTGTTGGAGCTTTTGGTTCGCGGCTTGGCTTACCTCGGTTGTGGGAGCTTTCCGTTGATGACGCGTTTTAGAGATGCCGTCCGATCACGGTTCCCCCCCCCTTTCCTGAAATCACGAGAATGCGGGTGCTTATGGGCCCTTAGGGTCGTATAATTAAGGCTACGAATGGGGAATGTCAAAGCTTAATCCTAAAAATATAACAAAAATATGAGTATCAATTTAAATTGCGGAGTCCCTCCTGGGGTGTCTCCTTGTAGGAACAGAATGTTGTCCCTCCAGTGGGAATGGCAAGAAAGTAAGTCCAAGTAAGTTCCCTTCATGGGAGAAAATTGTGATGGAGCCGTTTGCTCCTTCACACGCCCTCCTGACTTCGGGGGGTCCGAAGAGTTACCGTGACTGCTCGGCTTCGCGTGATTTTAATGCGAAAGCATCGTCCATCGTGTATTTCCAACCGCCTTACCCCTGGTCGGGCCATCTCTTGGCGGAGGTAGACCGTGATGTTGCTTATCAGGTCGATGGGCAGCTGACGGTCAGGCGTGTTAATTCGCCATTCTAATGGGGCTTCTGCCCAGCGGCCCTCCTCCTGTATCATCGCTATCCCTGGGTGTAGTCGGAACAGGCTTAGCAAGTCGGCCGCTTCTTCTAATGCCAGTGGGAGGCTACACTCGGATTCCGGTGAGTCGTTGGCATAGCGTAGTGGCGGCGGTTCGTCCTCCTGGGCTACCGATGGTGGAGGCGTGGCACGGGTAGGGTAGTGTAGGGCTGATGCCCACGGAGCGTCGCCCTGGGGCGCGAAGCTCAGGCTCACGAGGGACGCGACGTCAGACTCCGGTGATGGTGCGTCGTGACGAAGCTCCGCTTCTTTTCCCGGGTCGCTGTGTCCGGCTGTGGCCGCGTAGCGGGAGCCTTCTTCCTGGGGCTCTGTGACTGCTCTCTCTCCACCGAATTCGGCCTGCCTGGGGTTCACCAGGTCCCATTCTGCCCAAAGAGGGAATTCCCAATCGACTGGCGGGGGCGAGGTGACGGTTCTGTCACTTGGGGCAACAGTGCTTCCTTGGTAGCCAGAGTCGATCGTGCCCATCAGGGTGGAAACCGGACTGCCTTGACTACGTAGTATCGTGTCCTGATCATCGGTGTCCGTGGTCACGTTTTCGTCGTCGACCGCGGGACCATAGGCCCCGAACAACCGACGGTTCAAGGCGGCGACGTTGTGATTGGGGGGTCGTCGGACGCCATTAGTCGCGAAGCGGCCGTCGGGCTCTCTCTCTTCTTCTGCCTCTGCTTCCTGCTCGCTACACTCGGATATATCCGAGTAGTGGGGACCTTCCTCTCGGGGACCTGCGACTACTTCCTCGTTCCCGGGCGGGTCATCCGGTTGACGGCTCACTAGGTCCCATAATCTCCAACCGTCGGGTTCCCAATCGGCTGGTTGGGGTGAGGTAACGGGGCTGCAACCTGAGGCAGCGTTGCGTGTTGGCGTATTTTCGACATCCGAGAGGGTCGAAACCAGACGGCCCTGGCCACGCGGGGTCGTGTCTTGATCTTCGTGGATGGTGGTTGGTCGTCGGCCCCCAGCTGTCGCGGAGCGGTCGTCACCCTGCTCTCCTTTCTCTGCCTCTGCGTTATGGACCACTGGCGGCTGTTGCTCAAGCCATCCTGATACGGCGGCCAATCGCTGGTCCCGGGGGATTCGCTGGTAGTCGGCGAAGGCTTCTTGCTCCATTCGAAAGCAATCTGGCATCGGATAGCCCGATGGCCCATATGGGGTGTAGCCACGACTGGTTGTTGTAGCGTTGTCCCGCGTCGTGTTGGCCGTCCTGCCCCTTGCTTGTTGCCCTCCGTTGGAACGCCCGGTTGTGTCGCCACGTGCTTCTAGGGGTCGGCCCGCTCTCTCGTTATGTCGACGCTTCATGTTCGTCCGCCTAAGGAGAAAACCCCTAGCGGTTACTACCTGCCTGTCTTATATGAATGAAATTGGTACCCTCCCCCTATCCTGCTTGAGCGGTGCTGGTGAGAAGGTTAATACATTGGTTCTTAATCTAATCCCTTAAGGGGATATATACGTATGAGCTTACGGCTTGTGGATTTGCCCTTTCGGGGCGAGGACGTTACGGTAGCGCGCTACCGTAAGTGGCCCTCGTGAATCGTTTGTTCATTGAAGCGTCTTCGATGCCGTCTGTGCCGGCTCGTCGTCGCCAACCGCGTGAAACTCCTTCAGGTCCATCAAGCTCGCGGTCTTTCCTTGCCTTCCTTGCGGGGTTTGCAGCCGAACTATATTGGGAGATAAGAATTTGACGATCTTGTACGGTCCGTCGTACTTCGGGGCTAGTTTCGCTGCGAAACCGTCAGATGCTTTGGACAAGTGATGTTGGCGGAGAAGGACCATCGTTCCTAGTGTGGGTCGCCATTCTCGTCTTCGCAAATTGTACGTCCTTCTCTGCTCTTGGGACGCCCGTTGAGTGTTCGCCTGCACCACCTTGAAGATTTCCTGAAGTCGCGTTGACTTGTCGTGTGCGGGTTCTGCTTCTTCTCCCATTCCTGGGGTCACTTCCTCGTAAAGTGCTCCTGGCAATCGTGGTTCCCGACCGAGTACGAGGAACGCTGGACTAAACCCGGTGGTATCCGAAGCACTGCTGTTAATGGCCAAGCTCAATTCGGGTAGTAGATCATCCCATGTCCGCTGGTCGCCCTCTATGTATTGTGCCATCATAGTCTTGATGGTCCTGTTCGCCCTCTCGGTGGGGTTTTGTTGCGGGGTATACGGTGCCGTGTGTTCCAATGCCATTCCTGCTTGATCGCAGAATTTCCGGAAAGAGCGACTCGTAAATTGGGTGCCGTTGTCACAAACGAACTTCCTGGGTATCCCGAATCTGCTGAGGATCCGTTCCCGAAATGCCTTTTCTAATTGGGCGGTGGTGGCCGTTCGCAGTGGTACCAGTTCCACCCACTTACAGAAGGAGTCGAAAAACACTAGGAGCATTGTGTTTCCATGTGTTGACCGTGGCAACGGACCTACGAAATCTGCACACAAAATGTCGAACGGGCCTTTGGCTTGCCGTGTGTGCATTTGCCCAGCTGGTTTCCTTTGGCTCACCTTAAACTTCTGGTTCCGGTAGAGTCCAGGCCAGTAATATCGTCTGGTCACACGGTCGGCTGTCTTCCGGATTCCTAGGTGTGGTGCGGTGGGGTGATCGTGGCTCTCCTCCAGTACTCGTCGACGATGTTCGCTGGCGACGCATAGTTTCCATTGTAGCGAGTCTTCCTCTTCTGGCCGGCATCCTGTCCGCTTGTAGATCTGTCCGTTCTCGATCAGAAAGTCGTGGCACTTTTCGGGCTGTTCCTGGATCTTTTTGCGCAGTCGCTGAATCCAGGGGCACGTGGGAGGTGCCTCTAAGGTTCGTTGCAGGGTTTCGATAGGTTGACGCGAGAGTGCGTCGGCTACTACGTTCTGGCTCCCACGACGGTAGTGGATATCGAAGCGATACTGTTGGAGCTCCAGCGCCCAACGAGCAATTCGACCGGTAGGGTTGTTTATCGAATTTAGCCATTTCAAGGCGAGATGATCGGTAACGACGTCAAATTGATAACCTTCCAAGTAGCATCGTAACTTCCTGATAGCCCAGATGATAGCCAAACACTCCTTTTCCGTTGCCGAGTAGTTCTCCTCGGCTTTCAACAGGCGGCGACTGGCATAGGCTATGACCCTCTCTTCTCCGGCGATCTGCTGTGTCAAGACTGCTCCTAATCCAAAGGAGCTGGCGTCGGTTTGTAGGGTAAACCTTTCCGTAAAGTCTGGGCATGCTAAGACGGGTGCTTGGGTCAACTTCTCTTTCAGGTCCTCAAATGCTCTCTGTTGCTCCTCTCCCCAGATCCACGGTTTGTCCTTCTTTAGGAGGCTGGTCATGGGTTGCACGATCGTAGCGAAGTTCGGGACGAAGCGGCGGTACCACGATGCCATTCCCAGGCAGCGTCTCAACTCCTTGACAGTACTCGGGGGGTTTAATTTCCGGACGGCCACAACCTTCTCTGGGTCAGTATGGATCCCCTGTTCGCTAACGACATGTCCCAGGTAAACGATGCTCTTTTGGAAGAACCTGCATTTGTTTTGGTTCAGTCTCAGATTTGCGTCTCGTAGCCTTTGGAATACTTCTCGCAGATTTTTGACGTGGTCATCCAAGGCGTTTCCGATGACAATGATGTCATCTAGGTAAGCGAAGGCATGAGGTTCCATCTTTGGTCCGATAACGCTGTCCAGGGCTCGCTGAAACGTAGCAGGGGCCGAGTGCAGGCCGAACGGCATAACTTTCCAATGGAAGAGTCCTCTGCCTGGTACGGTAAATGCCGTGCACTCTCGACTTCCTTCCGCCATCGGGATCTGCCAATACCCATTCTTCAGATCCAACGTGGAGATGTAGTGGGCGTCACGAAGTCTTTCAAGGATATGGTTGATCCTGGGAAGTGGGTAGGCATCAGGTACTGACCGGGCGTTGAGTTGCCTGAAGTCGACACACATACGCATCTCGCCTGTCTTCTTTCCTACGAGTACAATGGGTGCGCTGTGTGGGCTCTTTGAAGCTTCGATCCGTCCGTCCCGCAGCAACTCGTCGACTTGGTCATCTATGATCTTCTGCATGGCCGGGTTTTTAGGGTAATACCGTTGCTTCACGGGCTTGTCGTCTTTCATATAAATCGTATGTTGGGCTATGTGGGAAATACCTGCTAGGCCCTCGAATTTGGCCAACTCTTCCTCCAAGAACGCGGCTACCCACGGCGTGGGTGGGGGTTCTTTGGCCCGGGATGTTTGTAGCGGGGTTTCTTCGAGCAACGTGCTGGTGATGATGGCTAAGTTTACCGTGAAAGATGTCGTCAGGCCAGTCCTGCGAAATGGATTCCGCCGTTGACCAATGGCCGCGTCGGCCAATGGTAATAGCTTGTAGTCCATTCGGGGGGTTTGTTCCGGGTAGTTCCTTTCGATCTGTCCGTCATGGGCTTGTGCAATGGTGGTGTCTTGATGTGCTCTCGGCGTTGTCCGGGTAGAGCAGCTGGGTCTTTCGTCGTCGGGGCTTGAGTGCGTTGTCCTGGTAGAGCAGCTGGGTCTTTCGTTGTCGGGGCTTGAGTGCGTTGTCCTGGTAGAGCAGCTGGGTCTTTCGTTGTCGGGGCTTGAGTGCGTTGTCCTGGTAGAGCAGCTGGGTCTTTCGTTGTCGGGGCTTGAGTGCGTTGTCCTGGTAGAGCAGCTGGGTCTTTCGTCGTCGGGGCTTGATGGTATGATTCCTGGGGCGTTGCTGCAGAGTCTGTTATGGTTGAGGCTAGTATGCGTTGTCCGGGTAGGGTCACTTTGCGTTGCCTTCAGAGTAGGTCGACTGGCCCTGGTAGTATCCAGCGGTGTCGCAGCCTCCTTCACTGAAGTTTCGGGGTTCCTGGCGTTGTCTAAGTTGGACTGGCGAGGGCATGAACTGGCCCTGGGGGTATCCAGCGGTGTCGCAGTTGCCTTCGCCGTAGTCCCGTTGCTTCTGTGTGCGTCCGGCGTTGAGTCGTCGGCAGACGGACTGGCCCTGGGTGCATCCAGCGGTGTCGCAGTCGTCTCCGTCGAGGTTCCATTGCTGTCGTTGGCGTCTGGCGTTGAGTTGTCGATAGAAAGACTGGCCCTGGGTGTATCCAGCGGTGTCGCAGTCGTCTCCGTCGAGGTTCCATTGCTGTCGTTGGTGTGATCGTGTCCTGATGTCATGATGGCCGTGCTTCGGGGTCTGGCTTGTTCGTGGTTCCAATTCGTTGTTCCGTGGGCGGCGTTGGGTCTAGCTGGGTCCAATCGTGTCGTAAGTGTTGTCGTAGTGGTTGCCGTTGGGTCGGTTCGGTAGTCGTTATCCGGGTATTTGCGTGGGGAAGGGTCTTCACGGAAGGTCACGGTGCGAGGCGTCGTCAGCATGAACGGGCTGATTTCCCGGGTCAGCTGCAGGTACGCTCGTCCGCATTGAATTATGGCTTTGATGCCGCATAGGAAGTCGAGTCCAAGGATGACATCGTCGACCACCATAGGTAGCACTAGCAATGTTACCTGCGTTTCTTGTTGGTCTAGTCTTACCTGGACTGTTACTGCTTGGGTCACCTCCTTCATAGTCCCGTCTGCCAGGCGGACCCGCGTCCTTACGTTCCGTAATTTTCTTTCCGTGCTGAGCATTGGCACTGTTTGCTGGCTGATGAATGAGCGAGTCGCCCCTGTGTCGAGGGTCGCTGACAATGGTATCCCAGCCATGGTTACCCGTGCGGCGATCCTACCCCCCTCCAAACTTAGCGGGTGCGTTATTCCTGGGGTTCCTGGATGGGTGTCTCCGTTCGGGTGCTGACCGGACGGAGACTCAGTCCGTTTCCCGACCCAGATTGGCGGCAGCAGTCGATTGTCCGGATACTGCGGCGGCCGCACTCCCAGCAAAACAAGACTCGTCGGTTCCTGCAGGCGCTGCTGAAATGGCCTTCCTCTCCACAGTTCCGGCAGGCTCGGCGTACGTCCACCAGCTTGTCTCCATCTTGGGTGGTCACGCGGTTGGCTGTCTCAGCTTTTCGGGCGGGTCCTATTTCGTCTGAAGAGGTGCGATTCGGGGCCGGGGATCCGTGTCCCTGGTGGTGTCTAGCCGGTTGGGTTTGTTTGCGGTCCCGCGTCGTCTCATATGCCACTATCAACTGCGAGAGCTCCTCCAGGGTCTCGAACTCGTGTCTCCGGGTGAAGAGTTGATATTCTGGGTTAAGGTTTTCGTATATCCTGTCCAGCTCCCTGTCCAGAGTATATTGGGCTCGTTGCATCATGAGTCGAAGGTCGATCATGTAATCCTGGAATGTCTCATTGGGCCTTTGGTACCTGCTTCGGATCGTATCTTCTAGTCGCTGAAAATACCTAGGGGGCAAAAAGAAATCGAGAAACTCCTTTCGGAATTCGTTCCAGGGTTTTCCTTGCATCTGGAAGGTTCTAAACCATCCTTCCGCCTTGTGGGTTAGCAATCCGGAGATGGCTCGAGGCAGCTGTTCCGGGCTCCCTCCATACGATTCCACGCGTTCCTCTAGCCGTTCAATGAAGGCTAATGCGTCCGAATGTCCGTCGAATTTCAGTCCCCAGCTGCGCAGTTTGTCGGCCAACATGACGTAGGAGATTTCTTCCCTTCCGGGTCGCGAATCTCGGAATCTTTGGGCCGAGTGCTGCTCGTAGTTGTCGGCCCGGGGTTGTCGTTCGGCCGTGGCTTCTGGGTGGTTCGAATCCTTCGGTCCGGGTCCTCGGGTTACTTTGGGCAACTCTGGGATGAGTATTTGTAAGGGCTGCTGCAGATGGGCTCCCTCCTTCTCTTCTCGGCCGCTTGGTCCGGGTGACGAGGTAGGAGTCCTCTGAGTCCTTGGACTGGGTGCACTGTTGTATCTGGTTCCTAGCTCCTCTATCCGCTGTTTGACCGTCGCCGAGTGTTCACCGCGCGAGATAAAAGTCGTGATCCGACTACGTAACTCCTCTACGGTGCCGTTTTCTACGAGGCCCAGATCGATGGCAATGGCCTGCAGCTCGTCCTTTCGCCGATACGAAACCCACTGTACACCCATAGGATGGCGAGGGGATTATCACTTGGGGAAACTGGGTCACTACACTGGACACGAAGGGCACTACGAATTAGTCCAATTCGGGGTCGCGGCTGATAGGCAGGAATTTCAGTTGGATTCACGATCCTCAGCTCGTTTGGTTATTCCGGTTGGTCGTTGATCCTTGGGGTCGGTGCTGCTGGTTATCCTGGTCGTTGGTCCTTGCGATCGTTGATCCTTGGGGTCGGTGCTGCTGGTTATCCTGGTCGTTGGTCCTTGCGATCGTTGATCCTTGGGGTCGGTGCTGCTGGTTATCCTGGTCGTTGGTCCTTGCGATCGTTGATCCTTGGGGTCGGTGCTGCTGGTTATCCTGGTGGTCCTTAGTCCTTAGTCGTTGTGCGTTTCTGGTGGTTAAACTGATTCTGTCGTGTTCACTGTCCCGGTTTAAGCTGAATGCCTACTGTCTTGGTTCGGAGCTGAGTGCATACTGTCCTCCTTCTGGCTCGGGGTCGGAAATTTATAGTCCCAGCGTCGGATGCCGCTCCTGCCGGCTGCGTCTCTGCTACGGCCTGCGTCTCTGCTGATCGCCGCTTCCCTGCTGCTGTTGCCGGCTGCGTCTCTGCTACGGCCTGCGTCTCTGCTGCTACTCCCTCTCTTCTGATCGCTGCTTCCCTGCTGCGTCTCTGCTGCTGCTGACGGCGTCTCTGGTGCTGCTGACGGCGTCTCTGCTGCTGCTGACGGCGTCTCGGCTGCTGCCTTTTATTGCTAGGGAGGTTAGGGAAGCCAGCCTCGGCTGTACGTGAAAATTGGGCGACTTTGCGTGCGGTTTGCAAAATCAATTCACCGTTACTCCTACTGCTGCTGACCGACCACGACTATGCGCGGGTGGGTACAGTCCCGCCGCACGCTGCTGCGTTATGCTTTTGGTTTCTCTAACAATGCTGCATGCCTGCATGTTATTTCTTTTCTTTTCTATCACTGCCACGTGGGCCACTGGGAAGATTTTTGGGTCAATCCTGGCCGTAAACTATGTTTTCGCACTTCTCCTCCCCATGATTTTCACTAAACGCCCCCCCGGGCCACTCAAACTATATCGGAATCTCGGAGTCCCTGCTCGGGCGCCATCTGTAAGGAAGCGATCTAGGCCGGGGTACAACTCTCAGTCACGCCAGGGTCGAAATTACAGAAATATTTATAATTTGCCGGGACTCCGAGTCTTGAGCCACCAACGGGGCGGAGAGTGGGTCTCGTGGCGGGGAATCGTGGAATTGTTCCCAGGAGGCGCCTGGGCAGTCGCCGGGCGGCACCTCTGGGAAGCTACGGGCGGGAAATCGGGAAAATTATTCCTAGAAGGCACCTGGGCAGTCGCCGGGCGGCACCTCTGGGAAGCTACGGGCGGACTACGGAGAACATTATTCCTAGAGGGCACCTGGGCAGTCGCCGGGCGGCCCCTCTGGGAAACTACGGGCGGACTACGGGGAACATTATTCCTAGAGGGCACCTGGGCAGTCGCCGGGCGGCCCCTCTGGGAACTACGGGCGGGAATATAGGGAACATTATTCCTAGAGGGCACCTGGGCAGTCGCCGGGCGGCCCCTCTGGGAAACTACGGGCGGGAATATAGGGAACATTATTCCTAGAGGGCACCTGGGCAGTCGCCGGGCGGCCCCTCTGGGAAACTACGGGCGGGAATATAGGGAACATTATTCCTAGAGGGCACCTGGGCAGTCGCCGGGCGGCCCCTCTGGGAAACTACGGGCGGGAATATAGGGAACATTATTCCTAGAGGGCACCTGGGCAGTCGCCGGGCGGCCCCTCTGGGAAACTACGGGCGGACTACGGGGAACATTATTCCTAGAGGGCACCTGGGCAGTCGCCGGGCGGCCCCTCTGGGAAACTACGGGCGGACTACGGGGAACATTATTCCTAGAGGGCACCTGGGCAGTCGCCGGGCGGCCCCTCTGGGAAACTACGAACGGGAAATAGGGAACATTATTCCTAGAGGGCACCTGGGCAGTCGCCGGGCGGCCCCTCTGGGAAACTACGGGCGGGAATATAGGGAGGAGTATGGAGGAACCATCTGTTGCGCGTATTACCATCGCTGTTCTCTGCTTGCTCAAACGAAATCCCACACGACTTCACCAAATAATCCCAACAAAAGAAGTCAAGACGGCGATTTTGACCTTTGATTAATCCTTTATTCCTGGCCTTTTCCTGGCTCGTGGGCCCTGCCTACCGCACCGCTCAGCTGCCCGCCTACTCACGACGGTGAGACTCGCTTACCCTCAATCCTTGCGTTCGAGTTCCGTGCGTGTCGCTGTCTGTCTTTCGTGCGCCGTTGGTTTTTTCTTCCGCTAACTTTTCGCGCCCGTCTGCCTTGCTTTGCACTCTAGTACCGACTCCCTCAAGATCTTTACGCTCGCCATCTCGAACCTCGTTGCCGGTCTTGCTCTTCTTCGCTCTACGCCCACGTCTCTCTTCTGTGGGCTCGTCGCTGATATTCGTTGCGGCCGCCGTTTTTCTCACGCCCCTTGTCGTTTTACGTCGGTATTGGTGGCCGAGCTTTGGTTTCGTCTGCTTCGTTTGGGCTCTCTCTCTCTCTGTGGGCTCGTTGCTGATATTCGTTGCCGCTGCTGTTTTCTCGCGCTCTCTTGTCGGTTTCACGTTGGTATGGGTGGCCGAGCTTTGGTTTCGTCTGCTTCGTTCGGGCTCTCTCTCTCTGTGGGCTCGTTGCTGATATTCGTTGCCGCTGCTGTTTTCTCGCGCTCTCTTGTCCGTTTCACGTTGGTATGGGTGGCCGAGCTTTGGTTTCGTCTGCTTCGTTTGGGCTCTCTCTCTCTCTGTGGGCTCGTTGCTGATATCCGTTGCCGCTGCTGTTTTCTCGCGCTCTCTTGTCGGTTTCACGTTGGTATGGGTGGCCGAGCTTTGGTTTCGTCTGCTTCGTTTGGTTCGTGGCTTGGCTTACCTCGGTTGTGGGAGCTTTCCGTTGATGACGCGTTTTAGAGATGCCGTCCGATCACGGTTCCCCCCCCCTTTCCTGAAATCACGAGAATGCGGGAGCTTATGGGCCCTTAGGGTCGTATAATTAAGGCTACGAATGGGGAATGTCAAAGCTTAATCCTAAAAATATAACAAAAATATGAGTATCAAATTAAATTGCGGAGTCCCTCCTGGGGTGTCTCCTTGTAGGAACGGAATGTTGTCCCTCCAGTGGGAATGGCAAGAAAGTAAGTCCAAGTAAGTTTTTCTTAGTTAACAATTGAATTAATAATAATAATTTTATATTCCGAACGTGAAACAGACTTGCGCAAGCAATTTGTTAGTGCTTTTATCCATTCCGCTTTGGATCATTGCTCTCTGAGCTCACCGTTCGTTCGCTTCATCCGTTGCATCGCCTATGAACACACGCTCTGGAGAGCATAGTGAAATTTTTCTTGCTCTCACTCTCTCTGCATCTGCATCTTCTTAAATTGCTCTGACGGTGCCTCTGTTTTCATGAGCTTCACCGTTTGTTTTCCTCCCTTCCTTGGGTGGTTCGCCCGCCGCTCCCCCCTTTTTTTTTTTTTCCCCCCCCACCCCAATTTTTCTTTTTTTCGAGCACAGTGAATCAACTGCTGTTAAAAATGGCTATAGTCTGTAGTGCAAAGAAATGCGAAATCGGTGGCAGCATAGTCAGCGATTCATTCCTCAGCTGCTGGCTATGCGGCAATGTCCCCCAAATAAAATGTGCTTGTGGTGGCAATTTTGGACGGCTACACGATCCCATCTCAAAACGTATGGGTCTGACTTGGTCATGTTTGGCCTGCCGGGAGATTGGGGCCGAAATGCGCAGTTTTATGAGACAGACTCGTACTGGCTTCCTCTCAACGAGAAGTTCCTGATCTGGGAATCTTAATTTCTTCGCCTCAAGCCTCTGAGTGAATCTCCTAGGCGGAAAATTCCTAACACCGATAACAACAACCTCTTGCAACCTATTGGAGTTGGAACGCCTTCTTCTCATCTAAATACATCGGAAGTCTTTGCTTCCCCGAGGGGAAGGAAGGAAGGCGTCGGGTTGACAATTGACAGAACCGAGAACGTGCCTGACTCCCTTAGAACGCAACAAAGCGCTCTGGAGAAACGAGCGAAGGGCAGAAGGCCAGAAGCCGGTGGAAGAATACCACCACCTGCAGAATCTCGAAAACCATGTGCCAGGAGCGCAATAGTAAACTTAGCCACTATTTACTGCACCTGCCATGGAAGGACTGCACAATGTTAGTGGGAATACTCACAGGTGACTGTCTGACTGCAGCACACGCAGTTAAACTAGGCATCAACAACAGTGGTAGCTGCAGAAAATGCGACGAAGAAGGGGCTAAGGGCCATATCGGCCTATGCGTGGCCCCATGAGGCCGTTCGGGTCAACCTAACCTAACTCCGAGCGGTCATGCCTCGCCGTTAGTCAATCCGCCATCAGTCAATCCGGTGTTTCCTACACCGAATATCAATGATGCAGTTATATCCATCACTGTCGCCACCGCTGTGAGTGCTCCCAGTGGTGACCTGATTGCTGCTGATAATGCCCCACTGTTCCAGTCACCGTTCCTTCCGTTGCTACCGACGCTGCCATTGTTTCTGCCACGAGATCTCTTTTGGGAGTGGCTCCACCTTCGCTCTCTCGCTCGGGACTTCAACTAAGAGCAGTGGTACCTCGAAATGCTATCTTTGTCTCCCGTCTTATACCAGAGGCTACACTAGAGGATGTTAAAAAACATCTTTGCTCTAGACTTAACGCCTCACTTAAGGACATAATTGTGACCAAATTCACTTTTAGACATAAGCGCAATATTTCCTCCTTTAAGATTCTTCTTCCTTATTATTTACTATCCACATCACTTGACCCGTCTATTTGGACTGAGCAGACAATTATGCATGAGTTCCTACATAAAAACTCTATCCAGAGTCCCAATATTACTGTCCCTGGTAGTTCAAAAAACTTAATAACCTTTTTATCACTTATTACCAGAACGTAGGCAGTTAGGCAAATTGTGTCAAATATATACGAATAGTGCCTCTTTTGACTTTGACGCTGTCGCTTTAACTGTCGCTTAACTCTTCCGTCTATGATCATGATTTTCTTCCTAAGTTTATCACTTATAGAATGGACCGTCCATCTTTTGCTGTAGGGGGTTCTGATTGCTGTTAAAACGGATTTCTCATCCGAGTTGGTCCCATTCAACAAACGATTTGGCATTGAATTTATTGCAGTCAAAGTTAGTGTTGGATCGGTTTCGATCTATTTGACTGAGATTTGGCTGAGGTTTACTCATATTACCTTTCTGCATTTCAGACTATTGCATCTACTTTAGGTTGCAACGTCATATTTTTGTCATGGGTGATTTTAACTTACCACTTCTTTCTTGGCTGCCTAATGATGAGTCACCTAATCACCACAACGATTTTATCGACGGGCCTACCGATGTCTCCCTCGTCCAAATCTATTCAATAAGAAAAAGTGGGGACAGACTCCTAGAGCTTATGTTTGTTTGTGATACTGCACTAGCTACGGTCTCCAGAGTAAGTTCAGTATCACTTCCTGAAGACCCCTACCATCCAGCTTTAGCTATATCCCTTGAGTGTGTCCGATCCAGTTGTGCTGCCAATCCCATGGCACCCAGCCGCACAAAGTGTTTTCGGAAAACAAATTTTGCTGAGCTAAGTCATCACCTCTCGCACCTCTGTTATCAAATCTGTTTCGTCAAAACCTCCCTGGTTCTCCAAGAATTTGTCCTATTTAAAGAATAGAAAAACTATGCTCTATAAAAAGTGTCAGAATACTGGATCTATGTCTGTCTTCGCCCAATATTCCTCTGTTCGTTATCAATTCCTCACTGTTAATAGTCTATGTTATAATCAATACCTTTTTCGGTGTAGTAAAAATTTCCGTAATGATGCAAATAAATTCTATTCGTTCGTAAATTCTAAACGTAAGTCCAATGCATTTCCTCTATTCCTTCATTATCAAATCAGAATCTTCTGCTGATGGTATTGCAAATTTATTTGCCACCTCTTCTAATCAACGTACTCGTCACATATCTACCACGCATCCACTCCGTATCCCTACCATTTACCTCATGCCACGAGCATTTTTCTGCCTTTCTTTGAGGAAAGTGAGGTTTTTGAAGGTTTGTCAACGATTGAAATATCGTTCTCTGCGGGTCCATACAAGGTTCGAAGTTGTATTTTAAAACACTGTGCGCAGTCCTTATATGGACCCTTGACATATCTTTCCAACCTATCATTGTCTTCCAGGGATTTGGATTCCGCTTCACAAAAAGTGTTCAAGATCTGTCATCATTACCGAGGTATTGCAAAACTTTCCGCCATTCCGAAGCTGCTCGAGTTCCTTGTTACCAGGCCATTGCAACACCTATGTAGTAGTCTGATTTCTCCAGGGCGACATGGCTTTTTTAAACATCGATCAACATAGACAAACCTTCTAGAGTTATCTTCTGCATTTAACCGAGGATTTCAAAGCTCACTGCAAACAGACGTAATTTTCACGAATTTCAGCACGGCTTTTGACTCCGTGAACCATTCTCCGCTCATTCACTAGCTTTCTTTAATTGGTTTCCCCAATAATCTTCTTAACTGGATCTCGTCATATCTTTCTAACCGCACACAACGTGTTTTGTTTAGTAATGCGTTGTCAAATGTTGCCAATGTTACATCAGAAGTGCCACAAGGTAGTCATTTAGGTCCACTTCTTTTGATCTTATTTGTAAATGACCTTCCTCAAGTTATACTCTCCTACGCTAATGTACGCTGACGATGTTAAAATCTATCTCTCCTACTCTGATTGGTACCTGCACAAACGCCTTCAGCTCGACCTAATTGAGTTGCTAATTTGATGTTTAAAAAATCTCCTGTTTTTGAGCTTTTCTAAGTGCAAACTTATGACAATTTACCGCTCCACATTTTGTCTCGTTTGCTCTAGGAAGTCATGCCCTCGAACGAATTTCGAGCTCAAATGACCTTGGAGTTCTTTTCGATCATAGACTGTGTTTTAATAGCCATATAGCTGTAACTATAAATGAAGCTAAGGGTGTTCTAGAGTTTATAAAGCGTTGGTCCAAGGAATTTGACGACCCGTATGTCACCAAAACACTGTACGTTTCCTTGGTTCGTCCGATTCTGGAATATTGTACTCAAAAAAGAGTTAAGGGGTATATTAGATTTGTGATAAAAGTGGATGTGTGTAACCCAGAGAAGGAAAAATTTCCGACCCCATAAAGTATATATATTCTTGATCAGAATCAATAGCCGAGTCGATAGAGCGTTGTCTGTCTGTCCGTCGACCGTCTGTCCGTCTTGTTTGACGCCTGGATCACAGAGACTATATTAGCTAGGGCAACCAAATTTTGTTTCCATACTCATGTGATATCACACTGCTACAAGTGTATTTCATAATTTCGCACAGAGAATGCACACAGCTACCAGACTTCTGAATAAATCGGATCATAATTATAGCCAGAATGAAGAAATTCATTTTCAGTTGCTTCCCCCGTCTCCCCCTGCCAGAACCATGCTACCAATCTCTTTCTCGCTCGCACACTCTGCCGCGTTCAGTGCGCGAGCAACCCCAAGCGGAGGAGATGTAGAATTTAATGGTACATGTATAATCTACATGTTAGATATAAAATATACATTGTAGATGTACATAACAAATGTAGCAAAAAAATGTAAAATGAAAATTTTTTTTTTATTTTAAAATTTAAAAAATCATATGCTTAAAAATGTATATACTGACTGAGTACAGGTATAAGTAGAGTCGCGTCTCCAGAAGCGACTCACACGTTCCTACTTGTTTTATTTAGCTTTGTATAAAAGATATAACATCATTGGATGTGTGGTCAGGGGCTAGCCGCGAGACAAAAACTTGTCGCACCACAGGCCTAGTACCTGTGATGCCAGTATCCGGTGTTCGGTAGCTGGTGGGGGCAAAACTGATGGGATATTTAAGGAGTTGGGTGCAGACTCGACGGACACGGACGCTACAGACATGTCTACCGGCCTGTCTCCGAAGTGACGCATTCGGCTCCCGAATCTGCATCACCAGCATCGATCCTTGCCCTTGGAGTAGCAAACGTAATCAACTGCTGCACTACGGTAGTGGTCGGAGTAAGTTCGGCTGCCGGCGGACATGAGGCAGTCGGCACTTGCAAGTCCCGCGGAGTAGACTTAGAACGCTTCGTAGACTCAGCCAGCAGCTGTAAACTGAGTGCCCATGGCCAAGAGCCCATCATATTGCTGTTTAAACCTACGATCACCTCTTTGAAGCCACTCCGCGTCTGCCTCATGAACATGCGCATGTCGTTTTCCACAGCAAGGCAGTCCTCATTACTAATGCATGCCATTATTTTGGGAAATGGCATCTCCTACACGGCCCGAGATCCCTACACATTTTCCCTTAGCTTCGATGTGTTTACGCCAAGTAAGCCTCTTATCCAGATTAACACCAAGGTATGTTACTTTTCTTCTTTGGTTTGTGGAATGTTGATGTTCAGATAAAATGAAGGGCAAGTTAGTCTGTTTAGGGTAAAGGTGCTTGCACTTTTGCTCGTTTCCGTCTATGCGCCACTCTGCTAGCCATTTTTCTAAGGCCACGAGATGAGATGATAAGTGTTCCGTTGCTCTTGTTGGGAACTTGGAGCGTCTTAGTATGGCAGTATCATCAGAAAATGTCGAAGTTGTTGTTAGGCTATTCGTCGGTAGATCTGCTGTGAAGATGATATACAGTGTCGGTCCAAGCACGCTGCCTTGGGGTACACCAGCTTCAATTGGATGATATTCAGAGAGGAAATCGTTGCATCGTACTGCGAAACTTCTTTGCTGTAGGTATTATTATTCCATGGATGTTCTGTGGAAGTAATATTTTGATTTTGTGGATTAAGCCAACTAACCAAACGCGGTCGAAAGCTTGAGCGACATCCAGGAAAACAGCGAAGCAATACTCCCGTCTTTCAAATGCATTTCGTATCTCAGAGGTTATGCAGTTTACTTGTTCACTGGTTCCATGTTTTCGCAAAATCCAAATTGGTGAGTCGGGATGGCACCGTTGATGTGTAAATGTTGTTTCATAAGATTCAGGAGCAACTTTTCAAATATCTTTGATAGGCAAGACAGTAGGCTGATAGGTCTATATGATGATGGCTTGGTGTTGTCTTTTCCGGCTTTATGGATCATTGGTATAACTAATTTCCTCCATTCTAGAGAATAATAGCCCCATTTCAAAATTCTGTTGAATATCACAGTAAGGAAATATACTGCAGCTCGGCAATTCTATGATCATTTTAGGGGAGATGAAATCGTGGCCCGGGTCTCTCTTTTGCTTTGAGATTTGGTTTTTAATGACCCCTGTAACTTCTCCTGATTGGAATATGATAGGCGGAGTAGCTTCGGGATTGCTGGTTGGTGGGAGTACAAAGCTATTAGTTGCTGGGTGTGGTTTGAAGACGTTTTCTAGATGGCCGGCAAATGTATTTGCCTTCTCTTTGTTGCTGCGAGCCCACTCTTCTGTTTGTGTACGCAAAGGTGATTCACTCTCGATTGGTGGGAAAACGCCTGATTTAGCTTTCCACAGTGGGAATCGTTTGCTAGTTGGGAGTGTTGCTCCATATGGGATATTTGAGCTCGGGTTTTTTCATCTTCTAGGGCTCTGCGTAGAAGGTGGTTGGCTATTTTTAGCCGCTCTTTCGAGGCAGATGATCTGTGTGCTTGCCAGTCTCGGCGAAGCCTCTTTTATCGCGTAGCAGCAGTGCCTAGAAATACGACTGCTGTTGGAAAGTTTATTAGGTACTAATATTGGTGTTGAGAGTTTTGCCGCCAGTGACATTGAGAATACTAATGATTCGACTGACCTATCAATGTCATCTTTACAATACATGTTTGGGCAGCTGTCAATTTGAGAGCTTATGTACTTTCTGTATTTGAGCCAATCTGTTTTGCTAGAAGTTAGAAGGTGTGGGCGTTCCGAAAACTGTGGATGGTCGTAAAGGTAGAATGGGCGAGTGATCCGATTATAGATCTGTTAAGTGATCTACATGAATCTGAGCTTGCAGCAACTGCAACTTCGTGTAACTGCAAAATCAATCAAGTCGGGTTGCTTGTTTGGATCTGTGGGCCAAATATGTAGGCTTGCCCGGAGAGATAAAGTCGAGCTTGTTTCGTGACGTTATTATAGCGCTATATAGTTGTCTTCCTTTCGGATTGGTAAGTCTAGATCCCCAATGGGTGTGCTTGGCATTGTTGTCACCAGCTGCTATAAATCGGTCACCTAGTAGGTCTAAGAACGTTACAAATTCTGTTTCGGATATGCAGAAGCGCTGTGCATTCCAGAAACAAATATTTAGACAAGCCATTTAAACAGACTGTAGTTTAATTGGGAGCTCCAGGAGGAACATAAGCTCCTGCATCGTTTGTTGTATTGCTACCATTGTGTTTGTTATAGTTACCAGCATTGACTCAATTCCACTAGGCAATTGGGATGGATTTGCATGGGTATGTTGGGCAGAGATTTCTAGGATCTGATTTGATGCCTGATGCTGCATTATTCCTGCTGTGTTTGGTTAGAGTGTCGGCTTAGAGACTGGGGCGTACGACCGATTGTTGTAACTTAACGCCCGAGCAAAAGAAACTCCTGGAGACGTAGTTGATGGTATATATGGTAAGTTTTGTCGGACGACCGGGCTTCAAGCTGCAGTTATTTGTTGGCTTAGGCGATTTTTAAATTCTTTATAAACAGGACAACCTCTTTAGTTGGCAGTATTCTTTCCCCCACAGTTGCTACATTTTTTGCCAGATGGGTCCTACTTATTTACGGGGCAGGCCTTAGTGAGATGAACATCACGACAGGCAACGCAGACTGCCCATAGAGTGCAATAATTTTTCGTGTGTCCATATTCCTGGCAATTTGCGCATTGGATGGGTCCATTTCCTTTGTGTGGTTCCTCAATGGTGATCCTACGGTGCAGCATATATTAAAGCTTGTAGATTGCGTGAGCTTCATTTTTACTTATATGCATACTGTCAGGTGTCAGTTCTACTTTAAACATTGGCTGGGGAATTTTATTTCTGTTTATTATGTTCATAGCCATTTTGACTTCGAAGCCCTTATCGTTCAGTCCATCTATTATCTCATTGATTGGGACTGTTAGGTTAGGTTATGTTTATAGGGCTGCTCCACCGAAGTCGAGGTCACTCGGATTCAAGTCTGCCCATTGTGATGCCCATAATCGTCACGGCATATTGTCCGGTGCCTAGGGAGGTTTTGCCAACCATCCCCATGCCTCAATAAAGAGCACCAGTTTCTCTAGAGGCATGTTTGCCAGGTCGCTGTAAGAAGATCGTTGGGGACAAACTTCCACAGGAGAGGGGATATAACCCCTCCTTGCGGAGTGCCTCGTGTAACCGTCTTTCTTGACGAGGAAGAGCCAAGATTGGCGCTTATCGATCTGCTCCTGAGAACGCTGTCTAGCCATCTGGTTACCGTCGGGTGTGTGCCATTGGCCAGTGCGGCCGTTATTGACTCGATCCTGACGTTGAAGGCCCCCTACTGTTGGTTCGATTCCTTTGATAACCCCTTGTAATCCTTTGTTACTTTTATGTTGGTAGGTGCAATAAGTAATTTTTTTCATTTTCGAGATATTCCTAAACTTATCGACTTGTGTTTTTGTTTCATTTATGTTACCTCTTTTTATGGACGTGACATAGAATTTTATCAGTTTGTTTTTAGCAGCTCAGCACAATTTGCCTGACGAACACAAATAGGTGGCGGCCTTAGTTTGTTGGCTTTGGGAGTTTGGGCGATCTCATCTTCGCAAATATATTGTTTGCTAGTGCCTTATGTGGCTCTACGTTCTCGGTTATTTTTTTTATTTCAGCTGCATTATTATTCTTCGCAGTTTATGGGCACAATTTTCTTTTGATTTGCACATAGCGATCGAGCCCAGTCTGAATTAATGCTCCGTTAGCGTTTTTTGAACTTATCGGTTGGGAGAGGTGGGGCTTGTCGCAGTGGGTCGACTCTACTGGTCGCTGAGCAATTGCATTGGAAGTTGTCGTTGTTGTGTTCGAAGACACAAGATTGATCGAAGGAATTGTACTAGTTGTTGTCGATATTAGCAAATCGTTGGTTAGGCACTAAGAGTCGGGGGATGCAATGCAGGGTAGAGAGAGCGTGCTCTCTCCTCGTTCACTTGCAGTGATGCAGTTTTTGTTGGTACGGCTGCTGTTCGGTCTCCCAGCCGAGCATTAGTTAGTATTTATAGTCAGTGGTGCAGCCTTAAAGTAAATCATTTTATTTGTTCGTTATTTGTACTGCCCAATGTACCCAATTGTAATCGACATGCATCTACACCCGCCCCCTTACTGTAATTTCCGTTTCAACCGTTCTTTCGTCTCTTCGTTTCGCACCTTTCTTTCTATCGCCTTTCGAAATCACTCTTTCGATCTATCAGCTCTCTCGTTCTCTCGGACCTTCCGTCGCTCTATTTCGTAGCATCGCGTAGGGCACGGGCAATTCGGTGCGTCTGCCCTAACATGCCTTCGCAATGGTCATGATCTGGTCTAGCACTTGCATGCCTTTGCAATCTCTCGCACTTTTCTTTCGTCGCATATATAAGCACGAATCGCGGTTTTATAAGCATCTAGCTTTCTTTTATCTTTCGCCTTCGCTATCGCTCTCTTCAGCTATCTTTCTCTCGCTTGTATTAAGGCACGGGCAATTCGGTCCGCCTGCCCTTAGCTAGAGTCTTGACGTAGCGGACCTGAAACATCGTCGCCTAATCGACCGAATCGACTATAATAAACATATTTGTATAATAATTTGTTTGTGACGTTCTATTGTAAATAAAGGTGATACATTGGGTGTCCTCCTCTAAAGAGCTGCCTTTTGGCTAGTGCTGGTGCTCTTATACGTTGACATTTTTTTTTCTATTATTTCTGGTATTCTTTATGACACGATTGGATGATTTTCATAAGGAACACGAGCACTAGTACCCATGCATTAGAGTTGGGTAAAGAGTGTTCACTTTAGTGAACAAGTTCAGTTGCATTAGACATGTCGGATACGTCGTTCATGAAAGGCATTCCCAGGTATTGTAGCCTCCTTCTACTGAGAGCCGGACAGGAGCAGAATAGGTGTTCCACCGTTTCTTCCTCGTCCTCATCTCTACAACTACGACAGAAGTCGTTGTAGCGGGCACCCATCCTGTTAGCATGGGTGCCTATTAGCCAATGTCCTGTGAAGGAGCGTATTACTGAGCTGCACCTTTTTCTGCTGAGCTTGCAGAGCTCAGTGGTGCGCTTCTTTGTGATATTAGGCCATGTTTGCTGAGTTATACGACATTGCGGTACAGCTTGACACCTATTGTCTGTTAGTAGCTTGAAGTGCTCTTTTATAATGTGCTTACAACTGGCCATTGGCATACGAATGTCCTCCTTATCTTGAAGAAGGGGGATTGTAGTTCCAGTTCTGGCCCATATTAGGCTGATAACAACCTGATGAGCCATCTGGTGGAGAGATTTGCGACAGTTTGCCATGGTAGCCGAGCTCGATGTTATCGCATTTAGCGATTTGATCGCAGCTTGGCTGTCACTATAGATGTTTAAATGAGTTGCCATAGTGGTAATTTCACAAAGCTTGGAAGACACTGCAGTGATCTGGAATCCTGAAAGAGTGTCTTATGTTTATCTGTTCGGAGTAGATTCCCTCTCCGACCTTATTGTCCAGCTTTGAGCCATCTGTGAAGATTTTTATGGCTCCGTCTGGGCCAGGTGGTCCCTCGAGCCAGTCGTCTGTATCTATCTACTCCCTCGGAACACAGTAGTCCGTTTTTGTGGGGACGATATTGTTTCCGTTTAGGATAGATGCTTAACCCGGTGTTCTGTGACACATCTCCCATTGGTCGGAGTCTCACAGACGAATTACTGCCATTTCTGCCTGCTCCCTACCTGCAAGGTCTAGACTCTGGAGGCATAGGATGGCATTTACGCGTCATTTGGTATGGTGCGTAGGGCTCCACTGATACATAGTGCGGCAGTTCGGTGTAACTTGTTGTTTAGTGATGGTCCTTTTTGATAGAGCAGGCCACTACACTGCAACACCGTAGAGTAATATTGGTCTAACTATAGCAATAGGTATATAGGTATATCCATTGAACTATGCTTGGGTTCATGCCCCATTTCAATTCAATGGCCTTTTTGCACGTTTAGAGGGCTATCGTGGCCTTCTTCACTCTATCTTTGATGTTCAGGTTCCAGCTAAGCTTTTTGTCAATTACCAACCCTAAGTAACTGGCATTGTCGCTGAAGAAAAGCCCGCATCCGTTTAGGATTGGAGGGTTGAGGGGCGGGACTTTGTATTTGGTTGTGAAAAACACAAGTTCCGTTTTAGAGGGATTAACTCCCAGTCAGCATGACTTTGTCCATGCTTGGGTTCATGCCCCATTTCAATTCAATGGCCTTTTTGCACGTTGAGAGGGTTATCGTGGCCTTCTTCACTCTATCTTTGATGTTCAGGTTCCAGCTAAGCTTTTTGTCAATTACAGTCTGACAGTCACGCGAGCTTTGCGGTCATTAAATAGCAGTGTTTGAGGGAATTTTCCCGAGAATATGATGGCAACTTCGTCCGCCACCACTTTGCAGCCCCCTCCTTCCAGGTCGCACAGAATCTTGTTGACTGCTATGTTCCATAAAAGGGGTGACAGGACACCACCTTGCGGGGTGCCTCTGTTGACATACCTCGACTGAGTGGACGATCCCATTGATGAAGTCACCGTCCTGCATGTAAGCAATTGATCAATGAGCATCACCATGTGACGATCCACCCCAAGTCAGTCAGGGCCTCCGTGATGGCCTCTGGTATGATGTTGTTAAAAGCTCCCTCGATATCTAGGAAAGCTATTAGGGAGTATTCTTCGACGTGTAGGGATTTCTCTACCGTCGAGACTACTTCATGGAGTGCCGTTTCTAGCCCGCCTAGTCTCTCAAAGGTTTTGAGAAGACAGGACGATAGACTGATTGGTCTGAAGTCCTTTGGGGTTGAGTGTGAGGCTTTCCCTGCTTTGGGGATAAAGAGTATTTTAGCCTTAAGCCAAGCGTGAGGAATTTTTCCTACTACCAAAATCTTCCTGAAGATGCATTGCAACCAGTTAATGGCTATGTCTCCGGCTTTTTGTAATTGAGCCGGAATGACCTGGTCGGGACCAGGTGATTTGAAGGAACTGAAGCCAGGGAGGTTTCTTTTTCCCACTAGGTTTGGTTGAGAGGCATGCTGCCGTGAAGGCTTTTTTGCATGCTTCCGTGAAATTGTCCACTAGACGATTAAGATCATCTTGAGTGTCCGGGAATTTTGGTGCTAAAGGGGGAAGTAGTTCTTCCATTTTTGAACTATATATATCCCAGTTGGCTTTCCTGGGGTTTATGTAGTCAGTGGGTTTAGGGTTTTCGAGAGATAGGACTGTCTCAATATACCTATGATCAGAGAAGGAGTGGTCCTCTAGGACTTTCCAACTCTTAATTATGTCTGACAGTTTGTAAGACACTAAAGTGAGGTCGATAACCTCCTGCCGGTTTTTTATAATGAAGGTGGGATCGCTCCCCGATTACAAATAACCAGATTCGAGTTTAGGATGAAGCTGAAAAGTGACTCACCCCTTACATTTGTGTCCGAGCTCCCCCATTGAGTGTGGTGAGCGTTGGCGTCGCAGCCTATTATGAGGCCTGTATTCGACCTCTCGCTGTCGCTGGCTAGCTTTCGAACGAGGTCACTTGGAGGATCGATTTCCTCGTGGGCCATGTAGGATGACACCAGTCTTAGGTGTGTCCCCTGTATTTCTAGGCTAGCCGCCGTGTTGTCGCCGTTGCTAAAATTGTGGAGCAGAAAGATATTTAGGTGTCTTTTTGCAAGTATGCAGGTACGAGTTTTACCTTCCGTTTGGGCTACGGTAAGCTTGTAGTCCTTCGTCGCTAATCCACAGACCTTGCCTCCTACCACCCAAGGCTCCTGGATTAGGACTACGTCGACTCCACTTGAAACCAAGCGGAGTATTAGAGCAGCAGATGCTGCTTTACAGTGGTGGAGATTGATCTGCAGAAGTCTTAGAGACATCGTTATGATCAATCTCCACCACTGTCGTGTCGGCGTCCGAGTCGTCGGTGACATGCCCGTCCTCGCAACACATTGCCTCGAACTCCTTCATGAGGGTCGAGTCCGTGAGGTAGCCATCCTGTTCCGGCCCCAGCTCAACATCGGGTGCTTCGATCTCCGAGGCCACCTCCTGCTCGACTGGCTTGTCGACAGGACGGGCCTCGGGCCTCGCTGCGTCCGACTTGTACACCTTGATGGTGACCGAGCTGAAGCCGAAGTTCAGCTCACCCTTAGCGGCCTCGATCGGGGCCAGCGACTCCTTGTTGAGGATGACCACCACTTGGTTTGTGGGGCCCTGCGTCGCCTCAACTTTCACTACCTTCCAGTCCTCGGTAGGAAGGTGTGGATTGCATCGCTGCAACATTTTAAGGATGCGCTCCGGCTCCTTTATTGAGGCGGGCACCCAGATTCTGGCCTTCGGTCTACTGGGCACTTCGCTCCAGTCTACCGCGACGAGCTTCGCACCTGGGTAGACCTCTCCGACTTGCGCTACCGCTGCTTTGTACAGCTGTACGGAGCGCTCGTCTTCGCAGGCTACGATCTTTGTGTTTCCCTGGAACCATCCCATGTCCTTACAGATTGGGGGTGGCCCAGGGTCCTTCTCCAGCAGCTCGAAGCAGCGGTCGGCCAATGCCGCTTCCACCCACTTCCACTGGTTTCTTGGAATCCTTCCATCTGCACTGCCTCTATCCAGGACACCAATAAGTGTCCTTTCTTTGGCAATCTGTGCGAAGGATATATTTGCCAGGACCCTTGAGCGTTTTGCCGCAGGTCCTGGCGTCTCTTGGGAGCGTTGCCTTTTAGGCTGGGGAACCTCCCTTGGTGGCTTCATGCTGAAGTCGGGGAGCACCGCCGTGGCCCACTCCACCTTCTTCAGCCAGTCGGCCGACGGGCTGGTCTCCGTACTCGCGTTCTGCCGACGGAGTATGTGACCTGCACTCCTCTTTTCGGCATAGGTATATTTGGCTTGGGCACTGGTCGACGGCAAATCGTCTCCCTCCACTTTACCAGAAGGTCGGGCAGCCGCAGTATTGCTTAGCTGCCTCTCCAAGGTTTCCGTTTTGGGTTTAGAAGTGCCGCCCACCCCGGATTCGGGATGGGACCCCACCGGGTTCGTACCGGTGCCTTCCACCGAGCAGGATTTACCTGAGATTGAGCGGGTTAGGCCAGGCCTTTGGGCCACTGCCTTCCCCTGCTTGGGATTGCTCCCTGTAGGCTTTTGGGGAGTGCCAGTCTCATTTGTTTTTTTATATGTTTTTTTGTTATTTTTTATTTTTATCCCACGAGATGCAGAGAAGGGGAACGGTCAGCCCGGCCAAAGATCCACGTTGCCAGGTAAGGCATCATTAGAACAGGGGGCTGCCAAGTTCCTGAGCTCTCCGCTCGCGACTGGGCTAGTTTTTGTACCGGGCCCCCAGCCAGGCTGACTCTTGGCACGGGTCGAGTGACACCTTAGTCCGGCCCGGTGTGAGGTGAGTGTTGGGGCTGGGATGTGGGTAGGTAATGTGTAGGGATGGGAGTGTCTGAGCTACTTAGTGAGAGGCGGCACCACAAGCGCATCGTCAGTGTTGCTGCATCGCGAACACCCGTTGGCTGTCCGGGACTGCTTATTTCGGTACTCTCCCTCAGAGCCAACTTAGTTGCTTCTCTTTGGGCTGCCCGCTTATTCACAGCTGACCTACCTACTAGGATAGGCCGTTCGCTATCCGCAACCTGCGACCCGTCCGGTGGCCTCAGCTAGGCCCCCCCTGAGCCACCGCAGAGCCCAATAGGTTCATCGGACTGGATTTTCAAAGGTTCGTTGGTCATCGAGGATGTCCGCTCCGCGTAAACTGCGACAACGCGAAAAACTTCGTAGGAGCAAGTCGCCACTTCGCCGAGCTGAGGAGGACGATCGAGGCAGAAGAGGAAGCAATACGCGAGTTTTCATCAAGAAGCGAGTGCGAGCTGGCCTTCCTACCAACTTTGGCAACCGCACATGGGCGGACTGTGGAAGACAGGGGTGAAGTCGGCAAAACACATTCTGCAAAGGTCGGCCGGAAGTGATCTACTCACCTGTCCCTTCTTTCATATCTTCTTTTCGTCACTGTTAAATATACAGATTTTCAGCCACCAAAACTCGGTTTTGTTTTTATACCCGTACTCAAAAAAGAGTTAAGAGTTAACGCAGACAAGGAAACGTTTCCGACCCCAAAAGTATATATATATTCTTGATCAACATAAATAGCCGAGTCGAAAGCGCCATGTTTGTCTGTCCGTCCGTCCGTCTTGTTTTCCGGCTGGATCTCAGGAACTATAGGAGCTAGGGCAACCAAATTTGGTTTCAAGACTTATGTTATATCACACTGCTACATGTGTATTTCAAAATTCCGCCACTTCAAAAAACGAAAATCTGTGGCAGGCTCAATTTTAAAGATACGATAAAACTGAAAGCACAGTATCGTAGAGAATGACCATATCTACCAGATTGTTTAATCTGAATCAGATCGGATCATAATTATAACCAGAATGAAGAAATTCATTTTTAGTTGTTTCCCCCAGCTCCTCCAGCAAGAGACATGCCACTCATTATCTTTCTCGCTCGCACACTCTGCCTTGTTCAGTGCGCGAGCAACCCCTTGCGGAGGAGATGTAGAATATAAATGGGACATGTACAATCTATATGTTAGATGTATAATATACATAGTAGATGTAGATAACATATGTGCAAAAAAATGTAATATATAAAATTTTTATTTTTTTAATTATAAAATTCTAAAAAATCATAAGCTCAAAATTGTATACACTGACTGTGTACGGAAATAAGTAAAGTCGCATCCCCAGAAGCGACTCACACGTTCCTTTTCGTTAATTTTTAAATTTAGAATAACTCTTCTAAAATTTCAGCGTCATTATTGCCCTTCCGAGCCATTGTTTTTGCAGCCACACCGCCCGCTTTGCATGTTGCAATGGGCAGAAAAAAGCAGGCTAGGAAGTACAAGATTCCTACAGTAACATCCTAAAAAACTTTGTGAAGGAACGCTAGTCTTTAGCAACGATGCCAAGTATCTGGACCAGATCCTCTACAGAAAGCTCGATGGGAAACTGAGCATAAAGGATAGAGTGTATAAAGGTGCATCCCTCTATAGTTGCAAAAAAACCATCGGACTTAAACGGAGAATGATCTCCTGCATAGTCCGGTGGCTATATACCGCCATCATACGACCAATCCTGATGTACGGAGTGGTGGTGTGGGGGCCAGGTCTAGACAACAAAACTTGTCCTAGCAAATTCAGTTCAACGCATGGTAAAGGCGTGCCTTCGATACCATGTTGTACCTTCTCTGTAGAACTCATGGGAAAAAAGGTGGCAACACTTTTCGCTCTCAGAATGAGAGAATCCAACCTTTGGAAAACAATCAGCAGAGTACAGTGCTCCACCGTCATCCAAGCCATCAAGGGACACTGGCAGATCGGCACAGACGCTGCCAGACTGTCAATCCCTCATAACATATTCTGTAGAAGCTGTAGGGACGAGGAAGAAGTCGGTCGCCCACTTCTTCTGTCACTGTCCGTCCCTGGGAAACCGTCGGCTACGGCTTCTTAGAGCTCCTTGCCTCACCGACATTTCGGAACTGTTCGAAATCAGACCAGGGATCTTGTCCAAATACATTCAAGCCACCGGATGGGACTGCAGAAAAGTACAAAATTTGGACAAGTGGATATGAAAACTTGATCTTTAGTGACGAAAAAAAACCTTACTTGGATGGTCCTACTGGAGAGATATACGCCGTGAGGGCCAGTGCTGCTATGCTCGCAATGTGGTGTTAGTGGTTTGCTTATGGTATGGGCTGCATTTGGACACCCCGAAAGATCCGCTGTATGTTTTATATCATTACAAATGAGTTCTTATATATATGAAAGCGAAATATACTGGGAGGATAACGCTGCAAGCCACGTATCCAAAGTAGAAGTGGAGAAACATCGATGTTTTCAAATATCTATATTTTTGATGTTTTCAAAACAAACATCGATGAAATATCGATGTTTTTCGTTTGGAGTAAAAATGACTTTTCGTTAAAATAAATGTTGAATATGTAAACTTAAACAACGCACTGTGTCTTCTCTATTTTTCCTTTCTGTTATGCATTATACCGCATAAGTAAACATGTATGTATGAGTCGCAATGAAGCGGCGTTCTCTCGTCTCCCTTTTTGATTTGTATTCCGTCTGCCTTTTATTTATTGAAGATTAGCAACTATCTGCTAACATATAAATAAATTATTATTAATAAAATTAAAGGAGAAAAAAAAAGGGGGGTATAGGAAATAATTAAAAACGAGAAGGAACGTGTGAGTCGCTTCTGAGGACGCGACTCTACTTATACCCGTACTCAGTCAGTATATACATTTTTGAGGTTATAATTTTTTAGAATTTTAGAATTAAAAAAAAAAATTTTACATTTGACATTTTTTTGCTACATTTGTAATTTACATCTACATAAACAATGTATATTTTACATCTAACATGTAGATTATAGATGTACCATTTAGATTCTACATCTCCTCCGCTAGGGGTTGCTCGCGCATTGAACGCAGCAGAGTGTGCGAGCGAGAAGGAGATAGAGTAGTATGTCTTGGCTGGGGGTGGCGGAGGAAGCAAATGAAAATTAATTTCTTCATTCTGGCTATAATCATGATCCGATTTGATTCGGCAATCTGGTAGATATGGCCATTCTCTACGATACTGCGTTTTTAGTTTTATCGTATCTTTAAAATTGTGCCTGCCACAGATTTTCATCCTTTGTGGGGGCGGAAGGGGGCGGGGCGAAATTTTGAAATACACTTGTAGCAGTGTGATATCACATAAGTCTTGAAACCAAATTTGGTTGCCCTAGCTTTTATAGTCTCTGAGATCCAGGCGCTCATCAAGACGGACAGACGGACAGATGGACAGACGGGCGGACAGACGGGCGGACAGACGGACATGGCTATATCGACTCGGCTATTGATGCTGATCAAGAATATATATGGGGTCGGAAACGTTTCCTTCTCTGCGTTGCACACATCCACTTTTACCACAAATCTAATATACCCCTTAACTCTTTTTTGAGTATGGGTATAAAAATCGTATTCCATTTTTGCGTGCGCGTCTAAAACTCTCTTTCCGAAGAGTATGTGGTGTGTCGACAGTGGTGCCACGGCTCACTTGTGTTGTGAGCGATCTCGTTTTTCGGAACTAAAAGAGCGGGCAATAGCTACATAGAAGCTGAAGGGAGCGACACAGTGGATTTGATTTGGGAAAATAACCACATAAAACTTGTCGACGTTTTGTATGTGAAGGAATTGCAATGCAATTTTATGTCGGTGTCCGAGGCCATCGAAAATGGTTTCTCTGTTGAATTTGCAAAGACAGAAGCGCGTGTGAAAAACAATAAAGGCGTCGCCATAATGGTTGCAAAAAGGCAGCACGATTTGTTCTTGTTCCAAAATCATGAAAACATGCTTAAATGTACAAACAAACCCAGTAAACGTGTGGCACGATCGTTTCGGTGGAAGGCTATGGAAGCCTAAAAAATATGATGTGTGAAAAAATGGTCAACGGTATTAAAACAAGTCTATTAAATGACATGAACGGCCAGGTGTGCAAAACCTGTGCAAAATGCAAAATTTGTGTAAAGCAATTCCCAAAAGCTAGTGCAAGCCGTGCAAAAAAAAATATTCTTGGATTAGTGCATACTGACATTTGCGGACCAATGAATAAAAACTCCTTAGGCGGAGCTCGGTACTTCGTAACATTCATCGATGACAAATCGCGCTATGTGTTTGTTGACTTTCTGAAGACAAGAGACGAAATCTTAGTCAAGTTCAAACAATTTAAATCATTCGCGGAAAATCAGTCGGGAAAGAAGTTGATACTCTTGAGAAGCGATAACGTCGCGAATACTTGAGTGACGTGTTTGAGTCATATCTTGTTGACAACGGGGTAAAAAGACAATTATCGGTGCCTCATATCCCCCAACAGAATGGTGTCGCGGAACGAGCCAATCGTACATTGATAGAAATGGCCCGCAGCATTCTCTTTCATGCAGGATTGGACGAGCGATTCTGGGCAGAAGCAATCAAAACTGCTGCATATTTGCGTAACCGTGCAGAATCTTCAACTTTACCTGGCATGGCACCGTTCGAAGTGTGGACAGGAAGGAAGCTCTGTGTCGGCCATCTGCGGATCTTTGGTGCGAAGGCAATTGTTTTGAATAAAACTCAACATAAGAAATTTTCGCCATTCTATTCCGGACGAAGAGGCCCTGCACGTGGCTAGTGAGGATGAATCCTTAGTTGAAATAGACGAAACACAGAGGAGCCAGAAGGTTCAGCTAGAGTTGACGATGACAGACAGTCGGTCGTCGGACAGCCGATTTCAGATGGAGCACGAAGAGGTCGCGGGAGACCGAAAAAGGTTTATACGGGTCTGCCTGGACGCCCAGTGAAGGAATATCACATGCTGAACATCATATCGGCTGAAGCTATTTGTGTCCCTGCTAATGCAAATGAGGCATTGACGAGTAATCATGCAGCGGACTGGAGTGCTTCAATGAAAACGGAAATGAACAGTCTTCTCAAAAATAAGACTTGATCTCTAGTCGATCTACCAAAGGGTGAAAAACCTATCGGATGTATGTGGGTGTACGCACTAACGCGTGACAAGGATGGCAATTTCGAGCGCTTCACAGCCGGACTTGTGGCCAAAGGTTGTGCTCAGCGATATGGAGTAAACTTCACCGAGACTTTTTCACCAGTTGCCAGATACTCAACGATCAGGCTGGTCATGGCATTGGCTGCAGAGCACGGGTGGTATATGCACCAAATGGACGTTTCGTCAGCGCATCTTAACAGCGAGTTACATGATGTCATCTACATGCGTCAGCCGGAGGCATTCATTGATCATCAATATCCTGAGCGTGTGCTAAAGTTGCACAAAACGTTGTAAGGTCTGAAGGAGAGCGGAACGTGAAACTCAATTCTCAACTCATCAAGCTTGGTTTTCTACCATGTGCAAGCGCGCCGAGTTTGTATTCTAGAAAAGTTTCTACTAATTTTTATATTATTGTTGTATACGTAGATGATCTTCTAATAGCCAGTTCCGATAGAGGATATCTCGAAAGCATTTCCTAGGCATGGAAGTGGAGAGAGATGGCGAGACCGGAAGCGTGAGGGTTGGCCACAAGCAGTATATAGAGGATCTACTCAGAGATTACTCTATGCAGTGCTGCAAGCGAAATGTTACACCACTAGAGGCAGGACATCAATTAAAATGCGACAATCCGAGCTGCGTACGTGTGAATCAGGTGGCCTATCAATCATTGATTGGGTCTCTGATGTATCTGGCTATCACCACGCGTCCTGATATTCTCCATTCTGTAGCGAAATTAGCGCAACAGAATGCTGATCCCCACACTGAACATGAAGTCGCTGCCAAACGTGTGCTTCGATATCTAAGAGGCACGGCTGATCGGCAGTTGCATTACCATCGTACTGGTCGTGCAATACATTGCTATGTGGACGCCGATTGGGCCAGCGATAACACGGACCGCAAATCATACAGCGGTTGGGCCTTCTTTGCTGCAAGAGCTGCATTTTCATTCGAATCCAAGAAGCAGAGTGTGGTTGCTCTTAGCAGTACGGAGGCTGAATATGTTGCACTATCAATGGCGTCTAAAGAAGCGGCCTACATTATCAAGCTGGTTGATGAATTGGGTGTTGGCGTTGGAAAGCTCCGTCCAGATCTTCAGCGAAGATCTTCAGCGATAATCAGACCGCTCAACATCTTGTTAAGAATGCGACCTTCCACGCACGAAGAAAACATATAGATATTAAGTATCATCATGTTAGGGAAATGTTTAAGAAAAATTTAATTGAAACAGAATATGATATCTGATGTATTAACCAAAAATTTGTCTAAAGTTAAGCACGAGAAATGTATAAAATTAATTGGATTATGATGATTGCAATTTGAAATGATATTTGTAAAGTCAAACATAATGCGTTGAGAAGGAGTGTTGAATATGTAAACTTAAACAACGCACTGTGTCTTCTCTATTTTCCTTCCTGTTATGCATTATCCAGTATAAGTAAACATGTATGTATGAGTCGCAATGAAGCGGCGTTCTCTCGTATCCCTTTTTGATTTGTATTCCGTCTGCATTTGACGGACATCTTTTTGCTCTTCATATTTAGTCACAAAAAAATACCACAACGAATAATAAAGCTTGCGTAACTATTTCCATTGTTATTTTTGTGCTAAATAACTTGCCAAATTAGAACTTTTCAGAAATAAGAACCATCCCAGGAACAAAGTGGTTATAATATCCGAACTTCAACTGTATTAAAATTTAATATAATCAATTTAACACGGTTTACCTTCCAAAAGTTTTGTGGGTCACAGTCTTCAGGATCCTTATGTTTCTTAATTTGCAAAATTCACTTATTAAGTTTTTTTTATTGTTCATAGGTTATGGTTTTTTTTTCAGACATGAACTTTTACCAGCATCTATTCTTAACAAAATATGCTACTAATAAATAAAATTGTTCCATAAATGACAACAGTACGATTTTTTGTAATAAGTGTATCCCATTTTATGTATCACAAAGCAATGCTTGTTTACTTGGTATATAATTCCAATTTTGTTAAATGTAAAATTCAAAAATGCCAAAACAAGCATTGCTTGGTGGGCCAGCCCGGTAAAATGTGATTTTCGGAGGGTTGGTCAACCAATTTTAGTTCGGAAGTCTTTCCATAGATTTAATGAGCAATACCTTAAACGACGAAGAATCAACGAATATACACAGAAAAAATGGCCCCGCAAAACATCATAATTTTTGCATTTGAAAGATTAATATTTCCCAGACGGTAAGCTGAAATCACTAGGTACTTGGGTCCAATTTCTAGCAGATCAATAACCTTTTCAGAATGGCAAAGCTCATTACAACCAAACGTAAGATACCTCTGAAAAATGCTTGAAAAAAAAAAACTTAAAGTTTTAAAAAATTCAATTAAATAAATCAAATCGCACAAATTTGATTTTTCCTTCTTTGTATTCCAATCGCGGTAGAACTTTTTATTTTATTGTTTTATAACAAGAGGAGCATTTTAAGACCCTGATACCTTTGAAAATCATAATTTTCCAAAATAAGCGCCCCCTTATGTACACACACATGTATTTTTATACCCGCAAAAGAGGATGTGTGTAACGCAGAGAAGGAAACGTTTCCGGTCCCATAAAGTATGCATATTCTTGATCAGCATCAATAGCCGAGTCGATAGAGCCATGTCTGTCTGTCCGTCCGTCCGTCTTGTTTGACGCCTAGTTCTCAGAGGCTATAAGAGCTAGAGCAACTAAATTTTGTTTCCAGACTCATGTGATATCACACTGAATTTTTTGTTGATTCCCCTACCTCCTCCAGCACTAGACCACGCCACGGAGAAGGTGTTGGACGGACAGAAGATAAAGTAGACGAAGGTGGTGTCGGAAGGACACCCTCTCTAATTTCATGGTTAGAAGGACGATTGGTAAACAAATGAGAACTATCAATATTAAGCTTAAAATAGATAAAATCTCTGACCAGAACCTCCGTAGCCGATGCCATAAGTCGAAACGAAAATAGATTTTAGTGGGGAGACAGCAGTTAGAATAGATGGAGGGATAATAGTAATATTAGGTATCAATGACGAAGCAGATTCAACCCGAGAGACAAAATCAGGCAACAATGAGCCATTTTCGGATATGACTATGGATGCTGAGGTAGAAGGAGACCCCATATCCATGCTGACAGTAGCGTCTGCGGCTTCTAGTGAGGGCACAGAAACGCTAACAACGGAATAATCGTTGTCTTCTCGCCTGACATTTCAGTCAGGCACAGGCGCAGAAGAGTTGGCAAGTGAGGATGTAGATGCAGCAGTCATTGTAGGTACACCATTAGATCTAATTGCCACAGCTCCAAAGTCTATTAAAGACGGTGAACGAACTGGAGGTTGTGGTGATCCTGGAACTACAAGTTAAAAATCTTTGTTGCAAGTGGGCAGACTATTGTAACTATTGCGTCAAGTCGCTGGATTTTTTATTTTTCTTATTTTTATTTTATTTGTTTGTTATCATGAAGTGTAAGATAGATTAGGGCGAAGTGGGAGCGCAATAAAGCACTCTCTCGCTCTTGGCGAATTCGCCCCGCTTCGCCGCCGTAGATAAGTTAGGCTTAAGAAGAAATTATAATGAAGTCGAAAATCAGAATTTGTCGTCTACCATTTCGTTAAGTACATTAATTTGCAGCCACCAAACTCGGTATTGTTGTTGTTTAAAATTGAAAAAACTCTGTCAAAATTTCAGTTACCTTTCCTTCTCTTTGGCGATACAGTTAAAATATTTAGATTTTTAAAGTGAGACTCCATACATTTTTTTAGTATGTTTGTATTTTGTGGTGTGTGTTGTGTTTTCAGAAAGGGTACGATTTTTGGTATGTTATCTGGGTAAAGCTTGCTTATGATGTCTAGGGGTTTGTCAAAAATCGTTTAAAAGTGGTATAATTTTCTTGTCCACCTAATATTTTTTTTGGGTATCTGCGCCCAGACTCTGAGTAAAAATTATGAAAGGGAGCAAAATGTTTTGGCAAACGCTAAATGTGATTTTTGGAGGTTGGTCAAACAATTTTAGTTGAACCGTTTCTTCATTAAAAAAAATGTAAGTCCCCAAATCTATCAGAAAAAGTTGGTTTGGTTCCCTGAAGGAAAATAGTTCGATTTTGTCGAGTATTGCTATTAGGCAAGGCCGAGAAAACTATGCGGTGCCAACTGGGTCGGATATGGTCGGAAGGGGTATGCGTGGTTCTATTCGTTCATTTTCCATTTAATATGAATCCATTTATTACTTTAATCCAAAAAAAATGGACTTTGTGACAATCTTGCAGAGTTATTATACTCGGTACTAAAAAAGAGTATTGGCGAAAAATTAAAGAAATAAAATAAAATGAGAAGGAATGTGTGAGTCGCTTCTGTGGACGCGACTCTACTTTTATACGCGTACTCATTCAGTATATAAATTTTTGAGCTTATGATTTACGTAGACTTTTAAAATATTTTACATTTCACATTTTTTTGCTACATCTGTTATCTACATCTACAATGTCGATTCCACATCTGATATATAGATTCTACATACACAATGTAGATAATACATCTTCTCGGCAAAGGTCGCGCATTGCACAGGCCAGAGTGAGTGCGAGCGAGAAAGAGTATGAGTAACGTAGGAGGAGGTGGGTGAAGCAACTGAAAATTAATTTCTTTATTCTGGCTATAATAATGATCCGATCTGATTCAGATTCCGCAATCTGGTAGATAGTTTTCGTTTTCTGGTAGCTTCAAAATTGTGGCTGTCCAGAGTATTGTCCTTTGTGTCCTTTGAAATACACTTTTACCAGTGTGATATCATATGAGTCAGTAAACCAAATTTGGTTGGTCTATCTCTGAGAACTTGTCGAAAAACAAGACGGACGAACGGACGGACAGACAGACATATCAACTATATCAACTTGGCTATTGATGCTGATATATACATATATAAGTTAACACTCCCCACCAGCTATAGAGTATCGGCGCAATTCTTAGTCGTAAGAATGCTGACCCAGCGCTGGTATGAAAGGGGCAGCATCATGTTACTATGTTGCTTCGACATCCGCCCGACCAACAGCGTCTGCACGAGGCGCTGACACAGCAGAGTTGGGGACCGCTGCCCGAGCAGCGCTGCCCATGCTGGGGGCTTTATTCATAATTTAACATTTTGTACTATCAGATTTAATCTGATTCTGAACCGCACCAGTCGTGCCGGTAATAAACATTCAAGCTAATCCCATTCTTTTATTGCCGATGGCTGACGCCTCAGTGAATAATGGGGAGTAATATTTAATTAATTAGCCCCCAAGGGGTCTAACAAAAGTCGAACCCCGAGTCAACGCGAGTGTCAAAATGCCGCGGTAAATAAACTAAAAAGTCTAAAAACAAGATAAAGTAATAAAAATAGGAGAGAAATTCCCGCGAAAAATTCCTCCAAAATACTAAAGGGAAAATGAACCGAATAATTACAATACAAAACGAGTGAGAATGTTCCATAGTGCAACACGTGAATAAAAATATATTATAAAAAAGAAAAAACGAACAAGAACTAAAACAAGGAAATAGCTGAAGGGCAATCCCTCGCTCCAATTGAAGATAAAGTGCAGCCGAAAACGAAAACAAAGGAGCTGAAGGGCAATTCTTCGCTCCCATCAAGAGATGTACAAGGAAAAAATAGGCTGAAGGGCCCTCCCTCGCCACGAAAGAGAAAATATACAGGGGTGCCACAGAAATCACTAGTGAAATTGGAAACCGCGCAGAGGATTTGCGCTTAAAAATTTCCGCCGTGCCACAGAATTCCGCTAGAGTTCTGCTAGAGACTCCGAAGTGTTTTCTTCCTCGTGGAAGGTGAAAAAATTAAAAAAATATAAAAATATTTGTACGTATTTATAAAAAAAATTTGTCTAAAAACATGTTTAGTGTGTTCCGTTGGACTTAATTAGTAAGGATATATATCAATTTTTTCTCAGCTCCCCATGATATTTTCATTACTTAACTTTGAGTTTTATATTACTTTTTTATATTACTTTTTTCGCTCAAACATATTTATTATGGATAACCATTAATAATAATATATAAAAATAATAATTATCAAAAATGATTATCCTAAAAACTGAAAACTTAAAAATTTTTGCTGGATTTGCATAGTTTATTCTTAGAGCAGTCTATTGGTCAATTTAATTCTTCTGTGCGGCTACTTTAAGCGGATGATTTTTTCGAGAAAAAAATAAAAAATAATAATTCCAAAAATTAACGTTTTATTGAGCATAATTAATTAATTTAAACTTTTTGAAATTTCATAATTTAGAGCAAAGCTTTGTTTATGTTGTTGTATTACAATGGGTGTTTATGATGAGACAGCAACAGCGGCAGCAACCCCAGCACTGCAGATGTGTATCTTCTCGTGGAACACGAAAAATATATGATTGCATTTAATGTTTAGCTCCCGAAAGTGGTTTTGGCTTGAGATTCGAGGTTACGAAAAATATGTGTGTGCTACGTATTCGCACGAACTGTGAATATAATGGGTTAATTGTTTTTCTGGTCACATTTTGCGTTGATTTTTGGTTCTGAGTTCTCACACCATACACTAATAAGGTTTTGCCGTTCCGAAAATTTCCCAGCTATTCCACCATCCATCTGGGATGTTCCTAATTCGAACGTTCTGTACGTATTCCATTAATTCGTCATGTCAAACATTTATGTTTGACATAATTGACATGATTCACAACGAATTAATGGAATACACTATCAATATGTAAACAATGACAGACAGGAAAATGGAAAAAAAAAACCAACAACACAAAGTCCATCAGCTGTTTCCGTTTTTTTTTCTTTTAGGATATATTTAACTTGAAGAAAAAAGAAATTTTATATGTATACATATTGCATTATAATTTTACAGCCATTAGAAAAACAACAAGCGTCAGGTTGAATTGGTCTGCTGAAATGGGGAATATATTCATTGATATTTGACAGGAGAGTATTGATGATTTGCAGGGTCCTCGGAGGAAATTCCATACTCATATGGAGATGGCGCAGTCCATGATGGCGATTAAATCGAACATATCATTCGATGAAACATTTTAACCTCTTTTCACAGTATTTTTAGCACTCAGAAGAAATGCCTATAAAACAGTCCTAAATCAGCCTCTTTGGCTTACAAAGATCCATGAAGTCGATTTTTAAATTTTTTCTAGAATTCATGTAAAAGTTAACACTCGGAAGCGGAGATGAGCAATTAGGCACTGGGTTCTTGCGAATAGGCAATAATTTATTCAGCTGAATAAGGCCAGTAACTTCGTCGCCACCGAGAGACGAGGAAGCTTTAGGACTTAGCTTAATCTTCTTGATTTTAAGTGTTTTTGTGTTAACAGATCATCAAGCGAAACAGCATCGAATAAATGAATAAGCTCCGACTACAGCCGTAAATAACTGTTTATCTTATTGTTGAGAGCTGATCGGCCAACAACATAAATGTTATCATTGAAGTGCGTGGTCTTATTTCCACGCCACCCTTGCTATTAGTTACATATCTACGCCTCATCGAATTCATTAATTTTTAAAGCATAGTATCCAGCACCGCGGAATCGAGAAATTCCTGTCAAACTCCATATAAAAAAAACTGTGACAGGAATGTTTCGTTTGCGTATTCCTCGAGTGTGTATTCAGCAACGCTATCGGAATCCACAGATTTCTATCGATAGTTGCCTATCGGGACCGTGTGTGGACTGAGATAACAGCTGATACCCAGCTCAGGATTATATACTTTAAAATTCTTTCTGGAGTGAAAATGGAGGGAAATCTGGAAAATAAAAGAAAAGCTAAAAAGAGGGAGGCTAATTTTCAGCAAGAGGAGTCATTTTGAGTAATTTTGACAACATTTCGGTAAAAAGTGCTTGGGAGAGTGTTACTGCCGAAATAAACAAAGATGACAAGATACATGTTAATGTGTTCAAAGTTATTAAAATAATTAATAATGATTATTCTCTGTAGCGAATGAATGTAAGATTGCATGGACAGGTTTGCGGGACAGTCTGCGATATCATCGCAGCAAGCTGGCCAAAAGTGGTAACGCGGGAGGCGTCGTCTTGGGTCAGCCCCGATTCAACGAAGGTGTTGACTGGCAATTTGCAGAGCATATGGCTTTTCTTCCTGTTATGTCGTTGCAGAGACGGTAAGTTAGGATCCGATATAGTTTCGTATATGCATTAAAAACCTGTTGTTGTACCCAATCAACCAGCAGTGTATTTGTGGACAGCCCAGCATGCAGCCTAGATGCATGTTCCAGTCCCTTCCGGAACATAACGTAGGAGAGTTCCATGGCTGCAAGCTCGGAAGAGCCGAACTGGGTCCTGACAGACGATGACGTGGAGCCAATTACTTCGTCGGCTTATTCGTATGTAAGTACTTTTTACCTATTTTGCATAGCATTAATAAATCAAAACTCCCTTTTCTGCAGTCTACAAAGAAACGTAAGGCGGAGGAACCGGCGGGCGATGGAAAATCGCCGTTTTGCTGGGCGACTATTTACAAAATAAGCCCAAGACCAGAGCGATCTTCCCGTTTTGGGATGAGTTTCTGAGCAAACTCCCACCAGATGAAGCAACAGCAACAGAAGTGGAGATCACAAATCTACTATTTTGGAAGGTGCAGCAGGGCAAGCAGTCCCAATAAAACGCAACCCTTCAATTCTTCGCCATGCCATTCCATTCGCCATTGCCTTTAATAAAAATTATTTATAGAAAAAAAAATTTACATTTTTTTGCTACTTTTGTTATCTACATCTACTTCTACAATGTATATTTTACATCTAACATGTAGATTATATATGTACCATTTAGATTCTACATCTCCCTAGCTAGGGGTTGCTCGCGCACTGCACGCGGCAGAGTGTGCGAGTGGGAAGGAGATAGAGTAGTAAGTCTTTGGCAGGGTGAGGCGGGGGAAGCAACAGAAAATTAATTTCTTCATTCTGGCTATAATTATCATCCGATCTGATTCAGCAATCTGGTAGATATGATCATTCTCTACGATACTGCGTTTTTAGTTTTATCATATCTTTCAAATTGTGCGTGCCACAGATTTTCGTCCTTTGTGAAGGCAGAAGGGAGCTGGGCGAAATTTTGAAATACACTTGTAGCAGTGTGATATCACATGAGTCTGGAAACCAAATTTGGTTACCCTAACTCTTATAGTCTCTGAGATCCAGGCGCTCAACCAGACGGACGGACGGACGGACGGACAGACAGACATGGCTATATCGACTCGGCTATTGATGCTGATCAAGAATATATATACTTTATGGGGTCGGAAAATTTTCCTTCTTTACGTTACACACATTCACTTTTACCACAAATCTAATATACCCCTTAACTCTTTTTTGAGTACGGGTATAAAAAGCGCTACCGCTTTTGGGTGGTGCCTTGATCGCAACGTGTTTTCCATCGCTAGCACCAATGCAGTTTGGAATGTTCCATTGTTCCATAAAATCTGTTGCCCACTTGAGCATGTTATTAGAGTTCCATTTTGCAGATAGCATGAGACACCAGATCAATAGTTCGTCCCAAGTGTTGCTTATTTATCCGGTAGGTCGAGCCAACGTGACATTGTAAGTCTCCAGTCGCAAAGCACCTAAAACAAGCGATTTTATGAGTAGATTACACGTGTGCTCTTGCAATGGACTAACTCGAGAACAATAGCCAATTTAGCTTTTAATGGAATGGCGTCTGGGCGTGAGTTGCGCTTTAAAAAGGGTTCTAACAATGAAAATAGCTGGTTGAACTGGCGTTCGTTCATGCGAAAGTTCTGGTAAAACATTTTGAGGTTCTGCATCATATTCTGAAACTATATAAAGTGTAAGAGATGTTACCATTAGTGAAAATATTATTTATAAGAATACTCACATCATTTTGAAACCTTCCCTTTGCCTTAATCTGCTGCAAATAAGTGTTCACCTCCGCGTCTCCGTGTGCGCTGTACTTGCTCATTTTCTTTTGCAGCAATATATGCCGCCACCAACACAATCGCTTCATCGTCACAGCTCATTTTTTACTTTTTAAATTTTTGTTTGCAATATTCACTGAATTGGCATTGTTTACAACTCACAGCTGATTCATCAGAGCAACCCTGCATTTTTTGGATTTTTCGGTCACACTTTTTTTTATGTTCCACACTCACTGAATAACTAGCAAATTTCTTGCCGAAATTTTCCGCGGTGATGGAGACAGGCCTTAACTCATTAATTCATTTGTAACAGCACCATTACCTTTTTCAACATGTTATGTTGCTGAAGGCAATTTCCATATTATTATAAACTTTTGCTTAATAAACAGATTTCCACACAGAAATCCAGCTGTTTTTCCATTGTGGATGCAGGATGGTGCCAGTGTGAACAGGAGTTTCATAATTGTCTAAAATTCCCACCGTTCCACCTGGATGGGCTTAATGTTTAGAGCCTATGAACCTTTAAGTGCATGCTCTGAAATTATAATTTGCCGTTTCTGAATGAGTTTTCTGTGTTAATTAACCAACAAAAAAGCATCAAAAATTTATCGTTGTGTTAATATTTTATACTGTATCGGTATTGTAGTGAAGATGAATACGGCCAAAAACAGTTGAAGACAATCTTGGATCGAAGTGAATATGTTTTGTTTCTCTTAATAACAGTGAGGTGTTCAGTTAGCAAACCCCCAGTTAGATGTTTACTTAAAAGCGTACGAGCTCGAACGAAAAGTTTTACAATCGTGATTGCAATAGTTGCTGAAATCCGAAACACGTCTGTATATCTAAAATAATCGTAGGTACTCTCGTTATACTCTCTGCACACTGAGTCCATCCTGGGGGAACGGTGGGAATTTTTGAAAGATGTGAAACACCGATTCCCACTGCCACCATCCACCATCCACCATCTATGAAAAATAGCTGTGCACACAATTTGGTGCGGCGGAAAATTTCTTCTTTTATAATTTAAATGAATATTAATAATATTGCAATGGTTGTGAATTTGATTCAGCACCAATATATATTCTTGCATAATCTAATCATGTTGCTGGACATGGATGATGATAATAATGTGGTCAACATGGGCGAGGAGAATTTATTGGAATGGATACTTGTTTTGAAAACACTGAAGCGTAATCATTTGTGACTGCTTCTACTAAATTCAATCAATGTTTTAAATACAATTATATATTCTACGATTTTTGAAAAGCGGAGTGAAGATATACCCGAAAACAACGAGGCGTTTTTTAAGGAAAGTTTTGTATAGCCTATGGCTATGGCATTGTATACTTTGGGTTCTTTTTCTGAGTACAGAACAGTCGGAAAGCTGTCAGCAAACTGCGTGTGCAATATACTGCATGAGATTTGCAGAGCATTCATAAAAGAATTCCCAGTCCACAAACTGAGTTTTTCTGCCTGAGACAATTTCTGATATGTTTTGTTGTTGTTTTTACCATTTTCCTGTCTGTCATTGTTTACATTTTCGTAGTGAATTCCAATTTTTTTGTTGTGAATGTCATATATTTATGGTTGCATTTGACAATTATCGAAAAAATACCGCACAGAAACGTGCGAATTAGGAACATCCCAGATGGATGGTGGAATAACTGGGAAATTTTCGGAACGGCAAAACCTTGCGGACCATCCCAGAAATGGATGGTGGATGGTCCCCAGTGTGAAAAGGCTATTAGTGTTACTTTTTCACCATCCCAAAATGAAGTTAATCTATACATGTTTTTCGATTAGCAATTTCAATCGACGCTCTTAAAAATATCTAACCACTTTGCAATTCATATATATTCTTTTTAACGTTTACCAATAAAACTAAACAAACTTCGCGTTGGAAAATATATTTTAGCATATATATTTTGTCTATAGCTTTCATAAAGGTTGCAGAATGAAGCGTTTGCAATTGTAAATGGATGAGCATGTCTGTAAATAGGCCCCATAAGCACTGTGATCTTAAACATAAATCTAACTGCTGTAATCAAACGGGAAACGTCAAAATAAAAGAAAAGTTTGAGCACACAGAAAGTGATGCGACGCATCCAATTTTACGCGTTGATTACAGCCTCCAAGGCCAGTTAGTTCAGTGCTTGACGTGTTCTGAGAAATTTAGGTACAACACTTTTAGTGACATTTGTTCACATTACACGTTTTACCATAGTCAGAATCAAGGAGGTTGTGTAAAGTGTTTATACTGCTTACGCGACGTCCATTATTATTTACGTGCGGAGAAAGTGCATCCAGAAGCCTTTCACTATTGCTCACCCCGGAAGCAAAATTAAATGACATATAAGTCGCTAGTATGGCGAATACAATCAGTGAGCATGTAGAAAGCTTGTTAGACTCTGATCAAAATTTTGAAGAATCAGAAGAGTCTGAATATTCGGATCACTATGAAGTCCAAAGCACAACTACAACAGTGGGTCAACCAGGCGTTTCAGATTTAAACGATACTGGCGCTGTGAATGCATGCATCAAAGCTTCTTCAGACCATTACCTTTTATCTTTGGCAATAAAATGTAAGACAGCCAAGAAATCTTTATCAGATAATACGGAACAGCATCTGAAGGAAACTCAACTAAAATCTGCCAACAATAATGGTTCTGGACATCCGAATTACGGATTTGGAAAGCGGTGGTCAAAATCGGAAGATGTTTTGCTCAAAGCGTTAGTTGAGCAACATGGCGAACGTTGGGAGATTATTGGGCCGCACTTTAAAGACCGACTTGAGCAGCAGGTGCAGCAACGTTGGGCCAAGGTCTTGAATCCAGAACTAATTAAAGGGCCATGGACACGTGACGAAGACGAAAAGGTTATTGAGCTCGTCCGAAGTTTCGGACCCAAAAAATGGACTTTGATTGCTCGATATCTAAATGGACGAATTGGCAAGCAATGCCGAGAACGATGGCACAATCATCTTAATCCGAATATAAAGAAAACTGCTTGGACTGAAGAGGAAGATACGATTATTTATCAAGCTCACATTCAACTAGGAAACCAATGGGCCAAAATTGCAAAACTTCTGCCTGGACGCACTGATAATGCAATAAAAAATCACTGGAACTCTACAATGCGACGTAAATATGATGCCGAGCGCAGATCGGTTAATGCTACTGGAAGTGATTTAAAAAGCTCTCGAACACATCTAATTACGTTAATCAAATCTGGTGGTATCAGTAAAATGCAATCTCAATTGCTACATAACAGACTTTCACCAAAAATAGAAAATAAATCTCAATCTATAGATAATGGAATCATGTGTACCAGAAATACAACAGCTGAGCTTAGCGAGATAGTGGATTCTGCTGGAACTGAGCCGCTTATTCGCTACTCAGCTATTAACATGCATCATCCAGTTGGTAAATGTCTAACAATTCCACTTCAGAGGCAAACACCGAATATTTTGAAACGGTCTCGCAAACACATTCCCGAATCGAATGTACCAGGTTGTCCATTGATTGATTTTTCCTTTGATGAAGCCAAGTCTAGACAGCCGGATTCCCCCGTTATAACTCCCATAAAAGCATTACCGTTCTCCCCCAGCCGATTTCTCAAATCTCCATGTTTAACAACATTTGAAGACATGAATTTGCGCGCAAGCACGCCTGTCATGAAGGTATATAATGGTTTGGGGATAGAGGTCAAGAAAGAATTGGAAACTGGCTCTATTGAAACGCCACATAAGAGTGAGTATAGCGACCAAATGTATGCAGTTCAATAAAATAGCTTAACGTTTTCGTCTTTTTTGTTTGTTGTAAATTTAAGGTAAAATAGGCCCACGAACACCCACTCCGTTTAAAAATGCTCTTGCTGAAATTGGGAAGAAACGTGATGGTCGACGATACGAGCCGTCTAGCCCGTCAAGCCTTGCCGAAGACCTGGCAGAAATAATTCATGAAGAACAACTAAACGATTCAGAAATTGTACAAACTGTGCAAAACAACAAAAGAGTTAGTGGTGGAAATATCAGGAAAAATTTACAAAATAGTCCGCCTAGTACTGAAAAAGAAAAAGTAAGGTCAACACAGTCGCCACCTCCAAAACGTGCAAGGAAATCTTTACTTTCCACGTGGACCGCCAACCATCTGCCAAATGGTAGATTTACGAAAAAGATGCAACCGTTCGAAACTGAGACGCCTAGCAAATTCCTTACATCTCCAAGTAGCATCATGAAGGATACGCTTTGTAGTGAACAAGATCTTCCTTTCGATGAAGGCAGGAAGGAGAACAGACCATACATAGGTCGTAGTAAATATAAGACCTCTGGTCTGCCATCGTATGATCATATCATCGATCCAAAATGGGCTCGAGTAGCGTGTGGCAAAACCAAAGATCAACTATTTATGGAGGAGCAAGCGTACGCATGTCTTAAAAATCTTTCGTGTGTCCCACGCTCACTTAACTTTGAAAAACAAAAGTGAATCACAAATCTAATGGATCAGTTCAGTTCTTTTTTTATATTAAGGGAATAAGATTTCTAAATAGTGTATCGTGAACAGGGTTGCGTTAAAATATTTATTTAAGAGCGCCTGTATTTCAAAATTCTTTTTATTGATAGTAAAGTAATATTCGTTTGTTTTCTAAAATTAATTTCGCACTATTCAAATACATTTTTGAATATTTCTTAATAAACTAAAATAAAAGTAAAATAATTTTTGTTCATGCATCACAATAGCTGCAGCAAGAATAAAATTTATTCTTTAAATAATGGTAAGAGGACTATATTCGAAGGACTGTAAAGATTGATGATGAACACATCTATATTTCAAAGAGGCTGTTAGGATGCGGTCACGGATCAAAAATCCTGTGAAAGGTGATACAATTTTCTTTTAAACCTTTTATTTTCTGCGGATATTCGCGTTTAAGATTAAGTAAAAGTTATTAAAATGGCCAAAACGTTGGGCAAGCAACGTTCCAAACGGTAAAATGGGATTTTCGTAGGGCTGGGTAACCAATTTTAGCTCAACCGTTTCTTCATAGATGTTGATGAACAATACTTTTAACGATGCCTTATTAATTCACTTATATACAAAAAATATAGACACAGGGTATTATTTTATTTCGACCTTTCCTGAGTTTTTAAAGTCAAAATTTTTAAAAAATTCATTAGTCAACACGACATTTACGCTGTGACCCAAAATTACATTTTCTGATAGATTTCGGGATTTTTAAAGAATTTTTTAAAATCTGGTATTTTTTTGTGAGGTAGTGTTTCAATTTTTCAAATAACTTAAGTATCTTATATCTGGTTGCATAGATCTTTGCAGTTCTGAAAAGCTGACAAATGCAGCTATAAATCCAACTCCGACTTTTCGTAGCTGCACCTTAACACACACATTGAGCTTTAAAATTCAAATTTCATAATTTTTTTGCGGAAAATTTCTTGGAATGCATTTTTAGTTTTAGATAGACGCATTAATTAGGCGTCGTTTAAGGTATTGTTCCCTAAAATCTTTGGAGAGACCTATAATTCGTTAACCAAACCTAACAAAATGAAAAAAATAGACAACAAATACTTTTTGGCAGGGACTGCAAATAATGATTATTTGTTTTTTTTTTTATTAAAAAAAATCAGTCACTTAAAAACACTTTAAGACAGCGAGAAATATACCAATATTCATCTTAAATGATAATCTATGCATCTCCACCATGATTTGAAAATTTTCAAGTTTTATTGACTTACTCACAAAATAATGATTCATTTTAAGTTATAATTTATGTGGGATGCGGTAGTGATAGGGTAGTGCCAAGGAACACCAGAAGCGGGAACACCATTAATCCTCTGTCTCTGCCCTAAGATATCGATAGGAGACGAACTCAGTTGCAACGTGAGAAAAGAGTGGCAACGTATCGCCCTTCTTCATTCGCTGCCGAAATCTCGAACAAGACACAACGAAAATACTCTGTTAAAATTAAGTCGAATAAGCTATAAACCTTTAAATAAACGGTCATAGTTCTTTAAATAAAACGAAGGACTCTACAAATTTGGGGGCTCAACCAGGATTATAGCCTACCATTCGACAGCTCAATTTTCGGATAAGAACGTGAAATTCTAGAACAATTCGCAAAGGAAAGGCTGGAGAGGTCGGAAAGTCGTCATAAGCAAATCGGCGGGAGTGCGACAGAGACAACAGCAGTGTGACAGCGAGGCGGCAAGAATTTCATCATAGAGACGCGCAATTGCAAACACCGCGGCAAGGGAAGAGCAGAGGCAGCGAGGAGCGGCGACTCACCCATACACAAGGTGCTGGTCAAGAGCGGAAAACTCAGAAAGCAGCGGATCGTGGAGAGAGTCTGGGAACAGGACAGTGCTCAGAAGGAGATCGTCGACAGAGCGTGTGTGACGCTACAGAGAGCGGCGTACACAGGAGAGAGCGGGACGGCGGCAGAGAGCAAGATATTGGATCTGGTGGCGTCATCGGAGCTTGTGTGCAAGAACGTGTAGGCTCAAGGCTGGTGCACGGATTTTTGCAACAGACGAAGACGACCAGAAGGTTCCAGTTGAGTTTGCAAGTCGACAGAGCGTGTGTGACGCGACACAGAGCGGCGTACACAAGAGAGAGCAGGACGCCAGCTAACATCGTCGAGAGAGAGCGGGACGGAAGCTAACATCGTCGAGAGAGCGGGACGGCAGGAAGCATCGTCGAGAGAGAGCGGGACGGAGAGATACTCAAGACTGGTGACGGAGTGTTGCCAGAAAGTTTGGTATCGTAAGGTTGTATTGTAGAAAGAGGCTTGAAGGGTTAACATTGTTATCGATTGCTAAAAAATAAGCTGTGCTGGAAAGTATCGTTACGGTAGACAGGGCTGTTATTATATTTACATTTTGTGGGGAATAACTAGATTTAAACAATCATTTGACATTGTATTTCACTAAATTTCCTGCAGGTTAAATTTGTAAAATGGAGAGAAGCGAGATCTTGGCATTGCGAGTTGAAGAGTTGCGTCGGAAGTTGTCGGAGTTGCAATTGAGTACGACTGGATTAAAAGAGGAATTGCAACTGAGATTATTGACACACTATGAAGGAAATGTCGATGGTGAGTCAGAGACGGAGGATGATGGTGAAGACAACATATCGGGGGAATCCGCGGCAACTGCTATTAATCAGCAAAACAGAGCAGGTTGGCATCAAGGACTAGGAGTTGAGAGTCAGGGTAGATCGTGGTTCACTCTTAAAGATGTCGAGGGCAGTGTTACTCAGTTTTCCGGATCGAAGTCTCCAGATATCGATCAATGGATAGGAGAGTTGGAAGATTGTGCAGCTACAGTTGAGTGGAACAAGCTACAGGTATTCGTGTATGCAAAACAGTTGCTGTGTGGAGCAGCGAAAATGTTTGTGCGTAGCCAGAGAAACATAAAGGATTGGGAAAGTTTGAAAACTGCTTTGTTGGAAGAGTTTGGAGTCAAGCTGTCCTCAGCAGAAGTTCATCGTAGGTTGGGAAAACGTCAGCAGCATAAGGGTGAATCTTTGCAGGAATTCTTGTATGCTCTAATGGAGATAGCCAAGCCCATTCAGTTGGAAGAAGAGAGTTTGATCGAGTATTTTATAGAGGGTATCCCAGATACAAGGTCAAACAAAGTCATTTTGTATCAGTCCAGAAACTTAAAAGATCTAAAGCTACAAATTGAGGCATATCAAAAATCTCGTGGTTCTTCTAAGCAGCCGATCAAGTATGTTGGGCAGAGCAGTAAGACTGGGAACGAGATTTCAAAGGAAGTGGTACCTGGATCAGTTAGGAAATGTTTCAGGTGCGGAGACTCGTCACACATGAAGAGAGATTGTCCTGTGAGAGAGAAGTGCTTTAAATGTGATCAGCCAGGACACCGAGCAGCCCAGTGTAATGGTCAAATGCAAGTTAAGACAGGCAGAGAAACAAACGTAGTTCAGAACAAAAAAAGTCGCTTCAAAACCATCGGGGGCCCCATTTTCTTCGAGTCTTGAGCTGAAATCAGTAATTTGCATGAATACAGTGTTTAAGGGACTTGTGGATACAGGAGCTGAGTTGTGTTTGATGCGTAGGAGTGTGTTTTTGAAACTAGGGGTAGGCATTGACAGTCTGATAGGTCGCCAGAAAGTTTTGACAGGGATCGGTGAAAGTCAGGTGCTGACTTTTGGAAGTTTCGGAGCAAAGGTCAATATCGATGGGATTGACATGTTAGTCGAGTTTCATGTTATTCCTGATGGCGACATGAAGTTTGATGCAATTTTGGGCACAACTATCCTGGACAACGTCGATATGATGGTTACCAAGAATGGCACTATATTTTCGCCAAGGGTTCGTTGTGCCGGAAAAAGAGCGGAATTAGGAACAGATGATGGTCAGCTAGGGCAGAGTTCTTGTGTGCATTTGAGGAGCGAGTTTGAGAGCCTTTGCATGTTAAGCATAGAAGACTATCATGTAAAGTCTTTGGTAGAGTTGGATCATTTGAGTCAGAAGGTCGCATCTGAAGTGAAGTTCATGATCGAGAACTATAAGCCGAAGAGAAATCTCAGTTCGCCAGTAGAGATGAAGCTCTTGTTGACCGATGAATTGCCTGTATTTCAACATCCGCGACGTTTAGCATATTGCGAGCAAGAAATTGTCGACAATCAAGTTCAAGAATGGCTAGAAGAAGGCATTATAAAGCCTAGTACTTCCGAGTTTGCTTCGCCAGTGGTTCTTATAAACAAAAAGAACGGGAAAAAGCGTTTGTGTTGCGATTATCGCAAATTAAATGCGAAGATTGTCCGCGATAACTTCCCAACAGCTCATATGGATTGCGTGATGGAGAAACTGCAAGGCGGAGAGGTTTTCACGACCCTAGATTTGACAAATGGTTTCTTTCACGTCCCTGTTTCGCCAGAATCCCAAAAGTATACATCGTTCGTAACTCAGAATGGACAGTATGAATTTCTGTTTGTACCTTTCGGTATCACGAACTCTCCGGCAGTGTTTACGAGGTTTATCATGGCGGTCATGCGTGATTTAATCAAGAATGAGGATGCGGTTGTATACATGGATGACGTGATCATTGCAAGTAAGAGTATCGAAGAGGGCGTGCTGAAATTGAAAAGAGTTTTAGAAGTAGCAGAGAGAAATGGCTTACGTATAAATTGGAGTAAGTGTCAGGTATTGAAGAGGAAGGTAAATTTCTTGGGATATGTCGTTGAAAAGGGTACTATCAAACCAGGTGATGAAAAAACTCAAGCCGTTGCTAATTTTCCGATTCCACGCGATAAGAAGGGAATACAAAGATTTCTAGGATTGACGTCATACTTTCGTAGGTTTGTGGAAGGATACGCTGTAATTGCCAAGCCGCTGTCAGACTTATTGCGTAAAGAGATGAAGTTTGAATTTCAGCAGAAACATTTAGCAGCATTCGAGGAGTTGAAGGGAGCGTTGATTAGTGGACCAGTTCTGAAGCTTTATGATCATTCGCTCGAAACGGAGATTCATACGGACGCTTCGAAATTCGGGTTCGGGGCAGTGATGCTTCAGCGAGATTTAGGAGATAATTTGTGGCATCCAGTTTTCTACATGAGTCGTAAAACCAAGCCGTGCGAGGAGAAGTATCATTCTTATGAACTCGAGGTGCTTGCGGTTATTGGAGCTTTGGTAAAGTGGCGGGTGTACGTCCTTGGGAAAAAGTTCAAGATAGTTACGGACTGTAACGCTTTTACCATGACCATGAAGAAGAAGGAGATTCCGCTCAGAGTGTCGAGATGGGCAATGTATCTCCAAGATTTCGACTATGAGATAGAGCATAGGTCCGGTTCTAAAATGAGACACGTGGATGCCTTGAGCAGGGTGTCGTGTAATGTTGTAACTGATAGTTTGCTACATCGTTTGAGGGAGGCACAGCTGTTAGATGAATGGACGCAGGTGGTCAAAAGTGTTGTCGAGTCCAAAGGGTATGAAGATTTCTACGTATTGAACCAAGTTCTGTTCAAAGATCCCAATAAGGAGTTATTGGTTGTACCTTCGCTCATGGAAAATGAAATCATTAAGATCAACCACCAGCAAGGTCACTTTTCTTGTAAAAAGACTCAAGACTTGATCGAGAAGTCATATTATATTCCCAAGCTCAAGGAGAAAGTAGCGCGAGTAGTTGACAGTTGTGTAGAGTGCATTCTGGTAAATGCAAAGGCAGGTAGGCAAGAAGGGTTCCTCACACCGATAGACAAGGGGGATAAGCCGCTGGTCACCTACCATATTGATCATGTTGGCCCGATGGAGCTAACCAAAAAACGATATAATCACCTTTTCGTGATTGTTGATGGCTTTTCTAAGTACGTGTGGTTGTATCCTACACGAAGCACAGGGGTTGAAGAAGTTATTACTTGTTTGGAGCGTCAGGCTGTTTGCTTTGGAAACCCGTACAGGATCGTTTCAGATCGCGGAGCTGCGTTCACTTCGCATCTGTTTAAGGTATACTGCGGTCGGGAGAAGATTCAACATTTGCTAATTGCAACAGGCGTACCTAGGGGAAATGGACAGGTCGAGCGTATCCATAAAATTGTTGTCCCAATGCTATCTAAAGTAAGTCATGAAAGTCCAGGATGCTGGTATAAGCATGTAGGGAAGATACAACAGATCATAAATAATACCGAACCGAGGAGTACTAAAGTTTCGCCATTTAAACTGCTAACTGGCTTAGATATGCGTGTTTCAGGTAATGTGCAGCTCAGAGAATTAATACAGGACTGTCTGATTTCAGAATTAGACGATGAGCGTGACAGCTTGAGAATGGAAGCAAGAGAGAATATTCAGAATATGCAAGCTGAGAATAAGCGAGCTTTCGATGCCAAAAGAAAGGTAGAGAAGAAGTATAAGATCAATGATTTGGTAGCCATTAAGCGCACCCAGTATGGGACTGGCTTAAAATTGAAAGGCAAGTATCTAGGGCCATATAAAATAGTCAAAGTTAATAGTCATGGCCGATACGAAGTTGAAAGGGTCGGAGAAGGCGAAGGGCCGTTCAAAACATCGACAGTTGCTGAATATATGAAAGAATTCGGGTCGAATCCGGCGTCAGGAGGGCCGAATGTGGGATGCGGTAGTGATAGGGTAGTGCCAAGGAACACCAGAAGCGGGAACACCATTAATCCTCTGTCTCTGCCCTAAGATATCGATAGGAGACGAACTCAGTTGCAACGTGAGAAAAGAGTGGCAACGTATCGCCCTTCTTCATTCGCTGCCGAAATCTCGAACAAGACACAACGAAAATACTCTGTTAAAATTAAGTCGAATAAGCTATAAACCTTTAAATAAACAGTCATAGTTCTTTAAATAAAACGAAGGACTCTACAAATTTGGGGGCTCAACCAGGATTATAGCCTACCATTCGACAGCTCAATTTTCGGATAAGAACGTGAAATTCTAGAACAATTCGCAAAGGAAAGGCTGGAGAGGTCGGAAAGTCGTCATAAGCAAATCGGCGGGAGTGCGACAGAGACAACAGCAGTGTGACAGCGAGGCGGCAAGAATTTCATCATAGAGACGCGCAATTGCAAACACCGCGGCAAGGGAAGAGCAGAGGCAGCGAGGAGCGGCGACTCACCCATACACAAGGTGCTGGTCAAGAGCGGAAAACTCAGAAAGCAGCGGATCGTGGAGAGAGTCTGGGAACAGGACAGTGCTCAGAAGGAGATCGTCGACAGAGCGTGTGTGACGCTACAGAGAGCGGCGTACACAGGAGAGAGCGGGACGGCGGCAGAGAGCAAGATATTGGATCTGGTGGCGTCATCGGAGCTTGTGTGCAAGAACGTGTAGGCTCAAGGCTGGTGCACGGATTTTTGCAACAGACGAAGACGACCAGAAGGTTCCAGTTGAGTTTGCAAGTCGACAGAGCGTGTGTGACGCGACACAGAGCGGCGTACACAAGAGAGAGCAGGACGCCAGCTAACATCGTCGAGAGAGAGCGGGACGGAAGCTAACATCGTCGAGAGAGAGCGGGACGGCAGGAAGCATCGTCGAGAGAGAGCGGGACGGAGAGATACTCAAGACTGGTGACGGAGTGTTGCCAGAAAGTTTGGTATCGTAAGGTTGTATTGTAGAAAGAGGCTTGAAGGGTTAACATTGTTATCGATTGCTAAAAAATAAGCTGTGCTGGAAAGTATCGTTACGGTAGACAGGGCTGTTATTATATTTACATTTTGTGGGGAATAACTAGATTTAAACAATCATTTGACATTGTATTTCACTAAATTTCCTGCAGGTTAAATTTGTAAAATGGAGAGAAGCGAGATCTTGGCATTGCGAGTTGAAGAGTTGCGTCGGAAGTTGTCGGAGTTGCAATTGAGTACGACTGGATTAAAAGAGGAATTGCAACTGAGATTATTGACACACTATGAAGGAAATGTCGATGGTGAGTCAGAGACGGAGGATGATGGTGAAGACAACATATCGGGGGAATCCGCGGCAACTGCTATTAATCAGCAAAACAGAGCAGGTTGGCATCAAGGACTAGGAGTTGAGAGTCAGGGTAGATCGTGGTTCACTCTTAAAGATGTCGAGGGCAGTGTTACTCAGTTTTCCGGATCGAAGTCTCCAGATATCGATCAATGGATAGGAGAGTTGGAAGATTGTGCAGCTACAGTTGAGTGGAACAAGCTACAGGTATTCGTGTATGCAAAACAGTTGCTGTGTGGAGCAGCGAAAATGTTTGTGCGTAGCCAGAGAAACATAAAGGATTGGGAAAGTTTGAAAACTGCTTTGTTGGAAGAGTTTGGAGTCAAGCTGTCCTCAGCAGAAGTTCATCGTAGGTTGGGAAAACGTCAGCAGCATAAGGGTGAATCTTTGCAGGAATTCTTGTATGCTCTAATGGAGATAGCCAAGCCCATTCAGTTGGAAGAAGAGAGTTTGATCGAGTATTTTATAGAGGGTATCCCAGATACAAGGTCAAACAAAGTCATTTTGTATCAGTCCAGAAACTTAAAAGATCTAAAGCTACAAATTGAGGCATATCAAAAATCTCGTGGTTCTTCTAAGCAGCCGATCAAGTATGTTGGGCAGAGCAGTAAGACTGGGAACGAGATTTCAAAGGAAGTGGTACCTGGATCAGTTAGGAAATGTTTCAGGTGCGGAGACTCGTCACACATGAAGAGAGATTGTCCTGTGAGAGAGAAGTGCTTTAAATGTGATCAGCCAGGACACCGAGCAGCCCAGTGTAATGGTCAAATGCAAGTTAAGACAGGCAGAGAAACAAACGTAGTTCAGAACAAAAAAGTCGCTTCAAAACCATCGGGGGCCCCATTTTCTTCGAGTCTTGAGCTGAAATCAGTAATTTGCATGAATACAGTGTTTAAGGGACTTGTGGATACAGGAGCTGAGTTGTGTTTGATGCGTAGGAGTGTGTTTTTGAAACTAGGGGTAGGCATTGACAGTCTGATAGGTCGCCAGAAAGTTTTGACAGGGATCGGTGAAAGTCAGGTGCTGACTTTTGGAAGTTTCGGAGCAAAGGTCAATATCGATGGGATTGACATGTTAGTCGAGTTTCATGTTATTCCTGATGGCGACATGAAGTTTGATGCAATTTTGGGCACAACTATCCTGGACAACGTCGATATGATGGTTACCAAGAATGGCACTATATTTTCGCCAAGGGTTCGTTGTGCCGGAAAAAGAGCGGAATTAGGAACAGATGATGGTCAGCTAGGGCAGAGTTCTTGTGTGCATTTGAGGAGCGAGTTTGAGAGCCTTTGCATGTTAAGCATAGAAGACTATCATGTAAAGTCTTTGGTAGAGTTGGATCATTTGAGTCAGAAGGTCGCATCTGAAGTGAAGTTCATGATCGAGAACTATAAGCCGAAGAGAAATCTCAGTTCGCCAGTAGAGATGAAGCTCTTGTTGACCGATGAATTGCCTGTATTTCAACATCCGCGACGTTTAGCATATTGCGAGCAAGAAATTGTCGACAATCAAGTTCAAGAATGGCTAGAAGAAGGCATTATAAAGCCTAGTACTTCCGAGTTTGCTTCGCCAGTGGTTCTTATAAACAAAAAGAACGGGAAAAAGCGTTTGTGTTGCGATTATCGCAAATTAAATGCGAAGATTGTCCGCGATAACTTCCCAACAGCTCATATGGATTGCGTGATGGAGAAACTGCAAGGCGGAGAGGTTTTCACGACCCTAGATTTGACAAATGGTTTCTTTCACGTCCCTGTTTCGCCAGAATCCCAAAAGTATACATCGTTCGTAACTCAGAATGGACAGTATGAATTTCTGTTTGTACCTTTCGGTATCACGAACTCTCCGGCAGTGTTTACGAGGTTTATCATGGCGGTCATGCGTGATTTAATCAAGAATGAGGATGCGGTTGTATACATGGATGACGTGATCATTGCAAGTAAGAGTATCGAAGAGGGCGTGCTGAAATTGAAAAGAGTTTTAGAAGTAGCAGAGAGAAATGGCTTACGTATAAATTGGAGTAAGTGTCAGGTATTGAAGAGGAAGGTAAATTTCTTGGGATATGTCGTTGAAAAGGGTACTATCAAACCAGGTGATGAAAAAACTCAAGCCGTTGCTAATTTTCCGATTCCACGCGATAAGAAGGGAATACAAAGATTTCTAGGATTGACGTCATACTTTCGTAGGTTTGTGGAAGGATACGCTGTAATTGCCAAGCCGCTGTCAGACTTATTGCGTAAAGAGATGAAGTTTGAAATTCAGCAGAAACATTTAGCAGCATTCGAGGAGTTGAAGGGAGCGTTGATTAGTGGACCAGTTCTGAAGCTTTATGATCATTCGCTCGAAACGGAGATTCATACGGACGCTTCGAAATTCGGGTTCGGGGCAGTGATGCTTCAGCGAGATTTAGGAGATAATTTGTGGCATCCAGTTTTCTACATGAGTCGTAAAACCAAGCCGTGCGAGGAGAAGTATCATTCTTATGAACTCGAGGTGCTTGCGGTTATTGGAGCTTTGGTAAAGTGGCGGGTGTACGTCCTTGGGAAAAAGTTCAAGATAGTTACGGACTGTAACGCTTTTACCATGACCATGAAGAAGAAGGAGATTCCGCTCAGAGTGTCGAGATGGGCAATGTATCTCCAAGATTTCGACTATGAGATAGAGCATAGGTCCGGTTCTAAAATGAGACACGTGGATGCCTTGAGCAGGGTGTCGTGTAATGTTGTAACTGATAGTTTGCTACATCGTTTGAGGGAGGCACAGCTGTTAGATGAATGGACGCAGGTGGTCAAAAGTGTTGTCGAGTCCAAAGGGTATGAAGATTTCTACGTATTGAACCAAGTTCTGTTCAAAGATCCCAATAAGGAGTTATTGGTTGTACCTTCGCTCATGGAAAATGAAATCATTAAGATCAACCACCAGCAAGGTCACTTTTCTTGTAAAAAGACTCAAGACTTGATCGAGAAGTCATATTATATTCCCAAGCTCAAGGAGAAAGTAGCGCGAGTAGTTGACAGTTGTGTAGAGTGCATTCTGGTAAATGCAAAGGCAGGTAGGCAAGAAGGGTTCCTCACACCGATAGACAAGGGGGATAAGCCGCTGGTCACCTACCATATTGATCATGTTGGCCCGATGGAGCTAACCAAAAAACGATATAATCACCTTTTCGTGATTGTTGATGGCTTTTCTAAGTACGTGTGGTTGTATCCTACACGAAGCACAGGGGTTGAAGAAGTTATTACTTGTTTGGAGCGTCAGGCTGTTTGCTTTGGAAACCCGTACAGGATCGTTTCAGATCGCGGAGCTGCGTTCACTTCGCATCTGTTTAAGGTATACTGCGGTCGGGAGAAGATTCAACATTTGCTAATTGCAACAGGCGTACCTAGGGGAAATGGACAGGTCGAGCGTATCCATAAAATTGTTGTCCCAATGCTATCTAAAGTAAGTCATGAAAGTCCAGGATGCTGGTATAAGCATGTAGGGAAGATACAACAGATCATAAATAATACCGAACCGAGGAGTACTAAAGTTTCGCCATTTAAACTGCTAACTGGCTTAGATATGCGTGTTTCAGGTAATGTGCAGCTCAGAGAATTAATACAGGACTGTCTGATTTCAGAATTAGACGATGAGCGTGACAGCTTGAGAATGGAAGCAAGAGAGAATATTCAGAATATGCAAGCTGAGAATAAGCGAGCTTTCGATGCCAAAAGAAAGGTAGAGAAGAAGTATAAGATCAATGATTTGGTAGCCATTAAGCGCACCCAGTATGGGACTGGCTTAAAATTGAAAGGCAAGTATCTAGGGCCATATAAAATAGTCAAAGTTAATAGTCATGGCCGATACGAAGTTGAAAGGGTCGGAGAAGGCGAAGGGCCGTTCAAAACATCGACAGTTGCTGAATATATGAAAGAATTCGGGTCGAATCCGGCGTCAGGAGGGCCGAATGTGGGATGCGGTAGTGATAGGGTAGTGCCAAGGAACACCAGAAGCGGGAACACCATTAATCCTCTGTCTCTGCCCTAAGATATCGATAGGAGACGAACTCAGTTGCAACGTGAGAAAAGAGTGGCAACGTATCGCCCTTCTTCATTCGCTGCCGAAATCTCGAACAAGACACAACGAAAATACTCTGTTAAAATTAAGTCGAATAAGCTATAAACCTTTAAATAAACAGTCATAGTTCTTTAAATAAAACGAAGGACTCTACATTTATAACTCAAAAAATAATCATTATTTTGTGAGTTTTATTTTTTGCTCAAAAATAAAACTCAAGTTGTAATTTCGACTTTTCCTTAGGGAATAAATAAAAATAATATATTTATTCGTACTCAGTAGGTTAGGTTGGGGTTGGGGGGGCTCTGGGGTTTTTAAGAACCCGACACCTAGGCCGGTTTCGGCCCATTGTGATACCGCATGTTTCGTTCCCATTCTCCCTCGTGAGACCCTATGCTATCCATTATCCCATCCGGATGCCCTTATGAAGCCTGCGATCCGTCTGGGACTTATTGCAGACATGTCCGAAATGTCACCTAGAAAAGGAGCGCCCAAGTATTGGAGTCTCCTTCTACTGAGAGCCGGGCAGGAGCAGAACAGGTGTTCCACAGTCTCCTCCTCGTCCTCATCTCTACAGCTACGACAGAAGTCGTTATATGGGGGCGCCCAGCCTGTTTGCATGTGTGCCTATTAGCCAGTGTCCCGTAAGGGAGCGTATGACTGAGCTGCACCTACTCCTACTGAGTTTGCAGAGCTCATCGGTGCGCTTCCTATTAATGTTAGGCCATGTTTGCCGAGTTATGCGACATAGTGGCACAGTTTGCCATCTGTCATTTATTAGTTGCTTAAAATGTTCTTTTATTTTGAGCTTGCAGGTGGCCATTGGCATACGAATATCCTCCTTATCATTGAGAAGGGGGATTGTTGTTCCAGCTCTGGCCAGCTCGTCTGCTATGCAGTTGCCTTCAATGTCCTGGTGGCCCGGGACCCATATTAGGCTGATGACGAACTGATAAGCCATCTCATGAAGAGATTTGCGACAGTTTGCCACGGTAGCCGAGCTTGTCGTTATCGCATTCAGCGATTTGATTGCAGCTTGGCTGTCACTATAGATATTTATGTGAGTTGCCGCAGGGGTTAGTTCCTGAAGACAGCTCAAAGCTTCCTTGATCGCTATGACCTCCGCTTGGAAAACACTGCAGTGATCCGGGAGCCTGAAGGAGTAACTTATGTTCAGCTGTTCGGAGTAGATTCCTCCTCCGACCTTGTTGTCCAGCTTTGAGCCATCAGTAAAGATTCGAATGGCTCCCTTTGGACCAGGTGGTCCCTCAAGCCAGTTGTTTCTGTGAGGGATGATTGTTTCAAAGGGGGTATCTGTATACTCCCTCGGAACGCAGTAGTCCGTTTTTGTGGGGACGATTTTGTTTCCATTTAGGATGGACGCATGACCGGTGTGATGTGACACCCATTGGTCAGAGTCTCTAAGACGGATTGCTGCCATTTCTGCCTGCTCCTTACCTGCAAGGTCAAGGCTCTGCAGGCATAGTATAGCATTTAGCGCATCCGTTGGTGTTGTGCTCAGAGCTCCACTGATGCTTAGGGCTGCAGTACGCTGCACCTTGCCTAGTTGTTTAGTGATGGTCCCCTTCGATAGGGCAGGCCACCACACTGCGACTCCGTAGAGCAGTATTGGTCTTACTATTGCTAGGTAGATCCATTGGACTATTCTTGGGTTCATGCCCCATTTTAGCCCAATGGCCTTCTTGCAAGTGTAAAGGGCTATCGTAGCCTTCTTCACTCTGTCTTTGATGCTCAGGTTCCAGCTAAGCTTTTTATCAATTACCAACCCTAAGTAACTGGCACTGTCGCTGAAGGAGAGCCTGCATCCGTTTAGTATTGGGTGGTTGAGGGACGGGATTTTGTATTTGGTTGTAAACAACACAAGTTCCGTTTTAGAGGGATTAACTCCCAGTCCACGCGACTTTGTCCATTCTGACAGTCGCGCGAGCTTCGCGGTCATTAGATCGCAGAGTGTTTGAGGGAATTTTCCCGAGAAGATAATGGCAACGTCGTCCGCGTATGCTACCACCTTGCAGCCCTCCCCTTCCAGGTCACACAGAATCTTATTGACTGCTATGTTCCATAGAAGGGGAGACAGGACACCACCTTGCGGGGTGCCTCTGTTGACATACCTTGACTGAGTGGACGATCCCATTGATGATGTCACTGTCCTGCATGTGAGCAATTGATCTATGAGCATCACCAAGTGATGATCCACTCCCAGGTCAGTCAGGGCCTCTGTGATGGCTCCCGGTATGACGTTGTTAAAAGCTCCCTCAATGTCTAGGAAAGCGATTAAGGAGTATTCTTTGACGTGTAGAGATTTCTCTACCGCCGAGATTACTTCATGGAGTGCCGTTTCCGTGGATTTCCCTTTTCGGTAGGCATGTTGAGCGCCTGACAGCCACTGAGGATTTATGGTTGTCCTCAGCTGCAGCCCGACTAGTCTCTCAAAGGTTTTGAGAAGGAAGGACGATAGACTTATTGGTCTGAAGTCTTTTGGGGTTGTGTGTGAGGGTTTCCCTGCTTTGGGGATAAAGACTATTTTAGCCTTTAGCCAAGCGCGGGGGATTTTTCCCACTGTCAGTATCTTCCTGAAGATACTTTGCAGCCAGTTGATGGCCATGTCCCCGGCTTTTTGCAACTGAGCCGGAATGACTTGGTCCGGGCCAGGCGATTTGTAGGATTTAAAGCTGTTTACTGCCCAGCTAATATTCCGTTTTGTGAGGATGTGCCCCATCGAGGTTTCCGGGCCTACACTTGGGGTGTCTGCCGGCTCGATGGTCGTACACCCAGGAAAGTGAGTATCGAGTAGAATGTGTAGGGAGTCCTCACTAGAGTTTGTCCACGTACCATCCGTTCTCTTGAGATATCCCACCGAGGGGGATGTTTTTGACAGGATCTTGCGTAGCCTTGCGGCTTCTGACGTGTCCTCAATTTCAGAGCAAAATTTTTGCCAAGAGGCCCTTTTTGCTCTCCTTGTTTCTTTTTTGTATAGGGTTAGCTTACTTTTGTAATTTTCCCAATGCGCTTCCTCGCTGCTGCTTTTGGCTCTGTTAAAGAGAGTCCTGCAGTCTTTCCGGAGGGTATCTATATGTTTAGACCACCAAGGGGGTTTCTTTTTCCCTCTTGGTTTGGTTGATGGGCAAGCTGCCATGAAGGCCTTGGTGCAGGCTTCCGTGAAATTGTCCACAAGACGATTAAGGTCGTCTTGTGTGTCCGGGCATTTTGTGGCTAGGGGGGGGAGTAATTCCTCCATTTTTGCACTATAGGTATCCCAGTTGGCTTTCCTTGGATTAATATAGCTAGTGGGTATGGTGCTTTCGAGCGATAGGATTGTCTCGATGTACCTGTGGTCGGAGAAGGAGTGGTCCTCTAGGACTCTCCAACTTTCCATTATGTCTGACAGTTTGTGAGACAATAGAGTGAGGTCAATAACCTCTTGACGGTTTTTTATGATAAAAGTGGGGTCATTACCCCGATTACCAATAATTAGGTTGGAGTTCAGGATGAAGCTGAAAAGTGACTCACCCCTTACGTTTGTATCCGAGCTCCCCCATTGGGTGTGATGAGCGTTGGCATCGCAGCCTATTAGTAGGCTTGTATCCGACCTCTCGCAGTCGCTGGCAATCTTGCGAATTAAGGCACTTGGAGGATCGCTTTCCTCGTGAGCCATGTAGGACGACACCAGGTTCAGGCGTGTCCCTTGTAGCTCTAGGCTAGCTGCCGTGTTGTCGCCATTGCTAAAATTGTGGAGCAGAAAGATATTTAGGTGCTTTCTTGCTAATATGCAGGTTCTAATTTTACCTTCAGTTTGGGCTACAATCAGCTTGTAGTCCTTCGTCGCTAATCCACAGACCCTGCCTCCTACCACCCAGGGCTCTTGGATTAGGACTATGTCCCCTCCGCTTGCGACTAAGCGGAGTATCAGGGCAGCGGATGCTGCTTTACAGTGGTGGAGATTTATCTGCAGAAGCCTCAGAGACTTCATTAGAGTTGTTCTCCACCACTGTTATGTCGGCGTCAGAGTCGTCGAGGATCTCGTCCCGACACAACGCCTCAAAATCGAGCATCAGCTCCGTCTCCGAGGAGTAGCTCTCCAGGGCTGGCTCCGGCTCCGGGTCTACTTCGGGTGCCTCGATCTCCGAGGCGACGTCCTGCTCAACTGGGTTGTTGACAGAACGCGCCTCGGCCGCTGCATCCGACTTGTAGACCTTCATGGTCACCGAGCTGAACCCGAAGTTTAGCTCCCCCTTGGCTGCCTCGATCGGGGCTAGCGACTCCTTATTTAGGATTATCACCGCCTGATTTGTGGGGCCCTTTGATGCCTCCACTTTTACCACCTTCCAATCTGAGGTTGGCAGTGTGGGGTTGCATCTCTGCAGCATTGTGAGGATCCGCTCGGGCTCCTTGAAAGTGGCCGGTACCCATAGGCCCGTATATGGTCTACTGGGCACCTCGCTCCAGTCCACAGCGACGAGCTTCGCCCCGGCGTAGACCTCACCGATTTGCGCTACCGCAGCTTTATATAGCTTTACGGAGCGCTCATCCTCGCAGGCTACCACTTTGATGCTTCCCTGGAACCATCCCATGTCTTTGCAGACTGGGGGTGGCCCGGGATCCTTCTCGAGAAGCTCGAAGCAGCGGTCGGCCAGTGCCGCTTCCACCCACTTCCACTGGCTTCTGGGTATTTTCCCCTCCGCGCTGCCTTTGTCGAGAACGCCTATCAGCGTCCTCTCCTTGGCAATCTGCGCGAAGGATACATTCGGTATGACCCTAGATCGCTTCGCGACAGGTCCGGGCGTCTCTTGAGAGCGCTGCCTCTTCGGTTGTGCGGCCACCTTCTGTGGCTCCACACTGAAGTTGGGCAACACCACCGAGGCCCATTCCACTTTCTTCAGCCAGTCTGCTGTTGGGCTGACTTCCTGGCTGGCGTTCTGCCGACGGAGTATGTGCCCAGCACTCCTCTTTTCGGCATAGCTGAATTTTCTGGTTTGGACGCTGGTTGATGGCAAGCCATCACCCGCCGCTTCACCGGAAGGTTGAGCAGCCGCAATATTGCTTAGCTGCCCTACCATGGTATCAGTGTTGGGTGTGGGCTTTCCACCCATCCCAGGTTTGGGATGGGACCCACCCGGATTCATACCCGCGTCCTTCACCGTGCAGGTCTTTCCTGCGTCTGAGCGGATTTGGCCAGGCCTTTGGGCCGTTGCCTTCTCTCGCTTGGGATTTCTCCCTGTAGGCATTTGGGGAGTGCCTCTCTCGTTGTTGTTTTTGTTGTTGTTTGTGTTATTGAATTTGTCCATATAGTTCCCACGAGCTGCAGAGAAAGGGAACGGTCCACCCCGGCAGAGCTCTGCGTTACCCGGGTAAGGCATAATTAGAACAGGGGGCCGCCAAGTCCCTGAGCTCTCCGTTTACGACTGGGCTAGTTTTTATACCGGGCCCCCAGCCAGGCTGACTCTTGGCACGGGTCGAGTGACACCTTAGTCCGGCCCGGTGTGAGGTGAGTGTTGGGGCTGGGATGTGGGTAGGTGTTGTGTAGGGATGGGATTGTGTGAGCTACTTAATGAGAGGCGGCACCACAAGCGCATCGTCAGTGTTGCTGCGTCGCGAACACCCGCTGGCTGTCCGGGACTGCTTATTTCGGTACTCTCCCTCAGAGCCAACTTAGTTGATACTCTTTAAGATGCCCGCTTATTCGCAGCTGACCTACCCACTAGGGTAGGCCGTTCGCTATCCGCAACCTGCGACCCGTCCGGTGGCCTCAGCTAGGCCCCCTCTGAGCCACCTCAAAGCCCAATAGGATCATCGGAAAATTTTGAGCAATGTTTGGGAAAACTTTCTCGATGAGAAGTAATGATAATAATTGGTAGGAAATGTGATGTATCCAGACAATGAATAAACAGAGTCCATTACCAATATCTAGCAATTGTTTGGAAAAAAACTTCTCCAGATCGCTGGTTCTGCAATTCGACTCGCATGTTTATATTTAAGCGTTTTAACGTCTTTCCATAAAACGGATGACTTTAAACATGCGTTAAGTTCGTCGGCTGGTGTTGATCGTGGTATTACTGGTAGTGTTTGGCGAAAATCTCCTGCTAATAAAATCAGTGCACCACCAAACCGGGTTTGGTTCTTTTGGAAATATTGCAACGTATCTTTGGCCACACTTTCTTGTCCCGCTGGCGAGGAGCTACTCCTCTTCTGCAGGAGAGTGCAAAATGGAGGATTGAGCATCTCAACCTCCGCGTCGGCGACGTAGTCCTCGTAAAGAACGAGAACTTGCATCGACTTAAGGGGCCGCTGGGAAGGGTGACGAAACTGATCGCCGGCAGAGATCGCGTTTCCAGGGTAGCTGAGCTCAAAACGGCTACTGGGACCACCACGTAGGCTATCGCAAAGCTGTGTATGCTGCCAAGGAAGGATGTCGAAGACCCGTGCTCTTCAGCGGAGGGAGAATGTTCGGCTAACCTCATTACTTTCATTTGTACAAAAACTATTGTTATTGCTTCAACACGGTCCACCACGGGTCCGTCTGTTGTTAACTCTTGCCCATAATCCTTGCATCCTTAATCGCCTTGCATTGCAAATAAAGCAAACGTAATATAATTGAACAAACTGTGTCGTGATTTCAATCAAATTATAAAGTTCCATCTAACTCTACGCTATTGAAAAAGCTCAATAGCTCAACAATATTTGATTTTCATATTACAGCCCATTAAGTTTTAATAGCGAGTTTAGTGTTTTTTGATCAAGTATTGCTTTGATTAATGTTTAATGATTCTTGAACTAGAAGTGCCTTGATTTAGTTGTCAGTGTGTATTTGGGTCGACCGATTTTTACGAAGTTATTGTCGTATGGTTCCTCCTGGTACCTCATCTGGCATTGCAGCAACTTTATTAGATGGAGGCAGATTCAGCATTTAAGCTACCCGTAAATGTTCAAAACAACCCAGACGCAGTGTGCCAGATAACAAAATGCATCAATGGCAGCAGTATTAAAACAATGCAAAATTATCATCTGGGATGAATGTACTATGGTACATAAACATTCTTTAGAGCCGTTGGCCGTTAAAGGTATACAAAATAATGACAATTTATTCGGAGGCAGTCTGTTACTCCTTTCAGGGGATTTCAGACAAACACTTCCTGCCATGTGGCATAATGTTGAAATAGAACAGCTACAAACAAACGTGCGCGTATAAATGGTACAAGATCAATTATAATTGGTTGTGCTGATTAAGTACTTCGTCCAGTTTACTAACTATACGCCTCGATATTGCCGAATTGTTATGGTTATGGTAACCGGAACGTGCAGCTAAGCTATTGGCGAGTGCGCGATTTTGGTCCTCATCACCCATGAAGTATATTTGCAAAAAAGTATGTTCTTCGTTTGGCATTGGAAGCAATGAGCCTAATGAGCCTGAGTAGTTGCACTTTTCCTGATGCGCAACACATACCATTTGACTCATCAGAATCTATGCCAAGGACGCTGCCACTCACAGCCAGGTCCACTGCAGGTGCAATACACCCAGTACTGTCTCTCCGAAGACAGGGCCTGCCGTGTAGTGGCTAAAAATCTAGCAGCTTCCACCCCAAAGGAAACTATAAACAAGACCTTTGAGAAATTGGGGCATGGGGGGTAAATAAAAATAAAAAAGTTTGGTTCATTGACCTTGCCCAGGCCCCAAACATCAAGGAGTCCCTTAAAATTGCAAGGTAAAGTGTACAAATTGAGCGGCCCATGAAGAACAACGGCGTGAGGCAATGCTTTCGCTGTTATGAGTTCGATCACCTCTGATGCTCGAACTGTGGGGAAGCATGCAGCATACGACAGATCATGAAAAATGATGCACTGAAAAAAAAATGTCGTTTATATCGTACTTCTTGTGATTGAGATTCATGCAAGTGCGATATGTGCCCTCGCGCACATTTTCGTTATCTTCTTCGACTTGTTCGACTGTTCTTTCTGTCTTGCGTCTTGCTGAAATTTACATATACAAAATAACAAAATTCACAAACAAACGTAACAAAAACACAGAAAGATATAAGATCGAGATTAAATCACAAATCAACACTGACAACTAAATCAAGGCACTACTTGGTCAAAAATCATTAAACATATGTAATGTCACAAAACACAATGACAGTTAAATAAAGGCAATACTTGATTAAAAAAAATAAAATTTTATTGGTGGTAATATGAAGATCAAAAATAATTTACGTGCACAGTCAGCGAGCTGCTATTAAGAATGCAATAGAGATAGCAGGTTTCAAATCAGGATAGCAGGTTTAAACGCGTTTAATTTCCAATTAAATAGGCATTCCCAATGCATATGTTTTTCACAATGCTCTACTGATATATTTTTTTATATTATACTAGCGGACCCGGCGAACGTTGTATCGCCCCATTTTAACGCCTTCAGATAAACTCCACATTGATTAATCCAAGAGACCATCAAAGAGATTTTGAGATTTATGGTATGAATGCGCACTCCTGCGATTTGATCTCGATAAATGGAACTCAAGCCATCGACATCCTTTGTCTCGACCCGTCTGTCGATTCTAAGTTTTCAGCTGCGCCTTTTTATCCGTTTGTTCCACATGAAAATCATTTCTAGCGGACCCGTCATACGTTGGTTTCGAATTGGTATAATTAAGTAAAAAAAAAATTCAGAAGAAAGTGTTTATTATTGTAATGCTTTATGATAAACAATATTCTTTGTTTTTTTTCTCTGGCGCGTATATAAATAGATTGGTTGGTATTCCGACTCGGGAACAGGCGGCATATAACTGGCCAAGCGAAAAACATTGATTTTCAAGATTAATGCCGAGAGCCCTTGAGATTTATTTATCGACATTGCAAATGCTAGCCTCACTGGAAACTGTAACCGTTTAAAGTCGAATGGCATGTCGTTCGAAATCAAAGGAATCCGTTTAATCAAAACGTCTTCTCCTTTATATTTCCCTTTCAAAATTGTGGCTTCGATGACGGTGTTCATTAATTTCTTCACCTCAAGTCGGGTGCCATTACAAAGACGTGGCTGGTTTATATTCCGCAACATAATAATTACCGATCCGGTCTTTAGTTGCAGATTATGAGGTGGTAGTCCGGGCAATTCCATCGAATTTAAGAACTCCGTTGGATAGTTGACAACATCAATCGATTTGTATGTTATTAATTCGCCAGCTTTAATATTTATTGTTCGTTGGGGGAGGTTCGCCAGTAAGTTGGGAAGGAAAATGTGACAAGCAAAAATAGCTGTATCGCCGAAAGTAAAAAGGGTGCGCGTGCGTCTGCTTCAATTACGTTTATTCGTGACACTGGTTTTATTCTAAGCTCTAAGTTCTTACTCTAGTCGGGCGCGCAGGCCGCTGCTCAGCTCAGAGCTTTCGGGTTGTACGTGTGAGATTGAGGTTTGAGTTTGAGGTTTGAGTTTGAGTTGCTGGCAGAGATGATCGGGCGCATGGTGCATGCTTTTCGGCATGAACATCCTCCCCCCCCTTGCAATATAATTGCAACAAGAAGGGGGGCGCAACAGGAACGGGGGAGGACATTCGTCTCTCTGTTAAGCCGTGCTGCATGTTCCGGAGAGGGTCCATCCGAACACCGTGTTCTGGGCTACAGGGAAGCCTTCACTGCTTGGGATCACTCCCGGCAGAATAATCTTGGGGTAGACATCTGCCCCTAGTATCACTGACACCGTGCTCGGCCGATGAAAGTTCTCATCCGCCAAGTGCATGTTAGCGAAGTGGTCCTTGACGTGATCGTCCAAGGGTCTCGCCGGAGTCCTTATCTGGAGTTGAGGTCGCACAGACAGCACGACCTCCAGCCTGACATCGCTCCTTGTTCTTGATTGGATGAAGGCGGTGCAAGCACCTTCGGCACCAACGCGAGTGACGGAAAGCCCAAAGGCCGTTGCCAATGATGCGTTGATGCAGCTGGTTGGGCTGCACGGATCAATAAGTGCGCCAGCCTCGAAGGTCTTGTGCCCTGCATCGACGACGACCCATGCCGTCGGGAGGATGCTGGTGCTCCTGGATTGCAGGAGCGATGCTAGTGTCGTCGGAGGAGCAGTGGATCTGGCGGTCGATCTAGCTGGTGGAGTGCCTTCCCTTGATGGAAGAGAGCGTGACTTCGGACGTGAAGTCTGGGGCGTTCCGCCCAGGTGGAGGAGTGTGTGGTGGGCCTTTCCGCACACCCGGCATCTGTCGCCGCTTCGGCATGAGCGACCGGAGTGCTGGTGAGCCAGGCAATTGTGGCAGTACTTGTTGATCAGCACTGCCCGTAGTCGTTTCTCCGCGGTCAGCTTCAGGAACCGTTGGCACTTCCTTAGCGCGTGGACTCCTCGGCAGACCCGACAGCGGAAGCTGTTGGATCCCCTCGGCTGGTTGCGCTGTACTGGACGTTGGCGAGGTGTCATGCTTGAAAAAGAGAGATCATGGAATATTAGCGCGTGGATCATTTTCAACAAACAACATCAAACATATTGGTTAGTTGGATACTGGGACGTGGACAGCACTGTCTACCGGAAGAAGAATGAGTTTTGCTACTGGCCGCTTAATGGTGCCGCGGACAGTTAAAACGTCGACCACGCGGACCATGCCATCGACCCCTGGATACGTTCGCTCAATTCTTCCTAGGCGCCATTCACTGAGGGGTAGGTTGTCTTCCTTGATGACAACCATGTCGCCTGGATGAAGATTTCTTGTTGGGAGTTGCCACTTATTCCTTTTGTGTAACTCTTTTAGGTATTCGTCCTTCCAACGGAGACAAAACTGCTGGTTTTGAGCCTTCAGACGCTGCCATCTATTGATTATTGACCCTGCTTCATCTTTTATTTCTGGCTCTGCAATGGAGATCAGCGGACCGCCAACCAGAAAGTGGCCTGGACTAAGGGCTAGGAGGTCAGTCGGATCTTCTGACATGGGAGAAATCGGCCGCGAATTCAAGCACGCTTCAATCTTGGAGAGGAGGGTCGACAACTCTTCAAAAGTGTACTTCGATGTCGACGTGGACTTGTAGAAAAGCGTCTTGAAACTTTTCACTCCCGCTTCCCACAAGCCACCCATGTGAGGTGCGCTTGGTGGATTGAAACGCCACGTGAGGTTCTGTTGAGGATAGGCGGAAATAAAACACTCTCTTGTGGCTACTAGGAAGTCATGGGACAGGGCTTTTGAGGCTCCTACGAACGTTTTTCCATTGTCGGAGTATATTTGCTGAGGGCAACCACGTCTTGCCACAAACCGGTGAAAGGCGGCGAGGAACCTTTCGGTTGTAAGGTCGGAGGTTGCTTCTAAGTGGATCGCCTTCGTGCTGAAGCACACAAAGACACAAACATATCCCTTGGTTATACGGCACGCTCGACCAGTGTATGTCTTGACATCGAACGGTCCCGCAAAATCGACACCCGTTCGAATAAATGGGCGAGAGAAGGATGTCCTCTCCTTGGGCAAGTCCCCCATAAGCTGGGTTTGCAATTTTTGGCGATAAATCGTGCAAACTCGGCAGGAATTAATAGTCGTCTTCACTAAGGTCCGCAGTTTCGGGACCCAGTATTTGGATCGGACAAGCCTCATCACAAGTTGGTTTCCACCGTGCAAGGAGATGCGATGAGTAAACCGAACGAGGAGACGCGTGAGTACGCAGGAATAAGGAAGAATGATCGGGTGTTTCTCATCATAACTCAATGACTCGGAGGTTCGCACCCGACCGCATGCCCTGAGGACACCTTTTTGGTCTATAAAGGGGTTGAGGTTACTGATGGTGCTGGACGCTGGAAGTGATTGCTTGTCTAGCAAGCGCTGGAATTCCTTTGCATACTCGGCACGTTGAGCACAGATGACCATACGCTCTTGAGTCTCGGAGAGCTCGTTGCTACTGAGCTGGACTGGAACTATAGGATCGGGCTTCTGACACAGCTTTATAAAACGGAAGACATAGGATAGGACCCTCATGGCCTTTCCGAAATCTGAGAAGCGGTCGATGACATTGGGTTCCGGTGACGGCTTGGACAAGTTGCACTTCACCGTGCGTTGCTCCAGTTCCGTCTCGTGCGGAGGTTCAGCTGGGATGGGCCATTGGTCTTGCTTGAGTTGCAACCATTCTGGCCCGTGCCACCATAGATCGCTGCTCGCCAGATCTTGGGATGAAACCCCTCTGCTAGCTAGATCCGCTGGGTTGTGCTCCGATCTTACGTGAGACCATGTTCCCTGGATGACGGACTGTGTGATTCTAGTCACCCTGTTGGCCACAAAGGTTGTCCATCTACATGGAGCTTTGTTTAGCCAGGCTAGCACAATTGTGGAGTCTGTCCAATAAAAGCATTCGTAGCTCTCAAGGGACAGTTGAGGAAGAAGAGACGAGGACAGCTCAGCGAGAAGAACGGCCCCACACAATTCCAAGCGTGGTAAAGACACGGTCTTCACAGGAGCAACTCTCGTCTTTGCTGTTAGTAGATGGACGGAGATCTGGGTGTCCCTCTCTACACGAACGTAGATGGCAGCACCGAAAGCGCGCTGGGATGCGTCACAAAACCCATGAAATTGTAGTTTCGTGCGAGGGTGATACTGCACCCATCTCGGAATGCGAATTTGTTGAAGAGCAGGATAGCTAAGGAGGAAGTCCTGCCATCTTGTGAGGAGGTCTTTTGGCAGAGAGTCATCCCACCCGAGCTCTTTAAGCCAGATTTCCTGCATAAAGATCTTTGCTCGGACTATGAAGGGAGCCAGCCATCCCGCTGGATCGAATAATTTGGATATTTGGGATAGAACTTCTCTTTTTGTGTAGGAGGAGCTTATGGCTACCCCGGATGGCCGAAAAAAGAATTCATCACTATCCGCCTGCCACCGTATACCTAAGGTCTTGGCGGAACTAGAGTCCTCCATCTCAAGGAAATCAGCACGCAGTAAATGGTCCGTAGGAATGTCTTGGAGGACCGGCTTTGCATTCGAAGTCCACTTCCTCAGCGGAAAACCCGCACCGTCAAGTGCAGCGCGAAGCTCTTTTATAGATGCTATTGCACCTTGTATTGTGTGGGCACCCGCAAGCACATCGTCGACATACATCGAATTGGATATGATGTCGCTTGCCAGTGGGAATCGCTTTAGGACTTCTTGCGCAAGGTCCTTCAGCACACGAATGGCCAAGAATGGAGCGCAGTTTACCCCGAAAGTAACAGTGGTGAGCTCATAATCACAGAGCTCGCCATTTTTATTCCTAGACAGAATTCGTTGGAATCTTGTATGCGAAGGGTCGAGGGTAATTTGCCGATACATTTTTGTGATGTCAGCACCAAAGGCATATCGGAAGAATCGCCATTTCAGTATCTGAATGGTCAGATCGGATTGGAGAACAGGTCCTGGATGAAGCATATCGTTTAAGCTGTTGCCGTTCGAGGACTTACTGGAGGCGTTAAAGACTACCCGCAATTTTGTAGTGGTGCTGTCCGGCTTTTGGACAGCGTGATGGGGCAGATAGAAGTTATCGGAATCGTTGCTTGGTGGCACTTGGCGCATATGACCTAAGTCTAGGTACTCCTGGAGGACTCGATCGTACTGCTCTTTCAACGGAACGTTTCGTTTCAACCGACTTTCGTTTTTTAGGAACTGAGCTAGCGCAATTGATCTTGAATGCCCTAAGTTTATGCATTCGGGATTCCGAAAGGGCAACGACACCGTATATCTGCCACTTGCATCTCTACGGGTGGTTCGAACAAAATTGTCCTCGCAGAAAGACTCCGAAGAATCTTCAACCCGACTGGCTGGAAGATCCTCCACCTCCCAAAACTTCGTTAGAAGGTTTTCTAAACGCTGTTCTGCGCTGACATTGATCCTTGTAGCAAATGAGGAAATTGAGGTGCGAGTTGACTCAGCTACTGGTCCGGTAAGGATCCATCCAAAAATGGTCTCTTGGCCGAGTAGTGATCCGCAAATGTTGTGTTGAGAGCCGCCAAGCAAAATGGATGGAAGGATATCTGCACCTAGGAGCACATCTATCTGCGAGCTTTTGTGGAAAGAAGGGTCAGCCAATGGAAGATTTGGCAGGTCCTTTATGAACCCTTGCGGAATTGGATACGAGGGTACGGCGCCGGCCACATTTGGAAGTACGAATGCCGAGGTTTCTACATGAACCCTCGGTTTGGATGGGGAGCCGATTTGGAAGTGGCATATCTTTTGAGGCCTGGCGGCGATTGCTTGGTTCAAGCCCGCAACTTGAACTTGAACTGGTTGAAACGGAAGCTTGATGATTCTGAAGAGGCGCTCTGAGATGAACGTCGCCTCTGACCCAGAATCGATCAACGCACGAGCTTTATAATTAGTGCCCAAGTGGCACACGTTTATTATAGCCGTGCCTAGCAGAACACCTTGTGTGTTTGCTGTGTAATAACTTTGGACATTGGAGGATGGAGTGGACTGTATGTCTTGAATTGGGTTTGATTTGGGAGGAACTGTGGTAGAGGGATCTGGAGGAGGGCTGCCACGGTGCAGAAGCGTGTGGTGGCGACGTTTGCACGTGAAGCAATTATGCTGACTTGTGCACTCTTTTATTTGGTGCCCTCTTGCAAAACAGTTCATGCATAGCTTTTGCTGCTTGATGTAGTCGGCTCGATCATGAGCTGGCATTTGGAGAAAGCGTGGGCATTGGCGCACCGGGTGGTTTTCTTTGGAACAAAGACTGCAGGTGCGAATCTTGACGGAGCTTTGGCGGAGGTCGGCGCTTACTTTTGCCTCAAAAGAATTAACCTTTTTTCCGTTCTTTTCCCTTCTTTCGGGCCTGGAAAGCGCTTGCATGGAGGCATTCGCGTTCTCCATTGCTTCGAGAGATAAATATCGCTCACTCAGGAATTTGTTCATGGCGCTCCATGACGGTATCTCGCTCTTGCTCGGAAGTGACTGTTCCCAAAGAGACAAGGTCACTTTCGGCAACTTTGAGGAAACCAGAAACACCAGAACGCCGTCCGCGAACCGATTATCAATGGGCACCTCTGAGTGTTCTAAGGCCGTGAGGCATCCCTGGATGGCACTTTGGAGCTCTTTTAAAGCGGCCCCGGATTCATTTTGGATAGGGGAGAAACTAAATAGGATTCTTAGTTGGCTGTTGACAAGAGTTCTCTTGTTCTCGAAACGTTCTTTCAGGGCGGTCCATGCGGAATTGAAACCCTCGTTCGTCAGCGGAGCTTTTTCAACAATGACTTTGGCTTCACCACGAGTCTTGTGGCAGAGGTGATATAGCATCTCCACTTGAGTCAGTCTCGGATTGCTTATGTAGATTGCGGAAAATAGATCGCGGAAAGTGGGCCACTTTAGATAATCGCCGTGGAATACCTCGATTTCAATTGGGGGCAGACGACTATAGCCTCCTTGATGAGAGCTAGGGGTGGATAACGGGGGGGGGCCGAGGCGCTCTCGATTTGCTCCTGTAGGCTTGTAGCGCACCTCTCATATACTGAGTAGCAATGCTCATATTTGGCTTGCATGGATTGCATAGCATCACCATCGGGTTCAGTTTCACTGAGAGCCTTGGTGCAACGCTCGCACTCTAGCCGTACCTTTTCCCACAAGGTCCTCACTTCGTCTAGGCGGATCTTAAGGGTGAACGTGGACACCACCACAGAGGATGGAGTAGCGAGCCTCGCCTCGAAACTGCCGAGTCGGTCTGATGCCGCGATAAAGTCCGCTAATGCCATTCTCTTGACCTCCGCAAGTCTTTGTCCCAGGGCGCGAGTAATGCTGACTGGAGTAAGTTTGGATTCGTCTTTCGATGAACCCGAAGGATCTTTCCTAACGGAGGACGATGGAGTCTTGGAATGTGGCGATGGTCGCGTGCTTGGAACTGTGAGGCGTTTCTTCGCGTCGCGTTCACTGGACATAATAAGCTATCAGCGACGCGTATGAAAGTGGAACGGTGGAAACGAAACGGAGATGGTATGAGCAATAATTTGGAAAAACGAGAGGTTATTATGTTACAATTATATTTTGTATTTATATTGTATATATACCAAAAATTCTGGAACGATGGAATGGAACATGTACCGTTCGAGTGAGAGATTTATGGAGTGTCACCCAAAAGTACTTGACACAAAGTTTTAGTTTAGTTCTTTTTTTTTGCAAAGCCCTCTTTGATTTCGTATTATTATTCCTCCCGGAACAGTGGAATGGAACGTTCAAAGAGGTTCACGATTGGCAACAAATTTTATTAGGAAAAAAAAAAAAAATAAATATTTGGAAATGTCCCAAGTGCCGTACCTTTTCATGAAAACTATATACCCGCGTCGTACAGGGCATCACCATAAGCACAAAGAGGAATGGAGCAGCTGGTGTAAGCTAAGCTCGCGGTATGTATGTATGTACGTATGTAAAATGCTTGAGGCTGGTCCCGTACTGTGTGGATATGCGTGTATGTATGTAAGGTGTTTTATATAGGTGGTATGATTTGTTTTAATAGAGGAAAAGCGCTGTGTATATTTTATTTTATTGCAGGCTGCGGATGGTTCAAAATTGCTGAAGGATTAAATGGATGTAGCATGCACTTAAATATAAGGTGATTGGGTGAATGGAGTTAGTTTCGGCGGAGGAAAAAGAACAAAAACATAAAGTACGCCTACAAAAAGGTGGTACTATGTACATACATGCACTTAAACGTTATTTTATTTTATGAATTTTTGTTGTTTGGTTCTTATTTAAAATAACTTGTGCGGATTATGCATATGTGTGTGCAGTGCAAGAGACGAGAGCGCCAAAGAAAAAAAAACCGTATGTATGTGCATATGTATGTTCGCCACCCTAGTCGCGATCCAACATGTTCGATGCACTAGGTATGTATATAAGTACGTACATATGTGCGCCTGATGGGTCGTTGCACTTGTCCGATTTTTGGCGAAAAAAAAGATGGCGAGGTTATATATGGAAATAGGCCGTTATGTACATATGCCAGGTACGTTTGGAAAGGAAAAAAAAGGGAAACAAATAGCGGGTTTTTTTTTTTTTCGTCTTCACTTGCACTTTTTTTCACTATGGAGTTTCTCCACACACTATACACTACACAGAACCTTTTTGGTTGCAAATTGGACGGCTTTTATATACTTAGCTGGCAATTCCTCTTGAGCAAGCTGGGGCGAGCGGATTGGGGGGATGATCTCCGTGATTTTTTTTCGGTGAAAAATAAAAATCCAATGATGAGGATCCGGCTCGAAGGACCAATGTTCGTTGGGGGAGGTTCGCCAGTAAGTTGGGAAGGAAAATGTGACAAGCAAAAATAGCTGTATCGCCGAAAGTAAAAAGGGTGCGCGTGCGTCTGCTTCAATTACGTTTATTCGTGACACTGGTTTTATTCTAAGCTCTAAGTTCTTACTCTAGTCGGGCGCGCAGGCCGCTGCTCAGCTCAGAGCTTTCGGGTTGTACGTGTGAGATTGAGGTTTGAGTTTGAGGTTTGAGTTTGAGTTGCTGGCAGAGATGATCGGGCGCATGGTGCATGCTTTTCGGCATGAACATTTATAATCTGGAAATTCATTTCAATATAACTCTTTTGCTCAATTATACATGATTTTTAAAATTTTGAGCAATGTTTGGGAAAACTTTCTCGATGAGAAGTAATAATAATAGTTGGTAGGAAATGTGATGTATCCAGACAATGAATAAACAGAGTCCATTACCAATATCTAGCAATTGTTTGGAAAAAAACTTCTCCAGATCGCTGGTTCTGCAATTCGACTCGCATGTTTATATTTAAGCGTTTTAACGTCTTTCCATAAAACGGATGACTTTAAACATGCGTTAAGTTCGTCGGCTGGTGTTGATCGTGGTATTACTGGTAGTGTTTGGCGAAAATCTCCTGCTAATAAAATCAGTGCACCACCAAACCGGGTTTGGTTCTTTTGGAAATATTGCAACGTATCTTCGGCCATGTGATCTTTATATTTTGTATTTTGTTTTTTTAGTTTTATATGTGTTAGGATTGTAGGTGTGTTTTTAAATTTTTTCTAAATTACGTTGGGTTGATCCATATGCGCTCGATATGCGAATGGCATTTATAAAATATTGCTGTTCTGAATTCAATGTTTTGTATCGAATGCTCTTTATGTTGTTGGTTCGTGCAGAGGTAGCAAAATTAGGTTTCTGGTAAAGGTATGCCGGTTCTTTAGTACAAGCTATTTGATGTGAGAAAATTAGTGTTTTATAGTCCCATCTATTTCATAAGGTCAAGCTCAAATATCGTAAAAGATATGTCTGATATTCTGTCTGTCCTCATCAAATCGTAAATTTATCTTGCTATATCATTAAATGCTACGGTCAGCTTGTGCCTAATCCTAGAGTCGCAATTTCCAAATACTTCAACGCCATGCAAGAGAGCAGGAATGAGGTATGCTTTTGCAAGCATTATGCGGGTGTGGGTTGGCAGAAAGCGTTGCGTAAATTGAAGTGATCTTAGTATTCCATAAGTTCTTCCTGACGCTCTATTTACTTGGTCGACCCATGTTAATGATCTATTAATCACAAACCCTAAGTTGCTTGCCTTCTCGCAGTATTCAATTGGTGTATGACCAATTTGAAGCAGTCTTATTGCATTTATATCCACTTTCGTTTTGTTTTTATAAATAACAAGACATTTAGACTTCATAGGATTGAGGGAAAGCCCAATAGCATAAACCCAGTTGCTAATTTTGTCGAGTTCCCTATTATACACATTTATACAATCATTTAGTTCACATAGAGGTCGACTAACATAAGATTGGACATCATCTGCATACATATGACAAATAGACTCAGACAAAACAGATGGCAGATCGTTAATATGTATAACGAATAACAATGGTCCAAGAACTGATCCTTGGGGTACACCACGTTTATCAAATAAAGACGCTGACTTAGCAGTTGTTGTGACAACTGTTTGACATCTATTTCACAGGTATGATTAGTTTTACAGCCGTTGGAGAGAAGTTGCACTCATTGTGTAGTTTTCCGACTAGAATTGCATGATCAACGGTGTCAAAGGCCTTCCTAAAGTCAAGTAGTGTCAGGAATGTTATTTTTTCCCTCATCCATCTGTTCTTGTATATCCTCTTCTATTTTTGTAATGGCTGTTGTACAGCTTCTATTTCTCCTAAATCCAGACTGATTATCATTTAGTAGTTTGTTCTCTGTCAGAAAGTCACTGATCTGTTTTTATAATTAAGCTTTCAAAGGCTTTCGATAGCATTGGGAGAGTTGAAATAGGTCTATATCTTTTGAATTTGGTTTTGGGATGGGTATGATTTTAGCCTCTTTCCATTTTTCAGGGAACGTGGACGTAAATCAGTGTTGAATATATGGGTGATTGGCACTATAATATAAGGGAGTATAAGTTTGAGATTTTTGGGGTTCATATTTTCTAGACCAGTTGCGTTGGACTTTATTTTCAAAATACAGTCAAGGGCATTGTTAAGCTACTGAGCTTCTTCAGTAGCGTTGTATTTCCATATTATTAAAAAGGCGATGATTGTTATATATATATTATTTACAGTTTATTGTACTGAATCACACATTTTAAATATTTAAATGAAGTAATATTCAACAACGCAAGAACAGGGAAAGTCCAAAAACAAATCTAAAAACACATATTTTCATTAAAACTACTGGTAAATTACTATTAATTTTACTTTCTATCATTTCTGCGTCACTGCTGCTCTCCTTCTTGATGGCGAAAGGAACCAGTTGGTATCAAGGAAAGGTGGTTCATGCTTTCAAGAACAATAATTTCACCGTCTTGGCTTGCCCTGACATGTACTACTCCTCTTCGCGTGAACACAGCCGTTAGTTTCCTAGCCGTTTTAAGCTTCATAGCTTCCCTGAAAACCAAATAGTTTTCCTTCGTGAGTTGCTCGTTGACATAAACGGGGGCCAGGGAGTTCAATCCAAGTTGCTGGAGGGTCAGTGTTTGCTGCGTTTCTCGCCTTAGCCTGCCAATTGTTCTGAGCAGCGCAGCCTTATCACGTAAGTGATCGAGCTTGACGATTATTTCCGGATCAACTATTGAGAGTGGTTGGTTCCGTCCTTTTCCCATACGTTAGATGTTCTTAATGGTAGGCCCTGGGGTTAAATTTAAGCTGCAGATTAGGGTGTTGAAAATATGCTTCAATTTTTTGCCTTCAACAAAGGGGACACCGTGAATGGGCAAATCGCTGGCAATGTTGGCCTTTTCCTGCACAGATGGCTTGTGATTTAGCTTAGCTTGAAGATCTTCCAGACTCTTTGCGTTATTCCTCGAGCCTCGCCAAACTCCTTTTCAAGGAACTCCACCCGGTCGCTAATCTGTTTCATTTCTCCAGTTAGAGGGCCTATTTTTTCGGCTAACAAATCACATAGCCGATTTTCGCAGTCTTCCATTTTTGTTGAAATGAGATCCGCCTGCTCCTTTAGGCGTTTGTCCAATAGTTGCAAAAGGCTTGGCGACAGAGAATCCGCTTGTGTGATTTTTTGTGCTGATTTGGTGTCAGTATCGGTGTTTTCACGCACTCGCTTAATAACTGGTGGCATTTCAAACATCTAACTGAAAAACTGCTTGAAAGTTGTAACACCGACACTGCTTTGCCGATCAACGGATCAGATGTGGTGAGCGAGCGCCCTCTGGTAGAATTTGTGACAAGCTTTTCCGATATTGGTATCAATCGCTGGACAGCTGTATAATGTTACCTATAATGCAAAGTGCAATTGTTTTCTCCTTCACACACTGAGTGAACATTTTTATTTCGCGCTTTTTCCTCGTCTCCTTCCCTTACGTGAGCAAAATTTGAGTCATTTTAAGATGATGGTTTTCTACAAAAACATAAAGCTGTTATTATCCACGGCCCGATCAGTTGGAGAGTCAGTCTCAGTTGTCGGATGTTGGTAAGCACCTTAGTCTTGGACACTAACCATACAGTATATAGATGTGCCAGTTCATACACCGAACGTGTCGCAGCTGAGTTTTCTGTCACAGGTCCCCAGGTCTTCGGCTGGTGGACCTGGGACGTTCGGGTGGCGGACCTGAGACGGACCTGATATAAAAAGAAAGAAATATATATAGAAAAGTTCTCGGAAAATAAGGAATTTATTGACAAATTTGCAAAGTCGAAAGCCGAGTCATTTGCACAATATTTATGCACATGTAAGGGAGAGGGCCCGGTTGTGGACATAGTTAGGTTTTTGCCTCATAACTTTTGACCAATTGCATATTATACAAACATATGTGTACCAATTTAAAGCTAGAGGCATTAGCTAACTATTAGTGAAGAACTAAATTTATTCCTTCATTCAAAAAAATTTTATCAAGAATTTAGTGAAGTAACCTTTTTTAGAGAAAAAAAAATATAGGCCTAGTTGTGGACCACCCTGAAAAATCCGCTTAAAATTAAAAAATATGAAAGAATATCTCCACAAATAACGAGAAATTAGAAGTTTATTTATTCTAAGAGCCTACTGGCTTAAAGAGAAAGAAGGATGATACTTTTTAACATGAATCATCGTAGTCAGAGTCGCAGTGTTTGCATGTGAAGTAGCTGGCACGCATATTAGCGCACTTTAAATGCACCAGACTACTACATTCATTGCATTCGATGGAGTTTGTGGCGGTCAACTTCTTTGGCAGGAGGTGCAGACAGATGATGCAGAAATCCTGATCATCGTCCTTGGTTCGCTTAGCTGTAAGTTTTGCTAATGATGCCTTCGTACAAGCTTTTTCTGGGCAGAAACAGCTGCCTGCATATTTTCTAGCTTCGAATCTTTCTTAGCTGCATTTTTCTTCAAAGAAATAATGCATTCAGGAAAAGTAAGCACGGAGCTTTCCATCGGCTTTCTATCACGATTCGAAGGCTTCTGTGGTGTAGCCCTTTCAAGAGGACCAATTTCTTTCATAAGTGATAGGCAGCTTATCGAAGATGTACAGTGGTCTAAATGTTATTTTTTTTTGCTACATTATCTTAAACAACAATATTATGTAGCTTCGTAACCAAATACACGCATTAAATACAAAATACAAGATGTCTACAACAGGTATCTTGGCGTGTGTCATAACCGGGCAAAACAGACAATTTTTCCAAAAAACCAAAAAAATATTTTGTGCATATATTTTGGTTAAAAACGAAAACAATTCACAAACTACAATGACCACACTACAAGGAAAACGAAATACTATAATTTTTGGACAAAATTTACATACATTTTTTCGCACTTGAAAAATAATAAAATTTACTTTGAAGTTTTTTTTTTTCCCCATTTTGTATTATTATGCTCACAGCACCTAGACCAATGCAGCTATTTGTTTCTGCACAAAAACTGCGTATTGTTACTGAATATGACTCCCAATACTCAGATCAGAAGCATCTGCTTGCTGTCCAAGTTTTTGGGGGGTGGGTCACAACTAGTACCAGGTCCACAACAGGGCCCTCTCCCCTACATTTTATTGTGTATATGCATTTCTAAAACAGGGATATGAATATGCAAGTGTGCAACATCAAATAAGTCAAAAAATTAATATATTTTATTTTTATATATTGTATTTATTTCCACCCCCACCCACTCTGCCCATTCCTCATTTATGTTGCGGCAGGTCAGCTCAGGTCGCTACATCAGCCCTCAAAACAAAATGAAAAACCGAATTCAGTTCAAGCGGCCAAAAATTTTAGAGCCCACGCGTGAGGGAACTAGATAAGGGGACCACCCCCTTAGCATGCAGTGTCTTCATATCTTCCTATAGTTTCGTACGCTGGACTAGTAGCACCAATAACTGAGTTCCGTGTTCAATGTCAGAAACAGTGAGTCCAAACTTGTGAATATATCCAAAAACGCGTTGCATGGACATAAAAGAGTTCGCATACTTGGACTCAGATACGATGTCTACGTAGGGCGATTTTACCAGGAGAACCTTCCGACGAAGCTACAGGGTTGGCTTAACAGGTAGTTCAGTGGGTGGCCAGTCATCTGAGGATCCGCACAGAAAGGGAGGTTCATGAGCCCAAAGAGGTGACTCGCTCAACTCTACTGGAAGAGCCCCTCGCGAGAGAATGTCGGCTGGGTTCAATGCTGTGGGAACATAGTGCCATTCCATTTGAGCAGTAAGTTCATGTATCGTTACCACTCTATTTTCGACAAATACGTTGAATCTGGACGGTTCGTTCCGAATCCAAGAGAACGCAACAGACGAATCACACCAACAGTAAAACTTCCCTTTGAATACCTTCATTCCAGCTTCCTCAGATATGAGTCTAGCTAGCATCTCCGCTCCACGAAGCTCCAGCTTTGGTACAGTAAAAGTTTTCAATGGAGCAACGCGAGATTTTGCACAAAGTAAGTGGCTGCTGAACCGCTGACCCTTAGACACAACATAAATGCAGGCACCATAAGCCTCAATGCTGGCGTCGCAAAATTCGTGAATTTCTAGCTCAAAATTCGGAACAAGCACTAACCGAGGAAATTTATAGCGTCGAATCTGGCCAAAACTGCTACATATATTCTGCCACGCGGTGTTCAGTGCTGATGGCAAGCTTTCATCTCAGGACAGCTTCTCGTTGCACAACTGCTGGAGAAAGATTTTGGCCTTTGTAATGACACGTCCAGCTAGTCCAAGGGGGTCTTAGAACCGGGCTATTGTGGACAAGACGGAACGCCTGCAGGGATGCGAAGACAAATGTAGGGCAGAAAAGGAGAATAAAAGTTGATCAGTCACAGGATCCCAGGGAAGTCCCAGCGTTTTGGTAAAATCACTGCCATCGTCGAACTTCAAATAAGTTTCCTTGTCCTCCTCAGGAGCCCCATCGAGGACAGCAGGGATGTTCGAACACCATTTCCTCAGTCGGACCTGGCCTCTAAACAAAATTCCTGTAGTGTGATCACGAATGCGGATAGCCTCCTTCTGAGAGCTGGCTCCAGATATCAGGTCATCAACGTAGAAGTCACTGCGAAAAATCTCAGCCCCAATAGGAAACGCTATCTGTTCATCCTGTGCCAGCTAATGCATCACCCGCACAGATAAATACGAGGAAGGCTTCGTCCTATAAGTAACGGTGTCTAGTTTGAACACACGCATCTCTTCTTGCATGGAATTCCTCCATAGGATACACTGCACTTACACATCGGTACATCTTGCAAATGTCTCCCGTTATCGCAACTGCATATGACCGAAGTCAAGTGAGAATATGGAAAAGCTTGGGTTGGATTATAGGACCGGCCATTAAAACGTCGTTCAGGGAATAACCGGATGAAGTTGCTGTGGATCCATCGAAAACGACCCGAAGCTTGGTAGTAGCGCTATCTTCCTTTGTGACGCAATGATGAGGCAAAAAATATCTGCGGGAGCTGATTGGCTCGGCAGGAACCAAAGACATATGACCTAGATCAAGGTACTCGTTTATGAAAGCAGCATACAGAGATTCTACATCAGCTCCCAAGAGATCCAGATTGTATTTTGCGGGCAGACTAACACAATAATCGTTTGCAATCGGCGGATATGCTGAACCAAGTGAGCTTCACAATCTAGCTCTTCTTTGGTAGAATTTACTATGGGTTCGGTGCAATTCTCTACCTCCCAAAACCGTCGCAGCAGTACCTCAAGTTTCTCGTCTAGGTTATCCTCCGCAGCTAAGGCCGGGGCGCGCGAAACCATTAAAGAGGACCCCTTCTTTACCCGGGAACAACCTCCAGATATGACCCATCCCAAGCGAGTCTTCTGACGAAGTGCCAAGTGGAACAGATCCCCCTGGGCTGCAGTAGCATCAGGGCCTCCAAAATGCAAGAGAGTTAGGGTAGAGCGTAGGCACCACGCCCACAGGTACGGCATTTTCTGGAGCTGCATTGACTCAATCGATGTCCTGTTTTGAGGCAATTTATACACAGGGCTTCTTGGCTTCTTTATGGCGATTTGCGGGAGAAAGTGCAATAAAAATAGGACAATGATTGATTTCGTGAGCCCTGTCATTGCACAGCACGCAGTTTGATATGTTTTGGTTAATGGCAACAAGTGTGGATTTAGTATGGTTAAGTTTTCTACTCCTGCCCACCTGACTGCGAGGCGCATTTGTTGCCATAGCGAAATCCACTGTTTCCAACGTTCTGCATCGCTGCTCCGAAAACGGTCCATAGACTCCCATGACGGAATCAAGTTGACGAAGGCTGAGTCCTCTAAATATTCCTACCACTTGGCTTGAGTCGCTGGATCAAGCTTAAGCAGAACCTGCACGATAATGCATCCTGCGATCTGCTCAGGAGTGCCTAAAGCCTGCAGCGCCCGAATATGAGCGTTGAACTTGTCGGAAATCTCCCGCAGCATCGACACTGACCCATTCTCAACAGCCTGTAGCCCCAGGATCTCAGTAATGTGGGCCTGAAAACTAAACGACGATTATTAAACCTCTTTTCCAATAAATCCAATGCTATATTATAGTTTCTGTCCGAGATTTCCAGCGAACTGTCTCCAACGACGAATCACGCAGGCAGGATCTATGAATGTCTGAATGATGGTTGATGATGGTCGTCAACATCGAGTAAAAGTCCGTCCAATCCGCATATCCTTCGCTAAACCTTGGCAATTGTATAGGAGGAAGGGATGATCCTGACCTACGATGAGGTGGCGGCTGAGAACCGGCAAAACCTGCAGTTGCATTTGCTCCCGCAAGAATGCAGAGGCATGTATCCGCTAATCTTGGCAATTTCGCGCATGATCGAAGCCTTCGGAAGCCTCGAGCGCACTGGCAAATGTTTCAAAGCTGTCGCACGTCTACTATGAATTTCGGTGCAGTCCAATTCTTCAAGCTCGTTGTGCTATGTCTCAAATGGCCCACTCAGCTTCTCGGTCTGCTCCAGCTTTACCAGTAGCATGTACTAATTAAAGACCGCAGCCACATCTTCCCAAGGGGTAGCCAAAGGTTTCACTTTCTCACATAGTTCCGTTGACTTAACCCTCAGAAAAGACACCCTGTTTTGCTCCGTGGTCACTGGAGCGTCGTTGGCAAAATCTATAGCAGCAGCGGCTCTAAAAACGCTCCTTGCTTGTCTGGACGTTGATATGCAATGACTGCACAATCAATAAGCCCAACCCGAAGCCTGTTACGCGGGAACCCAGGCAGAAACGCAGCCACTCCTCCCGCCCAGCGGACCGAGGGATGCAGCCGCATGACGCGCGGCGCGTGTTACCGAACCGATCACGAGCATGCAGGAAAGATAGGTGTTAGACTAAAATTCGAGGAATGTTAGAGCTAAACACAACTCAAAGAGCTAAACATGCAAAGATAGCTAAGAAATAGTACTAATTACGGGAAAGGTATGTTAGTATTAGTGATTTAAGAAGAGGAAGGGAATAAGTAGTGGATATTACATGGTAGATTGAGTTGAAGTCCGAGAATAATTCGATCTACAAAGCGGAAGGAACAAAGGAATAAAGTTTCTAGTAGAACGAACAGGAATCGTAAGGTTTTTGCGGCTCAACAAGTCAGGGCTACCTACGTCACCCTTGATCAGGTTGTGCATAAAAATCACCCCAAGTATTTTTTTACGACTAACTAAGGTTGGAAGGTTTATTAAAAGCAATCTTCGAGGGTAAGATGGCAGTCTCACACCTGCATATGCAGTTAGTTTTTCTGGACTGATTCTATGCGGTCCTGGTGTACTTTGTGCTGGCGGCACCATACACAAGAGCCAGACACAACATACACACTAAAATCAGACGAACAAGCGAGATATAGAGACTCTTCGTTATTTAGAGATCGTCAAAGTACTTTGACCCCCTTTTTATTAACCCATCACGCCCATGGCCTTATTTACCATGGTAGAAATGTGTTCAGAAAACTTTATTTTGGATTCTAGATTCTTTCAAGAAAACTATCGCAGAGGCTGTAAGGAGCCAAAAAGGGGCTGGAGTGATGAAATGTCATTATTTTGCATTTCGAGGCATTTAGGTGTAACATATTTGCACAACACCACGACTGAAAGTTACTCAGATCGGATTGCAAGCCAATCACACCCATGGCCTTATTTACCATGGTAGAAATGTGTTCAGAAAACTTTATTTTGGATTCTAGATTCTTTCAAGAAAACTATCGCAGAGGCTGTAAGGAGCCAAAAAGGGGCTGGAGTGATGAAATGTCATTATTTTGCATTTCGAGGCATTTAGGTGTAACATATTTGCCAACACCACGACTGAAAGTTTCAGATCGAGTGCAGCCAATCACACCCATGGCCTTATTTACCATGGTGAAATGTGTTCGAAACTTTAACTTGATTCTAGCTTAACACCAAGATCATCAACCAAGGTGTATTCTCTCAGAGAACCATCGCGCGTTTATAGGAGCCAAAAGCGGCTGGAGCAATGAAATGTCATTACTTTTTCGAGGCATTTAGGTGTAAAATATTTGCACACACCACGACTGAAAGTTACTCAGATCGGATTGCAACCAATCACACCCATGGCCTTATTTACCATGGTAGAAATGTGTTCGAAAACTTTAATTTGGATCTAGATTCTCTCAAGAAAACTATCGCGAGGCTGTAGGAGCCAAGGGGCTGGATCGATGAAATGTCATTATTTTGCATTTCGAGGCATTTAGGTGTAACATATTTGCACAACACCACGACTGAAAGTTACTCAGATCGGATTGCAAGCCAATCACACCCATGGCCTTATTTACCATGGTAGAAATGTGTTCAGAAAACTTTAATTTGGATTCTAGATTCTCTCAAGAAAACTATCGCAGAGGCTGTAAGGAGCCAAAAAGGGGCTGGATCGATGAAATGTCATTATTTTGCATTTCGAGGCATTTAGGTGTAACATATTTGCACAACACCCGACTGAAAGTTACTCAGATCGGATTGCAGCCAATCACACCCATGGCCTTATTTACCATGGTAGAACTGTGTTCAGAAAACTTTAATTTGGATTCTAGATTCTCTCAAGAAAACTATCGCAGAGGCTGTAAGGAGCCAAAAAGGGGCTGGATCGATGAAATGTCATTATTTTGCATTTCGAGGCATTTAGGTGTAACATATTTGCACAACACCACGACTGAAAGTTACTCAGATCGGATTGCAAGCCAATCACACCCATGGCCTTATTTACCATGGTGAAATGTGTTCAGAAAACTTTATTTTGGATTCTGATTCTTTCAGAAAACTATCGCGAGGCTGTAAGGAGCCAAAAGGGGCTGGAGTGATGAAATGTCATTATTTTGCATTTCGAGGCATTTAGGTGTAACATATTTGCACAACACCACGACTGAAAGTTACTCAGATCGGATTGCAAGCCAATCACACCCATGGCCTTATTTACCATGGTAGAAATGTGTTCAGAAAACTTTAATTTGGATTCTAGATTCTCTCAAGAAAACTATCGCAGAGGCTGTAAGGAGCCAAAAAGGGGCTGGATCGATGAAATGTCATTATTTTGCATTTCGAGGCATTTAGGTGTAACATATTTTCACAACACCACGACTGAAAGTTACTCAGATCGGAGTGCAAGCCAATCACACCCATGGCCTTATTTACCATGGTAGAAATGTGTTCAGAAAACTTTAACTTGGATTCTAGCTTAACACCAAGATCATCAACCAAGGTGTATTCTCTCAAGAGAACCATCGCAGCGTTTATAAGGAGCCAAAAAGCGGCTGGAGCAATGAAATGTCATTACTTTGCATTTCGAGGCATTTAGGTGTAAAATATTTGCACAAGACCACGACTGAAAGTTATTGAGATCGGACTGCAAGCGAGAGTGAAATGAAATGTCCTTATACTGGACACAGAGTTTAACATCATCCGCATACATGAGTACTCGAGAGTTCGTTAATTCTGAAGGCAGGTCATTGGTAAAGAGTGTGAAAAGTAGGGGTCCTAGAGGGCTGCCTGTGGTACTCCATAAGTAACCTCAACTGGTGAGAGAAATAGTTTTTGAAGAGGACTCTTTGAGACCTAGAACGAAAGTTCTGCAACCTTACAAAAAGTATTTTTTGTCTATTTTTTCACTTTTGAGGTTTGGTTAACGAATTTTAGCTCAACCGTTTATCCATAGATTTGAATAAGCAATACCTTAAACGACGCCTAATAAATGCGTCTATCTAAAACCAATGTTGGCCAAGAATTATTTTTTTTTCGACTTTTCCAGAGTTCTTAAAGTCAAAATTTCGGGGAAAAATACCGCAAAAAATTATGCAATTTGAATTTGAAAGCTTAATATCTTTCAGGCGTTAAGCTGCAGATACAAATTGTCTGGGTCGGATTTATAGCTGCATTTGTCAGATTTTTAGAACTGCAAAGTTCTATGCAAGCAGATATAAGATACTTAAGTTATTTGAAACATAAAAGCACTACCTCTGAAAAAAAAAACATTAAAAAATACCAGATTTTAAAAAATTTTATAAAAAAAACTACACCATAAAAAAAAAAAACCATAATTCGTTTAAAAATTTTTAAACCCTGAAATCTGTAAGATTATTTTGGGCCACAGCCTAATTCTAGTGTTGACTAGTGAATTTATTTGCATCAGACTTGCTACCTTTCTTATGGAACGGAATAATAAAAGATTCCTTCCAGATTGGGGGAATGTATAAAGAGTTAATGGATAGGGTGAATAGTTTAAGCAGGGGTCCACACAGAGCGTCGGCACAGTACCTGAGTACACAGCCGGGAACTCCGTCGGGACCTGGTGAAAACATCGGCTTAACTAGACGAAGATCATGAAGCAGCGAGCGTTAACAATGTGCTGAAAATGCCGTTCGATCTTGATAAACTGTATGGATACGGCTGACCAGAGTAGCTTTCATGAGAATAGGTTGTTTGGAAAAATTTGGCAAAAAGATCGGCAATTGCCTGATCATTGATTGTTGACATATTGAGAAATGATAGCGAGGATGGATGTGCGTTCTAAGCTTACTATTTACGAAGCTGTAAAGCTGTTTAGGGTCCTGTGAAAATCATATCCTGCATCGAGATAGGTAATTTTTATAGCATTGAACATTAAGAACGGTGTTGAGCTACTGAGCTTTTTCAGTAGCGTTGTTTTGCGAGGTATTAAAAAGACGATGTTTGTCAATTAATATTTCACAGTTTACTGGACTTAAGTTTATATATGTTTTGTATCGAAAAATAGCGAAAGGTGTGAATTTTCTAGCGAGAGTTTATGACGGGTCGATTGAAGACGCGGTTCAAGACTTTTGAAAGCGATATATTTATGCCTATACGTTCATAGCATAAATATATCGCTTTCAAAAGTCGTTAACTTCTGGCAGGCAGGTCACAGTGCCAGACAGCAAAACGTTTAATTACGGTGGTGATTGATCTTGAAGAGTCTTCTGCTTCTGCTTGATGAGCCTCTCCCACAGCGGCTGACGAACGCCGAGAAAGAGCAAAGCACCAGCAAGAGCATAAGCACAAGCAAACAATTGGTTATAAAGAGAGACATTACATTAAGAGATGTTACATATGCTCAACTACTCTTTGTGCTGCCATGGTCCGGCGCTTAGCCGAACAAACGGAGAAATTCGACCGAGCTATTACATAGCAAGAGAGAGAAGAGGGTGAACCAACTTCTCGAAGTTTTTTAAAATGTCTTGCATTTAAGTTTTTTTAGACTGGATAACTCTTCGGTAAACCAAGAAGGCTTTTCAGATCTAACCGCACAAGAAAGTGGGACACAAGAATCAAAAAATTTGTCAAGTACATTGTAAAAAATGTTTGTGCCTTTCATAACGTCAGTGCACAAGTACAAGCAGACCAATCAAAATCAGTAATGAGGTTATTAAGCGGACACGTTCAGATAGCCTACCTGTTCGATCCAATACAGTAGGCCCAATATCGACCAACACTTCGAATGTAGGATAGTAGGAGTCTTCAGGTATAGTGAGCGGAAAGGCTCGGGTTAGCAACGCAATGGTCGGCTCCGAGACAAAGCACAGATCAAGCAATCGACCCATGGAATTTTTCTCATGGTTGACTTGAGGCAGGGATAGGTGTAGCAAGACGTCGATAAAGTCATGTTGTGACATGGGCACAAGATTATTAGACTCGTTTACTGCAATGAACACCCCACCTCCACGTCGACCTGCCAAAACTTCGGATCTAAGGATGTCCGGCTTTAGCCAGGTCTCGGTAAACACAATAACGTGGGACGAGAATGCTAGACTCTCAAGAAAAAAGTCCTGAGCTTACTACGCAAGCCTCTAGCATTCTAGTAGGTAACTAAAAAAGAGGAAATTAGTTTTTTGGATGGGTAGAAGTTGAGGTGGAAGATAACTGTAAAGATGGAGCACTGGTCTGACCACTAGGAAGAGTTATGGGGGCCTATTCTTTTTCTTAGCCTAAAACTCTTTGACGACCAAATACTCCGGCCAAAACTTGGCGTAACAAATGGTGTCAAATTGAGTCGGGGAGACGCTTTTCTTAAAGAAAGATATCTATCTACCTGGCGAAAGAAAATTAAAATTTTCCACCTTTAAGCCGACGGCTTTTATTTAGCTTTGTATAATAGCGGTTACATCATTGGATGTAAGGTCAGAGGTTAGCCGCGAGACGAAAACTTGTCTCTTTGGTGGGACACCCACCAGTGGTTTAGACCTAGTACCTGTGATGGCTATATCCTTTGGTCCTGTTCGTCTATTAGCTGGTGGAAGCGAAACTGATGGGTAAGTTAAGGAGTTGGGTGCGGACTCGACGGACATGGACGCTACAAACATGTCTAACTGCATACTCTCCGAAGTGAGGCATTCGGCTCCCGAATCTGCATCACCAGCAGCGATCGTTGCCCTCTGAGTAGCAAACGTAATCAACTGCTGCACTAAGGAAGTGGTAAGTTTTTCGGCTGCCGGCGGACATGAGGCAGTCGGCACTTGCACGTCCCGCGGAGTAGACTTCTTGCGCCTCGGAGACTCATCCAGCAGCTGTAAACTGCTGAACTGAGTGTCCATAGCTAAGAGCCGATCATATTGCCGTTTGAAGCCTACGATCAGCTCTTTGAAGCCACTCCGCGTCTGTCTCATGAACAAACGCATGTCTTTTTCCACGGCACGGCATTCCTCACAACTATAATGCAGGCCGTTATTTTGGGAAATGGCATCTCCCTCCTACACGGCCCGAGATCCCTACACATTTTGCGTGCACTACGCTTTCGCAAAGCCAGCAGGGGATATTGGGCTGGTCATGGGTGATCTGCTTCTCGCAGGTTTTTTTGGCGCAGACGACAGCAAATTCCAAATTGTCTTTTATTTTTTTATTTCGAGAAAAAAAAAAGTTCAAAACAAATAGCAATCAGACCACTGTGCAAAGCAGATTTAGCGCGAAATCGGTAGAAATAAGATGAGAGAGAGAGTGGTTGAAGCAACAGCTTATAAGTGAGAGCGTTACTGCACAGAAAGTTTTAGGAGCGAGAGAAAAAGAGCAGTTATAGAGAGTTAGGTGATAGAGAGAGAGAGTGATAGACCGATAGAGCTACGAAAAAGAGCGGCTAAATGTAATGAGAGGGAGAGTTAACAAGTAACAATAAATCATGTACCACCTTAATGTTTATGCACCACCTAATATTTTATGCACACCATACTGTTTTATGCACCATCCTAACGATAAGCCAAGTTCTGCACTCAGAACGCTGATTCAGCATATGTCGCTATTGTGGGGCGGCCCTTATATCATTGGCCACCAGCGATCGTACGACTTCCGCACATGTTGCTGGGTCAGCACTTTTGGATTATGAACGGCTATGTTTTTATACCCGTACTCAAAAAAGAGTTAAGGGGTATATAAGATTTGTGGTAAAAGTGGATGTGTGTAACGCAGAGAAGGAAACATTTCCGACCCCATAAAGTATATATATTCTTGATCAGCATCAATAGCCGAGTCGATAGAGCCATGTCTGTCTGTCCGTCTGACCGTCTGTCCGTCTTGTTTGACGCCTGGATCTCAGAGACTATAGGAGCTAGGGCAACCAAATTTGGTTTCCAGACTCATGTGATATCACACTGCTACAAGTGTATTTCAAAATTTCGCCCCGCCCCCTTCCGCCCCCACAAAGAACGAAAATCTGTGGCAGGCACATTTTTAAAGATACGATAAAACTAAAAACGCAGTATCGTAGAGAATGACCATATCTACCAGATTGCTGAATATGAATCAGATCGGATCATAATTATAGCCAGTATGAAGAAATTCTGGAGACATGATACTATATCTCCTTCTCGCTCGCACACTCTGCCACGTTCAGTGCGCGAGCAACCCCTAGAGGAGCAGATGCAGAATATAAATGGTACATCTATAATCTACATTTTTGATGTAAAATATACATTGTAGATGTAGATAACAGATGTAGCAAAAAAATGTAAAATGTAAAATTTTTTTTTTTTTCTAAAATTCTAAAAAATCATATCTCAAAAATGTATTTACTGACTGAGTACGGGTATAAGTAGAGTCGCATCCCCAGAAGCGACTCACACGTTCCTTCTCGTTAGAATTAAGATTCAGTTTTCAGTTTCGGTTGAATACCGAAATAATATTCTTTTACTTTGTCGAGCCACAAGGCCAGCTAAAAGGGAGGTAGTACCTTTCCACCGTAATCCACATACCAATTGAATTAGAGTCGCCGACAGGCGGACCCCGCACCTCTCCCCGCTAGCGGAGCGGAATAACCAAACGGCCGCTGCCGTCTCCCCACGAGCAGAGGACAGTGCCACCGACCACAGCCGCTCCGTCCCGAGGAACACTAGACGGACTGCGGCGTGGGAATCATACTTAACTATAATTGGCGCCCAATAGGATTAAGAATAATGAAAGAATCCACATCCCCAAATAAACATGTAAGTGACATAACTGCCTCCAGGTTAGACAGGGAAGAAATATGGAAAAAACCCACACTTCATAGGGAAACAGAACAGGCCACAACAAGGCGAGCCTTGGCAACAGACCAGTGACAAAGAGACCCCAATTCAAAACCATGTGCAGACTATGGACGTTGATCCATCGACGTCTAGGTTTAGGCAGCACACCAATTGGGGGAAGCTACAGAGCGCTCCCAATTGCCGTTCGTCGAGCGACAGTTGGCTGGCAGAACAATACAAATTTTAATCGACACCGGTGCGGCCAGCAATTACGTCAAGCCAGTAAAGGAGCTAAAAAACGTAACCACTGTCGACAACCCTTTTACCGTGAGCTCCATACACCGATCCAGCGAAGTAAGAAACAAATGCCTAATGCGCATCTGTGGGCTAAACGCCCCATTCTTTTTGCTAGACACACTAGGTACGTTCGATGCCATCATAGGTTTCGACTTGCTAACGGAGGCGGGAGCGGCATTGAATCTACGTGACAGCACAATCAGCTATGGAAACGTAACTGAACAACTTAGGTTCCACGACTATGACAATGTAAATTTCACCAAAGTCGATGACCTAGCGGTTCCAAGTTCGGTAAAAGCCGAATTTAAGAAGATGATACTGAAGAGAATTAAAGCCTTTTTGACCTCCAACGAGGCCCTTCCCTTTAACACCTCAGTCATCGCCACCATCTCAGCTAAGAATGATGAACCAGTCTACTCAAAGTTATACCCTTATCCTATGGGAGCAGCTTCGTAAACAAGGAAATCAAATAACTGCTGAAAGACGGCCATCTGGGTCACCAAACAACAGCCCAATATGGGTTGTAGACAAAAAGAAATCGGACGCCAATGGCAGCAGGAAAAAGCGACTGGTAATCGACTTCAGGAAACTGAATGAACGGACTATCGCCGATCGATACCCCATGCCAAGCATTCCCATGATTCTAGCGAATCTGGGAAAAGCGAAATTTTTTACTACCCTAGATTTAAAATCAGGGTACCACCAGGGGAAAATATGAGTTCTGCCGTCTACCTTTCGGACTAAAAAATGCGGGATGCATTTTCCAAAGGACAATTGACGATTTTCTACGAGAACAGATTGGGAAACTATGTTACATTTATTTAGGTTAGGTTAGGTTGTCCCGAACGGCCCTCACGGGGCCACGCATTGGCCAGTATGGCCCTTAGTTGTCCGGATTGGTGCGTATGAACCTTCTTAGTGTTTTTACGCGGTTTCGAAATCCGTGAGGATCGAAGAGAATTTTGCAAAGGCAAGGAGTTCCGCTGGCGTTCTCTTGGATGCATCTTCCAGCGATGCCAGTACCGGGTTGCCAAGATGTTTGTTTCTTGCCCTTGAGAGGGCCGGGCATTGGCAGATTAGATGTTCCAGGGTTTCGATAGCCCCAGATTTATCACATTTCCTGCACTTGTTACTGTTGGTGATGCCTAGTTTGACTGCATGTGCTGCAGCCAGGCAATGACCTGTGAGTATACCTATTAGCATCCTACAGTCCTTCCGTGGTAGGTGCAGTAGGTATTGGCTGAGTTTACCATTGCTCTCCTTGCACATGGTTTTCGCGATCTTGCAGTTGGTGGTTCTCCTCCACCTGCTGCTGGCCTGTGTGTGTGCCCTCCTCTCTAGATCGCTTTGAAGCGCTCTGAGGGAGACAGGCACGTTCTCAGTCCTGTCATTTGCCAGCCCGACGCCTTCCTTAGCCAGTACGTCTGCTGTCTCGTTGCCTTCGATGCCTTGGTGGTTGGGAACCCAATAGATCCGCACTGACTTTGACGTGCTTAGGAAATCTTGTGCATCCCTGCTTGCCAGGACATTTTTGGAACTGACCGCTGACGACTGCATGGATCTTATCGCCGCCTGGCTGTCCACGAACAGGTTGACCACATTATGTGGGCGTTCCGTACATCGAGCAACCTCCGCCGCTTTCCGTATGGCAAAGACTTTTGCCTGGAATATGCTGCATTGGTCCGGTAGCTTATAGGACAGCCTTATTTCAGGGTCTGTACAGTATATGCCCGCACCTACTCCTCCCTCCATCTTGGAGCCATCCGTGTATATTTTTAGGTGTTCATTCTGGTCCCAACTTTCTTTCTAGTCGTCGGGTTCCATGTGTATCGCTGTTTTGACGTCCAGGCACGTTCGGGGGGTCATGTAGTCAGATATACTGATCATGTCTCGGCCTATTGAACTGTGCCCGAATCCTTGCAGCGACATATTGCCTGATGCGACTAGGCGCTGTGCTGCCTTACCTGCAGTCAGTCTAGCGTGGATGTCTGGGGGGTCAATTACGAGTATTGTTTCGAGTGCTTTTGTTGGGGTTGACCTCAGCGTCCCCGTAATGCAGAGCAGTGCCTGCCGCTGGGTCCTTTCCATAAGCTTATTGTACTTTTCTTTTCTGTCGCTTGCCACCACACTAAGACTTCGTACAGCAGAGTCGGTCGCACCACCGAGATGTAGATGCAGTGCATCAGAGCAGGTGACAGGCCCCATGTGCTGCTAAGCATCTTCTTGGATGCGTATAGCGCAATGATGGCCTTGTTCACCCTTTCCACTACATTGGGCCTCCATGCCAGCTTGCTATCCAGTACTATGCCGAGGTATTTGACTTGTGCTTTCGGGGTCAGCCTGGTTTTATCAATTTTCGGGGGGATCCATGCCGGTACCTTGTATCTCTTGGTAAAGAGGATGAGGTCCGTCTTATCCGCGTTGATACTGAGTCCTACTTTTCCTGCCCCCTCACATATCTCCCTGAGTGTTGATTCCATTATGGAGCTGAGGGTCGATGGACATACTCCCGTAATAATTTTGCTTATGTCATCTGCATGGGCTGTTATTTTTGGGGCTCTCCTCTCGAATCTCTTTATTAAGTCGTCGACCACCAGGTTCCAAAGGAGGGGCGACAGGACCCCACCTTATGGTGTGCATCTATGCGCCCCCCTCACCATGGAAGCGGTGCCCCACTCTGATTGCACCCGTCTGCAACGTAGAAGGTTTTTTATCCAGAGGTTGATTGCGGGATGTGTGTTGGTCGCTTCTAGGCGGTCCATAATAGCGTTCGTAGTGACGTTGTTGAATGCTGCGGATATGTCTACAAACACTCCTAGAGCATACTTCTTATTTTGGAGGGCATTTTCGATGGTGGCTACTAGCGAATGCAGTGCCGTCTCTACCGATTTCCCTTTGGTATACGCATGCTGGTTGGTTGACATTCGCCCCCCCACATCGTTTCTGATGTGTAGATCCAGCAGCTTTTCTAGTGTTTTGAGTAGAAAAGAGGTGAGGCTTATCGGTCTGTAGTCATTGGGGCTCATATGGCTGCACTTTCCTGCCTTTGGAAGGAAGACAATCCTCGAGGTCCTCCATTGAATAAGGATATAGCCCGTGCTCAGGCAAGCTGAGTATATTGCAGAGAGCCATGGGGTGATCACGTCTTTGGTCACCTGTAGCATGGCTGGGAATATACCGTCTAGTCCAGGTGCTTTCGTACCCGCAAAGGAGTCTATAGCCCAGTGGATTCTCCTAGACGATATGAGATCTGTTGGGGGGTGCTGTTCCTCAGTTGCTAGGTCCTGATGCTCTGTAGCGTCAGAAACCTCGGTGCATCCTGGGAAGTGGGCTTCCATTAGTGCTGTTAGGGCATCTTCGCTGCCCTCAGTCCATTGTCCATCATTTCGTTTCAGCTGATTTTGTATGGCAGGTTGCTTTGATAGCAACTTCCGGAGTCTAGCCGTTTCTGGGACTTTCTCGATATTGGAGCAGAAGTTCCTCCACGAGTTTCTTTGTGCCCTGCGTATTTCCTTCTTGTACTCCCTGAGTAGGGTTTTGTATTCCTCATCGATTATCTCCTCGTTCGCCTGTTTGGCGATTTTGAAGAATTCTTTGACGTTATTTCTTTGAAGCGATAGGTCCCGGTTCCACCATAGTCTGGTTCTCTTTTTCGTTCTCGAGGGTGAGCATGCTGCGTGGTATGCATCCAGTAGCTCCTTGGAGAGGGTCTCTAGGGACGATTCTATCTTTTCCGGGGATGTCACTGTGCCCGCACGATTCGCGAGCTTCGAGGTAACTGTTGTAACGAACTGTCCGTCTAAATCAGCGAGGCTGGCTCAGCGGCCGACGGTTCGTTGCAACAAATTTATATGTTGCCTCACAGACACGAAAGAATGCACGGGTGGGTTTAATTACTGGCTGTGGGTACTTTATTGGTATCTGATAACTAAGGGATCTTACTACAACAATGAATCGTTTCCTTATTACTCTACGTTCTCGCGCCACCGGCCCCTCAGGCTCCTCGCTAGTGCTGTGGCTATGCGTCCGACCTGGCTCACGCCTGATCTATACACACAACTCCGCACCTACCGAGTTGCTTTTGACCGCCTTGGCGATGGTGGTGTCTGTCGTCCCTCCTTTGGCACTACGCAGACTTTGTTCCCCTGGTTGGGTCGTACTGCTGCCTGTCGGTTGGGTCGCTTATACTTTTCCTTGGATTCTCCCGTTGACTTTCCTTGTCAGTTGGCCTCTCGTACTCGCTTGGGTTCGCGCTTTTTCCTCCTTGCTCGCACTCTACTGACTGTCCTTCTTCGCTGTTGCCGGGCTCCTCTTAAACCCTCGGCTCGACGCTAGCGTCCGCGCCTCTGCCTAGCAACAGCGGTAAATCCGTGCGCCGCTGGTACTTTTCCATCGGCCTCTTTGCTTGATTCCCTCCCGTTCTTAACGGGACCGAGCCGGTGGCCTGATCTCATGTCCATACATGGACATGCGCTGGACCGCTGCCGACCCGCTGCCATCGGCCTCTTCGCTTGCTTCCCTCACGTTCTTAACGGGACCGGGCTGGTGGCGTGATCTCATGTCCATACATGGACATGCGCTGGACCGCTGCCGGCCCGCTCCCGCCGTTCCTAGCCTAACGTGAGCGCTGCTCCTTGCGTGCTCCTCCATTACCGACTCTCTCCACGGGCTCGTACCGGAGGCATGATCTCATGCCCATATATGGTCATGCGTCGGACCCCTGCCACTCTAACGGCACTCGGCTCCCGGCCGGCTCTCACTCTCTTGTGAATTCGCCGTGAATTCTCCCCTTAACCCTTACTCGGTTCCCTTGTGAGGAAACTCCATTCCTCACACTTCCCCCTTTCTTTACCAGAGGGAAACTCCATTCGTTTTCCCTCCGGCCATCCTCCCGTTTGAATTCAAACGTGCGCGCGGGCGCGCACTCACGCTGGTTCCGCACTGATTCCTCCATTGCCCGATCGGTTCGCCCCCTATCGGATCGGGTCTGCCGATGTAGTGCCGGAACCAGCTCCGTGCGTGATTCTCCCGATAGGTGCGCGCCTCTCGTGCACGATAGGTGCGCGCCTCGCGTGCCCGATAGTTGTGTCTCTGATCGTGCTGCCAGACCCTTTTTACGTGTGGCCGGATCGCTCCCCTTTTCACGTGTTGCTTCCGCTTGCGGTATCTATTGTATACGCTGGTCGGCCGCGTTTTTCGCGTAAATTTGTTCATCTGCCTGCCCTAGTGGGCTGTGCGTTCGTGCATTACCCCCCGACTAGACCGACATCAAGCTGCCATACCCCGGTAAGTTGTAATTCATATTCTTTATTTCGTTTTTTTTTTCAAATTCATTCATTCACCTGGTTTGCCGACGCCGACACCCGGTACCGCACCCCGCGCACCCTCACTAAATGCTTTACGCGTCGGCCGATCCGGCGTGTGCCTTCGACTGCCCGAACCACTGCCTCCGGCCATTCTCCGACGTCCACGTGTCGCCAGCGGACATTCTCCCCCGTCGGCTCCTCCATCGACTGCTGTCTCTGCAGCTGGGGCCGTGCGACCTCAGCCCTAGGATCGGGACACGACGATTGCCGCACTAGGATAGGCCTGGCCTTGGCTTTTACAGGTGAGGGCCACACCCACGGACCGCGCTCCCACCTCTCACCTTTCGTGTCCACTGCTGGTTCTTCCGCCGCCGTCGCCGGCGCTGCCGGGTCCTCCATCGTCGTCGCTGGCGCTGCCGGTTCCTCCGTCGCCGTCGCTGGCGCTGCCGGGTCCTCCGTCGTCGTCGCTGGCGCTGCCGGTTCCTCTGTTGCCGTTGCTGGCGCAGCCGGTTCCTCCGTCGCCGTTGCTGTCGCTAGCGTTGCCGCCTCTCCCGTCGCTGCCGCTAGCGTTGCCGCCTCTCCCGTCGCTGCCGATGTCGGTGCCTCTGTCGCCGTCGCTGTCGCTAGCGTTGCCGCCTCTTCCGTCGCTGCCGATGTCGGTGCCTCTGTCGCTGCCTCTGTCGCCGTCGCAGCCGGTGCCTTCGCTGCTGCGTGGATTCCTGCTGCCGCTGTCGCTGGCTCCCGCGCCTTCGACGCCGACTCCTCTTCCTGCCTCCGGTGTTGCCGTGGATCACGCGCGTTGCTTCGCGGGGCCGGTTCCTCCTCCCATACCTTCCGGTCTTCCCGCGCCTCCGATGGTGCGGGTCCCGACGCCCACGTTATGTGGATGACTTGGTGGTGCCATACCATGCCATTTCGTACCGCCGTGTGCACGTTTTGCGAAACAAATGGCCCGCACACCGCGCTCTCCGGACCGCCCCACCTGGGCTGCTCTTCCTGCGGCGGCTCCTTCGGTGCCTCCTCCTATCGTGACGACGACTGTGGTGGCGGTGCGTTCGGTGGTGGCGATTTTGGTGGCGGTGACTGCGGGGGCGTCGGTTGTTGTGTGCTCTGTGGCTGCGGCGGCGGCTCGGTATGCCGGCGTTCCCATAAGGGTGCCTCCTCACCCTGTTGGGGTTGCTGCTGCCCTGCCGGTCCGCTAAATAGATCCACCTTCACCTTGAGGAACCTCGGAGGAGGCGGCACCTCCTCCTCGTTCCTCCTGTGAGCTTCGGCTTCACGCCGCGCGGCCTCCATCTGCCGTTGCAGGGCGGCCTGTGCCTCCCTCATTATGGCCTTGTTCAGCGCCGCCTCCCTTCGTGCCTCCTCCGCTGCCGTGTTTCCTCGCGTCGCCGCTCCTCCTCGCGCCGCGCCTCTGCTGCTGCTCGCCGGTTGCGCTGCTGCTCCATCGGGCTCCTCCGCACGGTCTCGGCTGGTGGCCGCGCTGCTGGTGTCGCTGTCGGCTGTGCTGCTGGCGTCGCTGGCGGCTGCGCGGCTGGCGTCGCCATTGGCTGCTCTGCTGGCCTCGCTGTCGGGTGTGCTGAGGCCTGCACTCTCCGTCGCAACGGTACCTCCGCCGTCCGTCTCTGCTGCGCTGCTGCTGGCCTTGACGTCGGCTGCGATGAGTCCGATTGCCCTGCAGCTTCGCGCTTCTGCTCCCGCAAATAGCGCTCCGCCGATCGGATGGCGATGCCGAGGAACGCTGCGTCGCGTCGTAGCTCCTGCTCCCGTGCCCGCTTCTCCTCGTCGTTGAGCTGCATTCTCAGGAGCTCGGCTCTCTTTGGAGCCGGCTCGACGAAGACCACCACCACGTCGCTGTCCTCGCTGTCCTCCTCCGTCCCTCCTGGCGACACTTCCGGCTCCCGTCTGCTTCGGGGAGACGCCCACGAGGACCACTCGCTCCTTGGGGATGCCACGGGGCTCTCCCATGGGGATGCCATGAGTTCCAGTTCTGGAGTCTCGCTCCGCCGATCCCATCGCTCACCTCGCGAGGGCTCCGCCCGTCGCTGGCGATGGATCTCGGGATTGCGGCTCCCCACACTTTCGGCCTGTTCCTCCAAGTAGCTTTTCAACATGGCGTCCATTTTTTTTTTTCCTGGTTTTTCCTGGCCGGTTAGGGTCTGCTCGCACCCAATCATACCTGATCCCACTCCCTTTTGTTTGTAGAAATTTTAAATATTCGGTTTTATATTTTCTTTTCTTTCTTTAGGCTTTGACGCCCGGCTTCCCCTCCCCCCGAGCTGATCGAATCCCCCCTTCGGCCCATGTGATTATTGTGAATGTGCGAATGTGTATTGAAGTATACAATAACTTTTGGTTATTTTCCAGCCCATCCTGCATCCTTGGTCCGCGATGCCAATCGTCATAAATGCCCGTGACTAACAGGTCCTCCAACCTTTCGCCCGGCTGCATCATGACGATCGGCCCTGGCTTGTCACCTCATTGCCGCCTTCGGTTTGGTCTTTGGCGTGACCTCTGCCCCACGCAGCTGCTCCGGACCCGAGGATCATCCGACCACTCGCCCGTAAGCAACGCGTGGGTAGTGCCTTCTGCCCGGCCAAACCCGACGGTTGTAGATGACCCAGGAATCCCGGACCCCAGGACTAGGATTATCCTTCACACTTCACTGGTGCCCCGAGGGTATCTCTCCGCCCGGGTTTCGGTTAACCGAACGCCTTGGTCTTCGGGTATGTTGTTCCTACCAGTTTTTCCTTTTTTCTATCCTTCCAATTTTCTTCCAGATTTGGGATTTCCGTCGTCTGTACATGCCGCCTCCTTCCAGACTTTTATTCATACGGGTCGGTGTCGGCTCCCGGTGGCGTCCTGCGCGACCCAATTCAGAGCCTCCGCCCACACTCACACCCTCTTAGCCTTAAGTTGTTCTTGTCTCCGGCCCCCCCTTTTGCATGTTCTCACTCATCCGCTTCCTTTATCCCTGTATATCTCTGATTCCTTATTTTCCTTCATCGTTTGCCTGTGGCTTTAGGTCTCCAATGTGTGCCGTCCGTGTATGCTTATCGCTGTCTCTCCGCAGCTTGCATATCACCGGTGACACGAAATCAGTGATCTGGTAGGGACCGGCATACCTTGGGGCCAATTTTGCGGCGAACCCCTCGGCTGCGTTCGACAGGTGGTGCTGTTTAACCCACACCTGTTCTCCGACCTTGGGCTTCCAAGCTCTTTTCCGCAAGTTATAATATCTTGCCTGATCCTGGGCTGCTCTTTCCAAATTCCGCCTCACCAGCTGAAAAAGTTCCTTGAGTTTTACCGCGTGTTCGTCTGGAGTGTTTGTCTCCTGACCCGTGCCGAGTGTTTCCTCGTCATACAACGCCTTTGGTAGCCTGGGCTCTCTCCCTTGCACTATGAATGCTGGTGCGAATCCAGTGGACTCCGTGACCCCAGAGTTCACGGCCAACATTAACTCGGGCCACTTCTCGTCCCAGCATCTCTGGTCTCCTTCGGTGAACTGCGCTATCATGGTTTTCACCGTTCGTTCCGTTGGGTTTTCTTGCGGCGTGTACGGTGCCGTAAACTGGTGTCGAGCTCCCATCTGATCCAGAAACTTTTTAAACGCCCGACTGGTGAACTGTACTCCATTGTCGGTGATCATCACCTTGGGTACGCCGAACCGGGCCAATATTCGTTCCCTGAAAGCCTTTATCAGGGCTTCTGCCGTGGCCTTTCTCATTGGTACCAGCTCGGTCCATTTTGAAAACCGGTCCACCAGCACCAACAGCATGGCGTTCCCATGTTTTGATCTGGGCAATGGTCCCACAAAATCCGCGCACACCGTTGCCCATGGTTCCTCTGGTATTTGTGTCAGCATCTTCCCGGCCGCCTGTGCCTGACTTGGCTTGATACGCATGCAGGTGTCACATTTCCTGACATACGTTCTCACGTCTCGGTGCATCCCCGGCCAGTAGTACCTGGCAGCTATCCTTGCCATTGTCTTCCTGCCGCCGGCGTGTCCTGCCTCCGGGATATCGTGGTTTTCCCGCATGACCCGCTCCCGAGGGTCCTTCGGCACGCAAAGCTTCCACGCTATTACTTCTTCGTCGCCGGCCCGGTGCGGGATATGCCGGTACACCCCGCCTGCTTCCTCCACATAATCTGGAAACTTGGCCGGCTCCTTTCTCATCTTCTCCTTGACCTTTTCTATCCATGCGCATTGTTCTTCGGGCTCCTGCCCAACGTCCTCCGCTCGCATACATCGCTCTTCCATGGGCTGTCGAGATAGCGCGTCAGCCACCACGTTCTGCTGCCCCCTCCTATACGCTATTTCGAAGTCGTATTGCTGTAACTCCAGCGCCCATCTCGCTATTCTCCCCGTCGGGCTCTCTATGCTGTTGAGCCATTTCAATGCCATGTGGTCGGTGACCACCTTGAAGTGATACCCTTCCAAATAGGGTTTGAGCTTCCTGATGGCCCACACAATCGCCAGGCATTCCTTCTCTGTAGTCGAGTAATTCTTCTCCGCACTGTTCAGCGTCCGGCTGGCGTATGAGATCACCCTTTCGCCCTTCTCCGTTTCTTGGGTGAGAATCGCTCCCAATCCATAGTCGCTGGCGTCCGTCTGTAGCACAAATTTCTTCGAGAAATCCGGGCAGGTTAGCACCGGATCGGCTACCAGCCGACCCTTCACGGACTCAAACGCCTGTTCGGATGCCCATTCCCATTTCACCTTTTTCTTCAGCAATGTGCTGAGCGGCTGCACCATGGTGGCGAACCCTGGCACGAAACGTCGATACCATGACGCGACGCCCAGATACTGGCGAAGCTCCTTCACATTCGCCGGTGGCTTCAGCTCTGCAATGGCGGCCACTTTTTCCGGATCAGTGCATATGCCCTCTCCCGTCACCAAATGACCCAGGTACCGCAGCTCCGTTCGGCCGAACTGGCATTTTTCCACATTCAACCTCAAGTTGGCTCTTTTTAAGCGTCTGAAAACCTCCTCAAGATTACGCTGGTGCTCCTCTTTCGTTCGGCCTATAACGATGATATCGTCTTGGTATGCGAAAGCATGCGGCATCATCCGGACCAATAACCTGGTTCAACGCCCTCTGAAACGTGGCCGAGGCCGAATGTAGCCCGAACGGCATCACTTTCCATTGGAATGGAACAATCCCTTGCCTGGCACCGTGAAGGCTGTGAACTTCCGGCTATCCTTTTCCAGTGGTATTTGCCAGTACCCGTCTTTCAAATCCAAGCTACTGATGAACCGTGCTTCCCTCTGCTGATCCAAGATGTAGTCAATCCGCGGCATTGGGTATGCGACCTTGATAGACTTTGCATTGATTTGTCGGAAGTCCACGCACAACCTCCATTGGCCAGTTTTCTTTTTAACTATTACGATGGGGGAACTATAAGGGCTCTTCGATGGCTCGATACACCCCATTTCCAGCAGCTTGTCTACCTTCTGGTTGATCTCCGCCTGCATCTTTGGGTTCTTCGGGTAGTATCGCTGCTTAACCGGTATCGCATCGCTCATGGTGATCGTATGCACCGCCACATTCGATACCCCCTTCATCCTCTTAAACTCCTTCAATTTATTGGCCAGAAATTCTTCGAACGGGCCTTCCTCTGCACGGTCGTGGCGCCTACTTTCCGTGGGATCCTCGGCCTCGAACTGCTCATCAGCCATTCGTTCCGGGGACTCCTCCTTGGCTTCCAATACCGCCACTGACAGCCTTTCTTCCAACCGCCTTCTCCGTCGGCCTCTCGCAGGGATCACGACCCTGTGCCCCGCACAAGTCACCTCTGCTCCGACTGCGGCAATGAAGTCCCATCCTAGTACCAGCGCGTCGATGACTCCTGGCAGCACCAGAAGTGCCATTGAGACCACTTTGTCTCCGAACGCCAGTTCCACTTCGATCTTTGTGTCGATGGTTCGACGGCGTCCATCGGCCAAACGCACCTGCTTGTCGGTTTTCTCCTCGCGCCCCTCCCCTCGCAGCTGTTCCGCCAGCTCACAGCTGACAAAGCTGCTCGTGGCCCCTGTGTCGACCGTGGCCTTCCATTTCCTCCCTGCGATGTCCACCACGGCTGACAGCAGCACATCCTCCACGGTGAGTTCACCGATCAGGTTTCGGGGGCTGCAGCCTGCGATGGGGAGAGCCATTCAAGAGCTACATGGTGGACATGCAGACCCTCATGAGACCCCTCAAATGTACGCCTGAGGAGCAGATGGAGCTCATCCGCGAGAACAGCATGCCGTGACTGAAGTCGGCCGTGACTGAAGTATGCCGGAGGTGCAAGGACGAGCCGGCAGCCGTAGCTGGACAAACAAAATCGAAAGTGACGGCACCAGCGACGGAAGACCAGACACATTCCAATATAGAGGGGGGATACGTTTTTGCTTCCTTTGCCGTACCTCTTGGAGCAACTTCTCGAAGTACCCCCTCGGCAAGAAGTAGGCCTGGAAGCTCGCCGCGAAGGCTTCCCATGTTTGCCACTGCCGGTTATTGGCGATGAACCACATCAACGCTTGGCCCATCAGCAACTCTGGCATCGCTCTGGGAATCAGGTTCACGTCCAGCCCGTACATATCGGCCGACCATTCGACCTGCTCCAGAAACTCCAGGGGCTTCGCCGTCCCATCGAAACGGAACGACCATTCCCTTACCTGTTTGGCTACATTCGCGTATAGTATGCGAGACTGCCTCCCGGCCTGCGCCTCGGGAACTTCCCGCCCCTCTTCGTTGCGGCTTCTCGATGGTTCTCTCGTCGCGGTGTTTCGGGCCTCCGCTGGATCCACACTCTTTAGCCGTGGCCTACTGGCGGACGGCCTCGGGGAGCGGCTCCTGTCTGGTATCGCCAGGCTTGCTATGAGGTCCTCCGCCGGCATTTTCCACACCGATGACGCGCCCGCACCTCCCGGCAATGGCAGACGCTCATACGCGTCGGGCCTATCTTCCGCTGGCAAGGGTGATGCTCTACCTGCCCGGAGCTCCCAGGCCTCCAGCAGGTCTGCGCACTCTGGATCCGCCTCGTGCTTCTCCACCCAGTCCTTAAACTGTCTCCGCATTTCGGACACGGTGCCTTCCAGTTCCAGCCCAAACTCTAGGGCACACCGGACCAGTTCTTCCTTCCTCATGGAATGGATCCATTGTCGGTTCCTCATGGTGTATAGATACCTCGCTCAGTACCGCCCTTCCCAGTGCACTCCGTTCTTTGCTTGTGGTGAGGCCCCACGTTGGGCGCCAGTTGTAACGAACTGTCCGTCTAAATCAGCGAGGCTGGCTCAGCGGCCGACGGTTCGTTGCAACAAATTTATATGTTGCCTCACAGACACGAAAGAATGCACGGGTGGGTTTAATTACTGGCTGTGGGTACTTTATTGGTATCTTATAACTAGGGGATCTTACTACAACAATGAATCGTTTTCTTATTACTCTACGTTCTCGCGCCACCGGCCCCTCAGGCTCCTCGCTAGTGCTGTGGCTATGCGTCCGACCTGGCTCACGCCTGATCTATACACACAACTCCGCACCTACCGAGTTGCTTTTGACCGCCATGGCGATGGTGGTGTCTGTCGTCCCTCCTTTGGCACTACGCAGACTTTGTTCCCCTGGTTGGGTCGTACTGCTGCCTGTCGGTTGGGTCGCTTATACTTTTCCTTGGATTCTCCCGTTGACTTTCCTTGTCAGTTGGCCTCTCGTACTCGCTTGGGTTCGCGCTTTTTCCTCCTTGCTCGCACTCTACTGACTGTCCTTCTTCGCTGTTGCCGGGCTCCTCTTAAACCCTCGGCTCGACGCTAGCGTCCGCGCCTCTGCCTAGCAACAGCGGTAAATCCGTGCGCCGCTGGTACTTTTCCATCGGCCTCTTTGCTTGATTCCTCCCGTTCTTAACGGGACCGAGCCGGTGGCCTGATCTCATGTCCATACATGGACATGCGCTGGACCGCTGCCGACCCGCTGCCATCGGCCTCTTCGCTTGCTTCCCTCACGTTCTTAACGGGACCGGGCTGGTGGCGTGATCTCATGTCCATACATGGACATGCGCTGGACCGCTGCCGGCCCGCTCCCGCCGTTCCTAGCCTAACGTGAGCGCTGCTCCTTGCGTGCTCCTCCATTACCGACTCTCTCCACGGGCTCGTACCGGAGGCATGATCTCATGCCCATATATGGTCATGCGTCGGACCCCTGCCACTCTAACGGCACTCGGCTCCCGGCCGGCTCTCACTCTCTTGTGAATTCGCCGTGAATTCCCCCCTTAACCCTTACTCGGTTCCCTTGTGAGGAAACTCCATTCCTCACACTGTCTTTTTAAACTTTTTCCAGTTTGTGTTCCGGGGGTTTCTATAAACAGTTATCTTTGGAGAGTGTTTAAATTCGCACTTAAACTGAATGTACTTGTGGTCTGAGAAGGATAGTCTTTCAAGGACTCTCCAGCCAGATACCAAAGTACTGTTCCCCATTACGAGTGTTAGATCTAGTACGTTAGACGTGGTGGGGCCCACGAAGGTCTGCTCCTCCCCCACGTTTGCTACATCTAGGTTAGTGGATAGTATAAAGTCTAGAAGTGACTCACCTCTTTCGTTGATATCGGGGCTTCCCCACACGCTATGGTGGGCATTGGCGTCCGTACCAACTATGAGTTGCTGGTCTTTCGGACTGGCTTCCGCCACCAGACTCCTTAGCTCTTCCGGTGGAGCTGGCCTGTCGTGTGCCATGTAGCAGGATGCTACCATAAGGCGCTTGTCCTCGCTTTCAAGCATCACCGCAGCCAGGTCTTCAGTGCTGTAATGAGACATAAGATAAGCATGGATGCCCTTTCGTACAAGTACGGCGGTTCTGGTCCTGCTTACCGATGGTGGGTAGAAGAGATTGTAATTGGAAGACTCAGCATTGCCGGAGGCAAGCCATGGCTCCTGGACCAAAGCAATGTCGACGGGCCCTTGCTCCAAGGCAATGAGGAGCTCCGCCGACGCGAGCTTGCTTTTATGCAAGTTGAGCTGCAGCATTATCAATGTGGGAGGCTGGCTCAACTGCACTCGACGGTTTGACTATTATAGTCAGGTCACCGTCCTCGTCCTCTGCGGCATCAGAGTCGTCCAGCGCAAGATCCTGGGCGGCCTCTTCGATGGACTCCAGACCTAAGTCCTTTTCCACCTCGCCTGCCTGCAGGGTATGCGCGTCCTTGTCTTCGGGGTGGCGCTTTTTGAGGCGTAGGTAGACACTGCCTACGCCCCATGCCATCTTCCCGAATCTCGGGTAGAGGATGTCCTCTGCCTCCTTATTGATCTGGATGATCATGTGCTTGCCCCCCTCACTGGGTAACGGGCTAGCAGCAGGCAGGATTTTCCAGTCCGCCGTTGGCACCTCTGTATTCTGCCTCTGGAGGAGTTTCAGTGCTCGGTCTCCCTGGACTGCAATGGGGAAGAGCACCTTCGCCTTTGGGGTGGAAGGGATCATCTCCCTGTCCACTACCTCCAGCTTGGCCCCCTCCCATAGAGCTTCCAATTTGGGCACCACTTGCAACAGCCACTTCCTCGTCGGGTCATCATTACATTTGAGGATCTTCACCCCGTTCAGCCATCGCGCACCGTCAAAGGTGGGCATAGCAGCGTCCGACGTGTCCTCCATTCGCGCGAAAAGACTGCCTTACCAGCTGGGCGTGGACCTGTTTCCACTGCGCCGCCGTCATCTTCCCATTTTCGTCGCTGCGGTCGATGAGGGCCACTATGAGGTGCCTCTTGGACACGTCGCTCACCTTGGCCTTCTGCTTGGGCTTCTTCGTCTTAGTAGGTTGAGGGATAACCACCTTGGGCCCGCGTTGCCGCTTGCCCGCCGGAGTGTCCTTAGCACTCTCGGTCGAGCGTTGCCTTTTGGTGGCCATCATTTCCTCAACCCTATTGGCGAATTCACCCTTCATCGCCTTCATCTGAGGCAGCTGTGCGTAGTGGAGACGCCCCTCTTCTACCTTTTGCTCAGCCCAGGCTAGTTTGCACTTCTCCTCTTGGGAGATGTCCTCTTTGCCTTGTAGCCGGCTTTGGATTTTGAGGGCCGCCTTGTATTGGGCCTTAGCCTTCATCCCCTCTCTAGAACGCTTCGGCCCTTCCCTACGAAGGGAGCTGGTACCTGGTTCAGGCGAGCGGAGAAGGCTCTCTTCCTCCGTTCTGCTTACGCTGAGCACGCTCTCCAGGTCCGAGTCTGTTTCGACCACGGCACCCGTGCGGCTCAGCTTGGAGTGAGTCCGTTTTGTGGCAGTAGCATTGCAACTTACATGGCCTGCTCCCGCCATATCAGAGGTGTGACCGCTGGCGACACGCAGAGAGGATTGCTCCTCCCCGTGCCCGCCGGTGGTAGCAGTCACGCTTTCCACCGACGTTTGGACTGACATCCCAGTCCCTGTTCGATCCTTACTCCGGTCCATGTGGATAATATTTATCGGGGGGACCACCCCCTTGCCTTTTATGCCTGTCCGCCAGGCACCTCCAGCCATGGCCATGGTTCAGTTCCCCCAGTTTTTATATCGGGAAGACCTGGACCTGGCCTTAGCTAAACACTGCATTACCTCGGACAGAGCAAACGGCAATGCATTAACCCGATCCGGGGTAATGCAGTGCCCATTGCCCGGCCGGCACCCTCTGGGAGTGTTCAGCTGGAGGATTTTTGCCTGGCCTTACGTTTATTTAAATGATGTAATCATTTTTTCCGAAAACGAAGAGGACCATATCAGACACATCGACACCGTGCTTAAACTCCTGTGCGAAGCCAACATGAGGGTGTCCAAGGAGAAGACAGAATTCTTCAAAGAAAGTGTAGAGTTCTTGGGACCCAGAAAAAGTAAGAACAATAAAAGAGTACACCGAACCAAAAAAAAATCTGTACAGCCTCAGGACTTCGCGGCAATAACACGCCCACTAACCACCATACTCAAAGGAGAAAATGGCACGGTCAGCAAACATATGTCTAAAAAAGTTGCGGTCGAGTTCGACGAAACGCAGCGCAGCGCATTCGACCGTTTGCGAAACACCTTGGCGTCAGAGGAAGTCATACTCCCATACCCAGACTTTAAACTTCCCTTTTATCTAACCACCGATGCATCGGCAAGCAGAATAGGGGCTATAGGGAAGTTACAGAATAACCTGTATGGCACTAAAGAAATAAGGATCTTTACTGACCACCAACCCTTGTCCTTCGCGGTGTCTGAAAGGAACACCAACGTGAAAATCAAACAGTGGAAAGCCTTTATCGAGGAACACAATGCCAAAGTGTTCTACAAACCAGGGAAGGAGAACTTCGTGGCCGATGCCCTGTCCCGATAAAACATAAATAACACTACTCGACAAAATCGAACTTTTTTTTCCTCAAGGATCCAAACCGACTTTTTCTGATAGATATGGGGATTTAAAATTTTTTAAAGAATTATGGTTTTTTTTCTATGGCAGAACTTTTTTTGAAGAATTTTTGAAGTCTGGTATTTTTTTTTAAAGCTTTTTTCAGAGGTAGCGATAGTTTTTTTCACATAACTTTAGTATCTTACGTCTGGTTGTAAAGAACTTTGCTATTTTGAAAAGATAATTAAAGCAGCTAGAAGTTAAGCCCAAACACTTTGTGATTACAGCTTACCGTCTGGGAAATATAAAGCATTGAAATGCAAAAATGATGATTTTTGTGCGGTATTTTTTACGAAATTTTGACTTTAAAAACTCAGGAAAAGTCGGAAAAGTCCTCTATTTTTGTGTATAGGTGCGTTAATTTGGCGTCGTTTAAGGTATCGCTCATTAAAATCTATGGAGAGACTTTGGAGCTAAAATTCGTTAACCAACTGCCAATTGGGAACAAAGCAAACGAAAAAGGGTTGTACATTTGGTACCTGTTCGCGTTCCTTTGGTATTAAATGTTGTTGACAGTTACTTTTTTCGTGACCTGAGGTAGAATACCTATTCAGGTCAAATGTTTCCTTCCACTGGTGTTCTTTATATTTTATGTTTACAAACAACTTAGCCATTGTTTGATATGTTTCCTTCATATTAACAGCATGGGCGATAAGAACAGACGGCTTTTGGTTTCCATTATGTAGCAAAACAGCCTTTAAACTTTCCTTACTGCTGTCAACAAATAACCTCCAATCTTTTGGGTCGTACGCTTCACCAAGTTGCTTGAAGAGTCCGAAAATGTCGTGGCAAACGCACATGTCATCCTTCGTCATATAAAATTGTGCGTGAAGCAAATGACGCGTCCGGAAATGAGTTATTTTGACACCTTCCTTCAATAAACGGGCATCCTTTAAAAAAGATCCAAGCAGCTCGGATTTATTTTTAGGAAGATCCAGGATCCTCACCAAATCGTTCAATTGTTCCTGTGAAATAGGATTGCAAAATTTCCATTCTCCTGAATAGTTATTACTTGAATCCGTTGTTCCATTCGACGAGGAAGATACCTCTCCTTTTTGGCGTTTTAGGGGCGGTATTTCCTCTGAAGGACGAGCAGGAAGGGTAAAGCCGAACCCAGATTTTTTCGGGTACACTATTTTCATGTGTTTCCCAATTCCAGTTTTCTTTACTGAACAAAAGAAACATTCGGCGCCGTGAATATCTGTTTTTTTCCACATCATTGGACTACCAAAGTTAAATTGTTTTCTAAAAAAAATTGTGAGAAAAAAATAATGTTTAGAATTTTGGGAAAAGTTAATAGTTTTGTGGATTAGAGTTACTTACTTTTCGTCGTAATCATATGCTGTTAAATTCAATCTACACATTTGACATATATAGCTTGGTGCCCACTTTTCAACAAAACTTTCGGGTTTGATTTTAAAGTTTTCTTCATACTGTTTTTGGAGAGTTTCGGTAAAAGCGATTTTTATTTCGTTGATCATCATGTACTTACCACATATGTAGCAAAATGAGTCTGCTTGGAAAGCACATGCAAATGATCGGCCAGAGGTATCCATGGCAATTGATTTGAATTAATTGTTAGATGTTTTGGTAAACACACGATCGTATTCTGAGGGAAGTCAGAACTACACTAAGGCACAGACACTATAGGCACAGCGTTATATATCCATGACTATGATTAGGTAGACGCGACGAGATCCAATTTTTGTGGACCTGCACTTGTGAGAATATAAAGGGAAACATTTGACCTGAATAGGTATTCTACCTCAGGTCACGAAAAAAGCAACTGTCAACAACATTTAATACCAAAGGAACGCGAACAGGTACCAAATGAACAACCCTTTTTCGTTTGCTTTGTTCCCAATTGGCAGTTGGGCCCGCCGCCTTCAAAAAGGTATTTTTTTGCATTTTTTCCATATTTTAGGTTTGGTTAACGAATTTTAGCTCCAAAGTCTCTCCATAGATTTTAATGAGCGATACCTTAAACGACGCCAAATTAACGCACCTATTCGACTTTTCCTGAGTTTTTAAAGTCAAAATTTCGTAAAAAATACCGCACAAAAATCATCATTTTTGCATTTCAATGCTTTATATTTCCCAGACGGTAAGCTGTAATCACAAAGTGTTTGGGCTTAACTTCTAGCTGTTTTAATTATCTTTTCAAAATAGCAACCAGACGTAAGATACTAAAGTTATGTGAAAAAAACTATCGCTACCTCTGAAAAAAGCTTTAAAAAAAAATACCAGATTTAAAAAATTCTTCAAAAAAAAGTTCTGCCATAGAAAAAAAAAAAAATATCATCAAACCATTTCTAAGCCCCAAATCTTTAATAAAAAGTTGGTTTTGTTCCTTGAGGAAAAATCGTGTTGACTAGTGTAATCGGATAAGCGAACCCGAATCCGATGTCGCCACTAAACACAGCGAGCTTTCCCTATTTTACACAGTGGAAACCACCGACAAACCACTAAACTGCTTCAGGAACCAAATAATTTTGGAAGAAGCCTGCCAGCCCCTACAGCGAAACTTTATTATTTTCGGCAGCAAAAATCGACACATAGTTCATTTCAAAAACAAAGACTCCTTAATCGAGTCGTTGAGTTCGTTGAGTTCGTTCAAAGTTCGCCATCGTACAGCCCTTATCTTCTAGGGCCATAGTAGAAGTACGAGCCCCCATCATACAACTGGTAAACTTTTACCTGAACACCAAAACCATATACTGCGACAACTAAGCCTCTTTCAATTCCGAAACGATCACATCCTTATTGAAAAGTCAGTACGGCATTGATGTAGTCAATGCACCGCCTTTGCATAGTACCTTCAATGGTCAGGTGAAATGATTTCACAGTATCTTGGCAGAAATTGCAAGATGTATAAAAATCGATGACAGCGTGGTGCTAATAATGCGAGCCACGGTAGAGTGAAACAGTAAAAGTATCTAGCCTTACTATCCCCACAGGTTACTTGGAATAATCTTCACTCTCCTCCCCACAATAAACGCGCGTATCACAGACTTCTCCTACGCGAACTACGTACCCATACTGGACGGGAATGTACTGGTATGGGAGCAACGCAATTATGTTAGGCACTCAACCCATTTGTCCGAATTCATGAACATCTTAGAGGATACCACAAAAATGTCCGAATTGATTCCCCGGTCACACATGCGAAAGTTACTAGAAGTAGATATAGAACACACCCGAAATTTATGGTCCACCTTAATGATGCACCATAGAATGGCCAGAAGCCTAGATTTTTTAGGAATAGCACGAAAAATTGTGTACCCTCGACGCGTCGTACATGGAGAAAATCAGTGTGACCGAAGCTCAGCTGATAGAGTCGAACAATAGACAGGTATTAATTAACTCAGAAACGCAAACTTGCCAAGAGTCACGGTCAACAAGATACTAAAAGAAAAGAGGGCAACCTAGTTGATACCGAGCATCTGTACGAAACACTTTTGGCAAGAAGGTTGGTTAGGTTGAGGCGGTTGTCGGGATCGCCAGGATCACGTCACACTTGGGCCGGCTACGTCCCGTTGTGATGCCGCGTGGATCATGTCCTCTTCCCTTGTGAGACACTATGTCAGCAGTTGTCCCATCCGGATGCACTTATGAAGTTTGCGATCCTTCTTGGATACATAGTAGACATGTCCGATACGTCGTTCATGAAAGGCATTCCCAGGTATTGTAGCCTCCTTCTTCTGAGAGCCGGACAGGAGCAGAATATGTGTTCCACCGTTTCTTCCTCGTCCTCATCTCTACAGCTACGACAGAAGTCGTTGTAGGGGGCACCCATCCTGTTAGCATGGGTGCCTATTAGCCAATGTCCTGTGAGGGAGCGTATTACTGAGCTGCACCTTTTTCTGCTGAGCTTGCAGAGCTCAGTGGTGCGCTTCTTTGTGATACTAGGTCATGTTTGCCGAGTTATGCGACATTGCGGTACAGTTTGCCACCTATTGTCTGTTAGTAGCTTGAAGTGCTCTGTTATAATTTGCTTAAAAGTGGCCATTGTCATACGAATGTACTCCTTCTCTTCGAGAAGGGGGATTGTAGTTCCAGTTCTGGCCAGCTCATCTGCTATGCAGTTGCCTTCAATGTCCTGGTGGCCAGGGACCCATATTAGGCTGATAACAAACTGATGAGCTATCTCGTGGAGAGATTTGCGGCAGTTTGCCACGGTAGCCGAGCTCGCTGTTATCGCATTTAGCGATTTGATCGCAGTTTGGCTGTCACTGTAGATGTTTAAATGAGATGCCGTAGTGGCAATTTCACAAAGCCACCCCAAGCCACCCACCGCTGCTGAAATAGCTCATAGGCTAATGTCCACACCGCCCCGGTCTCGTTAAAACCTTGGCAGGCCTCGGGTAACGCTTGCCGGTCGTTCCATCCAGTTGGATGCGTAGGATTGGTTGATATATATCCCAACTAGCACTGATCTGGCTCTGAACCCTGGTGCTCATAAGGCCCAGGGTCAACCCTCGCATGGACCTCACTCCATGGAAAGGCACCCATGGGATGGCGATGGTGACTTCGCACTGCGACCAGGAACAACGAACCCGAGTGGGGACCCTTTCTATCATGAATCTCACACCACACACACCGATCAGGTAGCCCTGCAGGCGCTCGTTCTCAACAACTTTGACAAGATGCACATGAGGGAAATTGGGACCGCCACCATTGGCACCCAAACAGTAACGAAGCCGCCACAAACCGGAGCAAAGAGGCTACGCGAGGCACCAAACAGAGGCTACCGCCGACCCAGCTCAAGCTGCCTGCGCAGGACCAGGCTGAGATAACACCCTCTGGCGCTGTGGACCACGCTGCCACCCCAGCGGCTAAATGGCAACATGTGGGCCCCAAGGCACGAAAGAAAACGGAGCCGAGGCCAGACGCAATCATTTTTCAGCCCCAAGGAGAGCTGAGCTACAGCGACATACTTCGGATGGTCACCAGGCGCGAGGACAGTAAGCTCCAAGAAGTGGGCGAAAATCTCAATAGAATCCGGAAGACTGCTAAGGGTGAACTGCTGCTCGAGCTAAACGGCGCGAGCAAGAGCAATACGGCAAAGCTTAAGGAGGTGATTAGCGTGGCACTGGGCATGCAATCGCGTATCAGGGCGGTCACTGACGAGCTCTGTGTGGAGATCAAAGATCTTGACAGCTTGGTCACAAAGGAGGACATCGCAGCAGCGGTAGCAGCAAACGTCGGCGCACCCTGCGTGGACATCGACGCTGTCAAAAGCTTGAGGGAAGCTTAAAGTCGGGTGGACAATCTGTCGGCTCCGGGTGCGGATATCTGAGAGACGATGCTACAGGTGTCTTGAATTCGGACACCTAGCGGTCTGGTGCAGGAGTACGGTAGACCGCACCGGATGCTGCCTTAGGTGTGGCGTACCTGGGCACAAAGCGGCACCATTACGCGGGCAGCACAAGATGTCCAGCAGCCAAAGGTGGATCCAGCATTCCGCCGCAATGATGAAGATAGTGCAGCTTAATCTTAACCACTGCGCTGCGGCTCAAGACCTGCTGAGACAAACCGTGCGGGAAATGGCAATAGACCTCGCAGTCATTAGCGAACCATATGTAACTAGGGAGTCGTCTGGCTTCATCCTAGACGCCACCAAGAAGGCGGGGCTGTGGATATGCAACACATTGATGCAGATTACCGACATTAGCCGGGCATTCGTCCGCGCAAAAGTTGGGAGTATGCGGACCTATAGCGTCTACCTCGCCCCAAGCCTATCCCTCTACGAGTTCGCAGGTATCCTCGAAAACCTAGCGGCCGATGTTAGAGGTCGACACCCAGTGGCTATCGGAGGCGATTTCAACGCATGGGCAGAGGAGTGGGGAAGCGTCGCGACAAATGCAAGAGGCAGGGCGTTACTGGAGGCCATCGCACCCCTGGACATCGCTCTCCTAAGCCAGGGAGTGCAGCACACCGTCTCCAGAGGAGGAGTCGGATCGGTGGTGGATCTCACCCTGGTCAGCAGCTCGCTCTTCAACTCGTCGAGCTGGAGTATTAGCAATGCCTATACGGCAAGCGACCGCCTGGCAATAGTCTGCCATATTGGGCAGCAGAGAGGTACGAGACAGCCAGCTCCGCCCAGATGGAAATGCTTCCGTGCTGACAGCATGAACACGGCGCTGTTCACGGATCTGACGATGACGATGAACCTCGCAACGGGTGGAAATGCGGAATGCATGGTCAACCACGTCATGGGGAACCTGGAGTTAGCCTGCGACGCCTCTATGGCCCAGAGGAGGCATTACGGCCGTCATCACCCACCCGTTATTTGCTGGAACTACAGAATTGCCCAGCTACGCCGAGAATGTAACCACGCGCGACGCCGCTGGCAACGCTCACGCGGAAACCCCCTTTATGGGCAATGGCAGGCAGCCTATAGGGACTGCAGGCGCGCGTTCAAGGCCGCCATTAAGGAGAGCAAACACGAATGCTTCCTGGGCGGCAATAAGCAAGCACCCCCATCAGAGCCCAACCTGGTCGGATCCATTGTGCAGGAGCTCTTCCCGCACATGGCGGACCCCATCGAGGTGATCCTTAGCTTACGGGAAACTCCTAACCTGGCTCCCTTTGAAGAGGTGACGCTCGATGAGGTGAAAATTGCAGCCAGGAGCATCAGACCGAACAAGGCGCCAGGGCCAGACTATTCCAAATAGAGCGCTTATTCCCGCCCTTTCCCTGCGCCCGGCCATCTTCGTCGTGCTTCTAAGCCAGTGCCTCCGAGAGGGAGTTTTTCCGGAGAGGTAGAAGAGGCAGAAGCGTCGTATAGGCCAATCTGCCTGATCGACACGGCAGGAAAGCTGCTTGAGAAGGTGATTTGCTCCCGTTTGGATCAAGCCATCACGGTGGCAGGAGCGCAGACGATTGCGCTCATCCAACAGTGGCTTGAGCTGGTCGGGCTTGAACTTGCACCTCACAAGACCGAGGCAGTTCTGGTGTCCAGCCGGAAGAAAGTTGAGACGGCCAACATCACGGTGGCAGGCACCCTGGTATCATCAAAGCGGGCTATAAAGTACCTTGGCGTCGTGATAGACACACGGCTCTGTTTTCGAGAGCATTTGGCCTACATGAACTCGAAGGCGGCGGCCAGCAACAGAGCCCTATCAAGGATTATGCTGAATACCCGAGGACCCAAGCAATGGCTTTACGCGGCGCCAATCTGGACAAAGGCCCTCCAGACAGCGAGCTACACCAGAGGCAGCCACTCACCGACTCTCTTCACTGCGAATAGCCTGTGCCTTCCGAACAGTCACGGACGAGGCGCCCACGTGATAGCGGGTACCGTTCGAGTACCTAGCGGAGGAGCGGTCCACCTACCACCGGGATAGGCATGGCAGAGGCATGGAAGCGGCGGACAAACGGCAGGTGCGCATGGCGTGCAAGCAGCGGAGCCTCAGGAAGTGGCAGCAGCGATGATACGTCCCCTAAGGGTCGGTGGACATACCAACTCATCCCATCCATCGCAGCGTGGGTTGATAGGAAGCATGGCAAGGTCAACTTCTATTTGACTCAGATTCTCAGCGGCCACGGCTGCTTTCGGAGTTATCTGCAGCGCTTCAGGCACGAAGACTCAGCAGAGAGCTCATGGTGCGGACACAACGTGGAGGAGGACGCTGAGCACATTATATTTGCGTGCGGCAGGTTCACAGCGCAACGGCACCAGCTGGAAGTCGCCCTGAGCGGGGCGTTATCCAAACATATCCTGGTACCGTACATGCTCAGGTCCCCGGGTAACTGGGAGGCCACCAGCAACTTCGCGGCTACCATCATGGCAGAACTGCGCGCTGTTGAGCGCCAGAGAAGGGAGCAGATAGTCTAAGCGACGCCTCCACAGGTGTGAAGCATTGCTTCGCGGCCGTACCACACTTGTTGGGCTCGCATAGTCAATCAAATCACTGTATATAGATAGTTAAATACATAAGCTAAATAAATGGAATTAAAAAAAAAAACCCCCAAGGCTTCGTTGATCGCTATGACTTCCGCTTGGAAGTGTGCTGTGACGCCCATTGGGCGGAGTCGCTCAGACGAATTGCTGCCATTTCTGCCTGCATGGCATTTAGCGCATCATTTGGTGTGGTGCGTAGTGCGGCAGTTCGTTGTACTTTGCCCAGTTGTTTAGTGATGGTCTTTTTTGATAGGGCAGGCCACCACACTGTGACTCCGTAGAGTAGTATTGGCCTAACTATTGCTAGGTATATCCATTGGACTATGCTTGGGTTCATGCCCCATTTCAAGCCAATTGATTTTTTGCAAGTGTAGAGGGCTATCGTGGCCTTCTTCACTCTGTCTTTGATATTCAGGTTCCAACGCAGCTTCTTGTCAATTACCAACCCTAAGTATCTGGCATTGTCGCTGAAGGAGAGCCTGCATCCGTTTAGTTTTGGGGGGTTGAGAGAAGGAACTTTATATTTGGTTGTGAATAATACAAGTTCCGTTTTCGAGGGATTGACTCCCAGACCTCGTGACTTTGTCCATTAAGACAGTCGGGTGAGCTTTGCGGTCATTAGATCGCAAAGTGTTTGAGGGAATTTTCCCGAAAAGATGATGGTAACATCGTCCGCATATGCCGCCACTTTGCAGCCCCCCCCTTCCAGGAAAGCTATTAAGGAGTACTCTTTGACGTGTAGACGGATTTCTCTACCGTCGAGACTACTTCATGGAGTGCCGTTTCCGTGGATTTTCCTTTTCGGTAGGCATGTTGTGCGCCTGACAGCCAATGAGTATTTATGGTTGTTCTCAGATGTAGCCCGACTAGTCTCTCAAAGGTTTTGAGAAGAAAGGACGATAGTGTAATAATAAGCTCCAATTTTGATAAGTTATTTAATTAAAAGAGAAGACATCCGTCTTGATATAAGTTTATTCAATGATATTCCGATATTGTTCTTATGGTAGCTTAAGCTAAAGCTAAGGAACGCCGGCAGCAGAGCGGCCGCATTTATATATTTGTTATATATATGCCCAGCGCTGCTGATAGCGGGGGCGCGAGGGGAATCGTATGCGCGTGTACTTAATGTATCGTCAAGCTATGAGAATATGCTGACGATACATTTATGTCGCTCGAGGCACAGCTTGGGTGATCGTATTATGTTACACCCGAGTTATCTCTGGGACTTGTTTACGTAACTGGAACAAAGTGTTACAGTGTATATTCTTTAAGTATCGTTGGTACAGTGGGTACCAACTATGTGAGCATACTACAATAGACTGATTGGTCTGAAGTCCTTTGAGGCTTTCCCTCCTTTGGGGATAAATACTATTTAAACCTTAAGCCAGGCGTGAGGAATTTTTCCCACCACCAGTATCTTCCTGAATATGCATTGCAACCAGTTAATGGCTTTTTATACCCGTACTCAAAAAAGAGTTAAGGGGTATATTAGATTTGTGGTAAAAGTGGATGTGTGTAACGTAGAGAAGGAAAATTTTGCGACCTCATAAAGTATATATATTCTTGATCAGCATCAATAGCCGAGTCGATAGTGCCATGTCTGTCTGTCCGTCTGACCGTCTGTCCGTCTTGTTTGACGCCTGGATCTCAGAGACTATATCAGCTGGGGCAACCAAATTTGGTTTCCAGACTCATGTGATATCACACTGCTACAAGTATATTTCAAAATTTCGCCCCGCCCCCTTCCGCCCCCACAAAGGACGAAAATCTTTGGCAGGCACAATTTTAAAGATACCATAAAACTAAAAACGCAGTATCGTAGAGAATGCTCATATCTACCAGATTGCCGAATATGAATCAAATCGGATCATGATTATAGCCAGAATGACGAAATTTATTTTCAGTTGGTTCCTCCGCCTCCTGCATGAGATCCGCTACTCTATCTCCTTCTCGCTCGCACACTCTGCCGCGTTCAGTGCGCGAGCAACCCCTAGCGGAGGAGATGTAGAATCTAAATGGTACATGTATAATCTACATGTTAGATGTAAAATATACATTGTAGTTTTAGATGTAGATAACAAATGTAGCAAAAAAATGTAAAATGTAAAATTTTTGTTTAATTCTAAAATTCTAAAAAATTATAAGCTCAAAAATGTATATACTGATTGAGTACGGGTATAAGTAGAGTCGCGTCCCCAGAAGCGACTCACACGTTCCTTCTCGTTTTTGTATGTATAGGAGGGAAAAGCATTGAAAGCCGATAAGTGTGGGACTTGGAATTACCTCACCCACTAAAAACGCCCCCACCTCACCGTATCACTCTCGCGGTACGACCGTTAAGTATTACTTCGCGAGGGGGAGATGGCATGAAAGCCGTCACTAGATCCTATCTAGGATTTGAATTTCGATTGCGCTGTCTTTCAGCGCGACGCAAGGATTGGATGATCTCTGCATCGTAGGTGCTCACGGCATCCGAATTGTTTTGCGAGCTAAGTAGGATATCCATTAAGTCATTGACTATAAATGGCCTCCCAGTGTCTAGGCTTAGCTTTTCCCGGTCAACAGAGAATCTTGGACAGACAAAAAATACATGTTCAGCGTCTTCAGAAAAACGGATCCGACTCGCATTTAAATCTATGTAGGTAGAATTTAAAGCACCCATGTCCTGTTAAAAGCTGCGTTAGGTAAAAGTTAGTCTCCCCAAAAGTTCTACTCACCCAGGGCCCTATGTCCAGGACTATGCGTCTAATCCATATGCCGTTGGGTGTGTTACGCCATCGCTCTTGCCATCTACGTTGGGTCTCCGCCTCGCGGATTGCCTGGTCTTCGATGGAGGTTCCAGCGGCTCTCAGTGCACATCTTCGGTAGGCCGCTTTGCAGGTGCGGCTGTACGTTGGGAGCTCCATAGCTGGTGCCCATATTTGAGCAGCGTACATAATGATGGCTCTGACGACAGAGCAGATGAGCAGTCTGCTCCTCTGTCTTGGACCGCCGATGTTGGCCATTATGACAGATAGAACGCTTGCTGCCCTGCCGGCTTTGACTCCGGTTGCTTCCAGGTGCTGCTTGAAGCTAAGCCTGTGGTCCAGAAGGACTCCCAGGTACTTGATAGCCGGGAACGACTCGATTTCGTCTGTACCAACAACCACTCTGGCTGTCTCTACCTTTTTCCTGGTGCTAATCAGGACTGATTCGGTTTTGTGCGCTGCTAGGCTGAGGCCGTTTTCCTGGAGCCAGCACATCACTCGTCTGACTGTCTCGTTCGTGGTCTCCTCAACTTCTGTCAGGGTTTTCTGTACCGCTACTACCGCGATGTCGTCTGCGAAGCCAACGATGCTGCAGCCGGCTGGTGTGTCCAGTCGTAGGATGCCATCGTACATGACGTTCCACAAAAGCGGGCCGAGAACAGACCTCTGTGGAACGCCTTCTGTAACTTGCCGTCGTTTTTGTCCCGTCGAGGTGTCGAACAGCAACACTCTGTTTTTAAAATAGCTAACTACTATGCTCACCAGGTACTCAGATACACCAATTCTGGAGAGGGCGGCGATGATGCTTGGCCACCTTGCAGAGTTAAAGGCATTTTTTACATCTAGTGTAGTTACCAGGCAGTAATTCTTTGTGCCACCGTGCCATCTCTTCCCAGCTATGGCTTCGCGGGCTTTACCCACCACTGCTCTGATCGCGTCGGTGGTGCTTCTCCTCTTCCTAAAGCCGAATTGGAGCTCAGATAGTCCCTGTAGGCTGTCAATTTCCGCCTCTATCCGATTTGCGATGATTCGCTCGATGAGCTTCCCCGTTACGCTGATCATGCACAGAGGCCTGTATCCAGCCGGGTATTCGGGGTCCTTCCCAGTCTTTGGTAGAAGCACGAGCCTCTGGTGCTTTCAGCCCGTGGGGAAGACTTGCTCCTGCAGGCATTGGTTGAAAGTCTTCGCTATCGCTTCCGGGTATGTTGTGGCTATCGTCCGGACTGCTATGGCGGGTATACCGTCGGGCCCTGGCGCTTTGCCGGTCTTCATGCTCTTAGCCGCAGTTAGAAGCTCTTCCACACCGATCTGTGGAGGTGTGGGGATCTCCCGGTGTCTGGGCACGTAGGCTAGTTCCTGTTGTGTGGGGAGCAGTGCATCCACGATTCTGGACAATAATTCCGGACAGGTGGGCATTACCTTGCGCGCCAGCTTGCCCATCACCATCTTGTAGGTTAGGCCAAAAGGTTGCAGGTCTGCCTCCTTGCAGAGGTCCTTCCAGCAGTTTGCTTTGCTGCGTTTGATCTCCTTGGTGAGATATGCCCGTTGTTGGTGGTAGATGGAGTGCACTTCTGCCGCTTCCTGGGCTGCTTGGGGGTATTGTGGTCTCCGCCTTTATGGTCCTCTGGTAGCAGCGTCTTGCTGCGTGGCTCCCTATCCGCAGATCCGCTATTTCCTTCGACCACCAGTGCACTGGCTTTCGCTTCCTTCCTCCCATTTGCTTTTTTACCATTGCGGCTTCGCAGGCAATTTCCATTGCTGTACCTAGCGATTTTGCCTGCCGCTCTGCATTTCCGTGTAGACTTTCGCTGCTTTGCCGGAACATGAGGAGCAGGCACTGGGTGTCCATGTCCTCCGTTTTCCAAGCTGTGCGACTTATGGTTGTGGTCCGTCTGGTTGGTCCGTCGTCGATACAGCACGTTATGGCCCGGTGGTCACTATGCGTGTATACACTTGCGACTTTCCAGGTGGCACTCCGTGCAAGTTGGGGGCTGGCAAATGCGACGTCGATTACCGATCCACGGTCACCCTTTGCGTATGTTTGTGTGCTTCCTTTATTCAGGAGCACCACGCTAAGGGTCGCGAACACGTCGAGTAGGGCGCTTCCGCGTGCGTTTGTCCTTGTGCTTCCCCACTCGATCGCCCATGCGTTGAAATCGCCAGCAATGATCACTGGGGAACGACTGCGTGCATCTTCCGCTAGGTCTTCGAGTATGTTGGTTGGTTAATGGCTGTGTCTCCGGCTTTTTGTAATTGAGCCGGAATGACCTGGTCGGGACCAGGTGATTTGAAGGAACTAAAGCTATTTATTGCCCAGCTGATGTTCCTTTTTGTGAGGATGTGTGCCATCGATGTTTCCGGGCCATCAGTGGGGGGTCTGCCGGCTTGATGGAAGTCGTAGAGACATCGTTATGGTCAATATCCACCACTGTCGTGTCGGCGTCCGAGTCGTCGGTGACATGCCCGTCCTCGCAACACATTGCCTCGAACTCCTTCATGAGGGTCGAGTCCGTGAGGTTGCCAAAGAGATTCTAGAGATTCAGTACCTCATACCCGCACACCCGCAAAATCCAACATAATAAATCCCGTACTTTTTGAGCATAATGATTTGTGGTTAGCCTAATGGGGGTTTCTAACATTAAAATATTTCAATCCAACGACATCATCCATATTCTTATCGACAATCTGCAAGAATAAGTACCTTCTTGCTTCGTGTTGTTTCCCGTGGCGCACAACAACACCGTACTAAAAATGGACGACAACATTGTAGCGGAATGCGACGAAGGGATACTGGCCGCTAATGAGTGCGCCATAACGAACGCCGCAACGTTTTGCAGAAGGGCTACGCATGAAAGATGTGCGCGCGAAGTGCACGCAGGTGGCTCAGCCACATGCCGTACGCGACCCAGCCAGCTGGAGCCCATCACGCGGGTGAATGAAAGGATAATCATCATCAATGGATAGCTGGCAACGATTAGCACAGAAGATGGGCCATGACAACAACAAAAAGGGCTCTCCTCATCACGTTCGAACGCAGAGCCATGATAAACAATACCCTGTATTTAAACCTCAACAAAGTTGTGAGCAAGGTTCCAGGCATTGCGGCCTCTCCCCTGCTGAACATAACGGGACATGATCACGTGCTAAGCCTACCGCTATTGCAACGAATGAACGAGCACAATCTACAAGTCATCCAAGAGCTCAGGAACGACATGACATCCGATGGGTCTCCTAAGATCTGGTTTTCCGCAGGAGTAGTAGTCAGCCTCACGTTGTTCGGACTCATCGTCTTACATCAATACTGGACTCGGAGGAACGCCTCAACTAAAATGCAGAGAGTCATCAGCGAGATGGGTATCACCGAGGACGGCCACCAGCGATCGTACGACTTCCGCACATGTTGCTGGGTCAGCACTTTCGGATTATGAACGGCCGGCTCGCCGGCTATGTTTTTAGAATTAAGATTCAGTTTTTGTATCACCCTTAAGAAGAGCATTAGCTCAATAAATACTAACTCCGGTTGAATACCGAAATAATATTATTTTACTTTGCCGAGCCACAAGACCAGCTAAAAGGGAGGTAGTACCCTTCGACCATAATCCACATACCAAGTGAATTAGAGTCGCCGACAGGCGGACCCCGCACCCCTCCCCGCTAGCGGAGCGGAATAACCAAACGGCCGCTTCCCTCTCCCCACGAGCAGAGGATAGTGCCACCGACCACAGCCGCCCCCTCCCGAGGAACATAAGACGGACTGCGGCGTGGGAATCATACTTAACTATAATTGGCGTACTTACGAAAAGCAACAACACAAACACACGACTAACCGACGCACAAAATTAATCAAATAAGTTGTGTTTTTACACCATTATTAGGATTGATTTTAATTTTAGTTAATAGGAAAGTTAATTTAAAGATAAAAAATATAAAAACACCGGCTGTTTAAGCAAAATAAAAGGAAAATGCAGAGCGCACAACAAAAACACGTCTGGTCACTACGAAAGAGAACGAACGACGAACGTTGCGGGAAGAGGAACACAAAGCGCAACGCGCGTAATAAACGGGAACGTCAAGCGCATGTGCGGCCGGCTTATATGCTTGTATGGCAGCTCTGTGGTCGATGGCACTGAATCAGAGCGGCGAGCAAAAGCAGACGAACGAAGTGTAAATTATTATGTTGAAAAGTAGTTTGTGATATGCACAACCAAATTGTTTATTGCACATATCACGTTGGGGTCACCAAATGTTGAGCTCTTAAGCGTTTTTAATAGCTATTGAGGCCTTATTTTAATAAAAAAGGGCCGAGAAGTTTGAATACAATAATAGTTTATTGGTATGTAGTAGCGGCAGTACGCGTATTTATATGATTGGTACAAGTATAGAGACCTAACGTTACACAGATCAATAACAGACTGATCGCAAGGGCAAAATGGGCCGACTGCCGTGCACTTTGCACAACGAGAGCGTGAAAGCATTATGGCAAAGTTCGGCACGGCTTCTGAGCCGAGTAGAGCGATAGAGCTGCTTAAACGCTGCAGGTGCAGCGGCAACACGAAGGCAGCGGGAGACAGCTGCCAGAACAGCCGCTGCCGGTCGTAGGCATATTCGTTATGCTGCTTGATCCGACAGTATTGTTTAACAGAGGTTTATCGATAGCCAAATCGGGCTGCCACAGCTGTTCGGAGGAATTCGCTATATTTTTTTTTGGCGTGACCAATTCTTTCAGATCCAATTTCGAGGTTGGTTTAAAAAAGAATTATTTATAAAAAGAGCACAAGATCTATTTCGCTGGTACTGGTGTCTCATTCATGTCAATGCATCAATAAGTTTTTTTTTTTTTTTTCTATTAAGATTTGCTGTGTTGTATAAAAAGCCGTTTACTTTTTATTTCGGCGAGATATATGTATGTTGCCGTTCTTAAATCCGAAAAGTCTTGCGTTTTACAAATGCAAAAGCACCTGAATTTTCGTTTTGAAAAGTAACATAAATGAAACAAAAATACAAGTCAAAGACGAACAAAACTATCGACCAGTTGCGAAATACCTCGAAAATTAAAAAATGAATTACTACACCTACCAACTTAAAAGTAGCAAAGGATTACAAGTGGTTATCAAAGGAATCAAACCAACAGTCCCAATAAATGAGATAATAGATGGACTTAACAATAAGGGCTTCGAAGTCAAATTGGCTTTGAACAACATAAATATAAATAAAATTCCCCAGCCAATGTTCAAGGAAGAACTGACACCTGACAGTATGCACATAAGTAAAAATGAAGTTCACCCAATCTACAAGCTTCAATACTTACTGCACCGTAGGATCACCAAACGAAATGGACAATGAAAAATTGCCAGGAATATGGACACACGAAAACTTATTGCACTCTACGGGCAGTCTGCGTTGCCTGTGGTGATGTCCATCTCACTGAGGCCTGCCCCGTAAATAAGGAGGACCCATCTGCCAAAAAATGTAGCAATTGTGGAGGAAACCATACTGCCAACTATAGAGGTTGTCCAGTCTATAAGGAATTGAAAAAGCGCCTAAGCCAACTGTTCAGAGTGAGGACGGTGATGGCGGGGCAACATCTCTGTGGGCATTCCAGCCACACTACTGTTAGCAATCCAGCTAGGCAAGCTGTTGCCCTCGCTCTCACGCTTATGAGCGTTTTTCCCCCCGGTGACGCGCTCTCGCGCGCTCATACTCACCACGCTTACGCTCACCCACCCGCTCCCGCTGCCGACAGCCGCCGGCAGCTGACTTCGACTAGTACAATGCGCTTCTTCACCCCAAGCAAAACGGCCGGTCTATTTGCACGCGATCTCTTGAATATATAGTGAATAAACCCTACATTGAAGAATTTGGAACTGCCTCACGCCTTTTATTTTGGGATTCTGAACTGTGGGACTTCGAGACGCCTCTACGCTTAGTCATTGGTCCTTCGAGCCGGATTCTTCGCCTTCCCCAATCCAGCATTCAAGCACGGCATCACCTTTTCGTGTGCCACAAATCTCTTCCATTCGGGATTTGTGTTTCCAATTTCCGAAAAGTCCGAGTTCCGCGATATAATGTACCTATATATATATTCTTATATATGTACTTATTTCTTCTTTCTGTGCCATCCGTTTTCCGTGTCCCTTCTTATTTCGACACCGCCATATTGTCGGCGATTCCGGCCGTTCTCCGTTCGTTCATCTCCAACTACCAGTGATACGGTAGTTCTTCAATTCCTTGTGTCTGTCCATGACTTCCGGACAAATTTAATAACTAAAAATTAATTAAAAAGTGCATTCCGATCATATGTATGTACGCAAATTCCAGCCCTTGAGAGCGGCTTGCGTACATACACACACATCTACATCCGTGTCTCTTCAAGTGCATTCCATGCACGATCCACCCCAATAAAAATATACATTGGCACACTCCGAGTTCATCTACAATTTTATTTTTATTTTTATTCCTATAACTATACACATACCTACATTTATTTCCATAGTTGGCCGCAATATTCCATACTGCCAACTAAATATGTATGTATATATAAAATTACTACACCCCGCATAAATAAACCACATTCCGTATTTAAATACCGCACTCATACATACATATTCCTCGCAAGTGCCATATTTAATATAAAATTCGCGATTTCGTGCATTTCGTGCACTCCAGCCACTCTTCTCGATCGCTACCCAAACTCCAACATTCTCCACTTTCCAAATAAATTACTCGCGACCAAGGCACGGCGCACTTATAGTAATTATTTGGCAATTTTCACTGCCAATTGGCAAATTGGAGTTTCGGTCTTTTGTTGTTGTTTTTGTTGTTTTTCCGCGCATTAGATGTGGCGCAATCCAATAATATCGGTATCGTAACCGAATCTTGCGTTCGACCAAAAATAAATAAATAAAAAATTAAAGTAAAGCCTTAATCTCGTCGGACAATCTCCAAACAAACACACCGACACTAAAAAAAAATAAATTCAACGATCCACGATTTATAATTTAAACCCTCTTGTCATCTTTTTTTGATTTTTTCTGTGCCCACTCCGCAGTCATATTCTTGACTGCAGCTTCCGGTAACGCTTACGGCGACTAGGTTTATCTGCACTTTGTCGATCCAAACCGACATATAGAGCAAACTATCGCCCATTCCAGTCAGCTATCCAGGATATAAATGCCATTCCGTCCGCCGTCCATCCGCAACTAACCCAGTTCTGATCACGACTGCGTCAAAATGGTAAACAGTATTTGCAAAATATTGCCAAAATCAGTGTGACCGTTCCTCTCCTCGGCTCAGCGCAATATAAGTCACTCATTGTTTGAGAAATTTCACTTCATGGTGATCTCAAACAGTCCGAGTCGACCCGACTATTGTTTTCCAACAAGCTAGAGACCTTTTTTCTGGCAGCCTTCCATAAGTGAGTTATATTTCAGAACAAATATTTGTTTCCTGGCGTCTTTCTGTTTGAATTCTACTCAGAGCAGTCTTCTGTCCCTCCAAGACTTCCAAGTCCGATTTTCTGTGCGTGCGTGAGTTCGTAATATGCCAACAGGTCACAAGGACAGCAGCAAGCTTTTGCCTGTGTCCTCTTCAAGCCGTTTACGAACATCGTCCGCATCCGGAACTACGCCGACACAGAAAATTTAGGCACCCCTCACTACGAGAGCAGCCAGTAGCAGCCCTGCGGCAAGGAACAAATCGGTTCCATTTCCGTCTCCTGTCACTCTTATGGTTCCAGCTGTGACCAAACAAGATCCGAAAGGCTCCTTCGTCAGTAGCCCCGTCAGCTCTCGCCACTGCATCACAATGGCTCAATCCGCCACCTCAGTCGCTCGGACCAAATTGGTCGCCGCTATTGGCCGACTGTCGCACCTGGCAGAGCGCATCACCACCTCTCCGTCCGAGGTCCGCCGAGACCAAATCCTCAGCATGTGGACGGACGTCGAGGCCGAGTACAAGGCCTGCTCCGCGGTGATGACTGACGAGGATCCAGAAATCCAAGCGGACATCCGTGACACATACGGCGAATGCTACGGGGTATTTGAGCAGTGCCTCAGTGACCTTAATGCTCAGCTGGCCACATCTACAGTCCTTCCTCCTGCACAGCCAGTCCAACAGGGCGGCTGTCGACTGCCTCCCGTCCACATTGAAGTTTTCTCAGGGGACTACGTCCGCTGGCCCACATTCCGGGATCTGTTCACCGCGGTCGTGATTAATAATCCAAAATTATCTGCGGTAGAGAAATTGCACTACCTCACCGAGAAGACCAGGGGCGATCCAAAGGCCTTTGTAGAAAAATCCCCCCTCACTAATGACGATTTCGAGTCCGCATGGTTGGCTGTCCGCAGCCGATATGAAAATAATCGGCTTCTGGTGACCAACCAAATTAACATCCTTCTCTTTTTTCCCCGCGTGACTTCCTTCCTTGAAGGATGCCTTCAAAGGAGTCCTAAGTGCGCTAGCGGTCTCCAACGTCTGCACGGACAACTGGGATAGTCTTCTTGTGACCATCTGCCTTTCCAAATTGCCGAAGTTCAGCTGGGCGTTGTGGGAAGCGTCCGTAACGGACAAAAAGGAGGTGCCACCCTGGAAGGAAATCGACTCCTTCTTGACTCAGCAATACCTAACGCTAGAGGCTATCGAGAGCGACCCTTCCACTTCCCAAGGCGCTCCGAATCCGCCACTCGCCAAAGGCAGTCAGAATCCGCCATCCTCCCCAAGCCAGTCCAATCCGTTCCGTTCCCAAGGCAGTCCTATTCCGAGGACAGCGCACTCCTTCCAAAGCAACATGAATCCGAGCAAGAGCACGTGTGATCTCTGTTCCAAGGAGAATCACCCAATCCGACTATGTACTCATTTCCTACAAATGACTGTTGATGCTCTCTCCAGCTGCATAAAGCAGAAGCAGCTCTCCTTAAATAGCTTCGCAAAAGGCCATTTGCTTCGAGAGTGTCAAAGCTCCCACAACTGCAACACTTGTGGGGGACGACACCACACGCTTCTGCATCGTGGCAATCCAGCTTCCAGCGAGTCACATTCCACATCCGTACCCCAATTCCACAACTTGGCCAGACGTCAATCGACCAGTACCTTCCGCAGAAGATTCAAGTTCTTCCGAACCTCATCCGGCACAAGCTCTGTCCTTCTAGGCACGGCAATTATTAATATCTGCCAACTTTGCCTCTTATCGACTCGGACTCCGAGGCAACGTTCAATACGGAACGCCTTTTCAACAGGACACAATAACCATTCCAACGTATTCAGACACAGATCTCCAGCCTCAATCAGACAGTATCCGCTCAGTCCGATAAGCTCTGTCAGTTTTCCATTCGCTCCCCAACGAGGTCGGGCTTAAAATTAAACGCCAAAGCCTATGTTATCCCAGAATTGGCAAAGAATCTTCCGTTGCATCCTATCTCGCCAAGTTTATTGAAAGATTTGCCGAGTCTTCCATACGCGGTGTAGTGTTAGGATTTTAAAGCAAAAGACATCCGTCTTTTTTGATATAATTTTATTGAATGATCTTTTGTATGTTTCTTAAATTCTACTTGGCTGAGGGCCAGCGTAGCTGCGCCGCCAGCAACGCCGGCAGCGGAGCGGCCGCATTTATTTATTTCAGCGCTGCTGACAGCGAGGGCGCGAGGGAATATGTAAATGTATGTGTATGCATGTGCCGTCAAGTCATGGGAATATGTTGACGCTGCACTTATGTCGTTCGAGGCGTTCTTGGGCGATCGTAATACGATAGCTCAAGTTATGCCTGGGACTTTTAATTACATAAACACTGCAACAGAGTGTTACAGTGTGTTCCCCTTAAGTACACTTGGTACAGTGGGTATTGCCTATGTATGCATACTACATCTCCCTCCTTTTGAAAAATAACGTAATATTTTGGAGTTATTTTATACAAGTTATTAGTTATAACGAGAAGGAACGTGTGAGTCGCTTCTGGGGACGCGACTCTACTTATACCCGTACTCAGTCAGTAAATACATTTTTGAGATATGATTTTTTAGAATTTTAGAAAAAAAAAAAAATTTTACATTTTACATTTTTTTGCTACATCTGTTATCTACATCTACATCTACAATGTATATTTTACATCTAAAATGTAGATTATAGATGTACCATTTATATTCTGCATCTCCTCTGCTAGGGGTTGCTCGCGCACTGAACGCGGCAGAGTGTGCGAGCGAGAGAGAGAATGTGTTGTGTGTCTCTAGCTGGTGGAGGCGGGGGAACCAACAGAAAATTAATTTCTTCATTCTGGCTATAATTATGATCCGATCTGATTCATGTTCAGCAATCTGGTAGATATGGTCATTCTCTACGATACTGCGTTTTTATTTTTATCGTATCTTTAAAATTGTGCCTACCACAGATTTTCGTCCTTTGTGGGGGCGGAAGGGGGCGGGGCGAAATTTTGAAATACACTTGTAGCAGTGTGATATCACGTGAGTCTTGAAACCAAATTTGGTTGCCCTAACTCTTATAGTCTCTGAGAACCAGGCGTCAAACAAGACGGACAGACGGACAGACGGACAGACAGACATGGCTCTATCGACTCGGCTATTGATGCTGATCAAGAATATATATACTTTATGGGGTCGGAAAATTTTCCTTCTCTGTGTTACACACATCCACTTTTCCCACAAATCTAATATACCCTTTAACTCTTTTTTGAGTACGGGTATAAAAAGGAATAATAGTATGTATTAAGTATAGGAGTTTAAAAGAAATTTTCTTTGAGCAAATACATATATATGATTAAAGATTTCCAAAATAAAGTTGTTCACATTTTTCTTTGAATTATTGAATTTGAATTAATATTGCTAAGATTAAAATTGATACGCTCGTGAATGGGTAATAAAATTTCAAATGTTATAAAAATTCCTAAATGTTAATTTTTCCTATGCATGGCCATGCTACAAATGATTAAGGGTTAAAAATGTTTATCCTATCCTTATGCACTTTTTGTTTCTTTTTTCTATCATCAGAGATTATGATGTTATCTCTTTCTCCAATGTTTTCTACTGTATAAGGACCTGTATATTTGGGGTCTAGCTTATGTACTGATTCGTTTTTTAATAGAACTTTATCTCCTATTGATAGAGTTATGTCCCTAGTTTTTAAATCATATACTTCCTTATTTTTCTGCTTATTTAATTCGAGCATATTTCTTGCTCTTTTGTATGCTACTTCTAATCTATACCTACTTTCTTTAGCGTAGTCATCTATGTTATATAAGGGTTCTATATTACCTATACTATTAAATTGTTTTGGTAAATTATTTGTTTTACCAAATACTAACTCATATGGAAAGTAATTATGTGCCATTGAGGGGGTCGTGTTGAAACAAAAAACGAAATATTGAAGCCATACGTCCCAATCAGCTTTATCAACTGATATATAAGATCGTATGTATTCATTAAAAGTTCTATGACTTCTTTCGATTGTCCCAACTGTCTGGTGGTGGTGCGCTGTTGACGTTATGTTTTCTATTTTTAGATATTTACATAAGTCGTTAATGATTGAATTTTTATATTCTGTTCCCATGTCCGTAATGAACGTCTTCATTGGACCGTACTTCAGAATAAATTTTTCAAAGATAGCTTTTGCTACCGTGTTTGCGCTTTTATTTGTTATTGGGATGGCAACTAGGTATTTCGTTAAATCACAGATTAAAGTGACTGCATATTCGTTGCCATTTTCTGATTTTGGTAATGGACCTATGGTATCCACTATCACTCTGTCAAAAGCATGTACAGGTGTATCAGTTATTGTTAATGGAGTTTTAGTATGCGTAGTTATTTTCGCTTTTTGGCATTTTGGACATTTTCGTATGTACTTGGTTATATCGCGAGTTAAACCTTTCCAGAAATAATGTCTTTTGACCTTGGCCAAGGTTTTTGTTATGCCTGTATGTCCTCCTTCTATGGGATCGTCATGCTATGTAAACAGTATAGCTTCTTTTTCTTTCTCATTATTTATTTGGGTAACCGGCTTGAGTAGCGCTACTCTTAATGATTTTAGTATCTTATTGCCCATTGTTTTAAAAGATTCTATTGAAATAATTTCAAAGATCTTATCGCTCGGTGCCATCTTGAGTTGGCTGATTTTTAGTATACCGGCTTGTAATTCAAGCCTTTGGAAGAACTGACCTAAATCGAGAATTCCATTGGTGTACATATTGCCAACATCAATTCTTGCTATAATTTTTTTTCCATGTTTTAGCAAACATTTTGAATCTGTTATACGCAAGGTCACTACCTTTCGTACTTCGTCATTTACAATGACTTCATATACGTTGGGCTGAGAAGCTTTATTTAGAGTTTGCCTAGGCAACTCTAATTTTTCTGTTCCTGCGCAGGAATTTTTCTGTTTACTTTGGTTTCTGGTAGTGACTTTTAGTATTGTTCCTGTTTTTTGTATTTCTTGTAAATCTTTGATGGTTATTCTTGATAACGCATCTGCTACGTAATTGTCTTTACCCTTTAGATATTCTACTGTGAAGTCATATTCTTCTAACTCGAGCCGCATGCGTGTAAGTTTTGAGCTAGGATTGACCATTGAAAATAAATACGTTAGTGGTCTGTGGTCCGTTTTCACTGTAAAGTGTTTTCCATAAATATATGGTCGAAAATGAGTAATTGCCCAATGAATTGCTGCTAATTCTTGTTCAGTTGTACTTTTGTTACTTTCGCCCTTGGTGAATGATCTGGACGCGTATGCAATAAGAAGTTGGAGATCTTTATGGTTTTGAGTTAAAACCGCTCCACACGCTTGCTTACTTGCATCCGTTATTATACAAAATTCTTTTGTGAAGTCTGGGTATTGTAACAAAGTTGGTTTGATGAGTTGATCTTTTAAGTGTAAAAATGCATTTTGGCATTCATCTGACCAATCAAATGGAACATTCTTTTTACATAATCTAGTTATGTGCCTTGAATAGTCGGCGAAGTTTTTAATAAAACGTCTGTAGTAATTGCAAAATGCAACGAATCGTCTAGCGCTGTCCGCGTCATGAGGGACAGGATAGTTTTTGATGACGTCATATTTCTTGTCATCTGGCAAGATTCCTTTATCTGTGCATTTATGACCTAGAAAGGTCACTTCATGCATAAAAAATGAACATTTTTGTGGATGTAATTTTAGGTTGTGTTTCCTACATACCTCAAAAATATCTTGTAAGTTTTTGAGAATATGTTTTTCGGAACAACCAATGACTATAAGATCGTCCATATATAGGAATGCTTGCGAAGCTTCAAGTCCAGAGAATGCAATAGTCATCATTCTTTGAAATGAATTTGGCGCTATTTTTAAACCAAATGGTAATCGCGTGAAGCGATATGAGCCATTGCTCGTTGAAAAAGACGTTATGTTTCTTGAACTTTCTTCTAGTTCAATTTGATGAAAACCTGACATTAAGTCAAGGCATGAGAAGTATTTCGCTCTACCTAGTTGATCCAAAATGTCGTCAATTCTAGGTAATGGAAATTTATCTGACAGGAGTTTCTTATTTATTTGACGATAGTCAACTACTAATCGCCATTTCTTTAGCTCTGTGCCCGGAAGGGCTTTCTTTGGTACAAGTAATAGTGGGCTGTTATATTCTGATACGGACGGTTCGACTATTTTGTCGTCTATTAATTTTCCTACTTGCTTCTGGATCTCTTCAACTTGGCTATGCGGGCTTCGATAGTTTTTGATGTATACTGGTTCGTCATCCTTCAATCTCAATTTTTGTTTGTAAAAATTATTTGTTGTTATTGATTCGGTGTCAAGCCCGAATATGTCACTATATTTGGAACATAATTCCGTTAATGGTTGTTTGAATGGAGCTGGAAAATTCTTTGTGAGCTGAGCTAGGACAGTTTGTTCCCTGATTTTAGAAGTTGTTTGAACTACATTGTAATTCGAAAGTGGTTCATATTTTAAATTATTTATATTAATTAATTGGTCGGTACTGGTTGTATTCAGCAATCGGACAAATGCATTTTGAGTGGTTGCAACTGTGTTTGCAACAAAAATACCAGTTTGGACTTCCTGGTTTGGAATTAGCACACTATCTTCACTCGAAGTTAGTAATACTTTTCGGACAACTTGTGATCTTGCTGGTAGAAGTATTGTATTGTTACCAGAACTGTATGTTATTGGAACATAAATGTGAATGTTTATATTGTTTGGTCGTATTATAAACCAGTCTTCTGAAGGTTTTAGATCAATTTGACAATTTAATGCTTTTATAAAATCAATTTTTGTTTACTAAATGGAAATTGTGAGGAATTATGTATTTTTCTGTCTGTAGCTCTATTGGTGCAAGGCCTAGGGATTTTATAATACCTTCACCTATACCTTGAATATCTATTTTATTATTTATTTGTATGTCGTTGAAGACATCTGAAGTTTCTTTTATTAGCGATATGTTCGGGAATGTTTCCCGAAGCCGTCTGGGTAACACGGACATTGTTGTTGTGTCTTGTGTTTCCGGTTCTGTCGTTATTTTGATTGTTATGGGATCCGCCGTAACTACGGTTATTTCCTCGATAACTACCACGACCTCTATAGTTGTTAGAATGTCGTAATCTGTTAAATTTTCATATTGGAGTTTGTTTACTTTGACCAATTGGTCGAAATTAGTTGTGGTTGTAATTTCTGCCACGATTATAACCTCGGCCTCCTCTATTATTGATGTTTGCACCTCGTCGACTATACAGGACAGTGTTACTTTGACCTGTTATCTCCGTGCAACTATTGACAAATTTGGAAACGGCATCATTCATATTTGTGAATGTGCCTGCCTGCATGATAAGTTTTACCTTATCAATTGAGCAATTTTGGGTCATAGCTTTTACAGCTGTTGTAGTGCTGTATTTGTTTGCAAGTGATTGGCTTAGACCTTCACTGATATAGGCGCCTTCAAGGGCCTTTGCCAGTTTTTCCACCTCTTGGGTGTATTGGTTAGCCGTTTTGTTTTTCGTCTGACTGTCGTCAGAACCAAACCAGCCCATGCTTGTATACTTCCGCTAATCGGGTTTGAAATTTAATTTGAAATTGGATTGTAATGGATTGCCATGTAATATTGGATTTTATTTTGGAAATGTAAAAAAAAAGGAAATTTGAAAAGTAAGGGTATATATGTATTCACTTTTAAAAAAAAATTTATTTTTTTTTGAAAATATTATGATAGACAAGTCATATGGCTGATTTACATTTGTTTGCTCGATATAATTTCAATATCAGCCATATGTTGTTAGTTAAAGCCTTTCGTTAAAAAAATTGGTTAGTTTTTACAAGCAGCGTTTTCACGCATCTACTTGTGGTTTTTAAAATTATTTTATATTAATGGTAAATTAAGGCATTTGCATTAATGCAGCCTTATTTACGTTTCTCCGCATATGTGCGAAGTTCCGCTTTAATTTTTGATAATTCCAGAAGGTGTTTTTTTGTTTCTTCTTCTCCCGTTGCGGCGCGCACCATTTCCTTGGCCAATCGCCGCTGGCGGAGGAGTTTTGCTTTCCTCCCTCCCCGCTTTTTTTTCTGTTTGGGCTGCTGTTGCTGCTGCTGCCGTGCCCGGTACTCAGCTATTGTGAGTGGGCGTGGTCCATCGGTTGGACAAGCCTCCAGAGCCTCCTGTAGGCTTAGCTTGTCCCTTTGCTCGATGGGAGCAGCGTTGAGGAGATCCGTCTACAGTTTGTTTCCACCGATGGCGTAAGGGGCGAGAGGCCTCTCACGCTTAATGTTTGCCGCTGCAGTTGTCCGGGGCCTATGGGCTCAGGCGGTGCCGGTGCCAGTCATCGCACAGGTCGTTGAAATACGCTCTATGTAGCGTTGTCGGTGCCTTTTCAGGTCTTTATCTTCTTTTATTCTTTTTATTTATTATTTATTTATTTTTTTTTTTTTTTTTTTAAAGACACATGATTAGCTTCGGTTGGATTTTTTTTTGAAAATCCAGTAATTTATTAGAGGCAATTTAAACGTGAAATTTGGAAGTGCAGAATTAATTTTGGTTCTCACTGTTCACGGTCATTTGGAAGTGTATTTTAAATGCACATTTTCTTGTTTTTGCGTGAAAACTGTTTTTGCAGAATTATTTTTGTTGCGTTAGCCACATAAACTCGAGCTTATAATGTTCCATGTAGTATTTTCCAGTTTCATTCTCATGAATGAATTCTCCTTTTGTTGTTGTTATATTATTGTTATATAGTTTGGTGTTTTTCACATTTGATTTTCACATTTTTCACTGATTTCGAAGTGTAATCGAGTGTTCGCGAAATGTCACGGTCGCCATGTAGTGTTAGGATTTTAAAGAAAAAGACATCCCTCTTTTTTGATATAATTTTATTGAATGCTCTTTTGTATGTTTCTTAAATTCTACTTGGCTGAGGGCCAGCGTAGCTGCGCCGCCAGCAACGCCGGCAGCGGAGCGGCCGCATTTATTTATTTCAGCGCTGCTGACAGCGAGGGCGCGAGGGAATATGTAAATGTATGTGTATGCATGTGCCGTCAAGTCATGGGAATATGTTGACGCTGCACTTATGTCGTTCGAGGCGTTCTTGGGCGATCGTAATACGATAGCTCAAGTTATGCCTGGGACTTTTAATTACATAAACACTGCAACAGAGTGTTACAGTGTGTTCCCCTTAAGTACACTTGGTACAGTGGGTATTGCCTATGTATGCATACTACAGCGGATCCTATATTCTTCGAGAGCTCACAAATCGATGTCCTGATTGGAGCCGATATCCTACCATCCGTAATGTCAAGCGGCTTACAGCCCAACATATGTGGCTCTCTTCTCGGCCAAGAAACCATTTTTGGTTGGGTGCTCACTGGTCCCGTTTCCAATACGGCGAGCCATCAAGTTGCATCCTTTTCTTGTCAAATTTCCAGAGTAGCTTCCAATGTCCCAAATGTGCCCGTCATCCGTTGCAAACTCACTTCTAATGCTTCTTCGACTTTTTCATTTCGCCCTAGCCTTCCACATACAGAAATGGCTTCTCGATTCTGTTTCGACCGTACCGTGGAGAGCAGACGTTCCCGAGGTACTAAGTCCTACCAATGCCGAGTCTGCTCTGAAATCCATCCTCTACGGAAATGCCGCCCCTTTCTCTGCCTGGATTCTGAAAGGAGACTCCAAGCTGTCCTCCACTTCAGCTACTGCACTAATTGCCTGGCTCACCGACACTCCGGCCAGGATTGCCGAAGCGGTGATCGGTGTAAGGTGTGCAACCGGAGCCACCACAAGTTACTCCACCTTCCCGAGTCTCGGCACCCACCTGGCTCCTCTGCGGCACCGCCGCCTTCATCTTCAGCTTACAGCGCCGATGTTTGCCTTTGTCTTCCTATGAGCCGCCCCGTCATAGGAATCCCGGATCCATCAGCAACCTCCTTGCTTCAAAATCGGAGCATATAGGGTGTAGTATGCATATATAGCCAATACCCACTGTACCAAGAGTACTTAAAGGGACCACACTGTAACATTTTGTTGCAGTGTTTCTGCAATAAATATTCCCAGGCATATTTCAAGTGCGACGAAATACGATCACACATTTATGCCTGGTACTACATTAGAGCAGCGTCGGCATATTTCACATAGCCGACGGCACATGAATATAATCCGCACAAGCATGTGCATATTCCCCTCGCGCCCCCGCGCTGGGCATATACAAATATATGAATATACGAATGCGGCCGCTCCGCTGCCGGCGTCTCGGCCAGCGCAGCTATGCGGCCCTAGCTAAGAAACTTTCTGTACGAAATATAAAAAGACATTGAATAAAGAAAAGACGAGGGGAACGGATGTTCGTCTTGACTAAAAGAACAATCAAGCTGACACATATTACAAGGGTCTTTGCAATCCTGCAAGGAGGGGGGGAAGGGGAGAATGTTCAGAGTGAGGACGGCGCTGGCGGGGCAACAGCTCTGTGGGCATTCCAGCCACACCACTATTAGCAATCCAGCTACGCAAGCTGTTGCCCTCGCTCTCATGCTTTTTTCCCCCTGGTGACGCGCTCTCGCGCGCGACTCACCATGCTTACACTCCCGCCCACTCTCAAGCACCCGATCCCGCTGCCGACAGCCGACAGCTGACTTCGACTAGTACACTGCGCTTCTTCACCCCAAGCAAAACGGCCGGTCTATTTGCACGCGATCTCTTGAATATATAGTGAATAAACCCTACATTGAAGAATTTGGAACTACCTCACGCCTTTTATTTTGGGATTCTGAACTGTGGGACTTCGAGACGCCTCTACGCTTAGTCACCTTAAAAATAACTGTAGCTCGAAACTCGGTCGTCCGACAAAACTTACCATATATACCATCAACTATGACTCCAGGAGTTTCTTTTGCTCATGCGCTAAGTTACAACAACGGGCCGTACGCCTCAGTCTCTAAGCCGACACTTCAACCAACCACAGCAGGAATAATGCAGCATCAGGCATCAAATCAGATCCCAGAAATCTCTGCCCAACATACCCATGCAAATCCGTCCCAATTGCCTAGTGGAATTGAGTCTATGCTGTTAACTATAACAAACACAATGGTAGCAATACATCAAACGATGCAGGAGCTTATGCGCAACCAAAATCTCCTCCTGGAGGTCCTAATCAAACAGAAATCTGTTTAAATGGCTTGTCTAAATATATGTTTCTGGAATGCAAATGGCATTTCGCAGCACAAATGCGAGCTCTTACAGTTCCTCGCTCAACACGACATTGACGCCATGCTCATATCAGAGACTCACCTAACAAATAATAACTACTTTCACCTCAATGGCTATAATTTCTATGCGACAAATCATCCTGATGGTAAGGCACATGGAGGTACTGGCGTTCTGATCAAGCATCGCATCAGGCATTATCCATTGCGTTCATTTGCTATACCTTATCTACAGGCAACATCAATTCATATTGAAATTCAGAGCAGCTACCTAAACCTAGCCGCAGTATACTGCCCACCGCGCTTCTGCATATCCGAAACAGAATTTGTAACGTTCTTAGACCTACTAGGTGACCGATTTATAGCAGCTGGTGACAACAATGCCAAGCACACCCATTGGGGATCTAGACTTACCAATCCGAAAGGAAGACAACTATATAACGCTATAATAACGTCACGAAACAAGCTCGACTTTATCTCTCCGGGCAAGCCTACATATTTGGCCCACAGATCCAAACAAGCAACCCGACTTGATTGATTTTGCAGTTACACGAAGTTGCAGTTGCTGCAAGCTCAGATTCATGTAGATCACTTAACAGATCTATAATCGGATCACTCGCCCATTCTACCTTTACGACCATCCACAGCTTTCGGAACGCCCACACCTTCTAACTTCTAGCAAAACAGATTGGCTCAAATACAGAAAGTACATAAGCTCTCAAATTGACAGCTGCCCAAACATGCATTGTAAAGATGACATTGAATCATTAGTATTCTCAATGTCACTGGCGGCAAAACACTCAACACCAATATTAGCACCTAATAAACTTTCCAACAGCAGTCGTATTTCTAGGCACATTCAAGTACTGCTACGCGATAAAAGAAGGCTTCGGCGAGACTGGCAAGCACACAGATCACCTGCCTCGAAAGAGCGGCTAAAAATAGCCAAACACCTTCTACGCAGAGCCCTAGAAGATGAAAAAAACCGAGCTCAAATATCCTATCTGGAGAAACTCTCCCCAACTAGCAACTCCCCAACTAGGAAAGCTAAATTAGGCGTTTGCCCACCAATCGAGAGTGAATCACCTTTGCGTACACAAACAGAAGATTGAGCTCGCAGCAACAAAGAGAAGGCAAATATTTTTGCCGTCCATCTAGAAAACGTCTTCAAACCACACCCAGCAACAAATAGCTTTGTGCTTCCACCAACCAACAAGCCCTAAGCTAATCCGCCAATCATATTCCAATAGGGAGAAGTCACAAGAGTCATTAATCCAGGCCACGATTTCATCTCCCCTAAAATGATCATAGAATTGACGAGCTGTGCATTATATTTCCTTACTGTGATATTCAACATAATGCTTATGAAATGGGGCTATTATTCTCAAGAATGGAGGAAATCAGTCATACCAATGATCCATAAAGCCGGAAAAGACAACACCAAGCCATCATCATATAGACCTATCAGCCTACTGCCTTGCCTATCAAAGATATTTGAAAAGTTGCTCCTGAATCGTATGAAACAACACATACATATCAACGGTGCCATCCAGACTCACCAATTTGGATTTCGCGAAAACACGGAACCATTGAACAAGTAAACTGTATAACCTCTGAGATACGAAATGCATTTGAAAGACGGGAGTATTGCTTCGCTGTTTTCCTGGATGTCGCTCAGGCTTTCGACCGCGTTTGGTTAGATGGCTTAATCCACAAAATCAAAATATTACTTCCACAGAACATCCCTGGAATAATAATACCTACAGCAAAGAAGTTTCGCAGTACGATGCAACGATTTCCTCTCTGAATATCATCCAATTGAAGCTGGTGTACCCCAAGGCAGCGTGTTTGGACCGACACTGTATATCATCTTCACAGCAGATCTACCGACGAATAGCCTAACAACAACTTCGACATTTGCTGATGATACTGCCATACTAAGTCGCTTCAAGTGTCCAACAAGGGCCACGGAACACTTATCATCTCATCTCGTGGCCTTAGAAAAATGGCTAGCAGACTGGCGCATACGCGAAAACGAGCAAAAGTCCAAGCATGTCACTTTAACGTTAAACAGACAAACTTGCCCTCCATTATATCTGAACAACATCAACATTCCACAAACCACCGAAGTAACATGCCTTGGTGTTCACCTGGATAGAAGGCTTACTTGGCGTAAACACATCGAAGCGAAAAGAAATCTACTTAAATTTAAAGCTAGTAATCTACAATGGCTAATATACACCCGTTCACCACTAAAACTGGAGTATATAGTACTTTTGTATAATGCAGTTCTCAAACCCATCTGGACATACGGCTCCGAGCTATGGGGAAATGCTTGCGTCAGTAACATAGAAATAATCCAGAGAGCTCAATCGAAGATACTAAGAACTATCACTGGGGTACCATGATACATACGGAATGAAAATATCCATAAAGACTTAAATGTAGGATCAGTTAAATATGAAATTGTCAAAGTGAGCGCAAAATATCAGGCCAAGCTTCAAGCCCATCCTAATAGATTTGCGCAGTCTTTAACTTGGCGCACTAGCCATACACGACTCCGGCGAAGAGACCTCCCCACCCAGCAATAACACCTAGCTAGGGACGTACTCTAAGTAATAAAGTGTAATTAATTAAACAAACATATTAGGTTGTAGGATTCGATAAATAAAATCACGTAATTAAAAAAACAAAAGTCTTATTTTTTACTTGAACTGAGTACCGCCCGTCGTACAGACATTGGAAAAAAGTTTTTTCCGAAAAAATTTCTTATCGGTGTTATACGAATATCAACCCTGATTTTATTTGCGAGAATTTTTTTTGGAACTAAGTACTAGGCTTAAATTTTCTATCTTCCGACAGGTACCCTAGCAAACACAAACGTAAACATTGCAAAATGGAGAGCAAAAAACCAAATAAAAGATTTTAATAATGAAAAAAAATATATAATCTAATTAAGGTATATATATGAAGACAAATAAATGGATAATATTATTTATTTTTATGAATTTTATTTACCAATCCCACGTATAACTCTATCTATAAATTCATTCCTTTTATTTTTTGTTTGTCTATTGAGTTCTTTTTGTTTATGTCTATGTATTCAAAAAATATTATCTTATCGGTTTTCACCGGATGTTGCAAGCTCTGCAAGCTCAGTAGAAAAATGTGCAGAGTAGTCATACGTTTCCTCACAGGACATTGGCTTATATTAAAGACTAAACAATACCAAGATGTTGCAGGAGCGAGCAAAAAGCAGTTCTATGGCGGTGTTTCAATTCTCTTTTCGACCCGACGGCTTCGTCTTTTCGTCAGCGACGAGTCGAGCGAGCTCAAGACAGCGCCAAACAGTGGAGCCATCGACCATTTCAGCTTGCTAATTTAATAAGTGAATACAACTTTAAGTGCTTAACTAAAGATTACAAATTTACCATTTATATTCTACATCTCCTCCGCTAGGGGTTGCTCGCGCACTGAACGAGGCAGAGTGTGCGAGCGAGAAAGATAATGAGTAGCTGGTCTCAAGATGGTGTGGCGAGGGAAGCAACTGAAAATTACATTTCTTCACTCTGGCTATAATCATGCTCCGATCTGATTCAGATTCGGCAGGCTGGTAGATATGGTCATTCTCTACGATACTGCTTTTTTAGTTTTATCGTATCTTTAAAATTGTGCCTGCCACAGATTTTCGTCCTTTGTGGGGGTGGAAAGGGGCGGGACGAAATTTTGAAAAACACTTGTAGCAGTGTGATATCACATGAGTCTTGAAACAAAATTTGGTTGTCCTAGCTTTTATAGATCTCTGAGATATAGATCTCTGAGATCTCTGAGATCCAGGCGTCAAACAAGACGGACAGACAGACATGGCTCTATCGACTTGGCTATTGATGCTGATCAAGAATATATATACTTTATGGAGTCGGAAACATTTCCTTCTCTGCGTTACACACATCCACTTTTACCACAAATCTAATATACCCCTTAACACTTTTTTGAGTACGGGTATAATTAGATGTTCGAAAATTTTTCATTAGAATTATTAGAATTACTAGATTTGTGGTGTTAGCAAAACGAATGGGAAAGTTTTTTAAGGGCAAGAATTCGCCTTCCGTCCGTCTAATGAGCAACGTCCTGATGCCAGGTTTATATAAAAAATAAGTGCTCTAGCTGAGCTCCAGTAAAGAAGAACATCTTAGACAAAGCTGAAATCAAGGTGGTGGTAAATGTTAAGTACTATCATTTCAAGGGATATTTCGGGGGATATATTATGGTAAAAATAATAATGGTCAGTGCATAAAACATAAGGGTAGGCGGATAGCCCAGAAAGTACGGTCTGTAAGGACCTGCAAAGTCTACCTGTCCCAAAAGAGTTTCGGAAACTACAATCCGTATGCAGCTTATGCACCAACTTCACCCCATTGCAAATTATACGATGGTGTAACGAGGGTAGGTCTAAAAGCTTAAGCCTAGATAGGTATGGTGTAAAGAGTCAGCCGGAGTCCCAGTTCAGATTTCTAAGGGCGAAGATTAAAAATTGCTTTTTAACGAATTCAATAATAATTTTTTGGACTTTGTATTAAGGGGTCCCCACATCAAAAATAATACTCTAATATCGGACGTAAAAATGAGACGTACAGTGTTTTAGTTATTTACGGGTCGTTAAACTCTTTTGACCAACGCTTAATAAACGCTACACCTCCCTTAGCTTTGTTTCTTTGACCTAGAAATTCGAACCAGAACATGATGTCCTAGTGAATAGGAGACCAAATGTGGAGCTCTGCGGTGAAGGGTCATAAGCTTGCACTTAGAATGGTTCAAAATAAAGTAGGTTATTCGAACTTCATATTACCTCATTAAGGTTAAGTTAAAGGCGAGTAGCAATCGGAAAAGCAAAAACAAATTTTAACGCCATCAGCACATATTAATTTAATTGAGTGCAAATTAGCTTGAGGTAGGTCATTCACAAACAGATTGGATAGAAATGGACATTCACCACATTTGACAGAACATCAGTGAATAAAACACGCGATGGGCGGCTCGACAGATACAACGATATTCTATTTATGAGATTTGTGGGAAACCCCAATAAAGATAGCTTTTGGATCAGCAAAGTATGATAAACAGAATCAAAAGACTTGCTGAAATCTTTCAAAATTACATCCGTTTACAAGCAGCTTTGAAAGACTCGGTTGATTAAAGACGAGAATTCTAGAAGGTTAGTCGGGAGAAGGGAGTTACAAGGTGCTCGAGAAGTTTTGGAATAGAAGCTAGCTTTGGAATATCATATAGCTTTGGAATACCGCGGTAGTTTTAGATGTTAGATCTGGATCCACCTCTATGAAGAGGATAAGGTGGGATTCGTTCTAAATCAAGCTGAGTCGAAAACGCTCCAGAGATAAATTAAATAGGATGGTGAATGGTTGGCATAGGGCTTCAGTGCAATATTTTAAAATAAAGCTCGGAACTTTATATGGACCCGCAGAGAAAGAGATGTCAATCGATGACAAACCTTTAAACCTTGTGTCGTAGGCATGCGATGCGTACGTCGATTAAAAGAAGGTGACAAAACTATTTGCAATACCTTGACCTGAAGTTATCCAGAACGCATTAGACTTACACTCATGGACAAAATAATAGGTGTGCTTGTTTTTTTTTTTCAACTTTTAATTTCCAGTTCATATCTTCTCTAATCTCAACAAATCAAAGGGGTGAGAACAAATAATATACTTTTTGTTGACTTAATTGGTCCGTTGATGGTATGGACCTTGAGGTTTTCTGTGTTTATGGGGGCATTCGGAATGTTTTCCTTTATGATGTTAATTGATGATCCCGAATCGACGATACCTCTAAGTATTTTATTATTTAATTTTAGGTTTATATAGGATACCCCTCGGTTTCTTCCGAGGCTGTTTGATTAAAATTTACATCCATTTTCATCTGGTCGCTTACGCTTTCCCTAATCCTTTTAGTAGGTTGATTGGGCCTGCTGCCACTAGCTTGGTTTTGATTAACTTGGTAATTCACAGGATTCTGTGCCTGACCTTTATTCAAGGAATTACGAAATTCCTGTTGCAATCCAGGATTATTATTATTGTACCTAGATGTACCTGAACCAGATGGATTCTGAGATTGTTGTGTATTGCTACTAAAGTTTGGGTAATAATTCCCATTATTCTTCTGAGCGGACTGTTGCGGTTTATACTGCTCTTTATTGGTATTCTTATCTTCTATCTTGGCTTCGTATACGCCTTCTTCTTGAGCGGCTTTTTTAAGTTTAGACAGGGTTGTTATGTCTTTACGAACTAAGGTCATAAAGGTCCTATCTGGGAGTTTACGCGATATTACGTCTTTGATTGTATTATTTAATGCATTTTGATAAATCAGGGTGTTGTGTTTAGCCTAGTGCTACGTTGGACCTAGGTTCTTTAGCGGATTCACTGGGTCTAACTAGCTTCGGTAATCTCCAGCAATCTAGTCGTTTAGATTGCTTCTAATAGATCAGTACCGGAACAATAACGTTAGTGTTGTGAATCCTACTGGCTGCGCCAATAATAATTCCCGAGTTCCGAAGTAGGTTTTTAAAAAGATATTTTATTAAACGAACTTATAATAGAACAGGGGAGGTGAATTCCCCAACTCAATTTTAGAAAGTCTCAAACGGAATTGTCTTCTGGTTCTCGAGTTCTTCATCTCGAGACCTCGGTTGTGAAGCTTAAAGCTTATTTCCATAAGCTTTTGGCTTCGGCTGATATATTGTCTTCGGGATTGAGTGATGATGGCTTCGGCTGAGAGAGTCGAAGCTTCGGTGGAGAGAGGCGTTGTTTTGAAGAGAGCGGCTGATAGCGAAGCGTTGGCCTATGCGTGGGAGGCTTGGCAGAGGCGTCGGCTTGGATGAAACCATGGTGAAATTACTAATAGGTGACGGATTCACCACAGTGCCTTCTCATTCGAGGACCACCTGCTTGTCAGTTGTTTGCCAAACGAAGAGTGCAGAACGTAAACGTTTTCTGTCTGCTAGAGAGAGATGGTGAATAAGCTGGTGGTCCTCCATTCAGCTGACGACGTCACCTATTAGTAATTTCACCATGGTTGAAACGGTCAGCCGCAGCTGGTGATTGGTGTCGGCTTTCATCTTGAGAACTCACTTGCTTACATGAGTTCTCTCTTCTGTTGGAGTGTGTGGTTGGTTCTAATTAGTCATAGGATGGAGTGTGGGAACGAGCTGATTAAAATTTCGGTCAGCGACGTTTCTATTGCATTCCAGAGTTTCGGTTTGCATGGGACTTCCTGTTGTTTTATGCAGGTGTTGGGGTATCTTATTATATGGTTATCTTATTTCATATAGAGATACATGAGTGAGTGCTGGGCATATGCATAATCTTGTGTAAGTGTGGGTGTGGTTATGAATGTGTCCAGTGCTTAACTTATACTTAATGCAGGGCATTATGGATATGTTACTATATATATTAAAATGAATCCCTATTTCCCTTGGTCCCGGCATCACGCATGCACGGCTGAACCGATTTCGCTAATACTTTTTTGTTGTGCTGGTTATTTTCAGGAGAAGGGTTTAAGGTCTAATCCCCGATATATTGTATACGAAACACTTGATCCAATATGATGCATTGCAATGGTTTTCATTAATTTACAAAGGAACTGTAGAAGAGCACGTCAAACCGAAGAGCAACGCGAAGCGAGGAATGAAGTTGAACGGAATCGATGAAATCGAAGTCAACAACATAGAAATGTTGCTTTAGACCCTATCGAGCTGCATTTAATTATAACGTGGTAATAGATTACAGTTCAAAGCAAATCGTTTCTATTGGACAAATGAACGTTATGTGCCAATACTGCAGGGCATTAAAGTTTAAAAATGAAGCTACTGTATTGTGTTGCTCGAGCTGTCAAGTCAAATTGATACCATTGGTCACCACTACATTCATTGGTTTCAGAAAATGGGCCATATTCTAATCATTTTTGATCGAAAAGTCGATCAGCGTTGTGCACACAACAATTCAGTGAAAATACCAATTGTGGAACAGCTCCAAACGGTTTTCCATCATCATAACGAATTGGTTGCATTATTCACGACCGCATTGGACCGCACCGTCTGATAACCACAGAATTGTCGTCAAAGCTGATAAGACGCCTGTAGGAGAGCATGCGAGACGTTTTAATGCGCCAACAATTGACGGCGTCGGTGAAAATTTAGAAAACCGAGATATTGTTTTACATCGGCGTAGCAATCAACTGCAGCGTGTATCCGAAACACATCGATCATATGATGCGCTACAAAATCCTATCTTATTTTGGTAAGGTGAATATGGGTATTATTTTTCAATGAAGATGATAAATCCAGTCACAGGTCTAGAAACTAATAAAAAAATTAGTTCACTGATGGTTCGGGAAAATGAGGACAATTATATATTCAAATGTCGGCGTATCTTCCACCAATATGCTGTGGATATGTACGTGAAAGTTGAAACGGAACGATTGACATTTATCAGGTTGAAACAGGCAAAACTGCGTTCTGAAGAATACATTCATCTTTGGGATGCTATCAATGCTGACGGAAATGCACAGAATGTAGGTAGAACAACTTTTCTCCCAGCAAAATACATCGGAATTCTGCGACATATGCATGAATTCGCCCAGGATGCTATGTCGTATGTACGTCATTATGCACACCAGATTTGTTTATAACGTTCAGATGCTATCCAAAGTGGACAGAAATTAGACAAGAAATATTTCATGGCCAATCACCCATTGATCGCCACGACACTACCGCAAGGATATTCAAAAGAAAGTTAAAATCACTCATGGATTACATTTTTAAGCATCGTGTATTCGGCGAAACGCGCTGTTTGCTGTATTCAGTCGAATGGCAAAAACGCGGATTGCCACATGCACACATCCTCATGTGGTTGGTAGAGAGGATAAGACCGGATAAACTCGACGATGTGAAATCTGCGGAAATTCCTAATAATGATGAAGAGTCATTGTTATATGAGATTGTTACATATGATTCACCTGATTCATGGTCCCTGTGGAACATTAAATCGAAATTCTCCGTGTATGGTAAATCGAAAGTGTTCAAAACGCTTTCCAAGACAATTAGTAGCAGAAACTATTAGTGCAAATAACGACAACGGAAGGACAACAACAGTCAAAGTGAATCGGCATGACATTGAAGTTGATATTCGTTGGGTTGTTCCGTTTTCGCCGTTACTCCCCAACATTTAAAGGATACATAAATGTAGAATATTGCCATTCCGAAAAATCATTAAAGAAATTTCAACGACGTAAACAAGGACAGCCAGTTCCAAATTACTAACAAGTATTTTCCACAGATGCACTAGGACGTCTTTACACAGTGCATATGCTAAACAAATACGAACATTGTTTGCCATACTTTTGTCTACATGCTTCCCATCAACACCGATTGATTTATGGAACAAATATAAAGATACTCAAAAAAGAGTTAAGGGGTATATTAGATTTGTGGTAAAAGTGGATGTGTGTAACGCAGAGAAGGGAACGTTTCCGACCCCATAAAGTATATATATTCTTGATCAGCATCAATAGCCGAGTCGATATAGCGATGTGTGTCTGTCCGTCTGTCTGCCCGTCTTGTTGAGCGCCTAGATCTCAGAGACTATAAGAGCTGGGGTAACCAAATTTGGTTTCCAGACTCATGTGATATCTCACTGTATTTCAAAATTTCGCCCCGACCCCTTCCGCACCCACAAAGGACGAAAATCTGTGGCAGGCACAATTTCAAAGATACGATCAAACTGAAAACGCAGTATATGACAATATCTACCAGATAGCCGAATCTGAATGAGATCGGATCATAATTATAGCCAGAATGAAGAAATTCATTTTCAGTTGTTTCCCCCGTCTCACCCAGCATGAAACATGCTACTGATTCTCGCTCTAGCGGTGGAGATGTAGAATATAAATGGTACATCTATAACACTACTCGACAAAATCGAACTTTTTTTTCCTCAAGGATCCAAACCGACTTCTTCTGATAGATATGGGGATTTAAAATTTTTTAAAGAATTATGGTTTTTTTTCTATGGCAGAACTTTTTTTGAAGAATTTTTGAAGTCTGGTATTTTTTTTTTAGCTTTTTCAGAGGTAGCGATAGTTTTTTCACATAACTTTAGTATCTTACGTCTGGTTGTCAAGAACTTTGCTATTTTGAAAAGATAATTAAAACAGCTAGAAGTTAAGCCCAAACACTTTGTGATTACAGCTTACCGTCTGGGAAATATAAAGCATTGAAATGCAAAAATGATGATTTTTGTGCGGTATTTTTTACGAAATTTTGACTTTAAAAGCTCAGGAAAAGTCGAAAAAATTATATCTTGTGTCCTCTTTTTTTTTGTGTGAAACGAAAAAGGGTTGTACATTTGGTACCTGTTCGCGTTCCTTTGGTATTAAATGTTGTTGACAGTTACTTTTTTCGTGACCTGAGGTAGAATACCTTGCTTGAATCCGTTGTTCCATTCGACGAGGAAGATACCTCTCCTTTTTGGCGTTTTAGGGGCGGTATTTCCTCTGAAGGACGAGCTGGAAGGGTAAAGCCGGAACCAGATTGTTTCGGGTAAACTATTTTAATGTGTTTCCCAATTCCAGTTTTCTTTACTGAACAAAAGAAACATTCGGCGCCGTGAATATCTGTTTTTTCCACATCATTGGACTACCAAAGTTAAATTGTTTTCTAAAAAAATTGTAAGAAAAAAATAATGTTTAGAATTTTGGGAAAAGTTCTTTACAACCAGACGTAAGATACTAAAGTTATGTGAAAAAAACTATCGCTACCTCTGAAAAAAGCTTTAAAAAAATACCAGATTTAAAAAATTCTTCAAAAAAAGTTCTGCCATAGAAAAAAAAAAAATATCATCAAACCATTTCTAAGCCCCAAATCTTTAATAAAAAGTTGGTTTTGTTCCTTGAGGAAAAATCGTGTTGACTAGTGTAATCTACATGATAGATGTAAAATATACATTGTAGATGTAGATAGCAGATGTGGCAAAAAAAATGTAAAATGTAAAATTTTTTTTTAATTCTTAAATTTAAAAAAATCATATGCTCAAAAATGTATGTACTGAGTACGGTATAAGTAGAGTCGCGTGCTCAGAAGCGACTCACACGTTCTTTCTCGTTTTAATTGAAGACATGTGCTTAATGCTTGCCAACGGATTTTTTTTTAGATGGGAAAATACCTGTTGACTCATTGTCTGGATATATCACATTTTCTACCAATTATTATTATTACTGAAACAAAGACATAACTCATCGAGAAGATTTTCCCAAACATTGCTCAAAATTTAAAAAATCATGTATAATTGAGCGAAAGAGTTATATTGGCTGCGAAAAACGTTGATGTCAACGAAATGAATTTCCAGATTATAAATATTAAAGCTGGCGAATTAATAACATACAAATCGATTGATGTTGTCAACTATCCAACGGAGATCTTGAATTCGATGGAATTGCCCGGACTACCACCTCATAATCTGCATCTAAAGATCGGATCGGTAATTATTATTTTGCGGAATATAAACCAGCCACGTCTTTGTAATGGCACCCGACTTGAGGTGAAGAAATTAATGAACACCGTCATCGAAGCCACAATTTCGAAAGGGAAATATACAGGGGTGCCACAGAAATCACAACCGCTGGAAAATCACCTCAATTCCATTCCGCCGTGCCACACACCAATTTTTCAGCGGAATCAAAATCGCTCACAATTTATCCAGCGATTTTATTAAATACACCCATAAAACACACCTAAAACGATTCGAATCTTACTTTCCCATAGAGGTTGTTCAATTGGGGATTAACCCTCACCCAAATAATTTAACATTATACATGTTAAGTTAATAAAATAAGCATTTTAGTAAATCACTATTCAATCCGCTGACTGAATTTTCAGTCTAGGTGGCCACCTAGGGCGATTCGGACTTTCGAAGTTGATTCAGTAATGCCACCTTTTTTAAGTCGAATTCGGAGCAATATATTTAATATTAATTATATTGAAAGCATTCTGTTTTTCTTTAATTAAGCATTACAAAAAATAGCTAATTGCATTAAAACTTCCTTTACGTTAAACGTGTGCATACTTTTTGTGAAAATTGTGAAAACAATTGTAGTCATTTGTAGTTCTACCAGGTGGCATCGCTTCAAAATGCCAAAACAGAACTAACAAACCATTTCTACACATTATTGCTATTGCATTTATGTCCAAAACCCCTGTTTGGCTAAGTGCAGACCCATGGCAGCACAAAGAGAAGCAAAGCGATAATTTTACCAAAAACGGTTAATTGTAATAAACCAAATTAGCAGTAGTTTGAGAAGATAATCACAAAAACCACATACGTATCGTATGAACGCGAAAACGAGATGCGCATCTGAGAAACCTGCGATGCATGGTTTGTATTCTAATATGTTGCCTCCATAGTTCTTCGATGGCCAACAGTCTCGGTAAAAGCATTTTAATTAAGTTTACAGTATAATTCAGATGTCTGTTTTTTTTGAACAGCTGACTGCTGCCTTGCACGGAGATTTGCCAGACAACTGCTAGAGTTGCCGAGTACAGTGTTTTGTTTGACTAGCACGATATGGGATATTTTTTTGCTTTGAAATCATAAAAAAACAGCTTTGAAATATCAATTACTTTACATCATAAAAGAAAAAAAGAAAAATCAATTAATTTTATATGATAAAATCAATAAAACTGCAAAATAAATCCTATTCGAATTGAATCTTGAAAGGTGTCCACCCTAGCCTTAGTTCGAATTTGGTTTGTGACAATGCTAGGAAAAATTAAATCGCTCGGTGTTCGGAGTGAGAACGGCTCTGGCGGGGCAACAGCTCTGTGGGCATTCTAGCCACACCACTGTTAGCAATCCAGCTACGCAAGCTGTTGCCCTCGCTCTCGCTCTCACGCTTGTGATCGTTTTTCCCCCCTGTGACGCGCTCTCGCGCGCTCAGACTCACCACGCTTACGCCCACGCTCACGAACCCGCTTCCGCTGCCGGCAGCCGCCGGCAGCTGACTTCATTTTAGTATTAATGCGTTTCTTCACCCACAAGCAAACGGCCCGCAATTGCACGCGATTTCCCTGTACCCTTTTCAAATAAAGAAGCAATTGAGGAACTTGGCCTCTACCGCTTTTTATCTTAGGACTATCCGTGGGACACCCTGAGACGCCTCTTCGTTCAAATATTGGTCCTTCGAGCCGGATTTTCCTCGTCGCCTTCCCTATAAGCAATCCAGCCTTCGAGCATCGGCGCTTCGACATCACCACCAGAGGATCCTAAGATAAATACGACTTTCGAGTGCCACAAATCCCTTCCATTCGGGATTTGTGTTTCCAATTTGCGCAAAGTCCGAGTTCCGCGATATAGGTACATATATATATTCTTATATTTGTACTTATTTCTTCTTTCTGTGCCATCCGTTTTCCGTGTCGCTTCGTTCTTTTCGACACCGCCATATTATCGGCGATTCCGGCCGTTCTCCGTTCCTTCAACTCCAACTACCAGTGCTACGGTAGTTTTTCAATTCCGTTTTGTCTGTGCATTAATTGTGACAATAATTAAAAATAAAAATATTCAGCAAGTGCATTCCAGCTCACAACAACAACTCCGCAGCTGATCTGCACATATTCAAGTTCCAAATACCTACATCCATACATACGCACATTCCGCAAGTGCATTTGATACCAAACCCACCCCAATAAACATATACTTTGGCACACTCCAAGTGCAATGAGAATATAAATAAAAATAATATAAATTTCATCCATCTACATCTAAATTCATTTCCATAGTTGGCGGCAATATATTTATATTGCCAACTATATATAAACCTACCGCACATACATTAAAATACCGCACTCCATACTACCGAATATACTCCGCGCATAGTGGCACTTTTTAATATAGAAATTCTGCGATTCCGAGCAATTAACGCGTTCCAGCCATACTTTTTGGACGCCACACTAACGAATAGTATCTCCAAATACACGATAAGTTATCCTCACCCAAGGCAGGGCGCATTGTCCGTACTTTTTTGACCGTTTACATTGCCAATTGTCAAATTGGTGTGTCGGGAGTTAGAGGTGGCGAAATCCAAAAACTATCGGTATTGTAACCGAATCTTGCGTTCGACCAAAAATAAATAAATAAAAAATAAAAGTAAAACCTTAATCTCGTCTGACAATTTTCAAACAAACACACCGACACTACAAAAAAATAAATTCAACTATCCACGATTTATAATTTAAACCTTCTCGTCATCTTTTTTGGATTTTTTTCTGTGTTTCTTCGGTATTTCTCCCGGTAGTTCTCCAGCGCCCACTCCGCAGTCATATTCTTGACTGCAGCTTCCGGTAACGCTTACGGCGACTAGGTCGATCCAAACCGACATATAGAGCAAACTATCGCCCATTCCAGTCAGCTATCGAGGATATAAATGCCATTCCGTCCGCCGTCCATCCGCAAATAACCCAGTTCGGATCACGACTGCGTCCCTTCATGGTGATCTCAAACAATCCGAGTCGACCCGACTATTGTTTTCCAACAAGCTCGAGGCCTTTTTCCTGGCAGCCTTCCATAAGTGGGTTATAGGCACCAAGGTCCACATTTCCAAAGGAGGTTTTCTCGCCCTGGTACAGCGTCGGCGGTTCAAGTTGGGTTGGTGCATGCATCCGTTTTGTGCTCCTCTGTCTCTTTGTAGGCTCGCGCAGCCTCTTTGTGCCTAAGAGAGACGTCTTCGCAGCTATTTGGGTGCCAATAGTGGCGGTCCCGATTGACCTGTTGTGCAGTTTGTCAAAGCTGTTTAGGAAAAGCGTCTGGAGGGCTACAACACTCAGGACTAAGTCCTTCATCGGGATGTCCACGTGCCGCTGATCATTTATCCTTTGTACCAGCTCATTAGCCCGAGTACCCAGGGTTTTCAACAGCTCTAGTGGGCTGGAGTGCGGTCGCTCCTTCTGCATGCCGTCAGATTCAGACTGGAACATGCTCGAGCCATGAGCTTTCGCAGGTGCCGACGGTGGTGGGGATCTCGAAAGGGCGTGTCGCTTTCCGAAAACTGCCTCCTCAGTCAACTTCTCTATCGGTGTTTGTGGTGCCTGCTCCATGTAAAAAGGATCTCTACTCGAGTTCGTTTTTCCTGATTGTAGTGCGTAGTCATATTCGCGATCCTATGGGTGCCTTTCCGTGGAGTGAGGTCCAAGCGAGGGTTGACCCTGGGCCTTATGAGCACCACCATGAGCACCGCCGTAGCGGTGGGGTTGGAAGGAAGTCAGTTCCGCGACCCGTTGTGTACCAGCTGGCCCCAGGGTGCGCCGATGTGGCTTATACGCTGCGTCCATCGTACCTTGTAGTAAAGCCCCTAGATGCATATCTAGAAGCTCACGGGGATCGTAGCCCACTTCTAGGATGGAAGACTTAGCGCCATCTGCCGGTAGTTAGTGAAGACTGGACCCTATGGTGCTGCGCCCTCTGTCGGTGGTTTGTGTCCCTGCCGTAACAACATGGCAGCGCCATCTGGCGACGGCCAACTTCTACGCTGCTGGGCTTAGTATCGCCAGTTGTGCAATAGCCCTGGTTAGCAGCTGATGCTCAGCACTAACTAAAAAAAAGGTTATAGGAACGCAAAGACGTGCTGCCATGCTCACCTTAGTATATTAGCCAGTAGGAGAATCAGATTTTAAAATTCCGATTTGCGCATACGCACCGTGCTGGCAACTCCGCTGCCAGTCTCGGCAACTCCGTCGACAACCATCTTGAGTCGGAGAGAGGATAGAAAAACTCTCCCCGGGAACTACGTGGGTGTGGCCAGATGTGTGCGTTTGAGTGGGACTCCACACAAACGAAGAAGTTTCCCCACAAAGGAGTCTTTACCAAGCGTGCTCGGGGGTATCCTTGGATTGCAATCTGGATTCCACGGGCCAGACCGACAGGCAGACGGTCCCGAGCTCTGGGGAGCGCGATCACTGGGTTAGTAAATTTTCCTTCCACGCTTAAGTGATGCATAAAACGCCAAAAGCTTGGTTTGGAGGATGCTTCAGCCTAGGCAGCCTGAGCTGCTCCGCGACCGACCAGTCCACAATGCACCGGCAGCTTCCGATGAGCCCCGGGAATCGACGCGGAAACGGAGCGACGGCGGCACACGCCGTCTGAAGCTGCAGTGCACTCACTGTTTATGGGAATATACCTAAGTGCGTAATGGGCGTTTTTATGCAGACTTAATTGGGACGCCCTTTAATTTTCTTTCGGCCCTTCCGAGACTAACCTACCAAGAGCTCTTTTTAAGGGTCACAGGGGTAGAAATAAACAAGGCCATCGACAACAAAAATCACACAAAATTCCGAAGATACTTGTGGGACCCCGCGCCGCGCACAAGGCACCATATGTTTTTGTTTTGTGTCTCTGTCGGGCAATGTTTGGCGTCTTATGCCCTCTGCACACTGAGCCCATCGCGGGGGAACGGTGGGAATTTTTGAAAGATGTGAAACACCGATTCACACTGAGAGCATCCACAGCCACCATCTATGAGAAACAGCTGATGTTCACAATTGCGTGCGAAGAAAATTTGCAAACATTGAAAATTAAAATGAATATAAATAACATTTCAATGGTTGTAAATGTTATTCAGCAGAAAAACATATTCTTGCACAAGCTAATCATGTTGCTGGACATGGATGATGATGATGAAAACTTTGACGAGGAGGAGATAATAGAATGGATATCTGTTTTGAAAACACTGAAGCCAGGAAGGTTGTAGTCATTTAGCCATTTATTATAATATTATATATAATAATTATTACTTAAATTTAATAATAAAACAAATGTATTATGAAATCCTGCTGTTGCTGCTGTTTATTTTCTCTTAAAAATTGCATAAAATCCGTTTGAAATGTCGTCTGGGTTCGGATCAGCTCCTAGAGGAGATCCTCCTGCCTCTTGTGGTGATCCTCCTGCTTTTTATGATGTTCTTTCTGAGCAGCTATGCGCTCTCTGGACACTTCTACGTGCGGAGCCACTATGCTATCCAGCTTGCAGGATCCGTCTAGGTCCACCTCAATCACGTCCGAAAAAAACTCATTAATATCTGCAATGAAAATAAAATAGTGAACGTAATGAATACATCATTCTATTTAACTTACTCTCGTTGTCCAGGGTGCTTTGCTCCGAGTTATTTATTCGGAAGGCTCCTAGAAAGGCTTGCAGCTTCTCATAATGCTGCCATCGAGAGGGAGCCCCCCGCTTGGACCCACTTTATTTTTTTCCATCCTGCAAAGTATGAAAATAAAGTGGAATCAACAATTTATGGTTTACCAAATACAATAATATTTACCTGTATTTTTTGGTCAAGTTTTCAACCTTCGTTCGCACTTCCGTCCATCCAAAATCGAGACCACAACCCTCTTTCATGGTCTGGGCCATTTCCATATAAACGTGGGAGTTCTTACGAACTCCCCGCAAATCGTTTTTGTTTTCCTGCCACAGGTCAATGAGCAGGTTCTCCATTTCTGTGGTCCACTTCACCCTGCCACCGGCTGTTTTCTTATATGCTACAATATTGTTATATATGGGTATTCAAAAATGATATCTCTAAAACTTACCACTGCCATTTGCTTCTCCTTCCATTTTTCTTTGATATCTTTGGATTATTTGCGTTTTTTGTTAGATCTGATGGGTTCTTTGCTGTTTTTATTTATATTTTCCTGTCTGTCATTGTTTACATTTTCGTAGTGAATTCCGATTTTTTTATGTGAATGTCAGGCTCGGACTAGGTGCACCACTGCGTCTGCGGCACGGTCCTTGGTCACTCTACGCGGATCTGTTCCTTTATCTGGTAAGGCTGGTTGTGCCGTGTATATCTCGGCTCTATACACGGCACACGCACAATAGACACGGAACGGACTCACGGTTAGGTTTTGAAGGTCATCCGCCAGCAATTATTCTGTCCACGTTTTTGGATTTTTTCACCCCTATTTAATCACTCTCACGCATGCGCGCCTTAACCAATACACTTAACTAATCTTATCCTCTTCCTTCTTTTCTTCAGTACCGGAATCCCGCTCTCACCGATACTGCCCTACACCATAGAGCCTCCTTGGATAGCCGATAGATGCCGTTTGGAGCAAGCCCTGGACAATCTATCGCTGAGGTGGGAATGGAACACATCCAATGATGTAACCGCTTTTATACAAATCAAAACGAGAAGGAACGTGTGAGTCGCTTCTGGGGACGCGACTCAACTTATACCCGTACTCAGTCAGTGTTTACATTTTGGAGAATGATTTTTTAGAATTTTAGAATTAAAAAAAAATTTTACATGTTACATTTTTTTGCTACATCTGTTATCTTATCTACATCTACATCTACAATGTATATTTTACATTTAACATGTAGATTATAGATGTACCATTTATATTCTACATCTCCTCCTCTAGGGGTTGCTCGCGCACTGAACGCGGCAGAGTGTGCGAGCGAGAGAGAGAATGAGTAGTGTGTCTCTGGCTGGTGGAGGCGGGGGAACCAACAGAAAATTAATTTCTTCATTCTGGCTATAATTATGATCCAATCTGATTAATATTCGGCAATCTGGTAGATATGGGCATTTTCTACGATACTGAGTTTTTAGTTTTATCGTATTGTTCGGCTAAGCGCCGGCCCATGGCAGCGCAAAGAGTGTAGAGCTAAGCTCTTATCCACAAAATTGCCTACCTGACTCTGCGCTCTTGAGTCATTTTTCCCCTTCCCGAAAATCGTCAGCCGACGAAGGCTGTGAGGGAGGCTCGTCTGCGCAGCTTCGACACTTCGAAATCTCGCATCATCAAACGTACAACATATCGTCGGTTGGCACAGTGACCTGCTACATCGTTATTACTTTTTATACAAAAACCTTTTATTGTTCTCGCTCCAACACGGTCCACCACGGGTCCGCCTGTTGCTAACTCTTGCCCATACTACTCCCACTCGCCTTGCATGGCAAATAAAGAAACTAACATAATCAAACAAACTGTGGTGTGAATTAATCAAAGTACGAATTGTCGATTTAGCTCTACGCTATTGAAAAATCTCAATAGCTCAACATTTTGGTGACCCCGACGTGATATAATCGATATACATTTATATATATACACATATATATGCCTCGCAAATAACACTTGTCGGTTGTTTAATTCGCTTTGTACCACGGTTTTTCGATTCGGCGTTTGTGCACAAGCAACATAAACGGTTCTCGCGTCATCTGCTTTGCGGTTTGTCTTGCGGTTGTTTCGTTTCGGTTTTCGGTGCTCTAAGTGTGCATGCCATTGTTGTTGTTAGCTGCACCTACTCAGTTATTTTAAAACTGTGAACTTTCGCTGCTGGCCTGTAGAACTGTGAGCCCGTGTGTTTGAGCGCTGCGATCGAGTGTACAGTTCCTATCAAACTGTTCGAGGTTATTCACCGGTTATTAACCTCTCCGTGCTTCAGAAACTGTAGCCCAGTGCATCGTAAACATACCCAATGGCTTCTAATAGCACCCCCTCACTCTTGCCCCCCTCACCATTGTTCGTCGATTCGGAAGCTGCATTCTACAAGCGCAAGGTGCAATCCATGGTAGGGGCAGCACGGAGAATCGAAACGGCCGTTGGCAAGGAAAGAATCGGTGAGCTCAGTGAGGAGGAGCTGAACCTGAGGCTGAAATTGCTAGCGGAGCTTGTAGTTTCATTCAACGAGCACCATAATGCCCTGGAGAGGATTGATCTCGATGAGATCGGTAGTCCCTTGAGGGAGGAGTTTGACGAGTGCGTGGTCATGCTGGAGATTCGCATGAAACGGGAGTTAAACAAGCGGCAGCCCACAATGCTACCATGCTCAACAATGCGGACGGACCATGTAGGAGAGGCCCCAACTACGGTCGTAGTGCAAAGTCGGCCACGCCTGCCGGAGTTGAAGCTTCCTGAGTTCAGTGGTGGCTACGCTCAGTATTCCTCGTTTTGGAGCATGTTTTCCTCCATAATAGACAAGGATACCGATTTGTCAAATGTGGAGAAGCTGCAGCACCTGCGCTCCTGCCTGAAAGGACCAGCACTAGACACTATTTCGTCTCTAGAGTTCACGCACGCCAGCTATCCCATCGCGCTAGACCTCCTTGATAAGCGTTTTAATAACAAACGTTTAATTTTTCAGGCGCATGTCACGGACATTCTGGGTGTTCCGCGCGTAGAGGCTTCGTCTGTGTCGCAACTTCGGTCTTTGTCGGACACTGTGAATGCTAATCTTCGGGCTTTGCAGAGTATGGGAACAACGGAGCAGATTGCAGACTGTATCTTGATACACAGCCTGCTGCAGAAGGTGGACAGCGCTACGCAAGCCAAGTGGGGAGGAAACGTCATCGCTGGACAGCATACCCACAAGCCAACAATTCACCGCTTTTCTGGAGCAAAGATGTCAGAAGTTGGAGAATCGCGAGCACGCTATGGCAATGTATACGCCTGGCATTCAGGTGGGAAAGATTAAAAAAGTACAGAGCAACGCTAGAAGTTCATTTGTAGCCACTGAGTCTGTTTCTCTTGAGTGTCTATTTTGCAATACTGCGGGCCATGGCATATATACATGCGCGCTGTTTGGGAATCTTTCGCCGTCCCTTCGCCTAATTGAGGTGAAAAAGCTTGGTCTTTGCCTGAATTGCCTGAAGGCTGGCCATCAATTGCGCACTTGCAGGTCATCAACTTGTCGTCACTGTGGTAGCAAACATCACACTTTATTGCATTTAAACGCCAGACCCTCGCCCACGGAACCCGTTGTCTCTTCATTCCCGCACCCTGAAGCGCAGCCGCAGTCCTCAGCTGCCTCTCTGGTTGCACAGAACTCTTGCAGGGATGTTGTGCTCTTAGCCACTGCAGTTGTTCTGCTGAGGGATCGTGCTGGATCGCTCGTACCATGTCGGGCACTCTTGGACTCCGGATCACAAATGCACCTTATAACCTCCAGCCTCGCCCAACAACTTAGACTGAAAAGGACCATGTCGTCGGCCGCAGTATCGGGTCTTGGGGATTCCAGTTTTGTATCGGAGGGCTATACTGTGGGACTCAACTTGCAGTCCCAAGCCTCTGACTACAGTACCAGTTTCGTCGCGTTGGTAGCTCCCACAATCACCGAGCAGCAGCCCAGCTTTTCAGTTGACGTTTCTGGTTGGAAAATTCCGCCGAATTTACCATTGGCAGATCCGCAGTTCTTCAGGCCACAGCGTATTGACCTGCTCATTGGGGCTAGCCTATTCTTCGAGCTGCTGTGCATTGGCCAAATCAAATTGGATGTTGGCTTGCCATCGCTTCAGAAGACTCGCCTTGGATGGGTGGTTTCAGGAGGTGGTCAGCAAACGCGTAGGACAGCCTTACTTGGGGCTCAGGCCTCATCTGACGTCAGGCAGGAGTCTCTTGATCAAGTGGAACTGTTACTGAGGCGTTTCTGGGAGGTTGAAAGTTCCACTGAAGATTCGGTGATGGTCAAGCAGGAGGATGTCGATTGTGAAGATCACTTCAAAGCAAATTTCTCGCGCCTGTCATCTGGAGAGTTTGCCGTGAAGCTGCCCATCAAGAAAAGTTTGGAGATCTTGGGCGACTCATACACGCAAGCATATCGGCGGTTCCTCAATTTGGAGCGGAAACTTGAGCGTCGTCCGCAGCTGAAGGCTCAGTACGCATCTTTCATTAGGGAGTACCAAGAGCTTAATCATATGTCGTTGGTGGAATCAGAACTGTTCAGTCGTTGTCGCTATTTTCTACCGCATCATTGCGTGTTTAAGGAGGACAGCACGACCACCAAATTGCGGGTCGTGTTCGATGGATCTGCCACAACATCAACAGGTTTTTCGTTAAACGAGGTCCTAATGGCTGGGCCTACTATCCAGCCAAAGCTTCTACATACGCTGCTTCGTTTTCGTACGTTCCTCATTGCGCTGACTGGAGACATTTGCAAGATGTACAGGTGTGTCCGAGTATCTGAGCCGGACAATTACCTGCACGAGGATGTGAAGGCGTTCAAGCTCGACACAGTAACATATGGAACCAAACGGGTTTCCTATCTTGCAATTCGCTCCATGCTCCAATTGGCAGAAGAAGAGAGGACTGCATTTCCCATTGGCTCGGAAGTGTTGACCTCCAATTTCTATGTCGACGATTTGATGACTGGAGGAGGATCTGTAGAGGAAGTGCGCGAAAAGATGAGGCAGACATCCCAGTTATTGGCTCGGGGAAGGTTCCCAATTCGGAAATGGTGCTCCAACGTCCCTGGCGTACTTGAGGGAATTCCTGACAAGGATAAGGAAACGCTGCTAAGGTTCGACGATGGCACCGACTTCACAAAGGCTCTTGGATTGGTTTGGGAGCCTTCAACTGATAATTTTCTCTTTTCGGTAGTACCCACGCAGCTGCCATCAAAGCCGACGGAACGTTCAATGTTGTCAACGATTGCTCGTTTTTATGATCCTTTAGGACTTCAGTTGGTATGGAAGGAGCAGCTCCAATGGGATGAGAGTTTGCCAGAGTCTCTTTCATCAGCGTGGACCATTTTCTGCGAGAGTTTGTCCACCCCTCAGCTGTTTAGATTTCCTCGTCTGTCAGTTCTCCCCAATTCAACAGTGGAAGTTCAGCCTAGACGCCTATGGAGCATGTATTTACGTTGTGTCAAGGACAAATAATCGCGCGTACGTGCAACTTCTGTGTGCGAAGTCTCGTGTCGCCCCTCTTAAGGTATTGACGGTGCCCAAGTTGGAGTTATGTGGCGCTGACTTGCTTTCTCAATTGATCAGTGAGATACAGCAACTTAAATTGTTCACTAGAAGCTTCTATTGCTGGTCGGACTCCACAACTGCCTTGTCTTGGGTGCGCCATGACTCATCAAGCTTTAACGTATTCGTTGCAAATCGGGTCTCAGCCATTCAGGAGCGGACTGCTCAGATGGAGTGGCGCTACATGCCCACCGCCCAAAACCCTGCTGACATATTGTCCAGAGGCGCTTCGCCGTCAGAGCTTCTGGAATCGCAACTTTGGGCCCACGGGCCACCCTTTCTTCAGGATGAGCAACCTCTGTGGCCAGCAGCGTCTATTCAATCCGCGCCAATACTGGAGTTGCGCAAGAGGGTCCTGATTGCAGTTTGTCCATTCGTAGACTTATCTGACGGCCGAAAGTTCTCCAATTCCTTCGGAAAGATCCAGCGCACATTTGGATACGTATTCAAGTTTCTGCAGCGCAAAAGGTCGTCCGGATTAACAGTAGCTGACATCGTTGGTGGTACGCGGATACTTCTTCGTTCGATTCAGCGAGTGCATTTGTGGCCTGACTACAAGACTCTGTGTGACGAACAGCAGGTGCAGTCGTCTAGCTCTATCTCGTCACTCGCGCCGTTCCTGGAAGACCATGGCTTGTTACGCGTCGGTGGGCGTTTGGAAAATTCATCACTTGATTTCAACGCACGGCACCCAGTCATTCTTCCAAGGCGTCATCCCGTCACATCTGCTGTAATTGTGCATGTTCTGGTTCGCAGAACCAGATGTGACCGGACTCAACTTCAATCGTCTTGATCGCTGGCAGCAGGTCAACTTCCTGCAGCAGACTTTCTGGTCCCGCTGGCGAGAGGAGTACCTCACGCTTCTGCAGGAGAGGGCAAAATAGAGGACTGAGCAGCCTAACCTCAGCGTCGGCGACGTGGTCCTCGTAAAGAACGAGAACTTGCCTCCACTTAAGTGGCCGCTGGGAAGGGTGACGAAACTGATCGCCGGCAGAGATGGCGTTTCCAGGGTAGCTGAGCTCAAAACGGCTACTGGGATCACCACGAGGGCTATCGCAAAGCTGTGTATGCTGCCAAAGAAGGATGTCGAAGACCCGTGATCTTCAACGGGGGGAGAATGTTCGGCTAAGCGCCGGCCCATGGCAGCGCAAAGAGTGTAGAGCTAAGCTCTTATCCACAACATTGCCTACCTGACTCTGCGCTCTTGAGTCATTTTTCCCCTTCCCGAAAATCGTCAGCCGACGAAGGCTGTGAGGGAGGCTCGTCTGCGCAGCTTCGACACTTCGAAATCTCGCATCATCAAACGTACAACATATCGTCGGTTGGCACAGTGACCTGCTACATCGTTATTACTTTTTATACAAAAACCTTTTATTGTTCTCGCTCCAACACGGTCCACTACGGGTCCGCCTGTTGCTAACTCTTGCCCATACTATTCCCACTCGCCTTGCATGGCAAATAAAGAAACTAACATAATCAAACAAACTGTGGTGTGAATTAATCAAAGTACGAATTGTCGATTTAGCTCTACGCTATTGAAAAATCTCAATAGCTCAACAGGAATATTAGGAATCGATTTTATTAAAAAATACAACTGTCAATTAGACATCAAGCCATCTGAAGATTGCCTTATAATTAGACCCCATAACTTAAAATTTCCAATTCATGTTCCAATAACTCACAGTTCTGGCAATAACTCAATAATTCTGCCAGCAGGATCCCAAGTTATAAGAAAAATTCAACTTAATTCAAAAGAAGACAGTGTATTGATTCCAAATCAAGAAATTCAGCATGGTATTTACATTGCAAATCCCCCTCGGAGAACTACCATCTTGCCGCGATGAGGGGGCTTAGTAAGCGTAAGGAACCCAAGAGCTTTACCGGCGGTAGCGTAATGCTGCCAGAAGGGCCACCCAAGCCGGGCAGGTCATGGGGGAGCGCCGAAGCTAAAAGTAGTTCACCCTGGCGGTAGGGATAAAACGCATCCGTTATGGAGGAATGTCCGATAACGAGAAAACAGTTATGGTGCAGGGAGTCGGAGACCCAGTACCGGCGGTGATTGGGGGTGCGAGCGCAGGCCCCCCGGCGTCGATATCCTGTGACTGCAGGAAACCCGAGATGGCAGTGGAGTGCTTGGCTGCCAAATCGCGTAATGCCACAAGCAACAGGAGGATCCGCAGACAGAAAGGGACGATAGAGGATCTGGAACCGGGAACCACAGACGGAAGCTTCGTCTTCACTGGTCCCTCAGTGTCGGAGGCAGAGTTGGCTACCGCCTTCTCTCGACTCGGATACAACGAGGAGCCGCAGAAGGCGGAGCCACAAGTCACGGCTCCCAACATCCAGGTCGACTCGGGTCCACTACCTGTGACGGATGAGAAGACGGAGGCTGAGACCCTACGCAAACGGCTGTCGGGATACAGGGCATCGGCAAAATACCTCCGTGGTATTAGCCAAAGACTCCCCGATACGCTGACGGCGAGGGAAAGGAGCCTCAAGAAGAAGCACGAGCAAAACGTGCGGAGGTACGAGCGGCTCAACGGAGTCGCTCCTACCAACGGAGACAAAGCCCCCCCAAGCGCACACGCGGCGGTGACTGAGGACCCCAAACCGTCGACTTCAGCGTCAGCATCAGCTGGCACGAAGACGAAGGTGGACCAACCCTCAAAGTCATCGTCTGCGAACGCGCGAGGGAGAAAGGGGAAAAAGTTGTCCGGGAAGCAGAGGGGGAAGACCACACCTCTGACGCAGAACACGGCGAGTGCCAAGGCACCACCAACGCCCTCTGTACAGAAGGCACCGGTGGAACCGACTGGTCGAGAGCCAAGGTTCAAGCGACAGAGAACGGACGACTCCACAAAAGCTTCCGAGTCGAAGAAGGCGAAACCAGAGGACATTCTGGCCAGCCTAGGATCGCCGGCCGAGCTGCAGGTAGCCATCATCGACCAAAGTCACCCAGAGGGGAAGATATCGGACGTCAATTGGCTGAAGGCAGAATCGGAGATCCTGACCGCCATGAAGGATGCCATTGTGCGCGCAGATAACCCGTTTGTCTGCGAGTTCAAGGGCATCAAGTGGTATAAGGGAGCCAAAGCAGTGGCCTGTGGCAATGCAGAAACTCTTGAGTTTCTCAAAACCACGGTCCAAGGTTTTGGTGAACTTTGGCCAGGAGCGGCACTCCGCGTGGTCCCGACGGATCAGATTCCCAGGAGAACGATCATGAGGGTGTGGATTCCTCCCCCGATTAAGGCGGATGAGGACACACTCGTTCTGATCAAGGCACAGAACCGGATCCTGGAGACATCTGACTGGACCATCACAAGAGCGATAGAGCGAGACAAGGGGAACGGCAAGGAACTCTGGATCAGCATTGGTCAAGAAAGCCTGGCAAAACTCCTTGCAACGGACTGCTGCATATCCTTTGGTATGGGCACCCTGGCGGTAGCAGTACCGCGACACCCCAGGTCCGCTGAATAGCATGAAGGTGGTGCAGATTAATCTGCATCACTCAAGTGTACCATCGGCGGACCTGCTGCGGTTTATGGAGGAGAAGGCGGTGGACGTGGCCCTCATCCAAGAGCCCTGGATCGTAAGTGAAAGGGTTCGGGGACTGAACGGTCGCGGATACCGCCTTCTCACGCCACACCCCGCGGGTAAGCCAAGAACCTGTATCGTGGTAAGGAACGAGCTTAATGTTCTGTTTTCTTCCAGGTACAGCACTCCGGACCTAACGGTGGCACTATGTGAAAGGGAGGACGGGAAAAACCTATACCTAGCCTCTGCATACCTGCCGTACGAAGAGGAAGACCCACCCTCGGAGGATGTCAGGGCCCTGATCCACCAAGCGCGGAGGGAGGGACTTGATATTGTCTTAGGCTGTGACGCGAATGCCCATCACTCCCTCTGGGGAAGTACGGGCACAAATTCTAGAGGAGAGTCGCTGTTCCAGTACATTCTGTCCACAAATCTTGTTGTGTGCAACCGGGGAGACCACCCCACCTTCCGCAACAGGAACCGTGCAGAGGTTATAGATATAACACTGGCCTCGAATAGCGACTCCCTTACCATCGATGACTGGCACGTGTCCAGTGAGTGTTCCTTTTCGGACCACTACAGGATAGTGTACAGCATCAAATGGAACAAGGAGAGGCCCAAGGCCTACCGCAATCCCAAGCGGACAGACTGGAACCGCTTCTCCGCAACCGTACAGAAGGTGCTGCCCAACCCACCGGAAGGGGACATTATTCAAACGGAAGCACTAGAGAAAGCTACGCAGACCGTCACTAATGCTCTACAGATGGCGTTTCTCAAATCCTGCCCGATCAGCCGACCCCCAAAGTCCAATCACAACCCGTGGTGGACACGGGAGTTGAGCGAAGTCAGAAAGGTATCGAGGAAACTCTTCAATAAAGCAAAAGTGACAAACACACAGGAAAGTTGGGACGAGTATCGCCGCAGCTTCAATACCTACAAAAACACCTGTAGGAGGGCGAAAAGGGAATCATGGGCAGCCTTCTGCGATGCCATAGACGGTACCACTGAGGCCTCAAGGCTTCGACGCGTACTGTCGAAGGCACCCACCACACCAGGCCTGCTCCGCAGGCAGGACGGTACCTTCGCAGAGAGCAGCAAAGAATCCCTGGAGCTCCTCATGAGTACTCACTTCCCGGGTTGCTCAGATGTCACCGGTGACGAATCCAACGCCACCAATGACACTGAGGATCATCCGGGAGAGGAAATCGAGGATCTCATACGAAATATAATGGCACCAGACAAGATTATCTGGGCCATTAAATCATTCAGTCCCTACAAGTCACCGGGACCGGATGATATCCGACCAGCCATGCTGCAAGCAACTTGCCTGCACCTACTACCATGGCTGAAGAAAATATTCAAAGGATGCCTCCTAACTGGGTACGTCCCCCATGGGTGGAGGGAGGTGAGAGTGGTCTTCATCCCCAAGGCCGGGAAGATAAACCACATCTCCCCAAAGGACTACAGACCCATCAGTCTGTCGTCATTTTTGCTTAAAACGATGGAGCGACTAATGGATCTATATATAAGAACCAAGCTAGACAAACAAGTGTTCAGTGGAGCTCAGCACGCCTACCTCAAAGGTAGATCAGTTGAGACCGCACTACACGAAGTTGTTGGGCATATCGAAAAGAATCTAAGCCATAAGGAATATGCCTTGGCGGCCTTTCTAGATATAGAAGGGGCCTTCAACAACGTCAGGATCGAGTCAATAACGGCCGCACTGGCCAAGATTGGTACACACCCGACGGTAACCGGATGGCTAGACAGCGTTCTCAGGAGCAGAACGATAAGCGCCAATCTAGGCTCCTCCTCGTCAAGAAAGACGGTCACACGAGGTACTCCGCAAGGGGAGTTATATCCCCTCTCCTGTGGAACCTGGTCCTCAACGACCTCCTTCTTCAGCTGGGGAGGAGCGGATATAAGGTTACGGCCTATGCAGACGATCTAGTAATACTGGTAACGGGTAAATTTCTGCCCACAATCAGTGACCTTCTAGAATCTGCACTGGGCACTACCGCCAGCTGGGCACGCCAGAACGGTTTGGGGTCAATCCTCAAAAACAGAGCTGGTGCTGTTCTCACGAAGATATAAGATACCGAGTTTCAAACTACCAGTACTCAAATCCACCCCACAGGCAGCTCTGGACACCATGTTAGGCCTGGAACCGATAGACCTTCATCTTAAGTGCAAGGCTGAGACAAGTGCCGCTTCAAGTCTTCAAGCCATCGCCTTATGGCCACGCCACTATACTCCGTATGGAAGATAGTGGAACGGCCAGGTGGAGTGACTACTGTGTCTCAGAGTTCTCATGGAAAAGAAACTTTAAAGGACACATACCGGATAGGGAGAAATGGAAGAGTAACACGGTCCTGGGGCAGAATGAGCTCTCCATTTTCACCGATGGGTCAAAGACGGCCGAAGGGACAGGAGCTGGAATCTTCTCCGAAGAACTAGCAACCAACATATCCCTAAGACTACCAGACTGGTGCAGTGTATTCCAGGCGGAGATATATGCAGTATGGCAAGCGGCAAAGTTGGTATACACCTTGGAGTTACCTCCGAGGAACATAGCAATCTGCGTTGACAGTCAAGCTGCCATCAAAGCCCTGGTATCCTGCAAGACCACAAGCAGACTCGTACGTGATACGGTGGACGCACTAAACCAGATCAGCGCGCACTCAATCACACTCACGTGGGTTCCGGGTCACACCGACATAGCGGGCAACGAGAGTGCGGACGAGTGTGCCAGAACTGGATCGGCCAAGCCAATGGCGGACGCAGTCAGCGACATAAGGAGACCACTACGAGACATCATCTCGCAGATGATGGGCCGAGCCAGAACGAGATCGGACAGGAGGTGGAACACCACACCCAACTGTGAGATCTCTCGCTCGCTCTGGCCCCACTATGACCTTAAACGCACCAAGACTCTCCTAAGCTTCAGGAAAAGTCGGGTGCGAACACTGACGGGAGTTATAACGGGGCACTGTGTCATCGGCCGCATGGCCACAAGGTACAGACTGCCCCACCATGACTTCTGCCGCAGCTGCAGGGACGAGGAGGAAATAGAGAGCATCCAGCACCTTCTCTGCAACTGTCCTGCACTCATGGGGAGGCGTCACCGAATACTCTGTGGCGCCTTCTACGAAGATCTGGACAGCCTGGCAAACATTTCTCTAGAGAAACTGGTGCTCTTTATAGAGGCCTCGGGTTGGTTCGCGAAACCTCCCTAGGCACCGGACAATATCCCGTGACGAGTGTGGGCATCACAATGGGCAGACTTGCCTCCGAGTGACCTCGACTTCAGTCGAGCAGCCCTATAAACCTAACCTAACCTACATTGCAAATACCACAGCAACATCCAAAAACGCTTTCATAAGACTACTTAATACAACAAATACCGATCAAGAAGTCAGTACGGATAATCTAACATACGAATCACTTTCGAACTACGATGTAGTCAAAACCAATCTAGGAAATAGAGAAAAGTCTGTATTATCTCAACTTTCAAAAAACTTTCCTCCACAGTTCAAGTCACAGCTTTCAAGCTTATGCACCCAATATAGCGATGTATTCGGATTGGAAACCGAATCAATAACTACGAATAATTTCTATAAACAAAAACTGAGAATAAAAGATGATAGTCGGGTGAACGAAATACAAAAGCAAGTAGGAAAATTGATCTCGGACGGGATTGTTGAACCATCTGTATCTGAATATAATAGCCCATTGTTAGGGGAGAGGGCCCCGTTGTGGACCAGGTACTAGTTGTGACCCACCCCCCAAAAACTTGGACAGCAAGCAGATGCTTCTGATCTAAGTATTGGGAGTCATATTCGGTAACAATACGCAGTTTTGTGCTAATACGAAACAAATAGCTGCTTTGGTCTAGATGCTGTGAGCATAACAAAAAATATGGGGGAAAAAAAAACTTCAAAGTAAATTTTATTATTTTTCAAGTGCGAAAAAATTGATGTAAATTTTGTCCAAAATTTGTAGAATTTCGTTTTCCTTGTAGTGTAGTCATTGTAGTTTATGAATTGTTTTGTTTTTTAACCAAAATATATGCACAACATATTTTTTGGTTTTTTGGAAAAATTGTCTGTTTGGCCCGGTTATGATACACGCCATGATACCTGTTGTAGACATCCTGTCTTTTGTATTTAATACGTGTATTTGGTTACAAAGCTGCATAATATTGTTGTTTAAGACCACTGTACATCTTCGATAAGCTGTCTATCACTTATGGAAGAAATTGGTCCTCTGCAAAGGGCTACACCACAGAAGCCTTCGAACCGTGATAGAAAGCCGATGGAAAGCTCCGTGCTTACTTTTCCTGAATGCATTATTTCTTTGAAGAAAAATGCAGCTAAGAAAGATTCGAAACTAACAAATATGCAGGCAGCTGTTTCTGTCCAGAAAAAGCTTGGACGAAGGCATCATTAGCAAAACCACCAGCTAAGCGAACCAAGGCTCTATCGGACGATGATCAGGATTTTTGCATCATCTGTCTGCACCTACTGCCAAGATAGTTGACCGCCGCAAATTCCGTCGAATGCAATAAATGTAACCGTCCGGTGCATATGAAGTGCTACATGATTGCAAGTAACTTAACTTGCAAGCATTGCGTCCTGATTACGATGATTGATGTTAAAAAGTCGTATCCTTCTTTTCTTTAGCCAGTAGGCTCTTAAAATAAATAAATTTCCAATTTCTCGTTATTTGTGGTGATTTTCTTTCATATTTTTTAATTTTAAGTGGATTTTTCAGGGTGGTCCACAACTAGGCCTATATTTTTTTTTCTCGAAAAAAGGTTACTTCACTAAATTCTTGATAAAATTTTTCTGAATGAAGGAATCAATTTAGTTCTTCACTAATAGTTAGCTAATGCCTCTAGCTTTAAATTGGTACACATATGTTTGTATAATATGCAATTGGTCAAAAGTTATGAGGCAAAAACCTAACTATGTCCACAACCGGGCCCTCTCCCTTACTTGTACCTAAGAAACCATCCCCCGGTTCAGAAGTAACAAAAGGGCGATTAGTGATTGACTATCGCCAGATTAATAAAAAATTACTATCTGATAAATTTCCACTCCCTAGAATTGATGATATTTTGGATCAACTAGGTCGAGCAAAATACTTCTCATGCCTTGACTCAATGTCAGGATTTCATCACGTCATTTCATCATCAGATATAACGTCTTTTTCAACGAGCTACGGCTCATATCGCTTCACGCGATTACCTTTTGGATTAAAAAAAGCGCCTAATTCATTTCAGAGAATGATGACTATTGCATTCTCTGGACTAGAACCTTCTCAAGCATTCCTTTATATGGATGACTTAATAGTAATCGGTTGTTCCGAAAAACATATACTTAAAAACTTAACAGATGTTCTTGAGAAATGTAGGAAATACAACCTGAAGTAGCATCCAGAAAAATGTTCATTTTTTATGCATGAGGTGACTTTTCTCGGTCATAAATGCACTGATAAAGGAATACTTCCAGACGAAAAGAAATATGACGTCATTATAAACTACCCAGTACCGGACGACGCGGACAGCGCTAGACGTTTCATAGCATTTTGTAACTATTATAGACGTTTTATAAAAATCTTCGCTGACTATTCATGGCACATAGCAAGATTATGTAAAAAGAATGTTCCTTTTCAATGGACGGATGAATGTCAAAAAGCAAATTATCTTTAAACTATGTTGGTCCGAGCTGCGGTCCCGTTGCGTAGGCTCCGGCGGCAGCGATCGGATTCCCGTGGCCCGCTCTTGTAACGAGTGGTGGTTGCCGTTCAGCAACTAGGTCTTCTACTGAAAATTATGTTGAGAGGGTGACTGCCCTCTATTTCGTTGGCCCTTAAGGCTCAACAATATGATTATGTTAATAAAGGTTTTACGACTAGTGACGGAGTAGATATGAACGATCCGTTCATTTATTTGTCAAATTTTAAACTGAAACTTAATTCTGAACCTAACCGAAACATAGCCGGCGAGCCGGCCGCGCATAAACAGGAAATGCTGACCATGCAAAATGCGCCAGAATCATGCGACCGCTGGCGGCCAATGGGATTAGGGAGCCGCCCGCTAGAGTGACATTTGCTGCGTCAGCGTTTTGAGTATCAGACTTGGATACGTTAGGGCGGCACATGATTATTCATATTTCTTATGCGCTACGTTAGGGTGGCACGTGAACATTCAAGCTTCATTTCTTATATGTTATCTCTTATGTGTTAACTTGCATTCCAATGCATTCTAATATTTAAAAACAAAACTTATGGAACCTACTTTGCTATAGTATCCGGATTTTAGCAAAGAATTCTGTATAATTACAGATGCAAGTAAGCAAGCATGTGGAGCGGTTTTAACTCAAAACCATGATGGACTCCAACTTCCTATTGCATATGCATCAAGAGCATTTACAAAAGGTGAAAGTAACAAGTGTACTACTGAGCAGGAATTAGCTGCAATTCGTTGGGCAATTTTACATTTTCGACAATACATTTATGAAAAACATTTTATAATTAAAACAGATCACAGGCCTTTGATATATCTATTTTCAATGATCAATCCAAGTTCTTAACTGACACGTATGAGGCTCGAATTAGAAGAATATGACTTCGCAGTCGAATATTTAAAGGGAAAAGACAATCATGTAGCTGAATATCAAGAATAACCATTAAAGAGCTACAAAATATTAGAGGACATATAATGAAAGTCACTGCTAGACATCAAAGTAGGCAAAAATTCCGCGAGGAAAATAAAGAAATAGAATTGCCTAAGCAAACTATTGAGAAAGCTTCAAAGCCCAACGTATATGAAGTCATCAACAATGACGAAGTACGTAAAGTGACCTTGCATATTAAAACTAAGCTATGTTTCTTTAAACATGGTAAGAAAAAATTTGTAAGATATTATGTTAGCGATTTATATACTAATGGAATCCTTGACTTAGGTCAATTCTTCCAAAGGCTTGAACTGAAAGCCGGTATGATTGAAATCAGCCAACTCAAAGTGGCACCGTGGGAAAATATCTTTGATCAAGTATCAATCGATAATTTCAAAAACATGGGCAATAAAATATTAAAATCATTTAGAGTAGCGCTACTCAGCCCGGTGACTCAAATAAAAAGTTTAAAAGAAAAAGAAGCAATACTGTCTACATTTCATGACGATCCAATTCAAGGAGGTCATACTGGCATATCAAAAACTTTGATGAAAGTCAAAAGACACTATTACTGGAAAAGTATGTCTAAAGATATTACTGAGTACGTAAGAAAATGTAAAAAATGTCAGAAAGCGAAAGTTACATCGCATACAAAGACTCCATTAACAATAACCGATACACCTATAAATGATTTCGACAGGGTGACAGTGGACACTATTGGTCCACTACCAAAATCAATATGTGACTTAACTAAATATCTGGTTGCCATACCAGTTGCAAATAAGAGCGCAAATACTGTCGCTAAAGCAATTTTTGAATCATTTATTCTGAAGTACGGTCCTATGAAGACGTTTATAACGGACATGGGAACAGAATATAAGAATTCAATTATAAATGACTTGTGCAAATATTTAAAAATTAAAAATATAACATCTACTACACACCACCACCAGACATTTGGGACAATCGAAAGAAGTCATAGGACTTTTAATGAATACATACGATCTTATATATCAGTAGATAAAGCTGATTGGGACGTATGGCTTCAATATTTCGATTTTTGTTTCAACACGACCCCCTCAATGGCACATAATTATTGTCAATATGAGTTAGTTTTTGGTAAAACAAATAATTTACCAAAATAATTTAATAGTATAGATAACATAGAACCGATATATAATATAGAGGACTATGCTAAGGAAAGTAAATATAGACTAGAGGTTGCATACCAAAGAGCTAGAATTATGATAGAAGAAAATAAGAAAAGAAATCAGAAACTATATGATCAGAAAGTAAGAAATATAGAAATATAGTATCAGTAGGTGATAAAGTTTTGCTAAGAAACGAAACAGGTAATAAATTAGATTCTAAATATACTGGTCCGTATAAAGTAACGGAAATAGGAGATAAAATAACATTATAATAAAGAATAATAAAAAAGGAAGCAAACGGTTCATAAGGATAGATTAAAAATTTGTATTTCATAATTGTATTTAGTATGGCTATGCATAGATAAAAATCTTTTTGGTAATTTCAATTTCTCTGTTACTGTTAGGTATGAAGTTGAAAAACAAAAATATTAAAAAAAATAAATAAAATCTTTAACTTCGTCTAAACACACTTTTCTATACATACATATATGATAAGTAATAAACATAACTATAATTTAGTTAAAAAATAACTTTATATATATATTACGTTATTTTTCAAAAGGATGGAGTAACAACGGTACTTAAAGAATATACACTGTAACATTTTGTTGCAGTTACGTAAACAAAGTCCCAGACACAGCTTGAGCGAAACATAATACGATCGCCCAAGTTGTGCATCGAGCGACATAAATGTATCGTCAGCATATTCCCATAGCTTGACGATACATACATTCCACGCGCAGTTGATCCCCCTCGCGCTCCCCGCTATCAGCAGCGCTGAGCATATATACGTTGTTATATACAAACACAAGACGGCCGGCGGCTCTGCTGCCGGCGTTCTGGCAGCGCAGTCGCGCTGCCTTTAGCTACATAGACTTTAAGATTTCTACTGTAGATACATTCAATAAAAATCATCGAAACTAAACTGATCGTATCCAAAGCAATAAGCGCAGTTACGCTACACCCTAAATGGTTCGCGGAAGGAATAATTTGATTTACAAAGCGGAAGGAACAAAGGAATAAAGTTTCTAGTAGATCTCATAGGAATCGTAAAGTTTAAGCGGCTCAACAAGTTAGGGCTATATACGTCACCCTTGATCAGGTTGTGCATAAAAATCACCCCAAGCATTTTTCTACGACTAACTAAGGTTGGAAGGTTTATTAAAAGCAATCTACGAGGGTAAGATGGCACTCTCACACCTGCATCCCAGTTAAGGCCACGCAGAGCAAAAAGTTTTTCGGACTGACTCTATACGGTCCTGGTGTACTTTGTACTGGGGGCACCGGGCACCATACACAAGAGCCGTACTCTAAAATCGGACGAATAAGCGAGATATAGAGAGTCTTCGTTAAATAGGGGTCGTCAAATTCCTTTGACCACCTCTTTATAAACCCAAGCAAACCCATGACCTTATTTACCATGGTAAAAATGTGTTTAGTAAACTTTAACTTTGGGTCTAGTTTAACACCAAGATCATCAACCAAGGCAATTCTCTTAAGAGAACCAGCGCAGAGGCTATAAGGAGCCAAAAAAGGGCCAGAGCGATGAAATGTCTTTACTTTGCATTTCGAGGCATTTAGGTGTAACATATTTGCACAACACCATGACTGAGAGTTATTGAGATCGGATTACCAGCGAGAGTGAAATGAAATGTCCTTATACTGGACACAAAGTTTAACATCATCCGCATACATGAGTACTCGAGAGTTTGTTAATACTGAAGGCAGATCATTAATAAAGAGTGTGAATAGTAGGGGGCCTAGATGGCTGCCCTGTGGTACTCCAGAAGTAACCTTAACAGGTGAAGAGAAGGAGTTTTTAAAAAGGACTCTTTGAGATCTAGAACGAAGGTAGGTAGAAATCCATCTCAAAAGATTAGGCGGAAACCCTAAAAGGTCAAGTTTTTGTTCCAGGAGCGAATGGTTTACAGAATCGAATGCTTTACTGAAATTAGTGTAAATGACATCCGTCTGCAAGTTACCTTGAAAGCCTTTAATGATAAAAGAGGTAAACTCAATTTGTGGTTGTTGATCGTCGCCTTATGAAAATTGGCAAAAAGATCGGCAATTGCCTGATCGTTGTTTGCTGACATATTGAGAAATGATAGCGGGGATGGATGTGCATTCTAAGCTTACTATTTACGAAGCTGTAAAACTGTTTAGGGTCCTGTAAAAATCGTATCCTACATCGAGATAGGTAATTTTTATAGCATTGAACATCAAGAACGGTGTTGAGCTACTGAGCTTTTTCAGTAGCGTTGTTTTGCGAGGTATTAAAAAGACGATGTTTGTCAATTAATATTTCACAGTTTACTGGACTTAAGTTTATATATGTTTTGTATCGAAAAATAGCGAAAGGTGTGAATTTTCTAGAGAGAGTTTATGACGGGTCGATTGAAGACGCGGTTCAAGACTTTTGAAAGCGATATATTTATGCCTATACGTTCATAGCATAAATATATCGCTTTCAAAAGTCTTTAACTTCTGGCAGGCAGGTCACAGTGCCAGACAGCAAAACGTTTAATTACGGTGGTGATTGATCTTGAAGAGTCTTCTGCTTCTGCTTGATGAGCCTCTCCCACAGCGGCTGACGAACGCCGAGAAAGAGCAAAGCACCAGCAAGAGCATAAGCACAAGCAAACAATTGGTTATAAAGAGAGACATTACATTAAGAGATGTTACATATGCTCAACTACTCTTTGTGCTGCCATGGTCCGGCGCTTAGCCGAACAAACGGAGAAATTCGACCGAGCTATTACATAGCAAGAGAGAGAAGAGGGTGAAGTTTTTTAAAATGTCTTGCATTTAAGTTTTTTTAGACTGGATAACTCTTGGGTAAACCAAGAAGGCTTTCCAGATCTAACCGCACAAGAAAGTGGGACACAAGAATCAAAAAATGTGTCAAGTACATTGTAAAAAATGTTTGTGCCTTTCATAACGTCAGTGCACAAGTACAAGCAGACCAATCAAAATCACTAATGAGGTTGTTGAGAGTAGCAGCAGCGAGTTGGCAGGGGGCTGTTGTTAACAGCCGGAGCGCGCTCTCTCTTGCCTGGCGCTAGCGAGTTGGCGGGCAGCCAGCTCACTAAGCGGGAGTTTTTAGTATTCTACCCACCCCCGTACATTCCGGTACGCGTCGATACATAGAATCGTTTATATTCACACCCACATACATACACACATATAATCAAACAACCGCGCCGTTTCGAGTGCCCAATAAACCGATTTGTTAACCATCATACTGTGCCGATTCATTGCGGGACACTTTGGATCTTCTGAGGGCTTATCTGCAGCACTAGGAAGCGCCCTACTACAAACATTGGTCCTTCGAGCCGGATTCTTCCTGAATCGAGATTGTCCCAGCAAGCATCGGTGGATTCCAGAGAGAACTGCAGATAAGTTTGCTCATATTGTGCCGCCAATCGATTCCTTCCGCGATTGGCGTTCCGCACTATTCACGTCCGAGTGTCCACTTATCCATATGTACATATATTCTTATGTACATATTGTCCGATCTCACTAACACTTTCCGTTAGCTATTAGCAATTATCCGCTACACAGCCACAATACCGGCGTCCGACACGTATGTATATATGCATGTGCATATGTTGTGCCTGATTCGCACACACATACCCCGCCCCCAATAAAACACTCATCCGAAGTAATTTATTGGCGTTGTTTATTGTATTTATTGTTTATTGTGTATATCGAATTGTATATTCTTACAATCTTATTTTCACTCAATACTTCTCATAAATAATAAACCTCATTAATCCCGGTGGGAAAATACCTAAAAAAATACCGATTACTCCACATCTACATACCACACTTAGTATATGTACGCACGAACGCGTTCGTCCGATACGCGGTACCAGCACTCCGCTGCTTATGCAAATTTCGCAATTACCAAGAATTTAAGCATTCCAGGCGCCCCTAAAGTGACCCACAGCCCGAGCAATTTCCACCAAATCCGGGATAAATTCATCCAACAAGAGGCACAGCTCATTTCCGCAGTCTTTTTCGCATTTTTCCGCGCCAAATTCCAAAGTGCCAAAAAAAAACTAGAGGTGACAAACCAAAAAAAACCTAGTGGTGGCAAAAATAAAAATATCGCTCACGGGCCTCGTATCCATCGAGTAGTTAATATTTTTTCGCAAATCACCTTGTCCATCGCCCACTATGACTAAATCCATTCCAGTACCGATATTTAAACATATCGTAGTCTAGTGCGGATCCCGATTGTGATTCTTTTGTGCGCCAAAACCGCGGGGAACAAGAAAAATATCCATTTTTCTTGCGTCATATCATCCGATAGTTTTCCCGAACACCTCCGTTTTCGCTCTAAGATCGTCTTACACATCACCCACTACGACGAAATAAAATCCAATACCGATATATCAAATATCGTAGTCTAGTGCTGATTCCGTTTTCGACTTTTTTCGTGCATTAAAACCACTGCCAATAAGAAAATATCAATTTTCTTGAGGAATATCATCCGATAGTCGTGCTCGACAGGAAAACAATTCCTTGTTGTTCTGCCTCTGGTGTGGTGTCCATTTCCGCTTTATCCGCACAGTCCTCATTTTGGCGTTCATTTGTGCTTCCGCGTGCGGTCCTTCTTAGTATGCCAACAGGTGTGGAAGACAACAAGAAGTTTTTGTCGGTGCCTACGCCTGGTAGATCAAGGCGATCTAGCTCATCCGTGCCATCAACGCCGACCTCGGGGACTCAAAGGGCAAGGTCCTTAGGTACTCCAAGGGCTTCCACGAGTGCCACGGCGGCGACGACCAAATCGGTGCTGTTTCCTTCGCCGATCACGACTAAGGTGCTTTCGCCTCCATACCCGCAACTAGTCGATCCTCGCTCCACACTTCCAATGGCACAGCCGATTGTCACCTCCGCACGGGCCAAGTTTGTGGCAGCCATCGATAGGCTGACCACCTTGGAGGCACGGCTCACCACTCCAGGGACCGCCACCCCATCCTCCGCGGTCTCACAGGTCCGTCGTGACCAGCTCAAAAACATGTGGGCCAAGGTGGATGCTGAATTTGAGGCATGTTCGCTGGCAATGCTGTGCGAGGCCCCTGAAGACCAAGAGGAAATTCAGAAAATGTATGGCGAGTGCTATGAGGGCTATGAGCGGTGCGTGGCGGACCTCATAGCCCAAATAGACCGCCCAGACCTCCGACCTCCCGGGCCGCAGACCTCCCAGGGCGGTTGTCGGCTGCCCCCCTGTGACATTGAAGTTTTCGCAGGGGATTACGTTCGCTGGCCGACGTTCCGCGACCTATTCACAGCGATTTATATAAACAATCCGAGGCTGTCCCCGGTGGAAAAGCTGTACCACCTCACTACTAAAACCCGTGGCGATCCGAAAGCCATAGTAGAAAAGTCCCCACTTACCAATGACGGTTTCGAGGCAGCATGGTCAGCCCTCCGTGGTCGATATGAAAATAATCGACTCCTGGTGACCAACCAGATAAATATCCTGCTATTGCTGCCTCGCGTGGGTTCCGAGACTAGTCGTGCCTTGAAAGAGCTTCAGAGCACCATTCAAGGTGTTCTAACTGCTCTGGCCCACTCCAAGGTCTGCACAGACAATTGGGATAGTATTCTGGTGACCATCTGTGCATCCAAGCTGCCAAAACTGACCCGGGCTCTGTGGGAAGCGTCAGTGACTGACAAGAAGGAAATGCCTCCATGGACGGAAATCGACTCCTTCCTGACACAGCGGTACCTGACGCTAGAGGCCATGGAGAGCGACCCTTCCCAGGCTAGAAGCGATCCGCATCAGCAACCGTCCAAAGGCAGTCAAAATCCGCAATCCTCCGGAAGCCACGCCAACCCATTCCGGTCTCAAGGCAGTCCTCCTCCGAGGAACTTTCACTCCTTCAAGACCCACATTAATCCGAAGCAGTGCTCTGCTCCAAAGAGAATCATCCGGTCCGGCTCTGCCCGCACTTCCTCCAAATGGACGTTGAAGCACGTTCAAGCTGCATCAAGACGAAGCAGTTGTGCTTAAACTGTTTTGCCCGAGGTCACCAGCTCCGAGAGTGCACCAGCGCCCACAATTGTTTCACGTGTGGAGCCCGTCACCATACACTGCTGCATCGCGGTACTCCTGCCTCCAGTGAGTCGTCCACATCCGCGCAAATTTCCAATTCGTCCGACGCTCAGCCCACCGTGCAAAATTATTTCACCTCGGGCACCAGGCCCGTTCTTCTAGGCACGGCAATAATTAACATTTGCCACCTGGGGACAAATTTCCGCGCCCGCGCTCTAATCGACTCGGGCTCCGAGGCTACGTTCATTACGGAACGGCTTTTTAACATCATCAAACTACCATTCCGCCTTATTCAGGCACAAGTCTCAGGCCTGAGTCAGTCGGTAGCAGCTCAGTCCAAGAAGCTCTGCCACTTTTCCATTCGTTCCCCGACTAAGCCGGGCTTGCAGTTGAAAGCCGCGGCTTACGTATTGCCGGAACTAGCAGGCAATCTCCCTTCATATCCAATTCCGCTAAGTGCGTTGCGAGATTTGCCGAACCTGCCATTAGCTGATCCCACCTTCTATGAGAGCTCGCAGATAGATGTCCTGATCGGAGCCGATATCCTTCCCTCCATCCTTCTGAGCGGTTCACAGACCGACATTTGTGGCTCTCTCCTTGGGCAGGAAACGATTTTCGGGTGGTTGCTTACTGGTCCGGTGCCCAGTGCCCCCCAGAACCGAATCGCATCTTTCTCCACACAAGTGTCCAACGTCCTCGATGCTCCATTAGACAAGCTCCTCACAAAGTTTTGGGAGGTGGAGGATCTACCAACCAAGTTAGTAGGAGAGTCCGATTCCTATTGCGAAAGCAACTTCCTACAAACCACCACGAGGGCAACAAGCGGAAAATACATGGTAACCCTACCATTCCGCGACCCGGGTCATCTCGGGTCTGGCCTAGGGTATTCAAGGTCCTTCGCACTAGCCCAGTTCTTAAGGAACGAGAATCGGCTGAAGAGAGATTCGCCGTTGCACGAACAGTACGTTTCCGTAATCCAAGAATACTCAGATCTGGGCCACATGACAGAGGTCCCTCCGAGCCACGACTCCAACAACTACTATCTCCCTCACCACGCAGTAATCAAACCCGATAGCACTACAACGAAGCTTCGTGTGGTGTTTAACGCATCCAGCCCATCCGCGAACGGAACGAGCTTGAATGACCTCCTTCACGCGGGCCCGGTCCTACAATCCGATTTGACCCTTCAGATTCTGAAATGGCGCTACTTCCGATATGCGTTCAACGCCGACATCACCAAAATGTACCGTCAGATTTGGGTGGATCCAGAACACACTCGTTTCCAGAGAATCTTGTTTCGAAACGCAGATGGGGAAATTCGTGATTACGAATTGAAAACCGTCACCTTTGGCGTCAACTGCGCCCCCTTTCTCGCCATTCGAGTCCTTCAACAGCTTTCCAACGACGTCCAATCGCAATTCCCCAGGGCTAGTCATATCATTCGGCACTTTATGTACGTCGACGATGTCCTCGCCGACGCTGACTCCACACAGGAGGCTCAGCTAGCCATCCGCGAATTACAGGCCGCCCTCAGTTCGGCAGGTTTTCCGCTACGAAAGTGGACAGCCAACCACAAGGACGTATTGGCCGAGATTCCGAGTGACCACCTCCTCCACACTGATTTCCTGGAGATTGACGCACAGAGCACGGCAAAGACCCTCGGCATTCGCTGGAAAGCGACCTCCGACGAGTTCTTCTTTGTTCCTCCGGTGCTCTCGCTTGAGTCATCCTACACCAAGCGAGAAGTCCTCTCGCAGATAGCGAAACTGTTTGATCCTGCAGGGTGGCTGGCACCGTTCATCGTCCGCTCCAAGATCTTCATGCAGGAAATTTGGTTGCAGGAACTGGAGTGGGACGAGAACCTTCCGAACGAACTGTATCAATACTGGCAAGCCTTCCTGCGTAGCTACTCCTGTCTCACCAAGATCCGTATCCCAAGGTGGATTGGTTCCCAGCCATCCGTTAAGGTGGAGCACCATGGGTTCTGTGATGCCTCAGAAAAGGCTTACGGCGCCGCGATTTATGTTCGCGTTGATATGGGCCAGCGTATCGACGTGCATCTACTGGCAGCGAAGACATGAGTTGCGCCCGTAAAAACCGTATCGCTTCCCCGGTTAGAGCTGTGCGGGGCCGTGCTTCTAGCCGAAATGGCGACGGCTATCCTGCCAAGTATGCCGACGACAGGGTCTACCTGTTACTACTGGACAGATTCCACAATCGTTCTCGCCTGGTTGAACAAGCCTGCACGCCATTGGACCAGCCTTCGTGGCCAATCGAGTGACGAAAATCGCTCAAACCACCGACACCCAAAAGTGGTCTCATGTGCGCTCCGAGCACAACCCGGCGGATTTAGCCAGTCGGGGGTTCCTCTACAGGATCTGGTTAACAACCATCTCTGCTGGCATGGGCCCTCGTGGTTACAGCAACCACGCTCTCAATGGCCGCTCCAAGATCAGGAAACCCCCGTCATAGACCTCGAGCAGCGGGCTGTGAAAGTCCATTTCACAACCAGCCCACCCGAAGACTTCCTCGAGCGATTCTCCACGCTTGAAAAAGCTCTACGAGTCCGCGCGTACGTCCTGCGTTTCCTACAGCGCTGCCGAAAACTACCGTACGCACAGGAGATCCATCCTACAAGCGGAGAAATTAACGAGGCTGAACGAACTCTTATCCTAGAAACTCAGCGCCGAGAATATTCTCAAGAGTATCACTCCTTACGTGAGAAGCGTCCAGTGCCTCGATCAAGTTCTATCCTGAATTTGAATCCGTTTATGGATCAACATGGGGTCATACGCTCCTGCGGCCGTGTATCTACGGCGCAAGGGCTGAAGTATGACGAGCGACATCCCATAATTCTTCCGTATAACTGTCGTTTGTCGCGACTCCTCACGCAGTTCACACACCGGATCACTCTTCACGGGGGCAGCCAATTGATGGTGCGACTTATCCGATCCAAGTATTGGATTCCACGGATTCAGAAGCTGATGCAGGGTGTCGTGAACTCTTGCAAAGTGTGCCTTATCCACAAAAGGAAGTTGCAAACTCAACTGATGGGGGATCTCCCAGGGAGCGAACTTCATTCTCCCGACCTTTCACGCACACCGGAATTGACTACGCCGGTCCCTTCGAAATCCGCAACTACACAGGGCGGGCGTGCCTTATTACCAAGGGGTATGTGTGCGTGTTCGTGTGTTTCTCCACGAAGGCTATTCATTTGGAGCCTACGTCCGACCTCACCACCGAGAAATTTCTCGCTGCCTTCGCGCGGTTCGTCGCGAGACGAGGCTGTCCACAGAGTATCCACTCCGATAACGGCAAGACCTTTGTGGGCGCAGCCACAGTACTGGCCCGTGATTTCCTAGAAGCACTTAAGGACTCTGTGATTGATGCGTATAGTCACCAAAGGGTCTCGTGGAAATTCATCCCACCAGGGGCCCCACATATGGGGGGACTTTGGGAAGCCGGAGTGAAGAGCTTCAAAACCCTGTTCTATAAGGCCACGTCCACTCGTAGATACACCTTCGAGGAGCTCTCCACGCTTCTCTCGAAAATAGAGGCGTGCCTTAATTCCAGACCGCTCTCGCCTATGTCCGAAGATCCGACGGAGTTACTGGCCCTAACTCCCGGGCATTTCCTTACGGGGGGGACCCTTAATGGCCACGGCGGAGCCAGAAGTTAAGGGTGACCTCACCTCGATCATAAATCGATGGCAACATCTGAAGGCACTCAACCAACAGTTCTGTCGTAGGTGGAAAGAGGAATACCTCAAGGAACTCCACAAGCGGACCAAATGGCAAACGCCCACGCCCAATCTGCAGATTGGTGATATGGTCGTCGTCAAGGAAGACAACTTGCCATCTAATGAATGGCGTCTCGGACGAATCCATTCCGTGTACCCCGGCGCCGACGATCGGCTCCGTGTAGTCGACATCCTCACTGCACGGGGGGTCCTCAAAAGGCCCGTCGCAAAGGTCGTTCTTCTGTCCGTAGAACCTCCTCGCTCCATCCAACATTAACGAAGGGCGTGCACTCAGCCATAGAGGTTCTCCATTGCAGTCCTGCAAGGGGGGGAGGATGTTGAGAGTAGCAGCAGCGAGTTGGCAGGGGGCTGTTGTTAACAGCCGGAGCGCGCTCTCTCTTGCCTGGCGCTAGCGAGTTGGCGGGCAGCCAGCTCACTAAGCGGGAGTTTTTAGTATTCTACCCACCCCCGTACATTCCGGTACGCGTCGATACATAGAATCGTTTATATTCACACCCACATACATACACACATATAATCAAACAACCGCGCCGTTTCGAGTGCCCAATAAACCGATTTGTTAACCATCATACTGTGCCGATTCATTGCGGGACACTTTGGATCTTCTGAGGGCTTATCTGCAGCACTAGGAAGCGCCCTACTACAAACAGAGCTTATTAAGCGGACACGTTCAGATAGCCTACCTGTTCGATCCAATACAGTAGGCCCAATATCGACCAACACTTCGAATGTAGGATAGTAGGAGTCTTCAGGTATAGTGAGCGGAAAGGCTCGGGATGCAACGCAATGGTCGGCTCCGAGACAAAGCACAGATCAAGCAATCGACCCAAGGAATTTTTCTCATGGTTGACTTGAGGCAGGGCTAGGTCTAGCAAGACGTCGATAAAGTCATGTCGTGACATGGGCACAAGATTATTAGACTCGTTTACTGCAATGAAGACCCCACCTCCACGTCGAGACGAACGGTCATTTCTAAAGATTGTGTACCGACCTGCCAAAACTTCGGATCTAAGGATGTCCGGCTTTAGCCAGGTCTCGGTAAACACAATAACGTGGGACGAGAATGCTAGACTCTCAAGAAAAAAGTCCTGAGCTTACTACGCAAGCCTCTAGCATTCTAGTACGTAACTAAAAAAGAGGAAATTAGTTTTTCGGATGGGTAGAAGTTGAGGTGGAAGATAACTGTAAAGATGGAGCACTGGTCTGACCACTAGGAAGAGTTATGGGGGCCTATTCTTTTTCTTAGCCTAAAACTCTTTGACGACCAAATACTGTCAAATTGAGTCGGGGAGACGCTTATCTTAAAGGAAGATATCTCCCTGGCGTAAGAAAAGATACATTTTTTCACCTTTAAGCCAACGGCTTTTATTATACCCGTACTCAAAAAAGAGTTAAGGGGTATATTAGATTTGTGGTAAAAGTGGATGTGTGTAACACAGAGAAGGAAAATTTTCCGACCCCATAAAGTATATATATTCTTGATCAGCATCAATAGCCGAGTCGATAGAGCCATGTCTGTCTGTTCGTCCGTCCGTCCGTCTGTCCGTCTTGTTTGACGCCTGGATCTCAGAGACTATAAAAGCTAGGGCAACCAAATTTGGTTTCCAGACTCATGTGATATCACACTGCTACAAGTGTATTTCAAAATTTCGCCCCGCCCCCTTCCGCCCCCAGAAAGGACGAAAATCTGTGGCAGGCACAATTTTAAAGATACGTGTTGAGCTATTGAGATTTTTCAATAGCGTAGAGCTAAATCGACAATTCGTACTTTGATTAATTCACACCACAGTTTGTTTGATTATGTTAGTTTCTTTATTTGCCATGCAAGGCGAGTGGGAGTAGTATGGGCAAGAGTTAGCAACAGGCGGACCCGTGGTGGACCGTGTTGGAGCGAGAACAATAAAAGGTTTTTGTATAAAAAGTAATAACGATGTAGCAGGTCACTGTGCCAACCGACGATATGTTGTACGTTTGATGATGCGAGATTTCGAAGTGTCGAAGCTGCGCAGACGAGCCTCCCTCACAGCCTTCGTCGGCTGACGATTTTCGGGAAGGGGAAAAATGACTCAAGAGCGCAGAGTCAGGTAGGCAATGTTGTGGATAAGAGCTTAGCTCTACACTCTTTGCGCTGCCATGGGCCGGCGCTTAGCCGAACATTCTCCCCCGTTGAAGATCACGGGTCTTCGACATCCTTCTTTGGCAGCATACACAGCTTTGCGATAGCCCTCGTGGTGATCCCAGTAGCCGTTTTGAGCTCAGCTACCCTGGAAACGCCATCTCTGCCGGCGATCAGTTTCGTCACCCTTCCCAGCGGCCACTTAAGTGGAGGCAAGTTCTCGTTCTTTACGAGGACCACGTCGCCGACGCTGAGGTTAGGCTGCTCAGTCCTCTATTTTGCCCTCTCCTGCAGAAGCGTGAGGTACTCCTCTCGCCAGCGGGACCAGAAAGTCTGCTGCAGGAAGTTGACCTGCTGCCAGCGATCAAGACGATTGAAGTTGAGTCCGGTCACATCTGGTTCTGCGAACCAGAACATGCACAATTACAGCAGATGTGACGGGATGACGCCTTGGAAGAATGACTGGTGCCGTGCGTTGAAATCAAGTGATGAATTTTCCAAACGCCCACCGACGCGTAACAAGCCATGGTCTTCCAGGAACGGCGCGAGTGACGAGATAGAGCTAGACGACTGCACCTGCTGTTCGTCACACAGAGTCTTGTAGTCAGGCCACAAATGCACTCGCTGAATCGAACGAAGAAGTATCCGCGTACCACCAACGATGTCAGCTACTGTTAATCCGGACGACCTTTTGCGCTGCAGAAACTTGAATACGTATCCAAATGTGCGCTGGATCTTTCCGAAGGAATTGGAGAACTTTCGGCCGTCAGATAAGTCTACGAATGGACAAACTGCAATCAGGACCCTCTTGCGCAACTCCAGTATTGGCGCGGATTGAATAGACGCTGCTGGCCACAGAGGTTGCTCATCCTGAAGAAAGGGTGGCCCGTGGGCCCAAAGTTGCGATTCCAGAAGCTCTGACGGCGAAGCGCCTCTGGACAATATGTCAGCAGGGTTTTGGGCGGTGGGCATGTAGCGCCACTCCATCTGAGCAGTCCGCTCCTGAATGGCTGAGACCCGATTTGCAACGAATACGTTAAAGCTTGATGAGTCATGGCGCACCCAAGACAAGGCAGTTGTGGAGTCCGACCAGCAATAGAAGCTTCCTAGTGAACAATTTAAGTTGCTGTATCTCACTGATCAATTGAGAAAGCAAGTCAGCGCCACATAACTCCAACTTGGGCACCGTCAATACCTTAAGAGGGGCGACACGAGACTTCGCACACAGAAGTTGCACGTACGCGCGATTATTTGTCCTTGACACAACGTAAATACATGCTCCATAGGCGTCTAGGCTGGCGTCACAAAACCCGTGAACTTCCACTGTTGAATTGGGGAGAACTGACAGACGAGGAAATCTAAACAGCTGAGGGGTGGACAAACTCTCGCAGAAAATGGTCCACGCTGATGAAAGAGACTCTGGCAAACTCTCATCCCATTGGAGCTGCTCCTTCCATACCAACTGAAGTCCTAAAGGATCATAAAAACGAGCAATCGTTGACAACATTGAACGTTCCGTCGGCTTTGATGGCAGCTGCGTGGGTACTACCGAAAAGAGAAAATTATCAGTTGAAGGCTCCCAAACCAATCCAAGAGCCTTTGTGAAGTCGGTGCCATCGTCGAACCTTAGCAGCGTTTCCTTATCCTTGTCAGGAATTCCCTCAAGTACGCCAGGGACGTTGGAGCACCATTTCCGAATTGGGAACCTTCCCCGAGCCAATAACTGGGATGTCTGCCTCATCTTTTCGCGCACTTCCTCTACAGATCCTCCTCCAGTCATCAAATCGTCGACATAGAAATTGGAGGTCAACACTTCCGAGCCAATGGGAAATGCAGTCCTCTCTTCTTCTGCCAATTGGAGCATGGAGCGAATTGCAAGATAGGAAGCCGGTTTGGTTCCATATGTTACTGTGTCGAGCTTGAACGCCTTCACATCCTCGTGAGGGGAATCCCTCCATAGGATGCACTGCAGGTAATTGTCCGGCTCAGATACTCGGACACACCTGTACATCTTGCAAATGTCTCCAGTCAGCGCAATGAGGAACGTACGAAAACGAAGCAGCGTATGTAGAAGCTTTGGCTGGATAGTAGGCCCAGCCATTAGGACCTCGTTTAACGAAAAACCTGTTGATGTTGTGGCAGATCCATCGAACACGACCCGCAATTTGGTGGTCGTGCTGTCCTCCTTAAACACGCAATGATGCGGTAGAAAATAGCGACAACGACTGAACAGTTCTGATTCCACCAACGACATATGATTAAGCTCTTGGTACTCCCTAATGAAAGATGCGTACTGAGCCTTCAGCTGCGGACGACGCTCAAGTTTCCGCTCCAAATTGAGGAACCGCCGATATGCTTGCGTGTATGAGTCGCCCAAGATCTCCAAACTTTTCTTGATGGGCAGCTTCACGGCAAACTCTCCAGATGACAGGCGCGAGAAATTTGCTTTGAAGTGATCTTCACAATCGACATCCTCCTGCTTGACCATCACCGAATCTTCAGTGGAACTTTCAACCTCCCAGAAACGCCTCAGTAACAGTTCCACTTGATCAAGAGACTCCTGCCTGACGTCAGATGAGGCCTGAGCCCCAAGTAAGGCTGTCCTACGCGTTTGCTGACCACCTCCTGAAACCACCCATCCAAGGCGAGTCTTCTGAAGCGATGGCAAGCCAACATCCAATTTGATTTGGCCAATGCACAGCAGCTCGAAGAATAGGCTAGCCCCAATGAGCAGGTCAATACGCTGTGGCCTGAAGAACTGCGGATCTGCCAATGGTAAATTCGGCGGAATTTTCCAACCAGAAACGTCAACTGAAAAGCTGGGCTGCTGCTCGGTGATTGTGGGAGCTACCAACGCGACGAAACTGGTACTGTAGTCAGAGGCTTGGGACTGCAAGTTGAGTCCCACAGTATAGCCCTCCGATACAAAACTGGAATCCCCAAGACCCGATACTGCGGCCGACGACATGGTCCTTTTCAGTCTAAGTTGTTGGGCTGGAGGTTATAAGGTGCATTTGTGATCCGGAGTCCAAGAGTGCCCGACATGGTACGAGCGATCCAGCACGATCCCTCAGCAGAACAACTGCAGTGGCTAAGAGCACAACATCCCTGCAAGAGTTCTGTGCAACCAGAGAGGCAGCTGAGGACTGCGGCTGCGCTTCAGGGTGCGGGAATGAAGAGACAACGGGTTCCGTGGGCGAGGGTCTGGCGTTTAAATGCAATAAAGTGTGATGTTTGCTACCACAGTGACGACAAGTTGATGACCTGCAAGTGCGCAATTGATGGCCAGCCTTCAGGCAATTCAGGCAAAGACCAAGCTTTTTCACCTCAATTAGGCGAAGGGACGGCGAAAGATTCCCAAACAGCGCGCACGTATATATGCCATGGCCCGCAGTATTGCAAAATAGACACTCAAGAGAAACAGACTCAGTGGCTACAAATGAACTTCTAGCGTTGCTCTGTACTTTTTTAATCTTTCCCACCTGAATGCCAGGCGTATACATTGCCATAGCGTGCTCGCGATTCTCCAACTTCTGACATCTTTGCTCCAGAAAAGCGGTGAATTGTTGGCTTGTGGGTATGCTGTCCAGCGATGACGTTTCCTCCCACTTGGCTTGCGTAGCGCTGTCCACCTTCTGCATCAGGCTGTGTATCAAGATACAGTCTGCAATCTGCTCCGTTGTTCCCATACTCTGCAAAGCCCGAAGATTAGCATTCACAGTGTCCGACAAAGACCGAAGTTGCGACACAGACGAAGCCTCTACGCTCGGAACACCCAGAATGTCCGTGACATGCGCCTGAAAAATTAAACGTTTGTTATTAAAACGCTTATCAAGGAGGTCTAGCGCGATGGGATAGCTGGCGTGCGTGAACTCTAGAGACGAAATAGTGTCTAGTGCTGGTCCTTTCAGGCAGGAGCGCAGGTGCTGCAGCTTCTCCACATTTGACAAATCGGTATCCTTGTCTATTATGGAGGAAAACATGCTCCAAAACGAGGAATACTGAGCGTAGCCACCACTGAACTCAGGAAGCTTCAACTCCGGCAGGCGTGGCCGACTTTGCACTACGACCGTAGTTGGGGCCTCTCCTACATGGTCCGTCCGCATTGTTGAGCATGGTAGCATTGTGGGCTGCCGCTTGTTTAACTCCCGTTTCATGCGAATCTCCAGCATGACCACGCACTCGTCAAACTCCTCCCTCAAGGGACTACCGATCTCATCGAGATCAATCCTCTCCAGGGCATTATGGTGCTCGTTGAATGAAACTACAAGCTCCGCTAGCAATTTCAGCCTCAGGTTCAGCTCCTCCTCACTGAGCTCGCCGATTCTCTCCTTGCCAACGGCCGTTTCGATTCTCCGTGCTGCCCCTACCATGGATTGCACCTTGCGCTTGTAGAATGCAGCTTCCGAATCGACGAACAATGGTGAGGGGGGCAAGAGTGAGGGGGTGCTATTAGAAGCCATTGGGTATGTTTACGATGCACTGGGCTACAGCTTCTGAAGCACGGAGAGGTTAATAACCGGTGAATAACCTCGAACAGTTTGATAGGAACTGTACACTCGATCGCAGCGCTCAAACACACGGGCTCACAGTTCTATAGGCCAGCAGCGAAAGTTCACAGTTTTAAAATAACTGAGTAGGTGCAGCTGACAACAACAATGGCATCCACACTTAGAGCACCGAAAACCGAAACGAAACAACCGCAAGACAAACCGCAAAGCAGATGACGCGAGAACCGTTTATGTTGCTTGTGCACAAACGCCGAATCGAAAACCGTGGTACAAAGCGAATTAAACAACCGACAAGTGTTATTTGCGAGGCATATATATGTGTATATATATAAATATATATCGATTATATCACGTCGGGGTCACCAAAATGTTGAGCTATTGAGATTTTTCAATAGCGTAGAGCTAAATCGACAATTCGTACTTTGATTAATTCACACCACAGTTTGTTTGATTATGTTAGTTTCTTTATTTGCCATGCAAGGCGAGTGGGAATAGTATGGGCAAGAGTTAGCAACAGGCGGACCCGTGGTGGACCGTGTTGGAGCGAGAACAATAAAAGGTTTTTGTATAAAAAGTAATAACGATGTAGCAGGTCACTGTGCCAACCGACGATATGTTGTACGTTTGATGATGCGAGATTTCGAAGTGTCGAAGCTGCGCAGACGAGCCTCCTCACAGCCTTCGTCGGCTGACGATTTTCGGGAAGGGGAAAAGACTCATCAAGAGCGCAGAGTCAGGTAGGCAATGTTGTGGATAAGAGCTTAGCTCTACACTCTTTGCGCTGCCATGGGCCGGCGCTTAGCCGAACAATTCCATCACATGGAATATCGAATTGTGAATTCACGAATTATATATTTAGTCGTCTGTATCTCGATAGAAGTTAAACCTTTGGATTTGGTAACTTCTTGACTTATTCCTTTAATGTCTATAAAGCTTGTTAAATTTTCAGCTTTGCCATCGTTGCCATATTGTTGCAAAACTTTTGCTCTATTACACTTGAGTTAGTATTGTGTAAGTCTTGCTCTTCTTTTTTAGAGTTGGCAACATCAAACTCTCCTGGCTCTATTGAGTCAGTTTTTACAGATTCTGTTGATTCCGGTTCATCACCAGTTTCAACTGCCGAATGAGTGTTTAGGATAGTCGGAATTGAAATATCCAAACTGTACTTTTGTTTTATTGTTATTAAGTTGGATCGTAGTCTAATCAAAAATTTTGATACTTAGGACCAATGATCTTTATTTAATTGTTCTCTCTGGCCATATATTAGTATACGTGCTTCATTAAAGCATTTTATTAATGTTTCTGCATGTTTTTTAATTGTGGCATTTTGAATTGGCCTGCTTTGATTTAATGACTTATATGATTTATCAAAGTCAATTTTCAGTTTATTTAATTCTTTATAAATTTCATTGCATTCCATTATATTATGGATATGAATTATTTTCTAAAGACCATCATTAATAATGTTCTGCCTAATGTCTGATGATCGTCAATGACCGATCTCACCTGCACACCTGGAATGGTGGTTAATACAATTGCCTTTTGTGTTTGGGTGCAATATATTAAAGGAGAAAATTCTAAATTAAAGGTTTGCATATGAAGGTATTCTAATTGATAGATGATTATAGGGATCGTTGAGACCAATTGTTGAATTCTTTCCTTAAAGTAAGCATCCCTATCATACACTTCTCTAATTCTCTAATGTGACCATGCCTAATTTGTTTTTATACTTTTAATTTTTTTTTCAATTTTATTTATCTATAATCATTCTCTTGTCGTTACTATAGCCAATTACACTAGTCAACACGATTTTTCCTCAAAGAACAAAACCAACTTTTTATTAAAGATTTGGGGCTTAGAAATGGTTTGATATTTTTTTTTTTTTCTATGGCAGAACTTTTTTTTGAAGAATTTTTTAAATCTGGTATTTTTTTTTTAAGCTTTTTTCAGAGGTAGCGATAGTTTTTTTCACATAACTTTAGTATCTTACGTCTGGTTGTAAAGAACTTTGCTATTTTGAAAAGATAATTAAAACAGCTAGAAGTTAAGCCCAAACACTTTGTGCTTACAGCTTACCGTCTGGGAAATATAAAGCATTGAAATGCAAAAATGATGATTTTTGTGCGGTATTTTTTACGAAATTTTGACTTTAAAAACTCAGGAAAAGTCGAAAAAAAATTATATCTTGTGTCCTCTTTTTTGTGTATAGGTGCGTTAATTTGGCGTCGTTTAAGGTATCGCTCATTAAAATCTATGGAGAGACTTTGGAGCTAAAATTCGTTAACCAAACCAAAGCCCCTAAAACGCCAAAAAGGAGAGGTATCTTCCTCGTCGAATGGAACAACGGATTCAAGCAAGGTATTCTACCTCAGGTCACGAAAAAAGTAACTGTCAACAACATTTAATACCAAAGGAACGTGAACAGGTACCAAATGTACAACCCTTTTTCGTTTGCTTTGTTCCCAATTGGCAGTTGGGCCCGCCGCCTTCAAAAAGGTATTTTTGTGCATTTTTTCCATATTTTAGGTTTGGTTAACGAATTTTAGCTCCAAAGTCTCTCCATAGATTTTAATGAGCGATACCTTAAACGACGCCAAATTAACGCACCTATACACAAAAAAATAATTAGAAATAGAAAATAGAAAAAGTCGGTTTGGATCCTTGAGGAAAAAAAAAGTTCGATTTTGTCGAGTAGTGTTATTGTTAATCATTGTTGTTTTGTGCTGTACCAATTTAAATTTTGTCCAGTTCATTTGCCTGGCTCATAAACTTTTTCTTTAAGCATTTATTGTGTAGTTTATATAACTTGTAAAAACAATTTGCACACATTATAACAACAATGATTATAAGCAAAATATTTGTTAATTATAAATCTATATTTTTTGATTCTACCTTATTAATAACGTTAGCAGTGGAATCCACTGACTTAACGTCTACTACTCCCATCTTGGGTATATATGAATTATAAGAATTATAATTGATTAGAAAATCTTCTGAAAATTTACTAATCGAATTATTGTTCATTTGTTTTTACAATATTCCTACCTATCGTTTTGTGTAGCTTTACGGGCTATACTATTAGTCGAGCAGAAAAGGTTCAGCACAACTTTACAATTTGTCATATATGTATTTAATTTTTAAATTTTTTAACTATTTAGTTGTCAGCCATATCCGTTCTCCTGCGTCAGCTAGTTGTCGCCGGTTTGGGAACGCTGACGATCCTTCGATGGCGCAAGTGGCGGTATGCCTCTCGCGCTTGTCGTTTCTCAGCTGCTGATGTCCTGGGCCTATGGGCTCAGGCGGGGCCGGTGCCGGTCTTCGCACTGGTCGCTGGTATCATGCAGGTTGATTTGCATGTAACGCTGTAGAGAGGTCCAGGGCAGTCGTTCGGGCAGATGTCCGGCTTTCTTGGTAATGACTTGGGAGATGGAGGTTTGGTTTTGATTGCTTCTTTTATTATTTGTATTTTAGCTGAGTGAGCTGCGGTTTTTGGGTGTCTGCTTTCGAGACTTTTTTTTAGAAAATCAAGCTCGGCCTGCAATTTGTGTGCAGTTGACCACGCGGGATGCGGCACTTTAGTGTATAATAGCCACTTAATGTGTGCTATTCTTTTGTTTAATTTGTTTTTTAAGCCGCCGCGTTTACCCATTACTCGCACTCTACTCACTCAGATATTTATATTTCTCGAAATTGTGTTTTCCTCCTTAATTGATCCGCTAGTTTCCTAGCTGTCCAGACTGTCCTTCCTGTGTCCTGCAATCTCCGGATTGCACGTCACGGACGCCATGTAGCGTAACTGCGCTTATTGCTTTGGATACGATCAGTTTAGTTTCGATGATTTTTATTGAATGAAACTACTGTATAAATCTTAAAGTCTATGTAGCTAAAGGCAGCGCGACTGCGCTGTCAGAACGCCGGCAGCAGAGCCGCCGGCCGTCTTGTGTTTGTATATAACAACGTATATATGCTCAGCGCTGCTGATAGCGGGGAGCGCGAGGGGGATCGTCTGCGCGTGGAATGTATGTATCGTCAAGCTATGGAAATATGCTGACGATACATTTATGTCGCTCGATGCACAACTTGGGCGATCGTATTATGTTTCGCTCAAGTTGTGTCTGGGACTTTGTTTACGTAACTGCAGTGTTACAGTGGGTACTAACTATGTGCGCATACTACAAGGGTCCTATGCTCGGACTTCAATTCCCTCTACCATATAATATCCACCACTAATTCCCTTCTTCTTCTTAAATCACTAATACTAACATACCTTTCCCGTAATTATTACTATTTCTTAGCATGTTTAGCTCTTTGAGTTGTGTTTACTCTATTTTTCCTCGAATTTTAGTTTAACACCTATTTTTCCTGCATGCTCGCGATCGGTTCGGTAACACCCGTCCGGCGTCATGCGGCTGCGCCCCTCGGTCGGTTGGGTTGGAGGAGGGGCTGTGCTTTTGCCTGGGTTCTGCACGTAACAGGCTTCGGCTTGCTGTCGCATTGGCCACTTGAAGATGCAGTCATTGCATATCAACGTCCAGACAAAAAATGGCTGGCGAGGAGTCACGGAAACCATCGATGATAAAGTGGACTGCTTCAATCTCACATACTCTTGCACGCAACGCCAGCTCTTGCATTTTTAGAATGTATACCATAACGGAAGTTTTTGACGGAATATAAAATGTTTTCCGAAGTTATATCGGTTTTATATCGGAATTCGGTTGTCGAACATGCTTAATCAAATGTTTTCAAAAAGTTTTTTTTAAATTGGTCGTAATTTTCTGAAGTATCGAGCCGCATGAAAGAATCTATCTCTGAATTGGGTGCCATTAAAAAGCGTCAAAAAGCGGCAATTGCACGGATTACTTCATTGACGCTTCTACTTTCCGCCATTAGTTTTGTGAGCAAAGTAAGCGAGTTTCTGCAGCTGCCGCAGAGTTGCATTGCTCGAGTGCGCAATATTCAGCATGTCCAACCAGTCTGCTAGCTATTGTTTCTCCATGGTAACGTGGTAAATGATGGTTTTACTTAAAAGATGAATAAACGTAGAAGTTTTTAAAGGGCTTTGGATTGCGTATCCCACTTCTGAAGTTGTGACACGAGTTTTTGTTTATTTTCATATCTATCTTTTCTTTAAGCCTAGTACTCAGATCGAAAAAACACCTCGCGATCAGAATCAGGGTTGATATTCGTATAAAACCGATAAGAAATTTTTTACGAGTAAAACTGTTTTCTAGGCTCTGTACGAAAGGTAGTACTCAGATCAAAAAACAAAAAGGTCGGTATATACTGGAAAAGTATCAGAAGTATTTGATTGTTTTTTTTGGTTTGTTTCGACCCACCTCGAAAAAGATATCAATTTGATATATGGATATTATAATTTAGTATTTTTATTAATTTTCACTAATATAAAACAAATATAGTTTTCAAAACAGTTTGTCTTCACAGTGGTCGGCACGGGTGGCGTCGCCATCTGCTGCTGCTGATAGTCAGACATATTACCTTGCCAGTAAAATGTTGGGGAGCCCATGAGCCCAGAGGTCTGAGCAGTGTAACCGTACGGAATGAAGTGCACACCTCTGGTCACACCACTGCAAACAGTAGCAAACAGTTTTTCGATCTGAGTACTAGGCTTTAAGCGCGAAAGCAATCGAATATTTTGAATAGACGCCCATGAATCAGTGAACGACGCACCTTTTTGCCACCGCTAGGGCCCCATTCATAATCTATGCAAAAAAAACTGCGTCTCCGACAGGACGCAAAGAATCATTACTCAGCCCAATGTAAACAGCATATTAGAAATTTACATTTCGGCGATAAATATGTTGCCGTTTGTGAAAGTGATAGCCGGAGCCTGTCTGAAAGTTTTATACTTAGAGAGACCAACTATCATAATAAACGATTTAATAGAAAAAATTTACAAAACTAGCTGTGCGTGTTAGAAAATATCATTTTAGCACAAATCGATGGCAATGTGGATAAAAGCACCAATTTAGAGGTTCTTCTCATGCTATCTTTGTCTTTCAGACCATATTGGTCTTGAAGTGTAGAGAATTATTGTTTCATTCTCTATAAGAAAATAAATAATTGACTTTGTATAACTTAAAGTTCCAAAGGATAATAGAAGGAATCACAATATAATGATATATTTCAGAGATTAATATTAGATATATTAAATATATCTATATATTTGCAAATAAATACTAGTTGGTAGAATACCACTATTATTTGTTCTCTGCACGCATATACAAAATACTTAAATACATATGCAAACATACTATGAGAATATTATATTTATTCTTTGATATATGTCACGCATATTTTATAATGTTTCAACGGTATTTTAAATATTATAAAGCAAAATGTGCAAAACCAGATCTAAGCAATGTAATTGACTTTGATAACTATGGCAATGAGGTTACTGTGACAGAACAATGGATATTACCAGATAGTATGAGTGTACGTAAATATATGTGTATTTATGCACGGTTATTGGAGAATGTTGGTTTTTTTTCGCATTTTTATATCCGTACTCGAAAAGTCAAGGGGTATATGTATTAGATTTGTGGTAAAAGTGGATGTGTGTAACACAGAAGGAAACGTTTCCTTCCCCATAAAGTATATATATTCTTGATCAGCATCAATAGCCGAGTTGATATAGCCACGTCCGTCCGTCCCGATAGTCAGAGACTATAAGAGCTAGAGCGACCAAATTTGTTTCCAGACTCTTGTGATATCACACTGAATACACTTAATTTTAAAAGTTTGGCATTGTACATACAGCTTAAATGAAGCAGACAGCTGGTCAAAACTTAAAAGTGGTATAACTTCTGGAACTATCAACCTTACCACTGAAAATCAAATGTATACTGATTTTTTTTGGTTTCTACTACTATTTACTATTAAATAAAAGATTTTATATTTTTAGTTTCTCTTATTTTTTATAGCCCTTTTGAGCCATTTTTGCATCAATTCGAATAATTTAACTGATCTATGGCCTAATTTTCAGCCACATTTTCCCTATAAATGCTGTTTTTAATAATTTGTTTAGGTTCTATAATGCTCTGATTCATTACAATACTTGACAAAATTTAACTTTTTATTTGGGCTGTGAACCAAAATGACTTTTTCTGATTTCGGAGTTTAAAAATTATTTTTGTACTTTAATATTTTTTTTAAGATGTCATTTTTTTTATAATTTTTAAAATCTAGCATTTTCTTTCTTGGTTTTTTTCAGAGGTAGTGCTTCTATTTTTCACATAACTTAAGTATCTTATATCTGGTTGCATAGATATAAATTGCACTATCTAAAACCAAAAATATTGGCCAAGAAGAATTTTTTTTTCGACTTTTCCCAAATTTTTAAAGTCAAAACTTCCGGAAAAAAAAAATACCGCAAAAAATGATGAAATTTGAATTTGAAAGCTTAATATCTTTTTGGCATTAAGCTGCAGATACAAGAGGGGGATTGGTCGGATTTATAGCTGCGCTTATCAGCTTTTCAGAACTGCAAAGTTCTATGCAACCAGATATAAGATACTTAAGTTATGTAAAAAATAGAAGCGCTACCTCTGAAAAAAAAAACAAAAACAAAAAAAAAACCAGATTTAAAAAAATTCTTAATAAAAAACTACACCATCAAAAAAACCATAATTCGAAAACAAATTTTAAGCTCAGAAATCTATAAGAAAAAGTGATTTTGGGCCACAGCTTAATTCTAGTGTTGACTAGTGCTATTAGCCGAGAATTCTCAATTCCATTTAAAGTCATGCTATTGAGTCGACGAAATCATTAAGTGAGGACACATTTAAATTGGCCAGTTTCGCGAAATTCTCGATTTAAAGTTAGGGTCGTTCACCTGGTAAAATCAAATACCATCTTTTATTCCGAGGTTTCGAATATGTGAAGAATATTTGAAGAAGTTTTCTTTATGTATCGATAGGTAACATGTCCTTGTGCATTATAATGAAGGCGAGAGGTTACTCTTGAGTGATCTTTATTTGGCCACAGGGCCGTATTTATAGCCAAGTTTTACATGGGTTCTTATGGCTAGGTAAGCTTTAAATGAGAGAAGGGAGAATGCTAAACGTAATGTCTTTCTAAAGGAACGGTCAATGTTATAATGTTTCTATTACTCTAATGCACTGCCGGAGATAATAAGATAATTATAATCAGAAAGCTAAGACTACCAAGCTTAAAGCTGTCAAAAGCTGTGCTTAGTGTACAGTGGTCTAAGTCATATCTATTTATATCCAATTGTTTAATGTTATATATTTATACTACATTTATACACCTTTCGCATTTTTTTTTTTTTATTTTTTTTCTGTCTAGTTGTACAATTTGTTGTTTATTCTTCTTATCTATTATTGTTATATTGTTGTTGTCATTTATTTTGGTTATTTTATATTTCCCTAGGTATTTATTATCAAGTTTGTGTCCTGTTTCGTTTTTGAGTAGTATTTATTGTCCTATTTGGAGTTAAATTTCGTTCGCGTTAGGTTACATTAGGTTGATAGGACTGCTCGACCGAAGTCAAGGTCACTGGAGGCAAGTCTGCCCATTGTGATGCCTACACTCGTTACGGGATAATGTCCGGTGTCTAGGGAGGTTTCGCGAACCATCCCGAGGCCTCTATAAAGAGCGCCAGTTTCTCTAGAGGCATGTTTGCCAGGCTGTCCAGGTCTTCGTAGAAGGCGCCGCCGAGTATTCGGTGACGCCTCCCCATAAGTGCAGGACAGTTGCAGAGAAGGTACTGAATGTTCTCTATTTCGTACGTGCAGCTGCGGCAGAAGTCATGGTGGGGCAGTCTGTACCTTGTGGCCATGCGGCCGATGACACAGTGCCCCGTTATGACTCTGTCAGTGTTCGCACCCGACTCTTCCTGATGCTTAGGAGAGTCTTGGTGCATTTAGGGTCATAGTGGGGCCAAAGCGAGTGAGAGATCTCACAGTTGGGTATGGTGTTCCACCTCCTGTCCGATCTCGTTCTTGCTCGGCCCATCATCTGCGAGATGATGTCTCGTAGTGGCCTCCGTATGTCGCGGACTGCGTCCGCCATTGGCTTGGCCGATCCAGCTCTGGCACACTCGTCCGAACTCTCGTTGCCCGCTATGTCGGTATGACCCGGGACCCACTTGAGTGTGATTGAGTGCGCTGATCTGGTTTAGCGCGTTAACCGTATCACGTACGAGTCTGCTTGTGGTTTGCAGGATACCAATGCTTTGATGGTAGCCTGACTGCCAACACAGATTGCTATGTTCCTCGTAGGTACCTCCAAGATGTATACCAACTTAGCCGCTTGCCATACTGCATATATTTCCGCCTGGAATACGCTGCACCAGTCTGGTAGTCTTTGGGACGTGTTGGTTGCTAGTTCCTCAGAGAAGATTCCAGCTCCTGTCCCTTCTTCCGTCTTTGACCCGTCGGTGAAAATGGAGAGCTCGTTCTGCCTCAGGGCCGTGTTACTCTTCCATTTCTCCCTGTCCGGTATGTGTCCTTCAAAGTTTCTTTTCCATGAGAACTCTGAAACACAGTAGTCACTTCCCCCGGCCGTTCCACCTTCCTCCTCACGGAGTATAGTGGCGTGAACATAAGGCGATGAATTGAAGAACTGCGCGGCTAGTAGCCTAGCTGCACTTATCTCAGCCTTGCACTTAAGATGGAGGTCTATCGGTTCCAGGCTCGTTCGTTTGTTCGTTCGCGTTGCTATCGTGCTATTTTGTCTGCCTTATTTTTAGGGATTCTATTAACGTATTTGCGCTATTTGTATTTTATATATTAACCCTTTGTTATAATCCTACACATTGTATACTGGGTCAATTTTTATACCCGTACTCAAAAAAGAGTTAAGGGGTATATTAGATTTGTGGTAAAAGTGGATGTGTGTAACGTAGAGAAGGAAAATTGTCCGACCCCATAAAGTATATATATTCTTGATCAGCATCAATAGCCGAGTCGATAGAGCCATGTCTGTCTGTCCGTCTGACCGTGTGTCCGTCTTGTTTGACGCCTGGATCTCAGAGACTATATGAGCTAGGGCAACCAAATTTGGTTTCCAGACTCATGTGATATCACACTGCTACAAGTGTATTTCACAATTTCGCACAGAGAATGCACACATCTACCAGACTTCTGAATAAATCGGATCATAATTATAGCCAGAATGAAGAAATTTTCAGTTGTTTCCCCCGCCTCCTCATGCAAGAGAATCGGTACTCTATCTCTTTCTCGATCTCACACTCTGCCGCGTTCAGAGCGCGAGCAACCCCTAGCGGAGATGTAGAATCTAAATCAGCGATGCCCAAAGTCAGCATACGGCTGGGCACTCCACCAATGCTCCCAAACAAAAACACAAATACCAATACGCAACAGTTTTTTTTATTTTAATGCTGGTTTTTGCTGGACGGATCGCATACACACAAAGATGTTTGCATGTGTTGGGCTTTCGGTATGTTGGTACACAGCACAAACTGTGTATGCATACAAGAATTGGTTTCCTATGCTGTGGGCAATTACAAAAACAAATGGGCTCCGTGGGCAATGGGCCTGGGCATCGCTGATCTAAATGGTACATGTACAATCTACATGTTAGATGTAAAATATACATTGTAGATGTAGATAGCAGATGTAGCAAAAAAATGTAAAATGTAAAATTTTTTTTTATTTAAAAATTTAAAAAAATCATATGCTCAAAAATGTATATACTGACTGAGTACGGGTATAAGTAGAGTCGCGTCCCCAGAAGCGAAACGTGTGAACGTTCCTTCTCGTTGTAGTTGAAAATAACAAATTTCTTGGCTTTTTTCCAAACACAAGCTCGAACGGGCAACAACCGTGAACCGTAGATGGGGTAACTTTAAAGCAATAGGTGAAATATTGTATACATTCGCCAATTATTTTTTTTTTTAGGTATATAAGATCTTATATATTTCTTGAAAGATCTGTGGTTTCTTTCTATTGTTCCTAGAGTTTGATGTTGCTGCGCTGTGTAATTCAGTTTCTCTATGTTACAATTTTTACAAAGTTCCGTCAAAACTGAATTTATGTATTCAGTTTCCATGTCCGTTCGTAGATAAGAATGCATTTTTAAAAAATGGCCCTAGCAACGGTCTTTGCACTTTTGTTTGATACTGGTAAAGAAACAAGGTATTTTGTTAAATCGCAATTTTACGGTAACTGCATATTCGTTTCCATTTACCGTTTTCGGTAGTCGTCGTATGTGTCAATAATTATTATATCAAAGGCCGTTGCGGGGGTTGGTGTAATTGTAATTGTTGTTTTGTTATGCTTTAACACTTTATCTAATTGACACTTTTCGCATGATTTTACATATCTGGTTATATCCTTTGTCATATTTAACAAGTCTGTTTTTATTTTTTCTATCATTCTAGAAATTCCGCAATGTCCTCCCTCAGTGGGATTGTTATGATATCTATTGAGAATACTTATAATTTCTTTGTTGTTTGCCTGTAATATTTTACTGTTGGCAGAATAGCTATGTTAGTTATTTTTAAATGTTCATTAGCCTTTAATTTGAATTCTTGTAATGTTGTTAATTTAAAAGTGCAAATTTTTAATTTGTCAATATCCTGATTACTGGCTTCTTTTTCAAGCCTTGGAAAAAATAAATCTAAATCTATTATTCCATTAATGGTCATGCTATTGACTCTAAACGATACCACTTTAGGATTTATTATTTGGTATACTCTTGGAATTAGGGTTTACCTACTTTTCTATTTTATTCTTACTATCTTAATCATGTGTGTTTCTTTGATTCCGCTCTTAAAATGTTATTATTTGCTAATTTCTTTGTCACAAAATTCAAGTCGAGATAATGCGTCTGCTGCCGAATTCTGAAGTCCCCTAATATGTTTTATAACGAAATCAAACTCTTCTAAATCTAGCCTAATTCTAAATAATTTTGATGATGGGTTTTTTGATGAGAATAAATAAACTAATGGCTTGTGATCCGTTCGTATTAAACATTTTTTCCCATAAATATAAGACCTGAAGTACATTCGGCCCTTGCTTAACTAAGGGGTTACGTTCCTAAAATTCAAAATATATATGCAAACTAATTTTTTATTTTGGTTTTTTTTGTATTCCACATGTTGTTTTCTGCTGGCTCTTCTGGTTTATCAAAAAAGCCCAGTATTCTTAGATTTTTTAGTGGCTTTTAAAGCTTATTTTTACAAATATTTTCTCCAACTCTTTTTTAAAATTAAGTCGTCTTCAATGGGCGGATCAGAATTTGTAAAGCACTAAAAACCATTCGGTAAATAAGCCCAAGAAATATTTTTTTTCCGACTTTTTCTGAGTTTTTAAATCCGGGAATTTAGAATTTGAAAGTTAAGTTTTTCCCAGTCGGTAAGCCGAAGCTACAAAAAGTTCTAGTTCACTTTGTAGCTGCATTTTCAGAATTGGTCAAATACAACCAGTCGTAAGATACGTAAGTAACAAAAAATTGTTTGCCTGCGTAGTGAAGCAAACAAAAACACACTACCGCATAATTAACCAAAAAATGAATTTCGCTTTTTTGCAATAATGTAAGAACGAGTTTTTGAGCGTGTTAAAAGGAGCGAGGGCCAGGTGTAGTGTATTGCCCAGTGTATTGCTGTTAATTCTTGTTCAATAGTTGACTTGTTGATTTCCGCTGTCTTGAAGTTTTTGGATGCATATGAGATTGGTAACTGTTTACCATTGCATTCCTGGCTAAGTACCGCTCCACAGCCGATTTTGCTTGCATCTGTCGTTATGCAGAATTCCTTTCAAAGTCAGGTTATTGTAGTATTGTTGGGTTCAGTAGTTGCTTTTTTAGATATTGTGTTGCCTACAAGTTTGAAAAACATCTCTAAGATTTTGTAACATGTGTCCCTCAGAGCAGCCTATGACGATTAAGTAGTTCATGTATAGGAATGTTTGAGATGGCGTTAAGCCCGTGAATGCTAAGGACTTCATTCTTTGGAATGAGTTAGGGGCTATTTTAAGGCCGTATGGCAATCTTTTGAATCTATAAGAGCCTTTGTCAGTAGAGAATGATGTTATGTCGCGTGACTCCTCCACTAACTCTACCAGGTGGAACCCTGACATTAAATCTAAACACGAAAAGAATTTGGCGCGTCCTAATTGGGTAAGAATGTCATCTATTCTTGAAAGTGGGAATTTGTCAGCTACTAGTTGTCCGTTTATTTTTCTGTAGTAATTTTCATTACATCCTGGTAAAGATTTTTTCGGCACTAATAAAGTTGGACTATTAAACTCAGATATGGAAGGTTCCACAATATCATCATCGATTAATTTGTCCACTTGTTTATGGATTTCCGTCTTTTGGTTGTGTGCTATTCTATAGTTCTTTGTGTATACTGGTGTTGAATCTTTCAGCATGAGTTTTTGCTTGTGGAAATTGTTAAATGAAATTTTTTCTGATTCCACAGCGAATATTTCGTTAAACTCTGGGCATAGTTTGAAAAGGTCATCTTTTACGAAGGGTGGAAAGTTCTTTGATAGTTTTTTCATGACAGTATTTTCGTGTTCTGGATCTGGATTATTTGCAAAGATGGCACAGATGTCGTATTCCGACCAGTTCTCAGTTTTCTGCTTAAATGTTGAAATTCCCGCCTCTGTTGTGTTTGTGTTAATTAATATTACGTATGGACTGTTTTCTGATAATATTGTGTTTTGCAACGAAAACTCCTGGTTGAAGCTCTTGATTTGGTACCAAAATTTCTCCGGTTTTATTGCGTATTGTTATTTTTATACCCGTACTCAAAAAAGAATTAAGGGGTATATTAGATTTGTGGTAAAAGTGGATGTGTGTAACGCAGAGAAGGAAAATTTTCCGACCCCATAAAGTATATATATTCTTGATCAGCATCAATAGCCGAGTCGATAGAGCCATCTCTGTCTGTCCGTCCGTTCGTCCGTCCGTCTTGTTGAACGCCTGGATCTCAGAGACTATAAGAGTTAGGGTAACCAAAGTTGGTTTCCAGACTCATGTGATATCACAATGCTACAAGTTTATTTCAAAATTTCGCCCCGCCCCCTTCCGCCCCCACAAAAGACGAAAATCTGTGGCAGGCACAATTTTAAAGATACGATAAAACTAAAAACGCAGTATCGTAGAGAATGACCATATCTACCAGATTGCTGAATCTGAATCAGATCGGATCATAATTATAGCCAGGATGAAGAAATTAATTTTCTGTTGGTTCCCCCGCCTCCACCAGCCAGAGACTTGATACTCTATCTCCTTCTCGCTCGCACACTCTGCCGCGTTCAGTGCGCGAGCAACCCCTAGCGGAGGAGATGTAGAATCTAAATGGTACATGTATAATCTACATGTTAGATGTCAAATATACATTGTAGATGTAGATGTAGATAACAGATGTAGCAAAAAAATGTAAAATTTTTTTTTTAATTCTAAAATTCTAAAAAATTATATGCTCAAAAATGTATATACTGACTGAGTACGGGTATAAGTAGAGTCGCGTCCCCAGAAGCGACTCACACGTTCCTTCTCGTTTCAATTTATTCCGACCTGGACGCGATAAAAAGTATATTATTGCATTGCCTTGTTTCAAAAGGTACGATGATATTGTAATGTAATGCCATAATAAAGTGTACAATAAAATCTTTTAATAAAATCAAGGCCTGTTATGCCATCGCACGGATTTTGGAAATTATCCATTAAGATAAGAGTTTAAGACTGCCCTCATTTTGGAAAATCATGTTTACATAATTAGTAAGATTTAGATTTAGGCTATATATCGCTGATATTTGTATTCTACCATTAGGGGACTCTCGGAGTTTTCCGACTGCGAATTGTCGTTAGCGAACCTAGTGTTTGTATTATTTCTTATCCCGTTATTGTTCCTATAATTGTAATTGTTATTGTTCCCATTTTGGTTTGTGTTCCTATAATTTTGGTTGTAATTGTTAGGGTTGTTATTGTTTGGGTATCTATTATTGCTGTTATATCTATTTAAGTACTTATTTTTATAGTTTCTATAAAAAAAATTATATTTTCCTGCCAGTTTATATTTGTGTAAAATATGTTTTTGTCTTTTTCTATGTGGTTGCTAGTGTTAACGAATTTGGCTACTACTTCTTTCATTTCTGAAAAGCTTCCCGCTTCCATTATTGTTCGTACTTTTTCACTAGTACAATTTTTTGTTATTGCGCTCATAGCTATTTTTCCGGAATACTTTTTTGCTGTGTCCGTGCTAAGGTCGTCCAAAATCTAAGCGCGATTCAGGGTTTTTGTTAAATTTGCCACGTCTGTGGCATATTCACTTGCTGATTTTCCGTTTTGTTTTAGGTTCATTCATTTTACCTCTATAACTTGTACTGTTTCTCCTTGAATTTTTGTTTTTAATGTATGGATTATTTCTTCAATTGTTTTCTGGGTTTTAATTAATATTCTTGCGTTTTGTGTATCTTTAATTTCATCGAGTATTACTAGCGAGTCTATAAAAATTTTTAAGTTTTCATCTTTACCGTCAAAATTGTGAACTAGTTTTGAAGCTGAGTTCAAAAATTCTAACACCGTTTGCCCCATTTTAACTGAAATTTCTGCCTCTTTGGCTAATTCCTTAATCTTTGATCTTGTGATTGGCTTACTTTCTTTTTCTGTCATTACATTTAGCTAATTAATGGTATATACCGCGTGAATAGATAAAGTTTTGCTGTCAGTCTCTATCGACAAGTTTAACTGCCATCTAATTTGAATATGAATATTGCGGGTAAAGTTCTAGGCTTTGATCTTGGTTAAGATTAGTTTTGGGTAAGTATCTTGTGCTTGTATGGTTTTTGTGTTTGTGTGTTCGGTTCTTATCTTCCCTGCAGTACGCGTAAGCGATGTGTAAGCAACCACACATCGATGGCAACGTCATGCAGCTCGATGACATAAGCGATGACCTGCCATACGGTGGGCTGTTTACTTTAACACAGGGATGTCCTAGGAGCATAATCGATGACATAGTAAGCGAGAATTAGCCGAAAGTAAGGCCTGATTAAGCGATGAATTTCCCTTAAAAAGTAATGCCTTAATAAGCGATGAATTTCCCTTGAAAAGTAAGGCCTTAATAAGCGATGAATTTCCCTTGAAAAGTAAGGCCTTAATAAGCGATGAATTTCCCTTGAAAAGTAAGGCCCTAATAAGTGATGTATTTAAGTAAAAAATTTGATATTTGAGGAAAAAAGCATGGTTAAATTATGTTTTCAAATATTAAATTTCTTTTATTTATTGTTTTCTTATAAAAATGTATACATATTCACATTTTTGTGCTGTGTGTTCTTTTTTCCACAGAACTTTTTAGTTTTGTTTTTTATTTGCTCATGTTTGTAAGGCCGTCGTGCACTTCCGGGCACTTCAACTGAATCGCCTTTAAAATAAAATGAATTAATTAAAATATTTTTCAATTTGTTAACAATGCTCTCAGTAGATCAGCAGTGCATTTGCGCTAAAAACAAAACACCCCTGTTCGACGCAAGATTCGCAAGAACCACTCAAGAACCACTCGGGTGGTTTTTATACCCGTACTCAAAAAAGAGTTATATTATATATTATAGTATATTAGATTTGTGGTAAAAGTGGATGTGTGTAACACAGAGAAGGAAAATTTTCCGACCCCATAAAGTATATATATTCTTGATCAGCATCAATAGCCGAGTCGATAGAGCCATGTCTGTCTGTCCGTCTGTCCGTCTTGTTTGACGCCTGGTTCTCAGAGACTATAAGAGTTAGGGCAACCAAATTTGGTTTCATGGACTCATGTGATATCACAATGCTACAAGTGTATTTCAAAATTTCGCCCCGCCCCCTTCGGCCTCCACAAAGGACGAAAATCTGTGGCAGGCACAATTTTAAAGATACGATAAAAATAAAAACGCAGTATCGTAGAGAATGACCATATCTACCAGATTGCTGAATGAATCAGATCGGATCATAATTATAGCCAGAATGAAGAAATTAATTTTCAGTTGCTTCCCCCGCCCCCTCCTGCACGACAAACACAACTCATTCTCTCTCTCGCTCGCACACTCTGCCGCGTTCAGTGCGCGAGCAACCCCTAGCGGAGGAGATGCAGAATATAAATGGTACATCTATAATCTACATTTTAGATGTAAAATATACATTGTAGATGTAGATGTAGATAACAGATGTAGCAAAAAAATGTAAAATGTAAAATTTTTTTTTTTTTTCTAAAATTCTAAAAAATCATATCTCAAAAATGTATTTACTGACTGAGTACGGGTATAAGTAGAGTCGCGTCCCCAGAAGCGACTCACACGTTCCTTCTCGTTTTTTCTGTTTTCGTTTTTGGAAATTAAAATTTTTGTCCCATACGCATTTAATTTCGCAATATCACATTTTCTTCATTTTTTACAACACACAATAGACTATTTTTAATTAAATACAACACTGCATTTACCTGATATTTTGCCCAAAATAAACAAAACCTGCGTCTTACTTTTCACACTCACTTTTCTAACAACGTTGTCGATGCCGACGGACAAACCGAATTCTGTTACGGCACGCGTCGTAACAGAAAGAAACAAAGAAAAAAAAAGAGTTTGGTCTGACGGACGCGTCGATCGCGACGTCGACATCTTATTCTGCTCGTTTGCAGCAGCGGCAGAGAAAAAATCCTGAATGACGCGTAGTTGACATTTGTCATCGCTCACTTCTGGTACTGCAGGGTTGTTTTTCTCAGCATGCGCTGTTAGTGCATGTTGTTCTATGTATGCATTTGTGTGCATGTATGTTTGCTTGTTTGTTTTGCTGCTATCTTATTTTGTTTTATGCTATGAGTTTTTTGTTTGCTTCTGCCGCTAGTGTATTCGATTATAATGTTGTTGTTTCTTATATTTTTCTTATCTGTTTTTCTTTTTACTGTTTCTTATTTTTTGTTTTATTTTAATATTCATTTTTACTCTATTATCTACAAAATTACATAATTTGGTTACTTAACATAAGATTATAGTTTTATTTGGTTTTTATGTTGGCGGCGAAATTCGCTTTTTGCCACAAAGTTGCCTGTGTAGGCACCCTTTTTATTTTTTTTTATATTTTTTTTCCAGCTCTTCCTTGTCTTCTCTCGTCTGATTCTGCTGTTGTAGTTGTTGTTTTTCTTTGCTGCTTTTTGCGCTCTTCCTCTTTCAGTTTGTTGATGCGTGCCCAAATGGCACTAGCAGTTATCCAGGGGGTGGGGCGTCTCTGTTTACTTGATCAAGTAATATGGCCCGTTTTAGTCGTAATTTGGTGAGTTTTCCTCTTCGTCGCCTTACCATGGTAGTACTGTGTATGGTGGTTAGCCGCTTCTCTTCAAGCCTTTTTCTGGCTAGGGCTTGTTTTGCACCGGGTTGGCGTGCCTTGTACTTCTCTATAGAGAGTGGTTTTGGTCCTGATGCTAGACACTCTTTTAGCGCCTTCTTTACCGCTGCCTTGTGCTCATCCTAGTTGAGTCCTTGCGCCGAACTAGGCAGAATCTGTTGCTGAATTAGGCAGGATATGTTGCCGTATTAGGCAGGGGTTGGTTATTGGTTGCCGGATTATGCAGGATCGCCATATAATGAAGGCGAGAGGTGACCCTTGAGTGATCTTTATTTGGCCACAGGGCCGTATTTATAGCTAAGGTTTACATGGGTTCTTATGGCTAGGTAAGCTTTACATGAGAGAAAGAAGAATGCATGCTAAACGTAATGTAATTCTAAAGGAACGGTAAATGTTATAATGTTTCTCTTACTCTAATACACTGCTGGAGATAATAAGATAACTATAATCAGAAAGCTAAGACTCCCAAGCTTAAAGCTGTCAAAAGCTGTGCTTAGTGTATAGTGATCTAAATCATATTCATTTATATCCAATTGTTTAATGTTACATATTTATACTACACCATGTTCCGATCAAAGAAATCCAAATTCCTAACACCAGCGGCTGTCATATGGGCCCAAATATGTCCCATGATCTCTTCCATGCATAGCTGCAGCGCTCACCTTCTTCGTTATTAGCTCTGTATTTGGATATCTCCAGACATATGTATTAATTCAGAGCCAAAAACCATTAACGAGTCAATCTTTAACATTTGTGACCCGTAAAATACCTAAGTTATGTGAAAAATAGAAGCGGAATAAAAAAGTTAAATTTTTTCGAGTAATGTACTTGGTACTCAGACGTCTGACGAGATGTATGAGAAGCTTAAGTGAATCCTTTAAGCATTGCAAGAGTGCGGATTAACTCTATATCTGGATAAATGTGAGTTGTATGAGCAATCAGTTACATTCCTGGGTCATCAGATACAGGTAAACGGCATTAGTCCTGGAGAGGTTAAGACGAATGCCATTGCATTGTTCCCGACGCTAAGTAATTTTACCGAAGTACGACAGTTTTTTTGTTTCAGCGCTTGCTTCCGTAAATTTGTTGCCGGCTACGCCATTTTATTGGAGCCCTTGCGTATCCCATTGCGCAAAGACCAGACGTTCAAATGGGAACAGCCACAACAGGATGTCTTTGCCGAGTTGATAAAATCTCTAATATCAAAGCATTTTGCCACTAGCTACCGCCTTTATGCTGATCATATCTACGTACGCATGCCAATGCCGTTCTTTTAGCCGGAGTATTTATGCAGAAAGATTAGGATTAAATGAGGCCAATTGCTTACTTTAGCCGAATAACTTCCAAAGTCGAGAGAAACTACCACAGTTACGAACTCGAAGCTCTAACCGTAGTCGAGTCGTTGGAGCAATTCAAATACTACATCTATGGGAAGAGAATTGAAGAAGTTATCGATTGTTTTGTCGTGAAAACGGCAATGGAGAAACTAGAGCTTATATACATTAATCATCAAGATAGAACACAGATGAATCTCGTTAACGCACTATGTCGAGTTCCATTTGAGGATGCACATGAGATGAAAACAGCATCCCAGAAAATTTCGAAGATAATCGTCGACGAGACTGATTGGCTATTTTCCATGCAATAACAAGATGAGAAAATCCAGCAAAGTGATTTGAAAATCGACAAGAAATCTGGGAACGACGAGTATTTGAGCACAGAGAAAATGTTAATCTTATTCTACATTTGTTTTGGTTTCTCCGAAGGCTGTGCGCTGTATAAAATATCAGGTGGACATCAGGAAGTTCAGGCAAGGTAAGAGTAATTTGAAAGACAGAGATGAAGATGAAGCGGAAAGTAATGCCTAGTCGGGCGGGAAAGAGCAGAAATGCTAATAATGCTACTGAGAGCAGTGGAATCAACCTTACCAGCGAGATGTTTGTGAAGCAAAAGAACTCCATGGAAAATTCTGCGGCTTTCGAGAGAGCGGATATCCAGGATCCGGAGCCTACTCTCATGAGAAGGAATATGTCTAGAGGGGTCCAAATTACGGCCACGAAGTGCAAAAAGGATAAATAAAAAAGGAACGGACTCAATCATATCCTGATATTTTTGATAATGGGGAGACCAAACGCAGGAACCGTATTCAAGGATAGGCTGGACAAGGGATACATATAAAAGTTTAGTGGTATAAGGGTCGGTGAACTCCTTAGACCATCTTTTGATAAAGCCCAGGACTCCTCTGGCTTTATTCGAAATAGCGGATATGTGTGAGTTATAACACGGATTAGGTACAAAGATAATTCTCAAGTCAGTAAAAGCGGTTTAAGGAACAGTTATGGATATTGTAGTCAAAAACGTATGGAATGTCATGACGTTACATTTGGAAATGTTAAGGGGAAGAATGTTTATTAAGCACCAGTTGTTGAGGGCGTCAAGATCATATTGGAAACAAAACGGGGACATGAGGTCGCTGTAGGAGAAATAAAACTTCACATCGTCCCCATACATAAGTACTCCGGAATGAGTTAAGACTTGGGGAAGATCATTGATGAACAAATTAAACAACAGGGGGCCAAGATGGCTAACTTGAGGTACCCCCCATGATACAGAAACATGCTTAGAGTGAGAGTTATTAAAACAGACACGATTACATAGGTATGCATTACTCCAGAAAATAAGTTTAGGCGGAAACCCTAGGAGAGCTAATTTATGGATAAGCAGATTTTTGATTTTTATTATAAAAATCATAATTAATTCTTTGTTTGATTTTAAAAGTATACATTAAAAATAAATCTTAATTCCGATTTCTATTGAAAAAATTAACTTTTATATAAAAAAGTTTAAAATAATTCTCAGATTGCAATTTTTACTTTAAAAGTTATAACAGTTACGGTCTCTGCTATATTACCTTTTTTATCAAAAGTGTTAGAACGGCTAATGGCTGGTCAGATGACAAATTACTTAACAGCTAATAAACTCTTTACTGTACAACAGCAATAATAAACGTAGTGGAAGGTATCAGAGAAAAATTGGACAATATAACGTTCTCCTTTAGACTCTTTTAGACTATAGCTTTATTGACACGGTTAACCACGAAATTCTTTGTTTTAAACTAAGTCATCTATGTACTTAAATCGCGATTTTCAGAGCTTCGTTAGCTTGTACATGACATAAAAGAAGATACGAACCGAGCTTAAGCCTGACTCTATAGCAGGGCTCGGCACCCATACAGTGAAGTGCGCTTGTGTGCGTAGCTAAAACACGAAGATGCCTACGCCGAAACCGGTTTCTTGCTTTACACTGCACGAATCTATTTGTGGTTGATGCTGCAATTATTTCGTGTTGAAACTTTCAAGGAAAACAAAAGTTTAAAGCAAAATAATACAAAAAATTGAGTAAAATTATAAAAAAGAAAACGTAAATAAAATAATAATAAAATAATAACAAAACCATAACAAAATAATAATAAAATAATAATACAAAAATAATAACTCTCTTACCAACACGCCCTTAAGCAGCCACATGATCAATCCCCCTTATTAAGTTATAATCAATATGGTTTAAATTGTAATGTCTTTCAATGACATATAAATTACAGCGGTACGCAACATAATCGCAAATTGTGCATTGCGCATCGCCATCCATATTTTGGACAAAGAAAAATTTGTTTTCCCAATTCCCATCAAACATTTTTTGTCTCAGTGTATATTTCAGTAGTTGCGTAGCTTGGTCTCACATTGATGACGGCTGATCAGCAACTGATGCCATTTTCGTTCTGTATCTGGTGTGAAAACGAGACAACAAGTGCCGAAGTCGCATTGCCGAAGCCATACGAAGCGCCTCTGCTTTTTTATACTGTCGGTGTACCGGCAGCGCAGCAGCAGCGCCTTGTCCCGCACCCATGGGATAGGGCCGTGCCGAGCCCTGCTCTATAGTGTGTTTAAATGTGGGCTCAAAGAGTTCGGTACTTTTCGAATACATAGATGTTAGAGAAACGAACAAAACCTTTTTATATATATGGATTTTTTATCAATAAATATGGAAAATAAAATTTTTAAATGGTTACTAAAAGACATACTTTTCCCCTTTCTACTTACATGTAACGATTGGCCGATGTCTTTTTTCCATGTAAGCAGTTACCTGCTGGACTAAAACCGCTAAATGTTTGGCGCTCTTATACTCTTGATAATCATCCGGGATTATTGGTTATACGAAACCCGTTTACAGAGCGCGGTCAGCGTTATTGGATTGCTCGCTGTCTTCGAGACTATCCGAGAGCACCAAACAAGGTTAATTTGAATGAAAGACTGTTCCCAGATTCCGCTAGATCAGACTGGTGGAAAGAACTTCATCAATGTGAAAATATCATTGAGATGCAGCGACTAAAAGTTGCAATGCGTTGGACAACATTTGGTTATCATCATAATTGGGAAACCAAGATTTACGACGAGTCTATGCATTCACCATTTCCAAATGATCTAAACATCATGTGTAAATTTTTTTCATCTATTTTGGGCTTCCAAAATTTTAAAGCGGAAGCTGCTATTGTCAATTACTACCCGATAGGCACAAGTCTGTCTGGTCACACAGATCATTCTGAACCTAATCATTCTGCTCCGTTGTTTTCTTTTAGGTAGATTAACATGCACTCGAAATAAAGTGTCATACTCAATAATTTATTTAAAATAAAATCACGCAGTTATATTTTATATTTACTCCACAGTTTTGGACAGACTGCAATATTTCTTATCGGTGGAAAAACCAACGATGAAAAACCAACCGCATTATACATCCATAGCGGTGACGTTTTAATAATGTCTGAGGAATCCCGTCTATGCTATCACGCAGTGCCACGTATTATCAAAACACAAAGGTCTTGGACTTCTGAACTATCAATTAAAGACATAGAAATTGAAAAACTCAAAGAAAACTTATTGGAAATTGCCTTGTTTCAAGAAGTGGGCGAGAAGAATTTCTGGCAACCCTTTTCATGTTATCTTGATGATTCACGAATTAATATTAATGTACGACAAGTTCTCAAATCAGGCGAAAGTACTCTCTCAAATTTATAACATTAAATTAAATTAAATTAAATATATTACATTTACACGCTTGCAGATTCTTTTTAATGTATCTTAACAACGTAAACAAGCAATAACCTTAGACCTTACAATGCACCTATTCAAAATTGCGATAGTATAAGTCACACACATATCCTGTTCCGCGCTGCTCGCCGCTCTTCCACGATCATCCAAAAGGGGCAGGGGGGACTGGGGCCCACCTTAAGTGCATTTTGGTTCTTTCACTCAACGCCCGGCGGCTCCCCCTTTTTTTCAATTTTTTCTAGGCTTTTACATTTTCCACTTCAGGTATCACAGCTGATCGACTGGTATACCAGGTCTGGACAGTGCAGGCCACCAACCAGCTGATCGACGGCAGTGCTGTGAAGGGGCAAAGCAGACAACCCGCGACAGCAACTGTTGGGGAGGGATAGCAGCTCCCACAGCAACTAGCTGAATACCGAAATGGGAGTGATCCTCGATGATTCTCGAGATCATTGAGAAAAGACCGGCAGCTCGCTACAGAAATCAGGCGACAAGGGAATCACTAGACAACCTAAAAAACTGAACTCGTCAATGTGCGCGAGGATACAAGAGAAACAGCTCGAAGCTGATACGCCAGAGATGATGGACCAGCAGACATCCCCATTCGTATGAAAGCTAATGGAGGCATCAGGGTGGTAGCAAGCGAAACGTTAATCGAGATCCGCGACGACCTAGAAACAATAGGAAATCGCCGAGGTACTATCGGCCAAGTTGAGCATCCGGTGGAAATAGGAGAGGATTGCACGGTCGATTCAATGTGCTGCCTCGTGGTCACTCTGGATGTAAAAAACGCTTTCAACTCAGCGAGATGGGGACTTCATCCTCAGGTTTTCAACCGGCTGGGAATCCCAGACTATTTGGTGGCCATCATAGAGGCCTACTTCAGAGGCTGGAGGCTGCTATACGACACCGACTGAAATTCTTAAGCTCCAGGCGGTGCATGAACAGTAGGATTCGCAGACGACATCGCGTTGGTAGTGGTGGCCAAGCACATCGTTTCAGTGGATTCCAGGTGCAACCAAGGGGTCGCTTTGATCCAAGGGTGGTTGTCGTCTGTGGGCCTTAAGCTGCCGGAACACAAGACGGTTCTGATATCCAGTCGCAAGATAGTCGTGGTGGAGACCGTACGAGCTAGCTCATTCGAGATCACATCCTCACGAGAAATCCGTTACCGTGGGGTATTGCTGCACGCTCGCCTCTCCTTCCGCGAGCACCTCGAAGCAGCCAGAAAGAAGGCAGCAGCCCTAGGCAGAGCGCTGTCACGCCTGATGCTGAGCACAAGGCGACCCAAACAGGGCTGCAGACTCTTGCTTCAGTAAGTCATGATGTTCTCAGTCCCAATCTGGGCTGAGGCGGTAAGGATCAAGTCCCAAAGAGCTATAGACGCGACGCAAAGGCTGGAAGCTCCGAATCATCTCGGACGATGCGGCCATGTCACGGAAGGGCAGATGCCGGAAGCTTGGAGAGGTCAACTTTTGGCTAACCCAACTCCTAAGCAATCACGGCTACCTCCATCGATTTGGCCACGACGATCACGCAAACTTCCTGACGTGCGGCGTAGAGGAGTCCGCGGAGCACATACTCTTCACCTGCGCAAGATGAAAAAAAGCAGCGGATGGACATCGGTGGGGACTCGCTCATCGCGATGGTTCTCATGAGCGAGATGATATCCAGCGAGCACTATTGGTTACGGGTTTCTGCATTCGCATGCGTAAACTAAAAGAGCTGGAGCGGCTGCGCAACAGCATAGAATGAGGTGTCTAAGGCGATCTGCCTGTCCCTGCGAAGTTAAGCTTAAGTCATTCCCGCAAGGTTATTTTGGCACCGTATTTTTATACCCGTACTCAAAAAAGAGTTAAGGGGTATATTAGATTTGTAAAAGTGGATGTGTGTAACACAGAGAAGGAAAATTTTCCGACCCCATAAAGTATATATATTCTTGATCAGCATCGATAGCCGAGTCGATAGAGCCATGTCTGTCTGTCCGTCTGTCCGTCTTGTTTGACGCCTGGATCTCAGAGACTATAAAAGCTAGGGCAACCAAATTTGGTTTCCAGACTCATGTGATATCACACTGCTACAAGTGTATTTCAAAATTTCGCCCCGCCCCCTTCCGCCTCCACAAAGGACGAAAATCTGTGGCAGGCACAATTTTAAAGATACGATAAAACTAAACGCAGTATCGTAGAGAATGCCCATATCTACCAGATTGCCGAATATGAAACAGATCGGATCATAATTATAGCCAGAATGAAGAAATTAATTTTCTGTTGGTTCCCCCGCCCCTACCTGCAAGAGACACGCTACTCATTCTCTCTCTCGCTCGCACACTCTGCCGCGTTCAGTGCGCGAGCAACCCCTAGAGGAGGAGATGTAGAATATAAATGGTACATCTATAATCTACATGTTAGATGTAAAATATACATTGTAGATGTAGATGTTGATAACAGATGTAGCAAAAAAATATAAAATGTAATTTTTTTTTAATTCTAAAATTCTTAAAAATTATGCTCAAAAATGTATATACTACTGACTGAGTACGGGTATAAGTAGAGTCGCGTCCCCAGAAGCGACTCACACGTTCCTTCTCGTTTCACACTTTTTTACTGTTACTCTATTCTATTTATAAAAAACTGATTAAAAATACACAATCGACTTGACAAACATTTTTGAGCGCGTTTCAGAACTGTTTTTTTTTTTGTTGTTTTTAATTATAGCCATAGGACATTAGACACCAGACACCAAGCCAGCAAAATTGCAAAGTAAAATTTCGATATATTCTCCGGCAGCGCTGCTCCCAGCTCAACTGGACAGCCAGCTTGACGCATAAGCACTGACTGACAGGCATTCCCCATGAGGCCATCTCTATTTTTCCAGCTAGACAGTTAGCAAAGTCTTATGTTATGGCTATTAGAATTCAACCAAGCGTTTCAAAATGATTTTTTCGGTTGTCGATTCAAGATTGTGTCATTGAAAATCTATTCGATTTGCAATACTCAAGTGCTGGATGCAGATTTTTCAACACAATCACTTAATCGTCGGAGCTCATTTTTCCTTTATTTAATTTTAATTTTAACATTGAAACTGTTTAGAAAACAGTGCTTTTTCCTTTTTAATTATATTTGAATTTTTACAATTGGTGCTGTTTACAAAACACACTTGATTCCTCAGCCTATTTTAGTTATGTTCCACATAATCACGGAATAAATAGCAAATTCCTGACAGGAATTTTTCGCAGTCTTTAACAGTAGCCTTTAACAGTAGCCCCGAGCTGCTCTAACGCTCTCTTTCTATCGCTTTATCTCGATTGCCTCTAAGCTGTTCTGCATGGGACATGTACTTAGTTTTGTTATTCTCAAGGAACCAAACCCACTTTTTCTGATAGAATTGAAACTTTGAAATGGTTTGAACAGATTTTTTATTTAATGCAAAACTTTTGTTAAAGAATTTTGTTAAAGTTTACAAAACACAGCTGATTCATCAATTCTGTTTTAGCTATGTTCCATACCCTCACGGAATAACAAGCAAATTGATGGCAGGAATTTTTCGTGGTGCTGGAGACAGGCATTTAATCAATTATTTATCATATACTCAATAAATTTACATATATTTTTCAGAGACCTGTTTTTACGATCCGTATAATTGCATTTAAAGATATTTATATATACATATATATATCTATGCAGGGAATTGGTATATATGTATATGTTGATTTTGCATACACAGCATGCAATTGCGCGCCCTTTGGGTTGCCATCCAACACCAAGACAACTGTAATTTTGAATACCCACATAGAATGAATGTGAATGAATGAAGGTGATTGACACATTCGGTGTATGAACTGGCCACATCTATATACTGTATAGTTAATGGTATCGGTCTGCGAAACGACTAAAAATAGCCGAACAATTTTTATTGATACTATCGATAGTGTTTCGATAGTTTTCTATTACCATGTTCCTGCAGTCGGTCGCAGTCTACGTGAGGTTCGCTCGTAATATAACAAGAAATTCTAGACGTATTACGATGGATATAAATAAAGTATATATTCGCAATGTTGAATTTACTGATGAAATAAATATTGTATTTCGGTATGTTAGCCATGAACTTAAAGTGGATCGAGATTTTAACTTCTGTCGAAACAAATATGAGCCTGTTTTTAAACTCCTTGTCCGCATTCGAAACAATGTCGAAAAAGAGATTGAAAAATGTTTAAATAAAACCAGCAAAAATCGCTCAACTTCGGAAAAAAAGTCAAGAGCCCTACCTCAGGTAAATTTAAAAAAAGGAAGCCTGCCATGTTCTGCGATGCTATTATCATATCATTGCATTTGAATAATTATGTAAATATTAAATTCAGCTAATATAACTTTGTCTGAATTTAATTATGAAAAACCCTGTGAAGATACAAATTGAAATGTATCGGGATGGATGTAATAGCAGCTTTAATCAGATGACACTGGCTGAACTCCTACAAAATAATTTTTCTGGTGTAAAGCTGCGAGTGATAGATCAAATATTTTCTATCGTGTTAAACCAACCGTGGGTAGATTTCCTGCAACTCCCGAAGTGCATATTAGCAGGCTGCCTGATTTACCCAAATAAATTTCATATTCAGTTTGCCGTTCGTGAGCATTGCTACGGAATGTGGTTCAAATCAAGACAGGTAAAAAATCTATGATAATCTCTTAGTAATCTGTTAGTTTTCTATCAACTTAAATCACATTACAGCGAGAAGCCAGAACGGCGAATTGGGAGAAATGTGGCGAAGGTCTGACTTATCAAGTAGCACAAAAAGACGTTGGATATTATATCAAGTTTTCTGTTACTCCTCGCAATAAAGAAGGAATAAGCGGACCTATTACGGAAGAAATCTCAAAATGTGTGGTACAGGCCGTGCCAGATGTATTTCCTTTTCAGATTCGACAGCAACACACAGTGAAGTTACTAAGTGAGCCTAGTCATATTCGGGTAGTAACCTATAATATATTGGCTGACTTGTATGCGGACAGTGAATACTCTCGTCAAACCCTATTTCCCTATTGTTCACCACAATCATTGCTGATTGACTATAGAAAACAGCTAGTAATAAAAGAACTCATAGGGTACAATACTGATATAATTTGTCTTCAAGAAGTAGACCAAAAGATTTTCGACGTCGATTTGAAAAATATACTGGAAATGCCACCACACAATTTTTATGGAATGATGGCACGAAAAGGCATATGCACTGAAGGTGTTTCCGTTTTCTTTCGTAGGTCGCGTTTTGATATGTTGGGGTCTCATGTGATGCATTTAGGCAAAAGCATACCTTCTTTGTCTATTTTCGAACCTCTTTGGAACAAAATTAAAACCAATAAGCAATTAGCAGCACGCATTTGTAATCGATCAACAACGCTACAGGTACATTTGAATACTTCATAAAATTATAAGAGAAAACTAATAATCATTATTGCAGATATGTTTTCTTAAAGTTAAGGAAACAGATAAGTACTTGCTGGTGGCCAACACACATTTATATTTCCACCCGGACGCAGACCACATCAGGTTGTTGCAAATAGGTTTTGCTCTGACTTACATAGAGCACATACATAAACAGTCTATGATGGAACATAATATCACTAACCCACAAAATATTGGACTGATATTTTGCGGTGACTTTAATAGTGTTCCTGAATGCGGTATCTACAAGTTAATGACCGAGCAGTTCGTGGATAAAAATTTAAATGATTGGTGCAGCAGTAGGTTAACGAAATGGTTTATAAAAACTTGATAACTTGTAATCAAAAATGAATCGTTTTCAGATATTGATGAAGCCGTTGTAGATGTGGAGCTTGCGCAGCCTTTTAAAATGTTTTCAGCCTGCGGTACACCTAGGTTTACAAACTACACGACTCTCTTTTCTGGATGCTTGGATTATATATTTTGCCAACAGGATTTCTTTGAACTATTACAATGTGTACCATTACCAACGCAAGAGCAACTAACCGCTCATACTGCTATACCATCTATTTGTTTCCCATCAGATCACATTGCCCTTGTAGCCGATTTGAAGTTTAAGCCAGTCAGATAAGACTTTTTGGATTGGACTAAAAAAGTTCGTAATTTTAATAAAAGTGTATGTTCAGAATCCGAGAATGGGTTTTTCCCGGGAATCCCCGGGGTTTTTTGTATCGCCGCAAGTAGAGTGCGAATAATTGATTTTAATTTAATGCAGTGGTTTTTCAGCAAAGGCGTGAATTGGGTGTTGGTAATTATTTGGTTGCATACATGTGTGGGATTTCCCGTCAGATTTGGCTTTTTTTGAGAGAATTTTGGATTTTTAAGATATATTTTTTCTTTTTTTAATCTTCCCACCGATTACATTAAAAGTATGAAAAGGTTTCAGGCTCATTTTTATCCAATATAACCCAATAAGACATCAAACTATCTAACAAAAAATACGAGAAAAATGGTTCAATTTCGGCTAATGGTTTATTTTTAACTGTTATTTACCTAGGAAATTTTTGTCCCTTGCGACATGTCTCGTGTGAATATGGTTTTAGCTAAATTAAAAAATAAAAAACTATGGATCATATTCGCGTAAATAAATAAGCATTTTAAAGAGACATCAATGCACATCGCCGCGAAAGCTAACTCCATATTTGTCCCATGCAAATGGGTTGGTTTTTGGCAAAATCTCGAAAACAAATAATTTCTCAAAATCAACCTTCGACCAGTTTATAGGCATAGTAAAAAGGTGTCGTCCCGTTCGCCTTCAGAGAAATGGCCATATTTGGGCTAAACCGAAATTTTTTAAACCAAAAGCAGAAATTTAAAGTTGCACAAAATCACAACAATTTTTAATTGAATAAGGTATCGGTCATTCAAATCTATGAAAAAAACGGCTAAGCTAAAATTGTTTAAAGAACCCTCCGAATATCATACTTTTGGGCAGTTTCATAATTTTTACTCAGAATCTGCAGCGCTGATATTACTATTCGACTATATCGATTTTTTTTCATCAAGAAACCAAACTGACTTTCTGATCAATTTGGGGCTTTCAATTTTTTTAATGAATTATTGCTGTCGGGTCAAGCAGCCTAAATATTATTAAATTATGTTCATTATTTGCACTGTACAAATCATTGTTAATCAGCCTATGTTTATGCACGGCAGCGGCCGCTCTATCATTTTATCTCGCCTTCTTCGCTTTTTTGTTGCAGTTGCAGCATATAAGCTGGTCTCTCGCGTTCCATATGACGTTCGTGTTCGGCTTAGAATCTGCCCCGATCTGCTCTCCTTTCATCGCTCGCTTTCGCTCTCTTTCAACACTTGCTGCATAGGGCGCTGGCAAGTCGGCCCATTTGCCCTTGTAGCCAGTCGAGAGATAATCTTCGTATCTATCGCATCGCTTTATTAAATCGCTCATACTGACGCCTACTTTACATTACCAATACAAAATAAATTGTACATTATCGATTGAAACGCTAGACTTTTTTCTTAAAATTAAACGAGTTTCAACGGCTATTAAAAACTCTTAATAGCCAAACATTTGGTGACCCCGACGTGATTGTGTGATTAGTTAATATATTCGTGCAATCACATTCAAATATTGCCGGTTGTTTGTTATTGTCGTTTGCCCGCGGCTTCAAGTGTCATCGACCACATATATATACACCAGCCGCTCTTGCATATAAGCATATACGTTTTGTTTGCGGTGCTCGTACCCATCTCTTGCGCGCGGTACTCTTTGTTTTTCATCTTCCCGCTAGAAACGTTTTTCTAACGCCGTCGCTGCTATGGAGTTGGATGGTTCAAACGGCAGTGCAACTACCGCTGCGGAAAACGGGGTGATTTTTCCTAAGCGTAAGGCATCGGAATTGTGCGAAGGCCTCAAAAGATTGAGTTCCACTTGGCAGAATGAATTGTCGGCTTCCGACTACTATATGCTCGTGGTAAGGTTGGAGGAGATCGAGGAGCTGCAGGGCACGTTCCAAACCGTGCAGAACGAGCTCGAAGAATTGGATTGTCGAGAATTTAGCAGTGGATTGCGCGACAAGATTCAAACACTTTTCCGAGAGTTGAAGCAGTCAATTTGTCGTGAAATGGCCAAGACTAGCAAACAGATGCCTTCCACGTTGGCTGGAACAAATGCAACTGCTAGATTTGCCTGTTCGCAGCCTCCACCTCGCCGTGCACAGTCCCTGCCGCTTTTGCAATTGCCAACGTTTGGCGGAGGGTATGCAAACTAGTCAGATTTTTATTTTATGTTTGTTACCATTATTGACAATCATCCGGACCTATCCAATATTGAAAAGTTCCAGCATCTGCGATCTTGCTTGCGTGATTCGGCGTTGGAGACAATTCGATCGTTAGAACTCTCGGATGGCAACTATAACATGGCATTGGAATTATTGGAAAAGAGATTTAATAATTGACGGTTGGTCTTTCAGGCACACATTACTGAGAACCTGGGGCTCCAGGCTGTGGAGAATGGGTAAGTGGCTATGCTTCGGGAGATTTCGGACAAGTTCAACTCTCATATGCGGGCGTTGCAGACTTTGGGTACTCCTGAGCAGATCGCTGGATGCATAATCGTGCAGGTGCTTCTACGGAAACTGGATACAGCAAGTCAAGCTAAGTGGGAGGAAACTTTAAAAGATACAACCTTTGTCAATCTAATTCCTTCGTGGGAATCTATGGCCTCGTTCTTGGAACAGCGATGCAGGACATTGGAAACCGTGGATTTCGCTATGGCAACTTATGCGCCGAGCAGCCAGGTGGGCAGAAGTACAAAAACTAACCCTTCTAGATCCGCACTTGTTGCCACAAGTCACAGCTCATCGGGATGCGCTCTTTGCAGTAAAACTGCTCACGAAATCCATTATTGCTCGAAGTTCAAGGCCCTGTCCCCTGCGAATCGCCTGAAGGAAGTCAGGAGACTCTCTCTATGCTTAAACTGTCTCAAAGCAGGTCATCGGGTGACTACATGCAGCTCGAGCAGCTGTCGTATCTGCGGGCGCAGGCACCACACTCTTTTGCACTTCGGTAGTCCTGACTGCTGTTCTTACTGCTGTTGTAGCCTCTAACATAACCGATCGTCAACCAAGTTTCGGAATTGACACTCACCACTGGAACATTCCAGCAAACCTACCACTTGCTGATCCAGAGTTTCATAGACCTCAGCGTGTCAATATTTTAATTGGCGCCAGTCTGTTCTACGAGCTTCTTTGTGTTGGTCAGGTCAAATTACTGCCAGGACTGCCATCAATTCAGAAAACTTGTTTGGATGGGTCGTGTCTGTGGGTTTTCTCCGGTAAAGGGATCTTCTTTGATTGTGTCGCGTGCTCCAGCCGCAGCTGCTGACAATAGTAACCTAGAAGAGGTACTGCTTCGACGGTTTTGGGAGGTAGAGAATTGCATGGAACCCATTGTAAAGTCTAAGAAAGAAGAGCTAGATTGTAAGGCTCACTTTGTTCAACATTTCCATTGATTACAAACTGGCGATTATTGTGTTCGGCTGCCAGCTAAATATAACTTGGATCTCTTGGGAGAATCTTATCAACAGGCTCAACGTAGATTCTTATCTCTTGAGCGGAGGTTAGCTCGTCGCCCTAATGTCAAATCTCAGTATGCTGCTTTCATAAACGAGTACCTAGGTCACCTAGGTACCAACCAAGCTGAGGGTCGTTTTCGATGGATCCGCAGCAACTTCATCCGGTTATTCCCTGAACGACGTCTTAATGGCCGGTCCTATAATCCAACCCAAGCTTTTCCATATTCTCACTCGATTTCGGTCATATGCAGTTGCGATAACGGGAGATATTTGCAAGATGTACCGGTGTGTAAGGGTCTCACCCGAGGATAGTAACTTGCAGTGTATTCTGTGGAGGAATTCCATGCAAGAGGATTTGCGTATGTTTTACGTCGATGACTTGATATCTGGAGCCAGCTCTCCGCATTCGTGAGCAAACCACTGGAATTTTGTCGAGAGGTCAGTTCCGGTTGAGGAAATGGTGTTCGAAAATGCCTGCTGTGCTCGATGGAGTTCCTGGGATCCGGTTTCTGACCAGCTTTTATTTTCGTTTTCGGCCCTACAGTCATCTTCGCGTCCCTGCAGGCGTTCCGTGTTTTCAACAATAGCTCGGTTCTACGATCCCCTCGGACTAGCTGGGCCTATCATTACAAAATCAAAAATCTTTCTCCAGCAGTTGTGTAAAGAGAAGTTATACTGGGATGAAAGCTTGCCATCCGCACTCAACACCTCGTGGTAGGAAATATGCAGTAGTTTTGGCCAGATTCGGCGTTATGAATTTCCTCGGCTTGTGCTCATTCCGATTCAATATATTTGTCGCAAATAGAGTGGCGAACTAATTCGCTTCTTTGCAACGCGTTTTTGGCTACATTCACAAATTTTGCAACCGGATTTGGCGCCCTGGACTCACCGTCTCTGACATTGAGCGTGGAACCCAGTTATTGATGCGGCTGGTACAGCGTACGCAGCTCTGGGAAGACATGAAGTCACTGCGCTCTAGGGGAGTGGTCGCCTCATCTAGCTCACTTTCATCATTGTGCCCTTTCATGGATCATTTTGGACTCCTCAGAGTTGACGGTCGGCTGAAGAATTCTTCGTTGGATTTTGAGGGCCGTCATCCCATCATCTTGCCTAGCAGCCATCCGCTTACTCTTGCAATTATCTCTCACTTTCATGAGCGGAATCTACACGCCGGTCCTCGAGCTCTGCTGGGATTAAGTCGATCCCAATATTGGCCTATTGGGGGGAGAAAGACAGTTAACAAGGCCGTAAACACGTGCGTTAGATGCTTTCGAACGTAACCTAGAATATTGGAGCACATCTTCCAAAGGAGCGCCTAGACGGTTCTCACGCCTTTGAGATCACAGACGTAGACTTTTGTGGCCCATTTTTCTACAAGGCGGAGGCACGCAACAAGGCTCCAATCAAGTGCTACGTCTGCGTCCTCATTTGTTTCGCGACCAAGGCCGTTCATCTGGAGCTGATCCAGGATCTATCGACAGTCTCTTTTCTCCAAGGCCTAAAGCGCTTTATATGCATCAGACGAAAGCCACTGCAAATTTGGTCAGACAACGCAACCAATTTTGTCTGTGCAAGGAACGAGCTCGTGGAGCTAAGACGCCTGTTTCTCAGCGATGATCATCAGAAGGCGTTTCTGGATTTCTGTTTGGTTGAGTCCATTGATTGGCACTTCATCCCGCCGCTCTCGCCGCACTTTGGTGGCCTATGGGAATCTGCAGTGAAGACGGCCATATACCACTTCTATCAAGCGATCGCCAATTCTGTTCTTGGATTTGACGAGCTGACGGGCGCTGGCAAGTCGGCCAATTTGCCCTTGTAGCCAGTCGAAAGATAATCTTCGTACAATCGCATCGCTTTATTAAATCGCTCATACTTACGCCTACTTTAAATTACCAATACAAAATAAATTTTACATTATCTATTGAAACGCTAGACTTTTTTCTTAAAATTAAACGAGTTTCAACGGCTATTAAAAACTCTTAATAGCCAAACAATTGCGTTTTTTCTACGGCAGAATTTTTTTTAAGAATTTAATTTATTTCAATGCCTTTTCCAGATGTAGCGTTTGGTTTTTTTTACCATAATTTAAGAATCTGGTTGTAAAATCCCCAAATCTACCAGCAAAAGTCGGTTTGGTTGGTTTGGAAAAAATGTAAACCATACAAAATAAAATCATGATTCCTTAAAAAATGGTAAAGCTCTAAATCTATCAGAAAAAGTTCATTAGGTTCACAGCGGAAAAAAGCTCAATTTTTGTTGCCTAAAGTAATTACACGACTCAACACCACTTTTCGACTCGAACCAAAACCATTTATTTTTAAAGATTTTTTTCAGAGGTATCGCTTCTTTTTTTTACTGAGCTTAAGTATCTGACGGCCGTCAGCAATTCAAGTAATACAGGGGGACTAACGGATGAAGGGCTGTCTCGCCATAGCTGGACCCTTGGACTAGGGTTAGGAGCGTTTCGGGTGAGGGCTTGCCCTGATCCGATGCGGCCTTGCTCCTTGTTTCTACGGTCAAGTTTCTGCCACGGATGCTGGCTAATTGTAGTCGGGCGTAGAGAAGAAATTACCCCAATCAACGGTGAAACAGGATATGCTAATGGACGCGCGGCCGAAAGGGAGCTCGGTGCTGTATATGCGAACTCTGGATACCTGTCGACCTCCAGTTTAAAGTAGGCCTCACGGGGCAAGTGGGCTATGCCTCGGCGACATCTGTGAATTCGCCGTGAATTCTCTTCTTAACCCTTACTTGGTCCCCTTGTGAGGAAACTCCATTCCTCACACTTCCCCCTTTCTTTACCAGAGGAAAACTCCCTTCGTTTTCCTCCCGGCCACCTGCCCGTTTGAATTCAAGCGTGCGCGTGGGCGCGGAACCAGCTCCATGCATGGTTCTCCCGATAGGTGCGCCTCTGATCGTGCTGCCAGACCCTCTTCACGTGTTGCTTCCGCTTGCGGTATCTATTGTATACGCTTCGCCGGCCGCGTTTTCGCGTACGTTTGTTTTTTTTACTGCCCTCGTGGGCTCTGTGCACCCCTCGTGTTAACCCTACGACTAGCCCGACACCATGCTGCCATTCCCTGGGTAAGTTTTACTTCATATTCTGTTGAGAGTAGCAGCAGCGAGTTGGCAGGGGGCTGTTGTTAACAGCCGGAGCGCGCTCTCTCTTGCCTGGCGCTAGCGAGTTGGCGGGCAGCCAGCTCACTAAGCGGGAGTTTTTAGTATTCTACCCACCCCCGTACATTCCGGTACGCGTCGATACATAGAATCGTTTATATTCACACCCACATACATACACACATATAATCGAACAACCGCGCCGTTTCGAGTGCCCAATAAACCGATTTGTTAACCATCATACTGTGCCTATTCATTGCGGGACACTTTGGATCTTCTGAGGGCTTATCTGCAGCACTAGGAAGCGCCCTACTACAAACATTGGTCCTTCGAGCCGGATTCTTGCTGAATCGAGATTGTCCCAGCAAGCATCGGTGGATTCCAGAGAACTGCAGATAAGTTCGCTCATATTGTGCCGCCAATCGATTCCTTCCGCGATTGGCGTTCCGCACTATTCACGTCCGAGTGTCCACTTATCCATATGTACATATATTCTTATGTACATATTGTCCGATCTCACTAACACTTTCCGTTAGCTATTAGCAATTATCCGCTACACAGCCACAATACCGGCGTCCGACACGTATGTATATATGCATGTGCATATGTTGTGCCTGATTCGCACACACATACCCCGCCCCAATAAAACACTCATCCGAAGTAATTTATTGGCGTTGTTTATTGTATTTATTGTTTATTGTGTATATCGAATTGTATATTCTTACAATCTTATTTTCCTCAATACTTCTCATAAATAATAAACCTCATTAATCCCGGTGGGAAAATACCTAAAAAAATACCGATTACTCCACATCTACATACCACACTTAGTATATGTACGCACGAACGCATTCGTCCGATACGCGGTACCAGCACTCCGCTGCTTATGCAAATTTCGCAATTACCAAGAATTTAAGCATTTCAGGCGCCCCTAAAGTGACCCACAGCCCGAGCAATTTCCCCACATCCGGGATAAATTCATCCAACAAGAGGCACAGCTCATTTCCGCAGTCTTTTTCGCATTTTTCCGCGCCAAATTACAAAGTGCAAAAAAACTAGAGGTGACAAACCAAAAAAACCTAGTGGTGGCAAAAATAAAAATATCGCTCACGGGCCTCGTATCCATCGAGTAGTTAATATTTTTTCAAATCACCTTGTCCATCGCCCACTACGACTAAATCCATTCCAGTACCGATATTTAAACATATCGTAGTCTAGTGCGGATCCCGATTGTGATTCTTTTGTGCCAAAACCGCGGGGAACAAGAAAAATATCCTTTTTCTTGCGTCATATCATCCGATAGTTTTCCCGAACACCTCCGTTTTCGCTCTAAGACCGTCTTACACATCACCCACTACGACGAAATAAAATCCAATACCGATATATCAAATATCGTAGTCTAGTGCTGATTCCGTTTTCGACTTTTTCGTGCATTAAAACCACTGCCAATAAGAAAATATCAATTTTCTTGAGGAATATCATCCGATAGTCGTGCTCGACAGGAAAACAATTCCTTGTTGTTCTGCCTCTGGTGTGGTGTCCATTTCCGCTTTATCCGCACAGTCCTCATTTTGGCGTTCATTTGTGCTTCCGCGTGCGGTCCTTCTTAGTATGCCAACAGGTGTGGAAGACAACAAGAAGTTTTTGTCGGTGCCTACGCCTGGTAGATCAAGGCGATCTAGCTCATCCGTGCCATCAACGCCGACCTCGGGGACTCAAAGGGCAAGGTCCTTAGGTACTCAAGGGCTTCCACGAGTGCCACGGCGGCGACGACCAAATCGGTGCTGTTTCCTTCGCCGATCACGACTAAGGTGCTTTCGCCTCCATACCCGCAACTAGTCGATCCTCGCTCCACACTTCCAATGGCACAGCCGATTGTCACCTCCGCACGGGCCAAGTTTGTGGCAGCCATCGATAGGCTGACCACCTTGAGGCACGGCTCACCACTCCAGGGACCGCCACCCCATCCTCCGCGGTCTCACAGGTCCGTCGTGACCAGCTCAAAAACATGTGGGCCAAGGTGGATGCTGAATTTGAGGCATGTTCGCTGGCAATGCTGTGCGAGGCCCCTGAAGACCAAGAGGAAATTCAGAAAATGTATGGCGAGTGCTATGAGGGCTATGAGCGGTGCGTGGCGGACCTCATAGCCCAAATAGACCGCCCAGACCTCCGACCTCCCGGGCCGCAGACCTCCCAGGGCGGTTGTCGGCTGCCCCCTGTGACATTGAAGTTTTCGCAGGGGATTACGTTCGCTGGCCGACGTTCCGCGACCTATTCACAGCGATTTATATAAACAATCCGAGGCTGTCCCCGGTGGAAAAGCTGTACCACCTCACTACTAAAACCCGTGGCGATCCGAAAGCCATAGTAGAAAAGTCCCCACTTACCAATGACGGTTTCGAGGCAGCATGGTCAGCCCTCCGTAGTCGATATGAAAATAATCGACTCCTGGTGACCAACCAGATAAATATCCTGCTATTGCTGCCTCGCGTGGGTTCCGAGACTAGTCGTGCCTTGAAAGAGCTTCAGAGCACCATTCAAGGTGTTCTAACTGCTCTGGCCCACTCCAAGGTCTGCACAGACAATTGGGATAGTATTCTGGTGACCATCTGTGCATCCAAGCTGCCAAAACTGACCCGGGCTCTGTGGGAAGCGTCAGTGACTGACAAGAAGGAAATGCCTCCATGGACGGAAATCGACTCCTTCCTGACACAGCGGTACCTGACGCTAGAGGCCATGGAGAGCGACCCTTCCCAGGCTAGAAGCGATCCGCATCAGCAACCGTCCAAAGGCAGTCAAAATCCGCAATCCTCCGGAAGCCACGCCAACCCATTCCGGTCTCAAGGCAGTCCTCCTCCGAGGAACTTTCACTCCTTCAAGACCCACATTAATCCGAAGCAGTGCGATCTCTGCTCCAAAGAGAATCATCCGGTCCGGCTCTGCCCGCACTTCCTCCAAATGGACGTTGAAGCACGTTCAAGCTGCATCAAGACGAAGCAGTTGTGCTTAAACTGTTTTGCCCGAGGTCACCAGCTCCGAGAGTGCACCAGCGCCCACAATTGTTTCACGTGTGGAGCCCGTCACCATACACTGCTGCATCGCGGTACTCCTGCCTCCAGTGAGTCGTCCACATCCGCGCAAATTTCCAATTCGTCCGACGCTCAGCCCACCGTGCAAAATTATTTCACCTCGGGCACCAGGCCCGTTCTTCTAGGCACGGCAATAATTAACATTTGCCACCTGGGGACAAATTTCCGCGCCCGCGCTCTAATCGACTCGGGCTCCGAGGCTACGTTCATTACGGAACGGCTTTTTAACATCATCAAACTACCATTCCGCCTTATTCAGGCACAAGTCTCAGGCCTGAGTCAGTCGGTAGCAGCTCAGTCCAAGAAGCTCTGCCACTTTTCCATTCGTTCCCCGACTAAGCCGGGCTTGCAGTTGAAAGCCGCGGCTTACGTATTGCCGGAACTAGCAGGCAATCTCCCTTCATATCCAATTCCGCTAAGTGCGTTGCGAGATTTGCCGAACCTGCCATTAGCTGATCCCACCTTCTATGAGAGCTCGCAGATAGATGTCCTGATCGGAGCCGATATCCTTCCCTCCATCCTTCTGAGCGGTTCACAGACCGACATTTGTGGCTCTCTCCTTGGGCAGGAAACGATTTTCGGGTGGTTGCTTACTGGTCCGGTGCCCAGTGCCCCCCAGAACCGAATCGCATCTTTCTCCACACAAGTGTCCAACGTCCTCGATGCTCCATTAGACAAGCTCCTCACAAAGTTTTGGGAGGTGGAGGATCTACCAACCAAGTTAGTAGGAGAGTCCGATTCCTATTGCGAAAGCAACTTCCTACAAACCACCACGAGGGCAACAAGCGGAAAATACATGGTAACCCTACCATTCCGCGACCCGGGTCATCTCGGGTCTGGCCTAGGGTATTCAAGGTCCATCGCACTAGCCCAGTTCTTAAGGAACGAGAATCGGCTGAAGAGAGATTCGCCGTTGCACGAACAGTACGTTTCCGTAATCCAAGAATACTCAGATCTGGGCCACATGACAGAGGTCCCTCCGAGCCCTCACCACGCAGTAATCAAACCCGATAGCACTACAACGAAGCTTCGTGTGGTGTTTAACGCATCCAGCCCATCCGCGAACGGAACGAGCTTGAATGACCTCCTTCACGCGGGCCCGGTCCTACAATCCGATTTGACCCTTCAGATTCTGAAATGGCGCTACTTCCGATATGCGTTCAACGCCGACATCACCAAAATGTACCGTCAGATTTGGGTGGATCCAGAACACACTCGTTTCCAGAGAATCTTGTTTCGAAACGCAGATGGGGAAATTCGTGATTACGAATTGAAAACCGTCACCTTTGGCGTCAACTGCGCCCCCTTTCTCGCCATTCGAGTCCTTCAACAGCTTTCCAACGACGTCCAATCGCAATTCCCCAGGGCTAGTCATATCATTCGGCACTTTATGTACGTCGACGATGTCCTCGCCGGCGCTGACTCCACACAGGAGGCTCAGCTAGCCATCCGCGAATTACAGGCCGCCCTCAGTTCGGCAGGTTTTCCGCTACGAAAGTGGACAGCCAACCACAAGGACGTATTGGCCGAGATTCCGAGTGACCACCTCCTCCACACTGATTTCCTGGAGATTGACGCACAGAGCACGGCAAAGACTCTTGGCATTCGCTGGAAAGCGACCTCCGACGAGTTCTTCTTTGTTCCTCCGGTGCTCTCGCTTGAGTCATCCTACACCAAGCGAGAAGTCCTCTCGCAGATAGCGAAACTGTTTGATCCTGCAGGGTGGCTGGCACCGTTCATCGTCCGCTCCAAGATCTTCATGCAGGAAATTTGGTTGCAGGAACTGGAGTGGGACGAGAACCTTCCGAACGAACTGTGTCAATACTGGCAAGCCTTCCTGCGTAGCTACTCCTGTCTCACCAAGATCCGTATCCCAAGGTGGATTGGTTCCCAGCCATCCGTTAAGGTGGAGCACCATGGGTTCTGTGATGCCTCAGAAAAGGCTTACGGCGCCGCGATTTATGTTCGCGTTGATATGGGCCAGCGTATCGACGTGCATCTACTGGCAGCGAAGACACGAGTTGCGCCCGTAAAACCGTATCGCTTCCCCGGTTAGAGCTGTGCGGGGCCGTGCTTCTAGCCGAAATGGCGACGGCTATCCTGCCAAGTATGCCGACGACAGGGTCTACCTGTTACTACTGGACAGATTCCACAATCGTTCTCGCCTGGTTGAACAAGCCTGCACGCCATTGGACCACCTTCGTGGCCAATCGAGTGACGAAAATCGCTCAAACCACCGACACCCAAAAGTGGTCTCATGTGCGCTCCGAGCACAACCCGGCGGATTTAGCCAGTCGGGGGTTCCTCTACAGGATCTGGTTGACAACCATCTCTGGTGGCATGGGCCCTCGTGGTTACAGCAACCACGCTCTCAATGGCCGCTCCAAGATCAGGAAACCCCCGTCATAGACCTCGAGCAGCGGGCTGTGAAAGTCCATTTCACAACCAGCCCACCCGAAGACTTCCTCGAGCGATTCTCCACGCTTGAAAAAGCTCTACGAGTCCGCGCGTACGTCCTGCGTTTCCTACAGCGCTGCCGAAAACTACCGTACGCACAGGAGATCCATCCTACAAGCGGAGAAATTAACGAGGCTGAACGAACTCTTATCCTAGAAACTCAGCGCCGAGAATATTCTCAAGAGTATCACTCCTTACGTGAGAAGCGTCCAGTGCCTCGATCAAGTTCTATCCTGAATTTGAATCCGTTTATGGATCAACATGGGGTCATACGCTCCTGCGGCCGTGTATCTACGGCGCAAGGGCTGAAGTATGACGAGCGACATCCCATAATTCTTCCGTATAACTGTCGTTTGTCGCGACTCCTCACGCAGTTCACACACCGGATCACTCTTCACGGGGGCAGCCAATTGATGGTGCGACTTATCCGATCCAAGTATTGGATTCCACGGATTCAGAAGCTGATGAAGGGTGTCGTGAACTCTTGCAAAGTGTGCCTTATCCACAAAAGGAAGTTGCAAACTCAACTGATGGGGGATCTCCCCAGGGAGCGAACTTCATTCTCCCGACCTTTCACGCACACCGGAATTGACTACGCCGGTCCCTTCGAAATCCGCAACTACACAGGGCGGGCGTGCCTTATTACCAAGGGGTATGTGTGCGTGTTCGTGTGTTTCTCCACGAAGGCTATTCATTTGGAGCCTACGTCCGACCTCACCACCGAGAAATTTCTCGCTGCCTTCGCGCGGTTCGTCGCGAGACGAGGCTGTCCACAGAGTATCCACTCCGATAACGGCAAGACCTTTGTGGGCGCAGCCACAGTACTGGCCCGTGATTTCCTAGAAGCATTTAAGGACTCTGTGATTGATGCGTATAGTCACCAAAGGGTCTCGTGGAAATTCATCCCACCAGGGCCCCACATATGGGGGGACTTTGGGAAGCCGGAGTGAAGAGCTTCAAAACCCTGTTCTATAAGGCCACGTCCACTCGTAGATACACCTTCGAGGAGCTCTCCACGCTTCTCTCGAAATTAGAGGCGTGCCTTAATTCCAGACCGCTCTCGCCTATGTCCGAAGATCCGACGGAGTTACTGGCCCTAACTCCCGGGCATTTCCTTACGGGGGACCCTTAATGGCGACGGCGGAGCCAGAAGTTAAGGGTGACCTCACCTCGATCATAAATCGATGGCAACATCTGAAGGCACTCAACCAACAGTTCTGTCGTAGGTGGAAAGAGGAATACCTCAAGGAACTCCACAAGCGGACCAAATGGCAACGCCCACGCCCAATCTGCAGATTGGTGATATGGTCGTCGTCAAGGAAGACAACTTGCCGTCTAATGAATGGCGTCTCGGACGAATCCATTCCGTGTACCCCGGCGCCGACGATCGGGTCCGTGTAGTCGACATCCTCACTGCACGGGGGTCCTCAAAAGGCCCGTCGCAAAGGTCGTTCTTCTGTCCGTAGAACCTCCTCGCTCCATCCAACATTAACGAAGGGCGTGCACTCAGCCATAGAGGTTCTCCATTGCAGTCCTGCAAGGGGGGGGGAGGATGTTGAGAGTAGCAGCAGCGAGTTGGCAGGGGGCTGTTGTTAACAGCCGGAGCGCGCTCTCTCTTGCCTGGCGCTAGCGAGTTGGCGGGCAGCCAGCTCACTAAGCGGGAGTTTTTAGTATTCTACCCACCCCCGTACATTCCGGTACGCGTCGATACATAGAATCGTTTATATTCACACCCACATACATACACACATATAATCGAACAACCGCGCCGTTTCGAGTGCCCAATAAACCGATTTGTTAACCATCATACTGTGCCTATTCATTGCGGGACACTTTGGATCTTCTGAGGGCTTATCTGCAGCACTAGGAAGCGCCCTACTACAAACATATTCTTTATTCATTTTTTTTTTCATTCAACAATTTTCTTCCTCACCCCCTTTCATACCTCGATGGACACCTCGACCTGGTTTGCCGACGCCGACACCCGGTACCGTACCCCGCGCACCCTCACGAGACGCTTTACGCGCCGGCCGATCCGGCGTGTGCCTTCGACTGCCCGGACCACTGCCTCCGGCCACTCTTCGATGGTCACGTGTCGCCAGCGGACATTCTCCCCCGTCGGCTCCTCCATCGACTGCTGTCTCTGCAGCTGCGGCCGGGCGACCTCAGCCCTGGGATCCGGGCACGATGTTTGCCGCATCAGGAAAGGCCTAGCCTTGGCCTTCGCAGGTGAGGGCCACACCCACGGACCGCGCTCCCACCTCTCACCTTCCGTGTCCGCTGCCGGTTCTTTCGACGCCGTCGCTGGTGCTGCTGGTTCCTCCGTCACCGTCGCTGGCGTTGCCGCTTCCTCCGTCGCTGCCGCTGTCGTCGTCTCCGTCGCTGTCGCAGGCTTCCCGGTATCCACCGCCGCCGTCGCAGCCGGTGCCTCCGCTGCTGCCTGTGTTCCCGCTGCCTCTGTCGCTGGCTCCCGTGCCTCCGACGCCGTCTCCTCTGCCGCCCTGGCCTGTGCCTGCCTTCGGTGCTGCCGTGGATCGCGCGCGTTGCTTCGCGGGGCTGGCACCTCCTCCCATACCTTCCGGTCTTCCTGCGCCTCCGATGGTGCGGGTCCCGACGCCCACGTGATGTGTATTGCTTGGTGGTGCCAAACCATGCCATTCCTCACTGCCGTGGGAACGCTTTCCGACACAAATGGCCCGCATACCGCGTTTTCCGGACCACCCCACTGGGGCTGCTATGCCTGTTCCTGTGGCGGCTCCTTCGGTGACTCCTGCCGTCGTGGCGACGACTGTTGTGGCGGTGAATTCGGTGGTGGCGATTTTGGTGGCGGCGACTGCGGGGGCGTTGGCTGTTGCGTGCTCTGTGGCTGCGGCGGTGGCTCAGGATGCCGGCGTTGTGGCTGCTGCTGCCCCGCCGGTCGGTCAAACAGGCCCGTCTTCACCTTTAGGAACCTTGTGCAGCGCCGCATCCCTTTGCGCCTTCTCTGCTGCCTTCCTTCGGGCCTCCTCCTCGCGTAGCCGCTCCTCCTCGCGTCGCGCCTCTGCTGCTGCTCGCCGGCTGCGCTGCTCCATATGGCTCCTCCGTATGGCCTCGGCTGGTGACCGCGCTGCTGGCGGATGCGCTGAGGGCTGCGCTCTCCATTGCAGCGGTACCTCTGCCGTCCGTCTCTGCTGCGCTGCTGGCCTCCTTGTTGGCCTTGCCGTCGGCTGCGATGGCGTCGCTGGCGGCATGAGTGTCGTAGGGCTGCGGCTCCCGTTGCCCTGCAGCTTCGCGCTTCCTCTCACGCAAATAGCGTTCCGCCGATCGGATGGCGATGCCGAGGAATGCTGCGTCGCGCCGCAGCTCCTGCTCCCGTGCCCGCTTCTCCTCCTCGTTGAGCTGCATGCTCCTGAGCTCGGCTGTCCTTGGAGCCGGCTCGACGGAGACTACCTCACCTTGGGTACGCCGAACAGGGCCAATATTCGTTCTCTGAAAGCCTTTATCAGGGCTTCTGCCGTGGCCTTTCTCATTGGCACCAGCTCGGTCCATTTTGAAAACCGGTCCACCAGCACCAATGGCATGGCATTCCCATGTTTTGATCTGGGCAATGGTCCCACAAAATCCGCGCACACCGTCGCCCATGGTTCCTCTGACACTTGTGTCAGAATTTTCCCGGCCGCTTGTGCCTGACTTGGTTTGAAACGCATGCAGGTGTCACATTTCCTGACATACGTCCTCACGTCACGGTGCATCCCCGGCCAATAGTACCTGGCAGCGTCTTCTTCCTGCCGCCGGCGTGACCCGCCTCGGGGGTATCGTGGTTCTCCCTCATGACCCGCTCCCGTCGATCCTTCGGCACAAAAAGCTTCCAACCTACTACTTCTTCGTCGCCGGCCCGGTGCGGGATATGCCGGTACACTCCACCTGCCTCCTCCACATAATCCGGGAACTTGGATGGCTCCTTTCTCATCTTTTCCTTGATCTCCAACGTCCTCCGCTCGCATACATCGCTCTTCCATGGGTGGTCAAGATAGCGCGTCAGCCACTACGTTCTGCTGCCCCTTCCTATATGTGGTCGGTGACCACCTTGAAGTGATACCCTTCCAAATAGGATTTGAGCTTCCTGATGTCCCACACAATTGCCAGGCATTCCTTCTCTGTAGCCGAGTAATTCTTCTCCGCACTGTTCAGCGTCCGGCTGGCGTATGAGATCACCCTTTCGCCTTTCTCTGTTTCTTGGGTGAGAATCGCTCCCAATCCATAGTCGCTGGCGTCCGTCTGTAGCACAAACTTCTTCGAGAAATCCGGGCAGGTTAGTACCGGATCGGCTACCAGCCGACCCTTCACGGACTCAAATGCCTGCAATGTGCAATGTGCTGAGCGGCTGTACCATGGTGGCGAACCCTGGCACGAAACGTCGATACCATAAGGTGACGCCCAGATACTGGCGAAGCTCCTTCACGTTCGCTGGTGGCTTCAGCTCTGCAATGGCGGCCACCTTTTCCGGATCAGTGCAGATGCCTTCTCCCGTCACCAAATGACCCAGGTACCGCAGCTCCCTTCGGCCCTTTTTAAGTGTCAGAAAACATCCTCAAGATTACGTTGGTGCTCCTCTTTCGTTCGGCCTATAACGATAATATCGTCTTGGTATGCAAAAGCATGCCGCATCATTTCCGGACCAATAACCTGGTCCAACGCCCTCTGAAACGTGGCTGCTCCGAATGTAGCCCGAACGGCATCACTTTCCATTGGAACAATCTCTTGCCTGACACCGTGAAGGCTGTGAACTTCCGGCTATCCTTTTCCAGTGGTATTTGCCAATACCCGTCTTTCAAATCCAAGCTACTGATAAACCGTGCTTCCCTCATCTGATCTAAAATATAGTCAATCCGCGGCATTGGGTATGCGTCCTTGATAGACTTTGCATTGATTTGTCGGAAGTCCACGCATAACCTCCATTGACCAGTTTTCTTTTTAACCATTACGATGGGGGAACTATATGGACTCTTCGATGGCTCGATACACCCCATCTCCAGCAGCTTGTCTACCTTTTGGTTGATCTCCGCCTGCATCTTTGGGTTCTTAGGGTAGTATCGCTGTTTAACCGGTATCGCATCGCTCATTGTGATTGTATGCGCCGCCACATTCGATACCCCTTTCATCCTCTTGAATTCCTCCAATTCCTTGGCCAGAAATTCTTCGAACGAGCTTTCCTCTGCCCTGTTGCGGCGCCTGCTCCCCCTGTGGGTCCTCGGCCTCGAGCTCCTCATCAGCCATTCGTTCCGGGGTCTCCTCATTGGCCTCCAATACTGCCACTGACAGCCTTTCTTCCAACCGCCCTTTCCGTCGGCCTCTCGCAGGGATCACGACCCTGTGCCCCGCACAGGTCACCTCTGCTCCGACTGCGGCAATGAAATCCCAGCCTAGTACCAGCGCATCGATGACTCCTGGCAGCACAAGAAGTGCCATTGAGACCACTTTGTCCCCGAACGCCCGATCCACTTCGATTTTTGTATCGATGGTTCGACGGCGTCCATCGGCCAAACGCCAACCTGCTTGTCGGTTTTCTCCTCGCGGCCCTCCCCGCGCAGCTGTTCCGCCAGTTCACAGCTGACAAAGCTGCTAGTGGCCCCTGTGCCGACCGTGGCCTTCCATTTCCTCCCTGCGATGTCCACGGCCCTCCTCGGCTTGGGTCGCGGGGCGTTTTCCGACTTTTTGCAGCACTGCCATGTCGTGACGCCGACCTTTCCACACCTCCAGCAGAATGTCAACGGTCGCCCTGGACATGCCTGTGACCAATGCTCGTCGCTCCCGCATCGTCGGCACGCTTGGGCGGGATTCTTAACGTATCCCCCCTCTACATTGGAATGTGTCTGGTCTTCCATCGCTGGTGCCGCCACTTTCTGTTTCGTTTGTCTAGCTACGGCTGCCGGCTCGTCCTTGCACCTCCGGCATACTTCAGTCACGGCCGACTTCGCGAAGGGATTCGCCGCCTTCGTTCTTCCCGCTAAACTCTTCTTCTGGAACTCCGCTCGATCCCTTTCCAGTGCCTCGAACTCATCCGCTAGCTTCATCATGTGGTCCAGGTCCTTGCACCGATGTGGCCTGATGAACATACGCAGATCTGGCATGCTATTCTCGCGGATGAGCTCCATCTGCTCCTCAGGACTGCATTTGAGGGGTCGCATGAGTGTCTGCATGTCTACCATGTAGTCCTTGAATGACTCTCCCCATTTCTGCCGTCTTTCCGTACCTCCTGGAGCAACTTCTCGAAATACCCCCTCGGCAAGAAGTAGGCTTGAAAGCTCGCCGCGAAGGATTCCCAGGTTTGCCATTGCCATTGGTTATTGGCGATGAACCACACCTGGGAGCCTGGGAATCAGGCTCACGTCCAGGCCGTACATGTCATGACCATTCCACCTGCTCCAGAAACTCCAGGGGCTTCGCCGTCCCATCGAAACGGAACGACCATTCCCTCACCTGCTTGGCTACATTCGTGTGTAGTATGCGAGACTGCCTCCCGGCCTGCGCCTCGGGAACTTCCCGCCCATCTTCGTTGCGGCTCCTCGATGGTTCTCGCGTCGCGGTGTTCCGGGCCTCCGCTGGATCCACACGTGGTCTGCTGACAGTCGGCCTCGGGTAGCGGCTCCTGTCTGGTATCGCCAGGCTTGCTATGAGGTCCTCCGCCGGCATTTTCCAAACCGATGACGCGCCCGCATTTCCCGGCAATGGCAGACGCTCGTACGCGTCTGGCCTATCTTCCGCCTGTGGCAAGGGTGAAGTTTTACCTGCCCGGAGCTCCCAGACCTCCAGCAGGTCTGCGCACTCTGGATCCCAGTCCTTAAATTGTCTCCGCATTTCGGACACGGTGCCTTCCAACTCCAGCCCAATCTCTTCCTTTCTCAGGGAATGGATCCATTATCGGCTCCTCATAGTGTATAGATACCTCGCTCAGTACCGCCCTTCCCACTGTATTCCTTTCTTTGCTTGTCGTGAGGCCCCACGTTGGGCGCCAGTTGTAATGGCATCTGGTCGATGCAGAGCTCCAGGACAGATTTCTGGAGAAGCTCGTGGAGAATTGCGGGCTACCGCCCAAATGTGAGGACGCCGGGTAGCATCAAGGCACGGTGAAAGCCATCGCCTGCCAAGAAGCTCGCTCGGCGGCCCTCTATACGAAGGCAGTGGCAGCGCTCAAGGAGGTTTACCCAGGGGCCAAACTGGAGCCCGTCAAATGGAAAGACATCCCCAGCAGACCGAGGGCCAGAGCATGGGTCTCGTTGAAGCCTGCTGAGCCGGAGAAGATCCTGAAGGTTCTGCAGGTCTGCAAATCCCACCTTCCTACAGCCGATTGGAAGGTGGATGAGGTTACTGGACAGAGGCGCCAGATAATCTTCGTCCTAAATGACGAGTCTCTTGCACTTCTGAAAAAGTCGGACGGAGTAGTGGACTATGGCTACCGGAAGGTGACTACAGCCCCCAACAAATCAGACTCTAAGGGCATGCAAGCAGAGATGCAGCCAGATCTCGAGCTGACAGAGGTCCCGAAAGTGGAAAGCCAAACCGCGGCGTCGGACGTAATGTCGGAAATGTCGGACGAAATCTTGAACCGCTACGAGTCAGATGAGTTATTGAGTCAAGAATCGATAGGTAACTGTTCGTTCTAATCGTACGTTCGCGACCGAAAACATAATTTTATTGTAATTTCTTAGCATTGAATGCAATCAGGTGGCTAAAACTAAATGTGTTAAGTAACGTAAATGTGGTGTAACTAATTAAAATATAAAAATATTTGTTACTATTAACCAAACTTTTATTTTGATTTTCAACGTAGGCCATGTTTTTATACCCGTACTCAAAAAGAGTTAAGGGGTATATTGTATTTAGTATAAAGTATAATCTGTGGCAGGCACTAATGTGATATCTCACTGCTACAAATGTATTTCAAAATTTCGTCCCGCCGCCTTCCGACCACACAAAGGACGAAAATCTGTGGCAGGCACAATTTTAAAGATACGAGAACGACCATATCAACCAGATTGCCGAATCTGAATCAGATCGCATCATAATCACTTGCTTCCCCGCCTCCTATAGCAAGAGACTCGCTACTCATTTTCTTTCTTGCTCGCACACTCTGCCTCGTTATGTACCTTTTTCTTCAGCAATGTGCTGAGCGGCTGTACCATGGTGGCGAACTCTGGCACGAAACGTCGATACCATAAGGTGACGACCAGATACTGGCGAAGCTCCTTCACGTTCGCTGGTGGCTTCAGCTCTGCAATGGCGGCCACCTTTTCCGGATCAGTGCAGATGCCTTCTCCCGTCACCAAATGACCCAGGTACCGCAGCTCCCTTCGGCCCTTTTTAAGCGTCAGAAAACATCCTCAAGATTACGTTGGTGCTCCTCTTTCGTTCGGCCTATAACGATAATATCGTCTTGGTATGCAAAAGCATGCCGCATCATTTTCGGACCAATAACCTGGTCCAACGCCCTCTGAAACGTGGCTGACGCCGAATGTAGCCCGAACGGCATCACTTTCCATTGGAACAATCTCTTGCCTGACACCGTGAAGGCTGTGAACTTCCGGCTATCCTTTTCCAGTGGTATTTGCCAATACCCGTCTTTCAAATCCAAGCTACTGATAAACCGTGCTTCCCTCATCTGATCTGAAATATAGTCAATCCGCGGCATTGGGTATGCGTCCTTGATAGACTTTGCATTGATTTGTCGGAAGTCCACGCATAACCTCCATTGACCAGTTTTCTTTTTAACCATTACGATGGGGGAACTATATGGACTCTTCGATGGCTCGATACACCCCATCTCCAGCAGCTTGTCTACCTTTTGGTTGATCTCCGCCTGCATCTTTGGGTTCTTAGGGTAGTATCGCTGTTTAACCGGTATCGCATCGCTCATTGTGATTGTATGCGCCGCCACATTCGATACCCCTTTCATCCTCTTGAATTCCTCCAATTCCTTGGCCAGAAATTCTTCGAACGAGCTTTCCTCTGCCCTGTTGCGGCGCCTGCTCCCCCTGTGGGTCCTCGGCCTCGAGCTCCTCATCAGCCATTCGTTCCGGGGTCTCCTCATTGGCCTCCAATACTGCCACTCACAGCCTTTCTTCCAACCGCCTTTTCCGTCGGCCTCTCGCAGGGATCACGACCCTGTGCCCCCCACAGGTCACCTCTGCTCCAACTGCGGCAATGAAATCCCAGCCTAGTACCAGCGCATCGATGACTCCTGGCAGCACAAGAAGTGCCATTGAGACCACTTTGTCCCCGAACGCCCGATCCACTTCCATTTTTGTATCGATGGTTCGACGGCGTCCATCGGCCAAACGCACCTGCTAGTCGGTTTTCTCCTCGCGGCCCTCCCCGCGCAGCTGTTCCGCCAGTTCACAGCTGACAAAGCTGCTAGTGGCCCCTGTGCCGACCGTGGCCTTCCATTTCCTCCCTGCGATGTCCACGGCCCTCCTCGGCTTGGGTCGCGGGGCGTTTTCCGACTTTTTGCAGCACTGCCATGTCGTGACGCCGACCTTTCCACACCTCCAGCAGAATGTCAACGGTCGCCCTGGACATGCCTGTGACCAATGCTCGTCGCTCCCGCATCGTCGGCACGCTTGGGCGGGATTCTTAACGTATCCCCCCTCTACATTGGAATGTGTCTGGTCTTCCATCGCTGGTGCCGCCACTTTCTGTTTCGTTTGACTAGCTACGGCTGCCGGCTCGTCCTTGCACCTCCGGCATACTTCAGTCACGGCCGACTTCGCGAAGGGATTCGCCGCCTTCGTTCTTCCCGCTAAACTCTTCTTCTGGAACTCCGCTCGATCCCTTTCCAGTGCCTCGAACTCATCCGCTAGCTTCATCATGTGGTCCAGGTCCTTGCACCGATGTGGCCTGATGAACATACGCAGATCTGGCATGCTATTCTCGCGGATGAGCTCCATCTGCTCCTCAGGACTGCATTTGAGGGGTCGCATGAGTGTCTGCATGTCTACCATGTAGTCCTTGAATGACTCTCCCCATTTCTGCCGTCTTTCCGTACCTCCTGGAGCAACTTCTCAAAATACCCCCTCGGCAAGAAGTAGGCTTGATAGCTCGCCGCGAAGGATTCCCAGGTTTGCCATTGCCGGTTATTGGCGATGAACCACACCTGGGAGCCTGGGAATCAGGCTCAAGTCCAGGCCGTACATGTCATGACCATTCCACCTGCTCCAGAAACTCCAGGGGCTTCGCCGTCCCATCGAAACGGAACGACCATTCCCTCACCTGCTTGGCTACATTCGTGTGTAGTATGCGAGACTGCCTCCCGGCCTGCGCCTCGGGAACTTCCCGCCCATCTTCGTTGCGGCTCCTCGATGGTTCTCGCGTCGCGGTGTTCCGGGCCTCCGCTGGATCCACGTGGTCTGCTGACAGTCGGCCTCGGGTAGCGGCTCCTGTCTGGTATCGCCAGGCTTGCTATGAGGTCCTCCGCCGGCATTTTCCAAACCGATGACGCGCCCGAATTTCCCGGCAATGGCAGACGCTCGTACGCGTCTGGCCTATCTTCCGCCTGTGGCAAGGGTGAAGTTTTACCTGCCCGGAGCTCCCAGACCTCCAGCAGGTCTGCGCACTCTGGATCCCAGTCCTTAAATTGTCTCCGCATTTCGGACACGGTGCCTTCCAACTCCAGCCCAAACTCTTCCTTTCTCAGGGAATGGATCCATTATCGGCTCCTCATAGTGTATAGATACCTCGCTCAGTACCGCCCTTCCCACTGTATTCCTTTCTTTGCTTGTCGTGAGGCCCCACGTTGGGCGCCAGTTGTAATGGCATCTGGTCGATGCAGAGCTCCAGGACAGATTTCTGGAGAAGCTCGTGGAGAATTGCGGGCTACCGCCCAAATGTGAGGACGCCGGGTAGCATCAAGGCACGGTGAAAGCCATCGCCTGCCAAGAAGCTCGCTCGGCGGCCCTCTATACGAAGGCAGTGGCAGCGCTCAAGGAGGTGTACCCAGGGGCCAAACTGGAGCCCGTCAAATGGAAAGACATCCCCAGCAGACCGAGGGCCAGAGCATGGGTCTCGTTGAAGCCTGCTGAGCCGGAGAAGATCCTGAAGGTTCTGCAGGTCTGCAAATCCCACCTTCCTACAGCCGATTGGAAGGTGGATGAGGTTACTGGACAGAGGCGCCAGATAATCTTCGTCCTAAATGACGAGTCTCTCGCACTTCTGAAAAGTCGGACGGAGTAGTGGACTATGGCTACCGGAAGGTGACTACAGCCCCCAACAAATCAGACTCTAAGGGCATGCAAGCAGAGATGCAGCCAGATCTCGAGCTGACAGAGGTCCCGAAAGTGGAAAGCCAAACCGCGGCGTCGGACGTAATGTCGGAAATGTCGGACGAAATCTTGAACCGCTACGAGTCAGATGAGTTATTGAGTCAAGAATCGATAGGTAACTGTTCGTTCTAATCGTACGTTCGCGACCGAAAACATAATTTTATTGTAATTTCTTAGCATTGAATGCAATCAGGTGGCTAAAACTAAATGTGTTAAGTAACGTAAATGTGGTGTAACTAATTAAAATATAAAAATATTTGTTACTATTAACCAAACTTTTTATTTTGATTTTCAACGTAGGCCATGTTTTTATACCCGTACTCAAAAAAGAGTTAAGGGGTATATTGTATTTAGTATAAAGTATAATCTGTGGCAGGCACTAATGTGATATCTCACTGCTACAAATGTATTTCAAAATTTCGTCCCGCCGCCTTCCGACCACACAAAGGACGAAAATCTGTGGCAGGCACAATTTTAAAGATACGAGAACGACCATATCAACCAGATTGCCGAATCTGAATCAGATCGCATCATAATCACTTGCTTCCCCCGCCTCCTATAGCAAGAGACTCGCTACTCATTTTCTTTCTTGCTCGCACACTCTGCCTCGTTATGTACCTTTTTCTTCAGCAATGTGCTGAGCGGCTGTACCATGGTGGCGAACTCTGGCACGAAACGTCGATACCATAAGGTGACGACCAGATACTGGCGAAGCTCCTTCACGTTCGTTGGTGGCTTCAGCTCTGCAATGGCGGCCACCTTTTCCGGATCAGTGCAGATGCCTTCTCCCGTCACCAAATGACCCAGGTACCGCAGCTCCCTTCGGCCCTTTTTAAGCGTCAGAAAACATCCTCAAGATTACGTTGGTGCTCCTCTTTCGTTCGGCCTATAACGATAATATCGTCTTGGTATGCAAAAGCATGCCGCATCATTTCCGGACCAATAACCTGGTCCAACGCCCTCTGAAACGTGGCTGACGCCGAATGTAGCCCGAACGGCTTCACTTTCCATTGGAACAATCTCTTGCCTGACACCGTGAAGGCTGTGAACTTCCGGCTATCCTTTTCCAGTGGTATTTGCCAATACCCGTCTTTCAAATCCAAGCTACTGATAAACCGTGCTTCCCTCATCTGATCTGAAATATAGTCAATCCGCGGCATTGGGTATGCGTCCTTGATAGACTTTGCATTGATTTGTCGGAAGTCCACGCATAACCTCCATTGACCAGTTTTCTTTTAACCATTACGATGGGGGAACTATATGGACTCTTCGATGGCTCGATACACCCCATCTCCAGCAGCTTGTCTACCTTTTGGTTGATCTCCGCCTGCATCTTTGGGTTCTTAGGGTAGTATCGCTGTTTAACCGGTATCGCATCGCTCATTGTGATTGTATGCGCCGCCACATTCGATACCCCTTTCATCCTCTTGAATTCCTCCAATTCCTTGGCCAGAAATTCTTCGAACGAGCTTTCCTCTGCCCTGTTGCGGCGCCTGCTCCCCCTGTGGGTCCTCGGCCTCGAGCTCCTCATCAGCCATTCGTTCCGGGGTCTCCTCATTGGCCTCCAATACTGCCACTGACAGCCTTTCTTCCAACCGCCCTTTCCGTCGGCCTCTCGCAGGGATCACGACCCTGTGCCCCGCACAGGTCACCTCTGCTCCAACTGCGGCAATGAAATCCCAGCCTAGTACCAGCGCATCGATGACTCCTGGCAGCACAAGAAGTGCCATTGAGACCACTTTGTCCCCGAACGCCCGATCCACTTCCATTTTTGTATCGATGGTTCGACGGCGTCCATCGGCCAAACGCACCTGCTAGTCGGTTTTCTCCTCGCGGCCCTCCCCGCGCAGCTGTTCCGCCAGTTCACAGCTGACAAAGCTGCTAGTGGCCCCTGTGCCGACCGTGGCCTTCCATTTCCTCCCTGCGATGTCCACGGCCCTCCTCGGCTTGGGTCGCGGGGCGTTTTCCGACTTTTTGCAGCACTGCCATGTCGTGACGCCGACCTTTCCACACCGCCAGCAGAATGTCAACGGTCGCCCTGGACATGCCTGTGACCAATGCTCGTCGCTCCCGCATCGTCGGCACGCTTGGGCGGGATTCTTAACGTATCCCCCCTCTACATTGGAATGTGTCTGGTCTTCCATCGCTGGTGCCGCCACTTTCTGTTTCGTTTGTCTAGCTACGGCTGCCGGTTCGTCCTTGCACCTCCGGCATACTTCAGTCACGGCCGACTTCGCGAAGGGATTCGCCGCCTTCGTTCTTCCCGCTAAACTCTTCTTCTGGAACTCCGCTCGATCCCTTTCCAGTGCCTCGAACTCATCCGCTAGCTTCATCATGTGGTCCAGGTCCTTGCACCGATGTGGCCTGATGAACATACGCAGATCTGGCATGCTATTCTCGCGGATGAGCTCCATCTGCTCCTCAGGACTGCATTTGAGGGGTCGCATGAGTGTCTGCATGTCTACCATGTAGTCCTTGAATGACTCTCCCCATTTCTGCCGTCTTTCCGTACCTCCTGGAGCAACTTCTCAAAATACCCCCTCGGCAAGAAGTAGGCTTGAAAGCTCGCCGCGAAGGATTCCCAGGTTTGCCATTGCCGGTTATTGGCGATGAACCACACCTGGGAGCCTGGGAATCAGGCTCACGTCCAGGCCGTACATGTCATGACCATTCCACCTGGTCCAGAAACTCCAGGGGCTTCGCCGTCCCATCGAAACGGAACGACCATTCCCTCACCTGCTTGGCTACATTCGTGTGTAGTATGCGAGAATGCCTCCCGGCCTGCGCCTCGGGAACTTCCCTCCGCATTTCGGACACGGTGCCTTCCAACTCCAGCCCAAACTCTTCCTTTCTCAGGGAATGGATCCATTATCGGCTCCTCATAGTGTATAGATACCTCGCTCAGTACCGCCCTTCCCACTGTATTCCTTTCTTTGCTTGTCGAGGCCCCACGTTGGGCGCCAGTTGTAATGGCATCTGGTCGATGCAGAGCTCCAGGACAGATTTCTGGAGAAGCTCGTGGAGAATTGCGGGCTACCGCCCAAATGTGAGGACGCCGGGTAGCATCAAGGCACGGTGAAAGCCATCGCCTGCCAAGAAGCTCGCTCGGCGGCCCTCTATACGAAGGCAGTGGCAGCGCTCAAGGAGGTGTACCCAGGGGCCAAACTGGAGCCCGTCAAATGGAAAGACATCCCCAGCAGACCGAGGGCCAGAGCATGGGTCTCGTTGAAGCCTGCTGAGCCGGAGAAGATCCTGAAGGTTCTGCAGGTCTGCAAATCCCACCTTCCTACAGCCGATTGGAAGGTGGATGAGGTTACTGGACAGAGGCGCCAGATAATCTTCGTCCTAAATGACGAGTCTCTTGCACTTCTGAAAAGTCGGACGGAGTAGTGGACTATGGCTACCGGAAGGTGACTACAGCCCCCAACAAATCAGACTCTAAGGGCATGCAAGCAGAGATGCAGCCAGATCTCGAGCTGACAGAGGTCCCGAAAGTGGAAAGCCAAACCGCGGCGTCGGACGTAATGTCGGAAATGTCGGACGAAATCTTGAACCGCTACGAGTCAGATGAGTTATTGAGTCAAGAATCGATAGGTAACTGTTCGTTCTAATCGTACGTTCGCGACCGAAAACATAATTTTATTGTAATTTCTTAGCATTGAATGCAATCAGGTGGCTAAAACTAAATGTGTTAAGTAACGTAAATGTGGTGTAACTAATTAAAATATAAAAATATTTGTTACTATTAACCAAACTTTTTATTTTGATTTTCAACGTAGGCCATGTTTTTATACCCGTACTCAAAAAAGAGTTAAGGGGTATATTGTATTTAGTATAAAGTATAATCTGTGGCAGGCACTAATGTGATATCTCACTGCTACAAATGTATTTAAAAATTTCGTCCCGCCGCCTTCCGACCACACAAAGGACGAAAATCTGTGGCAGGCACGATTTTAAAGATACGAGAACGACCATATCAACCAGATTGCCGAATCTGAATCAGATCGCATCATAATCACTTGCTTCCCCCGCCTCCTATAGCAAGAGACTCGCTACTCATTTTCTTTCTTGCTCGCACACTCTGCCTCGTTATGTACCTTTTTCTTCAGCAATGTGCTGAGCGGCTGTACCATGGTGGCGAACCCTGGCACGAAACGTCGATACCATAAGGTGACGACCAGATACTGGCGAAGCTCCTTCACGTTCGCTGGTGGCTTCAGCTCTGCAATGGCGGCCACCTTTTCCGGATCAGTGCAGATGCCTTCTCCCGTCACCAAATGACCCAGGTACCGCAGCTCCCTTCGGCCCTTTTTAAGCGTCAGAAAACATCCTCAAGATTACGTTGGTGCTCCTCTTTCGTTCGGCCTATAACGATAATATCGTCTTGGTATGCAAAAGCATGCCGCATCATTTTCGGACCAATAACCTGGTCCAACGCCCTCTGAAACGTGGCTGACGCCGAATGTAGCCCGAACGGCATCACTTTCCATTGGAACAATCTCTTGCCTGACACCGTGAAGGCTGTGAACTTCCGGCTATCCTTTTCCAGTGGTATTTGCCAATACCCGTCTTTCAAATCCAAGCTACTGATAAACCGTGCTTCCCTCATCTGATCTAAAATATAGTCAATCCGCGGCATTGGGTATGCGTCCTTGATAGACTTTGCATTGATTTGTCGGAAGTCCACGCATAACCTCCATTGACCAGTTTTCTTTTTAACCATTACGATGGGGGGACTATATGGACTCTTCGATGGCTCGATACACCCCATCTCCAGCAGCTTGTCTACCTTTTGGTTGATCTCCGCCTGCATCTTTGGGTTCTTAGGGTAGTATCGCTGTTAAACCGGTATCGCATCGCTCATTGTGATTGTATGCGCCGCCACATTCGATACCCCTTTCATCCTCTTGAATTCCTCCAATTCCTTGGCCAGAAATTCTTCGAACGAGCTTTCCTCTGCCCTGTTGCGGCGCCTGCTCCCCCTGTGGGTCCTCGGCCTCGAGCTCCTCATCAGCCATTCGTTCCGGGGTCTCCTCATTGGCCTCCAATACTGCCACTGACAGCCTTTCTTCCAACCGCCCTTTCCGTCGGCCTCTCGCAGGGATCACGACCCTGTGCCCCGCACAGGTCACCTCTGCTCCGACTGCGGCAATGAAATCCCAGCCTAGTACCAGCGCATCGATGACTCCTGGCAGCACAAGAAGTGCCATTGAGACCACTTTGTCCCCGAACGCCCGATCCACTTCGATTTTTGTATCGATGGTTCGACGGCGTCCATCGGCCAAACGCCAACCTGCTTGTCGGTTTTCTCCTCGCGGCCCTCCCCGCGCAGCTGTTCCGCCAGTTCACAGCTGACAAAGCTGCTAGTGGCCCCTGTGCCGACCGTGGCCTTCCATTTCCTCCCTGCGATGTCCACGGCCCTCCTCGGCTTGGGTCGCGGGGCGTTTCCCGACTTTTTGCAGCACTGCCATGTCGTGACGCCGACCTTTCCACACCTCCAGCAGAATGTCAACGATCGCCCTGGACATGCCTGTGACCAATGCTCGTCGCTCCCGCATCGTCGGCACGCTTGGGCGGGATTCTTAACGTATCCCCCCTCTACATTGGAATGTGTCTGGTCTTCCATCGCTGGTGCCGCCACTTTCTGTTTCGTTTGTCTAGCTACGGCTGCCGGCTCGTCCTTGCACCTCCGGCATACTTCAGTCACGGCCGACTTCGCGAAGGGATTCGCCGCCTTCGTTCTTCCCGCTAAACTCTTCTTCTGGAACTCCGCTCGATCCCTTTCCAGTGCCTCGAACTCATCCGCTAGCTTCATCATGTGGTCCAGGTCCTTGCACCGATGTGGCCTGATGAACATACGCAGATCTGGCATGCTATTCTCGCGGATGAGCTCCATCTGCTCCTCAGGACTGCATTTGAGGGGTCGCATGAGTGTCTGCATGTCTACCATGTAGTCCTTGAATGACTCTCCCCATTTCTGCCGTCTTTCCGTACCTCCTGGAGCAACTTCTCAAAATACCCCCTCGGCAAGAAGTAGGCTTGAAAGCTCGCCGCGAAGGATTCCCAGGTTTGCCATTGCCGGTTATTGGCGATGAACCACACCTGGGAGCCTGGGAATCAGGCTCACGTCCAGGCCGTACATGTCATGACCATTCCACCTGCTCCAGAAACTCCAGGGGCTTCGCCGTCCCATCGAAACGGAACGACCATTCCCTCACCTGCTTGGCTACATTCGTGTGTAGTATGCGAGACTGCCTCCCGGCCTGCGCCTCGGGAACTTCCCGCCCATCTTCGTTGCGGCTCCTCGATGGTTCTCGCGTCGCGGTGTTCCGGGCCTCCGCTGGATCCACACGTGGTCTGCTGACAGACGGCCTCGGGGAGCGGCTCCTGTCTGGTATCGCCAGGCTTGCTATGAGGTCCTCCGCCGGCATTTTCAACACCGATGACGCGCCCGCACCTCCCGGCAATGGCAGACGCTCGTACGCGTCTGGCCTATCTTCCGCCTGTGGCAAGGGTGAAGTTTTACCTGCCGGAGCTCCCAGACCTCCAGCAGGTCTGCGCACTCTGGATCCGCCTCGTGCTTTTCCACCCAGTCCTTAAATTGTCTCCGCATTTCGGACACGGTGCCTTCCAACTCCAGCCCAAACTCTAGGGCACACCGGACCAGTTCTTCCTTTCTCAGGGAATGGATCCATTATCGGCTCCTCATAGTGTATAGATACCTCGCCCTTCCCACTGTATTCCTTTCTTTGCTTGTCGTGAGGCCCCACGTTGGGCGCCAGTTGTAATGGCATCTGGTCGATGCAGAGCTCCAGGACAGATTTCTGGAGAAGCTCGTGGAGAATTGCGGGCCACCGCCCAAATGTGAGGACGCCGGGTAGCATCAAGGCACGGTAAAAGCCATCGCCTGCCAAGAAGTTCGCTCGGCGGCCCTCTATACGAAGGCAGTGGCAGCGCTCAAGGAGGTTTACCCAGGGGCCAAACTGGAGCCCGTCAAATGGAAAGACATCCCCAGCAGACCGAGGGCCAGAGCATGGGTCTCGTTGAAGCCTGCTGAGCCGGAGAAGATCCTGAAGGTTCTGCAGGTCTGCAAATCCCACCTTCCTACAGCCGATTGGAAGGTGGATGAGGTTACTGGACAGAGGCGCCAGATAATCTTCGTCCTAAATGACGAGTCTCTCGCACTTCTGAAAAAGTCGGACGGAGTAGTGGACTATGGCTACCGGAAGGTGACTACAGCCCCCAACAAATCAGACTCTAAGGGCATGCAAGCAGAGATGCAGCCAGATCTCGAGCTGACAGAGGTCCCGAAAGTGGAAAGCCAAACCGCGGCGTCGGACGTAATGTCGGAAATGTCGGACGAAATCTTGAACCGCTACGAGTCAGATGAGTTATTGAGTCAAGAATCGATAGGTAACTGTTCGTTCTAATCGTACGTTCGCGACCGAAAACATAATTTTATTGTAATTTCTTAGCATTGAATGCAATCAGGTGGCTAAAACTAAATGTGTTAAGTAACGTAAATGTGGTGTAACTAATTAAAATATAAAAATATTTGTTACTATTAACCAAACTTTTTATTTTGATTTTCAACGTAGGCCATGTTTTTATACCCGTACTCAAAAAAGAGTTAAGGGGTATATTGTATTTAGTATAAAGTATAATCTGTGGCAGGCACTAATGTGATATCTCACTGCTACAAATTTATTTCAAAATTTCGTCCCGCCGCCTTCCGACCACACAAAGGACGAAAATCTGTGGCAGGCACAATTTTAAAGATACGAGAACGACTGGTTGAATTGCCGAATCTGAATCAGATCGCATCATAATCACTTGCTTCCCCCGCCTCCTATAGCAAGAGACTCGCTACTCATTTTCTTTCTTGCTCGCACACTCTGCCTCGTTATGTACCTTTTTCTTCAGCAATGTGCTGAGCGGCTGTACCATGGTGGCGAACCCTGGCACGAAACGTCGATACCATAAGGTGACGACCAGATACTGGCGAAGCTCCTTCACGTTCGCTGGTGGCTTCAGCTCTGCAATGGCGGCCACCTTTTCCGGATCAGTGCAGATGCCTTCTCCCGTCACCAAATGACCCAGGTACCGCAGCTCCCTTCGGCCCTTTTTAAGCGTCAGAAAACATCCTCAAGATTACGTTGGTGCTCCTCTTTCGTTCGGCCTATAACGATAATATCGTCTTGGTATGCAAAAGCATGCCGCATCATTTTCGGACCAATAACCTGGTCCAACGCCCTCTGAAACGTGGCTGACGCCGAATGTAGCCCGAACGGCATCACTTTCCATTGGAACAATCTCTTGCCTGACACCGTGAAGGCTGTGAACTTCCGGCTATCCTTTTCCAGTGGTATTTGCCAATACCCGTCTTTCAAATCCAAGCTACTGATAAACCGTGCTTCCCTCATCTGATCTAAAATATAGTCAATCCGCGGCATTGGGTATGCGTCCTTGATAGACTTTGCATTGATTTGTCGGAAGTCCACGCATAACCTCCATTGACCAGTTTTCTTTTTAACCATTACGATGGGGGGACTATATGGACTCTTCGATGGCTCGATACACCCCATCTCCAGCAGCTTGTCTACCTTTTGGTTGATCTCCGCCTGCATCTTTGGGTTCTTAGGGTAGTATCGCTGTTAAACCGGTATCGCATCGCTCATTGTGATTGTATGCGCCGCCACATTCGATACCCCTTTCATCCTCTTGAATTCCTCCAATTCCTTGGCCAGAAATTCTTCGAACGAGCTTTCCTCTGCCCTGTTGCGGCGCCTGCTCCCCCTGTGGGTCCTCGGCCTCGAGCTCCTCATCAGCCATTCGTTCCGGGGTCTCCTCATTGGCCTCCAATACTGCCACTGACAGCCTTTCTTCCAACCGCCCTTTCCGTCGGCCTCTCGCAGGGATCACGACCCTGTGCCCCGCACAGGTCACCTCTGCTCCGACTGCGGCAATGAAATCCCAGCCTAGTACCAGCGCATCGATGACTCCTGGCAGCACAAGAAGTGCCATTGAGACCACTTTGTCCCCGAACGCCCGATCCACTTCGATTTTTGTATCGATGGTTCGACGGCGTCCATCGGCCAAACGCCAACCTGCTTGTCGGTTTTCTCCTCGCGGCCCTCCCCGCGCAGCTGTTCCGCCAGTTCACAGCTGACAAAGCTGCTAGTGGCCCCTGTGCCGACCGTGGCCTTCCATTTCCTCCCTGCGATGTCCACGGCCCTCCTCGGCTTGGGTCGCGGGGCGTTTCCCGACTTTTTGCAGCACTGCCATGTCGTGACGCCGACCTTTCCACACCTCCAGCAGAATGTCAACGATCGCCCTGGACATGCCTGTGACCAATGCTCGTCGCTCCCGCATCGTCGGCACGCTTGGGCGGGATTCTTAACGTATCCCCCCTCTACATTGGAATGTGTCTGGTCTTCCATCGCTGGTGCCGCCACTTTCTGTTTCGTTTGTCTAGCTACGGCTGCCGGCTCGTCCTTGCACCTCCGGCATACTTCAGTCACGGCCGACTTCGCGAAGGGATTCGCCGCCTTCGTTCTTCCCGCTAAACTCTTCTTCTGGAACTCCGCTCGATCCCTTTCCAGTGCCTCGAACTCATCCGCTAGCTTCATCATGTGGTCCAGGTCCTTGCACCGATGTGGCCTGATGAACATACGCAGATCTGGCATGCTATTCTCGCGGATGAGCTCCATCTGCTCCTCAGGACTGCATTTGAGGGATCGCATGAGTGTCTGCGTGTCTACCATGTAGTCCATGAATGACTCTCCCCATTTCTGCCGTCTTTCCGTACCTCCTGGAGCAACTTCTCAAAATACCCCCTCGGCAAGAAGTAGGCTTGAAAGCTCGCCGCGAAGGATTCCCAGGTTTGCCATTGCCGGTTATGGGCGATGAACCACACCTGGGAGCCTGGGAATCAGGCTCACGTCCAGGCCGTACATGTCATGACCATTCCACCTGCTCCAGAAACTCCAGGGGCTTCGCCGTCCCATCGAAACGGAACGACCATTCCCTCACCTGCTTGGCTACATTCGCCTCGGGAACTTCCCGCCCATCTTCGTTGCGGCTCCTCGATGGTTCTCGCGTCGCGGTGTTCCGGGCCTCCGCTGGATCCACACGTGGTCTGCTGACAGACGGCCTCGGGGAGCGGCTCCTGTCTGGTATCGCCAGGCTTGCTATGAGGTCCTCCGCCGGCATTTTCAACACCGATGACGCGCCCGCACCTCCCGGCAATGGCAGACGCTCGTACGCGTCTGGCCTATCTTCCGCCTGTGGCAAGGGTGAAGTTTTACCTGCCCGGAGCTCCCAGACCTCCAGCAGATCTGCGCACTCTGGATCCGCCTCGTGCTTTTCCACCCAGTCCTTAAATTGTCTCCGCATTTCGGACACGGTGCCTTCCAACTCCAGCCCAAACTCTAGGGCACACCGGACCAGTTCTTCCTTTCTCAGGGAATGGATCCATTATCGGCTCCTCATAGTGTATAGATACCTCGCCCTTCCCACTGTATTCCTTTCTTTGCTTGTCGTGAGGCCCCACGTTGGGCGCCAGTTGTAATGGCATCTGGTCGATGCAGAGCTCCAGGACAGATTTCTGGAGAAGCTCGTGGAGAATTGCGGGCCACCGCCCAAATGTGAGGACGCCGGGTAGCATCAAGGCACGGTGAAAGCCATCGCCTGCCAAGAAGTTCGCTCGGCGGCCCTCTATACGAAGGCAGTGGCAGCGCTCAAGGAGGTTTACCCAGGGGCCAAACTGGAGCCCGTCAAATGGAAAGACATCCCCAGCAGACCGAGGGCCAGAGCATGGGTCTCGTTGAAGCCTGCTGAGCCGGAGAAGATCCTGAAGGTTCTGCAGGTCTGCAAATCCCACCTTCCTACAGCCGATTGGAAGGTGGATGAGGTTACTGGACAGAGGCGCCAGATAATCTTCGTCCTAAATGACGAGTCTCTCGCACTTCTGAAAAAGTCGGACGGAGTAGTGGACTATGGCTACCGGAAGGTGACTACAGCCCCCAACAAATCAGACTCTAAGGGCATGCAAGCAGAGATGCAGCCAGATCTCGAGCTGACAGAGGTCCCGAAAGTGGAAAGCCAAACCGCGGCGTCGGACGTAATGTCGGAAATGTCGGACGAAATCTTGAACCGCTACGAGTCAGATGAGTTATTGAGTCAAGAATCGATAGGTAACTGTTCGTTCTAATCGTACGTTCGCGACCGAAAACATAATTTTATTGTAATTTCTTAGCATTGAATGCAATCAGGTGGCTAAAACTAAATGTGTTAAGTAACGTAAATGTGGTGTAACTAATTAAAATATAAAAATATTTGTTACTATTAACCAAACTTTTTATTTTGATTTTCAACGTAGGCCATGTTTTTATACCCGTACTCAAAAAAGAGTTAAGGGGTATATTGTATTTGGGGTAAAAGTGGATGTGTGTCGAATCGATATAGCCATGTCCGTCTGTTCGTCTTGATGAGCGCCTATATCTCAGAGACTACAAGAGCTAGAGAAACCAAATTTGATTTCCAGACTCATGTGATATCACACTGCTACAAGTGTATTTCAAAATTTCGTCCCGCCCCCTTCCAACCCCACAAAGGACGAAAATCTGTAACAGGCACAATTTTAAAGATACGATAAAAAACGAGAAGGAACGTGTGAGTCGCTTCTGGGGACGCGACTCTACTTATACCCGTACTCAGTCAGTATATACATTTTTGAGATATGATTTTTTAAATTTTAGAATAAAAAAAAAAATTTTACATTTTACATTTTTTTGCTACATCTGTTATCTACATCTACATCTACAATGTATATTTTACATCTAACATGTAGATTATAGATGTACCATTTATATTCTGCATCTCCACCGCTAGGGGTTGCTCGCGCACTGAACGCGGCAGAATGTGCGAGCGAGAGAGAGAATGAGTAGTGTGTCTCTTGCTGGAGGAGGCGGGGGAACCAACAGAAAATTAATTTCTTCATTCTGGCTATAATTATGATCCGATCTGATTCATATTCAGCAATCTGGTAGATACCGGCATTCTCTACGATATTGCGTTTTTAGTGTTATCGTATCTTTAAAATTGTGCCTGCCACAGATTTTCGTCCTTTGTGGGGGCGGAAGGGGGTGGGGCGAAATTTTGAAATACACTTGTAGCAGTGTGATATCACATGAGTCTTGGAACCAAATTTGGTTGCCCTAACTCTTATAGTCTCTGAGATCCAGGCGCTCAACAAGAAGGACGGACGGACAGACGGACAGACGGACGGACAGACGGACATGGCTATATCGACTCGGCTATTGATGCTGATCAAGAATATATATACTTTATGGGGTGGGAAACGTTTCCTTCTCTGCGTTGCACACATCCACTTTTACCACAAATCTAATATACCCCTTAACTCTTTTTTGAGTACGGGTATAAAAACGCAGTATCGTAGAGAACGACCATATCAACCATATTGCCGAATCTGAATCAGATCGGATCATAATCACTTGCTTCCCCCGCCTCATATAGCCTAGTACTCAGATCGAAAAACTGTTTGCCAGCAAACAAATGTCATATATTCTTTAAGCGGCCAGTCTGTGACCATAGGTGTGCACTACATTCCGTACGGTTACACTGCTCAGACCGCTGCTTGGTTTTGTTTAAAGTTAATAAAATGGACTTCTTCGGCTGGGGCCGCTCTTTCCCAGGCATATCCTGGGCTCCCCAACATTTTATTGGCAAGGTAATATGTCTGACTATCAGCAGCAGCAGATAGCGACGCCACCCGTGCCGACCACCGTGAAGACAAACTGTTTTGAATGCAATATATACATATATACATTTATATACATGAAAATTAATAAAAATAAAAATTATAATATCCATATAATTCTCATTCATATAATACTGCATTAACTAGATTCTATTTTTCTTCATTATTAAAATATTTCATTTGGTTTTTTGTACTCTTATTGCAATGTTTGCTTCGTGTTTGCTGGCAAAAGATATCAAATTGATATCTTTTTCGAAGTGGGTCGAAACATACTAAAAAAACAAGCAAATACTTCTGATACTTTTCCAGTATACACCGACCTTTTTGTTTTTCGATCTGAATACTGCCTTCCGAACAGAGCCTAGAAAACAGCTGTTCAGCCTACTATTAATGTAAACAATCTCGGTGAGCAAGAAGACAGCAAAATCATTTTTATTGAAATTTAAACAAATTACCAAAATAATGAGCGATTTATATTTAAATATGCAAAACTGTGCATTTGGCAGTTTTACTACGAGAAGGAGGAGCCCGATGCAAGTGAAGTATTGGGCCACTCCGTCTCCAATCTGGAAGTTGAACTATCTATTATCATCCCTATACACTTATAATTGTAGTCTTTACTTACACATATTTCCGCCGAAAATTCTCCAGGTATATTTTTATTTCTTGTGGAGAGATATCAAAGAACTTCTGCTTTAATTCCTCACCCATCTCCTCGTAAATGTGGGTGTTCTTGCGCAACCCACGCAAATCTTCAATTTTAACCCCCCACAAGTCTATTAAGACATTCTCCGCCACCTCTGTCCACTTCTTTTTCTTTTGTTTTCCCAAATTGCTCATATTTAAACATTAAATTGAATTTACTGTTTGACAGTTGTTTGCTGTCGATACCCCGTCGATAGCCCGAATAATTTCAGTATTTTGTAAAAATACTAGACAGAATACGGCAACACTTGCCAATGATGCGCCGCATGATTAAAAATGCGGCCGCATCATTGTCTTCTTCTATCCACAGGGCCCTTATGGGCATTATTGCACATGTTTAATTAAACGGAAAAATCAAATGATGCGGCGCAGTGTAAAATGGGTATTAGATGTATAATATACATTGTATATGATACCAAATACCAGATGTTGAAAAAATGTTAAAGTAAAATTTTTTTTTAAATTCTTAAATTTAAAAAATAATAAGTTCAAAAATGTATATATATATATAATAACTCGTTTTGAAAGCACTGGTATAAGTCGAATTTGACCTAATCTAATAAAATGCAAAAATCTGGCATATTCTAATAGCCTATTCCCACAGGCCACCATCCACCATCCATTTCGGGGATTTTATTCCACCATCCATCTGGGATGTTCCTAATTCGCACGTTTCTGTGCGGTATTTTTTCGATAATTGTCAAATGCAACCATAAATATATGACATTCACAACAAAAAAATCGGAATTCACTACGAAAATGTAAACAATGACAGACAGGAAAATGGTAAAAACAACAACAAAACATCTGATATGTCAGAATTGTCTCAGGCAGAAAAACTCAGTTTGTGGACTGGGAATTCTTTTATGAATGCTCTGCAAATCTCATGCAGTACATTGCATACGCTGCTTGCTGACAGCTTTCCGACTGTTCTGTACTCAGAAAAAGAACCCAAAGTATACAATGCCATAGCCATAGGCTATACAAAACTTTCCTTAAAAACGCCTCGTTGTTTTCGGGTATTTCTTCACCCGCTTTTCAAAAATCGTAGAATATATAATTGTATTTAAAACAATGATTGAATTTAGTAGAAGCAGTCACAAATGACCACGCTTCAGTGTTTTCAAAACAAATATCCATTCCAATAAATTCTCCTCGCCCATGTTGACTACATTATTATCATCATCCATGTCCAGCAACATGATTAGATTATGCAAGAATATATATATTGGTGTTGAATCAAATTCACAACCATTGCAATATTATTAATATTCATTTAAATTATAAAAGAAGAAATTTTCCGCCGCACCAAATTGTGTGCACATCTATTTTTCATGGATGGTGGATGGTGGCAGTGGGAATCGGAGTTTCACATCTGTCAAATATTCCCACCGTTCCTCATAGATGTGCTGTGTGGGAATAGGCTATAAAGCGATAAATTTACTTTTAACGAAGTTATCAACCAGCGATCGAAGTGTTCGGACGTGTAAAACAAAATCGCGGAAGATCAAGCTCAGCTCATAAAACCTTATCAAACTTTGATATTAATCACTCTTTAATCTAATTTTCGCGTGCGCCCTGTACCTACAACTACAAAATATCTGTACAACAACAACAAGCGAAGTAGTGTGTAAAGCATGCACAAAGCGACCTACAGTAGGACAGCCACCCGATCCACCAGACATTTATAAATCTAAGAACAACCCAACTACAATGGATTTCTCTTTTGGACCCAAATATTTAATAATGGAAAGATTAACGAATAAAACCTCTAGCAAACAGCAATGATACAAAATCTGAAACTCTGGAAAGTCTCTCCGTTCTTAATTAAGGCGAAGTTAAAATTTGCAAAAAAATGAGAAATGGAGCAATACTCATAAAAACAAAAGGCTATACCAAAGACAATATAAGTATAAGATAAACAACGCCATACGAAATTTTGGTACACGATTTTTTCATGCTGGCTCTAGAGCTGGCTCCAGGCTCTCTTGAAATTTTTTAGAGAGAGAGAGAGCGCTCTAGAGCCAGCTGCTCTCTTGTATGCATACATCATACGAAGGCACACGAAGTTGGTTCTACGCCGATGCGACAGCCGAGCCGAGTCGTCGCGACGACTGTATGTGTGCACATGCATACGTTTTTTACAGCACTGTCGAAATATACCCATCACTTTATAAGTGTAAGTTAATTTTGCAAGACGCTTACCACCCCAATATTAAAAAACTGTTATATTGTATATATCCCTCCAATGCAATTTTTTTTAAATTGTTATATTCGATAATAATGATCGGATATACATATATAAAATAAAAAAATACATTCACATTGGAATAATTGTCATTAGGGTATTCAGCGTGCGACGTACTCAACGACTGTAAATAAATTTGTTTCTCAACTCATAAAAAGGTTTTCGTCTCGAAAATCGTCCGCTTCGCACAAGTAGTACGCACACATACGCACTTGCCTGTTCTGTGTGTACTCCCACATGCAAGCTGATTCTATTTTTAGATTTGTACGCTCTCAAATTTGTATGAGCGAGATGGCGCGAATTTCGTCGATGGCTGAAAAATTGCCTTTCATATGGCAATTGAAATGTATGAGCGTTCCGCATCTTATACCTATATTGTCTTTGGCTATAAACAAGCCAACAAAATGTTAAAGCTCACAGCCCAATCTCCTGAGATAAAAGTTAAAATAACAGAGCATGCATCACTCAATTTTAGCAAAGGCGTAATATATTGCAATGACCTTTGAATGATCCCAGAAGATGACATAAAAAAGAATTGCGCTCACATGTGTCAGCAGTTAGGAAAATAATAAAAATGAAAGGAAATGAAGGAGTTGAAACTGGACTTATTATTCTCACATTTGCATTGCACAATCTCCCAGTATATATATGCATTGGATACCAACAAAAAAACGTTCGTAAATACATTCCCATGCCTATGCGCTGCATAAAATGCCTGCGTTTTGGATACACATTTAAAGTATGTCAATCAGCTGACTCAACATGCACTTCACTTGGAAACCCACACATTTACGACAACCTTAACTTACCCATTCATGTAAACTATCAATTAATAATATCCACTGCTTCCAACAGGTTCGGTGGAGCAGCTATTCTCATTCACAAATCAATAGAACATTCTGAAATATCCACAAACAATAATTATGAATCTATCGCTATAGAAATCCATAAAAAACAAAACCTCCCAATATATTCTACATATATATCTTCTAGCAAACTTTTTTCATCCAAAATCTCGAAAACATTCATTACTCGAAATATACCCTCAATAATCACAGGAGATTTATTTATTTAATTGATCTACTTTACTTAACTATTTACAATAAGGTGACATGACTATGCGAGCCCGACAAGTGTGGTACGGCCGCGAAGCAATGCTTCACACAAGTGGAGGCGTCGCTTAGCCTTGCTGCTCCCTTCTCTGGCGCTCAACAGCGCGCAGTTCCGTCATAATCGCAGCCGCGAAGTTACTGGTCGCCTCCCAGTTACCTGGGGACCTTAGCATGTGCTGCACTAGGTTGTGCTTGGATATCGCCCCACCCAGGGCTACTTCCAGCTGGTGACGCTGCGCCGTAAACCTGCCGCACGCAAATATTGAGTGTTCGGCGTCCTCCTCCACGTTGTGTCCGCACCATGAGCACTCTGGTGTGTCCTCATGCCCGAAGCGGTGCAGATACTTGCGAAAGCAGCCGTGGCCGCTGAGTAGCTGGGTTAGGTAGAAATTTACCTGGCCGTGCTTTCTGACAACCCACGCTTCGATGGATGGGATGAGTTGATGAGTCCAACGCCCCTTGGGGGATCTATCCCAACGTTGTTGCCACTTCCGGAGGCTCTGCTGCTTGCAAGCCTTGCGCACCTGCCGTTTATCCGCTGCTTCCATGCCTCTGCCATGCGTATCCCGATGGAAGGTGCACCGCTCCTCCGCTAGGAACTCAAATGGTGCTATTCCCGCTATCACGTGAGCAGCATCGTCCGAGACTGTGCGGAAGGCACTGACTATTCGGAGTGAAGAGAGTCGGTGAGTGGCTGCCAGGCCTCTGGTGTAGCTCGCTGTCTGTAGGGCCTTTGTCCAGATTGGCGCCGCGTAAAGCATCACCGATCTCGTCACACTCGATAGAAGCTGTCGTCGCCATTGCTTGGGTCCTCGGGTGTTCAGCATTATCCTCGACAGCGCTCTGTTACTGGATGCCGCCTTTGTGTTCAAGTACGCCAGATGCTCTCGAAAACAGAGACGTGTGTCTATCAGGACGCCAAGGTACTTGATAGCCCGCTTTGATGACACTAGGGTGCCTGCCACTGTGATGCTGGCCGTCTCCACTTTCTTCCGGCTGGACACCAGCACTGCCTCAGTCTTGTGAGGTGCGAGTTCAAGCCCGACCAGCTCAAGCCACTGCTGTATAAGCGCAATCGTCTGGTTGCAGGTCGTCTCTACTGCGGCCAAGTCCTTAGCCACTACCAGGACAGCCACGTCGTCCGCAAAGCCCACCACATGCACTCCGTGGGGGAGTCTGAGTCGCAGTATGCCGTCGTACATTGCGTTCCACAGTAAGGGACCCAATACCGACCCCTGCGGAACTCCTCCAGATACCTCGTATTGCTCCGTGCCAACATGAGTGTCGTACAAGAGCAGCCTTTTCTCGAAGTAGCTTCGTACCATGCGCTGAAGGTACATGGGTGTATTAAACCTCCCTAGCGCCCTCAAGATACAGCTCCATCTCGCCGTGTTGAACGCGTTCCGGATGTCCAGCGTGACCATTAGGCAGTACTCCTTGCAGCCGCCTTTCCACCGAGTGCCAGCGATTGCCCTAGATGCAATGTCTACCACTCTACCCACGGCGTCAATCGTGGATCTGGCCTTGCGAAAGCCGTATTGATGCGGTGATAGGTCACCAGCATCCGCGATGGCTCGTTCCAGTCGCGAGCACACCACTTTCTCGAGCAGTTTGCCCGCTGTGTCTATCAGGCAGATTGGCCTATACGACGACGCCATCCCTGGCGGCTTGCCTGGCTTGGGAATAAGCACAAGTTTCTGCTTCTTCCACCTCTCAGGAAAGACTCCTTCTCGAAGGCACTGGTTCAGCAGCGCAGCGAAAATTTCTGGGCGCAAGGAGAGGGCGAGAATCAGGGCCCTATTTGGAATAGAGTCAGGCCCTGGTGCCTTGTTCGGGTTTATGCTCCTGGCTGCGATTCTCACCTCCTCCAGCGTCACTTCTTCAAAGGCGGGCTGGTTTGAGGTTTCCTGTGGGCTGGGGGTCTCCTCTATATGGTCCGCCATGCGCGGAAAGAGCTCCTCGACAATGGATCTGACTAGGTCCGGGTCCGATGGGGGTGTCTGCTTTTTGCCGCCCAGTTTGTCGGCCACTAGCCGGTATGCCCTTCCCCAGGGGTCGTGCTCAGCAGTGTCGCAGAGCGCCAGGAAGCACTTGCGCTTGCTCTCCTTTATGGCCGTCTTGAGCGCGCGTCTGCAGTCCCTAAAAGCCACCTGCAGTTGCCCGCCTAAAGGGTTTCCGCGTGATCGCTGGCAACGTCGACGTGCATGGTTGCATTCCCGGCGTAGCTGGGCAATACTCTCGTTCCACCAGAACACGGGTCGGTGGTGGCGACCATATTGCCTCCTCTTGGACATAGAGGCGTCGCATGCTGACTCCAGGCCCTCCATGACGTGGTTTGCCATACATTCCGCATTTCCACCCGCCGTAAGGTTCGCCGCCCGCTCTGCGAACAGCGCCGTGTTCATGCTGTCGGCGCGGTAGCATTTCCATTTGGGCTCTGCCGGTACTGTGCTACCTCTCCGCTGTCCGATATGGCATATGATTGCCACATGATCGCTCGCCGTGTATGCGCTGCTGATGCTCCAGCTAGTTAGATTGTAGAGCGAGCTGCTGACCAGGGTGAGATCAACTACCGAACCGACTCCTGCTCTAGAGAAGGTGTGCTCCCTTCCCTGGTTAAGAAGAGCGATGTCCAATGGAGCGAAAGTCTCCAGCACCGCCCTGCCTCTTGCATTTGTCGCAACGCTTCCCCACTCCTCAGCCCATGCGTTGAAGTCGCCTCCAATAGCCACTGGGTGTCGACCTCTGACATCCGCCGCAAGGTTATCGAGGATACCTGCAAACTCGTAGAGGGATAGGCTTGGGGCGAGGTAGACGCTATAGACCCACGTAGCTCCAACCTTTGCACGAACATACCCACTCGCACGGCTAATGTCGGTGAACTGGTAATCGCCGCACATCCACAGCGCCGCCTTTTTGGTACAATCTAGAATAAAGTCAGCCGACTCCCTGACCTTGTATGGCTCGCTAAGGACTGCGAGGTCTATCTTTAGCTCCGCTACAGTTTGGCTCAAGAGGTCTTGGGCCGCAGCACAGTGGTTGAGGTTAAGCTGCAATAGCTTCATCTTTGGGGCGGCATGCTGGATCCTCCCTTGGCTGCTGGACATCTTGAGCTGCCCGCGTAATGTTGCGTCTCCTTGGCTTTGTTGGCGATGCAGATGAAGCAGCTTGGGTCGCTCTGGCAGGTAGCTGCTTTGTGCCCATCTGCGCCACACCTGAGGCAGCATCCGGTGCGATCCACCGTGCTTTTGCACACGGCTGCAAGATGTCCAAACTCTAGACATCGGTAGCATCGCCTCTGAGATATCCGCTGCCGGAGCCGACAGATCGACCACCCGACTTTGATCTTCCCCGGTGCCAGAAGGGCTTTTGCCTGGGTGGGGGGCAAGCACACAAACGCTATTTGCGTTCCAGCATAAGACGGCCTCAGGCTTTTGACCGCTGCAATGTCCACGCAGGGTACGCCGACATTTGCCGCCACCGCTGTTGCGACATCCTCCTTTGTGACCAGGCTGTCAAGGTCTCTGATCTCCACACAGAGTTCCTCGGTCACCGCCCTAATGCCGGATTGCATGCCCAGTGCCTCGCCGATGACGTCCTTGAGCTTCGCCGTGTTGCTCTTGCTCGCGCCATCTAGCTCAAGCAGCAGCTCGCCCTTTGCCGTCCTCCGGATCCTGTTTACGTTTTCGCCCACTTCCTGGAGCTTACCGTCCTGGCGCCTGGTGACCATTCGAAGAATGTCGCTATAGCTTAGCTCTCCCTGGGGCTGGATTATGATCGCGTCCGGCCTCGGCTCGCGGGGACGAGGTTCCTTTTTCTTTCTCACCTTGGGGCCCACCTGTTGCCATTTGAGCTGCTTTCTCGCGGCTGGGGTGGCAGCATGGTCCACTGCGCCGGAGGGTGTCATCTCGGCCTCATCCAGCGCTGGCAGCTCAAGCTGAGTCGTCGGTTGCTTCTGCTTGGTGCCTCGTTGCCTCTTTGTAGGCCCGAGGGCCAGCTGGGGAGACTCTCGTTGCCTCTTCGTTCCTGCTGGTGGCGGCTTCACGGATGTTTGGGTGCTCTTGGTGGCGGTCGCAATCTCCCTTAGGTGCAGCTTGTCGAAGTTTTTGAGAACTAGCGCCTGCAATGCGACGATTCTCAGCGCTAGATCCTTCATGGGGACATCAACGTGGCGCTGGTCGTTCATCCTCTTGACCAAATCGTTCGCGCGCGTGCCTAGGGTTTTTAGGAGCTGCAGTGGGTCAGAATGCGAACGCTCAGCCTCCTTGCCATCGGTACCAAGGTGGAACATGCTCGATCCCGTTGCTTTCGCAGGTGCCGAAGGTGGTGGGGATCTGGCAAGTGCGCTGCGCTTACCAAAGACTGCCTCTTCAGTCATGTTGTCAATCGGGGTGTGTGGTGTGGAAGTCATAATTTGAGGGTCTCAACTCGGGTTCGTTGTTCCTGGTCGCAGTGCGTAGTCACCATCGCGATCCCATGGGTGCCTTTCCGTGGAGTGAGGTCCATGCGAGGGTTGACCCTGGGCCTTATGAGCACCAGGGTTCAGAGCCAGATCGGTGCAAATTGGGATATAAATCAACCAATCCTACGCATCCACCTAAATGGAACGACCAGGAAGCGTTTCCCGAGGCCTGCCAAGGTTTTAACGAGACGGGGGCAGTGAGGACATTAGCCTACGAGCCATTTCAGCAGCGGTTCAGACTGCCTAGTCAGGTCGCAGAATGCCATCACCGTCAGCCCAGAGTCCAATGCACGTAGGGGGGGTTCCAGTGGGTCGTACGTAACACCTTACTGGTCTCGGTGTTACGGGTAGGATGTGTCTACCGTTGCGCTATCGTCCATCAGCGACTGCGGCCATAATTGGTCCGCCATACTAGGCTCATTTGGGGCGTCCCGCGTCGGCTGGGCGTTTCTTCCTGGCTTCTGAAGATGGGGGTTATACCGCCCCTTCTCGGTCGCCAGGGCCCCGTTTGCTGGTACGCCGCCAAAGCGGTGGGGTTGGCATGAGGTCAGGTCCGCGACCTGTTTAGTAGCCGCTGACCCCAATGCGCCTTTGTGGATAGTTACGTCCATAGTATCTCCTAGTATAGTCCTAAAAGCAGCACTCGGATATTAAGGGGTCGTTGCCTACTTTTAGGGTGGATGGTAAGGCGCCCTCTGTCGGAGGCTGAATGCTGTACTCTGTCGGTGGTTAGCGTCCAGTACCTTCGAGTACTACCTGACAGCGCCATCTGCCGGTGTACAAATCGCTGTGTAGATACTAAACTAAGTATCGCAGAGAGTGCTGGAGCCCTGGCTAGCAGCTGGTATTCCGCATTTGCTAGGAAGAAAAAGAAAGCGAACGTGGAACGTGCCAGCGTGCTCACCTTGCCATAATAGCCACGTTTACGATACCCCAATCGAGTTGGCTTTCAAGGGGCTTTTTTGCGTATACGGTGCGTGCTGGCAACGCCTCTGCCAGGCACGGCAACTCCGTCACCCTCCATATTGAGTCGGAGAGAGGAGAAAAAACTCACTCTCCCCGGGAGCTTCGTGCGTGCGGCCAAAAGTGTGCACTTGAGTGGGATTTCGAGCTGCTTTCTCCAAGACCGAAATCCCTGCGAATCCTGCTCGGCGCTCTCCTTGGCCTGCAACCTGAGTTACGTGGATCAGGCAGGGAACTGGGGAGCGCCATCATTGGGTACGTATGTGTGCTTTAACTCTGCCCTTCCATGGGCCTGATTTCTGTCTCTGAGTTGTAGCCATCGACTTCGCTCAATGACTGCCGCCGTGGCCGTGGCGACAAAACGGCAATAAAAACGACTAGAACGCGAAATGGAGGCGGCTTCGGCGTGGGAGTCGACCGTCCACGCAGCCAGAGCGGCATCGCGACCGACCAGTCCGCAATGCACCCTCGGTTGACTCCAGTGAGCCCCGAGACGCGGTGCAAAAACAGGAGCGACGGGGCGCGCGACCGTCCTGAATATTTTATTCAACAAACTTAATTTCTATTTATAGAAAAAAAGACAGTAACAAAAGGGAAAAAAACCCTTTGTTGATTGATTGCCACTAGTTGCAGGCGTAAATCTTCCAATTCTTGAAGATAGTCTGATGTCTGGTTCTCCAATTGTACAGTTTCTGGCGAAGGGGGTGTCGTTGGTAAGCGTATGTCCCCAAATCGAGTGTAGGTTGATTTGACTTCACTGATTGTTGTGCTGAAGGTACTGATGCTTATTTCTGTATTGCGAGCAGTGCATCCAGGTGACAGTGAGAGTAAGCCAGTTCCTTCCAGTTGTATGGTTGACGGAGACCCGTTGCAAACTGCCTGAAGTCTCATTGTAGAGTGTGTTGCAAAAATCCATTTATTTGCTTGCTGAGTTTTGGACCACACCATGTCCGCCTTCGTGTGGGTCACTTCACATAAAGGTGCTGTTTTATTGTTAAACAACTGAAACTCACAGCGATTGTCGACATTGAAGACTGTTTGATGATCAAAGCAGATGTATTCTGCGTTGAGTAGTTTAAAGCAGCGTCGAAATTCTTCTGGAGTAAATCCCATGAATTGATCTCGGTGAGTGTTTACAGTGATTATGGTCGTTTTGAGATTGAACAAGCTCCAACTTGTTGAGTCCCAGACCGGAATTGGCATAATACTGAAAACTTCGAGCTGAACTGTTGAAACTAACGGTAGTGTCACCTTGAAAATGACGTGTGTGGCAGTCAGTGTTCCTTCGGCTCGCATGAGCCTGTATAATTGTATCACATTTTGTGTTGTGACAGGCAGCATTTGATCAGCTGGCAAGTGATCCCGGATTTGGTCTAGCTGCTCTCTTAATTGCTCAGGAGATACTAGCGTTGGGCTTATTGTCCGATGGTGAATGCCGATTAATACATCAGATATGTCAGACTGCATACGTTGAAGACTCGTTGTCAGCAGAGTTAGTTGTGCTGTGAGCCCTAGGTATGACTGAATTAGATGAGCGCCGTGATATGTTCCTCTTTCTCGGCTGATGGTTGCCACTTGTTGTTCCAATACCTTTTGGCGGTTGTCCATGGCTGACTTATCCTTCCTGATCACGTTCATTGTGGAGTCGACAATTGACGTTTGATTTCGTAGTAGATGTAGCAGAAAGTCTTCGTTGGTTTGTACCTTTTCGATTACTTTGGCCATTTTCTCAGCATATGTAGAGTCAAGTACACCGAACAGCTGGTGTGCTACGTTTCCTACTATATCCAGCGGTGATCTGCGTTGTCGAGAGGCCTTCATTAGCATATTTCCTGTTTGTAGTTCTTTGTACAAATGTTGAAAGTGTTGAAATATGGAGTTGCACGCTGGAACATTTTTTAGTTCAGGGCACATGTGTCTTAGTTCGGACATTCCGGCTGACATGACTTGCATATCCTTCCAATATGGATCCAAGTCGTAGTATATAATCATGGTCCATTCGGAAGTGGTCATTCTTGAGGTTCCAAGTTTCTCATAGAATATTCCAGGCTTGTTTGCAAATTGCGTCACATTTATTGATTGTGAAAATGCTAATGGCAGCATGAGAAGTAACACTAACAATGTGGATGTTAGTGTAGGTAATGATAACCTTTTTCGCTGTGTTGGTGGCTCCTCTGTTTCCGCAATGTCTTGAATAGCATTGGAGCGTTTTGTTGCTACCTCCTCTGAGAATAATGGGGCGAGACGACTGATGGGGCGTTTGTATACACCGGACGATGTTTTGACATCAACCACTCGTACATGGTTGTCTTGCCCAGGATAAGTTTTGATGATGCGACCCATTGGCCACTTCATTACTGGAAGGTTGTCTTCCTTCACCAAAACTAATAATCCTTCGGTCACGTTTGGAGCGGTGGTTTTCCATTTATGCCGAGTTTGTAGTTCGTGGAGGTATTCCGTAGACCATTGTTTCCAAAATGCATGTTTTAAGCGTGACACCAATTCCCAGCGCTTAACCAGAGTTTTTCTTGACGATCAGTGTTGACGTCAGGTGCTGCGGTCAAAGGTTCACCGATCAGGAAATGCCCTGGAGTAAGCGCACTTGTATCCGTTGGATCATTTGACATTGGAGTTATGGGTCGGGAGTTGAGAATTGCTTCAATTTCGATTATGACTGTGTTCAGCTCCTCAAACGTCAAGGATGCTGTTTCTGTGGTTGTAATTAGCAGCCTTTTCGCTGATTTTACCGCAGCTTCCCAGAGGCCGCCAAACGATGGGGCCCGAGGAGGAATGAATTTAAAATCCACTTGTTTTTTGTTGCAATGATTTGTGATCTGAGCATGTGCCTTTTCGCTAAATATTGCTTCTTGTAATTCCTTTAGCTTGTTATTTGCGCCGACGAAATTTGTTGCGTTGTCGCAATGAATAGTCTGACACTTCCCACGTCTGCTAAGGAATCGCCGGAGTGCTGCCAAGAATGCATCTGTGGTTAAGTCACTTACTAACTCCAGATGTACAGCCTTTGTGGAGAAGCAGCAGAATACGGCAATGTATGCCTTATCTGGCCGTTTTCCTCGGATTTTATGGTGGATCATAATTGGTCCACAGTAGTCAACGCCTGCATTAAGGAATGGGCGTGTTTGCGTGACTCTTTGTGCTGGAAGATTGCCCATGATCTGGTGCATCAGCTTTGGTCTGGCTCTGGTGCATCTAATACAGCTATGTATGATGCTTCTAGCCATCGTCTTGTCGTTGATAATCCAATATTGTTGTCTTGCAATTGCCCTTAATGCTTGGGCACCGCAATGCAGATTTTCCTCATGAAGTTCTCGCATAATCATTTTGACTATTGGGTCGTTGTACGGTAGCAGGATTGGATGTTTTGCGTTGAACGGAATTTGAGCTTCTTCGAGTCTTCCGCCAACTCGGATGAGGTCATCATCTCCTAGTATGGGAGATAACGAAATGATCGAACTCTTTTTATCCACTGTTTTATAGCGTTTTAATTGTTTTAAATCCGCTGTGAACTCAACTTGTTGAATCGTTCGTAGGATCATAGTGCGAGCACGCCTTAGTTCTCCTGCGCAAAGTGTCGTTGTAGGTGCTCTATTAGTTTTGTAGCAGAAGCGAAACATGTACGCTACAATACGTTGTAGTTTGTTGAACGAGTTGCTATGTCTGCATGTGTATAACTCTTCTCCGAGAGAGCTAGATGCGATTGGCAAGCTGACATGCTTAGCCTTTCTCTCGAGATTGCTGGGCTCAATGATGGGTGGTTTTGTCCATTTATCTCCTGATCCGTGCAAGAATAATGGTCCGTATAGCCATAGACTATGATCCCTTAGCTTGCTTGCTAGGATTCCTCTTGAAAGGACATCTGCTGCGTTGTTGGCTGATGAAACATGACGCCATTGTAATTGGTTAGTCAATGCCTGGATTTTGGCGATTCGATTTGCCACGAAGGTGTGGTATGTGGACGCCGATGCGTTAATCCAGGACAGTACAACGGTGGAATCAGTCCAGAAGCTTCCTGATACTGTGTCAAGGTTCATATGGAGATCCCTTCTAACTCGATTGGTGAGTTCGGCACCTAAAACTGCAGCGCACAGTTCTAGACGTGGTAGGGATTGTTTGGCGGTGGGTGCTACTCGAGACTTTGAGCATAATAGTCGTACAGAGACCTGATTGTTTTTGTAGGTGGCTCGTACGTACACTGCCGCGCCATAGGCTCGTTCCGATGCGTCTACAAAGGTATGTAGATCCTGGGTGACTGGCACTTTTCCATCATATACGTGCCGGGGAATCTCCATTGAGTTTAATGATTGTAGGTCCTCCCGGTACTCCTTCCATTCGTTTTGGAGTTGTAATGGCAGTTCATCGTCCCAATCGAGTTTAATCTCCCATAGCTGTTGCATAAATATTTTTGCCTTGACTATCACTGGGGCAAAGAGACCCAGTGGGTCAAAGATTTGGGCCAATTCTGAGCACACGACCCTTTTGGTGATGCGTGTTGCTTGGCTTTTTGTGGTTCGTCCTCGCAGTTGGTCTTGTTTTGGCATCCAAATGAGACCCAGCGTTTTCACGCTGTATTGCTCTAATGTTTCACCTAGTTTGACGTCGTTGACAACGTCCTCTTTAGGGATTCCTTGCAATAGCTGGTCGTTGTTGGAGCACCATTTGCGAAGTTTAAGGCCGAACGGTAGCAATATTTTATTAAGTTCTTGTTGAACTTGTATCGCTTCCTGAATGGTATCCGCGCCAGTGAGACAGTCGTCCACATAGAAATCGTTCTTCAATGCAGCAGATCCAATAGGTAATCTGTTTTGGCTCCGAGTTGCCAAATGATCCAGACATTTCGTTGCCAGGAATGGAGCAGATGTGGTCCCATATGTGACTGTTTTTAAGCGATAGTACCTGATATCTTCAGATGGATTGTTTCTCCAGACTATCATCTGATGAAATTGATCCTCGGGATTTATCCACACTTGTCGGTACATTTTCTCGATGTCCGCTGTGAATACGTACTTATGTGTACGAAAACGTAGTAGAATGGACATAAGTTCACTCTGAACTGTGGGTCCGGCATGCAGAATGTCGTTTAGAGACTTTCCGCTTGTTGATTTGCATGATGCATCAAAAACGACCCGTAACTTTGTGCTGGTGCTCTCAGGTTTGAGTACACAGTGGTGTGGTATGAAGTAATGTCTCTCCGGCACTTGTGTTGCTGGGACCATCTTCATGTGTCCAAGTCCTTCATATTCATTCATGAATTCCACATAGCCTTTCCAGGTTTCTGGTGAAATCCGTCGCTCTAATGCCAGGAATCTTTTCGTTGCAGTTTCCAAAGACCCCCCAGGGCTGAAGAGTGTTCGGAAAATGGGAGTTTTACTATCAACCTGCCATCCGATGCTGTTTGTAAGTTCTCTATAAAGTGAGCTTCGCAATGTGCTTCGATTGGCGTGCGTGGTTTTTCTTCCGTCTCTAAGTTGTCCAGGGTCCAGAATTTTTCCATTAGCTCGTTGAGTCCAATTGCACAAATGGATGAGGAGTTGTGTGCAGACCTGATTTTTCCTGCCACAATCCATCCCAATTTTGTATTTTGCAGCAACGGGCCTCCTGAATTTGGCTGTTTTTGATCTGGGAGTAGTAGCGAATAATAGTGCTCTGCTCCGATGAGCATGTCGACTTTTCCCGGTTTATAGAAATCCGGATCTGCCAGTGGGCAATTGTTTGGTATGTTCAAGTTTATTTCATCGAGTGCCTGCGCTGGTTGATCAGCAATTATCTGAGGTAGTACGAATGCTTCAATTCTTTGCGTAAATCCGCCGTGAAGGGATTTTATTAGAACATTTACTCGTGCTCTGCTGGTCTTTGACTGACCTCCAATTCCTTCGATGCGTAATGTTGTATCATTAATTTTTACTGACAACATTGATGCCATTCGCTCAGAGATCAGGTTGATCTGTGATCCTGAATCCAGCAGGGCTCTGAAATTGGCTCTCTGTCCATTGTTTGCTTCTACTGCTACTTTTGCTGTAGCTAGCAGGTTGTAATTATTGTTACTTGCTGCGCCAACCGTCGGTGCTCTTGGTTCTGTACTTGCGGCCGATGGTATGTCCAAGTGCAGCAGTGTATTGTGTTTTTTGTCGCACTTGAAACATGTCCGACCTGGGCATGCATTTGTTTTGTGGCTTGTTTTAAAACAGTTGACACACAATTTCTGCTTTTGTACCCAATTTAGTCGTTCTGATGGTGATTTGGAGCGAAACTCATCGCATCCGTAGAGCCAATGGCTTGCCTTCTTGCAGAATGAGCAGAGCGGCGTTTTCGATTTTCCAGTGTTTACTGTTGCACATGTTGTGCCTTTTGGCTCTTTCCTTGACATTTGTGTCTTTTTGCCTGTTCCTAGAACTCGAACTCTTTGTTCTAGGAACTGAAGCATTGTGTCCAGGGCCTGTATTTCCTTTGAGCTTCCCAATGATTGCTCGTACAAGGCTCTGTTAGTGAGATCCAGCTTATTTTTGATGACGGCAATCAATATTGGATCCCAGGTGGATATATTGATGCCCAATCCCTTTAGTGATGCCAGGGATTCGATAGTTGTAACGTACAACTCTTTTAATGACTTGGAGTCGTCATTAACTGTGTTATAATTTAGGAAGCGGTTCAATACCGTGCTAGCGACGTCTCTGGGATTGTTGTATGTATCAATCAGAATTTCCCAGGCGCTCACATAATTTTCTTCCTTTAGATCGATATGTCGGATCAATCTTTCTGCCTCTCCAGTTACGGTTGTTTTTAGATACCACATAACAGGTCATAGAACTGGGACCATTTTAGTATGTCCCCATCAAACTTGGGAATGTTGATGCGTGGAAGCTGCACGTCATTATTGTTTGATGTGGCTGGTTTTGCCAATGCTCTTTGTACCTCTTTTTCCAGGGTCAGGTAGGCTTCCATGTTGTATCCTCCTTCTTCTGGGTTGTCATATTCCTCGTGGATAGTAAAATGGACTTCTTGTGCTTGAGTCCATAGTGATTTTATCAAATCACTTGATGTACGTCCTCCCGCCTCTGAGAATTGTCTCAGAATGCGTTTTATGGACTCTACTATGGCCTTTTGTCGGCGACATAGTGAAGGCAATTTGCTGTAAGCCTCTGTGGCGGCAGCGTGTTCCTCCTTGTGGGAATCCATTTCGCCTCTTACTTTTACTTTGACCCGTTGGGAGTATTTTATTTGCTTTGCAGCTGGATACGCTCCTATTCGCAACCGATGTGGTTCAAAGTAAAAGTACAGACGACGTACTGGATGGAGGTTTTGTGCTGGTGAAACGCACTTGTGATCTTGATATTATCAATCGTTCATCTTATTGGCTGATGATCTGAAAGTGACAGATCTGCCAATTTGTTCTACTTATTGGTAGGAGATTCTACCGTAAGTATGTTAATGTGTTGAAAAAGTCCTTGTGACTTCTTCAGTGTGATCTGCAGGTTTTCCTGCGTCGGGGTCACCAAATGTTAATGTGTGTTTGTGTGTGTGTTTTGGTATGCATACGGTACATAAACCGTCTACAAATTTGTCGTCGCAACTAGAACTTGAACCAGTTGGACTGCGGAGAGGGTTTCCTACGTCGAGCAAATGAGGGTCTGAAGACACGGCGACAGCCTCTGTTGATTGCAGTTGTAGAGAATGAGTGAACAGGCAGTGATGGTACTGTTTCTGATACTGATTTTATTCAACAAACTTAATTTCTATTTATAGGTAACAAAAGGTACAGAAAGTGCTGAGTCTAGTAAGAATATGGTAAAAGGGAATTGGAATTAATAGTGAATTAATTTGGATTTAATATGATATTGTGTTATTGGGCAATTGTGATAGTCAGCAATTGCACCAGTGTTTTTGCCCTCTGACGAGCGATCGCATCGTTGGCAGAAATTGCTGCAGAAGCGGTTATTGTTGACTCAGCTACAATGCTTTGTCGTTTGTTATTATGTCTCCCGTTACATGGGTCGACCTGACTTATTCGATAAGTGTATATTATGTAATATTAATTACTGCATAAATATGCGACTGAACACACTGTCTACAAAATCCTACTGACAACCGTAAACACGACATTTAGGCTGTGGCCCAAAATGACTTTTTCTGATAGATTTCGGGACTTACACAGACGAAAGAAAAATTGCAATTTTGTTGAGTAGTGTAATCTAGCATTAACAACTAAGAAAGATATGGCAGACATTTTTGTTAACTATTGGTCAGAACTCTCTGAAGATAAAAATTTTTCAAACAATTTTATATCACACAAATACAATAACCTAAACTCCAACTATAAAATATCCAGTTTAGCTAAAATAATAAAAAAAGAAATGAATTACTAGAGTTTCAAATTATCATCAAACAATTTCCTACCCCATGATTAAAAATAGCTCATACACACTACAGAAAATAATAATACAGCACTTCAATAATATACTCAACAATTACATACCACAGAGCTATAAAACAAGTTTAATCATACCTATCCCTAAGCCAAACCTAAATAAAAATATAGTTTCATCTTATAGACCAATATCTTTAAACTGCTGTATAGCAAAAACACTTGATAAAATCATAGCTAAGCGAATCTGGTGGTTCGTAACCCGACACAAAATGTTTCATCCGAATCAATTTGGTTTTAAGCAAGGAAAATCTGTCACGGAGAGTCTGCTCTATGCCGATTTTCTCATAGCCAAATCTATAGCCACGAAAAAACACGCTTCAATCATAACCTTGATTTTCAAAGGCTTTTGATCGAGTTGGAGTTAGCACAATTGTCAATCAATGAATCTAATGGAAAGTTGGACCGAAAATTATTCAATGTATTCAAAATTTCATGTTAAGAAGGAAGATCATTGTAAAAATAGCAAATCATTTGTCTAATACTTTCCCATTGGAAAATGGAATAACACAAGGTTCACGCATATCGGTTATACTTTTTCTTATAGCATACAATAAACTGTAGCAATTTATAAATAAATTAAAATTGAGTGCTTATGCAGACGATTTTGCTTAATAATTAACTTTAGCAGAAACAAAAATATAAATCCCAATTTAGATGACTGGTTTCAAAACATAGATAACTGGTGCTCATACTCTGGAGCAAAGTTAATACAATTGCATTTGCAACATTTCTTGCAACAAAATACAAATTCCTTCCGTTTCGGAGGTTAAAATTTTTGGCATGCTCAAATAAACAAATTAAGATCATCATTGTCAAAAGCTTAAATATTATAAAATGTCTCGCCAGCTCAAGATTTAATTGCCATACATACACTCTACTTTATGTCACAAAAGCAATTATAATAGCAAAAATAGACTATGCTTTATCTATATATGGTTTCACACAAAAAACAAAATTAAACAAAATAAAAACCCCTGTTCGATCAAACTCTTAATGCCATAATATAATATAATAATCACTTAAATGACCCTCGCCTTGTAGTACCTTACGCCTATTTTTACTCTCTTTGTTACGCTCTTCCACTAAATTTGTAATTGAATTCACCACATTAGAAGCCCGCTTATGCTAATGCTCATGCACTTAGAAACCAAATAAATATTCATTGGCTAGTACTCAACTGAACCCCCTCGACTTTTCGGATTATTCTTGGATTCCAGCAAATTTCTTCGCATCGAGTTTAATTAGCTCACTTGGAGATTGACACACCCCCATCCTTGAACAACTATATTGAGGAAAACGCTCCTCGATCAAACATTTTGGCGCCCAACGTGGGGCTCGTGTGTTAATTCTGTGAACAATTAAATTACTCGCATTTTATGAATATTCCATCAAACAGCTTCGTCGGTACATAATTTGCAAGTGCAACAACTACACTTTCGTTTCGTCTCGCAGTTGCCATCGAAATTGCTGAAAATCATATCAGAAGCTAACTGATCGATCGCGGGTTCATCAACCTCTCACTGTGCTCTCGCCATTCTCGCTTAATTCTATCATTCGCTTATCACCCACATCGCATTTAACGGCGCTTGCGCTCTCGTTTCGTTTGCATTGCTGCTACCTGCTTTGGTCCATCGGTCAACGCAGTTATCTATCTCTTCGAATTTCTCTGCTTCACTTTCGCTTTCGTTGCCGTCGTTGGAATTTTTGCTCACTCTCTGGACTGGAATTGTCGCCGTCGCTCGCTTCTAAATTTGTTCTCTTGCTGCTGCTGCTGATTTGGTGCCTTCTTGCTGTTGTTGCGTGCATTGAATTTGGAATCTCTAGTTCTGTGTGCGTGTAATTTAGACTACACAACAAAATGACGACGTTCGAAGATTTGAAACGCCAACGGAGCAATATAAAGCGCAATATTTCTCGTATCAAGTCTGTGGTGGAAGGCAAATCGGAAACCCCAATTTGTAATGATGAGCTTCGCTATCGCTTGAGCATCTTGGAAATGTATTTCAAGAAAATTCTAAACGTTCAATCTGACATCGAGGATCTTAGTCCGAACGATGAAGGACGTGTGGACTTGGAAGATACCTACATAGCAATAAAGCTATCCATAAAGGAAAAACTAGGAGGAGATCTGAACGCTAGCATATTGACGCCGGATCACCACCCTCTGCCAGTGCGGTCATCGTTGCCGAGGTTGTCGCTGCCTACGTTTGACGGCACTTATGCGAATTATAAGAATTTAATTCGTTCGACCAACTTATTGTGCGTGAGTCTGGACTGTCTAACATAGAAAGGTTTAATTATTTGCTGACCTGCCTAAAGGGGCCGGCGTTAGACACAGTTCAGGCATTCCAGGTTACCAGCGAAAACTATCCGAAGGCTCTTGAAAAACTCAAAGAACGTTATGACAATTCTACTCTTATTTTTCTAGAAGAAATCGAATCATTGTTTGCACTACAACCTGTGGAAAGGGCTAACAGTCAGCAGCTTCGTAGTTTAGTGGATAAAGCCTCTGCTATCTTCAGCTCTTTGGAATCCATCGGCAAACCTGAGAATATTGCTCAAGCTATGCTCATATATATAGTTATGGAGAAGTGTGATCAGCCAACTCGGATTAAGTGGAAGGAATCGCTGGACTACAAGACTCTGCCGACCTGGCTAAAATGCACACAGTTGTTGGAACGCCACTGTCAGTTTCTCCGTTCGTCTGGAACCTCGGCTGGTACTTCGTCGCAACGCAAGGTTGAAACCAATAAGTCCAATCGTCATTCAAATCACCATACAACCTCATCGTTTGCCATTACTAATTCGTCTTGTACCCTTTGTTCTAGTTCTGGTCATAAAATTACGAACTGTTCGCAGTTCTATGAACAGCAATCAACGGTTCGATAAAGTGAAACGCCACGGTCTCTGCATCAATTGTCTTGGAAACGGCCATAGAGTGGCACAATGCTTATCGACTCATCGTTGCCGTACCTGTAATCGGAATCATCATTCAACCTTGCATCACTCTCAGCCGCAACAAACACCACAATCGTCAGAAGGACAAACCTCAACTCCAGCACAAGAAACACAATCATCGCTACCCTCCTGGCCACCTACTGCTAGTCAGTCTCATCAAGCAGCGTCTCGTTCACACATGGAAGTAGCAGCAGAGGATCAGATACTGTTAGCGACAGCGATGGTATTGGTCAAGGATGTCTCAGGTGAATACAAACTTGGTAGAGCATTGCTTGATTCGTGTTCGCAGGTTAATTTTGTAACCGAGAACTTCGCTCAAAAACTTCGCCTTCGTCGTGAAAAGCACCACATCGGAATCCGCAGTATCGGAGAGTCCCTTACTAACCTTAAGGCTCGTACGACGACTTCTATTAAGTCGCGCACATCTGGCTATCAGCTAACTCTCCAGTACGGAATAACATCTCACATTGCCTACCAGCCAGATAGTGAGATCGACATATCATATTGGAACCTACCTGCCAATACTCCACTGGCAGATGAATCGTTCATTAGGTCTAGGCGCATTGATTTTTTATTGAGAACCGAAGCCTTCTATGGAGCTCTTGCTGCTGGTCAGATTCGCATTGGTCCCAACCTTCCCACGTTGCAGAAGACTCTGTTCGGTTGGGTTGTTGCTGGAGGTACCAAAGCCAACAGAATATACAGCCATCGTTGTGCTTGGTGACTGTAGAAGAGTCGATCGACAAAAACATACAGCAGTTATGGAAGGTTGATTCAATCGGCGATTCAAGAGCTAAAAGTCTCCCAACTCATCGTCGCTGTGAGGAACACTATAGGGATACAACACAGAAGGATGCCAGTGGGCGAATTGTCGTGTGCTTGCCATTCCAAGAAGACCCAATCTGTCTTGGAAATTCAGTCGATACAGCTCGTAATCGATTTTATGCCATTGAGAGCCGTCTTGCTCGTTTACCGGAGATTCGCTCGCAGTATCTATCGTTTATGCAGGAATATGAAAGTCTTGGTCACATGTCCATAGTAGCGAAGCCAAACTTAGAGGAACCACATTATTACATTCCTCACCATTTCGTTCTGAAGCCAAGCAGCACCTCGACGAAGCTCAGAGTCGTATTTGACGCTTCTTGCCGTACAACATCGCAGAAGTCACTTAATAGCCTTTTCACACTGGGGACCATCCACCATCCACCATCCATTTCTGGGATGGTCCGTAAGGTTTTGCCGTTCCGAAAATTTCCCAGTTATTCCACCATCCATCTGGGATGTTCCTAATTCTCATGTTTCAGTTCGGTATTTTTTCGATAATTGTCAAATGCAACCATAAATATATGACATTCACAACAAAAAAATCGGAATTCACTACGAAAATGTAAACAATGACAGACAGGAAAATGGTAAAAACAACAACAAAACATCTGATATGTCAGAATTGTCTCAGGCAGAAAAACTCAGGTCTGTGGACTGGGAATTTTTTTATGAATGCTCTGCAAATCTCATGCAGTATATTGCACGCGCTGTTTGCTGACAGCTTTCCGACTGCTCTGTACTCAGAAAAAGAACCCATAGTATACAATGCCATAGCCATAGGCTATACAAAACTTTCCTTAAAAAGCGCCTCGTTTTTTTTTTGGGTATATCTTCACTCCAAACCGCTTTTCAAAAATCATAGAATATATATTTTTGTATTTAAAACATTGATTGAATTTAGTAGAAGCAGTCACAAATGACCACGCTTCAGTGTTTTCAAAACAGATATCCATTCCAATGAATTCTCCTCGTCAATGTTGACCACATTATTATCATCATCCATGTCCAGCAACATGATTAGATTATGCAAGAATATATATTGGTGCTGAATCAAATTCACAACCATTGCAATAATATTAATATTCTTTTAAATTATAAAGGAAGAAATTTTCCGCCGCACCAAATTGTGCACAGCTATTTCTCATGGATGGTGGATGGTGGATGGTGTCAATGTGAATCGGTGTTTCACATCTTTCAAAAATTCCCACCGTTCCCCCAGGATGGACTCAGTGTGCAGAGAGTATAACGATATTCTGTTAGTCGGTCCGACCATTCAGGATGAGTTGTACCTGAAATTGCTACGATTCCGCATGCATAGGTTCGGCATCACTGCTGACGTCACTATGATGTATAGACAGGTGCTTGTGGGGGAGAAGGATAGAAAATTCCAGTTTATTTTGTGGCGAACGTCCCCAAATGCCGAGCTTCAAACCTATCAACTCAATACCGTAACATATGGGACCGCGTCCGCCCCATACCTCGCAACTCGTAGTTTGCATCACTTGGCGGATGATTGTAAGGATAAGTGGCCCTTAGGAGCTGCGGCTGTTAAAAAGGCGTTTTACGTTGATGATCTTCTGGGAGGGGCTGATGAAATAGAAACTCTTCTCAAACTCAAAACAGAAATCACAGCTACCCTCGCTTATGGTCAGTTTCCCTTATGCCAATGGCATTCCAATAATCCAGGCGTAATTGAAGATGACTCTATTAAGAAACTAAACACATCAGAGAATGAGAGTAGTAGCACACTCGGCGTAACGTGGCATCAACAAATTGATGTATTTAGCTTTACCTTCACTCCCAAGGAAATCTTTGCCATCACCACAAAACGAACAATCTTATCCACTGCATCATCGTTATTCGATCCAATCGGTCTGCTGTCGCCGCTAGTCATCGTCGCTAAGATTATTCTTCAGGAGTTGTGGCTGTTAAAACTGGATTGGGACGAGTCTATTCCACAGACTCTAACCAATGCATGGAGCAACTGTTTCACTCTCGTCACTATCGGTACCGCGGTTTAGTTTGCAACCCGACGCCAGGACTATTCAACTGCATGGATTTTGCGACGCCTCGATTCGGGCATACGGCTGCTGTATTTATGTGCGCCCTGAGAATTCGCTAGGACAGGTCGCAGTGAAATTGTTCACGTCTAAGTCGAGAGTAGCACCAGTGAAGAAACAGTCTCTTCCGAAGCTTGAACTGTGCGGCGCACATTTGCTGTCTCAGCTGTTCTACAAAATCAAGGATATATTCTCTGAACACAACATCACGTCATATTTTTTTGGAGCGACTCACAGCTCGTATTGCATTGGCTGCAACAACACTCAATCACTTTATCGACCTTTGTTGTGAATAGGGTTTCTGGCATTCAGGAGATGACATCTGGTGGGAAGTGGCGCTACGTCCCAACATATCAAAATACAGCTGATCTTCTGTCGCGAGGCTGCAACGTTAGCGAGCTTATCAAATCGACATGGTTTTCTGGTCCCTTATTTCTGCTGGAAGATGCGTTGAAATGGCCCACCAGCAGTAAATAGCTTGTCATTGACATGGACGTGGTCAACCCGGAGAAGCGGAAAAGCATGTTCACCGCGGTACAGGAGAAAAATTATATCCTCGAGATAGTCGATAATGTCAGCTCGTACAGTAATAGTCTTCGTCTCATTGCCTGGATGGTAAGGTTCATAAAGAGATGTCGGAAGCAATCGACGCCTACCACATCATCACCGACACCAGATGAGCTTCGTTTTGCTTCACACTGCCTTATTTGGAACATTCAACAAACTCATTTCACAGAAGATATTCGTTTACTTCAGAATCAAAAACCATTGAAGAGTAGCTTGAAGTTTCTTACTCCCTTTTTAGAACTCGTAAATGGATTCGAGCTCGTCAAGGTTGGTGGACGATTGGAATATTCAGACCTACCAGACGGTCAAAAACATCCGTTGCTGCTGCCTAGCCAGTCTAAACTTGTTTGGAATTATATTCGTCACTTGCATATTCGCAACTATCACGCTGGACCTAAGGCCTTAGTCGCTCTCCTTCGTTTGGAATACTGGATCGTTAACGTCAGAGACTTGGCACGTCGAATTGTCCGCTCCTGTGTACACTGTGTTCGCTACAGACCAAAGCTGCTACACCAACTTATGGGCTCATTACCACCGTCTCGACTCTCTCCTGCCCGACCGTTTGAACGCTGTGGAGTGGATTTTTGTGGACCCATTAATACCTATCTACGGATTCGAGGAAAGGGGCCTACAAAATCGTACTTGGCCGTGTTCGTTTGCCTTCTCACCAAAGCCGTTCACATTGAAGTAGTTTAGGGCTTATCAACGAAGGCGTTCTTGAATGCATTGAAGCGGATGGGAGGTCGTCGAAAATTTCCGGCAGACATTTTCTGCGATAATGCCACTAATTTTGTCGGGGCATCAAATCAACTGCTTGAACTCAAAAGGTTTATGTTCAAAAAGGAGACCCAAGATGAAATGTATAGATTTTGCGACACAGATTTTTATTAATTTCCACTTTATTCCTCACTTCGGAGGCCTTTGGGAAGCGGCCGTGTGTGCAAAGGGACTCTTGAATCGAACATTGGCAAACACAAGGTTTACGTTTAAAGAACTGATCACCGTCGTAGTGCAGATAGAAGCGATCCTTAACTCGCGCCCGATATCGACACTCTCGTCAGACCTGAACGACTTCAACGCTCTTATGGCTGGTCACCTCTTGGTTGGCGAACCATTGCGTTCGTTGCCTGAGAGGTCCGTCGAAAACGTCAAGTTGTCAAATTTGGACCGCTACGACATGATCACCGTCGTCAAGCAACGGTTTTGGCAGCAATGGTCGATGGATTACGTCAACGAATTGCGATCTCGCACGAAATGGACAGCACCCTCGACGAATCTTACTGAGAGAACAATGGTCATCATTCATGAGGACAACCAGCCCCCACTACGCTGGAAACTAGGCCTAGTGCAGTCTACAGTGCTCGGAAGGGATGGTCGTGTACGCGTGGTGCACCTCCGCACCGCGAATGGAACATGCTGCAGGCCAGTACACAAGTTGGCAATTCTTCCGGTAGTCTGAAATCAATCCTTTCAACGGGGCTGGGATGTTTGATTAAACTCTTAATGCCATAATATAATATAATAATCACTTAAATGACCCTCGCCTTGTAGTACCTTACGCTCATTTTACTCTCTTTGTTACGCTCTTCCACTAAATTTGTAATTGAATTCACCACATTAGAAGCCCGCTTATGCTCAATGCTCATGCACTTAGAAACCAAATAAATAGTCATTGGCTAGTACTCAACTGAACCCCCTCGACTTTTCGGATTATTCTTGGATTCCAGCAAATTTCTTCACATCGAGTTTAACTAGCTCACTTGGAGATTGACACACCCCCATCCTTGAACAACTATATTGAGGAAAACGCTCCTCGATCAAACAACCCCTTTCATTTCAGCTATTCGAATGTCTCTCGGAGCATTCGCATCCACGCCAATAAATAACATGCTCTTTGAATCCAACATTCCACCGATTGAACTCAAAAGAGACCTTTTGAAAGCCAAATTATCAAAACGTCTCACAAACTCTTTCAACTCCCCTATGGCCAGTACACAACACAAACATACTAAACAAAAAAAATTATCTCAATAATAGACACAAACATCTTAATAACCAAAAATAATAACCTCCATACTTACCGCAAAAAATTCCACACTTGCAACCCTCCTGGCTTCTACCCACAGATAAGCTAGATACTTCGCTAGGAATACACAGTAAAAAATCTACAATACCATATATAAATTATGTATTCTTTATTAAATTATGGTGGGGATCCCGCGCCACTGTCCTGGCCTGCCTCTCGGGTGGCGGGGCGACCGGTGTCGTAGTGCTGAGGGGGGCGGCTGCCGTCAGTTCCCTCTATTGAGGGGGGGTGCGGGTCTACCGGTAGGAGACACCGCTTTTCCTTGTGAGTTACGGAGGGAGAAATTTCCCCCTTTTTGCCGGCCTTTTGGCTCGACAAAGTAAGAATACAATTGATTACGGCTTGTCGCCGGAGTTGGACAATTTATTAAGCGCTTTATCAAGTGCTTTTAAAGGGAGATTGTTGAAAACAAAACTTTAATTACAAAAGGCATAGCCGGCGAGCCGGCCGATCGCAACCCAAAAATGCTGACCCTGCTACACGTGCATAAGTCGTATGATCGCTGATTGCCAATCATATAAGGGCCGACCCACTGTAGCGACATACGCTGCATCGGCACTTTTGGATGCAGAATTTTATCTTAATGCTAGGGTGGTGCTTAACCCATTAGGGTGGCACTATTGTTTGTTAACTACTCCCCCTTCAAGATCTAGGCCGCCCTCGGTCGATCCTAATCCCGCGATCACCTCTCTCAACTGGACTGCAGATCTCTTTGCGCTGGTGAGCCACTGATAAGTGAAGCCGATACAAGCCAACGCGCAACAAATCACTCCTACAATTAGCGCTATGCGATATGTTCGGTTGGTGTCGATTTCTTTCCCAAACTCCTGGATGAACTCCAAGTTACGTTCATTTAAGCGGTGAAGGTAAGGGAGGCTGAGTACATCTTGGCTGGCGGTGATGTTCAAAAGAGGGGAGCTTGCTACCCCTGGAGTCCTTTTCTGGGCATTGTTGTGGTTGATGAAAAAAGTTTCGTTTATCGAAACTTTATCGAAACTTTATCGTTTATCGAGGCACCCACGCCTCTGTGCCGTTGTCCACTCGGACCCTGGCTGACTGGTCGTTGACAATGATGACTCCCTCGTGCACGCTGGTGATTGGGTGCAGGTCGCTTGGTTGGGTTTCACAGTGCGCTATTCCGCCTGTGTGAAGCTCCCTGGCACATGAGCTTTCTGCTGATAGCCGGCAGAATATGGCTCCCGGCGATTCAGTGTAGTTCCTGATTGAGCGAATTTCCCCGCCGCACTCCGCCACGACGTTATTTACTATCCGCAGCATCACGTTCTTGTGGGTAACAGGGTAAATAGTGATCTTCTTACAGGCGAACTTTATCTTAGGAAATTTGATTATAAAGTGTATTACGTTAGCGGATTGAAGTATTTTTACGGATGATATGGACATAAGATCCCCTATGGGAGTGTTGGTGGGTTCCTCAAGCCAAACTGATTTAAAGTTTGCATGATCCAAAATGTTTGGGCTAACAATTTTAACTTTGGCAAACGTTATGGCAAGCATTAAATTTTGCAACTCCATCATCAGCATCCTATTTCTAGCAAGCAGTCTTTCATATAAATGGCCTGAGTGGATTTGCGAGGTTTTACTTGTCTTCAGATTTTGATTGACGGTAGTGGTTAGTTGATTGATTATACCCGTACTCAAAAAAGAGTTAAGGGGTATATTAGATTTGTGGTAAAAGTGGATGTGTGTAACGCACAGAAGGAAAATTTTCCGACCCCATAAAGTATATATATTCTTAATCAGCATCAATAGCCGAGTCGATAGAGCCATCTCTGTCTGTCCGTCCGTCCGTTCGTCCGTCCGTCCGTCCATCTTGTTGAGCGCCTGGATCTCAGAGACTATAGGAGCTAGGGCAACCAAATTTGGTTTCCAGACTCATGTGATATCACACTGCTACAAGTGTATTTCAAAATTTCGCCACGCCCCCTTCCGCCCACACAAAGGACGAAAATCTGTGGCAGGCACAATTTTAACGATAACACTAAAAACGCAATATCGTAGAGAATGCCCATATCTACCAGATGGCCGAATCTGAATCAGATCGGATTATAATTATAGCCAGAATGACGAAATTAATTTGCAGTTGCTTCCCCCGCCCCCTTCTGAAGAGAATCGGTACTCTATCTCTTTCTCGCTCGCACACTCTGCCGCGTTCAGTGCGCGAGTAACCCCTAGCGGAGGAGATGTAGAATCTAAATGGTACATGTATAATCTATATGTTAGATGTCAAATATACATTGTAGATGTAGATGTAGATAACAGATGTAGCAAAAAAATGTAAAATGTAAAATTTTTTTTTTTAATTCTAAAATTCTAAAAAATCATGCTCCAAAATGTAAATACTGACTGAGTACGGGTATAAGTAGAGTCGCGTCCCCAGAAGCGACTCACACGTTCCTTCTCGTTTTATTTTGAACCTTAGTATTTGGTTGGCTATTAAGCGTTTTTAATAGCCGTTGAAACGCGTTTAATTTTAAGAAAAAAGTCTAGCGTTTCAATGGGTAATGTACAATTTATTATGTATTGGTAATGTAAGGTATGACCGATAAAGTGATGCGAGGGATACGAAGGTTATGAAGATCAATAACAGACTGAGAAAGGGCAGGCGGGACGAATTGCCCGTGCCCTAATGCAAGCGAGAGAGAGAAAAATAAGCGATAGAAGCTCGGGCTGCTGCTGAGCCGAGTACGAGCGATAGATAGAGAGAAAGAATGCGAGAGAGCAGCATAGATGAAGAGAACGATAGCGAAAGAAACTTGGAAGCGAGATGCATATATAGACCACAATTCTTGTGTCACCAATTGACCGAATATATGCGTATGTATATATGCGACGACAGAAAAGTTCGAGAGATTGCAAAGGCATGCAAGTGCTGGACCAGATCATGACCTTTGCGAATGCATGTAAGGGCAGACGGACCAAATTGCCCGTGCCCTACGCGATGCTATGAATAGAGATCGATAGAACGAAAGAGCGAGATAGTAAAGTAAAGGAGAAAGGCACGAGTCGAAGAGACGAAAGAACGGTTGCATAGGCGAATAGATTGAGTAATTATAAGCGGTTACAATGTTTATATGCAGTGGGCAATGCAAATAGCAAACAAAGGTGAAATTACGTTACTTGCGCCACTGGCTATTAATTAAGGAATTTGTTGGGGATTTTCCGGCTGGGAAACCAGACAGTATTTATTTTTATTTGCCTATTGTTTGATTCAGCCAACCGCATCTCTGTGAATCTTACCCTCTCAAAATGGCCGGCATCCGGTGTCCCTGCCACAACTTTTAATATCGATCCCAGGAAGTCTAGACTTCTGGCTACCCTTTGGTGCACGCCCAACGATTCCATTAGGTCTCGTATGTGAGCGGTATCGACTTCCAGCAATTTCTTCATGTGCGATTGTGGGAACCTGTCGCTCATGCCGCTTGTTTCTTCCACTATGCGCATGTACTCCGAAAGGTTTGCTGAGTGTCTGACATAGGCAACCTCTTCCCACACGAGGATTCGTCCATCAATGATGGGAATGTATTTGGCCTGTGAATAGTCAAAGTGCGCTGACGCCAGGGACAGGGAGAAGACGAGGATGTGGGTGAGCCTGTGGAGTGGAACTTTATCTATTTTTTGTTCATGAAGAGGTACCTCACCACCAAAAAGAGCCAGCTTAACATAAAAGGCAACAAACGAGCCAGCAGCAATGGAACTTATAACTAGAAAATTGTATGCCAAGTGGCCAGACAATTATCAATAGAACTTATCACTAATAAAAAAGATTTCGCTAAGTGGCTAAAAATAAGAAAAAAAAAAAAAAACAAAGGACCTTGTCTGGTGGAGTCACTTTAGGTTGTCCTTGTGGACCACCCTACCCTTAATGAGGACCGCGGTCCCCAGGTCCGCTTCTACAGCCTTTTCCTCACACAAAGGTGTGAGTTTGTTGCCGAGCCTTCGGTTGGATTTTACCAAGACTTTTTCGCCAACCTCAAAGACTCTGTTCCGCCGAGATGCATTTTCTCTGGTTCGGAGTGTGTCCTGCGCGTTTTTGATTCCCTCTTGTACTTCCACCTGCTGGTCATCCGAGTGCGCTTGCATGACATCAACTGGTCTCTTATTGATGACCGAGTGAATGGACTTGTTGTACTTAGTAGTGGCCAACAAGATTAATTCCACAGTGTCATTTATGCCTTTGTCGATTTTCAGGCATCTAGCAAGTTCTAGCAGGGTGCGATGAAAGCGCTTCACCTGCCCGTTAGAAACACTATGCAGAGGCGGGGCATTTGAAATGCTGACGCCAAAGTGGGTAGTTTGCATGGTCGAGATCGTATGTGAATTCAATGATGGTTCATTGTCACAATAGACAAGCTTGGCCTTTGGGAAGAAGTTCATGAGCTGGAGCTAGGCCGGCTTCAGATCCTCAATGGTTCTTGAGGGAAGCGGCTGTACGACAGCTAATTTGGAAAACTTGTCGACACAAGTGAGGAAGTATTTTTTATCCGTGGAAAAGATGTCAATGTGCAGCATTTCCCCTACATGCGAGGGAATCGGTGTTTCGCCAATCTCTTGCTTTTTCGGATGCCTATCGTACTTGGCCCTCGCGCATGTCTTGCAATTTTGGCAGATTTCACTGGCCAACTTTGCCATCTTTGGAAAGTAGTACTCGGACAGCACATGTTTCACGTTTTTTTGGGCCGATCTGTGGGCTCTGTTATGCTCGGCGGTGAGAATTTCCCTTCTTTCCTCGACCCCGAATATGTCTGTCACCCGGTTCTTGCAATGCCAAAACTTTTGGGCTGAGAACCTTCGAACCAGATCGTCCTGCACCATTGCAGGACAAGGCATCAGCAACTAGATTCTCCTTGCCAGGCTTATAAAAAATTCGCGCACCGGTTTCATCGATTCGCGCTTTCCATCTTTTAATCTTTGCACTAGGGTTAGATTCCGATACTGCAAAGGTTAAAGGCTGGTGGTCCGTAAAGATGTTTATGTCTTTTACTGCATACAGATAATGTCGTAGTTTGGCTAAAGCCCATACGATGGCCAATAACTCTCTCGTTAGTGGCGTAATTGACTTCGCTGTCCTTCAAAGTCCTTGAGATCATTGTAATGGGACGTCCGTCCTGGGATAGCACAGCGCCAATGCCGTAGGCTGAGGCATCCGTAGTTAGATCGAATGCCTTTTTGTAATCGGGGTGTCTAAGCATGACGTCCTCAGATGTCAGGATGTTGCGCAGCTTTTGAAAATCATTTTGTTGCGCTTCGGAGAATTTTACTTGAATGCTACGCGATCTGTGTCTACTCACACTCCCCCTTTCAAAATGTCCGAGATGGGCCTTGCTATCGCCGCAAAGTCCTTAATGAAGCATCTATAGTAACTGGCGAGCCCTAGGAATGACCTCACTTCGAACACATTCTTTGGTTCTGGGAAATCTTGTATGGCCTTGACCTTTTCCGGGTCCGTTGTAGCACCATTGCTGGTGACTATGAACCCCAGAAAGTTAACACTTTTCTTAAAACAGCGTGATTTCTTTACTGAGACCCTCATGTTTGCCTCGTATAGGCTCTTTAGAACCCAGTCTACATGTTCGACATGAAGGTTTTCATCTTCTAAAAAGATAATTACGTCATCGACGTAAACGTAACAGAACTTGCCGATTTTCTCTCGCAAGATATCGTCAATAGTTCTTTGGAAGATGCTGGCAGCATTCTTCAAACCAAAAGGAAGCCTTTTAAACTCGTACTACCCCCCGTTTACCGAGAAGGAAGTTTTTTCACGGTCGCGATCTGCGAGCATGATTTGGTGGTATCCGGACTTGAGGTCCAGTGTTGAAAAGTACTTGGCTTTACCCAAGTTTCCCAATATCATCGAGATATTTGGCATGGGGTACCTATCGGACACCGTTCTTTCATTTAACTTGCGGAAGTCCATAACTAAGCGCATGTTTTTGTTGCCCGCTTCATCGGTGCCTTTCTTATCTACTACCCATATTGGGTTATTGTAAGGGGATACTGACTTTTGGATTATCCCATTTTTAAGCAGGTCTCGTATTTCGTTGTTAACGAAACTGGCTGCCCCCATGGGATACGGGTATAATTTTGTGTATATGGGCTCGTCGCTTGTCGTTCGAATGGTGGCCACCACCGATGTGTTATTGGTAAGGCTTCATTGGGGTCTGCAAAGGCCCTTTTTCTGTTCTTAAGCATTTGTTGAAACGCGCTTTTGATTAAAGGCGGAGCGTCTGAGCAATCCACGTTAGTGAAGTTAACGTCAGCGCATGTATGAAAGTCAATTTGCTCTACCTCTGCCCATTTAAGTTGTCAAGAGTTTAAGCAAAGCGTTGCACCTGCCTGTGATAACAGGTCAAGTCCTATTATTCCATCGAACGTTGCTAAGTCCGGTATAATGAAAAATGTTGCCTTCAGGTTGAAGACTGAAACAAAACATTTTTCTTTGATTGTGGTCATGCAGTGAATTGAATGAATGGTAAATTGGGAGTCTACAGGGCAGATGTCTTTTAACTCGTTGCGCGGTCGGATGAAGTTTTTAGACGCGCCAGTGTCGATAAGGGATTTGCCCCTAAAAAATTAATCAATTCTGAGTCGTAGCCGCAAACAGTGTCATCATCAATTTCTGCCTCCGCCCTTGATGCGGCACTGGCGTACGCTTCTGCATCCTGTTCCGCGCTTTGCGCAACGTGATTAACTCTTTGTTGTTTTCGGAGCGCCCGAGCGCTCGGAGGTGGCCGGCCTCCTATTTTGGTAAGCCGGGGCTTGTGTGGGTTGGGGCACCCTTGAAAATGAAGGGTCGATTTCCATGGGCTCCTGCGCATTATTATTGTTTTGCTGCCTATTATTGCGTTGGTCGGCCTGTCCCCTTTGCTGTCTATTGAATTGCGGGTTTTTCGCTCCACTCGACAGTGGGTCAGTCTGTTGGGGAAGTTTTTCGTACTGACGACCTTGTACTATTGTACCAGGTCTGCGCTCTTTGTCCTCCTGGCTCTTCGCAAAACTGGCCTGCAAGACTTATCGTTCATGGTTGGATTCAACCTCCTGTGCCAGGGCTAGCGCCGACAGTAAGTCTTTGGGCTTTGCCGAAAATAACACATCTATGAGGCTACGCTTGAGGCCTGAAATGAATACCCGCAATGCATCGTCGCGGAATTTCTCACACAGACCCTTTGCCATTGACACTTCATATGACATGTTGACCTTGTTGGTCAAACCTCATCGTAATACTGCAGTAACGTTAGGCCACCTTGTCTTAAAGTGACTAATTCTTACTCGATGACATGCATCGGCCGTTTGTCACTGTATGTGAAATCGAGATGATTTATTATCGCGTCAAAATTTAACACAGTGCCGAATGAGGCTAGTACCGCATCAGCGGGTCCCCTAATTTTATTTCTGATTATTATTACTGCCTGGTAATGGCGTGAACTGCCATTATGTGGCTTAAAGATTAGGTAAGCGGCTAGACCCGCCTGTCTCCAGGAGACATATGTCTCTTGTACCCCCGCGAATTCGGGCAGACACTTGACGGCATCAAGTGGCTCGTCACAACGAATCTCATTTCTTATTTCAATAGCCGCGTAGACCTGTACCTCTGGGGCTGGGGCCGGGGCTGCCGCAACGCGTACCGCTGCCACTTGGCCCGCCAGCACCTCAATTCTTTGTCCTAGCTCCCTTTCTTTTTGACGGCTCTTTTCCCTCTCTTCGGCCAGCGCGTTATTGACGGCTGCTTGTATAACAAGCCTAAGTTGTTCGGGATCCATAATATCAACTTTGTAGGGGGCTACGCATGCCCGTTTTGGGGTCGAAGCCGGAATTATATTGTCACACTCGGACTCTGAGTCACTAGAGTGTCGGTTAGTGGTCCTATACTGAAGAAACGGTGAGCTCATAAGCAACTGGATTTAATTTCACACAAAAGTAAATGAATGTGTGCGCGGTTGATCAAAAATAAACAACAAACAAAGTCGCAAACTGCGGAGGGTCATCTGTGACCGCAGTGCTGAACGGGACTGTAAAACAACAACAGAGGACGAACTTTATCTGTGCCAGTCATTAAGTTGCTATTATTATGCTTTGTAACACACCACTAAAGATCACTCAAAATAATGAACTTTCTTTTTATACCCGTACTCAAAAAAGAGTTAAGGGGTATATTAGATTTGTGGTAAAAGTGGAGAGAAGGAAACGTTTCCGACCCCATAAAGTATATATATTCTTGATCAGCATCAATAGCCGAGTCGATAGAGCCATGTCTGTCTGTCCGTCTGTCCGTCTTGTTTGACGCCTGGATCTCAGAGACTATAGGAGCTAGGGCAACCAAATTTGGTTTCCAGACTCATGTGATATCACACTACTACAAGTGTATTTCAAAATTTCGCCCCGCCCCCTTCCGCCCACACAAAGGACGAAAATCTGTGGCAGGCACAATTTTAAAGATACGATAACACTAAAAACGCAATATCGTAGAGAATGCCGGTATCTACCAGATTGCCGAATCTGAATCAGATCGGATCATAATTATAGCCAGAATGACGAAATTAATTTTCAGTTGCATCCCCCGCCCCCTCTTGCCAACAACCTTGCTACTCATTCTCTCTCTCGCTCGCACACTCTGCCGCGTTCAGTGCGCGAGCAACCCCTAGCGAAGGAGTTTAAGAATATAAATGGTACATCTATAATCTACATGTTAGATGTAAAATATACATTTTAGATGAGATGTAGATAACATATGTAGCAAAAAAATGTAAAATGTAAAAATTTTGTTTTTAATTCTAAAATTCTAAAAAATCATATCCTCAAAAATGTATATACTGACTGAGTACGGGTATAAGTAGAGTCGCGTCCCTAGAAGCGACTCACACGTTCCTTCTCGTTTTTTTCTTAAAACTCGCAAATGACGAATATTTTGTTTTATTTCCTTTTAATTTGGACTGCTTATTAATGCTGTGATTCATCACTTTCCGCAACAACTGCGTTTGTTCTTTTTGTCTTAAAAAAAAATAACACAAAATTTCCACTTACTTTCTGTTTTAGTGCACTTAGGTCGATCAGTTTTAGTGTTTTCTTCCTCGCTTTGGGTAACTAGTTAATACTAGTTGGGCGCCAATTATGTATTCTTTATTAAATTATGGTGGGGATCCCGCTCCGCTGTCCTGGCCCGTCTCTCGGGTGGCGGGGCGACCGGTGTCGTAGCTGCTCCGCTGCTGCTGAGGGGGGTGGCTGCCGTCAGTTCCCTCTATTGAGGGGGGTGCGTGTCTACCGGTAGGAGACACCGCTTTTCCTTGTGAGTTACGGAGGGAGAACTATCCCCCTTTTTGCCGGCCTTTTGGCTTGACAAAGTAAGAATACAATTGATTACGGCTTGTCGCCGGAGTTGGACAATTTATTAAGCCAAGTTCTTTTAAAGGGAGATAGTCGAAAACTAAACTTTAATTACAAAAGGCATAGCCGGCGAGCCGGCCGATCGCAACCCAAAAGTGCTGACCCTGCTACGCGTGCAGGAGTCGTATTTTGCAAATATTAAGAATCAATACAATAATCATACCTTCATATGCACTGAAGGATCTCAACTAAACAACATAACAGGCTACGCAATTACTACAGAAACACAAACTTTAAAATACGGGACGCTACCACATTATTCATCGGTGCTATCCGCAGAAATTATTGCAATTTTAGATGCAGTCAAATTTATACAGTCCAATAAAGGAGCATTTGTGCTATGCTCTGACTCCCTTTCTGCCTTAGACTCCATAGCCAATTTAAATAACAATGGCCACACCGCTTCAATAGTCAGATCACTAATCACAACCTTATCAAATGGAATAAAATTATTGTGGATCCCCGCAAATGTAGCCATTACTGGCAAGGAACTGGCTGATCATATGGCTAAAGATGCAACTAAATATGCCTTTAATTTGTACTCTTAACTACAATATAAAAGATATCAACAAACTACACAAAAATCAACTCTCCAGCCAAAAACAAATCTATATTTCAAAATGTAGTGATTAGTATAGAAATCTCAATAAAAACTACAGACATATAGATAATTACATACACAATGTGCCACAAAATAAACTTACTCGCTTAGACCAAATTAAATATATAAGGCTTAGATTAGGGCACACAAAATGAACCCACCCACACTACTTTAATAAGAGTGCATCTACTTGTCCCTTATGCAATTGTAACAACACTATAAACATAAAACACATACTTAATAATTGTCCAGCACTATCACGCTTAAGACAAGAAACATTCAACGACAACAACCCCCTAGATATAATAGCAGACACTACAGAGTTCAACATAATTAAAATTCTGAGTTTTCTAAAAAAATCACAACTTTACAATTGAATTTAAGCAACCATATTACAAGTACAAAACTAACTAACTAAAGTATACGAATAACAGATTTATTTAAAAATAAGGTGTACTATTGTATGTTATATGTTATAATTGTATAGTCTTGAGATAAAAAAATGTCTATGTCTACTGTATAAATGAATGACACATTTGTCAAATTATTACATTTAATCTAGCTGAAGGCCATATCAGCCATTGCTAGTTTATTATCACTTACTATAGGGTTTAGACCTTATATCAAGTTATTAAAAAATAAATTTACTTTTAAAGAGAATTAATGTAGCTTTCTATAAAATATATCCACTTGAAAGTATTTCCATTGGCTTTTATAACCGTACTCAAAAAAGAGTTAAGGAGTATATTGTATTTGGGGTAAAAGTGGATGTGTGCAACGCAGAGAACGAAACGTTTCCGACCCCATAAAGTATATATATTCTTGATTAGCATCAATAATCGAATCGATATAGCCATGTCCGTCTGTTCGTCTTGATGAGCGCCTAGAAGTGTATTTCAAAATTTCGTCCCGCCCACTTCCAACCCCACAAAGGACGAAAATCTGTAACAGGCACAATTTTAAAGATACGATAAAAAAAAAGTATCGTAGAGAACGACCATATCAACCATATTGCCGAATCTGAATCAGATCGGATCAAATTCACTTGCTTCCCCCGCCTCATATAGCCTAGTACTCAGATCGAAAAACTGTTTGCCAGCAAACAAATGTCATATATTCTTTAAGCGGCCAGTGTGTGACCATAGGTGTGCACTACATTCCGTACGGTTACACTGCTCAGACTTGGTTTTGTTTAAAGTTAATAAAATGCACTTCTTCGGCTGGGGCCGCTCTTCCCCAGGCATATTTTGGCACACACACGTTTACGTAAACTGAAATCTCGAACAAAGTCGGTTCCGGCAGCTTAAAATTTATCTATGCATACAATCATATATTTTGGAGTGTACACGTACACAACACATGCATGCTTGCTGCCAGTCGGCACGTGTGACGTCATGAGCCAAACGCGGCCATTCCCAGAGCCGAAGATCTGGGAACGTACGCTGCAAACTCAGCTGCGACCCTTTCGTTGTATGAACTGGCACATCTATATACTGTATGGTTAGTTGTACCAGATACCAGATGTAGCAAAAAAAACGTAAAATGTAAAATTTTTTTTTTTAATTCTAAAGTTCTAAAAAATTATATGCTCAACTTTCTCTACGATACTGCATTTTTAGTTTCATCGTATCTTTAAACTTGTGCCGGCCACAGATTTTCGTCCTTTGTGGGGGCGGAAGGGGCCGGGGCGAAATTTTGAAATACACTTCTAGCAGTTTGATATCACATGAGCCTGGAAACCAAATTTGGTTGCCCTAGCTCTTATAGTCTCTGAGATCCAGGCGCTCAACAAGACGGACAGACCGCGATATAGACATGGCTATATCGACTCGGCTATTGATGCTGATCAAGAATATATATACTTTATGGGGTCGGAAACGTTTCCTTCTCTACGTTATACACATCCACTTTTACCACAAATCTAATATACCCCTTGGCACTCCCCAAAAGCCAACAGGGAGCAATCCCAAGCAGGAGAAGGCAGTGGCCTAAAGGCCTGGCCTAACCCGCTCAATCGCAGGTAAATCCTGCTCGGTGGAAGGTACCGGTACGAACCCGGTGGGGTCCCATCCCGAACCCTTGGTGGGCGGCACTTCTAAACGCAAAACGGAAACCTTGGAGAGGCAGCTAAGCAATACTGCGGCTGTCCGACCTTCTGGTAAAGTGGAGGGAGACGATTTGCCGTCGACCAGTGCCCAAGCCAAATATACCAATGCCGAAAAGAGCAGTGCAGGTCACATACTTCGTCGGCAGAACGCAAGCACGGAGACCAGCCCGTCGGCCGACTGGTTGAAGAAGGTGGAGTGGGCCACGGCGGTGCTCCCTGACTTCAGCATGAAGCCACCAAGGGAGGTTCCCCAGCCTAAAAGGCAACGCTCCCAAGAGACGCCAGGACCTGCGGCAAAACCTCAAGTGTCCTGGCAAATATATCCTTCGCACAGATTGCCAAAAAAAGGACACTATTGGTTTCCAAGGAACCAGTGGAAGTGGGTGGAAGCGGCACTGGCCGACTGCTGCTTCGAGCTGCTGGAAAAGGACCCTGGGCCACCCCCAACCTGTAAGGACATGGGATGGTTCCAGGGCAACACGAATATCGTAGCCTGCGAAGACGAGCGCTCCGTACAGCTGTACAAAGCAGCGGTAGCGCAAGTCGGAGAGGTCTACCCAGGTGCAAAGCTCGTCGCGGTAGACTTGAGCGAAGTGCCCAGTAGACCGAAGGCCAGAATCTGGGTGCCCGCCTCCTTAAAGGATCCGGAGCGCATCCTTAAAATGTTGCAGCGATGCAATCCACACCTTCCTACCGAGGACTGGAAGGTAGTAAAAGTTGAGGCGACGCAGGGCCCCACAAACCATGTGGTGGTCATCCTCTACAAGGAGTCGCTAGCCCCGATCGAGGCCGCTAGGGGTGAGCTGAACTTCGGCTTCAGCTCGGTCACCATCAAGGTGTACAAGTCGGACGCAGCGAGGCCCGAGGCCCGTCCTGTCGACAAGCCAGTCGAGCAGGAGGTGGCCTCGGAGATCGAAGCACCCAATGTTTAGCTGGGCCGGAACAGGATGGCTACCTCACAGACTCGACCCTCATGAAGGAGTTCGAGGCAATGGGAATGTGTTGCGAGGACGGGCATGTCACCGACGACTCGGTCGCCGACACGACAGTGGTGGAGATTGATCATAACGATGTCTCTACGACTTCTGCAGATCAATCTCCACCACTGTAAAGCAGCATCTGCTGCTGCTTACTCCTAATCGACGTAGTCGTCGTAGTCCTAATCCAGGAGCCTTGGGTGGTAGGAGTCAAGGTCTGTGCGACAAAGGACTACAAGCTTACCGTAGCCCAAACGGAAGGTAAAACTCGTACCTGCATACTTGCAAAAAGACACCTAAATATCTTTCTGCTCCACAATTTCAGCAACGGCGACAACACGGCGGCTAGTCTAGAAATACGGGAGACACACCAAAGACTGGTGTCATCGTACATGGCCCACGAGGAAATCGATCCTCCAAGTGACCTCGTTCGAAAGATAGTCAGCGACAGCAAGAGGTCGAATACAGGCCTTATAATGGGCTGCGACGCCAACGCTTACCACACTCAATGGGGGAGCTCGGACACAAATGTAAGGGGTGAGTCACTTTTCAGCTTCATCCCAAACTCAAATCTGGTCATTTGTAATCGGGGGAACGATTCCACCTTCATTAGAAAAAACCGGCAGGAGGTTATCGACCTCACTTTAGACATAAAAGAGTTGGAAAGTCCTAGAGGACCACTCCTTCTTAATCGATCTTAATCGTCTTGTGGACAGTTTCACGGAAGCTTGCAATAAGGCCTTCGTGGCAGCATGCCCCTCAACCAATCATAGGGGGAAAAAGAAACCCCCTGGTGGTCAGAACAAATAGAACAAATATTTTCAATAGAGCTAAAAGCCACAACGAGGAGGTGCACTGGGCAAACTACAAGAGTAAGCTAGCCATATATAAGAGGGAAACTAGGAGAGCAAAAAGAGCCTCTTTCCAAAAACTCTGCTCTGACATTGAGGAGACGTCGGAAGCTGCAAGGCTCCGTAAGATCCTCTCAAAAACAGCCCCCTCGGTGGGGTACCTCAAAAGCATGGATGGTACATACTCGAGACACATTTTCCAGGGTGCACAACCATCGAGCCGGCAGAACCCCCCACTGACGGCCCGGCAACATCGATGGCGCACATCCTCATAAACAGGAACATCAGCTGGGCAATAAATGGCTTCAGTTCCTTCAAATCACCTGGTCCCGACCAGGTCATTCCGGCTCAATTACAAAAAGTCGGAGACATAGCCATTAACTGGTTGCAATACATCTTCAGGAAGATTTTGGTAGTAGGAAAAATTCCTCACGCTTGGCTTAAGGCTAAAATACTCTTTATCCCCAAAGCAGGGAAAGCCTCACACTCAACCCCAAAGGACTTCAGACCAATCAGTCTATCGTCCTGTCTTCTCAAAACCTTTGAGAGACTAGGCGGGCTAGAAACGGCACTCCATGAAGTAGTCTCGACGGTAGAGAAATCCCTACACGTCGAAGAATACTTCCCTATATAGGCCATCACGGAGGCCCTGACTGACTTGGGGGTGGATCGTCACATGGTGATGCTCATTGATCAATTGCTTACATGCAGGACGGTGACTTCATCAATGGGATCGTCCACTCAGTCGAGGTATGTCAACAGAGGCACCCCGCAAGGTGGTGTCCTGTCACCCCTTTTATGGAACATAGCAGTCAACAAGATTCTGTGCGACCTGGAAGGAGGGGGCTGCAAAGTGGTGGCGGACGATGTTGCCATCATCTTCTCGGGAAAATTCCCTCAAACACTGCTATCTAATGACCGCAAAGCTCGCGTGACTGTCAGACTTTAATTGACAAAAAGCTTAGCTGGAACCTGAACATCAAAGATAGAGTGAAGAAGGCCACGATAACCCTCTAAACGTGCAAAAAGGCCATTGAATTGAAATGGGGCATGAACCCAAGCATAGTCCAATGGATATACCTAGCAATAGTTAGGCCAATACTAATCTACGGAGTCACAGTGTGGTGGCCTGCCCTATCAAAAAAGACCATCACTAAACAACTGGGCAAAGTACAACAACTGCCGCCCTATGCATCAGTGGAGCCTTACGCACCACACCAAACGATGCGCTAAATGCCATCATGTGCCTCCAGAGCCTTGACCTTGCAGGCATGGAGCAGGCAGAAATGGCAGCAATTCGTCTGAGAGACTCCGACCAATGGGTGTCACAGCACACAGCACACTTGGGGTGGCTTTGTGAAATCGCCACTACGGTATCTCATTTTAACATTTAAAGTGACAGCCAAGCTGCGATCAAATCGCTAAATGCGATAACATCGAGCTCGGCTACCATGGCAAACTGTCGCAAATCTCTACACGAGATGGCTCATCAGTTATCAGCCTAATATGGGTCCCTGGCTACCAGGACATTGAAGGAAACTGCATAGCAGATGAGCTGGCCAGAACTGGAACTACAATCCCCCTTCTCCAAGACAAGGAGGACATTCGTATGTCAATGGCCACTTGTAAGCACATTATAAAAGAGCACTTCAAGCTACTAGCAGACAATAGGGGGCAAACTGTACCACAATGTCGCATAACTCGGCTAACATGGCCTTGTATCAAAAAGAAGCGCACCACTGAGCTCTGCAAGCTAAGCAAGAAAAGGTGCAGCTCAGTCATACGCTCCCTCACAGGACATTGGCTAATAGGCACCCATGCTAACAGGGTGGGTGCCCCCTACAACGACTTCTGTCGTAGTTGTAGAGATGAGGACGAGGAAGAAACGGTGAAACACCTATTCTGCTCCTGTCCGGCTCTCAGTATAAGGAGGCTACAATACCTGGGAATGCCTTTCATGAACGACGTATCCGACATGTCTAATTTGAGTCCAAGAAGGATCGCAAACTTCATAAGGGCATCCGGATGGGACAACTGCTGACATAGTCTCTCACAAGGGAAGAGGACATGATCCACGCGGCATCACAACGAGATGTAGCCGGCCCAAGTGTGTCGGGTTCCTGGCGATCCCGACAACCGCCTGAACCTAACCTAACCTAGTAGATGTAGATAACAAATGTAGCAAAAAAGTGTTAAATTTTTTTTTAATTCTATAAATCTTAAGCTCAAAAATGTATACACTGACTGAGTACAAGTATAAGTAGAGTCGCGTCCCCAGAAGCGACTCACACGTTCCTTCTCGTTTTAAAGTAAGTTTAAAAGCAGGGACTATAATTGTTGAAAATTGCCATTGCTATCAATGCACGCAAGTTTTTTTTTTTTATATCAGTTTATTAGGTAAGGAAATGTATATAATAATAGTAATAAGGAGAAGAAGAATTATATGTGGAGGAGGATATAAATAAATCCCGAGATCCTGCGGGAATGCCGCGAAGCTTTGCTTCGCAGGGACGGGCGGGTCGCTTTAGACCCCTCCTTCTATGCCGTTTCGACTCCGCTCCAGCTCTCTCAGCTTTCGCATAACTTCTGACGCGAATCCGGCTACCCTTGACCAGTACTGTTCGCTCAAAACCATCCTGTTGATCAGGTTCTCGGCGTTCAGCGTGTCCCCGCCAATGCAGCTCCGCTGATCTGCAAACCTTGCGCAGTTTAAGAGGATGTGCTCTGCGGTTTCTTCGACGCCACAAGTCGGACAGTTAGCGTCGCTGTCGTGCCCGAAACGATGAAGGTAGCTCTTAAAACAGCCGTGTCCACTTGGTAGCTGGGTTAGCCAAAAATTAACTTCTCCATGCTTCCGGTTTACCCACATAGCGATGTCCGGTATAAGGCGGAATGTCCATCTGCCCTTCGCTGAGGTGGCCCATCGTTCCTGCCATCTGTTTAAACTCCTTTCCCTCGCTGCCGACTTTATTTGTTTCCGTAGTGCCGGAGATCGGTTCTGTGCTGCTGCGTCGAGTTCTAATGATATATCCTTTGCTTCCTCGGCGAGGTCCGCCACTGGTCCGCTATGACGAAATAGTTCGGAAACCGCAGCAGACTCTCAGAGCTCCTAGTCGGTGAGTTGTGTCTAGCCCTCTCCTGTAGGACTTTGTCCTCGCCGCCTCTGCCCAGATTGGCGCTGCGTACATCATGACCGCTTTGAGGATAGACTGAAGAAGGAATCAGCGGCCTTGCTTAGGTCCCCTCGTGTTCAGCATCATGCGCGAAAGTGCTCTTCCTACGTCGGCTGCCTTTTTGCTGACTGCCTGGAGGTGCTCGCGAAATGAGAGGCGAGTATCCAACATTACGCCGAGATATCTGATTGCTCTTGCAGATAATATGTCGGCTGAGCCGACACGGACGGTCGCTACCTCAACTTTTTTGTGGCTGGATATAAGCACCGCCTCCGTCTTTTGCTCAGCCAGTCTAAGGCCCACTGAGCTCAACCACTCCTGGATTGTGGCCACCGCTTGGTTACAGCGGGCCTCCACGTCGCCGAGTTGCTTGGCTACTACCACCAATGCTACGTCGTCTGCGAATCCTACTGTGCGGGCGTCTGTTGGTAGTTGGAGCTTAAGGATGCCGTCGTACATAACGTTCCACAGGGTTTGTCCCAGTACCGAGCCTTGGGGAACGCCGCATGTCACCTGATACTGCATCGTACCGCTATTGGTGCTGTATAGCAGCGTCCGGCCTCTGAAGTAGTCCTCGATGATGGCTACCAAGTAATCCGGAATTCCTAAGCAGGTAAGGGCCCTGAGGATGATTTCCTACCTCGCCGAGTTGAAAGCGATCCTTACGTCGAGGGTGACCACGAGACGGTACTGCTTCCGTCCTCCAAGCCACCTGGATCCCTCAATAGCTTTTGCCGCTATGTCTTTGACTATGCGGATTGCGTCCGCCGTCGTTCTTGCCTTCCTAAAGCCGAACTGCATCAGGCAGATGGGCCTGTAGGATGAAGGTTCTTCAGTGGGCTTTTGGGGCTTTGGCAGCAGGACAAGCTATTCCTGCTTCCATGGCTCTGGGAATACTCCTTCGCGAAGGCACATGTTGAAGACATGCGCGAAAGCCGATGGATAAGCTGTCATTGCCAGCTTCACGGCGCTATCGGGGATACCATCAGGGCCTGGGGCCTTGCAGGTCGGGGTTTCTGCTGCCACCTCCAGAATCTCGCTGGCCGACATAACGGTCCATCCGATGTGGCGATACGGTGCGCGCGCCGGGCTGACAGCTGGGGCAACAGTGGGAAAGAGGCATTCGACGATTCTTTCATCCTGGCAAGATCGGCCGCAGTGAAGGGCTTTGCCGCGTTGAGCTTTTGATGCTGCAGGTGATTGCTTTGTGGTCACTAGCGGTGTATGCTGCGCTGAGCGTCCACATTGTACTCTCGAAGAGAGTGCTGCTGCACAGGGACAAGTCAATGACTGACCCTGTCCCAGCACGAGAGAACGTGTGCTCTGATCCCGTGTTGAGAAGGGTTATCTCTAGCGTGGCAAAGGCTTCTAGGAGGGTGTGACCTCTAGGGTTGGTAAATCTTGACCCCCATTCCTCTGACCAGGCGATGAAGTTTCCAGCCAGAATGACATTTGGCCGTTCCCTTGCGTCGTCTGCTACTTCGTCGAGTATGGCGCCGAATTCCTGGAGCGACAGTCGTGGTGCAAGGTAACAGCTGTATATCCAGAGCTGGCCGACCTTGGCTTGGACATAGCCATTTCCCTTGCGTACCGACTCTGCTTGAAGCCCCGAACGCCAGAAAGTCCAAATCACTGCTGTTTTTGTTGTTTCTAGCGTGAAGTGGTGGTCACTGGTTCTGCGGTACGGTTCGCTGAGGAGTGCAACATCCGCTGATTCGTCTCGGACTAACTGACAAAGTAGGTTCTGGGACGTTTCGCAGTGGCTTAGATTCAGCTGCAGAATCCTCATTTCGCTATGTAGTGGTTAGGCTTCTCTCTGCTTCTCGGACACCTCATGCTGCCAGCTATGTGGTTCGCCGCAGTCGGGTCCGTTACGGCACAGAGGAAGCATCTAGGGTCATTTGAGCACTCCGCTACTTTGTGGCCGCGCTTGCCACACTTGAGACAGCAGTTGCTGCGGTCAACGTCGCTCTTGCACCTGGCTGCGATGTTCCCAAGCTCTAGGCATTTGTAGCAGCGCCTCTGTCCTGATCGCTCTACGACCCTGCATCTTGTCCACCCGATCTTGAGTTTGCCAGCCTCTATAAGCCGCAACCGACAATAGCCACCTGGGAACCTCCATATCCCGGCCGTAGGCCTCTAATGCAAGCTGTTTCCACTTGGTGGTCCACCTGAGCAGACAATGCCATGGCGACCTCCTCTTTGGTGGCAAGATCGTCGATGTACGTCTCGCTTACCAGCGCCCTGACGCCTGCCAGCGTACCAAGCACTTGGTCTATCTCCTCCTTCAGCTGGGCAGTATTCTCCTTCTGCGCGCCGTTTAGTTCAATGGTAACGGTTCAAGCTGGAGGTCTCCCTTTGCTGTGCGGCGGACTCTGTCAACATTTTTGCCTACATCCTTCAGCTTCCCGTCGTCTCTCCTCGTTACCATCCTCAGGATGTCGGAGTAGGATTAATGCTCGCATGTATTGACACACATATGTATATATAAATGTATGAGTGAGAGACGTGTTGAAGCAACGTCTTCTCATTTTTTTTACTGTTTGTTTTCTTCTTTGGTTTCCATCTGCTTGCGAGCAGAGCTTCTCATCAGTCACAAATAAACATTGCAAATGAATGAACGGCTACCTCTTTTCTGTTAAAATATAATTTCCACGGCATTGGTTAAACTCTGTTCAACAGGTTATGGGCCCAGGATCGGATATTTAGATCGGAAAATAAAAGTGATTGTTTTAGTTAGAAACTAAAAACATCGGTGTGACTCAGAAAGAAAACGATATAGCACTAGTCAACACGACATTTAGGCTGTGGCCCAAAACGACTTTTTCGTATAGATTTCGGGGTTTAAATTTTTTTTACCGAATTATGGTTTTTTGTTATGGTGTAGTTTTTTTTTTTTAATTTGTTTTAATCTGGTATTTTTAAAATGTTTTCAGCTTTTCAGAACTGCAAAGTTCTATGCAACCAGATATAAGATACTTAAGTTATGTGAAAAATAGAAGCTCTGAAACTCTGAAAAAAAACCATGAAAAAAAAACAGATTTTAAAAATAATTTAAAAAAAAATGACACCATAAAAAAAAAAGCACTACAAAAATTTTTAGATCCCGAAATCTATCAGAAAAAGTCATTTTGGTTCACAGCCTAAATAAAAAGTTCAATTTTGTTGAGTAGTGCAATCAGCTATGAGCGGAATTTATCAAATAGACATATTGGATGAGGGAAACTATGACTCCTGGTCCATTCCAATGCCGCCTGTGTTGGTGCACGCGGAGTTGTGGCATGGACCAGAGGGAAAGCATTTCAAGCTACATAAACGAATTTGTTGTTATTCTCTATGGCCTTAGCTCGGTAGGAATCGACCTAAATGATGAACTTCGCACAATTGTTTTGTTGTCGAGCCTTCCAGAACATTATGAAAATTTTGTAGTCGCCATAGAGACGCGCGACATTCTCCCATCTTTTGACGTTCTATGTATAAAACTGAAAGAAGAAGGCGAGAGAAAGGGAAATTCAGAATATATATGCTTCAAGGAACACAAAACAGCTGTTTTGCTGCGATTAAGGCTGATGGTGCTTTGTGGCATGAAAGGTATGGCCATTTGAATATCAGCAGTATGAAAGACTTACCAACCAAAGGAATGGTGCGTGGCATTGAAAATATGGTTTTCCCAGCAAGTATGAGTTGTAAAAGTTGCATGATCAGCAAGATTCATGCGCAGCCATTTCCTGTTGCATCCACCAACAGAGCGCAAGACATATTGGAATTAATTCACGCAGTTGTGTGCAGGCCATCTGCCACACAATCACTTGCTGGATCGAAGTACTTTCTAAGCTTCATCGATGACAAATCAAGACGTATATTTATGTATTTTTTACGGCGGAAGAATGAAGTGTATAATAAGTTTGTCGAGTTTAAAACACTGGTAGAACTGCAAACGGGGAAAAACCTTAAATGTATCCGGAGCGACAATGGCGGTGCATTTGTCAACAAATCGTTTGATGAATTTTTGAAGAATCGAGAGGCAGCTGACAGTTGCATGCACTCCACAACAAAACGGCGTTGCTGAGAGAGCAAACCGCACCCTGGTAGAGATGTCAAGGTGTATGCTGGTCCAGTCAGGATAAGGCGAATCCTTGAGGGCTGAGGCAGTCAACGCAGCGAAATCGGTCACCAAACAGTGCGCTGACCAGTATGACGTCTATGGAAGCGTGGACTGGTAAGAAACCTTTTGTTGGTGATCTTAAAGTTGTTGGCTCCATTGCAGTTGCCTTGGACAAGGGTCCAAGGAAGTGTAAGCTTATACCAAAAGGCAAAGTATATCGTATGATTGGGTATTCGGTAGCAGCTAAAGGCTATCGACTGTTGATCCGGTGTCCCATCAGGTGATTGAGAGGCGAGATTTCCTCTTTAACGAGCTCCAAGGCGACAGGGATGCAGTCGCAATCGAGTTTCCAATGGGGGAAGTTACCGTGCAGTCGGAAGGTACTGATGGTAATGCTGATGAGGGTGACAGCAACGACCCTGATGAGGATGACAGCAGCGATAGAGGAAGCAATGTCGACGACAATACCAGTAGCAGCGATTCTAACGCCTACGAGATCGCAACTGAGAAATCAGACTCAGATAATACGGTTCCTCGTGTTGGACCTGGCAGATTCGAACCGGCAAACTTGGCCGCCCGAGATAGGAGTGCAACATACTTGGTTCTCTGGTTGCCAGCAACGTGAAGATTCCATTATCCTATGAGGAGGCATTGAAAAGTACTCATGTATCATAGTGGTCCGAATCGATGCTACGCGAATATGCTCCCAACAGTATGCCATAAAATATGTCGAAACATTTTGACCAGTTTGCAGACTGGAGAGCATGCGACTTATTCTCGCTTTAGCAGCAGTTTTGAAATTGTTTATCAAACAAATGGATGTGTGCGTGGCATAACTCAGCAGTGACCTGATTGATACGGTGTACATGAAGCAACCACAAGGGTACATTGACCGAACTCATCCAGTTAAGGCTTTGTTTCTTAAAAAGGCAATATATGGATTGAAACACTCAGGTCGCAAGCAATGGCGTCCTTATTAAATTGGGATTTATTGTCTGCGATAATGAGCCTAGCCTCTACGAGCAAATAGGGATAGGTAACTTATCGTTAATCCTGGTATATGTTGACGATTAACTTATAGCATGCCAATAGAAAGAAGACTTGCTCAGTATTAAATCGGCAATTTCCAATTTGTTCGAATGCGTTGACAAATGTGTTACAGAGCTGCTTTTGAGGTGCACCGTGAAGGTGAGCTTGGGCCTATCACCATAGGCCATTTGCAATATATCAAGGAACTATTGCAAGCTCACGGCATGGAGAAATGTCGACCAGTGGCTACTCCGTTGGATGCGGGTTTCCAGGTAGATTGTACCGATGGGCAGTGTCAAAGAGTTGATCCTGTTAAGTATCAATCCATGATTGGTGAGCTGATGTGGCTGACCAGACCAGAAATTTTGCATTGAGCTGCAAAGTTGGCTCAGAGAAATCAAAATCCGCACGCTGAGCATCTGGCCGGCGTAAAACACGTTCTAAGGCACCTCTGAGCAACGGTCAACTTCAAATTACACTACAAAGAGTGTCTTCAGCCTCTGACAGGATATGTGGATGTGGATTGGGGCACTTGATTATCGAAATCGGTTGTGCAGATAAAACTACAGCAAGTACCCTGTATGTCGATAACACTAGTCAACACGATTTTGCTTCAAGGAACAAAACGAACTTTTTCTTAAAGATTTGGGGCTTAGAAATGGTTTCATGATATTTTTTTTCTATGGCAGAACTTTTTTTAAAGAATTTTTGAAAACTGGTATATTTTAAGCTTTTTTCAGAGGTAGCGCATGTTTTTTTCACTTAACTCTAGTATCTTACGTCTGGTTGTAAATAACTTTGCTATTTTGAAAAGATAATTAAAACAGCTAGAAGTTAAGCCCAAACACTTTGTGATTACAGCTTACCGTCTGGGAAATATAAAGCATTGAAATGCAAAAATTATGATTTTTGTGCGGTATTTTTTACGAAATTTTGATTTTAAAAACTCAGAAAAAGTCGAAAAAAATTATATCTTAAATTATATTTGGCGTCGTTAAAGGTATCGCTCATTAAAATCTATGGAGAGACTTTGGAGCTAAAATTCGTTAACCAAACCTAAAATATGGAAAAAATGAACAAAAATACCTTTTGGAAGGTTGTGAGCCCAACTGCCAATTGGGAGCAAAGCAAACGAAAAAGGGTTGTACATTTGGTACCTGAACGCGTTTCTTTGGTATGAAATGTTGTTGACAGTTACTTTTTTCCTTATCTGAGGTAGGATACCTGTTCAGGTCAAATGTTTGCTTTATATTCTAACAAGTGCAGGTCCCCACAACTGTTGTTGACAGTTAGACTAATCATTAGAATATAAATATTGTATGCCTCTTTCACAGGAACAATTGAACGATTTATTTATTTACTTATTTCCTAGTGCGACAAGAAAGTTTCTTATAAATTAATGCACTAGTCACAAAACAAACCCGTTAAAGTAAAATTATTATTCTTTGTTTGGGTGTGAGTTCGGTATGATTAAACTACTTAGCCTATTTATTTTTATTACTATTTTTTTATTTTTATTACTATTAATTGTTTTTTAAGTAAAAGATTAATTTTTCCCTATATTGCGAGTTAAGGGGTATATTAGATTTGTGGTAAAAGTGGTTGTGTGTAACGTAGAGAACGAAAATTTTCCGACCCCATAAAGTATATATATTCTTGATCAGCATCAATAGCCGAGTCGATAGAGCCATGTCTGTCTGTACGTCTGTCCGTCTTGTTTGACGCCTGGATCTCAGAGACTATAAGAGCTAGGGCAACCAAATTTGGTTTCAAGACTCATGTGATATCACACTGCTACAAGTGTATTTCAAAATTTCGCCCCGCCCCCTTCCGCCACCACAAAGGACGAAAATCTGTGGCAGACACAATTTTAAAGATACGGTAAAACTAAAAACGCACTATCGTAGAGAATGACCATATCTACCAGATTGCTGAACATGAATCAGATCGGATCATAATTATAGCCAGAAGGAAGAAATTAATTTTCTGTTGGTTCCCCCGCCTCCTGGAGCCAGAGACACACTACTCATTCTCTCTCTCGCTCGCACACTCTGCCGCGTTCAGTGGGCGAGCAACCCCTAGCAGAGGAGATGCAGAATATAAATGGTACATCTATAATCTACATGTTAGATGTAAAATATACATTGTAGATGTAGATAACAGATGTAGCAAAAAAATGTAAAATGTAAAATATTTTTTTTTTCTAAAATTCTAAAAAATCATATCTCAAAAATGTATTTACTGACTGAGTACGGGTATAAGTAGAGTCCTTGAGGGCTGAGGCAGTCAACGCAGCGAAATCGGTCACCAAACAGTGCGCTGACCAGTATGACGTCTATGGAAGCGTGGACTGGTAAGAAACCTTTTGTTGGTCATCTTAAAGTTGTTGGCTCCATTGCAGTTGCCTTGGACAAGGGTCCAAGGAAGTGTAAGCTTATACCAAAAGGCAAAGTATATCGTATGATTGGGTATTCGGTAGCAGCTAAAGGCTATCGACTGTTGATCCGGTGTCCCATCAGGTGATTGAGAGGCGAGATTTCCTCTTTAACGAGCTCCAAGGCGACAGGGATGCAGTCGCAATCGAGTTTCCAATGGGGGAAGTTACCGTGCAGTCGGAAGGTACTGATGGTAATGCTGATGAGGGTGACAGCAACGACCCTGATGAGGATGACAGCAGCGATTGAGGAAGCAATGTCGACGACAATACCAGTAGCAGCGATTCTAACGCCTACGAGATCGCAACTGAGAAATCAGACTCAGATAATACGGTTCCTCGTGTTGGACCTGGCAGATTCGAACCGGCAAACTTGGCCGCCCGAGATAGGAGTGCAACATACTTGGTTCTCTGGTTGCCAGCAACGTGAAGATTCCATTATCCTATGAGGAGGCATTGAAAAGTACTCATGTATCATAGTGGTCCGAATCGATGCTACGCGAATATGATTCACTAATGGCGAACGAGGCATGGCAATTGGCAGACCTACCAACAGAACATCGGGCAGTTGGATGCATATGGGTGTATTACTTGAAACGCGGTAAAGATGGCCAGATTGAGCGTTTCAAAGCACGGTTGGTATCAAAAGGTTGCTCCCAACAGTATGCCATTAAATATGTCGAAACATTTTGACCAGTTTGCAGACTGGAGAGCATGCGACTTATTCTCGCTTTAGCAGCAGTTTTGAAATTGTTTATCAACCAAATGGATGTGTGCGTGGCATAACTCAGCAGTGACCTGATTGATACGGTGTACATGAAGCAACCACAAGGGTACATTGACCGAACTCATCCAGTTAAGGCTTTGTTTCTTAAAAAGGCAATATATGGATTGAAACAATCAGGTCGCAAGCAATGGCGTCCTTATTAAATTGGGATTTATTGTCTGCGATAATGAGCCTAGCCTCTACGAGCAAATAGGGATAGGTAACTTATCGTTAATCCTGGTATATGTTGACGATTAACTTATAGCATGCCAATAGAAAGAAGACTTGCTCAGTATTAAATCGGCAATTTCCAATTTGTTCGAATGCGTTGACAAATGTGTTACAGAGCTGCTTTTGAGGTGCACCGTGAAGGTGAGCTTGGGCCTATCACCATAGGCCATTTGCAATATATCAAGGAACTATTGCAAGCTCACGGCATGGAGAAATGTCGACCAGTGGCTACTCCGTTGGATGCGGGTTATGTTTATGTTTATGTTTATTTTGATTTTTCCTAGTGCTACAAGTAAAACTTATTTTTAATGCACTAGTCACAGAAGAGTTATAGTTACAATTACAATATTTACTCTTATTTCTAAACAATATTTGACATACATCAAGATTAATTTATTTCATCTATTTTGTATTTAATATTTAATATAATATTTAATATACTTTAATTTAAACTCAATTTTTCATTTTTTCATTTTTATTCTTATTTTAGGTTTTTATATATATATTTTTTTTTTTTTTTTTGGTTTTATGTGTTATGATTGTAGGTGTGTTTTTAAATTCTTCCTAAATTGCGTTGGGTTGCTCAATGACTTTACATGATGGGGAAGCTGGTTCCATATGCGAATTGCATTTATAAAATATTGCCGTTCTGAATTCAATGTTTTGTATCGAATGCTCTTTATGTTGTTGGTTCGCGCAGAGTTAGCGAAATTAAGTTTCTGGTAAAGGTATGCTGGTTCTTTAGTGAAAACTATTTGATGTAAGAAAATTAGTGTTTTATAGTCCATCCATTTCAAAAAGTCAAGTTCAAATATCGTAGAAGCTATGTCTGATATTCTGTCTCTCCTCGTCAAATCGTAAATGTATCTTGCTATATCATTATATGCTACGGTCAGCTTGTGTCTACTCCTAGAGTCGCAATTTCCAAATACCTCAACGCCATGCAAGAGAGCAGGAATGAGGTATGCTTTTGCAAGCATCATGCGGGTTTGGGTTGGCAGAAAGCGTTGCGTAAATTTAAGTGATCTTAGTATTCCATAAGTTCTTCCTGACGCTCTATTAACTTGGTCGACCCATGTTAATGATCTATTAATCACAAACCCTAAGTTGCTTGCCCTTTCGCAGTATTCAATCGGTGTGTTACCAATTTGAAGCCGTCTTATTGCATTCATATCCACTTTCGTTTTGTTTTTATAAATAACAAGACATTTAGACTTCATAGGATTGAGGGAAAGCCCAATAGCATAAGCCCAGTTGCTAATTTTGTCGAGTTCCCTATTACACGCATTTATACAATCATTTAGTTCACATAGAGGTCGACTAACATAAAGTTGGACATCATCTGCATACATATGACAACTAGACTCAGACAAAACAGATGGCAGATCGTTAACATATATAACGAATAACAATGGTCCAAGAACTGATCCTTGGGGTACACCACGTTTAACAAATAAAGACGCTGACTTAGCAGTTGTTGTGACAACTGTTTGACATCTATTGCACAGGTATGAGGTCATTAGTTTTACAGCCGTTGGAGAGAAGTTGCACTCATTGTGTAGTTTTTCGACCAGAATTGCATGATCAACGGTGTCAAAGGCCTTGCTAAAGTCAAGTAGTGTCAGGAATGTTATTTTGCCCTCATCCATTTGTTCTCGTATATCCTCTACTATTTTTATAATGGCTGTTGTACAGCTTCTATTTCTCCTAAATCCAGACTGATTATCATTTAGTATTTTGTGCTCTGTCAGATAGTCACTGATCTGTTTTGCCATTAAGCTTTCAAAGGCTTTCGATAGCATTGGGAGAATTGAAATAGGTCTATAATCTTTTGAATTTGATTTTGGGATGGGTATGATTTTAGCTTCTTTCCATTTTTCAGGGAACGTTGACGTCATTAGAGCAGTATTGAATATATGGGTAATTGGCATTATAATATATGGGAGTATAAGTTTGAGAAATTTGGGGTTCATATTATCTAGACCAGTTGCGGTGGACTTTATTTTCAAAATACAGTCAAGGGCATCTCTCGGACTCACGCTGATAAAGTTAAAGTCTGGAAATGTATGACTGGCAGGTACGGAGCTCAGTCTTGTATTGTTTCTAGTGACAGGCACTGGTGGTTGCGAAAATTTTATATTTAGTTCTTCAACATTAATATTTGCTTGGGCCACAGATTGTTGTTTCCCTATCCCTATACTTTTATTGCTTGCCATTTTTGTTTAGAAGTGATTGCTTCGTTAAGTGTTACTGTATAGTACGATTTTTTAGCTTCGATAATTCTCTTTGACACATTCTGTCTATTTTCTTGGTAAATTTTAAAATGAGTTTCAGTCTTGTATCTCTTCCACTTATGATAAGCTTGGTTTCTTTTTTTAATTCCTAGTTTTAGGTCATTTGAGAACCAAGGATTTGCTTTTCGATTGGCAGTTGCTCTCTTTAGCGGAACATTCTGATTAAATAGGTAATTAATATTAAACTGAAGCTGGTCAAGTTGAGTGTTAACGGATAATTGGTCATATATAGAGTGCCAGTCAAGTAGGTTAATGTCAATGTCAAGCTTTGCAAAGTCAATATTTTTGAAGTCTCTGTAGAATATGGGAGGGTCATTTTCGTCAAGATTAAAGTCATAGGTCAAAAATAATAAGTCATGTTTTGAATATCCAGGTACTGAAAGTTGATCGTATAACATTATCTTTGTTTTAGCATTCACAAAAAATAAGTCAAGTAAAGTATTTCGGGTTTTTGTATAGTGTGTGGCCACCGTAGAGTTTACCAAGTTCAGTCCTAATGCTTCCATATGTTCTGTCAAGTGACTTTGTCTGAATATATCACAGTTAAAATCTCCAGTCAGAATTATATCAGTATATGTAAGGGATATGTCAGATATTTTAGTTGTCAATTCGGAATAGTCAATGTTCTGATTAGGTCGATAAATGCATCCTAGTAGTAATTTATTTGAGCTTTTGTGTCGATCAGTTTTACAAAAATATATTCGAGTTCACTTTCTGGGGGCTGTTTGCAGACAATTTTAGTCAGGATATTTTTTCTTGTGTAAATTGCAACGCCACCCGCATGGCCAATACGATCTGAACGAAAAACATTGTAACCACTACATGCAATTAACAAATCACTACATTCAGAGACGAACCAAGTTTCAGACACACAAATAACATCTATTTTAGAATCGGTAAACATATATCTGAACTCTTCTATTTTCTTTGGCAGGCTTTGTGCATTAATATGGCAAATTTTTAGGCCAGATCTTTGCTTCACCAGAATTCTTAGCAAACCATGGGTATTAGGATTTATGCTTTCTGTGGAATCACCCATTTTAAATGTTCAAATGAAGTAATATTCAACAGCGCAAGAACAGGAAAAAATCCAAAAACACATCTAAAAACACATATTTTAATTAAAACTACTGGTAAAGTATTATTAATTTTACTTGCTATCATTTCTGCGTCACTGCTGCTCTCCTTCTTGATGGCGAAAGGAACAAGTTGGTATCATGGAAAGGTGGTTCATGTTTTCTAGAACAATGATTTCACCGTTTTGGCTTGCCCTGACATGTACTACTCCTCTTCGCGTGAACACAGCCGTTAGTTTCCTAGCCTTTTTCAGCTTCATAGCTTCCCTGAAAACCAAATAGTTTTCCTTCGTTAATTGCTCGTTGACATAAACGGGGGCCGGGGAGTCCAATCCAAGTTGCTGGAGGGTCAGTGTTTGCTGCGTTTCGCGCCTTAGCGTGCCAATTGCTCTGAGCAGCGCAGCCTTATCACGTAAGTGATCTAGCTTGACGATTATTACCGGATCAACTATTGACTGTGTTTGGTTCCGTCCTTTTCCCATGCGGTAGATGTCCTGAATGGTAGGCGCTGGGGTTAAATTTAAATTGAAGCATAGGGTGTTGAAAATATGCTTCAATTTTTCGCCTTCAACAAAGGGGACACCGTGAATGCGCAAATCGCAGGCGATGTTTGCATTTTCTTGCACAGATAGCTTGTGACTTAGCTTAGCTTCTAGATCGGCGACTCTTTGCGTTATTCCTCGAGCCTCGCCCAACTCCTTTTCAAGGAACTCCACCCGGTCGCTAAGCTGCTTTATTTGTCCAGTTAGAGTGCCTATTTTTTCGGCTAATAAATCACATAACCGATTTTCGCACTCTTCCATTTTTGTTGCAATGAGATCCGTCTGCTCCTTTAGGCGTTTGTCCAATAGTTGCAGAAGGCTTGATGACAGAGAATCAGCTTTTTGTGCTGATTTGAGGTCAGTGTCGGTGTTTTCACGCACTCGCTTAGTAACTGGTGGCATTTCAAACTTCTAACTGAAAAACTGCTTGAAAGTTGTAACACCGATACTGCTTTGCCGATCAACGGATCTGATGTGGTGAGCGAGCGCCCTCTGGTGGAATTTGTGACAAGCTTTTCCGATATCTGTATCAATCGCTGGACAGCTGTCTAATGTTACCTCTAATGCAAAGTGCAGGTGCAGGTTTCCAGGTAGATTGTACCGATGGGCAGTGTCAAAGAGTTGATCCTGTTAAGTATCAAGCCATGATTGGTGAGCTGATGTGGCTGACCAGACCAGAAATTTTGCATTGAGCTGCAAAGTTGGCTCAGAGAAATCAAAATCCGCACGCTGAGCATCTGGCCGGCGTAAAACACGTTCTAAGGTACCTCTGAGCAACGGTCAACTTCAAATTACACACTGACACTCTTCAGCCTCTGACAGGATATGTGGATGTGGATTGGGGCACTTGATTATCGAAATCGGTTGTGCAGATTAAACTACAGCAAGTACCCTGTATGTCGATAACACTAGTCAACACGATTTTGCTTCAAGGAACAAAACGAACTTTTTCTTAAAGATTTGGAGCTTAGAAATGGTTTCATGATATTTTTTTTCTATGGCAGAACTTTTTTTAAAGAATTTTTGAAAACTGGTATATTTTAAGCTTTTTCAGAGGTAGCGCTTGTTTTTTTCACTTAACTCTAGTATCTTACGTCTGGTTGTAAATAACTTTGCTATTTTGAAAAGATAATTAAAACAGCTAGAAGTTAAGCCCAAACACTTTGTGATTACAGCTTACCGTCTGGGAAATATAAAGCATTGAAATGCAAAAATTATGATTTTTGTGCGGTATTTTTTACGAAATTTTGATTTTAAAAACTCAGAAAAAGTCGAAAAAAAGTATATCTTAAATTATATTTGGCGTCGTTTAAGGTATCGCTCATTAAAATCTATGGAGAGACTTTGGAGCTAAAATTCGTTAACCAAACCTAAAATATGGAAAAAATGAACAAAAAATACCTTTTGGAAGGTTGCGAGCCCAACTGCCAATTGGGAGCAAAGCAAACGAAAAAGGGTTGTACATTTGGTACCTGAACGCGTTTCTTTGGTATGAAATGTTGTTGACAGTTACTTTTTTCCTTATCTGAGGTAGGATACCTGTTCAGGTCAAATGTTTGCTTTATATTCTAACAAGTGCAACAAGGTGTTGTTGACAGTTAGACTAATCATTAGAATATAAATATTGTATGCCTCTTTCACAGGAACAATTGAACGATTTATTTATTTACTTATTTCCTAGTGCGACAAGAAAGTTTCTTATAAATTAATGCACTAGTCACAAAACAAACCCGTTAAAGTAAAATTATTATTCTTTGTTTGGGTGTGAGTTCGGTATGATTAAACTACTTAGCCTATTTATTTTTATTACTATTTTTTTATTTTTATTACTATTAATTGTTTTTTAAGTAAAAGATTAATTTTTCCCTATATTGCGATGCACTACTAATTATACCCGTACTCAAAAAAGAGTTAAGGGGTATATTAGATTTGTGGTAAAAGTGGTTGTGTGTAACGTAGAGAAGGAAAATTTTCCGACCCCATAAAGTATATATATTCTTGATCAGCATCAATAGCCGAGTCGATAGAGCCCTGTCTGTCTGTCCGTCTGTCCGTCTTGTTTGACGCCTGGATCTCAGAGACTATAAGAGCTAGGGCAACCAAATTTGATTTCAAGACTCATGTGATATCACACTGCTACAAGTGTATTTCAAAATTTCGCCCCGCCCCCTTCCGCCACCACAAAGGACGAAAATCTGTGGCAGACACAATTTTAAAGATACGGTAAAACTAAAAACGCACTATCGTAGAGAATGACCATATCTACCAGATTGCTGAACATGAATCAGATCGGATCATAATTATAGCCAGAAGGAAGAAATTAATTTTCTGTTGGTTCCCCCGCCTCCTGCAGCCAGAGACACACTACTCATTCTCTCTCTCGCTCGCACACTCTGCCGCGTTCAGTGGGCGAGCAACCCCTAGCAGAGGAGATGCAGAATATAAATGGTACATCTATAATCTACATGTTAGATGTAAAATATACATTGTAGATGTAGATAACAGATGTAGCAAAAAAATGTAAAATGTAAAATTTTTTTTTTTTCTAAAATTCTAAAAAATCATATCTCAAAAATGTATTTACTGACTGAGTACGGGTATAAGTAGAGTCCTTGAGGGCTGAGGCAGTCAACGCAGCGAAATCGGTCACCAAACAGTGCGCTGACCAGTATGACGTCTATGGAAGCGTGGACTGGTAAGAAACCTTTTGTTGGTCATCTTAAAGTTGTTGGCTCCATTGCAGTTGCCTTGGACAAGGGTCCAAGGAAGTGTAAGCTTATACCAAAAGGCAAAGTATATCGTATGATTGGGTATTCGGTAGCAGCTAAAGGCTATCGACTGTTGATCCGGTGTCCCATCAGGTGATTGAGAGGCGAGATTTCCTCTTTAACGAGCTCCAAGGCGACAGGGATGCAGTCGCAATCGAGTTTCCAATGGGGGAAGTTACCGTGCAGTCGGAAGGTACTGATGGTAATGCTGATGAGGGTGACAGCAACGACCCTGATGAGGATGACAGCAGCGATAGAGGAAGCAATGTCGACGACAATACCAGTAGCAGCGATTCTAACGCCTACGAGATCGCAACTGAGAAATCAGACTCAGATAATACGGTTCCTCGTGTTGGACCTGGCAGATTCGAACCGGCAAACTTGGCCGCCCGAGATAGGAGTGCAACATACTTGGTTCTCTGGTTGCCAGCAACGTGAAGATTCCATTATCCTATGAGGAGGCATTGAAAAGTACTCATGTATCATAGTGGTCCGAATCGATGCTACGCGAATATGATTCACTAATGGCGAACGAGACATGGCAGTTGGCAGACCTACCAACAGAACATCGGGCAGTTGGATGCATTGAAACGCGGTAAAGATGGCCAGATTGAGCGTTTCAAAGCACGGTTGGTATCAAAAGGTTGCTCCCAACAGTATGCCATAAAATATGTCGAAACATTTTGACCAGTTTGCAGACTGGAGAGCATGCGACTTATTCTCGGTTTAGCAGCAGTTTTGAAATTGTTTATCAACCAAATGGATGTGTGCGTGGCATAACTCAGCAGTGACCTGATTGATACGGTGTACATGAAGCAACCACAAGGGTACATTGACCGAACTCATCCAGTTAAGGCTTTGTTTCTTAAAAAGGCAATATATGGATTGAAACAATCAGGTCGCAAGCAATGGCGTCCTTATTAAATTGGGATTTATTGTCTGCGATAATGAGCCTAGCCTCTACGAGCAAATAGGGATAGGTAACTTATCGTTAATCCTGGTATATGTTGACGATTAACTTATAGCATGCCAATAGAAAGAAGACTTGCTCAGTATTAAATCGGCAATTTCCAATTTGTTCGAATGCGTTGACAAATGTGTTACAGAGCTGCTTTTGAGGTGCACCGTGAAGGTGAGCTTGGGCCTATCACCATAGGCCATTTGCAATATATCAAGGAACTATTGCAAGCTCACGGCATGGAGAAATGTCGACCAGTGGCTACTCCGTTGGATGCGGGTTTCCAGGTAGATTGTAACGATGGGCAGTGTCAAAGAGTTGATCCTGTTAAGTATCAATCCATGATTGGTGAGCTGATGTGGCTGACCAGACCAGAAATTTTGCATTGAGCTGCAAAGTTGGCTCAGAGAAATCAAAATCCGCACGCTGAGCATCTGGCCGGCGTAAAACACGTTCTAAGGTACCTCTGAGCAACGGTCAACTTCAAATTACACACTGACACTCTTCAGCCTCTGACAGGATATGTGGATGTGGATTGGGGCACTTGATTATCGAAATCGGTTGTGCAGATTAAACTACAGCAAGTACCCTGTATGTCGATAACACTAGTCAACACGATTTTGCTTCAAGGAACAAAACGAACTTTTTCTTAAAGATTTGGAGCTTAGAAATGGTTTCATGATATTTTTTTTTCTATGGCAGAACTTTTTTTTAAAGAATTTTTGAAAACTGGTATATTTTAAGCTTTTTTCAGAGGTAGCGCTTGTTTTTTTCACTTAACTCTAGTATCTTACGTCTGGTTGTAAATAACTTTGCTATTTTGAAAAGATAATTAAAACAGCTAGAAGTTAAGCCCAAACACTTTGTGATTACAGCTTACCGTCTGGGAAATATAAAGCATTGAAATGCAAAAATTATGATTTTTGTGCGGTATTTTTTACGAAATTTTGATTTTAAAAACTCAGAAAAAGTCGAAAAAAAATTATATCTTAAATTATATTTGGCGTCGTTAAAGGTATCGCTCATTAAAATCTATGGAGAGACTTTGGAGCTAAAATTCGTTAACCAAACCTAAAATATGGAAAAAATGAACAAAAAATACCTTTTGGAAGGTTGCGAGCCCAACTGCCAATTGGGAGCAAAGCAAACGAAAAAGGGTTGTACATTTGGTACCTGAACGCGTTTCTTTGGTATGAAATGTTGTTGACAGTTACTTTTTTCCTTATCTGAGGTAGGATACCTGTTCAGGTCAAATGTTTGCTTTATATTCTAACAAGAGCAGGTCCCCACAACTGTTGTTGACAGTTAGACTAATCATTAGAATATAAATATTGTATGCCTCTTTCACAGGAACAATTGAACGATTTATTTATTTACTTATTTCCTAGTGCGACAAGAAAGTTTCTTATAAATTAATGCACTAGTCACAAAACAAACCCGTTAAAGTAAAATTATTATTCTTTGTTTGGGTGTGAGTTCGGTATGATTAAACTACTTAGCGTATTTATTTTTATTACTATTTTTTTTATTTTTAATACTATTAATTGTTTTTTAAGTACAAGTTTAATTTTTCCCTATATTGCGATGCACTACTAATTATACCCGTACTCAAAAAAGAGTTAAGGGGTATATTAGATTTGTGGTAAAAGTAGATGTGTGTAACGCAGAGAAGGAAAATTTTCCGACCCCATAAAGTATATATTCTTGATCAGCATCAATAGCCGAGTCGATAGAGCCATGTCTGTCTGTCCGTCTTGTTTGACGCCTGGATCTCAGAGACTATAAGAGCTAGGGCAACCAAATTTGGTTTCAAGACTCATGTGATATCACACTGCTACAAGTGTATTTCAAAATTTCGCCCCGCCCCCTTCCGCCACCACAAAGGACGAAAATCTGTGGCAGACACAATTTTAAAGATACGGTAAAACTAAAAACGCAGTATCGTAGAGAATGACCATATCTACCAGATTGCTGAACATGAATCAGATCGGATCATAATTATAGCCAGAAGGAAGAAATTAATTTTCTGTTGGTTCCCCCGCCTCCTGCAGCCAGAGACACACTACTCATTCTCTCTCTCGCTCGCACACTCTGCCGCGTTCAGTGGGCGAGCAACCCCTAGCGGAGGAGATGCAGAATATAAATGGTACATCTATAATCTACATGTTAGATGTAAAATATACATTGTAGATGTAGATGTAGATAACAGATGTAGCAAAAAAATGTAAAATGTAAAATTTTTTTTTTTTCTAAAATTCTAAAAAATCATATCTCAAAAATGTATTTACTGACTGAGTACGGGTATAAGTAGAGTCGCGTCCCCAGAAGCGACTCACACGTTCCTTCTCGTTTTCTTTAGGTTTTGTGGTAGCTGATTCCACAGACGAATAGCATGTATAACAAATTTCCGCTCGGAATTGCCAATTCTTGGCAAACATTTTTGGTTTTAGATAGACGCATTAATTAGGCTTCGTTTCACCGCAAAAAATTATGAAATTTGAATTTGAAAGCTTAATATCTATCAGGCGTTAAGCTGCATATACAAAGGGTCTGGGTCGGATTTATAGCTGCATTTGTTAGCTTTTCAGAACTGCAAAGTTCTATACAACCAGATATAAGATACTTAAGTTATGTGAAAAATAGAAGCACTACATCTGAAAAAAACATTAAAAAAATACCAGATTTTAAAAATTCTTAAAAAAAAAAACTATACCATAAAAAAACCATAAGAAAAAGTTATTTTGGGCCACAGCCTAATTCTAGTGTTGATTAGTGTTATCCGTGCCAACAGCATTTTACTTAATTTTAAGGACGGAACTCAGGACATCACAGGGAGTTACGCACATAAAACTAAAGCTATTATCACAGGCGTCAATGTAAGGGTTTTTCATGACATCAGGTACGGTCGATTGCAGAAATTTTCTGTTCAGTTCGTTGGCATCAGCAATAATTTTCGGGGAAGCTTTCAGGTTTCCTATGCCAAGTTTTTTAAGCTCACCCCATCTTTGCTTTGTTGATATTGCATTGTTGAATTTTACAGCGTAATGGTGACTTTTTTCAGTTGAGATAATTTTATTTACTGTCCGTCTTACAATTTTAAACTGCTGGTAATGCTCAGGAGTCTTGTATCTCTTCCACTTAGAATATGCAATATTACGTTCGCTTATTTTACAAGCAATACCTTGATTGAACCAAGATTTTTGGTAAGCTTTAAGAGTTTTTCTTTTTAAAGGTACATGCCTATCATACAGTGCGTCAATGTACGCGGACAATTGTCTTAATTGAAAGTTTACGTCCGTTAGTGAGTATCAGAACAGCAATGAGTATGGTCGAGCCTGTTCGATACCCCTTCAAAAAATTGTTTTCAACTCAACTCAAACGCTCAGCAGAAATATGTTCCTTCGGGCTTACTCAGACGAAGTCAAGTTTTCGGGTTCGAGCAGGTTCGAACACACAATGAATTTTCGGGTATTTTCCGTTCACCTGTGCGATGTGCTTTCGTTCAAAGGCCTGAACCCAAACCTTCGGGTTTGGGACGCATGTATGAGTGTTACCGAAGTGGACGAAGTCCCGAAAAGAGCAAGAACATTTTTGACTTCGTGTTTCTTGCACATGAATTTACTGGGAGTGAAGCCAAAAAACTCGAGTTGATTGAAAAACAAAATAGATTTAAAATGGGAATGAAGTTAGAAAATAAACATTTTATTTCATTTATATTATAAAAATATACAAATCAAAACTAAAAAAGACCAAATTTTAGAAAATAATAGAAATTAACATATAAATATTCCTTCATTTTATGAGATCAAATATGATAGATATATATAAAAATGTAAATTATATATGTACATTTAGGTATTACAATTTTTCAGAAAGGAATTTAAGAAAAGTAAGCTGTCAACCGAACCTGGACCTAGCCTATTACGTTTTTCTGTTATAATGCTTCCCGCCAAAGAAAACGAGCGCTCAGCCGCTGCACTGCTAGCTGGTATTGATTGAATTTCAAAAGCTAGTTTTGACAAATAGGGATATTTTTTTTGATTGTTTTGCCACCACTCCATCAAATTATAATTTGCGTTCATATCAACTTTTTCCTTACAATATCTCTCTATTTCCTCTTCAGGCATGTCTATGATTTTTGAAACAGGTCGGTTTATTAAATTTTCAAAAAAGAAAGCATCATTTTCTTTATCAGATGATACTTGGCCGCTTAAATCAAAATTACTTTGACCGAAAAAGTCACTACTCGAATCAAAAGAAACTTGCGATGCCGCAGCAAATGAAGGTGAACTTGAAGATTCCCTTTCTTTAGTATTTGCTAAATTAGCATTATCTAGAATATGAGAAATGCAAATGTTTTTAATTTCCTCCATTTCATTTGGCTGCATATTTAAAGCTGGTGGATATAAAAAAATGCAGCTTTATGCCACAAACTTAAGTTAGCTATCCATATATCCTCAATGTTTTGAATAATAGTTTCCTTTAAAATTGATATTGCAGGTATATCTTCAGTGTTTGGCATACAAAGGCTTTTAATTTTTAGCATAGATGGCAAAACAAAGCACAGCGATGGCGAACTACAAAGTTGCAATTTCTTAAAAATAATTTCAAAATTCACAAATCTACAAGGGCTTTGACAGTGGTTATATTTATATGTAGCAATCGTTGGCTTTGCTCATTATTTTTCAAAATATTATTTATTTCTCCCCAATTATAATTGGGACTTGATAATTGGGACTGATAATTATCAATTATGGACTTTAACATTCTATATTGCGAGTTCCAGCGTGTGGGACATTCGCTTTTTAGAGAAGTTTAGAGAAGTGCTGCAAATTTGCCTTTTTAAAATATTTCACCATTTTTTTTGACGACTCTAAAACATCCGTAAGCTCTGGGGTGGTAGCAAACGATTTCTCAAAAACGTTTGAAAATAAATGGCTGCTACAGTTAAGGCGTGTGTTCAATTCTAATGCCTTAATCATATTAGTTCCCCGGTCAGTAATAAATTTAATTTTCTCCATATTTTGCACTCCAAACTCATTAAAAAGACTTTTGAGCTTTTCAGAAATGTTTTTACCGGTGGACCTCGTAAAATCCATTGATTTCATTCCCAAAACCATGTCAACAAATTTTGCTTCTTTTTGGTAGTGGAATGTAACTCCTAAGAAGTTACGCTTCACGTAGTTGTCCGTCCACATGTCGATTGTAGCTGATGCTCCACCGCTGCTAACAATGCCACTTATTTCTTCTTTAAGCTCCTGTTTTTTTTCATTTGCGTACTTTTTGACTTTTCGCGAAATTGTTGTTGGATCGGGCAGCAAATCTTCCACATCGACTTGTTCACCATAAGTTGACCCAATCTTGATAAAAAACTGCACCATTTTAATGAAGCCAGGACTCTGGACAGCCGAAAATGGGCGGCAGTCTTCAGCGACCCACGATGTGCATTTCTCAACTGCCTCACTTTTGTCCAACGCTGAGACGGTTTTTAAATTACGTGACTGCTTGAGGTTCTTACAGCAGATGTGTCTGTTTAAATTCGATGTCTGACTTGCTGAGTATTTTAACACACTTTCGCGCGTGCGGCAGAATACGAAGCCCCGCAGTACAGAATTGTCCGGCATTAGAATTTCGGATATAATATACCAAACAAAAGTTCGGCCCTTGCGACGACCAGTCAGAATGTAGGTGCCGTTCGCAATTTGTTCAGAAACAGTTTTTGAATTAATTTCCATTACGAATCGTATTTTTTGAAAAAATCTACCACCGAAAATTGATGCAGGTGCAAAATGGAGCCGTACACGAACCCGAAGCGTCGCTTCGGCTGGTTGAACCCGAAGTTGGGTGTCGTTGGGTGGCGCACGAACACAAACAGACAGTCAGTCTTGAAAAAGCTTGATTTTGAAAAGAATGTTCGATCAGACGTTCAGACCGAACCAAAACGAACGCTCATATGCAATCACGTATGATATATTCCTTGAGTGATTGGGTCTTTACCCGTTCGTTTCGACCCGGCGCAAACCAATTACTTCATGCTGCTGAATCAAATTTTTTGAATCACAAAAACTCTGAGTAAATGTTCGGATTTGCCCCAAAACTTTTACTCGTTGCAGCTCTCTGGTGAGTATATTGCATTCCAATTACATAAGTCAATTTCAGTACAAAGTAGCCCAATATTAATGTTCTTAAAGTCCCTTAAATACACGATTTGGTCAGTCCGATGTGGGTTAAATTCATACGTCAGGTAAATTAAATCATGCTTAGAAAATACTGGTATGTCAATTTAGTCATATAAGAGAATTTTATTAAAATCATTTACTAAAAAAACATCTAGTAGCGTATTAGTAGTATTAGAAAAGTGTGTTGGCATAGACGAATTAACAAGGTTTAAACCCAAAGAAGACATTGCATAGGCAAGGTGTCGTTCAGTTAGCATATTGCTGTTAAGGTCTCCAGTTATGACGATATCTTCGTAACTTAAAGATAAAGTCGTAATTGTGTCAATTGCATCCGAATAGTCAATAAAACGATTAGGTCTATAAAGGCAGCCAAAAAGAATACTCGTTGAACTCCCTTTACCAGTGACTTCAAAAAACAAGTACTCTATTGCGCTAGTTATGTAGTTGAGTGGTTTTTTCAAAGAAACAACAACAATTTGTAACTTGGTTTTCTTTTTTTAATTTTTAAATTTTTGACTTTTTTTGTGGAGACTCTTTTATTAGTCTCTGGTCCGTTCTGCTGTCGACAATCGAATGAATGTCAGAAGTTGAACACCTGGCCTTCTTCCTTTCTCTTCTTCTCTCTCTCCTTTTCTCCATTCCTTCTTATGTCATCGGTGTCTCCGTTTTGGCTTTATGTATGTCTATTGTTTAGGCAACTCTAGTCAATTGTTTAGGCAACTCTAGCCAACAACTTTACAGTGGGGTCTTCTTATAGTGTCCTCGTTGGACATTAGCTTAGAAGGTATTGGCTGGAGACATCTCGGGAAGAGTGTAGCATGTAACTCCTCCCCCCCTGGATTGAAGAGACGGCCAGAGGGAACGAATGGTCGGAACGAAAACTTGAACTTTCCTTTAGTTTCAATACGATGTTGTTTCTTTTGAAGATTATGATTAGCGATTCTCCCAATGTGATAGTGTCGAGCCAATATGAATATATAAATAGATAAATATATATTTTTAATTAATAATATTTATTTGGTTAGTTTGATGTTTAAATGTAAGAATTCATTAATGTTCAGGGAACCTAATATGATATGGGTTAGTAAGTGTATGTTTATATGATTATGTATTATTTTTTTTTTTTGTTCAATCGTTTAACTTTTGATTTGTGTAATTTTATGTTGAAATTTGTACTTAATACGCCGTTCGCACTGAACTGAACGAATCAATTGTACTTTTGAATTCTTCTTTTTCTCTTTTCTTTTCTTCTTTAATTTTACCATTTTTCCTTCTTTGTGAGTGAGACAAAAAAAAAATGACGTCACCTAGTTCACGGCGTACCAAATCTAAGGCGTGCATGTGTGAGGGAGACAGATAGTGACGACACGCAGTCTACGAAGTCCCAAATTCGAGACCGTACCGCACTGTTTGAACCAGCAATATGGTTAGCGTGTGAGACCGAAAGAGACGGAAATACTCACACATATAAGCTTGCACACAATTTTCTAAGCATTCTTCTCAATTTAGTTAGTTTTTTAGTTTTTAGTTTAAATTATGGTATATTTCACATCCACTAATAAAATTATATAGTTTTTGTTCCACTTACGCAACTTTTACCGAGTTAGGAGCAAGATTCGAGCCTTTTCGGCTGCGCCAGTTATGTAGTTGAGTGGTTTTTTCAAAGAAACAACAACAATTTGTAACTTGGTTTTCTTTTTTTAATTTTTAAATTTTTGACTTTTTTTGTGGAGACTCTTTTATTAGTCTCTGGTCCGTTCTGCTGTCGACAATCGAATGAATGTCAGAAGTTGAACACCTGGCCTTCTTCCTTTCTCTTCTTCTCTCTCTCCTTTTCTCCATTCCTTCTTATGTCATCGGTGTCTCCGTTTTGGCTTTATGTATGTCTATTGTTTAGGCAACTCTAGTCAATTGTTTAGGCAACTCTAGCCAACAACTTTACAGTGGGGTCTTCTTATAGTGTCCTCGTTGGACATTAGCTTAGAAGGTATTGGCTGGAGACATCTCGGGAAGAGTGTAGCATGTAACTCGCTTCCACTAGGTTGTTTACTTACTAATTTGGATTTCAGGATGTTGTTAGTGTATATTGCTACCCCACCTGTATGACCTTCTCGATCAGATCGATATAAGTCATAGCCGTCACAAGAAATCAAGACATCGTTTAGTTGGGAGACAACCACGTTTCAGAAACACATATTACATCTACGTTGGACTTCACAAACAAATTCCTGAGGATCTACTTATATTAGTGTGCATATTTTCCCTATCAGTAGGACACGCAATTTACAAGTTAAGTATAAATATAGAAACAAAATATTTAGTGCGAAAAAAATATTACTTACACAACTAACACTGAACTTGAGAGGTAAGAGAGCTGAGTTATCATAATTTTTAGGAATTGTTGCCTGCTCTTCTCTATTCTCTTCACTGTGCCCAGTATTAGCATTAATTGGGGAGGTTGGACGCGTAGTGCATGGAGCTCTTTCAAGTTAAATATCATCAATACCGCCGCTCCCGCATGCACTACTACTCGACGTGTGAAACCCGAAGAGAGACACTTGAGCTTTTTTAAGCGCATTGCCTCATTAAAGATTTCATATGTCCCTGTTGAGAGCTGCTCATTAATGTAGAAGGCAGCTTGAGAGTTAATGCCCAAAAGCTGCAGGGTTAGCGGCTGTTTAAGCTCCCGCCGATAATTGCCAACTGCTCGCAGCAGAGCGGCCTAATCTCGCATGTGCTCCAGTTTAATAATTATAGTTGGATCGGTGGCAGCGTTTTTGTTGTGCCGTGTGATGCGGAAAATATCTTTAATTCTCGGTGGCGGTGTGAACTTTAAAGCAAAACACAGTGAGGTAAATTGAGTTTTCGGATTCTCCAGTTTTAGCTCCATCTCGCCCACCAGTCCCCGCAGTGCGTGCATTTCTCCAACTTCAGTCTCCAGCTCCAGAACGCGAACTTTCAATTGCTGGACCACACAAACCTCCGACTCCAGATGGCGTACCCGCTGAGTGAGATTTTTTATTTCTCCGGTCATCACCTTCAGCCTATCCTGAAGGTCAAGCAGAATGCGATCCTCAGATTGCCAAATGCTGTCCGTGATTGCTGGAGCTACTCACTCATCTTCTGTTCGATGAGCTGGACCAAGAGGGGCAAAGGGGCTTCCGACGAACGAGTGACTTTCAGGTCCGTTTGTTCCCGCTGGCGTTTTAGTGCTGGTGGCATTTTGAGTGTTTATTTTATTTTTATTTTTTTTTGTATTTTTAAGTGTTGCTTGAGAGTGAGTGAGAAATTTTTTTGTTTGTTATGCTTTGGTTTTGGCTATTGGTGTGTATGTGTTTGTGTAATTGCCTCCCGGGCAAATTAAATGTGAACAGACGTAGTTTTAGTTATTTTTTGTTCGTCTTTCGTAGTTGAAATGACTTGTGCAACGTAACTATGTGTTAAACTCGCTAGTATATGTTTAATTTGCTGGTTTAAGCCGATTTGTTTAGTTAAAATGACGGAGCGACTCGCAAACAAAGTGTACTCTGTAACGAACCATGGTTCCCCATGGTTCGTCACAACACAGGAACACCTATCTTTAAGGCAAAAATAAGCACTAAGTAAAAACCTCAAATTTCCCTAAGCTACATTCCTTTCCCACGGTACCGGTGCACACCGATCACCTTACCTGGGACATTGGACACTTGTTGGGAGGCGATCGCTTAGGTAACCCTCGATTACCGGGCAAAAACCCCCACATGCGCGAGCCAGTCAGCAGTCTCCGACTTTTCTTACCAGAAATATTGGACACTGGCTGCAGGGCTAATGATTTGGTAACCTTCTGTTACCGATCAGCCCGTCTGCACGCGCAGACTATAATTCGGCCATAGGGATTTATGTAAGAACCCTTCCCACGGTCTGGAGTGGAAATAAGATATCTATAAGACATTCATGGAAGGCCGGCCGATCTATAAAAAGGCAGTCCACCAGCCATCGGGGAGTCAGTCAAAACCACCATCCGCGTCGTAGAACCATTAAAACATAACATAACCGGGTAGAATAATAATACGAAAGAAATAAAGAAACTCATTAAAAATTAAACGAACCAAAAGTGTTGTGATTTCTATTTCAGTTTCTGGCAAAGTTCCTGGTTTTCCCGATAAAGTCCTCGTGAATTATAAATAACTTGTAATTCAGGACCCCAGACAGACTGATGCATATCCCAGCCTGAGATAGGTCCTTACAAGTGGCGCCCGAGCCGGGACTTTAAAGGATTTTTTAAAGGAAAACATCAAGAAAAACCGAAATCAGGGACTTCGTGGATTAAAGACCCACTGCCAGCAAAAGGAAAATTGAATAGAAACGCGACAATAATTCATTAACGTTATCCGGACGCGAAAACAATCGCGTAAGTAAACGCAGTGCCGACCCGAAAAGTGCCGTTTAACCGTGAATGAAGTTCCAAAACCAACAGAAAACCACCATGGAACACCACGACGAGGAACAACCAGAGGAGGTGTACCCTGTGGGACACCTTTCTAATCCAGGGGTCAGCACCGGCTGGATCCACAAACTTCGTCGGGACGAGCTAGAAGTCCTCGCCGAGGAATTCGGATTCAGCGGCGAGGGAACGGTCGATGAACGCCGAAAGAAATTTGCCGCGCTAGTCGCTGGACCACTCTCGCAAGATGCCTGGGTTCGCTTAGGAGAGTTTGAAAGGTGCTACGCCAAACCATCCTCACGCTCTCGCTCCAAGTCACCACTGCCTACTACTCCTGGACCATCCGACACTCGCCAAATGGATCCTAAGACCGGATTACGAGTACCTGCAGCCACCGAATATCGCACTCCTGCAGCCCCGTTTCAAAGGCCCCTAGCTACAGAGACTCACCCAGCGCCCGTACCGAGGGCCTTTCCAGCGATCGACCGACCCATGGAAGGACACTACTACAATCACGCCGCACAAATGGCGGAAAACATCCGAAGATGGGGAATCCAGTTCGACGGCCAAGGTGACCCTCTATCATTCATTGAACTACTCGAAGAACGTGCGCTCTCGTATGGGGTGGACACAAACCAGCTGCCGCGGGCCATGACCGAACTTCTCACAGACCGTGCCAGGTGTTGGTTCCGCATCAGCCGCCTACAAAGTTCCTCCTGGCAAAACTTTCGCCAGGAATTCTTAGCGTTCTTCTTGCCACCAAGGTATTTCGAACAACTGGAAGACCAGATCCGAGCCCGCCAGCAAATGCCAGGGGAACTGTTCAAAGATTTCCTCATCGTGATACGTTCACTCATGTACCACGCCAGGTACGACGCAGCCAAGGAGCTAAGCAGGATCTACGACAACGCCCTCCCCGTATACCAGATGTACGTGCGCCGCGGCGAACTGCGAGACTTGCCCCAGCTAACACTGCTGGAGGGTATTCAAGCACGGACCATCCCGACCACTCTCGCACCACCACAACAACCGCCCAGATACGCAAAGCCGGCTACAGAGATGAGGAGCAGCGACTCTAATCGGACACCATCCCGGAAGCCTCATTGGGACTCGACAGACTCACCAAGGAGACAGCTATCCAACCCGACCAGTACGACAACCACCGAGGTGGCACATCACATGATCACGACCCCCATTCCCAACCCACTCGCAGCCTGTCGCCGGTGTGGTGAAGCAGGGCACGCGGCATACGAATGCCAAAATCCCTCGATTCTATTCTGCTGGGAATGTGGCAAGCGCGGCACACGAACCGTCGATTGCTGTAGCCAACATACGTCGGGAAACGACTCGCGTCCTAGACTGACTGATCAGTGCAAGCCAAGCCCGACAACTAGACAACAACACCAACCTGCAAAATGCATGCGTCCGCATACGCCTGGCCGACGGCTCGGTCAGAGAGATCACCCAGATTCTACTGGCGCACATCAGGCTGGATCAAAGAGAAGTTCAAATACCCCTCCTTGTTCTACCAAACATGTTGGATCAAGTTATCGTCGGCATGGACTTCCTATGTGCCATTGAAACAACGATCAAGTGCGGTACCTATCCACCCCATTAAAACCAACAGCGTACAAGGCGACGAACCTCGAAACCAGAAACCGAAGCCAACGGCAGCCGTCATACGTCCACAACCTACCCCAACAATTTTGGCACCCAGCAGCGCCAACATGACACCGATACCAGCAACAGCAAACAAGCGACCACCACAACGAATACACTAACCCATATCACCGCGAAGAATACGACACCCAACCCCGCCACAGCAAAGGCAAAACGTCGGGCAATAACGAAAAACACGAATCCGAAGCCGACACCAAGAAACTACAAACAAGTAACCGGGAAAACGAGTCCCACGGTCATTACGGAGCAACCGCGTCCAAGGCCAACCACAGGGGACACATACCCCAAAGAAGCTACGAAAATCTCACCCACGAGACATGCACTCACGCACTGGAACCCGGCGCTCGACACAGGAAGCCCAGGTCCAAGTCCAGCAACAGAGCATGTAAGTACCACCTCCTCCAAAAAGAACGTGAACACAGAAACACCCTCCGAGACGACCATCAGCCCTGAACCAAGGCAACAACATCGACACCGACAACGGCAGCAACAGATAAACACATCGTACAAAACATCGTACCCATGGTGGACACCACACCCATCGTCGCCCACATAAGCGACTACCAACGGAGGATCGAACCGCCCAGCGCCTTCGATACAACCCTCTTACCCGAAGACCCACGCCAACCACTGGACTCCGAAGCCGCCGACCCAACAGAACATGAGCCTGAACCAGTCCCGGAGCCGTGGCCGCCAGACTTAGCCCCGCAGATCCAAGCATTTCTAGATGAGGAGCTACCAAAATTTGATGGCCTCCACGGGACGTCGGACATCGCCAAGCACACTATTGTCATGAGGGATAACCGGCCCATAAAACAGCGGTACTATCCTAAGAACCCAGCAATGATGCGAATAATTGATGAACAAGTGGACCAATTGATTTCGGAAGGCCTCATCGAGCCCTCCCGGAGCCCCCACAGCGCCCCAATTGTACTCGTCCGTAAAAAGAATGGGAAATGGCGCATGTGCGTGGACTACCGACAACTCAACACGCATTCCATCCCCGACGCCTACCCGCTGCCGAGGATCAACTATATTTTGGAACGGTTACAAAACGCGCGGTTCATCACCACCCTCGACCTGAAAAACGGATTCTGGCAGATCCCCATGGCCGACGGAAGTAGAGAAGCAACAGCTTTCACCGTAGCGGGCCGGGGCCTCTACCAATGGAAGGTGATGCCCTTTGGACTACACTCGGCACCGGCAACATTTCAGCGGGCTCTCGACACCGTGATTGGTACAGACATGGAGCCATATGCATTCGCGTACATAGATGACATTGTCATCGTGGGGCGAGATTTCAACGAGCCTCTACGCAACTTAAAAGTGGTTTTGTCCCGACTCCGGAAAGCGAACCTATGGATAAATGCGGAAAAATGCGCGTTCTTTCAAATCCAAATCAAGTACATTGGCCATATGATCAGCAATGAAGGAATCCACACCGACCCCGACAAAATTGCCGCCGTCAAAGAACTCCGGCCGCCCGTCAATGCATCGGGATGGCGTCCTGGTACCGAAGATTTGTACCAAACTTCGCGACGGTCGTCCAACCGATGTCTCGCCTACTCAAGAAGGACCAACCATGGGTATGGTCCGAAGCACAACAGGCTGCTTTTGACCTACTGAAGACACTTCTGACGACCGCCCCCATCCTTGCGTGCCCCGATTTCAACGTCAAGTTCTCGCTGCAAACAGATGCGAGCAATCTAGGAGTTGGCGCAGTTCTCACCCAAGAAATCGAAGGCAAAGAGCGAGTCATAGCATATGTCAGCCGACGACTGAACCAGGCGGAAGCAAATTACTCCGCTACCGACAAAGAGTGCCTGGCAATCATTTGGGCCATTCGAAAACTACGCTGTTACCTGGAAGAATACCGATTCGATGTAATCACCGTTCATCTCACGCTAAAATGGGTAAATACGCTTGACAGCCCATACGGTAGAGTGGCGAGATGGGCCCTCGAACTTTAGCAATACCAATACGACGTGCATTATCAAGCGGGCAAACAGAACGTAGTTGCAGATGCCCTATCCAGGCAAACATTAGGAACACTCGCACGGATCGAAGAAGAGAAGACAGCCTGCCCCTGGCTCCAGCGCAGGATAAAAGAAGTCCAGGACGAGCCTCAGAAATACCCCGACTACAATTACGCCAACGGGGAACTATATCGACATCTGGGCCATGGCGCTGACGACGACGACTATATATCATGGAAACTCTGCGTAGCAAAAGATCAACGAACCAAAATACTTCACGAATGCCACGACCAACCCACAGCCGGCCCTAGGGGTCAGGAAAACCATCTACCGGGACGTGAGGAAATATGTCCGTGGCTGCGTAAGCTGCCAGAAGTTCAAAGCTCAACAACGCAAGCCGGTGGGCCAGATGCTCACTCGCAAAGTCGAAGAGCCATTCGCTACACTATGCGCTGACTTCGTTGGACCACTACCTCGATCAAAGAAAGGAAACACGATGCTGCTCGTCTTCTTTGACACTTTCACGAAATGGGTCGAATTGGTACCACTCAAAAAGGCCACCACCGCTACCCTGGAACTGGCTTTTCGAGAACGAATCCTGAGCCATTTCGGCATACCCAAACGCTTTGTGTGCGACAACGGCACGCAATTTACAAGCCGATCGTTTCGGTCCTTTCTACAGACAGCAGGAGTAGAACTGCAACATACCGCACCGTACTGTCCCCAGGAAAATCCAACGGAAAGGGCGAATCGGACGGTCAAGACCATGATTGCTCAATCCGTAGGGGATCGTCAAAACATCTGGGGCGAGCTACTATCACGAGCTAAATATCACTCGCAGTAAATTCCAGCGTCTCGGAGACAACGGGATGCAGCCCAGCTTTCCTACTGCATGGAAGAGAGCCCCGTTTGCCTGGAGCCCTCTATGACGAAGGTACCGGAAGCCCCCAAGAGACCGCTCTCGGCAAGGCAACCAAACTCAGCGAAGTATTCACCATTGTCAGAAATAACATCCAGAGGGCGAGCCAAGAACAAGGAAGACATTACAATCTCCGCCGCCGGCAATGGCGCCCCACTATTGGATCCCTAGTACTTGTACGACAACACCACCTCTCCAACGCGGCCGACGGATTCGCCGCTAAGCTGGCACCGAAATACGATGGACCCTACCGAGTCAAAGGTTTTGCATCACCGAACATTGTAAAACTACAGCATCCGGGCAGCCGAAAAGCGAAGGTGGCTAACATCAACGACCTGAAGGAATTCCACGAGGACAGGGATGACACCGACGAGGCAAATACTACCACTAGCCCCCCGCAATCCCCTTTGGTTTCCATATATGGGCAGCTGACCAGCCAAAGACCTACCGCAAGAAGTACGAGAAACAGTTCGGGACAAACAACGCCGAGGAGGATAGTACAAGTCCCGGCCCCAGCCGGAAACGGCGCCGCTACGATTAAACGCGGCGCCCCACAACACCACCTCCTACCGGAAGAAAGGGGTGTAACGAACCATGGTTCCCCATGGTTCATCACAACACAGGAACACCTATCTTTAAGGCAAAAATAAGCACTAAGTAAAAACCTCAAATTTCCCTAAGCTACATTCCTTTCCCACGGTACCGGTGCACACCGATCACCTTACCTGGGACATTGGACACTTGTTGGGAGGCGATCGCTTAGGTAACCCTCGATTACCGGGCAAAAACCCCCACATGCGCGAGCCAGTCAGCAGTCTCCGACTTTTCTTACCAGAAATATTGGACACTGGCTGCAGGGCTAATGATTTGGTAACCTTCTGTTACCATATGGATTTATGTAAGAACCCTTCCCACGGTCTGGAGTGGAAATAAGATATCTATAAGACATTCATGGAAGGCCGGCCGATCTATAAAAAGGCAGTCCACCAGCCATCAGGGAGTCAGTCAAAACCACCATCCGCGTCGTAGAACCATTAAAACATAACATAACCGGGTAGAATAATAATACGAAAGAAATAAAGAAACTCATTAAAAATTAAAAGAACCAAAAGTGTTGTGATTTCTATTTCAGTTTCTGGCAAAGTTTTCCCGATAAAGTCCTCGTGAATTATAAATAACTTGTAATTCAGGACCCCGGACAGACTGATGCATATCCCAGCCTGAGATAGGTCCTTACAACTCTCACAGGGTTGCCGAGTTTGGTGAGGAACCTGGATCTTCCTAAAAGTAAAGCCGAGTTTCTTGGATTTTTTTTAAGGGTTCCCGTTTATTAAAGGAAAACCTCAAAATAACCCATTTCCGGAAGCGTCATTTGGTTCACGCACACTTTTATATGACGAAGGACATGTGCGTTTGCTAAGACATTTTCGGACTCTTCAAGCAACTGGGTGAAGCTTACGACCCAAAAGATTGGAGGTTATTTATTGACAGCAGAAATGCAAGTTTAAAGGCTGTTTTGCTACATAATGGAAGCCAAAAGCCGTCTGTTCCCATCGCCCATGCTGCTAATGTGAAGGAAACATATCAAACAATGTCTAAATTGTTTGTAAATATAAAAAACAACAGTGTCGCGTGTGACTTAAGAGTCGTAGCCATGCTAACAGGATTGCAAGGTGGTTAAACAAAACAAAAATCAATCAGCTCTCACTGCGTTCGGACGTGTTTTCGCTATGTCACTTTATTACTGCTCGGAATGCAATTCGGACGTCACTGCCGCTCAGCTTCGTTGCTTTGATGCTGATCGGTGTTCTTCTATATGTCGACGTGCGTTTCATTTGACGTGCATTGATCTGCACTCAGATGCCGTACAACTGTTAATAAATCTGCCTAACCTGTTATGGCTGTGTGATATCTGTGTCGTTTCTAATTACTCCCATTCGAAAATTGATGAAATTAATGATAAGGTTCTGAAGCTTGAAAGCCTTTATTGGGATCTCATGTCGGACTTACAGGGCCTACAGAGAGGAGGTGGTGTCATTGTGGCCGTCAGACGCACCCTACTCTGTGATCTGATTTGTCTCCTTGATGGTGACTCTATCCTGGATCAGATTGGTGTGTCAGTGGCCGGTCAGTCGGAGACGCTATGTATCAGCGCGTCGTATATTCCACCGAATAGCAGCTATGAAGTCTACAAGGCGCACACGCTGAATATTGCCAACATATATGGTAATCTACGAGGCCATCAGCATCTTTGCGTTGTTGGCGATTTTAATCTGGGCTCCTTGGTATGGTCCGCTGATCCGCAGTCTGCGGCTATGATGCCGAGTAATGTGCATTTACAGCATGAAGTTCTTTTCTGGATGACTGTTACAGTATGGGCTTAACCCAAATAAATAATGTTTTTAATAGGTTAAACAAGATTCTAGACTATTGCAGAATGATACATCCTCACGTGCCGTTGGTCTTCTCAGCTAAATTCTATAGTTACAACCCGGGTTTGAATATATTTTCACTGATGTAAGTTTGACTGCTATACGGGATGACATGATAAACGGAAACTGGGCTTATGTTCTTTCGTATCCTAGTGCTGCTCTTCTTACAATGTTTATAATGCTTCCAGAAGAGTGCGTGGCTCGTATAGGCTACCATGGTATACGAAGGGTCTTGTGAGGTATAAGAATCTGCGTAACAAGTTCTTTAAACGATTTAAGAAAACCCGTGACTCTGTTGACTGGGCCAGATATGTGCAGCATAAGCGGGAGTTTGATTGTTAAACAAATTTGTATATGATCAGTATATTGCTGACGTTGAAAGGGGACTTAAGGTTAATCCCAGGTCGTTCTGGCATTTCATAAATCCAAAAAGGTCGACGAGTGCCCTTCCTTCAGCCATGAACCTAGGTAACTTGAGCTCAAATACTGATAGGGGCATAGCAAACCTTTTTGCTTCTTTTTTTAGCTCAAATTTCGAGCCATACACAGTTTGGCATGATTCTGATATCTTAGACTCTATCCCTTCAGTGGTCAATATTGGTTCGCTTGATGTATCGGAGGTGGACATTTTGGAGGCAATTGCTGATTTCGACAACTCGAGTTCCCACGGTACCGGTGCACACCGATCACCTTACCTGGGACATTGGACACTTGTTGGGAGGCGATCGCTTAGGTAACCCTCGATTACCGGGCAAAAACCCCCACATGCGCGAGCCAGTCAGCAGTCTCCGACTTTTCTTACCAGAAATATTGGACACTGGCTGCAGGGCTAATGATTTGGTAACCTTCTGTTACCATATGGATTTATGTCAGAACCCTTCCCACGGTCTGGAGTGGAAATAAGATATCTATAAGACATTCATGGAAGGCCGGCCGATCTATAAAAAGGCAGTCCACCAGCCATCAGGGAGTCAGTCAAAACCACCATCCGCGTCGTAGAACCATTAAAACATAACATAACCGGGTAGAATAATAATACGAAAGAAATAAAGAAACTCATTAAAAATTAAAAGAACCAAAAGTGTTGTGATTTCTATTTCAGTTTCTGGCAAAGTTTTCCCGATAAAGTCCTCGTGAATTATAAATAACTTGTAATTCAGGACCCCGGACAGACTGATGCATATCCCAGCCTGAGATAGGTCCTTACAACTCTCACAGGGTTGCCGAGTTTGGTGAGGAACCTGGATCTTCCTAAAAGTAAAGCCGAGTTTCTTGGATTTTTTTTTTAAGGGTTCCCGTTTATTAAAGGAAAACCTCAAAATAACCCATTTCCGGAAGCGTCATTTGGTTCACGCACACTTTTATATGACGAAGGACATGTGCGTTTGCTAAGACATTTTCGGACTCTTCAAGCAACTGGGTGAAGCTTACGACCCAAAAGATTGGAGGTTATTTATTGACAGCAGAAATGCAAGTTTAAAGGCTGTTTTGCTACATAATGGAAGCCAAAAGCCGTCTGTTCCCATCGCCCATGCTGCTAATGTGAAGGAAACATATCAAACAATGTCTAAATTGTTTGTAAATATAAAAAACAACAGTGTCGCGTGTGACTTAAGAGTCGTAGCCATGCTAACAGGATTGCAAGGTGGTTAAACAAAACAAAAATCAATCAGCTCTCACTGCGTTCGGACGTGTTTTCGCTATGTCACTTTATTACTGCTCGGAATGCAATTCGGACGTCACTGCCGCTCAGCTTCGTTGCTTTGATGCTGATCGGTGTTCTTCTATATGTCGACGTGCGTTTCATTTGACGTGCATTGATCTGCACTCAGATGCCGTACAACTGTTAATAAATCTGCCTAACCTGTTATGGCTGTGTGATATCTGTGTCGTTTCTAATTACTCCCATTCGAAAATTGATGAAATTAATGATAAGGTTCTGAAGCTTGAAAGCCTTTATTGGGATCTCATGTCGGACTTACAGGGCCTACAGAGAGGAGGTGGTGTCATTGTGGCCGTCAGACGCACCCTACTCTGTGATCTGATTTGTCTCCTTGATGGTGACTCTATCCTGGATCAGATTGGTGTGTCAGTGGCCGGTCAGTCGGAGACGCTATGTATCAGCGCGTCGTATATTCCACCGAATAGCAGCTATGAAGTCTACAAGGCGCACACGCTGAATATTGCCAACATATATGGTAATCTACGAGGCCATCAGCATCTTTGCGTTGTTGGCGATTTTAATCTGGGCTCCTTGGTATGGTCCGCTGATCCGCAGTCTGCGGCTATGATGCCGAGTAATGTGCATTTACAGCATGAAGTTCTTTTTCTGGATGACTGTTACAGTATGGGCTTAACCCAAATAAATAATGTTTTTAATAGGTTAAACAAGATTCTAGACTATTGCAGAATGATACATCCTCACGTGCCGTTGGTCTTCTCAGCTAAATTCTATAGTTACAACCCGGGTTTGAATATATTTTCACTGATGTAAGTTTGACTGCTATACGGGATGACATGATAAACGGAAACTGGGCTTATGTTCTTTCGTATCCTAGTGCTGCTCTTCTTACAATGTTTATAATGCTTCCAGAAGAGTGCGTGGCTCGTATAGGCTACCATGGTATACGAAGGGTCTTGTGAGGTATAAGAATCTGCGTAACAAGTTCTTTAAACGATTTAAGAAAACCCGTGACTCTGTTGACTGGGCCAGATATGTGCAGCATAAGCGGGAGTTTGATTATTAAACAAATTTGTATATGATCAGTATATTGCTGACGTTGAAAGGGGACTTAAGGTTAATCCCAGGTCGTTCTGGCATTTCATAAATCCAAAAAGGTCGACGAGTGCCCTTCCTTCAGCCATGAACCTAGGTAACTTGAGCTCAAATACTGATAGGGGCATAGCAAACCTTTTTGCTTCTTTTTTTAGCTCAAATTTCGAGCCATACACAGTTTGGCATGATTCTGATATCTTAGACTCTATCCCTTCAGTGGTCAATATTGGTTCGCTTGATGTATCGGAGGTGGACATTTTGGAGGCAATTGCTGATTTCGACAACTCGAGTAAGCCCGACAGTGATGGCATTTCTGGCTTTCTGCTTCGCAACTGTGATCTTGCTTTTTGTGAGCCTCTTAAAATTCTGTTCAAAAATTCTTTGGTAACGGGTCGGTTTATTAAAAAGTGGAAAGCTGCCACTATTACTCACGTTTTTAAGAAAGGTGCTAAGAATTGTATCTCTAATTATAGACCAATTGCCAAACTCAGCAATGTCTCAAAACTTCTTGAGCGAATCATTGCCAAAAAGGTCTCTTTCCTCATGAAGTCGTACATAAGCCCTAATCAGCATGGGTTTATGCCGGGTAGATCAACGACCACTAATTTGGTAGCCTTCAGTAATTTTTGCACACATGCCTTTGAAAGGCATTCTCAGGTCGATGTAGTTTACACTGACTTTGCTAAGGCTTTTGACAAAGTCTCCCACTGTGCCTTAGTAGCCAAGGCAGCCGGTTGGGGATCCGTTGGGGATTCATTCGATCATGCTTTGTTGGTTCATGTCGTATCTGGAGCAGCGAGAGTATGTTGTGTTGGTAAACGGAAAGCAGTCGGACCCATATTTGGCTACTTCCGGTCTTCCACAGGGAAGTGCTCTTGCGCCGTTGCTGTTTGCTATTTTCATTAATGACATATGTTTCAGCATTCAAGCTTCTGAGCATTTGCTTTATGCTGATGATCTGAAAATCTTCCGTCCTATCAAAACTTTAGGCGACAGTATCCTTCTTCAGCGAGACCTGGATGCAGTCGCTCGTTGATGAACACATAATTCTCTCCCTCTCAACATTAACAAATGTTACTTTGTGTCCTTTAGCAAGTGTGTATTCAACGTTCAGGCCTCATATTCGCTATATGGCCTTCCGCTCTTGAAGCATAAAGAGACACTTGACCTAGGGGTCTTTTTCGATTCAAAATTTCTTTTTATCGAGCATTTGAACTTCATTTTGCCAAAAGCCTATGCTATGTTCGGCTTTGTTACGCGTAATTCATCCCAGTTTAGGGACCCATATACGAGGCTGTCTTTATTAATTTCTTGTGCGCTCGCGCCCCTGAGTATCCTTTGGTGATTTGGAACACCACTGAGGTCGTTCAAATTGCGCGTATCGAGAGATTGCAAAGGAATTTTTGAAGTTTGCACTCCAGCCTTTGCAACTTTCCGTTCCGTTGCCGTCCTATGAGTGTAGATGTCGCCTTGTGCATCTCTCCTCTCTCGAGGATCGAAGGACCATTGCGGCTCAGTTATTTATATATGATATATTAGTGGGTAACATCGATTTCCCTGACCTGCTTGCTAGGATTAGCTTTAACACGCCTGCCAGGAGTCTTAGGGGCCATGCACTCTTTGTGGTTGATCTTCACCGGAACAATTACGGTAATAATGAGCCAATATGTAGGGCTCTTCGCCGGTATAATTCGCTGCCTGCTGGGATGCGATTCGATTTTTGCCTTGGGAAAGGAGCCGTCAGACGGTTGCTTTCTGAGTTTTTCTTGTTTAATTGTTAGTTCTTTATTTTGTTTGTTTATTTTTTAATATAGAAATAAGTTAGTTTAGCCAGATAAGGTTTATCCGTTGGCGAATAAATAAAGAAATAAAACACTGCTGCTTCCTGAGTATATGGGATAGTAGAGCTAGAGAACAGCATTACTCAAGAAAATTCTGGCCAAAACGGGAGGAACATACCTTGGAAAATTACAATATACAGAATGCAGCTCTCTTCATGTGTGAAGATTTTACCGCCATTACACATTAAGCTGGGACTAATGAAAAATTTTGTTAGAGCACTGGATAAGGATGGCGAATCCATGCGTTACCTAAAAGCTGTTTTTCCACGTTTATCGCTGGCAAAAGTGAAAGAGGGAGTATTTGATCGGCCCTAAATTCGAAAACTACTAAAAGATGATGGATTAGAAAGAATTTTATTTACGAATGAAAAAGCAGCTTGGAACTCATTCCGAATGGTAGTAACAAATTTTCTTTGTAACAGCAAGAATGATGATTACGTTAATATCGTTCATGACCTAATTGGGAATTATGAAAAAATTGGAGCCTACAGGGCACTAAAAATCCATTTCCTGCACCCCCACTTAGACTTTTTCCAACAAACCTAGGGGACGTTAGTGATGTACACTAAGAGATATTTCATTAACAATTAAAAGGTTTTGAAGGCTGGTATCAAGGTGTTTGGTGTTTCCCTCTCATAAGGGAATCTGATTCGAAGGACAAAGGAAGACATCCACAAAACTTAAATTATATTAAGAACAGTAGAAAACCAAATTTATCACATACGTTTACAAACTTGTAGCAAGATAACACCAAAATAACAATTACTGATTGTTGTATGAGTTAGGGAATGAAATTCTATATATGGGCAGTTCCTATCTGGCGTTACGTTACATTCGTACGAAAAATGTTGAAAAAATATTGTCAAAAAGGTGAAATTTGAAAAAAGAGTATCTTCGTTGAATATAATTTGGTTAGACCTATATTCACCAAAAAATGGAAATAGTCGAGCATACGGTTTTAAAGATATAAGCCAAAGTATGACCTAAAAGTGCGTTACATAAAACAGAAGTGGTTTTCGAGGTTGGGGTACAAAATGGCAAAACTCTGCGAATTGGATAGGGCTATCTGTATAACATTTTGTGTGCTAATAAATGAAGTATTAAAATAATAATTTTCAAACTTATTACATGTAAAAACTTTTCGTCATTTTTTGTTAAAAATCCGCGGAGGCATCTGGCGAACGTTACTGGCGTGACGTTACCAAATTCCGCGATTATAAAAGCCTAAAAATATACTGTTAGCCGAGGTTGAACAAACGTTCTGATAATTGTTTTGCGTAGTATAATATGTTAGAAAGATTTTAAGCAGAAACTTTTATCAAGAATCATCTTATTCCTAGGAGATAATAGTAAAACAAAACATGTCTATAAAAATACCAGAAAATACCTTAACATATCAGAAAAAAATTATATGGAAATCGGTTTTTATTGACTTTTTATGACTTTTGGCCTGGTGGACCTTTTGGCAGCCCATATCAGGTGTTTCTTCTTTAATTTTATTGAAATATGAATAGGTAGAAGCGACAAAAGTCTTATTTGTGTGGGCCTGCTCTTGTGATAATATAAAGGAAACATTTGAACTGAAGAGGTATCCTCAGATAAGGAAAAAAAAAACTGTCAACAAAATTTCATAGCAAAGGAACGCGATCAGGTACCAAATGTACAACCCTTTTTCGTTTGCTTTGTTCCCAATTGGCAGTTGGGCCCGCACCTTCGAAAAGCTATTTTTTGTTAAGTTTTTAGGTTTGGTTAACGAGTTTTAGCTCCAAAGTTTCCCAATAAATTTTAATGAGCAATACCTTAAACGACGCCTAATTAATGCACTTATACACACAAAAATAGAGAACACAGGATATTTTTTTGACTTTTCCCGAGTTTAGTCAAAATGTCGTAAAAAATAACGCACTAAAATCATAATTTTTGCATTTCAATGCTTTATATTTCCCAGACGGTAAGCTGAAATCACAACGTGTTAGATCAACCAGACGAAAAATACTGGAGTTCTGTGAAAAAAAGAAGCGCTACCTCTGAAAAAGCTTTAAGAACAATACCAGAATTAAAAATTCATAAAAAAAAAGTTCTGAAATAGAAAAAAATTGTTTTTAAACAATTTTAAAGTCTATCAGAAATTTTTTTTTGGATCCTTGAGGAAAAAAAGTTGGATTTTGTCGAGTGGTGTTATTAAGTTATATTTGATTGTAAGGTAGTGTTCTTGGGCTGGGGTACATATCTCAGTCTGCCCAGGGTCACCTACAGATTATTTCTAAGTTGCTGAGACTGCTGAGACTGGAGGGCGTATTGGGGCATAGTGAGTATCGATGCCCCGTCAGGAAATTCACAGCTAGGGATGCAATCCGTAATAAATACCTTACATCTTCCACTCCTCCGAACCCTGACCAGTTGCGCCTCTATCCCCATCCCGCCCCTGGGACCCGTACTCTGCTCCGATCCTATCAACAGGGTATTTACCCTGCTGGGGTTGAGGGTGGGGTGCGCTACTAGGAGCGGTGGGGATCGAGGTGGCTTTCGGCTGTTCCTCGCTCCATGTTGTTGCCTCTCTGCTGGGTTCTCTTCATTGCGTTCTCTCGGTGCCTTCTCTCTGTGCGTTCTCTCGGTGCGTGGGTGAGCTGATCGTTTGGCGGGTTTCTAGATATCTATTTTCCCTATGGTGAATAAGACTAGCTTTCGGTATTCTAGGTATAAGAACATATAATATACTATCTTATATTTATTAATTTTCTTGACTTCAGTGTCACATAATGAATAGTAATGAATGAATAATGAATAGTTTCAGTGCGAGTACTTATGATATGAATATATTTTATATAAGATTGTGAGGCTCCCAGAATGCGACCTCAGGCCCGTAACTGAATGGTCACTTTGTTGCTCCTGCTGATGTGGACCTGAAAGAGGGTATTGTCTACCTCCGTTAGGAACCGCACTTCCTTATGCTTCGGGCTGTCCAGTTGTGCCAGAAGGTTGGCCTTCAAAGTTTCCGGGATCTTCCCGTTAGGTGTGCTAACTCTCCAAGCTGATTCACCCTCCACCCACTCGATGCTTGAGGTGGGTCCTTCGGGCTCCTGAATCTCGGGGCTCGTGATGTGGGCGTGTAGAATGGCATCCAGGTCGCTGACGTCGGATAACTCCATGTCCTCGTGGTCAAGATCGCAGTCGTTGAGTAGGCCGAGGATTGGAGGCATTTCCAGGCTCCCGAAAAGGGTTGGAAGCGGTGGCTCTTCGGATGGTTCGAAGGGCGGAAGGGTCTCTCGTACGGTGTTGCATGGTGGCTCTGGTGTGCTGGGTGGCGTGATCGTGACTTGGTCCCGGCGCGTCGATGTCCGGAGGCAGGTCTATGCGTGGCCAGTTAGTGACGCCGCCGCATAAGTTCTCCCAGCTGAGTACTTCCGGGTTGACCAGGTAGCATCGCGGTGTGGGACGAAGAATCAGCTCCTCGATGATTCCCCAGTCGATTGTGCGTGGGATGCTTCGTCGGCGGGGATATAATAACTTATTGGCTATGGCTAAAAATTACCCTGATACCCTATGAGTGCGGTGTAGCTAATGGATTTTAATGTAACGATACATGGTTACGCACGCCTACCAGCAATTGGCCCCCGCGTACTCGTAGATCTGACGTCGACACTCATCGTGGTCATCAGGTAGTGTCATTAGTCATCTGGTATTGTCGTTCGTCGTCTAGCATGTACCGGATCAGCACTGTCGTTATCCTTGTTGTCCTTGGAGGAGCAGCCACGCACGCCTCGTTCGGTGCGTCGTTCCTCGCAAGGTGTGAAGGTGGCATATTCAGGGGAAACCGCCACGAACGCCTCTTTCGGTGCGTCGTTTCTCGCTGATTACGTCTGCCTGTTGATAGCTCCGTCGTTATCTATCAGTATTGCCGTAATCGTCTCTGGGTCCGCTGCTAGGTTCCACATTGTCCTGGTTACAAGCATGTCTGGCGTCGTCTCGGGATCTTCTGTGTTGGTCGTAGTCCTGGTTTTCCTGTGAGTCTGCATTGTTGGTCATCGGTATGGGTATGCTTCGTGGTCAGCGATGTTATCCAGCCTGCAGGTCAGGGTCGTCGTCATCTATCGTGTCCGTTTCGTCATCTTCCTTGCCATCGTCGTCTTGGTGGAATGCTTTCAAGCCTTTTAAACTTGCTGTGCGGTGCTTGCGTCCGTTGAGAATCTGCAATTGAACAAGGTTTGGGGAAAGAAATTTGGTTACCCGGAAGAGCCCCTCGAATTTCTAGGCCAATTTAGCGGCTAAGCCTTCCGATGCTTTAGACATTGTGTGCCGTCGTTGTAGTACAAGTGATCCGATAGCTGGTTTCCATTCCCGTCGGCGGAGGTTGTAATGTCTTCTTTGCTCATCGGTTGCTTGGTCAATGTTGGTCTTGGCTATCTGGAACACGTCTCTCATCTGTTGGGCTTTGGTCTCAGGTTCGACGATGCTGGTTCCTGTTCCTGGTGTTACTTCATCATTCAAGGCGCCTGGGAGTCGTGGCTCGCGACCTTGTATTAGAAACGCAGGACTGAATTTCGTCGAGTCGGATACGCTTCCGTTAATCGGATCTTCAGCTCCTCAAAGGCTTGTTCTCGCTCTCCCATCCATTTTCATTTTCGATCTTGTCTTAATGGTGCGTTCATGGGCTCCACTATCCCTGAAAAGTTTGGAACAAACCGGAGGTACCAAGAAGCAATGCCCAGGCTCCGCCGGAGTTCCATGACGCAGGTCGGGGGCCTAAAGTTACGAACGGCGGCGATCTTGTCAGGGTCCGTATCTATGCCATTCCCGCTGATGACATGTCCTTTTTCATTTAGCCTGATTTAACCGAAGGTTGGCTCTGCGTAGGCGTTGGAAAACTGTTCCGAGGTGCTTCGTATGGTCTTCCAATGTGGTCCCGATGACGATAATATCGTCAAGATAGGCGAATGCGTGAGGTTCCATATCCGGGCCTATGACGCTATCCAGTGCTCGTTAGAAGGTTGCGGGAGCGGAGTGAAGGCCAAGGGGCATCACTTTCCAGTGAAACAATCCGCGACGATCTAACGTGTTTCTCGGGTCGCTGCTGGGCCTCGTGTATTCGGAATGGGTTTCTCTGCATGGCTCTGTTGTCGGGGCTGGGGAGGATTGATGCCCATCTGGATTGGTATCCGACTTGGGTCGTCGCCTCATCGAAATTCCGGAGTCCCTTGAAGGACCAGCCTCGCACCTTTCGTTCGGTGAATCGTCTCTCGCAAGCTTCCTCCATTTTACCATTATTGATACCGGAAGGGCGGCCACGTACTCCGCGTTTGGTACGTCGTTCCTGGCTGGGTCAAGATGCGTTGTACGTTGGCTTCCGTTGTTGGTCCGAGTTTCGATGTTCGTAAGCTGATCCAGGCTCGGTGTGGTTCCTTTGCCTTGAATCCCGCTGTACTGGCCGTGTCTGAATTCCAGGCGTAAGGAGATTCCTCCACAGTTCATGGTCGCGTTGATTCCACATAGAAAATCCATTCCAAGGAGAACGTCATCGAGAACATACCTCATCGCTAGTACCGGCATTTTTACTTGTTGCGTTCCTAATCGTATCAGCGCTTGACTCAATTCCCGGAGGGAACCATCCGCCAGTCTGATCGTTGTTCGTACTATAGTAATACTCTGTCCATTGTCCAGTTCTAGTGCTTTTCGCTCGCTCACGAAGCTCCGTGTAGTGCCTGTGTCTAGTGTTGTTAGCAGATTCTCTCCTTCCATGGTCACTTGCACCCGAATCCGTCCTTTCTCCAGCCGAAGGGTGTCTTTTACTGTCTTGGGGCTGGCGTGGCGTCCTTCGTATGGTCCCCGGCCGAACGAAGCGCCTGTCCGTTTCCCGACGAATTCTTACGACAGCACGTAATTGTCCGTAGTCCACGGCGTCCGCAGTCCCAGCAGTATAGGACTTGTGGTTGGTTGCACTCCCTTGAGAAGTGTCCGGATCCGCCGCAGTTCCTACAGGCATGCTGTACGTCGATAGCAGTGTCCGCGTCCTCGATGATGGTTCCATGTCTAGTATCTGGCTTAGGTGAGTGTACAGACCAATCCCTTGGAGATGGCTGGTCCTGTCGGAGATCCGGGGTCCTTGTGGTCGTGTGACTTCGGTGTCCTCGTTGATCCTAGAGTGTCCTGTGCGTGGGTGCCTGGTGCCTGGCTTATGTATCCTGGAAGTTCCAATGTTCCTTTGCTCCGTATTACTTCGAAATTCACGACTAACTGGGTCAGTTCCGACAACGTGTTGAAATTTTTGAGCCTTGTAAATAGCTGGTATTCCGGAAGCAAGTTGTCGTATATACGTTCCAGCTCTTGGGCCTCAGTGTAACCGGCACGTTTCATCATCAGTCGAATGTCCAGAAGGTACATCTTGAATGCCTCTTTTGGTCGTTGGAAATAAGTTCTAATCTCGTCCTCTAGTCGTTGAAAGTATCGGGGCGGTCGAAAAAATCTAGAAACTCATTGCGAAAGGTCTCCCATGGTTCTCCGCTGAGGCGGCTTGTGCGAAACTAGCTCTCGGCTCGTCCTGTCGTTCCTTGGGACAAGTGTTGGGAATCCACTCGATAAGTGGCTGCTCTCTCCTGCACGTGTTCCAGGAAACTTAGTGGATCGCCCGAGCCGTTGAACACGATCCCCCATCTAACCATTTTCTCGGCTAGTGCGGCGTTGAAATGTTATTCACTTCGGGTGGGTACCTTCGCTGATATTACCGGGTTCTTCTGGACCATTTTCTCGGCTAGTGCGGCGTTGAAATATTACTCACTTCGAATGGGTACCTTCGCTGATATTACCGGGTTCTTCTAGAGCAGTCTCTCAGGCGGCGCAGTGGATACCGACGCACCAGGGCTACATACGGGTGACATAGCGTCCATGGTTGTTGGGTCGATTTGCAAACTAAGGGTGTAGGAGGACGGGGAGATAGGAGCTTAACCTCGGCAGTCACGGAGACTCCGTACTGGGCTTCTAATTCCGCCAACCGAGCATGTACCATGTCAGGGGAGATCCTCTTTGTGGGCGAATGTCGCCAGCCTACGTCGATATTCTTCGACCGTTCCAGCATTGTCCAACCCGAAGTCAGCAGTAATAAGTTCCAACTCGTCTTTGCGCCTGACCGAAATCCACTTGACTCCCATGTTGAGCTAAACTGGATCACCGCTGCTTCACGTGGTTTATATTCAATGTCTGACGCGGGACACGAGGAGTGAACACGTGGGTACCGGTATCGGGGCGACTGGGACTACGAAGGGCCACGATCAAAATCTTGGGACGGCGTTGACACGGGGCTTTGCAAACAGAACGGGACGGTGATCAAGAGTGTTGATTCCTGCCCCGAATACGTAGGTTCTCTGAGCGCTCAACTTTGGAAAACACGTGAGGAGTTGCACTCGGTCAAACACTCGTACTGATCATAGTTTCAGTATTCGCTTTTGTTACCGTTGTTATCAACGCACTTGGTATATTCGTTGTATTCCGACCGATGAACTATGTTTATATACGTTGTGCTCTGACCGATGACTGGGAGGAACTGTGTTTATATATATTGTGCTCTGACCGATGACTGGGAAGAACTGTGTTTATATACGTTGTGCTCTGACCGATGACTGGGAAGGACAGTGTCTCCAGTCTCAGGGAGCCCTGCTTATATTGCGTTCGGACTCGGCCGAGAACACCACGCGGGAGAGCTAGGGACGAATGGTTAGATAGGTACACGAAGATCGTAGGGTGCGTATAGTGTGGGAAGGAAAGAGTTGCATGAATATTGTTCACGAACTACTCTAGCTATTCCTACTGTCGATGTCTGAAACTACTCTCATATCTGGGCTCTCTCTCTATGTCTTCGATTTCTAACGGGGACTCACCGATGCTAGGCTCTGGTGCTACTGTACGCGGCGCTGGGATTCCACGTAGCTTAATCTGAGGTTCCCGGGGATCGCAGAACTCTTAGTTTTGCTCATCTCTCTCTCCCATCTTTGTTGTTGAAAACTAACGGAGACTGCAAAACTTTTGCGCTGTTCTGTGTTTGCTGCTGCTCGGTACTCTTGTCGCGTGGTTTTCTCTCTGCCTCATCTACTCTATCCGCTTACGCTTTTTGCCTTGCTTGCTTGCTGCCGGGCTGTACTTTTTGTACCACGCTTCCTACTGCTACCATATATGTTTCCCCTCGGTTGTATGCGATGCTACCTATGTTTTGAACTGATAGGTCTTTAGGCCACGAAGGCCTAAAGGCCTAAAGAAAAATAGCATATAGTTTGTCTCAACAGTCTCTGCTCGGGCGCCATCTGTAAGGAAGTGTTCTTGGGCTGGGGTACATATCTCAGTTTGCCCAGGGTCACCTACAGATTATTTGTAAGTTGCTGAGACTGCTGAGACTGGAGGGCGTATTGGGGCATAGTGAGTATCGATGACCCGTCAGAGACGGAACCTTCGAGAGAGGTTATATGGGGTAGGACAGAGAGCAAAGCCACCTCGATCCCCACCGCTCCTAGTAGCGCACCCCACCCTCAATCTCAGCAGGGTAAATACCCTGTTGCTAGGATCGGAGCAGAGTACGGGTCCCAGGGACGGGATGGGGATAGAGGCGCAACTGGTCAGGGATCTGAGGAGTGGAAGAGGAAGGTGGAGCTCAACCGGAACACAGCCATACCCCGACTCCAGCAGGGTAAAGCCCCTGTTGCTGAAGTCAAGGCGAACAACGAGTCCATGGGCAGGAGGGTGAGGGGGGGAGAGGCATAACCAAAAATTCATCCCGCGTCCGGCCCCAGCAGGGCAATACCCCTGTTGCCAGGATCGGGGCGGGCCATTTGGGCTAGGTGGAGAGGGAGGGGAGTGAGAAGGGATGGATCTATGGTCGGGGCTCCGACCATGCGCGCGGCGTAGGAGAGAGAGAGGCACAATTTTAGGTCAATCTAAGGTATTTATTACGGATTGCATCCCAAGCTCTGAATTTCCCTACGCCCTCCGCACTTCTAATCACCTCCTCTTCCCTATCATGGCCATCGGCCAGCTCACCTGCGGGTCCGGCGTCGTTATTAGTCGTTACAATTAGTCTGTGGCTCAAAATGACTTTTTATACCCGTACTCAAAAAAGAGTTAACGGGTATATTAGATTTGTGGTACAAGTGGATGTGTGTAACGCAGAGAAGGAAACGTTTCCGACCCCATAAAGTATATATATTCTTGATCAGCATCAATAGCCGAGTCGATATAGCCATGTCCGTCTGTCCGTCCGTCCGTTCTTCATTCTGGCTATAATTATGATCCGATCTAGTTCAGATTCGGCAATCTGGTAGATATGGGCATTCTCTACGATACTGCGTTTTTAGTTTTATCGTATCTTTAAAAATGTGCCTGCCACAGATTTTCGTCCTTTGTGGTGGCGGAAGGGAGCGGGGCGAAATTTTGAAATACATTTGTAGCAGTGTGATATCACATGAGTCTGGAAACCAAATTTGGTTCCCCTTGCTCTTATAGTCTCTGACATCCTGGCGTCAAACAAGACGGACAGACAGACGGACAGACAGACATGGCTATATCGACTCGGCTATTGATGCTGATCAAGAATATATATACTTTATGGTAGCAGAGAGAGTGATAAGCGGCAATAGCTACGACAAAGATCCAAAGAGACAAAGAGACTAAATGTAATGAGAGGGCGTTTTTACGAAAAGCAACAACAAAAACACACGACTAACAAAATTAATTTAATAACTTGTTTTTACATAATTATTAGGCATTCACCCGCGGAAAAGATAATTTTTAAGGTATGTTAGTTAGAGAATGAATTTAAAGATAAAATACCAGCTTTTTAAGTAAAATAAAAGAAAAATGCGGAGCGCAAAAGAGAAACTTCACTACGAAAGACAACGAATCTGGCACTACATACTGTACATAAACATTGTTCCCGATAAGCAGCCTTTCTTTCGTCTATCTAGCCCGTCTTCTTCGTTCATGCAGTTTTCTCGCGCTTTAGCTAACGTTCTTTCTCAGCTTAGTAGCAGCCCCAATCTGCTCTAACGCTCTTTTTCTGTAGCTTTCTTGATTCTTGAGCTGATCATCAGGCTCGTACATACTACAATACTTCTATACCTACATACAGGCTCCGGTTTTTACATTCACTTTGCGGTATACTTTTCAGCAAAAAGGCCTACTTTTCATTTCAAGGCGCTCTGGAATCCACAAAAGTCGATTTATTTACTCCCTGTACTGTTAATTAATTTCTGCTGCTACAATCACGCGTTAGTACTAGCTCATACAAATAGTCCTCTGTTATATTTAACAGAGATTAACCGAAAACCAAATCGGAGGAATTCACTATTTGTTGTTGCCCAGACCATTTTTTCAGATCCAATTTTGAGGTTGGTTTAAATAAAAAATATTTATGAAAAGCGCACAAACTCAACTGCCTGATACTTTCGCTTTCGCCTACCAATAAATTTATTTATAAATAAATAAATCTTATCTGGCTAAACTAACTTATTTCTATCTTAAACGAGAAAGAACGTGTGAGTCGCTTCTGGGGAGGCGACTCTACTTATACCCGTTCTTAGTTACTATATACATTTTTGAGCATATGATTTTTTGGAATTTTAGAATTAAAAATTTTACATATTACATTTTTTTGCTACATCTGTTGTCTACATCTACAATGTTTATTATACATCTAACATGTAGATTGTACATGTACCATTTAGATTCTACATCATCTCCGCTAGAGAATGAGTAGCGGGTCTCTTTCTGTTGGTGGAGGGGGAAGCAACCGAAAATTTATTTCTTCATTCTGGCTATAATTATGATCCGAACTGATTCAGATTCGGCAATCTGGTAGATATGGGCTTTCTCTACGATACTTCGTTTTTAGTTTAATCATATCTTTGCCAAATATAATGGGGAGTACCGATAAAAAACAAAAAACATTCATTAATTTTGACCTACCTACGCCACCTATTTTTTCATAAACATAAATCATTTTAAAAAACATTCTGAAATATTTGTAATTAATAAATACTTTTTTATTTGTAAATTAAGTTTTTAAAGTTCTATATTTAAAAAATGAAAAATTATATTTATATTTTACTAAAAATATTACTCATTTATTTTTAAAGTCATTAATTATTTCCTGCCAATCTGGCAGAACCGACCACTGTGCGTAGCAACGCCACTGACCCACCCGCCGTATATTCAAGATGTTTATTTATGCAAGTTCATGACACATTTATACATACAATTTCAATTTTAATTTTAATTTAAGTCATTTTTCAAACTAATATCTACAGCCTTGAACAAAAAACCAAAACTCAAAATGGCAACCTAATTTCTGGAAATACTTATTCGTAATCCCTAAATTTACTACAATTTATAATATAAAATTTGAATTTTCTGGAAATACTTATTCGTAATGCCTAATTTTACTACAATTTATGATGTAAAATTTGAATTCCACATCCGTAAAAATACATGCGCTGATCATCTAGCAACATCCCTTTTATATCAGCTATGCATGTGCATCCAACACGAATGTATTGACGTGTTCTCAAATTGATCCTATATATCTGTTTATCTACACTGCATGAATAAGCGAATAGTTGAGACATGTCACTATCATTTTCCTGCTCTAATGATACTGCATTAACCTGCGCATTGTGCAGACCCAAAAATTCCGTGTTCTGCTGAACTTTTGAGTTATCCAAATTTAGAATTGTATGCTGTATATTTTCGTCATCTCCGCCAGATAAAACGTGCAAAAGCTGTCCATAAATTTTTATATCTAGGGTATTAATGCCACTGTTGTGTAGTTGGAGCTGAAAACGTTTTGTGGAAAGCGTCTGGTCAAACCCGTAAATTTCCCCGTTTGTTGTTGTGATAAGCAATAGTCGTTTGCTATTGATCCACTGCATTTTAAGTGGACATATTTTAATATCTAGAAAATTAATGAAGTGTAGTTCTAAGGGTCTCTCAAGAACCCAACGATAAAGACGAATTTTTCCCTCAGCACTGGCTATATATAACGTAAAAATACCTGAAAGGGTATGTTGTGCGATGTCAATTGCCATCAGTCTTGCTTCAAGAGAGCAGGTTTTTGACACAGAAGTATTGAGAATTTTGTGGGTACACAGCTCACTCACATGACACGCACTAGCAACTGTAACGTCAATTTGATTAATGCAAAGTTGAGATCGTCCGCCGACTGAGAAAATAAGCCACGTAAACACATTATTTTCAAATTTATAGAAACAAGCCTCTAAACAACGTACACTTGAAATGTGGGAGTGAACTTCGGCGCAATGAATTAAATTATCGTCGACTAGTTTCGAAATCTTTATAATATTATCATCTCCTGCTGATAGAATTAAAGGTGTTAGTACATTGTGGGCCGAAAAAAGTTTTATTGTGTTACAATTGCGGGTGTGCCAGTTAATACGCTTTAAATTTATCTGGCTGACTTCATTGTAAAGTGAGCTACGGTAAAATAACACCTTTTTTTGTTTTATAAAAATTATATAAAGTATATCATTGTGTAGATTGTAGTCCCAGTAACGATGACCACCCCCACAAGCCATCTGCACAAGCACATCGTATTGACGCGACCAGGCTACAATATGATTATCATTGAAGCCAAGAAGTACATCTTCACTTGGGGACGCTTCAACCCAACCTAGTGGTACGCTCTCCCGTTTCAAAACTGTTAAAGTATAATCATCTAATTTCAAACGTAGATATTTTAAATACGGCTCGTGGCCTCCACTGATTACGTAGACTTCCTGGCTATTTATATTCAATAACTTAAAAAAAGTTGAGCCCATGTTTCCATGCAAACATTTAAAAATGTTTTTCAACTCAAAATTCTGCCCAGCACCGCGGTAGTAAACCATGACATGACCCTTACGATTACTTAACAAGAGATATTTTTCTAATACAAGCAAGGCAGCAGTTGTCCAGGACCTACCAAAATTATTTAACAAAATAGGTGAATCCAAATCCAGCTCACGTCCCTTTAGAAGCTGGCAATTTCCTAAGTCATCGGATACAAGGTAATGTTCTTTGGCTAAAAAATGAAATGCTCGAATTGTGCCTTTCAGTCTTAGACCATCAAACAAAATCTCGAAGTCTTGTTTCTGTATATTGTAACTGTGTAATGTTATTCTCTGATAACCACAAGTAGCAATGACTCCATCAAACACTGCGAGCACTGTACGTTTGTAGTAGGGAAAGTTCGACACTACATGCCACTTATCTACATGTGGCGATATTTTTGCTAGGTTCATATAAAATAAGCGATTTTTACTACTTAGGCCCACAATAGTCTTATCATTAACGAATTTTACCTTTCCGATAAACTCATTTGTGGCACCTATGTCATCCATCACAGTTAATTCATTTTTCTTTGGGGTAAAAACGTTCTTAATGCTGTAAGAAACTATATTTCCTATAGAACTGGTACTATAGAGTGTAGAAGTGGACTTGTGAAAACCTAACCGCCATATAGGTGCCCCAAATTGTTGCTGACGTTTTAGTAACAAATCGCCGGAACAGTTCCAAATGCACACATGCGAATCCTCACCGCCACTAATTACATAAACTTGGCCACCTGCATCATAAATGGTTTGAATCGTGTTACCGTCCTTTTTTGTTAGGAAATCTTACCATTTTCGACGACGATAGAACACATAACTCGTGAAGTATGACCAAAGCTGCTAAACATAGGTTTTATATAGGCCGTCATCCATGGCCCTACCTTTTCAATTTTCCAGAACTTCACAGAACGATCATCAGATGTAGTAACTAAAATCTTCGACGCCAGATTAAGATTGATGGAGTAGATAACCCCATTATGTGCTTGAATTCGTAACAGCAATGGATATATTTTTTGTAAATTAATTGCATCGATATCTATAGCACAATGTGTTTGCCAAATCAACAATTCACCGAACGCATTCCCGCTTATTATTGCCAAATCAATATAGTTATTTCCATACAGGACAGTATGGTAAAGCATTGAGCATTCGGTACAAATTGCCAATTCCAACACAGAGCAAACTACCTTTGATGAAATGCTACACTTAAGGTATAGGAGTGCACTGTGCGACATGTGCAACACAAATTTCCAAGTGTTCTTTTCATCATTGTCAAAAATTACCGCAGCATTGATCCAGTCTTGTGTTTCGCCCTCGTAAATTAATTGAAACGGCTCAATTTTCTCATTTACGTTATAAATTAATAACGAGAATGCATTTTCGCCATAGAGCAATAGCAGGTGTTTTGAGTCATGGCAAGAACTCAATGCAAATCCATGTACTTTTGATTGACGAGCGTCTAATGGCAATTGAACGGATGCTGTCGGGGTATGCAACACTGCCCGATTTCCATGGCCTCCAGATAAAAACATTAAAAAAATATTTACTATACGTATATGCATCCGTATATGGAAATACTTACCGACCAATAGAAATTTGGATGACACGTGCAAACCTAATACGTCAGAAATTAACGTCATGTCGAATTCTGAGTTCAAGAAAGTGATTTACAATATTAGATACACACTTGGTACCAGAACAAACTTATTTTTCGATAGTGCTCAACCAGAATCTGGGGATAGCTATAAATATAGGATACGCAGACAAGGAAAATGTTGCCACAACTACGAATTTTGATGCAACGTAAGCTTATGTGAGTACGGATCAATTATGGAGTTATTTCGTTTTGGACAAAACTCAGTTCCTTTTATATAAGTTTAGAATATGAGCCTAGTGGTGGCAAAAAAATAAGTTTCTGTTTTGAATGTTCCAATGTTACCGTGATGATAACGATAAAAAATATCATCCGGAAAAAATATGAATATCATTAAATACCATTTCAGTTTCGATAAGTACCAATTAAATACCATAAATTTAAAAAATCCATTTCCAGTGTTTTGTCTATTTAAATAAATAAAATATATAGATAAGATTATTAGAAAACATATTTTTGATTTGATCTAGTGTTTCAATAAAATTGCAAACTTAAAAATTTAGTTCATATACATACATTAGTTTATATTAGAACAGTCTTTCCATTTCATATGTTTTCAAAAGTAGGTGCCAGTGCCATGGCTTGTAGGTCAGAGAAGATGATATGGTCCGCTTATGCCCTCTGCACACTGAGTCGATCCCGGGGGAATGGTGGGAATTTTTGAAAGATGTTAAACACCGACTTACACTGACACCATCCACCATCCACTATCCATGAAAAAAAAACTGACGCACACAATTTGGTTCGGCGGAAAATTTGATTACTTCTTGCATAATCTAAACATGTTGCTGGACATGAATGATAAAGAGGCTAACATTGACGAGGAGAATTTATTGGAATGAATATCTGTTTTGAAAACACTGAAGCGTGGTTATTTGTGACTGCTTCTACTAAATCTAATCAATGTTGTCGCGGGACGGTAATTTGTAGCGATTGGTATTTTTAATTCATATGGTATATTTAAATGTATGGATTTTGAGCCCTGGAATGAATGGGCATATTTCGGCTACGATGAATTGCCGCCATATATTTTAAGCTGCAATTTTGTATTGTCGCGTGGTTAGAGCAGGAGGAAATACTGCGGTAAGAATATTTGTGCGACTTATAAGAGGTTATGTGACCATCTTTACCTATCCAGAATAAAACGGGCTTACGAAAAAACCTGCTTCTCTGGGGGTATATCACCCTTTGAAGGCAACTCCGTGGGACCACCGACAAATGTTTTAAATACAAATATATATTCTATGTTGGTTAAGAAGCGGTTTGGGACATTTTGGGAGATTTACCCGAAAACAACGAGCCGTTTTTTAAGGAAAGTTTTTCATAGCATTGTATACTTTGGATTCTTTTTCTGAGTACACAACAGTCGGAAGGTTGTCAACCAAAAGCGTGTGCAATATACTACATGAGTTTTGCAGATCATTCATAAAAAAATTCACAGATGATAGTCAACACACCGTTTTTTTTTACCATTTTCCTGTCTGTCATATTCGTGGTGAATCCCGATGTTTTGTTGCGAGTGTCAACTACTTATGGTTGTATATGCCAATTATCGAAAAAATACCGCACGGAAATGTGTGAATTAGAAACATCCCTGATGGATGGTGGAATTGGAAATTTTCGGAGCGGGAAAACATTATAGCCTATTCCCACACAGCACATCTATGAGGAACGGTGGGAATATTTGACAGATGTGAAACTCCGATTCCCACTGCCACCATCCACCATCCATGAAAAATATCTGTGCACACAATTTGGTGCGGCGGAAAATTTCTTCTTTTATTATTTCAATGAATATTAATAATATTGCAATGGTTGTGAATTTGATTCAGCACCAATATATATTCTTGCATAATCTAATCATGTTGCTGGACATGGATGATGATAATAATGTGGTCAAAATGGGCGAGGAGAATTTATTGGAATGGATATTTGTTTTGAAAACACTGAAGCGTGGTCATTTGTGACTGCTTCTACTAAATTCAATCAATGTTTTAAATACAATTATATATTCTACGATTTTTGAAAAGCGGAGTGAAGATATACACAAAAACAACGAGGCGTTTTTTAAGGAAAGTTTTGTATAGCCTATGGCTATGGCATTGTATACTTTGGGTTCTTTTTCTGAGTACGGAACAGTCGGAAAGCTGTCAGCAAACAGCGTGTGCAATATACTGCATGAGATTTGCAGAGCATTCATAAAAGAATTCCCAGTCCACAAACTGAGTTTTTCTTCCTGAGACAATTCGGACATATCATATGTTTTGTTGTTGTTTTTACCATTTTCCTGTCTGTCATTGTTTACATTTTCGTAGTGAATTCCGATTTTTTTGTTGTGAATGTCATATATTTATGGTTGCATTTGACAATTATCGAAAAAATACCGCACAGAAACGTGAGAATTAGGAACATCCCAGATGGATGGTGGAATAACTGGGAAATTTTCGGAACGGCAAAACCTTACGGACCATCCCCGAAATGGATGGTGGATGGTGGCCTGTGGGAATAGGCTATTAGCTGACAGCCTTTCGACTATTCTCCAAAATTTGATTTTTTATCTACAAGTTTTTATTGTTGTTAGTGGTGATAGTTGCGCTGATGGGCAGAAAAGTACTGTTAAGCGCAAAAGCAATCGAATATATCGAATAGACGCACATGAATCAGAGACCGACGCAAATTTTTGCCACCACTACTAGGGCCCTATGATTAAAAGCATTTTTACACTGGGCGCGTCTGCTATCGATATCGGAATAGACGCAATGAAGCAGAAAAGGCGTTTACATTGGCAGACGTGCGTCTTGAATTTGGATTTGGGTGTTTGATGACATGGAAAGAAAAACAATTTTTTGAAAATCAACAGAAATTTGCAAGACGGCAGGAAAATGGACTAAAGAGAATGGATTCTCATATTTATTTATTATTTTCAGACATTTCTTTGTAGATTTTGTGGGAGTTCTTCTTCAAATTATGAAAACCATCGAAGTTCGTCTCTTAATGGCATCAGGGAGTCAGATAAATTTCGTATGATAATAATACAATCAGTTTCAAGTGTTTTATTTAATGATTTAATGTATATTTGCACCATTTTGCACAATCATACAATTTTAGCGCCATATTTGATTTTTGATCTACAAGTTGTTGTTGTTATTAGTGCAAAAAAGTGCAAAAATGCGCTGTTACGCGCAAAAGCAATCGAATATATCGAATAGACGCACATGAATCAGAGACTGACGCAACTTTTTGACACCACTAGGGCCCTAAGCTTAACCTATGTAAAAAAAACTGCTCCTCAAGCAAGACGCAAAGAAGCATGACGCAAACCCAATGTAAACAGCCTATAACCTGTGTAAAAAAAACTGCTTCTCCGACAAGACGCAAAGAGGCATGATGCAGACCCAATGTACATAACAGCATATTATTTGGTTACATTTTTTACTACACATGTCAACTATTGATTCTGCATCTCCTCCGCCAGAGGGCGCACGCACACTGCACAGGTCAGAGTCGGTGAGCGAAGGAGAGAAAGAGTTGCTCTGAAGTGCTGGAATGGGGTGGGTTAGCAACTGAAAATTCATTTCTTCACTCTGGCCATAAATATGATCCCAACCGATCCAGATTCGGCAATATGGTAGATATAATCATTCTGTACGATTCTGCGTTTTATCGTATCTTCAAAATTGTGGATGCCACAGATTTTCGTCCTTTGTTGGGCGGGGCGAAATTAAAAAAAAAAACTCATTTAACAGTGTGATATCACACGATTCAGGAAACAAAATTTTGTTGCTCCAGCTCTTATAGTCTCTGAGAAGTAGGCTACAAAAAAGGCTGACGGACTGACAGACAGATATGGCTATATCGACTCGGTGTACGAAGTTTAAGAAACACCCTAAAGACGGATCGCAATATGATGCGGTCCCAGCGGCGGTCACTGTCGTCGCCCAAAAGTGATGCGTCTGCATTCAGCTAACAGCTACCGCCACCGACCGAAATCCGACGCGTCGTATTGCAGACCGGAGCGGTGAGTCATAGAGGTAACGCCTCTTCACTATTTCATATAAATATAAGTTTTTTTGAAATAAAGAATTAAACATAAGCCAGAACGCAAGCCTTTCATATCATGGCGATAATGCCTAATCCGGCAACCTAAAACAAAAATAGTAAAAACCAGATCCTGCCTACTACGGCAACAGATACTGCCTACTATGGCAGTATGTACTATGGACTCAGCAAGGATGAGCACAAGCCATCAGGAAGCTGTAAAGAATTTGCTAAAAGGGTGTCCAGCAGTAGATTACCGCCGTCCAAGCACTAGCCAAAAAAAGGCTTCAAGAGGTGCGGCTGACCACCATGCACAGTATTACCAAGGGCAGGCGACGAGGAGGTCAACTCACCAAATTTCGACGACAACAGGTCATACTACTGGATCAAGTAAACAGTAAACATGTAAGTAAAGCCTACATGAAAATAAAAAAAAGAAAGAGTGCCCACACAGGCAACTTTCTGGCAAAAGGCGAAGTTTGCCGCCAACGAAAAACCAAAATAATACTATAAAATTATTTTACCCAAAGTTATGTAATTATGTAGAAACCTAAAAATTTTAATTAATTTAAATCAATAAATACCCACATTTAAGAGATCAAGCTTTTAAGAAAAAACGAGAAGGAACGTGCGAGTCGCTTCTAAAGATGCGACTCTACTTATACCCGTACTCAGTCAGTATTTACATTTTTGAGCATATGATTTTTTAGAATTTTAGATTAAACAAAAAATTTTACATTTTACAGTTTTTTGCTACATCTGTTATCTACATCTACATCTATAATGTATATTTTACATATAACATGTAGATTATAGATGTACCATTTATATTCTGCATCTCCTCCGCTAGGGGTTGCTCGCGCACTGAACGCTGCCGCGTGTGCGAGCGAGAAGGAGATAGAGTTGTGAGTCTCTTACAGGAGGGCGGGGGAAGCAACTGAAAATCAATTTCCTCATTCTGGCTATAATTATGATCCGATCTGATTCATATTCAGCAATCTGGTAGATATGGGCATTCTCTACGATACTGAGTTTTATCGTATCTTTAAAATTGTGCCTGCCACAGATTTTCGTCCTTTATGGGATATAAATAAAAAAAAAAAAATTTCAATTTGTTTCAAAAGTTTGGACGACTATTTCATTTCATCTTGTATCATTCTGTAGAGCAGAACATTTTATGATAGATTTTATTGTTATAATACCTTTTTGTATTGTTTTCTGAAAAAATTGCAATTTGTGAGAGTATATTTTTTGCTTTTGATTACACTACTCGACAAAATTGAACTTTTTATTTAGGCTGTGAACCAAAATGACTCTTTCTGATAGATTTTGGGATTTAAAAATTTGTGTGGTACTTTATTACATTCTTTATAGTGTTATTTTTTTTAAAAGAATTTGTAAAATCTGGTATTTTTGTTCATGGTTTTTTTTAGAGGTAGTGCTTCTATTTTTCACATAACTTAAGTTTCTTATATCTGGTTGCAGTTCTGAAAAGCTGACAAATCCAGCTATAAATATGACCCAGACACTTTGTATCTGCAGCTTAACGCCTGGAAGATATTAAGCTTTCAAATCATCAATTTTTTTTTTTTGAAATTTTGACTTTAAAAATTCGGAAAAAGTAAAAAAAAAAAAAATAATTCTTGGCCAACATTTTTGGTTTTATATAGACGCATTAATTAGGCGTCGTTTGAGCTATTGCTCATCAGAATTTATGGGTAAACGGTCAACTTGCAGCCGTTTGAACATAATGACTCAAAACTAATTTTACCTGAAAAATACCGTTGCTGGTATGTTGCAATGCAAAAGGAACACGTGCCGGTACCACAAACTCAACCCTTTTTCGTTTGCTTTGTTTCCAATTGGCAGTTGGGATCGCAACCTTCCAAAAAGTATTTTTTGTCTCTTTTTTCACTTTTGAGGTTTGGTTAACGAATTTTAGCTCCACCGTTTATCCATAGATTTTAATGAACAATACCTCTAATGGCACCTAATTAATGCGTCTATCTAAAACTAAAAACTGCAAACTTCTATGCAATCAGATATAAGATACTTAAGTTATAGCCTAGTACTCAGATCGAAAAACTGTTTGCTAGCAAACAGATGTCATATATTTTTCGAGCGAACAGTGGTGTGATCAGAGGTGTGCACTGCATTCCGAACGGTTACACTGCTCAGACTGCTGCTTGGTTTTGTTTAAAGTTAACAAAATGCACTTCTTCGGCTGGGGCCTTTTTGTTTTTGATCTGAGTACTGCCTTCCGTACAGAGCCTAGAAAAGGTTTTTGCCCGAAAAAATGTCTTATCGGTTTCATACGAGTATCAACCAACCTTCTGTTCGCGAGATGTTTTTTTCAATCTGAGTACAAGGCTTATGTGAAAAAAGAAGCAATACCTCTGAAAAAAAACATTAAAAAAAACCAGATTTTAAAAAATTCTTTTAAAAAAAACTTCACCATCCTACCAACCCATAAACCTTAAACAAATTTTAAACCCCGAAATCTATAATCTTCTGTTGTTCTCTCTCTCGCTTGCATTAGGGCACGGGCAATTCAGCCCACCTGCCCTCTTCAGTCAATTATTAATCTTCAGAACTGCCGGTCTATATACCTTTATCAATCATATTAAATACGCGTACTGCCGCTACATACTTGAAATCTCTCGTCTTAACCCTCACCAGCCTCACCCCTCTACAGTTTCAGCAAATACTATTATTTCTAATATTGTTGGTGGGCAGCTTCCACCACGGAGGAATGTGCCTTGTGCAATCGCCATTTGCGGATACAAAGAAGCCTGCCACATGCTTTTCTGTGGGGAAAATGCTGCAGTTGATAACAGATGAGCGGGTAGAGTAATCTGTTGATGTATAAATTCAGTTTCGCGACGTATGCATGGATGTCTCGCAGTCCGGCTCCCGTTCTCAGAAGGAGTATAATACGATTTTGAAGAAACCAGCTTTATCAGCTCAATTGACGACAGGTTACAAGGAACCACATTTGAAGTTCGACATTGGCAGCAATGACCCAACACCGTTGGAACTAGCTTCGGCACCGGCTACTGAGCAACCAATACTCTCGTGCTTGAACATTCAGTCGTCGACGCGCCCCTGCAGGCGCTCAGTTCATGCCTTGTCTACAGAAGAACAGCCCAACGACCCCTCCGGACTACCTGGACCTAAACTTCCTTTATCCAGACCCGCTCTAAACTTTGAGTGTGAAGCTGACGGATTCTGCAACGTCAGCATTGAGACTTATCGTGCCCGTAGCTGCGTCAAGGTAAACGGTCAGAATCCGTATGGTATTTCTTCTCGTTGTTCTCATCGGATTCATTTGAACGAGCCCCCCTTTTGACTTATGGAACTCATTCTCAATCTTCGTTAAACCTGGCTGGCCGTCATCCAATCAGCGTAGCAAACAAGACTCTAGTTCAGCGCCCCACCACCTTGCGTTCATCAACGCTAATAAGCAGAAACTTCGCGCTGGACTTCATGCTCTGCTAGCACTAAGTCCATCCCAATATTGGCCTATATAGGGGGGAGTGGAGCTTCGGTGAGGATGGGAAACTACAATTGCTTTCGTATCACTGACAATTCAGGCCACATTTTGGGCTTTACTAATTCTATAGCTCCATCTTCAATTACAGAGAGCTCATCCAGTCTGGATATGCTCAGTCTAGCGTTTTTGAACGGCTGCTCTCCCAAACTCATTCCAAAGAATGACATGGTCAATTTTCTGGATTATCACCTGCACGAGCATTCCTGCACAGACAAGGGAATATTACCAGATGACACCAAATTCGCATTATTTCAAAACTACCCAAAACCAACATCAGCAGACAAAACTAAAAGATTTGTTCATTTTGTAACTACTATAGAAGATTCATTCCAAATTTTGCTGGACAAGCTCGCAATCTAACAAGATTAAGTAGAAAAAATACACCTTTTATATGTACTGAAGAATGCAGTACAGCTTTCAACTATTTTAAACAGGCTCTTATAAACCCTCAAATCTTACAATTCCCAGATTTTGGGAATTCATTTTGCTTAACCACAGATGCTAGTGATTTCGCATGTGGAGCAGTACTAAGTCAAGAGTGCGATGGTAAACAACTACCAGTTGCATATGCATCTAAGGCATTAACAAAAGGCGAATCCAATAAATCAACAATAGAAAAAGAATTAGCAGCCATTCACTGGGCAATCACATATTTCAAATTTTTGGTAATAACCGATCATCGTCCATTAAAATACATATTTTCAATGAAAAGTCGTCGTCTATATTAACACGAATGCGATTGGATTTAGAAGAATATGATTTTTTGGTGGAGTACATAGCAGGGAAGGAGAACTATGTAGCGGATGCGCTATCCCGCATAGAATATCAAATTTGAAAATTTTAACTGCCAAGGCAGCCCAAATACTCAAGGTAACGACACGGTCGGAAGCTGAAAAATTAAAAATAGAAAACACTCATAATAAGAGTATCAAAGAAAGGCTTAAGGTTTCAAAAATATACGAAGCGCTATATAAAAAAGAAGTAAAACGAAATGTCGAGCTCATTCTGACCCTTCCGAATTTACTATTCAAAATGGGGAAAAGAATTAGTAGCCAATTTAAAGTGAATGACCTGATTATTAACGAGAAAATTGACCTAGCACAATTCTTCATGAGGCTTACTTTAGAAGCCGGTAATCTAGACGTCACCAAATTACAGCTGTCCTTAGAAGACAGACTGTTTAATTATACCCGGGTAGATGAATTTAAAGAAATTGGAAATAAAAACCTTATGGACATAACAATTGCGTTAACGCCAAAAACAGTAAACATGCAAGACAAAAAATCGATCGATAAAATATTTAAACAATTCCACGATGACCCTATTACTGGTGGCCACCAGGCAGTCAATCGTACAATCAACAAAATTAGACAAAAATACAACTGGAAAAACATGACTTTTCCTGAGTTTTTAAAGTGAAAATTTCGTGGGAAAATACAGCAAAATATTATGAAATTTGAAAGTTTAATAGCTTCAAGGCGTTAAGCTACAGCTACGAAGTGTCGCAGTCGGATTTATAGCTGCATTTGTCAGCTTTTCAAAACTGCAAATTTGAAAAATAAGGAACGTGTGAGTTGCTTCTGGGACGCGACTCTACTTATACCCGTACTCATTCAGTATATACATTTTTCAGCTTATGATTTTATAGAATTTTAGAATTAAAAAAAAAAGTTACATTTTAATTTTTTTTTGCTACATCTGTTATCTACAAACACAATGTATATTCTACATCTTTTTCGCTAGAGGGCGCTCGCGCACTGAACGCGGCAGAGTGTGTGAGCGAGAAAGAGCATAAGTGGTTGATCTCTAGCTGGTGGAGTCGGGAGAAGCCCCTGAAAATGAACTTCTTCATTTTGGCTATAATTATGATCCGATTTAATTCAGATTCAGCAATCTGCTAGATATGGTCATTCTGCACGATACTGCGATTTTAGTTTTATCGGAGCTTTAAAGTTGTGTATGATATAGATTTTCGTCCTTTTTGTGGGTGGAAGGGGGCGGGGAGAAATTTTGGAATACACTTGTAACAGTGTGGTATTATATAAGTCTTGAAACAAAATTTGGTTCCTCTAGCGCTTCTAGTCTCTGAGAACTAGACGTTCATCAGAACGGACAGACTGGGCTATTAATGCTGATCGTTTTTTCCTAGATAGGCCGACTATTTATCAGACTGCCCTCGTATATTTTCGTCCCGGTGCTCCTTTCCTTTCTTTTTGAACGAAGCAGTGAGAATAGATAACTATTTTTATAGTCTACTCACATACATGACTGTGACATGATTGATACGATCATCCACTTAGCCAAGGTATGTCAACAGACGCACCCCGCAAATTGGAGTTCTATCTCCCCTTTTATGGAAAATAGCAGAAAACAATATTCTGTATGACCTGGAATCTTCTCGGGGAAATACCCTCAAACACTCTGCGATTTAATGACCTCAAAGATCGCGCGGTTTTCAGAATGCACAAAATTGGGTGGTCTGGGAGTTAATCCCTCAAACACGAAACTTTTGCTATTCACAAACAAATACAAAATTTCGCCTCTCAACCCCCAATTCTTAAAGGATGAAGGCTCTCCTTCAGTGACAGTGCCAGTTACTTAGGGTTGGTAATTGTTGAAATGTATCAAATTATATGTATCGATAGTTCTTACTCATCCCTATATTATCATATCACGAACTTAAGGAGTTGTCTTCGAGCCGCCGACAAGCGCATTACAAATATCCACAATAAGCATGTAGTATTACTTTAAACCTAACACCGAGCTGCGTATTTATTAACAACAGGTTATGGACCAAGGCACTTTAAAATGAGCCACATGCCGTTGTAATAATAAAGGAAATACAGACATTTGTGAAACACCAAATTGAACAATATATGTACATGGACGACGAAATCGTAAAAGTGTATGTGCGTATTATCAAAGCATAGAAAACGAACGATCAGTAAACTGCCGATACGTGTTTGTGTGTGTGCGCGTATGTGAAAAAGAGATCGGCAAAAACGTATGTATGTGCAGTAGCGGACAGCTCGGGAAAAGAAAATCGGCAAAACGACGCCGAGAAAGAAACGTTAAAATTTTAAAAATACAAAAACAAAGAACAGTGTTGCAAAAGTTCTCAAAAAATAAATGAACGGATTAAGTTGTACCACTAACCATACAGTATACTGTACAGTACTGTACATACAGTATACTGTACAGTACTGTACATACAGTATACTGTACAGTACTGTACATACAGTATACTGTATGGTTAGTGGTTGTACAAAGTGAAAAAATGAGTTACGCAAACATAAAAATAGATCCCCTCGGAAGGGAAAATTATGATACATGGAAAATACAGGTGCAAGCCCTTTTAATTAAAAACGATTTGTGGAAATATGTGAACGGACAGTGTGTAAAATCAGAAAATCCATCAGCACAAACTGAGTGGGATACAAATGATGCTAAAGCAAAATCAGACTTAATTTTGTCAATCGCAACGACAGAAAAATTGTAAAAAATTGTACCACATCAAAAGAACTATGGGAAAAACTGGAAAGTGTGTATCAATCAAAAGGTCCGGCGCGGAAGGCGCATTTATTAAAATCGCTTGTCGATTTGAAGACAGAGATACCGGAAAAAGCAACGCGGCGGTAGCATTGCAAGCATTCGTTGAAGAAGGACAGTGGTGTCTCGATTCAGGGGCGACATTGCATATGTGCGCTCAAAAAGAACAATTTAAAAACCTAAAAAATGAATCGCAAAGTTTAAAACTCGCAAATAATAAATCTGCTCCAATATTAGGCAGCGGTGAAATACTTCTTGAAACTTCTTCTTGAAAACGGTCTTGACGGCAATTCTAGGCGAAGCTCTCTTTGTTCCTGAGCTAAGGTCAAACTTGATGTCAGTGTCAAAAATAACAGATCACGGTTTTGAAGTTATTTTTCGTCGTACCGGCGCGGTAATAATCGACCCAAAAACAGGCAATAAAATTGCCGCGGCAAATCGAAAGTCAAACCTTTATTACATAAATCAACCAAAACAATATGGAAATTTTGCAAAAAACGAACCAAAAAATTTAACTGCTTTGCAAAAGTTGCATGAAGCTCTAGGTCACTTAAATGAAACAGATCTAAAAAGTATGATTCGAAACGAAAAAGTTCTAGGCATTAAAGCCGACACAAATAAAAATCTGAAAAAATGCGAAGTCTGTATTCAGGGGAAGCAATCTCAAAAGCCTTTTTCCCATTCAGGATCAAAAACCAATGAGCCACTCGAATTGGTACATTCAGACGTTTGTGGACCAATGCGGGTCCAATCTCATGGACATTCAAAGTATTTTGTCACATTTATAGATGACAAAACAAAGTGGTGCGAAATATATTTTTTGAAACAAAAAAATGAAGTTATAGAAAAGTTCAGAGAATATAAATCGATGGTTGAAAAGCAAACCGGCAGAAAAATTAAAAGATTGCGCACTGACAATGGAAAGGAATATGTTAATAACGAGATGACAAGACTTTTTAAAAGCGAAGGTATAAAACATGAGCTAACTATAGACTATACCCCCCAGCAAAACGGAATAGCGGAACGGAAAAACCGAACGTTGGTCGAGATGGCACGCTGCATGATGCTTCAGGGTGGGTTAGCTCCAAGTTTTTGGGCTGAAGCAATATTGACAGCAAATCATGTGAGGAATCGATGCCCATCAAGGAGTTTGGATGGCGAAATTCCGTATTATCAGTGGACCCAGAAGAAACCGATACTCAAATATCTACAAGTTTTCGGCACAGTTGCATACATGTTGGACAAAACGCCAGGAAAAGGTAAATTTCAATCGAGAAGCAGAAAATGCATATTCATAGGGTACGAGCCACAATCAAAGGGCTACAGACTTTGGTGCTCAAAAGAAGGAAAAATCTACAAAAGCCGAGATGTAAAATTCCTTGATAACTTCCATAACGTTATCGAGTATGAAGACTTTTTTGAAGAAAACATTACGAAAAGTTCAAATCATGAAGTACTGGTCAAACTTTTGTTTTTTGTTTTGATCCACAAACAAAATCACAAGATGTTCCGGAGGCACAGGCTACGGCGAGCGACACACCAAGCAATGACACTACCGAATCGTGGGCGCCCAAGAAAGCGCAGAATCATTCCAGTAGAAGATACAGTTGAAGAAGAAGCACATCGCAAACAATGTAGAAGAGAACGATCCAAACAACGCAGATGAAGCACTAATATGCCCTGCAAGTAAAGAACCTTTTTGTATTGTTTTCTGAATAAATTGCAATTTGTGAGAGTATATTTCTTGCTTTTGATTACACTACTCGACAAAATTGAACTTTTTATTTAAGCTGTGAACCAAAATGACTCTTTCTGATACATTTTGGGATTTAAAAATTTTTGTGGCACTTTATTATATTTTTTATAGCGTTATTTTTTTTAAACGAATTTTTAAAATCTGGTATTTTTGTTCATGGTTTTTTTAAGAGGTAGTGCTTCTATTTTTCACATAACTTAAGTTTCTTATATCTGGTTGCAGTTCTGAAAAGCTAACAAATCCAGCTATAAATATGACCCAGACACTTTGTATCTGCAGCTTAACGCCTGGAAGATATTAAGCTTTCAAATCATAATTTTTTTTTTTTTTTTTTTTGAAATTTTGACTTTAAAAACTCGGAAAAAGTAAAAAAAAAAAAAAAAATTCTTGGCCAACATTTTTGGTTTTATATAGACGCATTAATTAGGCGTCGTTTGAGCTATTGCTCATCAGAATTTATGGGTAAACGGTCAACTTGCAGCCGTTTGAACATAATGACTCAAAACTAATTTTACCTGAAAAATACCGTTGCTGGTATGTTGCAATGCAAAAGGAACACGTGCCGGTACCACAAACTCAACCCTTTTTCGTTTGCTTTGTTTCCAATTGGCAGTTGGGATCGCAACCTTCCAAAAAGTATTTTTTGTCTCTTTTTTCACTTTTGAGGTTTGGTTAACGAATTTTAGCTACCGTTTATCCATAGATTTTAATGAACAATACCTCTAATGGCACCTAATTAATGCGTCTATCTAAAACTAAAAACTGCAAACTTCTATGCAATCAGATATAAGATACTTAAGTTATAGCCTAGTACTCAGATCGAAAAACTGTTTGCTAGCAAACAGATGTCATATATTTTTCGAGCGAACAGTGGTGTGATCAGAGGTGTGCACTGCATTCCGAACGGTTACACTGCTCAGACTGCTGCTTGGTTTTGTTTAAAGTTAACAAAATGCACTTCTTCGGCTGGGGCCTTTTTGTTTTTGATCTGAGTACTGCCTTCCGTACAGAGCCTAGAAAACAGTTTTTGCCGTAAAACATTTCTTATCGGTTTCATACGAATATCAACCCTCATTCTGTTCGCAAGGTGTTTTTTTCAATCTGAGTACAAGGCTTATGTGAAAAAAGAAGCAATACCTCTGAAAAAAAACATTAAAAAAAACCAGATTTTAAAAAATTCTTTTAAAAAAAACTTCACCATGATAAAAAACCATAAATCTTAAACAAATTTTAAACCCCGAAATCTATAATCTTCTGTTGTTCTCTCTCTCGCTTGCATTAGGGCACGGGCAATTCAGCCCACCTGCCCTCTTCAGTCAATTATTAATCTTCAGAACTGCCGGTCTATATACCTTTATCAATCATATTAAATACGCGTACTGCCGCTACATACTTGAAATCTCTCGTCTTAACCCTCACCAGCCTCACCCCTCTACAGTTTCAGCAAATACTATTATTTCTAATATTGTTGGTGGGCAGCTTCCACCACGGAGGAATGTGCCTTGTGCAATCGCCATTTGCGGATACAAAGAAGCCTGCCACATGCTTTTCTGTGGGGAAAATGCTGCAGTTGATAACAGATGAGCGGGTAGAGTAATCTGTTGATGTATAAATTCAGTTTCGCGACGTATGCATGGATGTCTCGCAGTCCGGCTCCCGTTCTCAGAAGGAGTATAATACGATTTTGAAGAAACCAGCTTTATCAGCTCAATTGACGACAGGTTACAAGGAACCACATTTGAAGTTCGACATTGGCAGCAATGACCCAACACCGTTGGAACTAGCTTCGGCACCGGCTACTGAGCAACCAATACTCTCGTGCTTGAACATTCAGTCGTCGACGCGCCCCTGCAGGCGCTCAGTTCATGCCTTGTCTACAGAAGAACAGCCCAACGACCCCTCCGGACTACCTGGACCTAAACTTCCTTTATCCAGACCCGCTCTAAACTTTGAGTGTGAAGCTGACGGATTCTGCAACGTCAGCATTGAGACTTATCGTGCCCGTAGCTGCGTCAAGTTAAACGGTCAGAATCCGGATGGTATTTCTTCTCGTTGGTCTCATCGTATTCATTTGAACGAGCCCCCTCATTTGACTTATGGAACTCATTCTCAATCTTCGTTAAACCTGGCTGTCCGTCATCCAATCAGCGTACCAAACAAGACTCTAGTTCAGCGTCCCACCACCTTGCGTTCATCAACGCTAATAAGCAGAAACTTCGCGCTGGACTTCATGCTCTGCTAGCACTAAGTCCATCCCAATATTGGCCTATATAGGGGGGAGTGGAGCTTCGGTGAGGATGGGAAACTACAATTGCTTTCGTATCACTGACAATTCAGGCCACATTTTGGGCTTTACTAATTCTATAGCTCCATCTTCAATTACAGAGAGCTCATCCAGTCTGGATATGCTCAGTCTAGCGTTTTTGAACGGCTGCTCTCCCAAACTCATTCCAAAGAATGACATGGTCAATTTTCTGGATTATCACCTGCACGAGCATTCCTGCACAGACAAGGGAATATTACCAGATGACACCAAATTCGCATTATTTCAAAACTACCCAAAACCAACATCAGCAGACAAAACTAAAAGATTTGTTCATTTTGTAACTACTATAGAAGATTCATTCCAAATTTTGCTGGACAAGCTCGCAATCTAACAAGATTAAGTAGAAAAAATACACCTTTTATATGTACTGAAGAATGCAGTACAGCTTTCAACTATTTTAAACAGGCTCTTATAAACCCTCAAATCTTACAATTCCCAGATTTTGGGAATTCATTTTGCTTAACCACAGATGCTAGTGATTTCGCATGTGGAGCAGTACTAAGTCAAGAGTGCGATGGTAAACAACTACCAGTTGCATATGCATCTAAGGCATTAACAAAAGGCGAATCCAATAAATCAACAATAGAAAAAGAATTAGCAGCCATTCACTGGGCAATCACATATTTCAAATTTTTGGTAATAACCGATCATCGTCCATTAAAATACATATTTTCAATGAAAAGTCGTCGTCTATATTAACACGAATGCGATTGGATTTAGAAGAATATGATTTTTGGTGGAGTACATAGCAGGGAAGGAGAACTATGTAGCGGATGCGCTATCCCGCATAGAATATCAAATTTGAAAAGTTTAACTGCCAAGGCAGCCCAAATACTCAAGGTAACAACACGGTCGGAAGCCGAAAAATTAAAAATAGAAAACACTCATAATAAGAGTATCAAAGAAAGGCTTAAGGTTTCAAAAATATACGAAGCGCTATATAAAAAAGAAGTAAAACGAAATGTCGAGCTCATTCTGACCCTTCCGAATTTACTATTCAAAATGGGGAAAAGAATTAGTAGCCAATTTATAGTGAATGACCTGATTATTAACGAGAAAATTGACCTAGCACAATTCTTCATGAGGCTTACTTTAGAAGCCGGTAATCTAGGCGTCACCAAATTACAGCTGTCCTTAGAAGACAGACTGTTTAATTATACCCGGGTAGATGAATTTAAAGAAATTGGAAATAAAAACCTTATGGACATAACAATTGCGTTAACGCCAAAAACAGTAAACATGCAAGACAAAAAATCGATCGATAAAATATTTAAACAATTCCACGATGACCCTATTACTGGTGGCCACCAGGCAGTCAATCGTACAATCAACAAAATTAGACAAAAATACAACTGGAAAAACATGACTTTTCCTGAGTTTTTAAAGTGAAAATTTCGTGGGAAAATACAGCAAAATATTATGAAATTTGAAAGTTTAATAGCTTCAAGGCGTTAAGCTACAGCTACGAAGTGTCGCAGTCGGATTTATAGCTGCATTTGTCAGCTTTTCAAAACTGCAAATTTGAAAAATAAGGAACGTGTGAGTTGCTTCTGGGACGCGACTCTACTTATACCCGTACTCATTCAGTATATACATTTTTGAGCTTATGATTTTATAGAATTTTAGAATTAAAAAAAAAAGTTACATTTTAATTTTTTTTTGCTACATCTGTTATCTACAAACACAATGTATATTCTACATCTTTTTCGCTAGAGGGCGCTCGCGCACTGAACGCGGCAGAGTGTGTGAGCGAGAAAGAGCATAAGTGGTTGATCTCTAGCTGGTGGAGTCGGGAGAAGCCCCTGAAAATGAACTTCTTCATTTTGGCTATAATTATGATCCGATTTAATTCAGATTCAGCAATCTGCTAGATATGGTCATTCTGCACGATACTGCGATTTTAGTTTTATCGGAGCTTTAAAGTTGTGTATGATACAGATTTTCGTCCTTTTTGTGGGTGGAAGGGGGCGGGGAGAAATTTTGGAATACACTTGTAACAGTGTGGTATTATATAAGTCTTGAAACAAAATTTGGTTCCTCTAGCGCTTCTAGTCTCTGAGAACTAGACGTTCATCAGAACGGACAGACTGGGCTATTAATGCTGATCGTTTTTTCCTAGATAGGCCGACTATTTATCAGACTGCCCTCGTATATTTTCGTCCCGGTGCTCCTTTCCTTTCTTTTTGAACGAAGCAGTGAGAATAGATAACTATTTTTATAGTCTACTCACATGCATGACTGTGACATGATCGATACGATCATCCACTTAGCCAAGTTATGTCAACAGACGCACCCCGCAAATTGGAGTTCTATCTCCCCTTTTATGGAAAATAGCAGAAAACAATATTCTGTATGACCTGGAATCTTCTCGGGGAAATACCCTCAAACACTCTGCGATTTAATGACCTCAAAGATCGCGCGGTTTTCAGAATGCACAAAATTGGGTGGTCTGGGAGTTAATCCCTCAAACACGAAACTTTTGCTATTCACAAACAAATACAAAATTTCGCCTCTCAACCCTTAATTCTTAAAGGATGAAGGCTCTCCTTCAGTGACAGTGCCAGTTACTTAGGGTTGGTAATTGTTGAAATGTATCAAATTATATGTATCGATAGTTCTTACTCATCCCTATATTATCATATCACGAACTTAAGGAGTTGTCTTCGAGCCGCCGACAAGCGCATTACAAATATCCACAATAAGCATGTAGTATTACTTTAAACCTAACAACGAGCTGCGTATTTATTAACAACAGGTTATGGACCAAGGCACTTTAAAATGAGCCACATGCCGTTGTAATAATAAAGGAAATACAGACATTTGTGAAACACCAAATTGAACAATATATGTACATGGACGACGAAATCGTAAAAGTGTATGTGCGTATTATCAAAGCATAGAAAACGAACGATCAGTAAACTGCCGATACGTGTTTGTGTGTGTGCGCGTATGTGAAAAAGAGATCGGCAAAAACGTATGTATGTGCAGTAGCGGACAGCTCGGGAAAAGAAAATCGGCAAAACGACGCCGAGAAAGAAACGTTAAAATTTTAAAAATACAAAAACAAAAAACAGTGTTGCAAAAGTTCTCAAAAAATAAATGAACTGATTAAGTTGTACCACTAACCATACAGTATACTGTATACAGTATGTATACAGTATACTGTATACAGTATACTGTATGGTTAGTGGTTGTACAAAGTGAAAAAATGAGTTACGCAAACATAAAAATAGATCCCCTCGGAAGGGAAAATTATGATACATGGAAAATACAGGTGCAAGCCCTTTTAATTAAAAACGATTTGTGGAAATATGTGAACGGACAGTGTGTAAAATCAGAAAATCCATCAGCACAAACTGAGTGGGATACAAATGATGCTAAAGCAAAATCAGACTTAATTTTGTCAATCGCAACGACAGAAAAATTGTAAAAAATTGTACCACATCAAAAGAACTATGGGAAAAACTGGAAAGTGTGTATCAATCAAAAGGTCCGGCGCGGAAGGCGCATTTATTAAAATCGCTTGTCGATTCGAAGACAGAGATACCGCAAGAAGCAACGCGGCGGTAGCATTGCAAGCATTCGTTGAAGAAGGACAGTGGTGTCTCGATTCAGGGGCGACATTGCATATGTGCGCTCAAAAAGAACAATTTAAAAACATAAAAAATGAATCGCAAAGTTTAAAACTCGCAAATAATAAATCTGCTCCAATATTAGGCAGCGGTGAAATACTGACGGCAAGTCTAGGCGAAGCTCTCTTTGTTCCTGAGCTAAGGTCAAACTTGATGTCAGTGTCAAAAATAACAGATCACGGTTTTGAAGTTATTTTTCGTCGTACCGGCGCGGTAATAATCGACCCAAAAACAGGCAATAAAATTGCCGCGGCAAATCGAAAGTCAAACCTTTATTACATAAATCAACCAAAACAATATGGAAATTTTTCAAAAACGAACCAAAAAATTTAACTGCTTTGCAAAAGTTGCATGAAGCTCTAGGTCACTTAAATGAAACAAATCTAAAAAGTATGATTCGAAACGAAAAGTTCTAGGCATTAAAGCCGACACAAATAAAAATCTGAAAAAATGCGAAGTCTGTATTCAGGGGAAGCAATCTCAAAAGCCTTTTTCCCATTCAGGATCAAAAACCAATGAGCCACTCGAATTGGTTCATTCAGACGTTTGTGGACCAATGCGGGTCCAATCTCATGGACATTCAAAGTATTTTGTCACATTTATAGATGACAAAACAAAGTGGTGCGAAATATATTTTTTGAAACAAAAAAATGAAGTTATAGAAAAGTTCAGAGAATATAAATCGATGGTTGAAAAGCAAACCGGCAGAAAAATTAAAAGATTGCGCACTGACAATGGAAAGGAATATGTTAATAACGAGATGACAAGACTTTTTAAAAGCGAAGGTATAAAACATGAGCTAACTATAGACTATACCCCCCAGCAAAACGGAATAGCGGAACGGAAAAACCGAACGTTGGTCGAGATGGCACGCTGCATGATGCTTCAGGGTGGGTTAGCTCCAAGTTTTTGGGCTGAAGCAATATTGACAGCAAATCATGTGAGGAATCGATGCCCATCAAGGAGTTTGGATGGCGAAATTCCGTATTATCAGTGGACCCAGAAGAAACCGATACTCAAATATCTACAAGTTTTCGGCACAGTTGCATACATGTTGGACAAAACGCCAGGAAAAGGTAAATTTCAATCGAGAAGCAGAAAATGCATATTCATAGGGTACGAGCCACAATCAAAGGGCTACAGACTTTGGTGCTCAAAAGAAGGAAAAATCTACAAAAGCCGAGATGTAAAATTCCTTGATAACTTCCATAACGTTATCGAGTATGAAGACTTTTTGAAGAAAACATTACGAAAAGTTCAAATCATGAAGTACTGGTCAAACTTTTGTTTTTTGTTTTGATCCACAAACAAAATCACAAGATGTTCCGGAGGCACAGGCTACGGCGAGCGACACACCAAGCAATGACACTACCGAATCGTGGGCGCCCAAGAAAGCGCAGAATCATTCCAGTAGAAGATACAGTTGAAGAAGAAGCACATCGCAAACAATGTAGAAGAGAACGATCCAAACAACGCAGATGAAGCACTAATATGCCCTGCAAGTAAAGAACCTTTTTGTATTGTTTTCTGAATAAATTGCAATTTGTGAGAGTATATTTCTTGCTTTTGATTACACTACTCGACAAAATTGAACTTTTTATTTAAGCTGTGAACCAAAATGACTCTTTCTGATACATTTTGGGATTTAAAAATTTTTGTGGCACTTTATTATATTTTTTATAGCGTTATTTTTTTTAAACGAATTTTTAAAATCTGGTATTTTTGTTCATGGTTTTTTTTAGAGGTAGTGCTTCTATTTTTCACATAACTTAAGTTTCTTATATCTGGTTGCAGTTCTGACGCGGGGCTGGAAATTTAAGCTGACTTTTTTTTTTTTTAAATTTTGACTTTAAAAACTCGGAAAAAGTAAAAAAAAAAAAAAATAATTCTTGGCCAACATTTTTGGTTTTATATAGACGCATTAATTAGGCGTCGTTTGAGCTATTGCTCATCAGAATTTATGGGTAAACGGTCAACTTGCAGCCATTTGAACATAATGACTCAAAACTAATTTTACCTGAAAAATACCGTTGCTGGTATGTTGCAATGCAAAAGGAACACGTGCCGGTACCACAAACTCAACCCTTTTTCGTTTGCTTTGTTTCCAATTGGCAGTTGGGATCGCAACCTTCCAAAAAGTATTTTTTGTCTCTTTTTCACTTTTTGAGGTTTGGTTAACGAATTTTAGCTCCACCGTTTATCCATAGATTTTAATGAACAATACCTCTAATGGCGCCTAATTAATGCGTCTATCTAAAACTAAAAACTGCAAACTTCTATGCAATCAGATATAAGATACTTAAGTTATAGCCTAGTACTCAGATCGAAAAACTGTTTGCTAGCAAACAGATGTCATATATTTTTCGAGCGAACAGTGGTGTGATCAGAGGTGTGCACTGCATTCCGAACGGTTACACTGCTCAGACTGCTGCTTGGTTTTGTTTAAAGTTAACAAAATGCACTTCTTCGGCTGGGGCCTTTTTGTTTTTGATCTGAGTACTGCCTTCCGTACAGAGCCTAGAAAACAGTTTTTGCCGTAAAACATTTCTTATCGGTTTCATACGAATATCAACCCTCATTCTGTTCGCAAGGTGTTTTTTTCAATCTGAGTACAAGGCTTATGTGAAAAAGAAGCAATACCTCTGAAAAAAACATTAAAAAAAACCAGATTTTAAAAAATTCTTTTAAAAAAAACTTCACCATGATAAAAAACCATAAATCTTAAACAAATTTTAAACCCCGAAATCTATAAGAAAAAGTTATTTTGGGCCACAGCCTAATTCTAGTGTTGACTAGTGTTATTATTGTTTAATTTCAATGGATTTCTAAGCATTAAATGCAATTAGTAAGCAGTGAAGCGCGAGGGTCTGCTAGTACATAAATAAAAATGGGAAAAACACAGTCAAAAGTAGAAAACCCAGACGCCAACAAGATCCAAATTGTTGACCACACCGAAAGAATTAATGAATATTGGTTTCTACTCTTGGTATTGGCTATCCTAGCGTCGATAAACTTAGTGTCTGGTTTCCCAGCTTGATATTCCCCAACAAATTCCTCAAAATAGCCAGTGAAGCAAATTAACGTAATCCCACCTTTGTTTTCTATGTGCATTGCCCACTGCAAATAAAATTGTAAACGCTTATAATTACTCACTGTAATAGCCTATGCAACCGTTCTTTTGTGTCTTCGACTCGTGCCTTTCTCCTTTACTTTACTATATCGATATATCGCTCTTTCGTTTATCGATCAATCTCTCGCAATTCAGTCCGTTTGCCCTTACATGCCTTCGCAATGGTCATGAACTGGTCCAGTACTTGCATACCTTTGCAATCTCTCGCACTTTTCTGTAGTCGCATATATACATACGAATATATTCGGTCAATTGGTGACACACGCGGTCTATATATGTATGCATCTCGCTTCAGCTTTCTTTCGCCTTCGCTATCGTTCTCTTCATCTATACTGTTCTCTCGCATTCTTTCTCTCTATCTATCGCTCGTACTCGGATCAGCAGCAGCCCGAGCTTCTATTGCTTCTGTTGTTCTCTCTCTCGCTTGCATTAGGGCACGGTCAATTCAGCCCACCTGCCCTCTTCAGTCAATTATTAATCAGAACTGCCGGTCTATATACCTTTATCAATCATATTAAATACGCGTACTGCCGCTCTCTGAAATCTCGCCTTAACCCCGCTCTCGGATGCAGCAGCCCGAGCTTCTATTGCTTCTGTTGTTCTCTCTCTCGCTTGCATTAGGGCACGGTCAATTCAGCCCACCTGCCCTCTTCAGTCAATTATTAATCAGAACTGCCGGTCTATATACCTTTATCAATCATATTAAATACGCGTACTGCCGCTACATACTTGAAATCTCTCGTCTTAACCCTCACCAGCCTCACCCCTCTACAGTTTCAGCAAAAACTAGTATTTCTAATATTGTTGGTGGGCAGCTTCCACCACGGAGGAATGTGCCTTGTGCAATCGCCATTTGCGGATACAAAGAAGCCTGCCACATGCTTTTCTGTAGGGAAAATGCTGCAGTTGATAACAGATGAGCGGGTAGAGCAGTCTGTTGATGTATAAATTCAGTTTCGCGACGTATGCATGGATGTCTCGCAGTCCGGCTCCCGTTCTCAGAAGGAGTATAATACGATTTTGAAGAAACCAGCTTTATCAGCTGCTCAATTGACGACAGGTTACAAGGAACCACATTTGAAGTTCGACATTGGCAGCAATGACCCAACACCGTTGGAACTAGCTTCGGAACCGGCTACTGAGCAACCAATACTCTCGTGCTTGAACATTCAGTCGTCGACGCGCCCCTGCAGGCGCTCAGTTCATGCCTTGTCTACAGAAGAACAGCCCAACGACCCCTCCGGACTACCTGGACCTAAACTTCCTTTATCCAGACCCGCTCTAAACTCTGAGTGTGAAGCTGACGGATTCTGCAACGTCAGCATTGAGACTTAACGTGCCAGTAGCTGCGTCAAGTCAAACGGTCAGAATCCGGATGGTATTTCTTCTCGTTGGTCTCATCGTATTCATTTGAACGAGCCCCCTCATTTGACTTATGGAACTCATTCTCAATCTTCGTTAAACCTGGCTGTCCGTCATCCAATCAGCGTACCAAACAAGACTCTAGTTCAGCGCCCCACCACCTTAGCGTTCATCAACGCTAATAAGCAAAAACTTCGCACTGGACTTCGAGCTCTGCTTGCACTAAGTCCATCCCAATATTGGCCTATATTGGGGGGAGTGGAGCTTCGGTGAGGATGGGAAACTACAATTGCTTTCGTATCACTGACAATTCAGGCCACATTTTGGGCTTTACTAATTCTATAGCTCCATCTTCAATTACAGAGAGCTCATCCAGTCTGGATATGCTCAGTCTAGCGTTTTTGAACGGCTGCTCTCCCAAACTCATTCCAAAGAATGACATGGTCAATTTTCTGGATTATCACCTGCACGAGCATTCCTGCACAGACAAGGGAATATTACCAGATGACACCAAATTCGCATTATTTCAAAACTACCCAAAACCAACATCAGCAGACAAAACTAAAAGATTTGTTCATTTTGTAACTACTATAGAAGATTCATTCCAAATTTTGCTGGACAAGCTCGCAATCTAACAAGATTAAGTAGAAAAAATACACCTTTTATATGTACTGAAGAATGCAGTACAGCTTTCAACTATTTTAAACAGGCTCTTATAAACCCTCAAATCTTACAATTCCCAGATTTTGGGAATTCATTTTGCTTAACCACAGATGCTAGTGATTTCGCATGTGGAGCAGTACTAAGTCAAGAGTGCGATGGTAAACAACTACCAGTTGCATATGCATCTAAGGCATTAACAAAAGGCGAATCCAATAAATCAACAATAGAAAAAGAATTAGCAGCCATTCACTGGGCAATCACATATTTCAAATTTTTGGTAATAACCGATCATCGTCCATTAAAATACATATTTTCAATGAAAAGTCGTCGTCTATATTAACACGAATGCGATTGGATTTAGAAGAATATGATTTTTTGGTGGAGTACATAGCAGGAAGGAGAACTATGTAGCGGATGCGCTATCCCGCATAGAATATCAAATTTGAAAAGTTTAACTGCCAAGGCAGCCCAAATACTCAAGGTAACAACACGGTCGGAAGCCGAAAAATTAAAAATAGAAAACACTCATAATAAGAGTATCAAAGAAAGGCTTAAGGTTTCAAAAATATACGAAGCGCTATATAAAAAGAAGTAAAACGAAATGTCGAGCTCATTCTGACCCTTCCGAATTTACTATTCAAAATGGGGAAAAGAATTAGTAGCCAATTTATAGTGAATGACCTGATTATTAACGAGAAAATTGACCTAGCACAATTCTTCATGAGGCTTACTTTAGAAGCCGGTAATCTAGGCGTCACCAAATTACAGCTGTCCTTAGAAGACAGACTGTTTAATTATACCCGGGTAGATGAATTTAAAGAAATTGGAAATAAAAACCTTATGGACATAACAATTGCGTTAACGCCAAAAACAGTAAACATGCAAGACAAAAAAATCGATCGATAAAATATTTAAACAATTCCACGATGACCCTATTACTGGTGGCCACCAGGCAGTCAATCGTACAATCAACAAAATTAGACAAAAATACAACTGGAAAAACATGACTTTTCCTGAGTTTTTAAAGTGAAAATTTCGTGGGAAAATACAGCAAAATATTATGAAATTTGAAAGTTTAATAGCTTCAAGGCGTTAAGCTACAGCTACGAAGTGTCGCAGTCGGATTTATAGCTGCATTTGTCAGCTTTTCAAAACTGCAAATTTGAAAAATAAGGAACGTGTGAGTTGCTTCTGGGACGCGACTCTACTTATACCCGTACTCATTCAGTATATACATTTTTGAGCTTATGATTTTATAGAATTTTAGAATTAAAAAAAAAGTTACATTTTAATTTTTTTGCTACATCTGTTATCTACAAACACAATGTATATTCTACATCTTTTTCGCTAGAGGGCGCTCGCGCACTGAACGCGGCAGAGTGTGTGAGCGAGAAAGAGCATAAGTGGTTGATCTCTAGCTGGTGGAGTCGGGAGAAGCCCCTGAAAATGAACTTCTTCATTTTGGCTATAATTATGATCCGATTTAATTCAGATTCAGCAATCTGCTAGATATGGTCATTCTGCACGATACTGCGATTTTAGTTTTATCGGAGCTTTAAAGTTGTGTATGATACAGATTTTCGTCCTTTTTGTGGGTGGAAGGGGCGGGGAGAAATTTTGGAATACACTTGTAACAGTGTGGTATTATATAAGTCTTGAAACAAAATTTGGTTCCTCTAGCGCTTCTAGTCTCTGAGAACTAGACGTTCATCAGAACGGATAGACTGGGCTATTGATGCTGATCGTTTTTTCCTAGATAGGCCGACTATTTATCAGACTGCCCTCGTATATTTTCGTCCCGGTGCTCCTTTTCTTTCTTTTTGAACGAAGCAGTGAGAATAGATAACTATTTTTATAGTCTACTCACATGCATGACTGTGACATGATCGATACGATCATCCACTTAGCCAAGGTATGTCAACAGACGCACCCCGCAAATTGGAGTTCTATCTCCCCTTTTATGGAAAATAGCAGAAAACAATATTCTGTATGACCTGGAATCTTCTCGGGGAAATACCCTCAAACACTCTGCGATTTAATGACCTCAAAGATCGCGCGGTTTTCAGAATGCACAAAATTGGGTGGTCTGGGAGTTAATCCCTCAAACACGAAACTTTTGCTATTCACAAACAAATACAAAATTTCGCCTCTCAACCCCCAATTCTTAAAGGATGAAGGCTCTCCTTCAGTGACAGTGCCAGTTACTTAGGGTTGGTAATTGTTGAAATGTATCAAATTATATGTATCGATAGTTCTTACTCATCCCTATATTATCATATCACGAACTTAAGGAGTTGTCTTCGAGCCGCCGACAAGCGCATTACAAATATCCACAATAAGCATGTAGTATTACTTTAAACCTAACAACGAGCTGCGTATTTATTAACAACAGGTTATGGACCAAGGCACTTTAAAATGAGCCACATGCCGTTGTAATAATAAAGGAAATACAGACATTTGTGAAACACCAAATTGAACAATATATGTACATGGACGACGAAATCGTAAAAGTGTATGTGCGTATTATCAAAGCATAGAAAACGAACGATCAGTAAACTGCCGATACGTGTTTGTGTGTGTGCGCGTATGTGAAAAAGAGATCGGCAAAAACGTATGTATGTGCAGTAGCGGACAGCTCGGGAAAAGAAAATCGGCAAAACGACGCCGAGAAAGAAACGTTAAAATTTTAAAAATACAAAAACAAAAAACAGTGTTGCAAAAGTTCTCAAAAAATAAATGAACTGATTAAGTTGTACCACTAACCATACAGTATACTGTTTACTGATCGTTCGTTTTCTATGCTTTGATAATACGCACATACAAAGTGAAAAAATGAGTTACGCAAACATAAAAATAGATCCCCTCGGAAGGGAAAATTATGATACATGGAAAATACAGGTGCAAGCCCTTTTAATTAAAAACGATTTGTGGAAATATGTGAACGGACAGTGTGTAAAATCAGAAAATCCATCAGCACAAACTGAGTGGGATACAAATGATGCTAAAGCAAAATCAGACTTAATTTTGTCAATCGCAACGACAGAAAAATTGTAAAAAATTGTACCACATCAAAAGAACTATGGGAAAAACTGGAAAGTGTGTATCAATCAAAAGGTCCGGCGCGGAAGGCGCATTTATTAAAATCGCTTGTCGATTTGAAGACAGAGATACCGGAAAAAGCAACGCGGCGGTAGCATTGCAAGCATTCGTTGAAGAAGGACAGTGGTGTCTCGATTCAGGGGCGACATTGCATATGTGCGCTCAAAAAGAACAATTTAAAAACCTAAAAAATGAATCGCAAAGTTTAAAACTCGCAAATAATAAATCTGCTCCAATATTAGGCAGCGGTGATGAAACTTGAAAACGGTCTTGACGGCAAGTCTAGGCGAAGCTCTCTTTGTTCCTGAGCTAAGGTCAAACTTGATGTCAGTGTCAAAAATAACAGATCACGGTTTTGAAGTTATTTTTCGTCGTACCGGCGCGGTAATAATCGACCCAAAAACAGGCAATAAAATTGCCGCGGCAAATCGAAAGTCAAACCTTTATTACATAAATCAACCAAAACAATATGGAAATTTTGCAAAAAACGAACCAAAAAATTTAACTGCTTTGCAAAAGTTGCATGAAGCTCTAGGTCACTTAAATGAAACAAATCTAAAAAGTATGATTCGAAACGAAAAAGTTCTAGGCATTAAAGCCGACACAAATAAAAATCTGAAAAAATGCGAAGTCTGTATTCAGGGGAAGCAATCTCAAAAGCCTTTTTCCCATTCAGGATCAAAAACCAATGAGCCACTCGAATTGGTACATTCAGACGTTTGTGGACCAATGCGGGTCCAATCTCATGGACATTCAAAGTATTTTGTCACATTTATAGATGACAAAACAAAGTGGTGCGAAATATATTTTTTTGAAACAAAAAAATGAAGTTATAGAAAAGTTCAGAGAATATAAATCGATGGTTGAAAAGCAAACCGGCAGAAAAATTAAAAGATTGCGCACTGACAATGGAAAGGAATATGTTAATAACGAGATGACAAGACTTTTTAAAAGCGAAGGTATAAAACATGAGCTAACTATAGACTATACCCCCCAGCAAAACGGAATAGCGGAACGGAAAAAGCGAACGTTGGTCGAGATGGCACGCTGCATGATGCTTCAGGGTGGGTTAGCTCCAAGTTTTTGGGCTGAAGCAATATTGACAGCAAATCATGTGAGGAATCGATGCCCATCAAGGAGTTTGGATGGCGAAATTCCGTATTACCAGTGGACCCAGAAGAAACCGATACTCAAATATCTACAAGTTTTCGGCACAGTTGCATATTTGTTGGACAAAACGCCAGGAAAAGGTAAATTTCAATCGAGAAGCAGAAAATGCATATTCATAGGGTACGAGCCACAATCAAAGGGCTACAGACTTTGGTGCCCAAAAGAAGGAAAAATCTACAAAAGCCGAGATGTAAAATTCCTTGATAACTTCCAAAACGTTAACGAGTATGAAGACTTTTTTGAAGAAAACATTACGAAAAGTTCAAATCATGAAGTACTGGTCAAACTTTTGTTTTTTGTTTTGATCCACAAACAAAATCACAAGATGTTCCGGAGGCACAGGCTACGGCGAGCGACACACCAAGCAATGACACTACCGAATCGTGGGCGCCCAAGAAAGCGCAGAATCATTCCAGTAGAAGATACAGTTGAAGAAGAAGCAAGCGAGCACATCGCAAACAATGTAGAAGAGAACGATCCAAACAACGCAGATGAAGCACTAACATGCCCTGCAAGTAAAGAATGGAAAGCAGCAATGCTCCAGGAGTACCAAGCTTTAAAAAAGAATAAAACATGGATCTTGGTAGATCGACCAAACAATGCTGAAATCATAAAAACGAAATGGACTCTACGAACAAAAAGGAATTCTGATGGAACAATCGAAAGGCGAAAGGCACGGCTTGTCGCAAAAGGCTTTGCTCAAACTCCTGGTACGAGTTATAAAGTAACTTTCGCACCTGTGGCACGCATGAGCTTCATCCGATTGCTCATGGCCTTATCTATCGAACTTGGTATGCAGATACAACAATTAGACTTTACCAGCGCATATTTAAACAGCGAAATAAGATGTCTACATAGAGATTCCGAAAGAATTTGAAATAATTTTGGACAAGAACGAACGCAGTAAATACACGTCGCAAAAAGTATGCAAAATACAAAAGGCGTTATATGGCCTCAAGCAGTCCGGAAGACAATGGTACCGGAAACTGGATGAAAAGCTTAGAGCATTAGGCAAGCAACCACTCAGCGCAGATCCTTGTGTATACACCATAAATCAAAATGATATATTAGTAGTTGTGTTAATCTACGTTGACGACTTAATGATTGCATCCAATGATCCAAGGGCACTAGGCGCTCTAAAGGCTGAGCTAGCCAACATTTTTGATATTGTAACGAAATATCAAATTCAAATTCTAGCGCCCTTAGAGCCCTTGACCCGGGCTATCGATTGTTAGCGGTCATCTCGAACGGGCAGACGTAGGGCAGAAAAGAAGAAGAAAAAGCACATGTATGAAGAAAAGATCAAGCGTGAAGGTTATGCGCTAAGAATAAACTGAAGAAATAAGGAGAAGGTGTGTTATAATTTCACGGAATAGGACGGCTACCGAGTTTAGGCTGCTGCCTTTGTTAAAGTTCAGCCCCCCAACCTGAAAGGAAAATCCGCTCGGCCCGCCGCGTAGCAAAATTTTGTTACATTGGTGTCAGGTGTGGGGTCAGCGATCAGATCTGCAACGATCTCAAGCCATAATGCCAAAACGAGGAGTAAAACAATGTGACCGTTCCGTGAACCCGGAGTCCGAGGTAGTGACGCCAGCTTCATTGACGGCGATTTTAACCGCTTCCCAGCACCAGATGGATCTCAAAATAGAGAAGATGTTCGATTCGTTTCAACGAACGATGCAACGTGTAATGGAGGCCCCACCACGAAATTCGTCGGTCCCTTCCCCAGAAACACTGGTCAGACCTCCCGCCGCATGGACGTTCGCAGCAGATGCAAGGGAAAACGACGCGGTGACTGAGTGCCCAGAGAGTCCACAGGCCGCCTCTACCCTGCGACCTTCAAGCGGCCGAGTAACTGCCTTTCAACCTGGGACACTGCCTTCGTGCGACGGCTCGACATCATGGTCTGACTACGAGCGAATTCTGGAAATGGTGGCGGAGAAGCAACAGCGGAGCGACGCTGAGCGCTGCCTGGGAATAGCACTGAATGTTCAAGGGTAAGCCCAAAGGTACTTCAGCACACTACCAGTCAGCACAACTCGCAACTATCAGCAGCTAGTGGTATCGATGCGAACACAGTTTGCTCTGGACTGCCAGGCCAGCTACCAACAGTTGCGCAACCGCGCACAACGATCCAAGGAGTCTCTTATGGATTTCGCCATACAGCTTGAATGCTTGGGTCGCGTGGTGTTTGCCGGTACTTCGGAGGACATCTATAATTCCATCTATAATACCCCCGGGCACGGCTCTGGGTAGCACCATCGTAGACGCTACCGGTGACACCCTAGTGGTACGGATCCTGAATTTCAACGACCAAGAAGTGAGCCTGCCACCGCTAGTGGTGTTGGGCGAATTGAAAGCGGTAGACGAAGTGCATAAGAGGGCGGAGTCGGAGGAGGATCCCATAGATTGGAATCCTCTGCTGGATTACGTCGAGCTTGGCGTCCGGAAGCCGCTGGTGAAGTTACTCTGTCGTTATCGCAAATCATTTGCCAGAAACGACGACGAGACGGGCAAGACCGACATCACGCACCATGTCATTAACACGGCGCAAGCACGGCCCCAAAAAAAACCACCCCGGCGGGGGGGGCCAAGAGAGAAGAAGAAAGGGGGGGCCCCCTAAGCGGAGATGCGCGCCAACGGAGTGATACGTCCTTCCAACAGCCCTTGGTCCTCACCTGTAGTATTAGTCCGTAAGAAGGATGGTGCGACCAGGTTCTGCGTAGACTTTTTTTTTTTTTTTTGTATGTATAGGAGGGAAAAGCATTGAAAGCCGATAAGTGTGGGACTTGGAATTACCTCACCCACTAAAAACGCCCCCACCTCACCGTATCACTCTCGCGGTACGACCGTTAAGTATTACTTCGCGAGGGGGAGATGGCATGAAAGCCGTCACTAGATCCTATCTAGGATTTGAATTTCGATTGCGCTGTCTTTCAGCGCGACGCAAGGATTGGATGATCTCTGCAGCGTAGGTGCTCACGGCATCCCAATTGTTTTGCGAGCTAAGTAGGATGTCCCTTAAGTCATTGACTATAAATGGCCTCCCAATGTCTAGGCTTAGCTCTTCCCGGTCAGCAGAGAATCTTGGACGGACAAAAAATACATGTTCCGCGTCTTCTATGGTCCGTGCACAGTGCGTGCAAAACGGATCCGACTCGCATTTAAATCTATGTAGGTAGAATTTAAAGCACCCATGTCCTGTTAAAAGCTGCGTTAGATAAAAGTTTGTCTCCCCAAAAGTTCTACTCACCCAGGGCCCTATGTCCGGGACTATGCGTCTAGTCCATATGCCGTTGGGTGTGTTACGCCATCGCTCTTGCCATCTACGTCGGGTCTCCGCCTCGCGGATTGCCTGGTATTCGATGGTGGATCCAGCGGCGAGAAGGTCGATTGGCGCCATGCCGGCCAATACTAGAGCCGCATCTTCGGAGACGGTGCGGTAAGCGCTGAGGACTCTCAGTGCACATCTTCGGTAGGCCGCATTGCAGGTGCGGCTGTACGTTGGGAGCTCCATAGCGGGTGCCCATATTTGAGCGGCGTACATAATGATGGCTCTGACGACAGAGCAGATGAGCAGTCTGCTCCTCTGTCTTGGACCTCCGATGTTGGCCATTATGCCGGATAGCACGCTTGCTGCCCTGCCGGCTTTGTCTCCGGTTGCTTCCAGGTGCTGCTTGAAGCTAAGCCTGTGGTCCAGAAGGACTCCCAGGTACTTGATGGCCGGGGACGACTCGATTTCGTCTGTTCCAACAACCACTCTGGCTGTCTCAACCTTTTTCCTGGTGCTAATCAGGACCGATTCGGTTTTGTGAGCTGCTATGCTGAGGCCTTTCTCCTGGAGCCAGCACATAACTCGTCTGACTGTCTCGTTTGTGTTCTCCTCTACTTCTGTCAGGGTTTTATGTACCGCTACTACCGCGATGTCATCTGCGAAGCCAACGATGCTGCAGCCGGCTGGTGTGTCCAGTCGTAGGATGCCATCGTACATGACGTTCCACAAAAGCGGGCCGAGAACAGACCTCTGTGGAACGCCTTCTGTAACTTGCCGTCGTTTTTGTCCCGTCGAGGTGTCGAACAGCAACACTCTGTTTTTAAAATAGCTAACTACTATGCTCACCAGGTACTCAGATACACCAAGTCTGGAGAGGGCGGCGATGATGCTTGGCCACCTTGCAGAGATAAAGGCATTTTTTACGTCCAGCGTAGTTACCAGGCAGTACTTCTTGGTGCCACCGTGCCATCTCTTCCCAGCTATGGCTTCGCGGGCTTTACCCACCACTGCTCTGATCGCGTCGGTGGTGCTTCTCCGCTTCCTAAATCCGAATTGGAACTCAGATAGTCCATGTGGGCCGTCAATTTCCGCCTCTATCCGGTTTGCGGTGATTTGCTCGAACAGCTTCCCCGTTACGCTGATCATGCACAGAGGCCTGTATCCAGCCGGGTCTTCGGGGTCCTTCCCAGTCTTTGGTAGAAGCACGAGCCTCTGGAGCTTCCAGGCCGTGGGGAAGACTTGCTCCTGCAAGCATTGATTAAAAGTCTTTGCTATCGCTTCCGGGTATGTCGTGGCTATCGTCCGGACTGCTATGGCGGGTATACCGTCGGGCCCTGGCGCTTTGCCGGTCTTCATGCCCTTAGCCGCATTTAGGAGCTCTTCCGCACCGATCTGTGGAGGTGTGGGGATCTCCCGGTGTCTGGGCACGTTGTCTGGGCGTCCATGTCCTCCGTTTTCCAAGCTGTGCGCCTTATGGTTGTGGTCCGTCTTGTGGGTCCGTCGTCGATACAGCACGTTATGGCCCGGTGGTCACTATGTGTATATACACTTGCGACTTTCCAGGTGGCGCTCCGTGCAAGTTGGGGGCTGGCAAATGCGACGTCGATTACCGATCCACGGTCACCCTTTGCGTATGTTTGTGTGCTTCCTTTATTCAGGAGCACCACGCTCAGGGTCGCGAACACGTCGAGTAGGGCGCTTCCGCGTGCGTTTGTCCTTGTGCTTCCCCACTCGATCGCCCATGCGTTGAAATCGCCAGCAATGATCACTGGGGAACGACTGCGTGCATCTTCCGCTAGGTCTTCGAGTATGTTGGCGAACTCTTCCAGTTGTATGCTCGGGGCAATGTAGCAGCTGTATATGTGGATGCCGGCAATCTTTGCTCTGACGTACCCCACTGACGTATGACGGGCGCTTAAGCCTTGTGGCGAGGCTCCACAGCTCCAGATAGCTGCTCCATAATTTGAGCTTGTATTCTGTATCCATACATCTGGTTGCATCGCTAGGTGTGGCTCACTCAAGATGGCGATGTCGACGTCCTCTTCTCTCACTGTCTGCATGAGCAGGTCCTGTGCCGCTCTGCAGTGGTTCAAATTAAGCTGCAGGAACTTAATTTTGCCCATTAATGTGTGTATTTGCTTCCTTGACATATATAGGGCATGCCCTACTGAGGGTGCCATGTGCCGTGTCTTCTAGTCCTGCTCTTGTGCATAAGATGCAGGCAGGCATCTGTTTGCAGTCCCTCGAGTTGTGCTGCGTACCTCCACAATTAAAGCATTTGCTTGTTTCGTCGTGGCTGCTCCTGCATCTTGCCGCGATATGTCAAAATGCTAGGCACTTGAAGCACCTCCTGGGTTCGTTCTTCTGCCGGATTCGGCATACCGACCATCCAATACGGACTTTTCCCTCATGAAGCAGCTTGTCCGCTGTTTCTCTGGGTAGAAGGATGTTCGCCGTCAGCGTTCCACGGTATGCTTTCCGTAGTTTCGGGACTGACTCGGTCGGCAAGTCTCCGTCTATCTTAGCGAAGATGGCCTCGAGCCTCGGGCCTCGAGGTTCTGCGTAGACTACCGACGGCTCAATGATGTCACGATTAAAGACTCGTATCCCCTGCCGAGAACGGAGGACATTCTGACGACCCTGCATGGTTCCAATTGGTTCTCTACAATGGATCTGCAGAGCGGCTACTGGCAGTTGTAAATGGACGAACTTTCCTGGCCAAAGACTGCCTTTGCCTGTGGCGCCAGATTGTTCGAGTTCAACGTAATGCCGTTGGGATTGACCAATGCCGCGGCAACGTTCAAAAGGCTGATAGACGGATTTTTTGCTGGCCCCACCTGGAGATCAACGCTGGTATACTTAGACGACATCATCGTGCATTCGAGGACGGCAGAGGAGCATTTAGAGCATTTGGAAAAGGTGTTCGAACGACTGGCAGCAGCGGGATTAAGACTGAGCCCAAAGAAATGTCAATTTTTGAAGAACGAGGTCAACTTTCTAGGACACGTGGTGGGCATTCAGGGTCTGCGGGCTTGCCCGGAAAAGATAACTAGGGTCACTGACTGGCCAAGACCGCAAAACCAAAAGGATTTGTAGGGCTCTGCTCTTATTACCGGAAATTTATCCACGACTTCGCAACGATCGCCAAACCCCTCCACGAATTGACGGAGGCTCGGCGCACCTTTACCTGGACCACAGCTACTGAGCAATCTTTCGACACGCTGAAGACTAAGCTAACTACAGCTCCGATCCTAGCCTTTCAAGAACCAAAAGAGCATTTCGTGTTGGGCACGGATGCCTCTGACCATGAAGTAGGCGCCGTACTGAGCAGATGCAGAACGGTCAAGAGGTGGTCATCGAATATTACAGCAAAACTTTCAGTCCTGCAGAGCGCAATTATTGCGTAACTCGAAGAGAACTGTTGGCCGTAGTTAAGGCCACTAAACATTTTCACCATTATCTCTACGGACAGAAATTTGTCGTACGGACGGACCACGCGTCACTTAAATGGCTCCTCACGTTTCGGGAGCCGGAAGGCCAAGTAGTAAGATGGATCGAGAGACTGCAACAGTACGATATGGAGATACAGCACCGCCCTGGGAAACGCCACGGTAATGCAGACGGACTATCTCGCCGTCCCTGCAACGATTGTCGAGTTTGCGAAAAAGCAGAAGAAAAGGCGGGTCGAGTACTTTTCCTAGAAGCAGTACCAGAACCTCTAAGCGAACACCAGAAGAAAGACACGGAGCTAGCAGTCGTCTATGAATGGGTGGTGCGAGGAGAGAGGCCGCCGAAGAGTACAATTTGGGGTGAGAGTCCAGACGCGAAAGCTTATTGGCATCTATTCTCTCGTTTATAGCTGAAGGAGCTAGTGCTTATGAAAACCAACCGAGATAGCGAACAGGTCCCTGTCATCCCGATCGCAGTACAGCCGCAAATCCTGCAAGCCGTGCACCAATCTTCCACCGGAGGCCACTTCGGTATAAGGAAAACTCTGGCCAAGGCTAAGAAACGGTTTTACTGGATCGGGCTAAGCGCGGACGTAGCAATATACTGCGCTCGTTTGGCGTGTCAAGCCAGAAGCGGTCCGGCCAGACGAACGGTCGGCAGGCTCTAGCCCAGCGCCATAGGTGCCCCATTCGAACGAATCGCCATAGACATACTGGGCCCCTTACCCACCCCTCACCCGGGGCAACCGATACATAGCTATCGTCATGTGCTACTTTACCAAGTGGCCGGTAATGCTTAGCTCTACCGGACCAGACAGCAGAGAAGGTGGCGTGCGCCCTAACGGAAGAGGTGTTCTGTCGGTATGGAGTCCCCTTTGTGCTTCATTCGGATCAAGGAAGGAACTTTGAATCGGAAGTTTTTCGAGCCTGCCTACGATTAATGGACATCGAGAAAATCCGCACCACCCCCCTCCACCCCAAATCAGACGGGATGGTTGAACGTTTCAACCGCACGCTACTCAGCTATCTGGCTAAATTCGTAGATGACCATCAACGGAACTGGGATGAACGGTTGCCGTGGGCGCTGTGGGCCTACCGAGCAGCAGTTCACGAGGCTACTGGACTCTCGCCCGCGAAGTTAACCTTCGGCCGGGAGATGCGATTGCCGTGTGAGCTGCAGTATGGCCGACCAACACCCGACGCAGAGAGCTACCCGGACTTTGTAGGTAAACTACAATCTCATTTGCGAGAAACATATCATGCCGCAAGTGAACACCTGAAGGCCGTGGCAGGCCAGCAAAAGGACCGTTACGACCTACGCTCCCACACTGTCCAGTTCGAGCCGGGTGATCTCATATGGCTGTATGCACCCGTTCGGAAAGTGGGACGATGTCCGAAGCTCCAATCAGACTGGATTGGCCCCGCCACCGTGATCCGCAGTTCTTCCGACCTAGTCTACGAGATATGGCTTCCCGGAAAACGCGCCACCAGGACGGTACACGTAAACCGACTAGCGAGCTACAAGGAACCTGTTCCTGAATAAGTCGGCCAGGAGGCTCAACTCTAAGAGGGGGGCAATGTAACGAAATATCAAATTCAAATTCTAGCGCCCTTAGAGCCCTTGACCCGGGCTATCGATAGTTAGCGGTCATCTCGAACGGGCAGACGTAGGGCGGAAAAGAAGAAGAAAAAGCACATGTATGAAGAAAAGATCAAGCGTGAAGGTTCTGCGCTAAGAATAAACTGAAGAAATAAGGAGAAGGTGTGTTATAATTTCACGGAATAGGACGGCTACCGAGTTTAGGCTGCTGCCTTTGTTAAAGTTCAGCCCCCCAACCTGAAAGGAAAATCCGCTCGGCCCGCCGCGTAGCACAATTTTGTTACAATATGAAAGATTTGGGACTTCTTAAGTACTGCCTTGGTATAGAGTTTGAACAGGACTTTGAGAAAAAGGAGATCAAGATGAATCAACGCAAATATGCAAATGAAGTCATCAAACGTTTCGGTGTGGAAAACTCCAACACAGTCACAACCCCTTTAGCATCGAACCAGAAACTGACGAAGGAGACTAAAGAAGAAGAAACATTCAGAAGGGAAAATGTACCATACCAGAATCTCATAGGTTCTCTTATGTATCTGGCAGTTTGCACTAGGCCAGATTTAGCTCATGCAGTAAGTTTATTGAGTCAATTTAATTCAAATTTTTCTCAGCAGCACTGGAAGGCTTCCAAGAAGGGTCCTTCGCTATCTAAAGGCAAGCAACGACAGAGGGCTGGTGTTCAAGAAAACCGGCAGGAACCTCTTCGGTTACACTGACTCGGACTGGGGCTCCAACATCGACGATCGAAGATCATTCACAGGCTATGCATTTATACTTTCTAATGCAGCAGTCAGTTGGGAGTCACGAAAACAACGCACAGTGGCAACGCACTCTACCACCGAGGATGAATACATGGCGATATCTGACGCATCAAAGGAAGCAATCCACCTGAAACTGTTCCTGAAAGAAGTTCTAGGCTCTGATGGCGTTGTTGAAATATTCAACGCCAACCAAGGCGTTGGCGAGCTAACCAGGAATCCAGTATTCCACAGCCGGACTAAGCACGTGGACATTCGTCATCATTTCATTCGTGAGCTAGTCGAGAAGAAAGAAATCATCATCAAGTACATTCCAACCGAGAAGATGCGAGCAGATGTTGACCAAAGGTTTATCAACGACCAAACATAATGAATGGATTTTGGGTTTGGGTATGATTTAAAGTAAAGGATAAATTGTTTAACATGAAATTTGAGGGGAAGTGTTGAAATGTATCAAATTATATGTATCGATAGTTCTTACTCATCCCTATATTATCATCTCACGAACTCAAGGAGTTGTCTTCGAGCCGCCGACAAGCGCATTACAAATATCCACAATAAATATGTAGTATTACTTTAAACCTAACAACGAGCTGCGTATTTATTAACAACAGTAATTACCAATTATAATCGACAAGAAGCTTAAAAGAAGACGCTTCATGTGGGCATGAACCCAAGCATAGTCCAATGCAGCCGTGGGCACGAGATATAACGGGAAGAGCCACTGCGCAGCCATACAAACAAAGACAACAACAAGCACCACCTTCGCTTGTTGCTGCTTTGATTTTTATGTGCGTAGCCCAAGGCACATGATGTGTTGTTGCAATCTCGAGATCGCGGCTTCGAAGCGATTTTGCCGCCTCTTTGACTCCAAATTTCAGGGGAATTGTTTTTGTTAAGTCTCATGGGGACGACTTGCTGGCGCCTCCCAAAGAATATATCTAGCAATAGTTAGACCAATACTACTCTAGGGAGTAACAGTGTGGTGCCCTGCCCTATCAAAAATGACCATCATCAAACATGCGAGCAAGGTCAAACGGACTGCCGCCCTATGCATCAGTGGGGCTCTTCGCACTACACCAAATGATGCGCTAAATGCTATATTATCCCTTCAGAGCCTTGGCCCTGCAGGAAAAGAGCAAGCAAAACGGGCAGCAATTTTTCTGAGAGACTCTGACCAATGGACGTCCCAGCAAAACGGACTACTGCGTTCAGAGGGAGTACACACATACCCCTTTTGAAAGGGGTTGAAAGTTAACCACTTTTTTAGTTAGTAGCATTTGCTCAATTTTTATGCACATAATTTATATTTCAGGTCAAATAAGAAGTAAACTATGACATGTATGGTTTTTGATTTATTTAAATTTTTAAACTCTATTTTTTGGTTACATTTGTCTGGACGTTGATGTGCAATGAGTGCACCATCAAGTGGGCCATGCGACACCAAGCCGAAGACTGTTGCGCGCGGATCCCAGGCAGAAACGTAGCCGTATGGTATGTTAGTATGAGTGATTTAAGAAGAGGAAGGGAATTAGAGGTGGAATTATAGGGTAGAGCGAATTATAGTCCGACCATAAGACCCTAAATGGTTCGTGCAAGGACAAATTTCATCTACAGAGCGGAAGGAACAAAGGTATAAAGTTTCTAGTAGATCTTTAGGAATCGTAAAGTTTATGCGGCTCAAAAACTAACCCTACGAGGGTAATAGCATTTTCATACTGGCGACAATCCACCATCCATTTCTAGGATGGTCCGTAAGGTTTTGCCGTTCCGAAAGTTTCCCAGTTATTCCACCATCCATCTGGGGGGTTCCTAATTCGCACGTTTCTGTGCGATAATTGTCAAATGCAACCATAAATATTTGACGCTCACAACAAAACATCGGAATTCACCACGAAAAGATAAACAATGACAGACAGGAAAATGGTTTGTTGACTATCATCTGTGAATTTTTTTATGAATGATCTGCAAAACTCATGCAGTATATTGTGAACGCTTTTGGTTGACAACCTTCCGACTGTTCTGTACTCAGAAAACCAAGCCTCAGTGTTTTAAAACAGCTATCCATTCCAATAAACTCTCCTCGACAATGATTTTGATTCTGCAAGAATATATTTTGGTGTTGAATCACATTCACAACGATTGCAATATCTTAATATTCATTTAAATTATAAAAGTAAACAAATATTTCGCCGCATCAAATTGTGTACCAACCGATGTATGGTATGGATGTATGGATGGTGGCAGTGTGAATCGGTGTTTCATATATTTCAAAAATTCCCACATTCAAATTACTTTGACCACCTCTTTATAAACCCAAGCACGCTCATGGCCTTATTTACCATGATAGAAATGTTATCAGAAAACTTTAACTTGGGGTTTAGTGTAACACCAAGATCATCAACCAAGGTAATTCTCTCAAGAGAACCACCGCAGAGGCTATAAGGAGCCAACAAGTGGCTGGAGCGATGAAATGTCACTACTTTGCATTTCGAGGCATTTAGGTGTAACATATTTGCACAACACCATGACTGAAAGTTATTGAGATCGATTGCAAGCGAGAGTGAAATGAAATGTCCTTATACTGGACACAGAGTTTAAAATCATCCGCATATATGAGTACTCGAGAGTTTGTTAATACTGAAGGCAGATCATTAATAGAGAGTATGAATAGTAGTTGAAGGGAATGGTTTACAGAATCGAATGCTTTGCTGACATCAGCGTAAATGACATCCGTCTGCAAGTTGTAAGCCTTTAATGATAAAAGAGGTAAACTCTAATAAATTTGTGGTTGTTGATCGTCGCCTTAAAATTCCGTGCTGAGACGGAGATATAAGTGATTTGCCGAGATGTTGCAAATGCGGAGTTAAAATTTGTTCAAACATTTTAGGAATAGCATCAGACTTGCTACCTTTCTTATGGAGCGGAATAATAAAAGATTCCTTCCCGATTGGGGGGAAGCATGAAGACTCAATAGATACGGTGAATAAGAGTTTAAGCAGGGGTTCATATAGAGCTTCGGCACAGTACCTGAGTACACAGCCGGGAACTCCGTCAGGACCTGGTGAAAACACCGGCTTAACTAGTCAAAGATCGCTGAAAATGCCGCTCGACATTGGTAAACTGTATGGATACGGCTGACTAGAGTAGCTTTTATAAAAATAGGTTGTTTGGAAAAATTTGGCAAAAAGATGGGCAATTGCCTGATTATTGTTTGCTCACATATTGAGAAATGATAGCGAGGATGGATGTGCAGACGTTCTGCACTTACTATTTACGAAGCTGTAAAACTGTTTAGGGTGCTGTGAAAATCGTATCGTAAGAACGAAGAAATTTGACCGAGCTATTTAATAGCGAGAGAGAGAAGGAGAACCAACTGATATAAAGTCTTGACTTTAAGTTTTTAAGACTGGATAACTCTTTGGTAAACCAAGGAGGCTTTTCAGATCTAACCGGACAAGAAAGTGGGACACAAGAATAAAAAAATGTGTCAAATGTGCCTTTCATAACGTCAGTGCACACGTACAGAGCGGACCAATCAAAATCCCTAACGAGAAGGAACGTGTGAGTCGCTTCTGGGGACGCGACTCTACTTATACCCGTACTCAGTCAGTATATATATTTTTGAGATATAATTTTTTAGAATTAAAAAAAAAAAAAATTTACATTTCACCTTTTTTTGCTACATTTGTTATCTACATCTACATCTACAATGTATATTTTACATCTAACATGTAGATTATAGATGTACCATTTATAATCTACATCTCCTCTTCTAGGGGTTGCTCGCGTACTGAACGCGGCAGAGTGTGCGAGCGAGAAGGAGAATGAGTATCGTGTCTCTGTCTGGAGGAGGCGGGGGAACCAACAGAAAATTAATTTTTTCATTCTATAGCCAGATTATGATCCGATCTGATTCATATTCAGCAATCTGGTAGATATGGTCATTCTCTACGATACTTTTAAACTTTTAGTTTTATCGTATCTTTAAAATTGTGCCTGCCACAGATTTTCGTCCTTTGTGGGGGCGGAAGGGGGCGGGGCGAAATTTTGAAATACACTTGTAGCAGTGTGATATCACATGAGTCTTGAAACCAAATTTGGTTGCCCTAGCTTTTATAGTCTCTGAGATCCAGGCGCTCATCAAGACGGACAGACGGACGGACAGACGGATATGGCTATATCGATTCGGCTATTGATGCTGATCAAGAATATATATATCCTTCTCTGCTTCTCTGCTTTGCACACATCCACTTTTACCAAAAATCTAATATACACCTTAACTCTTTTTTGAGTACGGGTATAATGAGGTTATTAAGCTTCGTAAATTCGGCTGTACGAAAGCAGCGGACACGTTCAGATAGCCTACCCATTCGGTCCAATATAGTAGGCCTAATATCGACCAACACTTCGAAAGTAGAATGGTAGGAGTCTTCAGGTATAGTGAGCGGAACGGCTCGGGTTAGCAACGCTATGGTCGGATCCGAGACAAAGCAGATATCAAACAATCGACCCAAGAAATTTTTCACATGGTTAACTTAAGTCAAGGATAGGTCTAGCAAGCCGTCGATAAAGTCATGTCGTGACATGACTTCTTAGACTCGTTTACCGAAGACCAAACAGTACCTGGCAAATTGATAGCGAGAAAGAAACAGTTTTTATAGCGGACAGGTGATGCTCGTATATTTAGATATCCGAGGAAGGTGGAATATAAGAGCAAGTAATGAAAATGTAAAAGCCTGAGAGAATCAGTTTTACGCACAGGAATTCCAGGTCTTGTTGAAAATGGACTGCAATGCGGACCCCACGTCCACGTCGAGACGAATGGTCATTTCTAAAAATTGTCTACCGACCTGCCAAAACTTCGGAACTAAGGATGTCCGGCTTCAACCAGGTCTCGGTAAACACAACAACGTGAGACGAGAATACGTGACTATCCAGAAAAAGAGTGATGAGCTTACTACGAAAGCCTAAGCATTCTGGTTGGTATCTAAAATAGAGGAAGTTAGTTTTTTGGATGGGTAGAAGTAGAGGTGGAAGATGCGGATAGAGATGGAGCACTAGTCTGCCTACTAGAAAGAGTAATGGGGCCTACATCATTGGAAGTGAGATCAGGGGCTAGCCGATAGACAAAAACTTGTTGCTTTGGTGGGGCTCCCACCAGGGGTTTTGGAACCACAGGCCTGGTACCTGTGATGGCAGTATCCGATGGTCCTAGATATCAATTAGCTGGTGGGATAGTATAGGAGTTGGGTGCGGACTCGACGGACACGGACGCTACAGACATTTCTAACTGCATAATCTCCGAAGTGACGCATTCGGATTCCGAATCTGCATCACCAGCAGCGATCGCTGACCTTGGAGTAGCGAACGTAATCAACTGCTGCACTAAAGGAGTAGTTGGAATAAGTCGGTTGAGGCAGTCAGCACTTGCAAGTCCCGCGGAGTAGACTTCTTGCGCCTCGGAGACTCAGCCATCAGCTGTAAATTGCTGACTTGAGTGTCCATGACCAAGAGCCGATTATATTGCTGTTTAAAAACATCGATCAGCTCTTTGAAGCCACTCCGCGTCTGTCTCATGAACAAACGAATGTCTTTTTCCACGACTATAATGCAGGCCGTTATTTTGGGAAATGGCATCTCCCTCCTACACGTCCCGAGATCCCTACACATTTTGCGTGCACTACGCTTTCGCAAAGCCAGCAAGGGATATTGGGCTGGTCATGGGTGATCTGCGTCTTGCAGGTTTTTTTGGCACAGAAGACAGCAAAATCCATTATCATAAGACTTTTAATTTTTTTTCGAGAAAAAAAGTTCAAAACAAATAGCACAATTAAAAGATAGCGTTAATGAGTGATAGACGGCAATAACTACGACAAACAGCGGCTAAGCGTAATGATAGGGCGACTTACGAAAAGCAACAACTCAAACACACGACTAACCGACGAACAAAATTAATCAAATAAGTTGTGTTTTTACACAATTATTACGCATGCACCCGCGGTAAAGATTGATTTTAATGTTAATTAGTAGGAGAGTTAATTTAAATAAAAAAAATTGATAAAAACACCGGCTGTTTAAGCAAAATAAAAGGAAAATGCAGAGCGCAAAACAAAAACACTACGAAAGAGAACGAACGACTTTTTGGCCTACTCATATCAGTACGTAGAAGGTTTCTGTCCCTATCAGTAAGTCGACCTTAGCAGGCTTGAAATACTGTGGGTCTGCCAGCTCAAGGTTTGCTGGAATATTCCATTGGGCGAAATTTATTACATGGTCGGGTTGGTATGTGGAAATTGAACGTAATTCCCAAAAATCGGTTGCAAAATTATGAGCGTTGACACGAGATTGGACGGACATGTGAACCTTAGGCATGACTCATCACGGTGCAGTCTAAGGCGCTGTGCGAGATCCTCGGAAATTAAATTTATTTGGGAGCCGAAGTCTAGCAGTGCCCTAGAATATTGGAACTGTCCGGACCGATCTTTCACCTTCACTACTGCCGTCGCGAAAATCACTTGGTCAGTACTAGTATGACTCGAGTAGGCTGTTTTCAGGGTTTTCAGAAAGTGAGGGCTGTTCTACAGAAGCTGAACCAGACTTACTTTGCTGTGACTCTACCCCGTATCGGTGAAGCAGCGTATTATGGGACTTGGAGCACACTCGAGATTTTGCTGTCTTGCACTTCGTAACTGTATGACCTGGCTGCAAACAATTTATACACAAGCGAAGTTGCTTCGTGTTATCAAAACGTTGAAGAACAGGAAGAGCACTAAACGCTTGACAACTGCTTATGATATGGTTGCTCGCTACAATTGCTACAATAGCTACAATTGGACTCGGCGCGCCGATCTGACTTTGCACAGGAAAAGAAAGACTTCGTGTGTCCTTTGCCTATCTCTGATTTGCCTTCTCCCTTACTCCTTGTTGACTCTTCAGCTGCCAGATGCTGATAGCGCCGATTCAACTGGGATGTGCAATTGGACCACGACGGCTATTTGTCGTAATCCAATTGCTCTTCGAAGCGCGATTTTGTGGTATGATCTACTTTGGACATTGGTATGTGAATCAACATTGCACTATTTATTTCCTTTATAAGTTTCCCAAAATTCTTTATTGATGTTAATGCAGCGATACTAAGGTTACAACGTTACAGAATTATGATGCCAACGCACACCGCCGAAGCCGCCAGAGTTCATTGTCCAAAATTAATTACAAAAACACCGACACAGCAATGTCTAAAGACTGTGTATCGGCTTTAATGGGTTAATGCGAAGACAGCAAAAGAGACGAGAAAAAATTATGGTGTCAGCGCACACAACCAAAACGCCGCCAAACTATGCACAATTTGGCGCAACGATAGCGTTACCGAAGCCAACAGACCACCAAGAAGCGGTACTTGATAAGAGAGAATAGACAATAGAGGCAATGCTGCCGTTGCTTCTGATTATCGAGTACAGTGGGACCTCACTATGATGTACACTTTAATTGAGTTTCCACATATAGGTAGGTTAGGTTAGGTTAACCCAGACGGCCCTCACGGGGCCACGCATAGGCCAATATGGCCCTTAGTTGTCCGGATGGGGGTGTATGAACCTTTCGAGTATATTTACGAGCTTTTTAAGTCCTTGAGGATCGAAGTGTTTTTAGCAAAGGCTAGCAGTTCCCCTGGCGACCTCTTCGAGGCATCTTCAAGTGATGCCAGTACCGGGGCGCCCAGGTATATTCTCCTAGCCCTTGAGAGAGCAGGGCAGTTGCAGATGAGATGTTCCAGGGTTTCAGTTGCCCCGGATTCCTCGCATTTCCTGCAGTTGCCACTGTTGGTGATGCCTAGTTTGACAGCATGTGCCGCGGCCAGACAGTGACCTGTGAGTATTCCCACCAACATTCTGCAGTCCTTCCGTGGGAGGTGCAGTATGTAGTGGCTGAGTTTCCTATTGCGCTCCTTGCACATGGTTTTTGAGGTTCTGCAGGTGGTGGTTCTGCTCCACCTGCTTCTTGCCTGTGTGTCGGCCCGTTTCTCTAAATCGCTTTGGAGCGTTCTAAGGGAGACAGGCACGTTCTCAGTTCTGTCGTTTGCCAGCCCGACGCCGTCCTTAGCCAGACCGTCCGCCATCTCGTTGCCATCGATGCCTTGGTGGCTGGGAACCCAGTAGATCCTCACTGACTTTGTCGTGCTTAGGATATCTAGTGCCTCCCTGCTTGCCAATACATTTCTGGAACTGACCGCCGACGACTGCATGGATCTTATCGCCGCCTGGCTGTCCACGAACAGGTTGATCACGTCGTGTGGACGATCCGTAGACTGAGCAGCCTCTGCCGCTTTCCGTATGGCGAAGACTTCCGCCTGGAATATGCTGCATTGGTCCGGTAGCTTATAGGACAGCCTTATCTCAGGGTCCGTACAGTATATGCCTGCTCCTACTCCTCCTTCCATCTTGGAGCCATCGGTATAGATGTTGAGGTATTGAGTCTGGTCCCGACCCCTTTTCCAGTCATCGGGTCCCATGTATGCGGTTGTTTTTACATCCAGGCCAGTTTGGGGGATCATGTAGTCAGATATACTGGTCATGTCTCGGCCAATTGAACTGTGCCCGAATCCTTGTAGAGACATATTGCCTGATGCTACTAAGCGTTGTGCCGGCTTTCCTGCAGTCAGTTGAGCGTGGATGTCCAGGGGGTCGATTCCGATTATGGTTTCGAGAGCTTTTGTTGGGGTTGACCTCAGCGCCCCCGTAATGCAGAGCAGTGCCTGCCGCTGGGTCCTTTCCATAAGCTTATTGTACGTCTTCTTTTCTGTCGCTTGCCACCACACTAAGACTCCGTACAGCAGAGTCGGTCGCACCACCGAGATGTAGATCCAGTGCATTAGAGCAGGTGATAGGCCCCATGTGCTGCTAAGCATCTTCTTGGATGCGTATAGCGCAATGGTGGCCTTCTTCACCCTTTCCACTACATTGGGCCTCCATGCCAGCTTGCTATCCAGTACTATGCCGAGGTATTTGACTTGTGCTTTCGGGGTCAGCCTGGTTTTATAAATTTTCGGAGGGATCCATGCCGGTACCTTGTATCTCTTGGTAAAGAGGATGAGGTCCGTCTTGTCCGCGTTGATACTGAGTCCTACTTTTCCTGCCCACTCACATATCTCCCTGAGTGTTGATTCCATTATGGAGCTGAGGGTCGATGGACATACTCCCGTAATAATTATGCTTATGTCATCTGCATAGGCTGTTATTTTTGGGGCTCTCCTCTCGAATCTCTTTATTAAGTCGTCGACCACCAGGTTCCACAGGAGGGGCGACAGGACCCCACCTTGTGGTGTGCCTCTATGCGCCCCCCTCACCATGGATGCGGTGCCCCACTCTGATTGCACCCGTCTGCAACTTAGAAGGTTCTTTATCCAGAGGTTGATTGCGGGATGTGTGTTGGTCGCTACTAGGCGGTCCATAATAGCGTTCGTAGTGACGTTGTTGAATGCTCCGGATATGTCTACGAACACTCCTAGAGCATACTTTTTATTATGGAGGGCTCTCTCGATGGTGGCTACTAGCGAGTGCAGTGCCGTCTCTACCGATTTCCCTTTGCTGTAGGCATGCTGGTTGGTTGACATCAGTCTCCCTACATCGTTCCTGATGTGTAGATCCAGCAGCTTTTCTAGTGTTTTAAGTAGAAAGGAGGTGAGGCTTATCGGTCTATAATCCTTGGGGCTCATATGGCTGCACTTTCCTGCCTTTGGAAGGAAGACAATCCTCGAGGTCCTCCATTGGATAGGGATATAGCCTGTGCTCAGACAAGCTGAGTATATTGCAGAGAGCCATGGGGTGATCACGTCTTTGGTCACCTGTAGCATGGCTGGGAATATACCGTCTAGTCCAGGTGCTTTTGTACCCGCAAAGGAGTCTATAGCCCAGTGGATTTTCTTAGACGATATGAGACCTGTTGGGGGATGCTCTTCCTCAGTTGCTAGGTCCTGATGCGTTGTAGCGTCAGCAACCTCGGTGCATCCTGGGAAGTGAGCTTCCATTAGTGCTGTTAGGGCTTCTTCACTGCCCTCAGTCCACTGTCCATCTTCTCGCTTCAGCTGACTCTGTATGGTAGGTTGCTTTGATAGCAGCTTCCGAAGTCTAGCCGTTTCTGGGACTTTCTCGATGTTGGAGCAGAAGTTCCTCCACGAGTTTCTTTGTGCCCTGCGTATTTCCTTCTTGTACTCCCTGAGTAGGGTTTTGTATTCCTCATCCTCGTTCGCCTGTTTGGCGATTTTGAAGAATTCTTTGAGGTTGTTTCTTTGAAGCGATAAGTCAAGTCCCGGTTCCACCAGAGTGGTTTGGTCCTCTTTTTAGTTCTCGAGGGTGGGCATGATGCGTGGTACGCATCCAGTAGTTCCTTGGACAGGGTCTCTAGGGACGTTTCTATGTCTTCCGGAGATTTCACTGTGCCCGGGCGAGTCGCGAGCTTCGAAGTAACTGTTTTTTTAAACTTTTCCCAGTTAGTGTTCCGGGGGTTTCTATAAACAGTTATCTTCGGAGAGTGTTTAAATTCGCACTTGAATTGAATGTACTTGTGGTCTGAGAAGGATGGTCTTTCAAGGACTCTCCAGCCAGACACCAAGGTACTCTTTCCCGTTACGAGTGTTAGATCTAGTACGTTAGAAGAGGTGGGACCTACGAAGGTGTGTTCCTCCCCTACGTTTGCTACATCTAGGTTGGTTGATAGTATGAAGTCTAGAAGTGACTCACCTCTGTCGTTGATGTCGGGGCTTCCCCACACGCTATGGTGGGCATTGGCGTCCGTACCAACCAGAAGTTGCTGGTCTTTCGGGCTGGCATCCGCCACCAGACTCCTTAGCTCTTCCGGTGGAGCTGGCCTGTCGTGTGCCATATAGCAGGAAGCTACCACAAGGTGCTTTTCCTCGCTTTCCAGCATCACAGCAGTCAGGTCATCAGGGCTGTAATGAGACAAAAGGTAAGCATGGATGCCCTTTCGTACGAGTACGGCGGTTCTCGTCCTGCTTACCGATGGTGAGTGGAAAAGGTTGTAGTTAGAGGACTTTAGTCCGGCCACAGCGTTGCCAGAGGCAACCCATGGCTCCTGGACCAAAGCTATGTCGACGGGCCCTTGCTCCATGGCGATGAGGAGCTCCGTCGACGCGAGCTTGCTCTTATGTAGGTTGAGCTGCAGCACCCTCACTGACATGAGAGGCTGGCTCACCTACACTCGACGGGTTGACTATTATTGTCAGGTCACCGTCCTCCTCCCTCTTCGGAGTCTTCCAGCGTAATACCCTGAGCGGCCTCCACGATGGACTCCAGACCGAGGTCCTTCTCCACCTCGCCTGCCTGCAGGGTGTGCGTGTCTTTATCCTCGGGGTGGCGCTTTTTGAGGCGGAGGTATACGCTACCCATGCCCCACGCCATCTTCCCGAATCTGGGGTACAGAAGGTCCTCTGCCTCCTTGCTGATCTGGAGGATCGCACTCTGGGCCCCGTTGGGTAGTGGGCTCCCAATGTGCAGGATTCTCCAGTTCGCCGTTGGCACGTCTGGGTTCTGCCGCTGTAGCAGCCTCAGCGCACGGTCTCCTTGGATTGCGATGGGGAAGAGTACCTTCGCCTTTGGTATGGACGGGATTAACTCCCTGTCCACAACCTCCAGTCTGGCCCCCTCCCACAACGCCTCCATTTGGCAGACCGTTTGCGTCAGCCACTTGAGTGTGGGGTCGTCCATACATTTAAGTATTTTGACCCCGTTAAGCCACCCAGCACCATCGAACGTGGGCATGGGGGCTGTTGGGTCCTCCTCCATTCTTCCGAATAGCGACTCCACGAGTTGCGCGTGCACCATCTTCCACCGCGCCTCCGTCATCTTGCCATTCTCATCGCTCCGGTCAATGAGTGCCACGATCAGGTGTCGTTTGGTCACCTCATTGACCTTCGCCTTGTGTTTGGGGATCTTTGCCTTTTTGGATGGAGGTCCCACCCCCTTGGGCCCGCGTTGCCGCTTGCTCGCCGGAGTGTCCTTGCTGGCGCTCTCGGTCGAGCGTTGCCTTTTGGTGGCGAGAATCTCCTCCACCTTGTTGGCAAATTCCCCTTCGACGCTTTCATTTGCGGCATCTGTGCGAAGTGTAGGCGGCCCTCCTCTACCTTCTGCTCGGCCCAGGCTAGCTTGGACTTCTCCTCTTGGGAGATGTCTCTCTGCCTTGGAGCCGGCTTCGGATTTTGAGCGCCGCCTTATATTGGGCCTTAGCCTTCATCCCCTCCCTGGAACGCTTCGGCCCTTCCCTACGCAGGGAGCTGGAACCTGGTTCAGGCGAGCGGAGAAGGCTTTCTTCCTCCGTCTTGCTGACCGAGAGCACGCTCTCCAGGTCCGAGTCTGTCTCGACTACGGCACCTGTGCGGCTCAGCTTGGAGTGAGTCCGTTTTGTGGCAGTAGCATTGCAACTGACATGGCCTGCTCCCGCCATATCCGAGGTGTGACCGCTGGCGACACGCAGAGAGGATTGCTCCTCCCCGTGCCCGCCGGTGGTAGCAGTCACGCTTTCCACCGACGTTTGGGTTGACATCCCAACCCGTGCTTGACCTTCTGTCCGCTCCATATTAGGCCCGAAGGTCCATACGTGGTTAATGTTTATCGGGGGAACCACCCCCTAGCGTTTTATGCCTACCCGCCAGGCACCTCCAGCCATGGCCATGGTTCAGTTCCCCCAATTTTTGGTCGGGAGGACCTGGACCTGGCCTCGGCTAGACACTGCATTACCCCGGACAGAGCAAGCGACAGTGCATTACCCAATCCTGGATAATGCAGTGCCCATTGCCCAGCCGGCACCCTCTGGGAGGGTTCAGCTGGAGGATTTTTGCCGGCCCCACATATAACTAATTATTAAATATTTTTTGGCTGTTCACTTCAGTTGATTTTCTTTGGGTTATGTTTTATTAAATTTGTATTCCAATTCATGCTGTGCCATAAAATGAGGCCACCGGCTATGATGCGATTAATAGGCTGTGTAGGGTTACGCAGCCAAATAACACTACTCGACAAAATCGAACTTTTGTTTTCCTCAAGGATCCAAACCGACTTTTTCTGATAGATATGGGGATTTAAAATTTTTTAAAGAATTATGGTTTTTTTCTATGGCAGAACTTTTTTTTGAAGAATTTTTGAAGTCTGGTATTTTTTTTTAGCTTTTTTTCAGAGGTAGCGATAGTTTTTTTCACATAACTTTAGTATCTTACGTCTGGTTATAAAGAACTTTGCTATTTTGAAAAGATATCTAAAACAGCTAGAAGTTAAGCCCAAACAATTTGTGATTACAGCTTACCGTCTGGGAAATATAAAGCATTGAAATGCAAAAATGATGATTTTTGTGCGGTATTTTTTTACGAAATTTTGACTTTAAAAACTCAGGAAAAGTCAAAAAAAATTATATCTTGTGTCCTCTATTTTTTTTGTGTATAGGTGCGTTAATTTGGCGTCGTTTAAGTATCGCTCATTAAAATCTATGGAGAGACTTTGGAGCTAAAATTCGTTAACCAAACCTAAAATATGGAAAAAATGAACAAAAAATACCTTTTGAAGGCGGCGGGCCCAGCTGCCAATTGGGAACAAAGCAAACGAACAAGGGTTGTACATTTGGTACCTGATCGCGTTCCTTTGTTCCCAAGGGACAGTTGAGCTCGCCGCCTTCAAAAAGGTATTTTTTGTTCATTTTCTCCATATTTTAGGTTTGGTTAACGAATTTTAGCTCCAAAGTCTCTCCATAGATTTTAATGAGCGATACCTTAGTTTTTATAGCGGACAGGTGATGCTCGTATATTTAGATATCCGAGGAAGGTGGAATATAAGAGCAAGTAATGAAAATGTAAAAGCCTGAGAGAATCAGTTTTACGCACAGGAATTCCAGGTCTTGTTGAAAATGGACTGCAATGCGGACCCCACGTCCACGTCGAGACGAATGGTCATTTCTAAAAATTGTCTACCGACCTGCCAAAACTTCGGAACTAAGGATGTCCGGCTTCAACCAGGTCTCGGTAAACACAACAACGTGAGACGAGAATACGTGACTATCCAGAAAAAGAGTGATGAGCTTACTACGAAAGCCTAAGCATTCTGGTTGGTATCTAAAATAGAGGAAGTTAGTTTTTTGGATGGGTAGAAGTAGAGGTGGAAGATGCGGATAGAGATGGAGCACTAGTCTGCCTACTAGAAAGAGTAATGGGGCCTACATCATTGGAAGTGAGATCAGGGGCTAGCCGATAGACAAAAACTTGTTGCTTTGGTGGGGCTCCCACCAGGGGTTTTGGAACCACAGGCCTGGTACCTGTGATGGCAGTATCCGATGGTCCTAGATATCAATTAGCTGGTGGGATAGTATAGGAGTTGGGTGCGGACTCGACGGACACGGACGCTACAGACATTTCTAACTGCATAATCTCCGAAGTGACGCATTCGGATTCCGAATCTGCATCACCAGCAGCGATCGCTGACCTTGGAGTAGCGAACGTAATCAACTGCTGCACTAAAGGAGTAGTTGGAATAAGTCGGTTGAGGCAGTCAGCACTTGCAAGTCCCGCGGAGTAGACTTCTTGCGCCTCGGAGACTCAGCCATCAGCTGTAAATTGCTGACTTGAGTGCCCATGGCCAGGAGCCGATCATATTGCTGTTTAAAGCCTACGATCAGCTTTTTGAAGCCACTCCGCGTCTGCCTCATGACCAAACGCATATCACAACTATAATGCAGGCCGTTATTTTGGAAAATGGCATCTCCTCCCTCCTACACGGCCCGAGATCCCTACACATTTTGCGTGCACTACGCTTTCGCAAAGCCAGCAAGGGATATTGGGCTGGTCATGGGTGATCTGCGTCTTGCAGGTTTTTTTGGCACAGAAGACAGCAAAATCCATTATCATAAGACTTTTAATTTTTTTTCGAGAAAAAAGTTCAAAACAAATAGCACAATTAAAAGATAGCGTTAATGAGTGATAGACGGCAATAACTACGACAAACAGCGGCTAAGCGTAATGATAGGGCGACTTACGAAAAGCAACAACTCAAACACACGACTAACCGACGCACAAAATTAATCAAATAAGTTGTGTTTTTACACAATTATTAGGCATGCACCCGCGGTAAAGATTGATTTTAATGTTAGTTAGTAGGAGAGTTAATTTAAAGATAAAAACACCGGCTGTTTAAGCAAAATAAAAGGAAAATGCGGAGCGCAAAACAAAAACACTACGAAAGAGAACGAACGACTTTTTGGCCTACTCATATCAGTACGTAGAAGGTTTCTGTCCCTATCAGTAAGTCGACCTTAGCAGGCTTGAAATACTGTGGGTCTGCCAGCTCAAGGTTTGCTGGAATATTCCATTGGGCGAAATTTATTACATGGTCGGGTTGGTATGTGGAAATTGAACGTAATTCCCAAAAATCGGTTGCAAAATTATGAGCGTTGACACGAGATTGGACGGACATGTGAACCTTAGGCATGACTCATCACGGTGCAGTCTAAGGCGCTGTGCGAGATCCTCGGAAATTAAATTTATTTGGGAGCCGAAGTCAAGCAGTGCCCTAGAATATTGGAACTGTCCGGACCGATCTTTCACCTTCACTACTGCCGTCGCGAAAATCACTTGGTCAGTACTAGTATGACTCGAGTAGGCTGTTTTCAGGGTTTTCAGAAAGTGAGGGCTGTTCTACAGAAGCTGAACCAGACTTACTTTGCTGTGACTCTACCCCGTATCGGTGAAGCAGCGTATTATGGGACTTGGAGCACACTCGAGATTTTGCTGTCTTGCACTTCGTAACTGTATGACCTGGCTGCAAACAATTTATACACAAGCGAAGTTGCTTCGTGTTATCAAAACGTTGAAGAACAGGAAGAGCACTAAACGCTTGACAACTGCTTATGATATGGTTGCTCGCTACAATTGCTACAATAGCTACAATTGGACTCGGCGCGCCGATCTGACTTTGCACAGGAAAAGAAAGACTTCGTGTGTCCTTTGCCTATCTCTGATTTGCCTTCTCCCTTACTCCTTGTTGACTCTTCAGCTGCCAGATGCTGATAGCGCCGATTCAACTGGGATGTGCAATTGGACCACGACGGCTATTTGTCGTAATCCAATTGCTCTTCGAAGCGCGATTTTGTGGTATGATCTACTTTGGACATTGGTATGTGAATCAACATTGCACTATTTATTTCCTTTATAAGTTTCCCAAAATTCTTTATTGATGTTAGTGCAGCAATACTAAGGTTACAACGTTACAGAATTATGATGCCAACGCACACCGCCGAAACCGCCAGAGTTTATTGTCCAAAATTAATTACAAAAACACCGACACAGCAATGTCTAAAGACTGTGTATCGGCTTTAATGGGTTAATGCGAAGACAGCAAAAGAGACGAGAAAAAATTATGGTGTCAGCGCACACAACCAAAACGCCGCCAAACTATGCACAATTTGGCGCAACGATAGCGTTACCGAAGCCAACAGACCACCAAGAAGCGGTACTTGATAAGAGAGAATAGACAATAGAGGCAATGCTGCCGTTGCTTCTGATTATCGAGTACAGTGGGACCTCACTATGATGTACACTTTAATTGAGTTTCCACATATAACTAATTATTAAATATTTTTTGGCTGTTCACTTCAGTTGTTTTTCTTTGGGTTATGTTTTATTAAATTTGTATTCCAATTCATGCTGTGCCATAAAATGAGGCCACCGGCTATGATGCGATTAATAGGCTGTGTAGGCTTACGCAGCCAAATAACACTACTCGACAAAATCGAACTTTTGTTTTCCTCAAGGATCCAAACCGACTTTTTCTGATAGATATGGGGATTTAAAATTTTTTAAAGAATTATGGTTTTTTTTCTATGGCAGAACTTTTTTTTGAAGAATTTTTGAAGTCTGGTATTTTTTTTTTTAGCTTTTTTCAGAGGTAGCGATAGTTTTTTTCACATAACTTTAGTATCTTACGTCTGGTTATAAAGAACTTTGCTATTTTGAAAAGATATCTAAAACAGCTAGAAGTTAAGCCCAAACAATTTGTGATTACAGCTTACCGTCTGGGAAATATAAAGCATTGAAATGCAAAAATGATGATTTTTGTGCGGTATTTTTTACGAAATTTTGACTTTAAAAACTCAGGAAAAGTCGAAAAAAAATTATATCTTGTGTCCTCTATTTTTTTGTGTATAGGTGCGTTAATTTGGCGTCGTTTAAAGTATCGCTCATTAAAATCTATGGAGAGACTTTGGAGCTAAAATTCGTTAACCAAACCTAAAATATGGAAAAAATGAACAAAAAATACATTTTTGAAGGCGGCGGGCCCAGCTGCCAATTGGGAACAAAGCAAACGAAAAAGGGTTGTACATTTGGTACCTGTTCGCGTTCCTTTGGTATTAAATGTTGTTGACAGTTACTTTTTTCCTTATCTGAGGTGGGATACCTGTTGAGGTCAAACCAGACGTAAGATACTAAAGTTATGTGAAAAAAACTATCGCTACCTCTGAAAAAAGCTTAAAAAAAATTACCAGATTTAAAAAATTCTTCAAAAAAGTTCTGCCATAGAAAAAAAAAATATCATCAAACCATTTCTAAGCCCCAAATCTTTAATAAAAAGTTGGTTTTGTTCCTTGAGGAAAAATCGTGTTGACTAGTGTAATCAGTAGATCATAGTCAGTGGTGCAGCAGTAGAGTAAATATCTATTATTGTTCAGCATTTTTACTGCCCACAGCTTAACTTTGTCATCTAAACACATATGTACATATTCGTGCTCCCGCACGGCTGCAGTCTATGCAGCCGTTCTCTCGCGTCTTCAGCTCAAACCTTTCTCTATCGCCTTTCGCTATCACTCTCTCGATCTTTCGCTCTCTCGCTCGCATTAGGGCACGGGCAATTCGACCGCCTGCTCGTCTTGGAATCGAGCTATTCAATCCAACACCGTCTTGAACCGACCCCCGCGTCTTCAATCTGACCCCGTCTAGAATCCAGCTAACTATCCCTTCGACTCTGTATCGCTTATTTACTTCACCACGATTAACTGTGAATAAATATAGTGAACAATCCATCGCCTTTTAATAATATCGCAATACAACGCTACTGAAGAAGCTCAGTAGCTCAACAGGCTGTTTACATTGGGGCTGCATCATGCTTCTTTGCGTCTTGCCGGAGACGCAGTTTTTTTTAAATAGGTTAAGAATAGGGCCCTAATAGTGGCAACATATTGTGTCGGTCTCTGATTCATGTGCGTCTATTCGGTATATTCGATTACTTTTGCGCTTAACAGCATTTTTTGCACTTTTCTGCCTATCAGCGAAACTATCACCAAAATTAAAACAAAAACTTTTAGTCAAAAATCAAATTTTGGAGCTAAAAATTTATGGTTGCGCAGAAAGGTGAAAATATACATAAAATCATGAAATAAAATACTTGAAACTGATTTTATTATTATCATACATTTTTGTGACCCCTGATGCCATTAAGACACTGCTGGAGACGAACTTCGACGTTTTTCATAGTTAGAAGAAGAACTCCCACAAACTCTACAAAGAAATGTATGAATATAATAAATAAATATGAAAATCAATTCCCTTTCGTCCATTTTCTTGTCGCCTTTCATAATTCTGTTGATTTTCCAAATTTTTATACCCGTACTCAAAAAAGAGTTAAGGGGTATATTAGATTTGTGCTAAAAGTGGATGTGTGTAACGCAGAGAAGGAAAATTTTCCGACCCCATAAAGTATATATATTCTTGATCAGCATCAATAGCCGAGTCGATAGAGCCATGTCTGTCTGTCCGTCCGTCCGTCCGTCCGTCCGTCTTGTTGAGCGCCTGGATCTCAGAGACTATAAGAGTTAGGGTAACCAAATTTGGTTTCAAGACTCATGTGATATCACACTGCTACAAGTGTATTTCAAAATTTCGTCCCGCCCCCTTCCGCCACCACAAAGGACGAAAATCTGTGGCAGGCACAATTTTAAAGATACGATAAAACTAAAAACGCAGTATCGTAGAAAATGACCATATCTACCAGATTGCTGAATATGAATCAGATCGGATAATAATTATAGCCAGAATGAAGAAATTAATTTTCTGTTGGTTCCCCCGCCTCCTCCAGCCAGAGACACACAACTCATTCTCTCTCTCGCTCGCACACTCTGCCGCGTTCAGTGCGCGAGCAACCCCTAGCGGAGGAGATGCAGAATATAAATGGTACATCTATAATCTACATGTTAGATGTAAAATATACATTGTAGATGTAGATGTAGATAACAGATGTAGCAAAAAAATGTAAAATGTAAAATTTTTTTTTTTTTATTCTAAAATTCTAAAAAATTATATCTCAAAAAATGTATTTACTGACTGAGTACGGGTATAAGTAGAGTCGCGTCCCCAGAAGCGACTCACACGTTCCTTCTCGTTTTTTTCTTTCCTTGTCATCAAACACCCAAATTAAAATTCAAGACGCACGTCTGCCCATGTAAACGCCTTTCTGCATCATTGCGTCTATTCCGATATCAATAGCAGACGCGCTCAGTGTAAAAGGGCTATAAGAGGAACACACAACTCACAAAGTGGTGGCATGATTGAATCTCAATAGTTTTTCCGGAACAAAACTTCTGTGTGGGATGACGCAGGTCCAGCAGCCCTTGGTGGTTGGTTCCGAAACGGTGATATTCGGTCATAGCGAAATTTATACAAAGAAAAGCATCCGTTCAATTTCATTTCGTTTAATGCATTGGTCGCAGCCAGCGATGAAAGCGGTCGCCCCACTTCAGAAGTGAGTCGATCGAACATGCTGCGAGAGGTCTAAAGCGACTGAGCGTAACAATTCAACTCTTATATTTATATTTATGCTTATGACATGCATGAGTTTGCAACGCAGTCATAAACAAATTATCAACGGACACATACAATCTCACTTATAAGTAGTGCCAGAGACAATTATGATTTATTTTTGTTGTTGTTTTTTTCCCACATTTTCCTGATAGCCATTGCTTACATATTCGCAGTGAAATTCCCTTATTCGTTGTGAATGTAAAATATTTATGGTTCCCACTCATCACAATTATGAGGAACGGTGGGAATTTTTGACAGACGTGAAACTGAGATTTCTACTGGCACCATCTACCATCCACAATCCATGAACAAAAAACTGATGTACACAATTTGGTGCGGCGGAAAATTTTTTTGTTTTAAAATTTAAATGAATATTAATATTATTGCAGTTTTATTGAATGTTATTCAGCACCAAAATAAATTCTTGCACAATCAAATCATCATGCTTCTGGACATTAATGATGAGGCTTATAGCCTATTCCCACACAGCACATCTATGAGGAACGGTGAGAATTTTTGGCAGATGTGAAGCTGGCACCATCCACCATCCATAAAAAATAGCTCTGCACACAATTTGTTGCGACGGAAAATTTCCTATTTAATAATTTAAATGAATATTAATAATATTGCAATGGTTGTGAATTTGATTCAACACCAATATATATTCTTGCATAATCTAATCATGTTGCTGGACATGGATGATGATAATAATGTGGTCAAAATTGACGCGGAGAATTTATTGAAATGGATATCTGTTTTGAAAACACTGAAGCGTGGTCATTTGTGACTGCTTCTACTAAATTCAATCAATGTTTTAAATACAATTATATATTCTACGATTTTTTAAAAGCGGACTGAAGATATACCCGAAAACAACGAGGCGTTTTTTAAGGAAAGTTTTGTATAGCCTATGGCTATGGCATTGTATACTTTGGGTTCTTTTTCTGAGTACAGAACAGTCGGAATAAAGGTATACAATATACTGCATGAGATTTGCATTCATAAAAGAATTCCTAGTCCACAAACTGAGTTTTTCTGCCTGAGACAATTCTGACATCAGATGTTTTGTTGTTGTTTTTACCATTTTCCTGTCTATCTATCATTGTTTTAATTTTCGTAGTGAATTTCGATTTTTTTGTTTGCATTGTTATGGTTGCATTTGACAATTATCGAACAAATACCACACAGAAACGTGCGAATTAGGAACATCCCAAATGGATGGAGGAATAAATGGGAAATCTTTGGAGCGGAAAAACTTACGGAACAGCACAGAAATGGATGGTGGATTGTCGCCTGTGGGAATATGCTATTGGGGTTGCCTTTGACAAAGACACGTGCGACACCCTACGGACCATCCAAGAAATGGATGATGCCAGTGTGAAACGGTCGGCTGTGCGCAGTGTGCAGGCATTTCTAATGTAACCAATAACGGGTATTCTAGTTTGGGAGCGTTTGTCTCGCGTGTCTTGCCTTCACAACATCTTAAATCTAAATAATTAAGTAATGTAAATAATATTTCATATATTTACATATAACACTACCCGACACGAATTTCTGCAAGGAACCAAAATTAATTTTAAATTTGATGATAATTTGTTTTTTTACTGCAAAACTTTTTAGAAGAATTTTTGAAAATTGATATTTATTTAAACTTATTTTAGAGGTAGCGTTCTCTATTTCGCATAACATAAGTGTCTTACATCTGGTTGTAATGATCTGTATTATTCTGAAATGACATTCAGCTATAAGTCAAACTCAAACACTTTGTGATTTACATCGTGTGTCCTTATATTTTCTGTGTACATGTGCCTTAATTAGTCGTCATTTAATGTATTGTTAAAAAAAATCTATGGAGAGACAGCAGATCTCAAATTTGTTGACCAACACTCCGAAAGTCACATTTTTATCCTTTTCACACTGGCGACCATCCAGCATCCATTTGTGAGATGATCCGTAAGGTTTGACGTTCTGAAAACGGGAAATTCTACCATACATCGGCTGGGATGTTCCTACTTCACACGTTTCTGTGCGGAATTTGATCGATAATTGTCAAATGCAACTATAAATATTTTACATTCACAACAACATCGGAATTTATTAAGAAAATATAAACAATGACAGACAGGTTAGGTTAGGTTAGGTTGTCCCGGACGGCCCTCACGGGGCCACGCATAGGCCAATATGGCCCTTAGTTGTCCGGATTGGTGCGTATGGACCTTCTGAGTGTTTTTACGCGGTTTCGAAATCCGTGAGGATCGAGGAGAATTTTGCAAAGGCAAGGAGTTCCGCTGGCGTCCTCTTGGATGCATCTTCCAGCGATGCCAGTACCGGGCTGCCAAGATGTTTGTTTCTTGCCCTTGAGAGGGCCGGGCATTGGCAGATTAGATGTTCCAGGGTTTCGATAGCCCCAGATTCATCACATTTCCTGCACTTGTCACTGTTGGTGATGCCTAGTTTGACTGCATGTGCTGCAGCCAGGCAATGACCTGTGAGTATACCCATTAGCATCCTACAGTCCTTCCGTGGTAGGTGCAGTAGGTATTGGCTGAGTTTACCATTGCTCTCCTTGCACATGGTTTTCGCGATCTTGCAGTTGGTGGTTCTCCTCCACCTGCTGCTGGCCTGTATGTGTGCCCGCCTCTCTAGATCGCTTTGAAGCGCTCTGAGGGAGACAGGCACGTTCTCAGTCCTGTCGTTTGCCAGCCCGACGCCTTCCTTAGCCAGCACGTCTGCTGTCTCGTTGCCTTCGATGCCCTGGTGGCTGGGAACCCAATATATCCGCACTGACTTTGTCGTGCTTAGGAAATCTAATGCCTCCCTGCTTGCCAGGACATTTTTGGAACTGACCGCTGACGACTGCATGGATCTTATCGCCGCCTGGCTGTCCACGAACAGGTTGACCACATTATGTGGGCGTTCCGTACATCGAGCAACCTCCGCCGCTTTCCGTATGGCAAAGACTTCTGCCTGGAATATGCTGCATTGGTCCGGTAGCTTATAGGACAGCCTTATTTCAGGGTCTGTACAGTATATGCCCGCACCTACTCCTCCCTCCATCTTGGAGCCATCCGTGTATATGTTTATGTGTTCATTCTGATCCCAACTTTCTTTCCAGTCGTCGGGTTCCATGTGTATCGCTGTTTTGACGTCCAGGCAAGTTCGGGGGATCATGTAGTCAGATATACTGATCATGTCTCGGCCTATTGAACTGTGCCCGAATCCTTGCAGCGACATATTGCCTGATGCGACTAGGCGTTGTGCTGCCTTACCTGCAGTCAGTTGAGCGTGGATGTCCAGGGGGTCAATTCCGAGTATTGTTTCGAGTGCTTTTGTTGGGGTTGACCTCAGCGCCCCAGTGATGCAGAGCAGTGCCTGCCGCTGAGTTCTATCCATTAGCTTGTTGTAGGTTTTCTTTTCTGTAGCCTGCCACCACACTAAGACTCCATACAGCAGAGTCGGTCGCACTACCGAGATGTAGACCCAGTGCATTAGTGCAGGTGATAGGCCCCATGTGCTGCTAAGCATCTTCTTGGATGCATATAGCGCAATGGTGGCCTTCTTCACCCTTTCCAATACATTGGGTCTCCATGTCAGCTTGCTGTCCAGTACTATGCCGAGGTATTTGACTTGTGTTTTTGGGGTAAGCCTGGTTCTGTCAATTTTCGGGGGATCCATGCCGGTACCTTGTACCTCTTGGTGAAGAGGATGAGGTCCGTCTTGTCCGCGTTGATACTGAGTCCTACTTTTCCCGCCCACTCACATATCTCCCTGAGTGTTGATTCCATTATAGAGCTGAGGCTCGATGGGCATACTCCCGTAATAATTATGCTTATGTCGTCCGCATAAGCTGTTATTTTTGGGGCTCTCCTCTCGAATCTCTTTATTAGGTCGTCGACCACCAGATTCCATAGGAGGGGCGACAAGACCCCACCCTGAGGTGTGCCTCTGTGTGCCCCTTTCACCATGGAAGCGGTGCCCCACTCTGAGTACACCCGTCTACAACTTAGAAGGTTCTTTATCCAGAGGTTGATTGCGGGATGTGTGTTGATCGCTTCTAGGCGGTCCATTATCGCGCTCGTATTCACGTTGTTGAATGCTCCGGATATGTCTACGAACACTCCTAGAGCATACTTCTTATTTTGGAGGGCATTTTCGATGGTGGCTACTAGCGAATGCAGTGCCGTCTCTACCGATTTCCCTTTGGTATAGGCATGCTGGTTGGTTGACATCCGCCCACCTACATCGTTTCTGATGTGTAGATCCAGCAGCTTTTCTAGTGTTTTGAGTAGAAAAGAGGTGAGGCTTATCGGTCTGTAGTCATTGGGGCTCATATGGCTGCACTTTCCTGCCTTTGGAAGGAAGACAATCCTCGAGGTCCTCCATTGAATAGGGATATAGCCTGTGCTCAGGCAAGCTGAGTATATTGCAGAGAGCCATGGGGTGATCACGTCTTTGGTCGCCTGTAGCATGGCTGGAAATATACCGTCTAGTCCAGGTGCTTTTGTACCCGCAAAGGAGTCTATAGCCCAGTGGATTCTCTTAGACGATATGAGATCTGTTGGAGGGTGCTGTTCCTCAGTTGCTAGGTCCTGATGCTTTGTAGCGTCAGCGACCTCGGTGCATCCTGGGAAGTGAGCTTCCATTAGTGCTGTTAGGGCCTCTTCACTGCCCTCAGTCCACTGTCCATCATTTCGTTTCAGCTGACTCTGTATGGCGGGTTGCTTTGATAGCAACTTCCGGAGTCTGGCCGTTTCTGGGACTTTCTCGATATTGGAGCAGAAGTTCCTCCACGAGTTTCTTTGTGCCTTGCGTATTTCCTTCTTGTACTCCCTGAGTAGGGTTTTGTATTCCTCATTGATTATCTCGTCGTTCGCCAGTTTGGCGATTTTGAAGAATTCTTTGAGGTTATTTCTTTGAAGCGATAAGTCCCGGTTCCACCAGAGTGGTCTGGTTCTCTTTTTCGTTCTCGAGGGTGGGCATGCTGCGTGGTACGCATCCAGTAGCTCCTTGGAGAGGGTCTCTAGGGACGTTTCTATGTCTTCCGGGGATTTCACTGTGCCCGGACGAGTCGCGAGCTTCGAGGTAACTGTCTTTTTAAACTTTTCCCAGTTTGTGTTCCGGGGGTTTCTATAGACAGTTATCTTCGGAGAGTGTTTAAATTCGCACTTAAACTGAATGTACTTGTGGTCTGAGAAGGATGGTCTTTCAAGGACTCTCCAGCCAGATACCAAAGTACTGTTCCCCGTTACGAGTGTTAGATCTAGTACGTTAGACGAGGTGGGGCCTACGAAGGTGTGCTCCTCCCCCACGTTTGCTACATCTAGGTTAGTGGATAGTATAAAGTCTAGAAGTGACTCACCTCTTTCGTTGATATCGGGGCTTCCCCACACGCTATGGTGGGCATTGGCGTCCGTACCAACTAGAAGTTGCTGGTCTTTCGGACTGGCTTCCGCCACCAGACTCCTTAGCTCCTCCGGTGGAGCTGGCCTGTCGTGTGCCATGTAGCAGGACGCTACCATAAGGCGCTTGTCCTCGCTTTCAAGCATCACCGCAGCCAGGTCTTCAGTGCTGTAATGAGACATAAGATAAGCATGGATGCCCTTTCGTACAAGTACGGCGGTTCTGGTCCTGCTTACCGATGGTGGGTAGAAAAGATTGTAATTAGAGGACTTTAGTCCGGCCACAGCATTGCCGGAGGCAAGCCATGGCTCCTGGACCAAAGCTATGTCGACGGGCCCTTGCTCCAAGGCAATGAGGAGCTCCGCCGACGCGACCTTGCTTTTATGCAAGTTGAGCTGCAGCACTCTCAATGTCATGGGAGGCTGGCTCAACTGCACTCGACGGGTTGACTATTATAGTCAGGTCACCGTCCTCGTCCTCTGCGGCATCAGAGTCGTCCAGCGCAAGATCCTGGGCGGCCTCCACGATGGACTCCAGACCTAGGTCCTTTTCCACCTCGCCTGCCTGCAGGGTGTGCGCGTCCTTGTCTTCGGGGTGGCGCTTTTTGAGACGTAGGTAGACACTGCCTACGCCCCATGCCATCTTCCCGAATCTCGGGTAGAGGATGTCCTCTGCCTCCTTATTGATCTGGATGATCATGTGCTGGCCCCCTCATTGGGTAACGGGCTACCAGCATGCAAGATTTTCCAGTCAGCCGTTGGCACCTCTGTATTCTGCCTCTGGAGGAGTTTCAGTGCTCGGTCCCCCTGGACTGCAATGGGGAAGAGCACCTTCGCCTTTGGGATGGAAGGGATCATCTCCCTGTCCACTACCTCCAGCTTGGCCCCCTCCCACAGAGCTTCCAATTTGGGCACCACTTGCACCAGCCACTTCCTCGTCGGGTCATCATTACATTTGAGGATCTTCACCCCGTTCAGCCATCCCGCACCGTCGAAGGTGGGCATGGGAGCGTCCGGCGCGTCCTCCATTCGCGCGAAAAGGCAGTCTACCAGCTGGGCGTGGACCTGTTTCCACTGCGCCGCCGTCATCTTCCCATTTTCGTCGCTGCGGTCGATCAGGGCCACGATGAGGTGCCTCTTGGACACGTCGCTCACCTTGGCCTTCTGCTTGGGCTTCTTCGTCTTCGTAGGTTGAGGGATAACCACCATGGACCCGCGTTGCCGCTTGCCCGCCTGAGTGTCCTTGGCACTCTCGATCGAGCGTTGCCTTTTGGTGGCCATCATCTCCTCAACCCTATTGGCGAATTCGCCCTTCGTCGCCTTCATCTGAGGCAGCTGCGCGTAGTCTACCTTTTGCTCAGCCCAGGCTAGTTTGCACTTCTCCTCTTGGGAGATGTCCTCTTTGCCTTGTAGCCGGCTTTGGATTTTGAGGGCCGCCTTGTATTGGGCCTTAGCCATCATCCCCTCTCTAGAACGCTTCGGCCCTTCCCTACGCAGGGAGCTGGTACCTGGTTCAGGCGAGCGGAGAAGGCTCTCCTCCTCCGTTCTGCTTACGCTGAGCACGCTCTCCAGGTCCGAGTCTGTTTCGACCACGACACCCGTGCGGCTTAGCTTGCAGAGAGGCGTTTTGGTGTCAGTAGCTTTGAATCCAATACGACCTGCTCCCGTCATATCAGAGTTGTGACCGCTGGCGACACGCAGAGAGGATTGCTCCTCCCCGTGCCCGCCGGTGGTAGCAGTCACGCTTTCCACCGACGTTTGGACTGACATCCCAGTCCCTGTTCGATCTTTGCTCCGGTCCATGTGGTTAATATTTATCGGGGGGACCACCCCCTAGCGTTTTATGCCTGTCCACCAGGCACCTCCAGCCATGGCCATGGTTCAGTTCCCCCAATTTTATATCGGGAAGACCTGGACCTGGCCTTAGCTAGACACTGCATTACCTCGGACAGAGCAAACGGCAATGCATTACCCGATCCGGGGTAATGCAGTGCCCATTGCCCGACCGGCACCCTCTGGGAGGGTTCAGCTGGAGGATTTTTGCCTGGCCAGACAGGAAAATCGTAAAAAAACAACAACAAAACATCTGATATGTCAGATATATTGTCTCAGGCACAAAAACTCGGTTTGTCTATCCTCTGCGTATTCTTTTATGAATGCTCTGCAAAACTCATGCAGGGTATTGCACTCGCTTTTGGCTGACAGCATTCCGACTATTCTGTATTCTGAAAAACAGCCGGAAGTATACAATTCTAGCGCTATACAAAACTTTCCTTAAAAACGTCTCGTTGCTATCTCCCAAACTGTTTTAAACAGCTTCTCAAAATACATAGAATATGTATGTGTACTTAAAAAATTGTTTGGATTAAGTAGAAGCAGTCACAAATGACCACGTTTCAGTGTTTTCAAAACAGATATAAATTCCAATAAATTATCCTCGTGAATGTTATAGGCTGTTTACATTGGGGCTGCGTCATGCTTCTTTGCGTCTTGCCGGAGACGCCGTTTTTTTTACATAGGTTAAGCATAGGGCCCTAGTGGTGGCAAAAAGTTGCGTCAGTTTCTGATTCATGTGCGTCTATTCGATATATTCGATTGCTTTTGCTCATTTTTGCTCTTTTCTGCCTATCAGCGCAACTATCACCATTAATAACAAAAAAAACTTGTAGATCAAAACTCAAATTTTGGCGCTAAAAATGTATGATTGTGCAAAAGGGTAAAAATATACATAAAATCATTAAATAAATTACTTGAAACTGATTGTATTATTATCATACGACATTTTTCTGACCCTCTGATGCCATTAAGACACTGCTGGAGACCAACTTAGGTGGTTTTCATAATTTGAAGAAGAACTCCCACAAACTCTACAAAGAAATGTCTGAAAATAATATATAAATATGAGAATCAATTCTCTTCGTCCATTTTTCTGCCGTCTTGCATAATTCTGTTGATTTTCCAACATTTGTGTTTCTTTCCTTGGCATCAAGCACCCAAATCCAAATTCAAGACGCACGTCTGCCAATGTAAACGCCTTTTCTGCTTCATTGCGTCTATTCCGATATCGATAGCAGACGCGCCCAGTATAAAAAGGCTATTAGCCTCATTATCATCATCCATGTCCAGCAACATGATTAGATTCTGCAAGAATATATTTTGGTGCTGAATCACATTCACAATCATTGCAATATTATTAATATTCATTATAAAAGAAACAAAATTTTCCGCCACACTAAATTGTGTGCATTAGCTGTTTTTCATGAATGGTGGCAGTGTGAATCGGTGTTTCAGATCTATCAAAATTTCTCAACATTCTCCTGTGTTGGGATCAGTGTGCAGAGGGCATTATCGTTTTGGACGGTTGATACAAACTTTTAAAGAATTAAGGTTATTTTTATTGTTTAGTTTATTTTTTAAGATTTTTTTTCAATCTGATATTTTTTCATGTTTATTTTCAGAGGTAGTGATTATATTTTTCACATAACTTACGTATCTTAGAACTTTGCATAGAACTTTGCAGTTCTGAAAAGCTGACAGATTCTTTGTAGCAGCAGCTTTACGTCTGGAAGATATTAAGCTTTCAAATTAAAATCGTCCGCGCCAAAAAAAACCTGCAAGAAGCAGGGATGTAGAGATCTACATGTGTAGAGATCTCGGGCCGTGTAGGAGATGCCATATCCCAAAACAACGTCCTGCATTATAGTTGTGAGGAATGGTGTGCTGTGGAAAACGACATGCGTTTTTTCATGAGGCAAACGCGGAATGGCTTCAAAGAGTCGAAGTTTTTAAACAGCAATATAATCGGCTCTTGGTCATGGACACTCAGGTCAGCAATTTACAGCTGATGGCTGAGTCTCCGAGGCGCAAGAAGTCTACTCCGCGGGACTTGCAAGTGCCGACTGCCTCATGTCCGCCGGTATCCGAAAAACTTATTCCAACTACTCCTTTAGTGCAGCAGTTGATTACGTTCGCTACTCCAAGGTCAGCGATCGCTGCTGGTGATGCAGATTCGGAATCCGAATGCGTCACTTCGGAGATTATGCAGTTAGAAATGTCTGTAGCGTCCGTGTCCGTCGAGTCCGCACCCAACTTCTATACTATCCCACCAGCTAATTGATATCTAGGGCCATCGGATACTGCCATCACAGGTACCAGGCCTGTGGTTCCAAAACACCTGGTGGGAGCCCCACCAAAGCAACAAGTTTTTTTCTATCGTCTAGCCCCTGATCTCACTTCCAATGATGTAGGCCCCATTACTCTTTCTAGTAGGCAGACTAGTGCTCCATCTCTATCCGCATCTTCCACCTCTACTTCTACCCATCCAAAAAACTAACTTCCTCTCTTTTAGATACCAACCAGAATGCTTAGGCTTTCGTAGTAAGCTCATCACTCTTTTTCTGGATAGTCACGTATTCTCGTCTCACGTTGTTGTGTTTACCGAGACCTGGTTGAAGCCGGACATCCTTAGTTCCGAAGTTTTGGCAGGTCGGTAGACAATTTTTAGAACTGACCATTCATCTCGACGTGGACGTGGGGTCCGCATTGCAGTCCATTTTCAACAAGACCTGGAATTCCTGTGCGTAAAACTGATTCTCTCAGGCTTTTACATTACTTGCTCTTATATGCTCTTATGCTCTTCCTCGGATATCTTAATATACGAGCATCACCTGTCCGCTATAAAAACTGTTTTTTTCTCGCTATCAATTTGCCAGGTACTGTTTGCTCTTCGGTAAACGAGTCTAAGAAGTCATGTCACGACATGACTTTATCGACGGCTTGCTAGACCTATCCTTCACGTAAGTTAACCATGTGAAAAATTTCTTGGGTCGATTGTTTGATCTCTGCTTTGTCTCGGATCCGACCATAGCGTTGCTAACCCGAGCCGTTCCGCTCACTATACCTGAAGACTCCTACCATTCTACTTTCGAAGTGTTGGTCGATATTAGGCCTACTATATTGGACCGAATGGGTAGGCTATCTGAACGTGTCCGCTGCTTTCGTACAGCCGAATTTACGAAGCTTAATAAACTCATTAGGGATTTTGATTCATCCGCTCTGTACGTGTGCGCTGACGTTATGAAAGGCACATTTGACACATTTTTTTATTCTTGTGTCCCACTTTCTTGTCCGGTTAGATCTGGGAAAGGAGGTTTACCAAAGAGTTATCCAGTCTTAAAAACTTAAAGTCAAGACTTGATAAAAAAATTTCAAGCAGTTGGTTCTCCTTCCCTCTCTCGCTATTAAGTAGCTCGGTCAAATTTCTTCGTTCTTAACGCTCAATGCTATACAAATTACCTATCTCGATGCAGGATACGATTTTCACAGGACCCTACACAGTTTTACAGCTTCGTAAATAGTAAGTGCAGAACGTCCGCACATCCATCCTCGCTATCATTTCTCAATATGTGAGCAAACAATAATCAGGCAATTGCCCATCTTTTTGCCAAATTTATCCAAACAACCTATTTTTATAAAAGCTACTCTAGTCAGCCGTATCCATACAGTTTACCAATGTCGAGCGGCATTTTCAGCGATCTTTGACTAGTTAAGCCGGTGTTTTCACCAGGTCCTGACGGAGTTCCCGGCTGTGTACTCAGGTACTGTGCCGAAGCTCTATATGAACCCCTGCTTAAACTCTTATTCACCCTATCCATTGACTCTTCATGCTTCCCCCCAATCTGGAAAGAATCTTTTCTTATTAGGCTCCATAAGAAAGGTAGCAAGTCTGATGCTATTCCTAAAATGTTTGAACAAATTTTAACTCCGCATTTGCAACATCTCGGAAAATCACTTATATCTCCGTCTCAGCACGGATTTTTAAGGCGACGATTAACAACCAAAATTTGTTTAGAGTTTACCTCTTTTATCATTAAAGGCTTCCAAGATAACTTGCAGACGGATGTCATATACACTGATTTCAGTAAAGCATTCGATTCTGTAAACCATTCCCTTCTAGCACAAAAACTTGACCTTTTAGGGTTTTGAGATGGATTTCTAGCTACCTTCGTTCTAGGTCTCAAAGAGTTCTCTTCAAAATCTCTTTCTCTTCACCTGTTAAGGTTACTTCTGGAGTACCACAGGGCAGTCATCTAGGCCCCCTACTATTCACACTCTTTATTAATGATCTGCCTTCAGTATTAACAAACTCTCGAGTACTCATGTATGCGGATGATGTTAAACATTGTGTCCAGTATAAGGACATTTCATTTCACTCTAGCTTGCAATCCTATCTCAATAACTTTCAGTCATGGTGTTGTGCAAATATGTTACATCTAAATGCCCCGAAAGGCAAAGTAATGACATTTCATCGATCCAGCCACTTGTTTGCTCCTTATAGCCTCTGCGGTGGTTCTCTTGAGAGAATTACCTTGGTTGATGGTCTTGGTGTTAAACTAGACCCCAAGATACAGTCCGTTACAAGTCCGATTTTAGAGTACGGCTCTTGTGTATGGTGCCCCCAGTACAAACTACACCAGGACCGTATAGAATCAGTCCAGAAAAACTATTTACGTTTTGCTCTGCGCGGCCTTACTGGGATGGAGGTGTGAGACTGCCATCGTATGCCCTCTGCACACGAGCCCATCCCGGGGGAACGGTGGGAGTTTTTGAAAGATATAAAACACCGATTCACACTGCCACCATCCATACATCAGTTGGTACACAATTTGGTGCGGCGGAATATTTGTTCACTTTTATAATTTAAATGAATATTAATTGTCTGGTTTCCCAGCCGGAAAATCCCCAACAAATTCCTCAATTAATAGCCAGTGGCGCAAGTAACGTAATTTCACCTTTGTTTGCTATTTGCATTGACCACTGCATATAAACATTGTAACCGCTTATAATTAATCAATATAATCGCCTATGCAACCGTTCTTTCGTCTCTTCGATATTTTTTTCGATCTGAGTACTAGGCTTTTCGTACAGAGCCTAGAAAACAGTTTTACTCGTAAAAAATTTCTTATCGGTTTCATACGAATATCAACCCTGATTCTGTTAGCGAGGTGTTTTTTTCGATCTGAGTACTAGGCTTGACTGTCAAATATATATGGTTGCATTTCACAATTATCGAAAAAATACCGCACAGAAACATGCGAATTAGAAACCTCCGAGATAGATGGTGGAATAACTGGGAAACTTTCGGAACGGCAAAACCTTACGGACCATCCTAGAAATGATTGTCGCCAGTGTGAAAAGTCTATTACCCTCGTAGATTGCTTTTAATAAACCTTACAACCTTAGTTAGTCGTAGAAAAATGCTTGGGGTGATTTTTATGCACAACCTGATCAAGGGTGACGTAGATAGCCCTGACTTGTTGAGCCGCATAAACTTTACGATTCCTATTAGATCTACTAGAAACTTTATTCCTTTGTTCCTTCCGCTCTGTAAATCAAATTTGTCCTTGCACGAACCATTTAGGGTCTTATGGTCGGACTATAATTCGCTCTACCTTATAATATCCACCTCTAATTCCCTTCCTCTTCTTAAATCACTCATACTAACATACCATTCCCGTGATTATTACTAGTTCTTGGCTATCTTTGCATGTTTTGCTCTTGTGTTTAGCTCTAATTTTCCTCAATTCAGTCTAACACCTATCTTTCCAGCATACTCGCGATCACTTCGGTAACACTCGTCGCGCATCGTGCGGCAGCGCCCCTCGGTCGGTTGGCCAGGAGGAGGGGCTGCGTTTCTGCCTGGCCTCCGCGCGTAACAGGCTTCGGCTTGGAGTCGCATGGGCTACTTGATGGTGCAGGCATTGCATATCAACGTCCAGACAAAAATTGTAACGAACCATGGTTCCAGCCATGCCTCATCACAAACGGCGGAGGGTCAGCGCATCCACGCTGGCCAGAGACAATAATCAAACTGATATACACGGAGCTAACGAACCATGGCTCTACCCACGGTTCTCCACAAATCGCAGTGTGTCAGCACCTCCGGGAAAAAAATAGTCTTAAGTAACGCACGCAATTTCGATTAACAACTCTACCCATTCTACATTATTTCGCAATCAGCTGAAACAGCATGAAATTCTCGGTCACCCACTTCTTGGCGATACTTCGCAGCCACTCGGCCTCGAAACATCGACCCAAATTCAGATATCACCTCCCGCTATGCCGAGTTAGCAAAATCCATCCTAAACCCAATTCTCAACTGCAGCCCGCACCTACTGCGATGCAGTCTCGGCAAAAACCCACTAACCCACAATTATTTTCACCCAATAGTAATAAGTCAACGAAGCACCAAGCTTCGACACCAATCAACACACCCTACATTTATGGTCAAAGAATGCAGTCTCAGCAAAACCTTTTTTAAAAACACACTGACCCCTTAGCCCACTGTCAACGAAGCATCAAGCTTCTACCCAATTAACGCGCCCCACAATGATTGTTACAGAATTAATCATACGTTAGTAATAAGCAATTATTTCCGGGTCAAAACCCAGGTGCCAGCTGCATAAAAGGGCCAAGATCGGCCGAAAAATCAGGCAGTCCACCAGCCCCAACACAAGGAAGTCCACCAGCCCCAACACAAGGTAGTCCATCAGCCCGAACACAAGACACTGCACCAGGCAGTCCCTCAGTCACACACCCAAGACACTGCACTAGGCAGTCACCAACGCAAAACACCACACTACGCAGTCCATCAGCGCATTTGATCGTCAATAACTACTCAGTAAATAAGTGAACGAAGAAAAGAAAATAAACAAAGAAACAAACCAACACAACTACGGCGTCATCATTTCTCCCTTGCCTGCTCAGTTCAAGCCAGCCCGACACCTAAAGTCACCTGTGATCTACAAATTTTCTTGTAGCGGACCCTGGACAAACTGATGCATATCCCAGCCTGAGATAGGTCCTCACAAGTGGCGCCCGAACAGGGACTTTTTGGTGACTTTAAGGTAACTAACACATTAATACGGAGCTTTGTGGAGTAAAGACCCACGGCCACTGAAAGAAACTAGGCTAGCAAGGAGCAATACCCATCAAGCACAAAAACCCCGCCCACACTAAATCCGGTCGCGAACAAGTAGTGCCGCAGGCACTACATACGAGTATCGAACAGAAATGCTATCGTACAGAAATATTACCAAACCAAGCGTAAGTCAGTACCACTAACCGCACTACACCATTGTTGAGAAATTAATCGCTTAGTTTTAAGTCAATATTCATTCATATAATAATTGTCCTAATCATATGCTCGCTATTGTTTTGCCCGCTGTTCTTATTGCTTATGTCCAAAAACTTAGCTGTAACGGTCTCACACGAATAACCAAAACGCGCAGCTACACACGAAGACATCGATGTGCACCGTCTTGGTATTGGAGTGTCGCATCGCGTGATCTTCTAATTCCATTTTGGGATCGACTTTATTTGTGGAGTTGAGAGTGCCCGCACGCGTATTCAGTACCGCCCCGCTATTGTCGCCCCCGCTTTGTATATAAAACGCTGTGCAAATAACATTTAAACCACTAATATTACATGTGATAAAAAAAAAAATACATACAGATTAATACAGTCCACTCATTCGCAACCATAAGAAATTTTTGGTCCTTCGAGCCGGATCTCCGGCTAATTTTATTTGAAATATATTGAGTGATATTGCTGTTCGTCATGAAGACTCACGTACATCGCATAATTCAGCAGCGTGGTGCGTGCAAATGCCAACTAACTCGCGCATCTATGAAGGCTCAGGAGTTTGTACAGTCGTGCACGTCTGTGCAAACATTAGAACACAAGTTGGACCGATTGGCTGCAACTTTCAACCGCTTTATGGAGCTCTCTGAGGACCTAGTTGAATATAATGAGGAAGACGGATTTGCAGATCCGAATTTGGATATCACCGAATATGATGAAAAGTTTTAAAGTGCCCATGCCGTTCTCACTGGAGCCATAAGTGAGCGGAGCAGTCACGATAATGGACACGACTCGTCAAATGTACTGCTATCTAGTACTGTGGAACGCCTATTTGAGGTACAAACAGAACTTTTGGAGAAGATTCGGGACTCAGCGCGACCCGCTGAGCTGCAGTTCGAGAAAATACGCCTTCCTACATTTTCTGGAAGATACGAAGATTGGTGTCAGTTTAGTGATCTGTTCTTAGGCTCAGTCGACAAGAAGAGTAGTCTTTCCAACTGTCAGACCCAGAGCAGCAGGATGCTCCAGGTCACCCGATTTCAGAACGTCAGCCGATTTGCCCTGACCCCACTTACGGAGACCAGCCGCTCGCCCACACAGAGGATCGTGCCATTCATGGACCCTCCCATAGATGGACGGCACCACAGCCACACCGCCCACATCACAGAACAGATTCGGAAATGGGGAATCAGGTTCGATGGACAGGACGACACACTTGCATTTCTGGAAGTACTCGAAGAACGTACGCTCTCATATGGGGTGGACACCAATCAGCTGCCTCGGACCATGACAGAACTTCTCACCAATCGGGCCAGTCGCTGGTACCGCACCAGCCACTACAAGGCAGCTCATGGGCATATTTCCGGGAAGTATTCCTGCCTTTCTTCTTACCGCCGGGGTATTTTGACCAATTGGAAGACTAGATCCGGGCCCGCAAGCAAACGGTAGGAGAATCATTCAAAGATTACCTAATCGAGATACGTCTACTCATGCACCACGCAAGGTACGACGCAGACAAGGAGTTGAACAGGATCTACGACAATGCCCTGCCAGCATACCGAATGTACCTGCGACGACACGAACTCTAAAGCTTGACGCAGCTCACAACCTTGGCCACCGAGTTCGAGAGCCTCCAAGACTGGACCCTCCCGACTCTCGCGCCCCCGCAACACCCATCAAGATACGCAAGGCTGAGTACACAGCAGAGGAACGACGACTCGCACCGGCCACCATTTTGGAGACCACTTCGGGAGTCGACAGACACACCAGGGAGACCGCCAGCTCATCCAAACAGTCCGACGAATCCCGATGTAGCACCTAGCATGATCACGACCCCCATCGCCAACCCACGCGCAGCCTGTCGCCGGTTGGTGAAGCGGGCCATGCGGCATACGACTACCAAAATCCGTCGATACTATTCTGTTGGGAATGTGGCAAACGCGGCACACGGACCGTCGATTGCTGCCGCCAGAACATGTCGGGAAACGACATGCGTCCCCAACTGACACGGGATCAGCCGGGAACGACGCCTCCTCCAACCCGAGACTAAAAAACTCTTTACACATGAGCAACGGCCGGATAGTGGCGATGGTGACCATAGGAGGACACGCAACGGAAGCCACAATCGACACCGGGGCATCCAGAAGCTTCATCAGCGCAAACCTCGCCCGACAACTAGACAACAACACCCACCTGCAAGATGCATGCGTCCGCATACGCCTGGCCGATGGCTCGGTCAGAGAGATCTCACAAGTTCTACTGGCGCACATCAAGCTGGATTAACGAGAGGTTCAAATACCGCTCCTGGTCAGGCCAAACATGTTGGGACAAGTCATTGTCGGCATGGACTTCCTATGCGGCACCAAGCTGCTACAGCTACGAGACCGTCGCCCCACACCCACTGAACCCGTGCTTACTACCATCCACGTACAAGACGCCGAACCCCGATACCAGAAACCCCAACAATTCGCAATGAACCCACGTCCAAGACCTACCACAACGCATACGGCACCCAATACCACAACGCAGCACTTGACTCCCAAACCAATCGCAACGAAAACGAAGCACCGGACCACAACGGAGAACACGAATCCAAGGTCAACACCAGCAAACAGCAATCAAGCAAACGGGAGAACGATTCCCACGGTCACTGTGGAGCAACCGCGTCCTAGGCCATCAACAGGGAACAACCATCCCAAACAAACCACGAGGATCTCACACACGAGACAAACACTCTTGAACTCGGAGCTCGACACAGGAAGCCCAGGTCCAAGACAAGCAACAGAGCAAGCACGCACAGGATCCACAACGGAAGAATTGAACACACGGACACCCTCAAAGCCGACCACCAGCATCGAACAAGGAGAACGGCAGCCACACTCCGACAGCCCAGCAACACGGGAAACAGCCACGCTAACCCCACGCTGGTCGGGGCCCAGAATCGAACTGATATCCACAGAGCCCTTCAACACGGGCCCGGAAACCGACACGATGCCCACACGACGCCCAGACCGCCGTCCTGTCCTCCTCGCGTCATCGCGACTCACCTATTCACGTACCAGTCTGGCTGTAGTATAACACGAGTACTACACCCGGCATACCAAAACCGACACCACACCGATCCTCGCCAACACAATGGAGTACCTTCCGCGTACCGACTTGGCTGCTAGCGCCATGCACCGAGCCATGCCTAGAGCCAGGTCCGAGATCTTCGTCGCCCGAACCAGCTGTTGGTCCGACACAAGAGGCATCACCGAGACTCACCTGTCATGCGCCAAACGACCGCCAATTTCACCCAAGTATTGCATCAGAGATACGAAACATATCTACCCACGGCCAACGCCACCCCGATCGTCGCCCACATAAGCGACTACCAACGGAGGAACGAACCGTCCAGCACACTTGACAAACCCATCCTTCCGAAAGACCGGAATCAACCCTTTGACCCCGGAGCCACAAAAAAACGACCCAGAACTGCCCACGGATCCTTGGCCACCCGACATAGTACCGCCGGCTCAAGAATGCCTGGACAAAGAACGACCAAAGAAAACCGCCGAGCAAACCATCGTCATATGGGATAATCGACCCACCAAGCAGAGACCAACTACAAAGCAACCAGAACAGCAGAAAGATCACGACCACAGCAGCAGTAGAAAATATATCGGTACCGACGCCACGCTAAAGTGACTAGATTAACACCGACGAATCCAAAGACTCGGCACAAGCCAAAGGACAGGAAACTCGGAAAAAGGCGAACCTTGGTTCTAGCCATGGCTCGTCACAAACGGCGGAGGGTCAGCGCATCCACGCTGGCCAGAGACAATAATCAAACTGATATATACGGAGCTAACGAACCATGGCTCTACCCACGGTTCTCCACAAATCGCAGTGTGTCAGCACCTCCGGGAAATAAAATAGTCTTAAGTAACGCACGCAATTTCGATTAACAACTCTACCCATTCTGCATTATTTCGCAATCAGCTAAAACAGCATGAAATTCTCGGTCACCCACTTCTTGGCGATACTTCGCAGCCACTCGACCTCGAAACATCGACCCAAATTCAGATATCACCTACCGCGATGCCGAGTTAGCAAAATCCATCCTAAACCCAATTCTCAAGTGCAGCCCGCACCTACTGCGATGCAGTCTCGGCAAAAACCCACTAACCCACAATTATTGTCACCCAATAGTAATAAGTCAACGAAGCACCAAGCTTCGACACCAATCAACACACCCTACATTTATGGTCAAAGAAAGCAGTCTCAGCAAAATCTTTTTTAAAAACACACTGACCCCTTAGCCCACTGTCAACGAAGCATCAAGCTTCGACCCAATTAACGCGCCCCACAATGATTGTTACAGAATTAATCATAAGTTAGTAATAAGCAATTATTTCCGGGTCAAAACCCAGGTGCCAGCTGCATAAAAGGGCCAAGATCGGCCGAAAAATCAGGCAGTCCATCAGCCCGAACACAAGACACTGCACTAGGCAGTACATCAGACTGAAAACAAAAGAGACAAAGAACACAAGACACTGCACTAGGCAGTCACCAACGCAAAACACCACACTACGCAGTCCAGCAGCGCATTTGATCGTCAATAACTACTCAGTAAATAAGTGAACGAAGAAAATAAACAAAGAAACAAACCAACACAACTACGGCGTCATCATTTCTCCCTTGCCTGCTCAGTTCAAGCCAGCCCGACACCTAAATTCACCTGTGATCTAAAAATTTTTTTGTAGCGGACCCTGGACAGACTGATGCATATCCCAGTTTGAGATAGGTCCTCACAAAATAAAGCCAACTTCCGAACATCCATCAATCCAAAAAACATTGTTGGGCTGGATTGTGTCGGGAAAATATACTGCATCAACCCATGATGTTGTATGCAATCATGCTATTGGTGGCGAGACATGTTCTCTCGACTCTCTGGTGGAGCGCTTTTGGGAATTAGAACATTTCCCAGAGAAGTCGAAGGCTGTACATAGTGCTGAACTTGGCTTGCGAACGCAACTTCAAGCAGACATCACGCAGGCTTGAGTCGGGTCGGTTCGTTGTAAAGTTGCCGTTTAAAGTGAATCCCAAGGATTTGGGTTTCTCTTTCGAGACGACAAAATGTCGCTTTCTATCCCTTGAACACAGAATCGCGAGTGATCAGTATCTGCATGACATTTATATGGAGTTTATGAAAGAGTATCTCATCCTTGGACAGAACTCATTGCTTCCAGGCACTCCTCCAGGACACCATTACTATATTCCGCATCAATGTGTGCTGAGACCTGATAGCAGCACCCCCGAGCTCCGCGTCGTCTTCGATGCATCTAGTAAAACTTAAACTTCAATCTCTTTAAACGAGACTTTGATGGTGGGAGCCACTATTCAGAGGGAGCTTTTTGCAACTCTTGTACGATTTCGATTTAACCGGTTTGCGCTTACAGTGGATATCTCCAAGATGTATAGGCAAGTACAGGTTGCTGAAGAAGATCGAAGTTTTCAATTAATTCTGTGGAGGGAGAAAACAAATATCGGCTTGCAAACTTATCGCCTGAATACGGACAGCTTCAGCTCCATTTTTGGCCATTCGATGTCTCGCTGAGTTAGCAAAAGTCTATGCTAAGTCCCATCCTGTGGCCTCGCAAGTCATAGCAAATGACTTTTACGTTGATGATATGCTGACAGGAGCAAATAGTCTGGAAAAACTGGGACGAATTCGGCAGGAAGTGAGTGAGGTCCTGGAATCTGGGGGTTTCATTTTGGCCAAATGGGCGTCAAATCATCCCCAGCTGCTGTCCGAGAGTGGCCAGCAAAAATCTCTTCAGTTTGACCATTCCGTTTCTATTAAAACACTCGGAATTCGTTGGAATCCGCAAACTGCTTTGTTTCACTATCATTTTCTTCTTAGCGGTCCTGAGAATTGGCCGCGGCTTCATAAGGCTGAGTTGTCCCCAGAACTAGAAACGTCGGAAGACAAGAAAAGTGTGACAGCACATTCTGTGGCAAAAAGTCAGACCAATGAGGTCATCGAGCTGATTGGAAGATGCTCGTCGTATCAGAAGTTGGTTCGGATTATGGCATATTTGTATCGGTTCATTCAAGGTTGCAATCGCAGTTGAGATGTGGTTGTGTCAGCAAACATGTGAGCTGGGACCAGAATTCCTCAAACTGGATAGGTCAGAAATGTTCTCTCCACATCTTCAACGACTCAGCCTGTTCATACATACGAGCGAACTTGGCGGAGTCACCTTCCAACTGATTCGTGCTGGGGGAAGGTTAATGCACGCAGAAATTCTATACGATGCGAAGTTTCCTCTACTGCTCTCGCAAAACTCGCAGTTCGTGACACTCTTTCCACGCCGTTTGCATCGTGCTCATTATCATGCAGGTGCAGAAGTAATGGTTTCCCTTGTAAGGCAACAGATTTGGCTTGTGAACGCCCGAGAAGCATGCACAAGAATCTTGAGGAATTGTGTGCACTGTTTCCGATACAAGTCCATCCTGACGGAATAGACCATGGGAAACCTGCCAGCTGACCGAGTGCGAAGAGCTCGCCTCTTTCTGATTTGTGGGGTCGATTTCTGCGGTCCGTTTAAGGGTCCCTCAAGATGTATGTAGCCGTGTTCGTGTGTTTTGTTTCAAAGGCTGTTCACCTCTAGTTAGTAGTCGACCTATCAACTGACAGTTTTTTATGTGTATTCAATAGGTTCGTCGGAAGGAGAGGTCTTCCGGAGAAGATCTACAGCGACAACGCCACCAACATCGTGGGCGCGAGCCAAGTGCTGGAAGAGCTTACGCAGCGTTTCAGAGGGATCAGGATCGGCTAAGGACGTACGCAGCACAGCACGGCGTCGAGTGGTGTTTCATACCACCGAGAGCACCGCACTTCGGCGGGCTGTGGGAGGCGGCAGTCAAGGCAGCCAAGCAACGGCTGATACACGGAGTTGGAAACGCCAAGCTCACCGCGGACGAGCTGAGCACCCATCTGGTCGAGGTAGAGGCCATCCTCAACTCCCGGCCAATCGCTTCGCCAGGCAACGACCACAGCGATGGAGAAGCTCTGACGCCAGGCCACCTTCTCATCGGGCAGCCACTTCTTTCGTTGCTGCCCGAATCCGCGCAAGACGACAAAAGCAGCAAGGAAAGCTTCGCGTTTTTGAAGCGGTGGCGCATGCTGTCCGAGCTCAAGCTGCAATTTTGGCAGGGCTGGTCCAAGGACTACCTGTGCAGCCTGCAGCAGCGACAGCAGTGGTCCACCAATGGGCCGAACCTCGAGGCAGGATCCCTAGTTCTCGTCCACGAGGACAACACACCGCATCAGAAGTGGACCACAGGGCGAGTGGTGGGATAGTCCGCGTGGCAGAGGTGCAAACTTCCGCAGGCGTTATTAAAGGCGCTGTACACAAACTGGCAAAATTGCCAATGGATTGTTGAAGCCCCAGAGGCCGTCAATGGGGCCAGAATGTTGAAGCAGCAGCAGTAGAATAGCATAAGCATAAATACGACTCCCTTCTGGAGTGGGGCGAACGCTTGCATCGCTGGATGCGACCAGTGCGTTAAACGAATTGAAATAGAACCATGGTTCCCATGGTTCGCCACAACGCAGTCAACACCTGCTACTTATAATAATATAGCTGTATATACATATCAATATATTTGTAATAAGAAATAAACAGTAAATTGCACCAAAAGACATTCCTTTCCGACCAGAAACACGAAGTGCCAACGAAATTCCTTTCCCACGGTACCGGTGCACATCGATCACCTTACCTGGGACATTGGACACTTGTTGGACACTCACATGCGCGAGTCCGTGAGTATTCCTTACCTGGAATATTAGACACTGATTACAGGGCTAATGATTAGATAACCTTCTGTTACCGATCATCCCGTCTGCAGACTATAATACACTTACGTAAGAACCCTTCCCACATTTTTGGAGCAGAAATAAAATATCTATAAGACAGTCACGGGAAAATCGAAGGCGGGCGGACCCATAAAAGGCACAGCCTGGCGTGGAGACGAGCCAGTCAATCGGCAGTCGATCGGGAGTCCATCAGCAATAGCACCAGTGAGTCGCTCATCAAGAACTACAATACACGTCGCGGCAGTCAATCGAGAGTCCACCAGCCATAGTAAGGCAATCAAAAAGTAACATACACGCCGCGTTCAAGCAGTAAAACTAAAGAATTAGCATAATAGCCCGAAATAATAAACAAAACGATCAAACTTTAAAGAACCAAAAAGTGTTTTGATTTAGCTAACCGTTCTCTTTCAGTTCCTAGCAAAGTTCCTGGTTTTCCCAATAAAGGTCCTCGTGAATTATAAATAACTTGTAGTTCAGAACCCTGGACAGACTGAAGCATACCTCAGCCTGAGATAAAACATTACATGTGGCGCCCGAACAGGGACTTTACAGGATTTTTCTAAGGAAAACATCAAGAAAAAAAACCGAAATCAGGGACTTCGTGGATTAAAGACCCACTGCCAACAAAAAGAAAATTGAATAGAAACTCAACAATAATTCACTAAAATAAACGCAGTGCCGACCGTACAGAGTGCCGTTTAACCGTGAATCAGTGCCAAAACCAACAAAAAAAAAAACCACCATGGAACATCACGACGAGGAACAAACAGAGGAGGCGTACCCTGCGGGACACTTTTCTAGTCCAGGGGTCAGCACCGGCTGGATCCACAAACTTCGTCGGGACGAGCTAGAAGTCCTCGCCGAAGAATTCGGATTCGGCAGCGAAGGAACGGTCGATGAACGCCGAAAGAAATTTGCCGCGCTAGTCGCCGGACCACTCGCGCAAGATGCCTGGGTTCGCTTAGGAGAGTTTGAAAGGCACTATGACAAACCAGCCTCACGTTCTCGTTCCAAGTCACCACTGCCTACTACTCCTGGACCATCGGACACGCGCCAAATGGATCCCAAGACCGGATTATGAGTCCCCGCAGCCACCGAATACCGCACTCCTGCAGCCCCGTTTCCAAGGCCCCTAACTACAGAGACTCACCCAGCGCCCGTACCGGGGGCCTTGCCAGCGATCGACCGACCCATGGAAGGACACTACTACAACCACGCCGCACTAATGGCGGAAAACATCCGAAAATGTGGAATCCAGTTTGACGGCCAAGGTAACCCTCTATCATTCATTGAACTACTCGAAGAACGCGCGCTCTCGTATGGGGTGGACACAAACCAGCTGCCGCGGGCCATGGCCGAACTTCTCACAGACCGTGACAGGTGTTGGTTCCGCACCAGCCGCCTACAAAGTTCCTCATGGGAAATTATTCCGCCAGGAATTCTTAGCGTTCTTCTTGCCACCACGGTATTTTGAACAATTGGAAGACCAGATCCGATCCCGCAAGCAAGTGTCAGGGGAACTGTTCAAAGATTTCCTCATCGAGAAACGGCTACTCATGTACTACGCCAGGTACGACGCAGCCAAGGAGCTAAGCAGGATCTACGACAACGCCCTCCCAGCATACCAGATGTACGTGCGCCGCGACGAACTGCGAGACTTGTCCCAGCTAATACTGCTGGCCACGGAGTTGGAGAGTATTCAAACGCGGACCATCCCGATCACCCGATCACACTCGCACCACCACAACAAACGCCCAGATACGCAAGGCCGCAAGGCCGGCAGACTCATCAAGGAGACAGCTATCCAACCCAACCAGTACGACAAAACACGAGGCGGTACATCGCATGATCACGGCCCCCATCGCCAACCCACGCGCAGCCTGTCGCCGGTGTGGTGAAGAAGGGCATGCGGCATACGAATGCCAACATCCCTCAATCCTATTCGGCTGGGAATGTGGCAAGCGCGGCACACGGACCGTCGATTGCTGTCGCCAGTACACGTCGGGAAACGACTCGCGTCCTAGACTGACTGATCAGTGCAAGCCAAGCCCGACAACTAGACAACAACACCAACCTGCAAAATGCATGCGTCCGCATACGCCTGGCCGACGGCTCGGTCAGAGAGCTCACTCAGATTCTACTGGTGCACATCAGGCTGGATCAAACAGGAGATCAAATACATGTTGAATCAAGTTATCGTCGGCATGGACTTCCTATGTGCCATTGAAACAACGATCCAATGCGGTACCACACTTCTACAATTACGAGATCAGTGCCCCACACCACCTATCCACCCCGTTCCAACCAATAGCGTGCAAGGCGACGAACCTCGACACCCGAAACCGAAGACAACGGCAGCCGTCATACGTCCACAACCTATCCCAACAATTTTGGCACCCAGCAGCGCCAACCTGACACCGATACCAGCCACAGCAAACAAGCGACCACCACAACGAATACACTGACCCAGATTGCCACGAAGAACACGACACCCAGCCCAGCCCCAGCAAAGGCAAAACGTCGGGCAACAGCGAAGAATATGAAGCCGAAACCAACACCAAGAAACAACAAACAAGCAACCGGGAAAACGAGTCCCACCGTCACTACGGAGCAACCGCGTCCTAGGCAAACCACAGGGGACACATACCCCAAAGCAACTACGAAAATCTCCGCCACTAGACACGCACTAACGCACTGAAACCCGGGGCTCGACACAAGAAGCCCAGGGCCAAGTCCAGCAACAGAGCATGTAAGTACCATCTCCTCCAAGGAGAAAGTGAACATAGAAACATGCTCCGAGACGACAATCAATGCCTAGAGCCATGTCCGAGATCTTCGTCGCCCAAAAAAGTCGTTGTTGCGATACCAGAGGCGTCATCGCGGTTCACCTGTTCACGTACCAGTCTGGTTGTAGTATAACACGAGTACTACATCCAGCATACCAAAATATCGTACCCATGGGCGATACCACACCCATTGTCACCCACATCAGCGAACTCCCCCGCAAAATCAAACCACCCAGCGCGTTTGACACCACCCTCCTACCCGAAGCCTCGAACCAACACTTTGACCCCGAATCAGCCCCGGATCCCTGGCCACCCGACATAGCGCCACAAATTCAAGCATTTCTGGACAAAGAGCTACCGAAGTTCGCTGCCCTCCATGGCACCTCAGACTTCGCCGAGCATACCATCGTCATGAGGGATAATCGACCCATCAAGAATACTATCCTTAAAACCCGGCCATGATGCGAATCATCCACGAACAAGTAGACCAATTGATAACGGAAGTTCTCATCGAGCCCTCCCAAAGCCCTCACAGCACGCCAATCGTAATCGTGCGTAAAAAGAATGGGAAATGGCGCATTTGCGTGGCCAGGTCTCTACCGGGACGTGAGGAAATATGTCCGTGGCTGCGTAAGCTGCCAGAAGTTCAAAGCTCAACAACGCAAGCCGGTGGGACAGATGCTCACTCGCAAAGCCGAAGAGCCATTCGCTACACTATGCGCTGACTTCGTTGACTACCTCGATCAAAGAAGGAAAACACGATGCTGCTCGTCTTCTTTGACACGTTCACGTGGGTCGAATTGGTGCCACTCAAAAAGGCCACCACCGCTACCCTGGAACTAGCTTTTCGAGAACGAATCCTGAGTCATTTCGGCATACCCAAACGCTTTGTGTGTGACAATGGCACACAATTCACGAGCCGATCGTTTCGGTCATTTCTACAGACAGCAGGAGTAGAACTGCAACATACCGCACCGTACTGCCCCCAGGAAAATCCAACGGAAAGGGCGAATCGGACGGTCAAGACCATGATTGCTCAATCCGTAGGGGATCGCCAAAACACCTGGGACGAATTAGTACCGGAAATATCACTCGCAGTAAACTCCAGCGTCTCGGAGACAACGGGATTCAGCCCAGCTTTCCTACTGCAGGGAAGAGAGCCCCTTTTGCCTGGAGCCCTCTATGACGAAGTCACGACAGGCACCGGAAGCCCCCCAGAGACCGCTCTAAACAAGGCAACCAAACTCAGCGAAGTATTCACCATTGTCCGAAATAACATCCAGAGGGTAAGCCAAGAACAAGGAAGGCATTACAATCTCCGCCGCTGGCAATGGCGACCTACAATTGGATCCCTAGTACTCCTACGACAACACCACCTCTCCACCACGGCCGACGGATTCGCCGCTATGCTGGCACCAAAATACGATGGACCCTACCGAGTCAAAGGCTTTGCATCACCGAAAATTGTAAAACTACAGCATCCGGGCAGCCAAAAATCGAAGTTTGCTAACATCAACGACTTGAAAGAATTTCACAAGGACAGGGATGCAACCGACGAGGCAAATACTACCACTAGCTCCCCGCAATTCCCCTAGCCACGACTTTGGTTCCATACATTGATAGCTGACCCGCCAAAGTCAACGAATTTAAAGGCGCAGCGCAAGTCAAAAAGACGCCGACCGAAAAAAGACGAGAACGCAGCACGAGCGCAGCCAATGATCGAAAACCCGCTGGCTCAGAAGACGTAACCAAACACCCACAAAGTGAAAACTCAGCACACGCGCCACCGAAATCCACGAAAATAGCAACAGCAAGAGACCAGATAAAGAAAATAAATATCAACCTCAGCACACGCGCGGCCGACAGACAAAGGAAAAAAACCGAGGATTCAGCACATGTGACAGCGAACGTCAAGAAAATGCGATCACCCTCCGCAGGAAAATACCACCAATAACCCGGAAAAGGGTCGCTCAACACGCTAAGGCGAAACACGAGCAGAGAAAAGGAAAACGCTATATATATCTGAGTTCTCCCAGTACTAAACCAGTTCGCTTCTTAATTCGAGCGAAAGTCATTGCTACAAGCGACCCACCGCTAATTCAACGCGTCCATCGCAATACCTAACCAACACCTACATCTATCGCAGCCAAAACAGTATGGACACGACAAAATTCTTTTAACCATGATCACGAAGGCCCAGGCACTAGTCAAGTTACAACATGACTATACGAACGCCGACTACATTCCCATCGTGGATGGAGACGCCGTCATCTGGGATAGCTACGGATACCTGCACCATACAACAAACGTAACATCTTACGAGGAGTATGTTGTCCAAACAGAGCAGGCCGCCGAACTATTCGCCACCAACCGGATGACCGAAGTAATCACCACCGACTTAGGCCACATCCGCAACTTGATAGCTACTCTGAAAATCCACCATCGGGAAAGACGAAGCATCAATCTACTGGGGACGGCCCTTAAAGTCATCGCCGGCACGCCTGACTTTAACGACTGGGAGCAAGTACACTTTAAACAAGGCCAATTGGTGGAAGCAGAGGCCAATCAGATGGAAATCAATACAAAGATCCAGGACCGGCTAAATGAGCTGACCCATTATATGAACACCATAAACAAATCTGACGACGCCGAGAGAAACCAACTGGTGGAGATAATCCTAGCTAAAAACAGGATTATCATCACCGATCTGGAAAACCTCATCCTCGGACTCACTCTGGCACGGATCCATATAATCAGTCCATCCCTGCTAGACGGCGCCGACATCCAAGAATTCGAGGCCCAACATCTAACCAACATCAGCTTGGTGGAACTGTTAGGAGTATCAAAAGTGAGCGTCTTCCAGAACAGCGACCTGCTCACGTTCCTGATAAAGTTCCCCCAACCCACACGATCGTGCCGAAAACTACTCATATTCCCAGTACAACACCACCGGAAAATACTGGACTTCGGCGAGGGAAACATCGTAGCAGAATGTGGAACAGAAGCCGTCAACGTCGGCAACTGCGAGGCTACCGTCGGCGCGACATTTTGCCGGCAATATCAAGGGACCACCTGCGCCCAGCAGATGGTGGCAGGGTCTGTCGCCCACTGCGCAACGCTGCCAGGGCATCTCGAGGCGATCAGCCACGTGGATCATGGAACTATCATCGTGAACGACGCGCAAATGACAATTCTGGAGGAGACCGGCGCTCGACAAAACATCTCTGGGACCTATCTGGTGACCTTAAGCACATCGGCCACCTACACCGCATATATTCTCACGGTGAGCATCGCGTTTCCACTCTGTATCATTATTTGGGTTCTACATCGCTGACTGGGACGATACGACGCCTACAGACCCCGAGGCCGCAGCTCGCGAACCCGACTCCAGCCTGGTACATACCACCGCCGTTGGAATTGACAAGTTCCATGAACCTCGAAAGCAACCGGACGCGGCCACCCGAGTAGGTCCAGCCCCACGACCACCGGGCCAGGGAACGCGGATCACTCCCGGACCCAGCAAATAGACGCGCCACCCGAAAATGCTGACCACGGCTTCTGCCCGCCGCTCGGCTGACGGCAGACAGACGACCGAGGTAACATCGATATGCGGAACGGTGGTGTCCACCAGTACCACCAAGCATACCCGGGAAACAATTCGACAAATCAAATATAAATAATACAAAAAAAAAAAGCTGCAACGGCAAAAACATGAACAACCACCACAACAAATATGACATCATCGTAATCTCCTCCGACGAGGAGTCCGAGACCGGCACCACCACCACCGAGGAGACAGATGAGGAGGAGCCCCGGTACCCTAGATTCCGACGGGAGAGTCTATGGCCCCCCAACCAGGGGCAAGGGCTCCAACCACCAACAACTCAACAAGGCCGACCACGCCTTCCTTCTCGTCATGTCCGTGCAACGCCGAGCAGTGGCCACCAGCCCCGACACCGGAGGCAGCACCACAACGCAGGCAACACCTGCTACTTCTTGGATTACGTAAATAATATAGCTATATATACATATCAATATATTTGTAATAAGAAATAAACCGTAAATTGCCCCAAAAGACATTCCTTTCCGACCAGAAACACGAAGTGCCAACGAAATTCCTTTCCCACGGTACCGGTGCACATCGATCACCTTACCTGGGACATTGGACACTTGTTGGACACTCACATGCGCGAGCCCATGAGTATTCCTTACCTGGAATATTGGACACTGACTACAGGGCTAATGATTAGGTAACCTTCTGTTACCGATCATCCCGTCTGCAGACTATAATACACTTACGTAAGAACCCTTCCCACATTTTTGGAGCAGAAATAAGATATCTATAAGACAGTCACGGGAAAATCGAAGGCGGACGGACCCATAAAAGGCACAGCCGGCAGTCGATCGGGAGTCCATCAGCAATAGCACCAGTGAGTCGCTCATCAAGAACTACAATTCACGTCGCGGCAGTCAATCGAGAGTCCACCAGCCATCGTAAGGCAATAAAGAAGTAACATACACGCCGCGTTCAAGCAGTAAAACTAAAGAATTAGCATAATAACCCGAAATAATAAACAAAACGATTAAACTTTAAAGAACCAAAAATTGTTGTGATTTAGCTAACCGTTCTCTTTCAGTTCCTAGCAAAGTTCCTGGTTTTCCCAATAAAGGTCCTCGTGAATTATAAATAACTTATAGTTCAGAACCCTGGACAGCCTGAGATAGGACATTACAATATATACATTTATATTTAAAAAATTGATGGTATTAAGTAAAAGCAGTCACAAAGACGGGGTTGCGTCATTCTTCTTTGCGTCTTGCCGAGACGCAGTTTTTTTTACATAGGTTAAGCATAGGAATCTAGTGGTGGCAACAAGTTGTGTTGGTCTCTGATTCATGTGCGTCTATTCGGTATATTCGATTGCTTTTGCGCTAAACATCACATTTTTGCACTTTTCTGCCTATCAGCGCAACTATCACCATAATTACAACAAAAACTTGTAGATCAATAATCAAATTTTGGCGCTAAAAATGTATGATTGTGCAAAAAGGTGAAAATATACATAAAATCATTAAATAAAATACTTGAAACTGATTGTATTATTAGTATACGAAATTTTTCTGACCCCCTGATGCCATTAAGACACTGCTGGAGACGAACGTCGATGGTTTTCATAATTTGAAGAAGAACTCCCACAAACTCTACAAAGAAATATCTGAAAATAATAATTAAATATGAGAATCAATTCTCTTTCGTCCATTTTCCTGCCGTCTTGCATAATTCTGTTGATTTTCAAAAACTGGTTTTTCTTTCCTTATCATCAAGCACCCAAATCCAAATTCAAGACGTCTGCCAATGTAAACGCCTTTTCTGCTTCATTGCGTCTATTCCGATATCGATATCAGACGCGCCCAGTGTAAAAGGGCTATAGGACGACATTGCGTCTATTTCGATATCGATAGGAAACGCGCTCAGTGAGAAAAGACTTTAATATTGCATGTTGTCTCTCATGCTATCCCTCTCTACGCAGCAAAATTGGCTAAGTCAAATGTCATAACCAGAGCTCGAAAAAGATGCTTAACCAATTTTTTATGCTGTCAGCTCGCGGAAAAGACAGAGAAAATTGAAACGTGTTCTCTCTCTGAACAGAACACGTATTTTTGTTGCTCTCGTGTTTTTGGTCTCGTGCTGAGTGGCGAACGAAGCACAAGTGTTTTCCTACGAAAACAGTCTGAGCGAGAGACTTTCGTTCGGCGCTCAACAACTGATAGCATTTTCACACTGGGGACCATCCACCATCCATTTCTGGGATGGTCCGTAAGGTTTTGCCGTTCCGAAAACTTCCCAGTGATTCCACCATCCATCTGGGATGTTCCTAATTCTCACGTTTCAGTGCGGTATTTTTTCGATAATTGTCAAATGCAACCATAAATATATGACATTCACAACAAAAAAATCGGAATTCACTACGAAAATGTAAACAATGACAGACAGGAAAATGGTACAGACAGAAAAACTCTGTTTGTGGACTGGGAATTCTTTTATGAATGCTCTGCAAATCTCATGCAGTATATTGCACACGCTGTTTGCTGAAAGTTTTCCGACTGTTCTGTACTCAGAAAAAGAACCCAAAGTATACAATGCCATAGCCATAGGCTATACAAAACGTTCCTTAAAAAACGCCTCGTTGTTTTCGGGTATATCTTCACTCCAAACCGCTTTTCAACAATCGTAGAATATATAATTGTATTTAAAACATTGATTGAATTTAGTAGAAGCAGTCACAAATGACCACGCTTCAGTGTTTTCAAAACAAATATCCATTCCAATAAATTCTCCTCGCCCATGTTGACCACATTATTATCATCATCCATGTCCAGCAACATGATTAGATTATGCAAGAATATATATTGGTGCTGAATCAAATTCACAACCATTGCAATATTATTAATATTCATTTAAATTATAAAAGAAGAAATTTTCCCGAGCACCAAATTGTGTGCACAGCTATTTCTCATGGATGGTGGATGGTGTCAATGTGAATCGGTGTTTCACATCTTTCAAAAATTCCCACCGTTCCCCCAGGATGGACTCAGTGTGCAGAGAGTATGAGCATCAGTCACTGAGCAAAACGAGCCAGCTGCTTGCACGAAGTGTCTTTTTGTTGTAGTTGCGTTCGGTATATGTTGTTGCTACTATATATTCCCTCGAAGGCAAAGCGTGGAAGTGGAAGGGAGAACGAAGACCGAGAATGTAAATACGAAATCATAGGAAAATTTATAATCTTAAAAGATGTTATATCCATACATCCACATATTCTTCAAAACAAAACAAAAAATTAAAGCTGCACATTTAAAATATTTTTTTCGCTTAAATTAATAATTAAGCTTAACAACAAATTTGAATTAATATTTTCAGTAGTTAAAAAGGTGCGCTTCTCATTTAAAATAAAATTAAGGGCTGAGAACGACCTTTCTACAGACACCTGAGTTGCCGGTGTGGATAACACCACCTCACTTATTTGTGGCGACTTAAACTTTTTGTCGTGGTAAAATTGTTTAATATCACTATCTAGTGGAAAACGGCCAAAAAACAACATTGAAATTTGATGATAGAAGTGACTGTTCCTCGGAAGCATTTATACTGCTTGTTGCGGAGAAACATCATTTGTTAACACGGGCTCTGACGTAAGACTTGACTTAATAAAAAAAATATTAATAAAAACTTTATTATGGATACATTATTAGCACTTAGTTCATTAATTAGTATTAAAAATAGACGATTTTATTAGTTAAAAACAAATAACTACACACATATCTAGCTAGAAGACGAGACCTCTACGTTCTTACCACATTTATAGTATTTTACTTGATTCAAATTGAAAATGCGTAATGCATTTTTTTTTAAATTTTGATTTGCCATCATTTTTTGTTGGTCGGATAAAATCAAATTAATTCGAGGGTCCATGTATATAGCTGATAACAAGGCTTCGTTTTGAAGCAACTTACTCTCGCGAATTTCGAGTTGTGCAAATAATTTTTTTGTTATGTAGTTTTGGCTTATTTCACATTTTAGCTTAAGCTCCATCCACAATATAAAAAATCGCTGTAAGCAAGTTGCTCCTGTGTTAGATTTGCTTTATACGTGTCTTTAAATGCTTTAATATAAAGCTCCACCCAGTCCCAGTCATTGTCAAGATCGACAGTAGTTTGCGTAGAAACAAACTCTTTCAGCTCGAATAGTTTTTTTAACATCAAGTAAGTTGAGTTACATCTTGTGGTGACATCACGAGTTGGAATGTGCCTCTGGTTCTCCATCAAGGTACGTCTGCATAAGTCAAATTTTTTGTCCTATATCATATGTATGATAAAACAGAAACCCACAGTACCTATATTTTTCGGTCCGCAAAACCTTGCACATTTGACGGCAAGCAGAAATTTTTGGCTGATCTCGCTTTGTTTATTTACGTCGTAAACGCACAATTGTATTGTATGCGCTGCGCATCTCACAAGTTGCACGTTTGGGAATGCCATGGAATCCAGCAATTCCATAAAATATTCGTCCTTGTCATCATCGGTTATGCTTTTCTCTGTGGCATCATCATTTATCAGCTCTATGGCCTTAACCATGTTTTTGCCATTGTCGGCTGAGCACAAAATACATTTATTGGCTTTATGCTTATTTGAATGAATAAAACCTTACCCAAAAACAAACTCCACAATTCTATTTCTTCAAAAAAAAAGTCCAGTATGTGACTGGAACAGCTGGATCAAGCGTTTTCACGACCATCTCCGGTTTTGACAGTGTGGAAATAAAGATTTGTAATTTTATACTCAAGATGGATTTTTCCATCTTGGTTGACACATCTATTTTAAGTGATACGAGTTTCCGTTTAACAGAAGCCTTTATATCTTCTTTTATGGATATCTCCCTCATTCGCACATGATCCATTATATTTCTCGATGTTATTGTAGGCATTTTCAGTGCATTCTATATGGGGCTTGAAATTTCACGAAACCCTTCACTGTCTAATAGTAAAAATTGCCTGCCATCAGAGGTAACAATTTTTACCAGCGATTCAGTTATAGCCGCTTCACTTGCCTTGTAGGCTATTTTCTTTTTTCCTTTTTGTTGCTCAGCGGTGTTTGATATCTCTTCGTTGTACGAGTCGAATGTTATGTTTGCTGATTAAATGTCACCGCAAATTTGTAACATGGTTGCCAGACAATTTTGCACCACAAACGTTGCACAACGATTTTTCAGTTCTATCAAACTAAAAAAAAAAGTGCACATTATTATTTCCCTGACGTCTCATCGTAATTGATCCACACGCTTCAACGAAAACAAACAAATAAGGCACGCGCGCAGAACACACACACACACATACATTCGCAAAAGACACTTTCGGCTCAACGAAGTGTCTCAAGTGAACGAATGCATAAGGAGAGCGACAAGACACTCTCGTTGGTTAAGCAAAGAGCGAAGAGCGAAAAAACGAATCGGGAAGGGTCTTTGGTTTTTAATCGTGTCCGCGCACAACCGGTTTTTTTATGACTGTAAAAAGGGACCACTTCTTGCGAGCTCTGGTCATAACACTATTTGTCAATGTTGGCAAAAAGAAACAAGAAAAGCTTTTGCAGTGCAATTTTTTTCTGCTAAATTATTAATATTCATTTTAATTTTAGACGTAACCAGAGTTCCCGCCGCATCAAATAAGGTGCATCAGCTGGTGGAAAGGGGCCCACTGTTACCCCGATATGTGCTCAGTGTGCAGAGGCTATAATGTTATCCTTAAACATCGATATCGTGCACCCAAACATCAATGACATCGATTGTACTTCAGCTCTATTTTGGATTGGACGTCCAACCAGACCATAATTTAATACGTCATTTGAAAAATTTAATAAATTAGGAATACGTTTCTATTTTTCCATTTTATGTACGTAAATATCGTTATATTAAAAAACATATGCACACATATATATACATATACATACATGCGTATAATCAAGTTGCTATACATTTGCAAATAAACCCAGAATGAACATGGACAAAATAGACTGCCTAAGTCCCAACATTATTAACAAGCATATTTTTATTCTGATTCAAGGCATTTAATTCTAAATATAAATATGTATTTGTGCAGTGTTTTTAAACTCCACTATGCCAATGTAAACATACATACATATGGGTGGGTGGCTTGGCTTACCAGATGAACGTTTATATTTTGAAATTCACGTATTAATGACATTAGTTGCACGGTGCCATTAATATAAATAAATTTATACTATTATGAACGTGTACATTTTTATGTATTTCTTATAATCTTATTACCATTTTTATTTTTGACAAAGTACACGTTAGCTTATACTATGTAAATATGTATAATCTATACATATGTGCATATCACGAGTTTGATTTTTTTTTTTTGATTCCAACCCAGACACGTTAGTTTGCATGAGGATCGAAAATTTAGAGTCTAAATACGCTAAGAACACATTCGTACACCCTTAATGTTCTAGTATAAACACATACAACTTGGCGTATGGCTAGGTTGAACAGAAAAAGTTATTTTATATCAAAGATCAACATATGTACATATATCTGTTCATACATTTTTTTTTTTTTCTACCATGCACAGTGTTTTTTACGTTTTTGTTTGTTTAGTTACTTGAATATTTTTTTTTTTTTTAATTTCTACACCGTAGATAGATAAAATAATATTTGACTTTAACATGTGGGGCAACTCTACTTCGTTAGTGCGCTGTTAAAGTCAGCTGATTTTGTACCACATATTTTGTATGAAATCCGCGGATAAAATTTTACAACTTTGATTGCTTGCTTCTGGCGAAAGTTTCCACAAAATTGAAAAGTATTGTTATGGAAAACGATTGTCCAGGCATTTAAAAATGTAGTTTACAAATATTTGTGTCGATGTTATGTGTTTTTGTCCAATTGTGACGTGTTTTGTCTATGTGTAGTTTTAGAATGACCTTAAGAAATTTAGTTCTGATTCGTGGATCAGTACTTTTGCAGAGCAAAGAGTTTAAAGTGACTAGTTGTTAACCAAAGTGTGCAGATTAATGAGACACTAACGCTTTTACTCCGAATCCATACGTTTTCGCACAAATCGAATTTTTCTAGTACAATATGTGCAGCAAGAACAATCGCTCATAAGACTGTACTGCGTCTTATTATTTCACATATTTCAAACTATCACTCAATAACATTTAAATGACAATATTATGTTAATAAATAAAGAAGTGAAAGCCTTAATACACTCTTGCTGAAGTGTAATCTAACACCTCGTTGCAAGTCGGCCAGTTCGGTTATATGGCAGCTATATGAAATAGTGCTCCAAATCATATAAAACTTGGTAGGTGGTCTTGTGACCGTAAAATTGGTCCACAAACAAATTTTCATTTCAATATCTGGTAAAATATATACACAAACCAAATTTTAACTCCATAGCTTTAAATTTGTAGTTTATGTCAAAAAAAAAAGAGGAAAAAACTACTGTGCTATTGTATGTTTATAAAAATTAATTAAAGCAAAAAGTAACTTTTTTACGCACATAAATTATTCTTACAGTCGTTAGGTTCTTCCAGTAATATTTGAGTATTACATCTAAAAATGTAATATAATTTTTTGTTTTCCGCGTTCAGCCTTTATGACGTCTAAAAGTCTTCTGCACAACATTTCCGCCAAGATATTGGTGACCCACTAAACAAGCAGAGCCATTTTCAAGGATTCTTTCGATGAAATTTTGGGTTTTCGTATTCTTTTTTCCAAATTTCTTCAAACATGCTTCATCGGACTTAAGTCAGGTAACTGGAGCTGAGTAGCTGGAGTTGGTTGCATTGGTAAATGCGCAGTATTTAATCCAAAATGATTAATTTTTTCGGTATTTGTATTGGGTGGTACAAGATTGTCTTAGGGCTGCTCAAATTTAATGGACATGGATGAAATTTGTCCTCATCATTGTATTGTATCATTGTACATTTCCTTGCTAATTTTGTCATTAATGAAGACCATTCGTACAGCTCCAGCAGCCCTCAGCCATGCATTATAGTTGGTATTCGATTGTTCTCATTAATATTAATGTTTTTATTTAAAATTTTACTAAATTTTTAAAACAAAAAATTTGTTTTCCTAAATGAATTGGTTAATGTGGGGAAATCTATTGCATATATATTGATAACATTAACATCAATCAGTTAAACCTGCACCATATTTAGCGAACAAGTTAACTAAATATTTCAACCTCAGCTGAACTTCCTATATTCCATTCCAATAATACTTAGCTAGGGACGTACTCTAAGTAATTAAGTGTAATTAATGAAATAAAAATATTAGGTGAAGATTTGCATACTTGTCCACAGTCTCTAATAGGGAAGATTCGATACATAAAATACCGTAAAAAAAAAGGCTGAACTTCCTGATTTTCACCAATCTTTAATCTTTTAACAGTAACAAAAAAGAAATAAAAATCTCTTTTTATAAATATGAACTAGTTTTTAAGTTTCAATATTATTTGAAAAAACCGACGAATTCATTTTTGTCAATGTATATTTAACCAAAAAAGTGTATTTTTTTTTGGCAACCCCCAAACATTACACTAAACATTGGAAAAAAATGGTATAATTTTATTTACTAACAAAGAACACCCCCTTAGTGTCCGCTTGAAAAAACTTTCATCAAAATTTGTATTTTTTAAAAATTTTTTATTTTTTAGCTGTCATATTAAAATATTACTTGAAAAACGTAACGACTGTACTATTATTTTATGTGCGCAAAAAAGTGACTCTTTGCTTTAGTTATTTTTTATAAAGATAGAAAAAAATATGTATGAACAGATAGTAGAAATGTTGATCTTTGATATAAAATTAAGTTTTTCTGTTTTTTGTTGATTGAACATTTACATACTCTTATGTACGTGTGAAAGTAGATATAATCACATTTACATATGTTGCGTGTAAAAGATGATATAATTCAGTTTCTGCAGTGATATGCGTGCCATAAAAGTCTTGTGGAAAATGTGACTATATTCTATAGTGTTTGCATCCGGTATGTAGAATTGGGATAGACTTAAATATAATAATTTTGAATGCATAAATTAAAATTTCAATCAAAAATATTTCTTAAAACTTTTCATAGCTTTTATTCAATAAATCTATGTATGTTTGATAGAAAGAGATGTTTATCAAGTTTTCCATTCCGGCTTGGGCATGGAAGTCCTATTTTGTGGCATTTTACTAAATTGACACCAATGCACAAGTTTTTCAATATAAATGTCCAAGTGTCGGGCGTTGGTCTAGACGCTAGATACACATTCTCCTGTTTATGCCAGGACCAACTTTAACTTCGTTTTTTTTTTTACTCGAAGAGTAAAAAGTAGCTCTCTGGTCGATGTTTGTAACGAAGAGAAGGAAACGTTTCCGACCCGATAATTTATATATATTCAGCATCAATAGCCGAGTCGATATAGCCGTGTCTGTCTGTCCGTCCGTTCGTCTTGGTTGTCGCCTAGTTCACAGAGACTATAAAAACTAGAGGAACCAAATATGTGATAGTATGATGTCACACTGCTATAAGTGTATTTACAAATTTTCCCGCCCCAATGGAAACAGATAAAATATATTAAAATTCTAATAAAATAGGTCATTGGGTGGATAGAGAATAAACGTAAACGGTATACATCGATACAAATTCCTGCGCTTACGTATAATTTATATATAAATATATTCTATAAGTTGCATAAATCATAAGGACCAATACGTGCTGGCTGAGTACATGTTCATATAGAGAAGCTTTTGTCACGGCTCGCAACGTTCTCCCTGGGTTAACTAAGTCTTTTGGTAACAATCAGAAAATGGTCAAAGCGGGGACCGTAAATAATGATTTTTTTTTTACATAAATTTCTACATATGTATGTAGAATAGCCGCACAGCAGGTGAAAATTTGGCTTTGCCACTACACTGCTCCAAGGATAACACTACTCAAAGAGATGGAAGCTTTGATTTACGCTGATCTATGCATAAAAATCTATTAATAAACGGCTGGGCTACAATTTTAGTACTCAGACGCGCTAAATTTTCCGTCGAACAATTCAGGGATGATATTCGTATGGAAACGATAATTCATGTCCGTATTTGTGTCGACCGAAAATTTAGCAGCAGGCGTTTCGGAAAAAAGACAAGCCGATCGATACTAGAAAATCAACCGATGGTATTTTCCCATCTCGTGCGTAATACAGAATAAGGCTACCGATTATGTGTTTATTATTATTTATTAATCTTATACCTTATACCTTATCTTATATCTTATGAGTACCGGTCATTCTGTTAATATATAAAGAGATAAAAAACATGTTGATTGCTTTTCTGTCCCGCAAGATCGGATTTATCCAATATTGCGTTGTGTATTGTCGTCCTCCAGCTCTACATCGCTGACAAATAAGACATTACTGCTCGCTTTTATACAAAATTTGGTATTTGAACAGATTATATGTTCAAGCAAACAAAAAACAGTGTAACAGTAGAGCATGCACTTTGGTCATACTGGGCATCGAGCCAAATATATAGCACTTTCTGCCGACGGAAAATTTTTGTTAAATTTTTTTTAAAATGAAGTCATACCTGCACTGTCAGTTGGGCCAGAAACGTTCTAAACGGTATTTAAAGGTAAAATGTGATTTACAAGATTCAAAGACAAGATATAATTTTAGTAAGACTTTTCCTGAGTTTTTAAAGTAAACATTTTTAAGAAAAAATACCTTAAAAAATATGATAAATTTTTCATTTGAAAGCTTTATATTTTCCAGCCGGTAAGCTAAAGATACAAAATGTTCAGGTCGAAAAATATACAACTTTTTTACATTTAAACAAAGTCATTAGGTATTTGTAAAGCCCCAAATCTATCAAAAAAAGTTGGTTTGGTTCGAATCGGAAAAATGCTGTTGAGTAATCCATACAAATTTATTTAATTTAAGGTTTTATGGATACAACAAATTAATTTTGTATATATAAAAATTAATTAATTATTTTATGATGCTTAATTTTTTGCTCAAAAATGAAACGGAGTTTTATTCTTTTTGCTCGAAAATAATAAATATGTGTTTTTCCTCAAGGAACCGAGCCAAATTTTTCTGATAGATTTAGATCAGGGCTCGGCACAGTCCTATCTAGTGAGCTTAGGAAAAGGCGCTGCTTCTGCGCTGCCTGTACACGTACAGTACCAAAAAGCAGCAAGCCTTCCTGTGGCTTCGGCAATGAGACTTCGGCTTCAGTTGTGTGCAGCCGTCGACAAATGCAAGAGCACGCTGAGCAACTATTTGATGCGACACTGAGAGAAAACATGTTTAATGATAAATTGGGAACAAAACTTTTTCTTCCTCCAAAATATGGATGGCGATGTGCAATGCGTCATATGTTATTATGTTGCCTGATATTATTTTATTTCAATTTTTATTTACACGAAAGTATCAGCACGAAATAATTGCAACTTTTACTACAAATCGTTTGACGCAGTGTTGCTACACACACAAGCGCACTTTTAAACGGGTCAATGTATGCGTGCCGAGCATTGATTTAGAGCTTTGAAATTGTTTTGATAAGATTTTTTACTAAAGCAGAAATTTGCTATCTTTACATATACAGTTGTGTTCAGTGAAATAGTAGTGCTGCACCTCACTACTTTCAAAACTCTGAGATATTTCTAGTCTTTTAAATTGAACAAGTGATACCTTTACGGAAAGCCTGGAATGTAAGCATTAGAAAATCGAAGAAACCCCGATACATTTGCATTCCATCTTCTTGTTTTTTATGACTGTAGACAACTACCCCTGATATCTGCTGTTCAATGAAAGTAGTAATGGGTTAAATTAATTTGTAAAATGAAAAAACAAAGCAAATTAATTTAAATAAGCCAAAACCCGTAAGCTTAATTTAGAAATCGAATAATTTGATGAAAGAAAGTTTTGGACATAGCGGTACTTTTGGTTTTTGAGGAGGAGAGGAGACTTATTAGTTGGACTAAAACCTTAATGGAGGAGGTATAATGGAATTGAAAATTAAGTTTGATGCACTCTCACTATTGAATTTAACGCCTATTGAATTATGAAATACACTTGTAGCAGTGTGCAATCACATTAGTCTGGAAACCAAATTTGGTTTCTCTAGCTCTTATAGTCTCTGAGAGCTAGCCGCTCATCAAGACGGACAGACGGACGGACATGGCTATATGGACTCGGCTATTGATGCTGATCAAGAATATATATACTTTATGAGGTCGGAAACGTTTCCTTCTCTGCGTTGCACATATCCACCTTTACCACAAATCTAATATACCCCTTAACTCTTCGAGTACGGGTATACAACTACAAGTTTTTTCATCGAAGTATATCCTGAAAGCTTAAAATTAAATTTTTTGGTGTGATTTATACAATAAACCTTATAATGATTATGGTCTCCACATGTGGAAGAGTGGATCAAACATGGAAATGCCACATATGGCGACAGTACCGGAGCAGCCCAACCTATCATATACTGGGAGCAGCAACGTCAACAATACGGACACAGTCATAGAGCACGTGAACAATGAAACACACAATAAACATATTTCTACAACTCAAATGCGACCGTTTGGAAAGTCAGCGTTGACAGTTTCAGAGGAAGAAGGGGCTGCATCTAGTACATCATACTCATTTACGGGCAGTTCTCTGGCTGGTGGAAACATTGCTGATTTGAAGAAATCTGGCGATCCTGGGACTGCACAGTCAGGATCACCTGACTCTGAACCTGACTTAAGTGCCAATAACAAGGACACAACCGGAAACAGCTCTAACGATAAGGAACATAGCGATGAGTCACTTTATGAGTGTAACATATGTTTGGACACAGCAAAAGATGCCGTGGTTAGTATGTGTGGGCATTTGTTCTGCTGGCCCTGCTTACACCAGTGGCTATTAACGCGCCCCAGTCGTAAACTCTGCCCAGTATGCAAGGCTGCAGTGGACAAAGACAAAGTCATACCACTTTATGGGCGAAATAGCACGCGTCAAGAGGATCCTCGGTGAGTTAAACTACAACTAAAATATAAATTAGGAAAAAAGTAAATTCAACAATGAAATTTTCTTCACTATTTCTACAGCAATAAAGTTCCCCCACGACCTGCTGGCCACCGCACCGAGCCAGAGCCGGCGCCTGGTTTTCCTGGCTTTGGATTTGGTGATGGTTTTCACATGTCGTTTGGTATTGGCGCTTTTCCTTTCGGTTTTATTACATCTTCACTAAATTTTGGTGAACCGCGTCCGCCTGGTTAGTTCGTTTCCGTTTGTGTTGAAACACTGTGTATTAACCTATTGCAATATTTCCATTTGCTTTATTTGCCTCCTTTCTAATTTTAAGCTGCCAATCGCGGCACCACGCAATACGAGGACGAACAGACACTTTCCAAGCTGTTCCTTTATTTGGCCTTTCTGTGCATCGGATGGCTGCTCTTTGCATAAAATCTGCCGACACAGCTGTATATGACAACAACAACATTCACATTAAACTGTTAAGATAAAAAACACAATAAAAATAGGTTCCAACAGGGAAATTTCAATGCAAAGGAATTGGATTGCAATGGATTCCGCTGAGTATTTGGTTATAATGCGATCAAATCACAAGAATTCAAAAGAAACATTTAGCGTCCTGAATTAAAAAAAAAAAGCAAAAAAATGGGTTTAGTTCGCATCAACGCCTTTTTCAAAGAACCCACGAGTGGTCCCGAAATGTTAATTGAAACCTATTATTTCTGTATTCTCTTGGATCGCCTTTATATATTAATAACTATAAATTAGCTGTAAAAAAAAGATATATGGAAATACATAATTAACTAAATGACGAAATTTTACCACTGTCGTTAGTTCTATAGTTTCATTTCAATATAAATGTTGTCTAGGTTTTTTTATCTCCAAAACTATGTATCATCTTTGTTCATCTTTTTATACCCGTACTTAAAAAAGAGTTACGGGGTATATTGCTGAATCTGAGTTAAATCGCATCATAATTTTCAGGGGCTTCTCCCGTCTCCACCAGCTAGAGACCAACCGCTCATTCTGTTTCTCGCTCGCACACTCTGCCGCGTTAGGTGCGCGAGCGCCCTCTAGCGAAAAAAAAGTAGAATCCAAATGGTACATGTATAATCTACATGGTAGATGTATAATATACATTGTAGATGTAGATAACAGATGTAGCAAAAAAATTTAAAATGTTTTTGTTTTAATTCTAAAAAATCATAAGCTCAAAAATGTATATACTGACTGAGTACGGGTATATGTAGAGTCGCGTCCCCAGAAGCGACACACACATTCCTTCTCGCTTTTATTTTTTAAACTAGCGGTCCCGGGGAACGTTGTCTCGCCCCATTTGAACGATGGCTTTTTGGGTGTGATGATCGCAAACAATGTACGAATTTGATTCGCTTTCGCAGAAACAGTTTTATCGGCGAGCGTAAGTCCTAATGTGCATCGTTTTTGAGAAATTTAAACGGTAAGCATCCCGAAAAGTGGAGCACAGCACATCATCTACAGTACGCACGGAATCGAAGGATGTAGGGCCTTTAATGTTCACCAAAAGCAAGCCGGAAATGCCAAACACCGCCATGTCGCTTCCTTTGTTGAAATATTAGCAAACGTATTTGATGGAGTTGCAGTACTCAACCGTGCAGTGGTTTGAGAACGTTTTCGACAAGAGCGGACAGTATGGAACGATCCCGCGGTTATCGATAACGACATCCTTTCCTTTCACTTTCATCACGATTGATTTGCCATTGTCATTTAGAGAACGAAGCCGATACAATGAATATCCGTCAATTCCACTGATTATGTCTATCCCCAACGGACGGGGTAAACGCTTTCCGTTTTCCATACACGGTGAGTCTGGGTTGTAGACTCCGCAAGGGCCATGGATCTAGTTCGTTGTCAAAATGGAATGCAACTCCAAATCAGTTTCTACATCTAGTATTTCGGCAGAAATGATGGAATCAATATGATCTTTTCGAACATCCAAAGCAAAATGTATGAATTTGGTAAACCACGCTTCTGCCATTCAATCGAGTTTATCCAGCAACGAATTTCGCCTAAAACCTTTTCCTTAACAATTCATGAGTAGTGTGATATTTTCTTTGAATATCATGTCGATCGCTGGATTTTTGTCGTGTCAGCCACAGATTCGTAATTTCGGTCCATTTCGGATTGCAAGTGAACGTGATGAATAAGTCCGGACGCCAGTAATTCCGCACGTACGTCATCGCATCATCGCTTGCATGTGGCGCTGGCTTCCAACATACGTAGCTGGGAGAATGGTCAAACAACCTAAGTTGGCGGCGTTTCCTTCAGGTGCGATGGCGTCACTCAAGTGGATATACTCTTCTGATCGTAACTTTGACTGATTAATTTACTGATTAACTGATTAACACGAATTAAATTGAGCCGCTCCGTTTCGACATTTACGTACATACATGTCGACGCAGTACTGTTGAAACAATCGGCGATATCTCAACAGATGATTGTCAACCTCTTGCCCAATCACCACTCGATACGCATACAAGTTCATTGCGCTGACCTTCTTATTCGTTTCTTCTCCTGAAATGTATATTTATCAAACTTAGTTGTAGAAAGAAAAAAAATAGTAATTACTTTTAAACAAACCTGTCGTTGCAAGGGTTGTACATTTGGTACCTGATGTACTCGCGTTGCTTTGTTCCCAATGGGCAGTTGGGCTCGCAACCTTCCAAAAGGTATTTTTTGTTAATTTTTAATTCCATATTTTAGGTTTGGTTAACGAATTTTAGCTCCAAAGACTCTCCATAAATTTTAATGAGCGATAATGAGTGATAACGACGCCAAATTAACGCACCTATACACAAAAAATAGAGGACACAGGATATAATTTTATTTCGACTTTTCCTGAGCTTTTAAATTCAAAATTTCGTAAAAAATACCTCACAAAAATCATCATTTTTGCATTTCAATGCTTTATATTTCCCAGACGGTAAGCTGAAATCACAAAGTGTTTGGCATCAACTTCTAGCTGTTTTAATTATCTTTTCAAAATAGCAAAGTTCTTTACAACCAGACAAACCAGATACTAGAGTTATGTGAAAAAAACAAGCGCTACCTCTGAAAAAGCCTTACAAAAAAATACCAGACCTCAAAAATTCTTCAAAAAAAAGTTCTGCCATAGAAAAAAAACCATAATTCTTTAAAAAATTTTAAATCCCCATATCTATCAGAAAAAGTCGGTTTGGATCCTTGAGGAAAAAAAAAGTTCGATTTTGCCGAGTAGTGTAGTTGGAGCATTGAAATGTCTTGAATGGCTTCCAACTGGTTTTTTGTCTGCTCTGATAATTATTTTGTGGTCGTCAGAATGCATTGTATCCAATGTGGTTTTGAGCATTATGCTCATGCAGAAGATTTTGCAATTGGTGTATCATTTCACGTTTAGACTTAGTAAAATTTGCACAACGTCTATAAAGTTCAATTTCCAAATCACCAACGAAATACATGTGAAGGAACTTATGATCTTCGTCTGGGGGTGCCCGCCCGATGTTGAATTTTAGCTTGAATCTTGCATTTTTTAAAGCAATTTCGAAAATAATAAAATGAGAATTGTTCGTGTTGATCCATTACCTTATAGCTCGGATTGTATCCGGGTTGATCAACAACTTTGGCTCCAAATTACGTCATTTGAAAGCATCCGTTATATTTTTGTGTATTCGCCAGGAAATGTTTTGATTGTATTGTATTTCCAGCAGCACATGGGGCCTATCACCTGCTCTAATGCACTGGATCTACATCTCGGTGGTGCGACCGACTCTGCTGTACGGAGTCTTAGTGTGGTGGCAAGCGACAGAAAAGAAGACGTACAATAAGCTTATGGAAAGGACCCAGCGGCAGGCACTGCTCTGCATTACGGGGGTGCTGAGTTCAACCCCAAGAAAGGCAAGAAAATCGGAATCGACCCCTGGACATCCACGCTCAACTGACTGCAGGAAAGGCGGCACAACGCTTAGTAGCATCAGGCAATATGTCTCTACAAGGATTCGGGCACAGTTCAATTGGCCGAGACATGACCAGTATATCTGACTACATGATCCCCCAAACTGGCCTGGATGTAAAAACAACCGCATACATGGGACCCGACGACTGGAAAAGGGGTCGGGACCAGACTCAATACCTCAACATCTATACCGATGGCTCCAAGATGGAAGGAGGAGTAGGAGCAGGCATATACTGTACAGACCCTGAGATAAGGCTGTCCTATAAGCTACCGGACCAATGCAGCATATTCCAGGCGGAAGTCTTCGCCATACGGAAAGCGGCAGAGGCTGCTCAGTCTACGGATCGTCCACACGACGTGATCAACCTGTTCGTGGACAGCCAGGCGGCGATAAGATCCATGCAGTCGTCGGCGGTCAGTTCCAAAAATGTCTTGGCAAGCAGGGAGGCACTAGATATCCTAAGCACGACAAAGTCAGTGCAGATCTACTGGGTTCCCAGCCACCAAGGAATCGATGGCAACGAGATGGCGGACGGTCTGGCTAAGGAAGGCGTCGGACTGGCAAACGACAGAACTGAGAACGTGCCGGTCTCCCTTAGAACGCTCCAAAGCGATTTAGAGAAACGGGCCGACACACAGGCAAGAAGCAGGTGGAGTAGAACCACCACCTGCAGAACCTCAAAAACCATGTGCAAGGAGCGCAATAGGAAACTCAGCCACTACATACTGCACCTCCCACGGAAGGACTGCAGAATGTTGGTGGGAATACTCACAGGTCACTGTCTGGCCGCGGCACATGCTGTCAAACTAGGCATCACCAACAGTGGCAACTGCAGGAAATGCGAGGAATCCGGGGCAACTTAAACCCTGGAACATCTCATCTGCAACTGCCCTGCTCTCTCAAGGGCTAGGAGAATATACCTGGGCGCCCCGGTACTGGCATCACTGGAAGATGCCTCGAAGAGGACGCCAGGGAAACTGCTAGCCTTTGATAAAAACACTTCGATCCTCAAGGACTTAAAAAGCTCGTAAATATACTCGAAAGGTTCATACACACCCATCCGGACAACTAAGGGCCATATTGGCCTATGCGTGGCCCCGTGAGGGCCGTCTGGGTTAACCTAACCTAACCTAACCTATTGTATTTCCATAAAGAAACGAAGAGAAATGCAACCGTATTCAAAATCAGCGCGATTTAAGTTTACTAGTCGAATTTGAGGTGGTAATTGCGCAGCGAAAAACTGTGCAATATGGCCACGTCTCCATTCAGTTACTTCTGCACGTTCCTCTTGCGTAAGATTTATAGAGACATTCCGATTACTTATTTCACGACGTGTACGTCGTCCAAGGTTTGATCGAATAAAAGCAGGCATACTATGACTCAATTGATGAATAATATTCTTCGACTATGACAATTGCCTCTTCGCCTACTTAGCAGACATTAGTGAAGCAAATAACTCAATTGATGATTAATGAACTAATCTTCAACTACAGTCGGAATCAAACCGTCAAGTCTGGTGCGGAAAAAAAATAATTAAACGTCAAAACAAACAAGCCAAATATTTTTCTGGTTCTGAATATAGAATAAATTTATTTTTGGCAAATATTTTTTTGTTATAGTGATAACAACCAACAAATATAACATTAGTTACAAACCAAAATACAAGATGGCCTCCCTGGCCAAGGAGAAGCTCCTGGCCTCGGATTCAAAACATGCAAAAGCGAAAAAAGCAAGATTAACTTCTAAAAGAGGACAATCTGATGATCACAGTGAGTTCAGTAGCGAATATGAAGAAATGGAAGTGACTGAAGCCAATGTGACATAACAGGGATCTGGAAAAAATATGTATGTTGAACAAGTAACAAATAATTGTAGGGGTAGGTGTGAAGAAATAAAGATGGCGACAGAAGTGGCACAGAATCGAGTATGGACAAGAAAACAAACGTAGCTCAAGAAAAAATGTGAATATATTTTACGATAAAAAATTTAAGTGTGTAAACTTAGTGTGTGTAGACAATATTACTGGCAAAGAAAATTAATCAAAAAGATTTCCCATTAACCCGATTGAACTTAGTTGTATATTAATGAAACTGAAAGTTGACGGTGTTCAGACTGTATCAAAGATAGGCTTTGGCAGATGCAAAATTGAATTTAAAAACTCAATGAGTGCCAATAAATTTGTGATGATTAATTTAAAGAATCATGGTTATGAACCTAAATTTTTTAATCATTTCGTTTATAAAACGGGTCTAATTTTTAATATACCAATATCCATTTCTGACGAATTATTAGCTGAATACATCGACTCTCCGGTTGCTATTGAGAAATTTTTAGAATTAAAACAAGATATAAGAATAACAAAGATTTATTTGTTCCAACCTCAAGAGTTAAACTCTTGTTTAAAGGTGCACAAATTCCTTCAGAAATTGCATTTCTTAATACAAAAGTACCAGTGATAAATTATGTTCCCTTTAGTCAATGTTATAGATGCTATAGATTTGGACATTTTGCTCAACATTGCCAACAAGCAGAGCAAAAATGTTATAAATGTTTACGTTCGCGTTCATTAGAAGTTATCTGTACTGACGTGACCTGTGCAAATTGCAAAGAAAACCATGTAGCTACATCTGTTTCTTGTCCTGGTAGAAAGCGAGCGTTATGCCACACAAAAATGTATGACGGTGGAAAATGTATCTAGATTGGAGGTCAAAACTAGATATCCGGCGCTGTTTAGCAAGACGGAATAAGTTGATATTTTTGAGCACGATTCTTTTCCGCAACCTTTTTGGCAAAAATCGACAAATGAAAATATACTCTTGCAAACCAACATGTCTTCCACGGCAGAAACTGTACATTCTTTTAAAGCCTTTAACAAAATTGTTAAAAACAACAAATATAAATATACAAAAACTCTAAATGCACAAAACACAGTTAAAGCTTGGCAGAATGTTTTGAGAGAGCATGAATATGTTCCAAGTGAACGATTCACTCCCTCAACATCCAGAAATAATATACAACATGAGACGGCTCTTAACACAGCTGAAAAAAGCCTTAACAAGCTTTCTCTAGGCCACCCCTAGGTGGCCGGCTGTGGGTTGGTCGTGGCATTCGTGAAGTATTCTGACTCGTTGATCTTTTGCTACGCAGAGTTTCCATGCTATATAGTCGTCGTCGTCGGCGCCATGGCCCAGATGTCGATATAGTTCCCCGTTGGCGTAAGTGTAGTCGGGATATTTCTGAGGCTCGTCCTGGACTTGTTTTATCCTGCGCTGGAGCCAGGGGCAGGCTGTCTTCTCTTCTTCGATCCGTGCGAGTGTTCCTAATGGTTGCCTGGATAGTGCATCTGCAACTACGTTCTGTTTGCCCGCTCGATAATGCACGTCATATTGGTACTTCTGAAGTTCGAGGGCCCATCTCGCCACTCTACCGTATGGGCTGTCAAGCGTATTTAGCCATTTAAGCGCGAGATGATCGGTGATTACATCGAATCGGTATCCTTCCAGGTAAACGCCGTAGTTTTCGAATGGCCCAAATGACCGCCAGGCACTCCTTGTCGGTATCGGAGTAATTTTCTTCCGCCTGGTTCAGTCGTCGGCTGACATAGGCTGACTCGTTCTTTGCCTTCAATTTCTTGGGTGAGAACTGTGCCAACTTCTAGATTGCTCGCATCTGTTTGCAGTGAGAACTTGACGTTGAAATCGGGGCACGTAAGGACGGGGGCGGTCGTGAGAAGGTTCTTCAGTAGGTCAAGAGCAGCCTGTTGTGCTTCGGTCCACATCCATGGTTTTCCCTTCTTGAGTAGGCAGGACATCAGTTCGACGGCTGTCGCGAAGTTTGGTACAAATCTCCGGTACCAGGATGCCATCCCGAAGGCCCTGGGCTTCTTGTGCCGAGCACCGGGTTCCAGTGCGTTAGTGCGTGTCTAGTGGGGGAGATTTTCGTAGTTGCTTTGGGGTATGTGTCCCCTGTGGTTTGCCTAGGACGCGGTTGCTCCGTAGTGACCGTGGGACTCGTTTTCCCGGTTGCTTGTTTGTTGTTTCTTGGTGTTGGTTTCGGCTTCATATTCTTCGCTGTTTCCCAACGTTTTGCCTTTGCTGGGGCTGGGCTGGGTGTCGTGTTCTTCGTGGCAATCTGGGTCAGTGCATTCGTTGTGGTGGTCGCTTGTTTGCTGTGGCTGGTATCGGTGTCAGGTTGGCGCTGCTGGGTGCCAAAATTGTTGGGATAGGGTGTGGACTTATGACGGCTACCGTTGGGTCGGGGCAGACGTCGTTCCCGGCTGATCCCGTGTCAGTCGAGGACGCGAGTCGTTTCCCGACGTGTGCTGGCGACAGCAATCGACGGTCCGTGTGCCGCGCTTGCCACATTCCCAGCAGAATAGGATTGAGGGATGTTGGCATTCGTATGCCGCTTGCCCTTCTTCACCACACCGGCGACAGGCTGCGCGTGGGTTGGCGATGGGGGCCGTGATCATGCGATGTGCCGCCTCGTGTTTTTTCGTACTGGTTGGGTTGGATAGCTGTCTCCTTGGTGAGTCTGACGAGTCCCAATGCGGCTTCCGGAATGGTGGTCGATTGGAGTCACTGCACCTCGGCTTTGTAGCCGGCCTTGCGTATCTGGGCGTTTGTTGTGGTGGTGCGAGAGTGATCGGGATGGTCTGCGCTTGAATACTCTCCAACTCCGTGGCCAGCAGTGTTAGTTGGGACAAGTCTCGCAGTTCGTCGCGGCGCACGTACATCTGGTATGCTGGGAGGGCGTTGTCGTAGATCCTGCTTATCTCCTTGGCTGCATCATACCTGGCGTGGTACATGAGTAGCCGTATCTCGATGAGGAAATCTTTGAACAGTTCCCCTGACACTTGATTGCGGGCTCGGATCTGGTCTTCCAATTGTTCAAAATACCGTGGTGGTAGAAGAACGCTAAGAATTCCTGGCGGAAGTTTTCCCATGAGGAACTTTGTAGGCGGCTGGTGCGGAACCAACACCTGTCACGGTCTGTGAGAAGTTCGGCCATGGCCCGCGGCAGCTGGTTTGTGTCCACCCCATACGAGAGCGCGCGTTCTTCGAGTAGTTCAATGAATGATAGAGGGTTACCTTGGCCGTCAAACTGGATTCCCCATTTTCGGATGTTTTCCGCCATTAGTGCGGCGTGGTTGTAGTAGTGTCCTTCCATGGGTCGGTCGATCGCTGGCAAGACCCAGGGTACGGGCGCTGGGTGAGTCTCTGTAGTTAGGGGCCTTGGAAACGGGGCTGCAGGAGTGCGGTATTCGGTGGCTGCGGGGACTCGTAATCCGGTCTTGGGATCCATTTGGCGCGTGTCCGATGGTCCAGGAGTAGTAGGCAGTGGTGACTTGGAACGAGAACGTGAGGCTGGTTTGTCATAGTGCCTTTCAAACTCTCCTAAGCAAGCCCAGGCGACTAGCGTGGCAAATTTCTTTCGGCGTTCATCGACCGTTCCTTCGCTGCCGAATCCGAATTCTTCGGCGAGGACTTCTAGCTCGTCCCGACAAAGTTTGTGGATCCAGCCGGTGCTGACCCCTGGATTGGAAAAGTGTCGCGCAGGGTACGCCCCCTCTGGTTGTTCCTCGTCCTGATGTTCCATGGTTGTTTCTGTTGGTTTTGGCACTGATTCACGGTTAAACAGCACTTTTTAGGGTCGGCACTGCGTTTGTTTTCGCGATTGTTTTCGCGCCCGGAGTACGTTAGTGAATTATTGTTGCGTTTCTATTCAATTTTCCTTTTGTTGGCAGTGGGTCTTTAGTCTACGAAGTTCCTGATTTCGGTTTTTCTTGATGTTTGCCTTAAAAAAATCCTTTAAGGTCCCTGCTCGGGCGCCACTTGTAATGTCCTATCTCAGGCTGAGGTATGCTTCAGTCTGTCCAGGGTTCTGAACTACAAGATATTTATAATTCACGAGGACCTTTATTGTGAAAACCAGGAACTTTGCCAGGAACTGAAAGAACGGTTAGCTAAATCACAACACTTTTGGTTCTTTAAAGTATTAATCGTTTTGTTTATTATTTCGGGTTATTATGCTAATTCTTTAGTTTTACTGCTTGAACGCGGCGTGTATGTTACTTCTTGATTGCCTTACGATGGCTGGTGGACTCTCTTTGACTCTCGATCGACTGCCGTTTGACTGCCTTACGATGGCTGGTGGACTGCCGCGTCTCCACGCCAGGCTGTTCCTTTTATGGGTCTGCCCGCCTTCGATTTTCCCGGGACTGTCTTATAGATATCTTATTTATACTCCAAAAATATGGGAAGGGTTCTTACGTAAGTGTATTATAGTCTGCGCGTGCAGACGGGATGATCGGTAACAGAAGGTTACCTAATCATTAGCCCTGTAGTCAGTGTCCAATATTCCAGGTAAGGAATACTCACGGGCTCGCGCATGTGAGTGTCCAACAAGTGCACCGGTACCGTGGGAAAGGAATTTCGTTGGCACTTCGTGTTTCTGGTCGGAAAGGAATATCTTTTGGGGCAATATACGGTTTATTTCTTATTACAAATATATTGATATGTATATATAGCTATATTATTTACGTAATCCAAGAAGTAGCAGGTGTTGCCTGCGTTGTGGCGAACCATGGGAACCATGGTTCGTTACACCCCCCCTTTCTTCCGGTAGGTGGTGTGGATGAGTTGTAGGGAGCCGCGTTTAGTCGTCGCGGCGCCTTTTCTTGCTGGGGCCGGGACTTTCGTCTTCGGCGTTGCTTGTCCCGAACTGCTTTTCATATTTTCTGCGGTAGGTCCTTGGATACCGGCCCGGGGGGACGAGAACATCTACTGCCGTCAGGTGTACTCTGGTGACTCGGAGTCCCCAGGGCGTGTGAGTGTATACATACTGCTCGAACTCCCTGAAGACGCGTCGTGCGTACGGTTTGTCTTCTTCCAGTGGCTTTGGTTTCGGTGTGGGGTGTTGATAGCAGCCCTGACCTGACCGTGGGTTCGCGGGGGACGTCTTCCTGGCCGCGTTCCGCTCTTGGGGGCCAGCATTCCTTGGGCCGGTGACCTGCTGGCCAGCGGGTAAACAGCGGGGGGCTGTTCCGCCCGGGTGGTGCTGCCTCCGGTGTCGGGGCTGGTGGCCACTCCTCGGCGTTGCACGGACATGACGAGAAGGAAGGCGTGGTCGGCCTTGTTGAGTTGTTGGTGGTTGGAGCCCTTGCCCCTGGTTGGGGGGCCATAGACTCTCCCGTCGGAATCTAGGGTACCGGGGCTCCTCCTCATCTGTCTCCTCGGTGGTGGTGGTGCCGGTCTCGGACTCCTCGTCGGAGGAGATTACGATGATGTCATATTTGTTGTGGTGGTTGTTCATGTTTTTGCCGTTGCAGCTTTTTTTTTTGTATTGTTTATATTTGATTTGTCGACTTGTTTCCCGGGTATGCTTGGTGCTACTGGTGGACACCACCGTTCCGCATATCGATGTTACCTCGGTCGTCTGTCTGCCGTCAGCCGAGCGGCGGGCAGAAGCCGTGGTCAGCATTTTCGGGTGGCGCGTCTATTTGCTGGGTCCGGGAGTGATCCGCGTTCCCTGGCCCGGTGGTCGTGGGGCTGGACCTACTCGGGTGGCCGCGTCCGGTTGCTTTCGAGGTTCATGGAACTTGTCAATTCCAACGGCGGTGGTATGTACCAGGCTGGAGTCGGGTTCGCGAGCTGCGGCCTCGGGGTCTGTAGGCGTCGTATCGTCCCAGTTAGCGATGTAGAACCCAAATAATGATACAGAGTGGAAACGCGATGCTCACCGTGAGAATATATGCGGTGTAGGTGGCCGATGTGCTTAAGGTCACCAGATAGGTCCCAGAGATGTTTTGTCGAGCGCCGGTCTCCTCCAGAATTGTCATTTGCGCGTCGTTCACGATGATAGTTCCATGATCTGGCTGATCGCCTCGAGATGCCCTGGCAGCGTTGCGCAGTGGGCGACAGACCCTGCCACCATCTGCTGGGCGCAGGTGGTCCCTTGATATTGCCGGCAAAATGTCGCGCCGACGGTAGCCCCGCAGTTGCCGACGTTGACGGCTTCTGTTCCACATTCTGCTACGATGTTTCCCTCGCCGAAGTCCAGTATTTTCCGGTGGTGTTGTACTGGGAATATGAGTAGTTTTCGGCACGATCGTTTGGGTTGGGGGAACTTTATCAGGAACGTGAGCAGGTCGCTGTTCTGGAAGACGCTCACTTTTGATACTCCTAACAGTTCCACCAAGCTGATGTTGGTTAGATGTTGGGCCTCGAATTCTCGGATGTCGGCGCCGTCTAGCAGGGATGGACTGATTATATGGATCCGTGCCAGAGTGAGTCCGAGGATGAGGTTTTCCAGATCGGTGATGATAATCCTGTTTTTAGCTAGGATTATCTCCACCAGTTGGTTTCTCTCGGCGTCGTCAGATTTGTTTATGGTGTTCATATAATGGGTCAGATCATTTAGCCCGTGTCAACAAATGATGTTTCTCCGCAACAAGCAGTATAAATGCTTCCGAGGAACAGTCACTTCTATCATCAAATTTCAATGTTGTTTTTGGCCGTTTTCCACTAGATAGTGATATTAAACAATTTTACCACGACAAAAAGTTTAAGTCGCCACAAATAAGTGAGGTGGTGTTATCCACACCGGCAACTCAGGTGTCTGTAGAAAGGTCGTTCTCAGCCCTAAATTTTATTTTAAATGAGAAGCGCACCTTTTTAACTACTGAAAATATTAATTCAAATTTGTTGTTAAGCTTAATTATTAATTTAAGCGAAAAAAATATTTTAAATGTGCAGCTTTAATTTTTTGTTTTGTTTTGAAGAATATGTGGATGTATGGATATAACATCTTTTAAGATTATAAATTTTCCTATGATTTCGTATTTACATTCTCGGTCTTCGTTCTCCCTTCCACTTCCACGCTTTGCCTTCGAGGGAATATATAGTAGCAACAACATATACCGAACGCAACTACAACAAAAAGACACTTCGTGCAAGCAGCTGGCTCGTTTTGCTCAGTGACTGATGCTCATACTCTCTGCACACTGAGTCCATCCTGGGGGAACGGTGGGAATTTTTGAAAGATGTGAAACACCGATTCACATTGACACCATCCACCATCCATGAGAAATAGCTGTGCACACAATTTGGTGCGCGGGAAAATTTCTTCTTTTATAATTTAAATGAATATTAATAATATTGCAATGGTTGTGAATTTGATTCAGCACCAATATATATTCTTGCATAATCTAATCATGTTGCTGGACATGGATGATGATAATAATGTGGTCAACATGGGCGAGGAGAATTTATTGGAATGGATATTTGTTTTGAAAACACTGAAGCGTGGTCATTTGTGACTGCTTCTACTAAATTCAATCAATGTTTTAAATACAATTATATATTCTACGATTGTTGAAAAGCGGTTTGGAGTGAAGATATACCCGAAAACAACGAGGCGTTTTTTAAGGAACGTTTTGTATAGCCTATGGCTATGGCATTGTATACTTTGGGTTCTTTTTCTGAGTACAGAACAGTCGGAAAGCTGTCAGCAAACAGCGTGTGCAATATACTGCATGAGATTTGCAGAGCATTCATAAAAGAATTCCCAGTCCACAAACAGAGTTTTTCTGTCTGTACCATTTTCCTGTCTGTCATTGTTTACATTTTCGTAGTGAATTCCGATTTTTTTGTTGTGAATGTCATATATTTATGGTTGCATTTGACAATTATCGAAAAAATACCGCACTGAAACGTGAGAATTAGGAACATCCCAGATGGATGGTGGAATCACTGGGAAGTTTTCGGAACGGCAAAACCTTACGGACCATCCCAGAAATGGATGGTGGATGGTCCCCAGTGTGAAAATGCTATCAGTTGTTGAGCGCCGAACGAAAGTCTCGCTCAGACTGTTTTCGTAGGAAAACACTTGTGCTTCGTTCGCCACTCAGCACGAGACCAAAAAACACGAGAGCAAACAAAAATACGTGTTCTGTTCAGAGAGAGAACACGTTTCAATTTTTCTCTGTCTTTTCCGCGAGCTGACAGCATAAAAAATTGGTTAAGCATCTTTTTCGAGCTCTGGTTATGACATTTGACTTAGCCAATTTTGCTGCGTAGAGAGGGATAGCATGAGAGACAACATGCAATATTAAAGTCTTTTCTCACTGAGCGCGTTTCCTATCGATATCGAAATAGACGCAATGTCGTCCTATAGCCCTTTTACACTGGGCGCGTCTGCTATCGATATCGAAATAGACGCAATGAAGCAGAAAAGGCGTTTACATTGGCAGACGTCTTGAATTTGGATTTGGGTGCTTGATGATAAGGAAAGAAAAACCAGTTTTTGAAAATCAACAGAATTATGCAAGACGGCAGGAAAATGGACGAAAGAGAATTGATTCTCATATTTAATTATTATTTTCAGATATTTCTTTGTAGAGTTTGTGGGAGTTCTTCTTCAAATTATGAAAACCATCGACGTTCGTCTCCAGCAGTGTCTTAATGGCATCAGGGGGTCAGAAAAATTTCGTATACTAATAATACAATCAGTTTCAAGTATTTTATTTAATGATTTTATGTATATTTTCACCTTTTGCACAATCATACATTTTTAGCGCCAAAATTTGATTATTGATCTACAAGTTTTTGTTGTAATTATGGTGATAGTTGCGCTGATAGGCAGAAAAGTGCAAAAATGTGATGTTTAGCGCAAAAGCAATCGAATATACCGAATAGACGCACATGAATCAGAGACCAACACAACTTGTTGCCACCACTAGATTCCTATGCTTAACCTATGTAAAAAAAACTGCGTCTCGGCAAGACGCAAAGAAGAATGACGCAACCCCGTCTTTGTGACTGCTTTTACTTAATACCATCAATTTTTTAAATATAAATGTATATATTGTAATGTCCTATCTCAGGCTGTCCAGGGTTCTGAACTATAAGTTATTTATAATTCACGAGGATCTTTATTGGGAAAACCAGGAACTTTGCTAGGAACTGAAAGAGAACGGTTAGCTAAATCACAACAATTTTTGGTTCTTTAAAGTTTAATCGTTTTGTTTATTATTTCGGGTTATTATGCTAATTCTTTAGTTTTACTGCTTGAACGCGGCGTGTATGTTACTTCTTTATTGCCTTACGATGGCTGGTGGACTCTCTATTGACTGCCGCGACGTGTATTGTAGTTCTTGATGAGCGACTCACTGGTGCTATTGCTGATGGACTCCCGATCGACTGCCGATTGACTGGCTCGTCTCCACGCCAGGCTGTGCCTTTAATGGGTCCGCCCGCCTTCGATTTTCCCGTGACTGTCTTATAGATATCTTATTTATACTCCAAAAATATGGGAAGGGTTCTTACGTAAGTGTATTATAGTCTGCGCGTGCAGACGGGCTGATCGGTAACAGAAGGTTACCTAATCATTAGCCCTGTAGTCAGTGTTCGATATTCCAGGTAAGGAAAATCGGAGACTGCTCACATGCGCGATGTGAGTGTCCAACAAGTGTCCAATGTCCCAGGTAAGGTGATCGATGTGCACCGGGACCGTGGGAAAGGAATTTTGTTGGCACTTCGCGTTTCTAGTCGGAAAGGAATGTCTTTTGGGGCAATTTACGGGTTATTTCTTATTACCAATATATTTATATAGCTATATTAGTAATGTAATCCAAAAAGTGGGAACCATGGTTCGTTACAATAATATACATGAATCTCTTTTTTAAATGAACAAGTTTGTTTGGCTATTAAGAGTTTTTAATAGCCGTTGAAACTCGTTTAATTTTAAGAAAAAAGTCTTGCGTTTCAATGGGTAATGTACAATTTATTTAGTATTGGTAATGGCGTCAGTATGACCGATACAGCGATGCGATTGATACGAAGATTATCTCTCTACTGGCCACAAGGGCAAATCGGCCGACTTGCCAGCGCCCTATGCAGCAAGTGTTGAAAGTGAGTTAAACCGAGCGATGAAAGCCGAGCACGAACGTCATATGGAAGGTGAGAGATCAGCTTTGATGCTGCAACTGTAACAACAAAGCGAAGAAGGACAGTCCAAATAATGAACATAATTAAATAATATTTAGGCTGCTTGACCCGACATACTCCCCCCGTTGGAAGCCTGACATTTAACAGCATCTTTAAGGGGAAGCAGACAGTTAACGGCTCGCTTGGTGATTCCAGTTGCAGTCTTCAGAACAGCTACTCGGGCGACGCCATCTCTTCCAGGTAGTAGTTCGACCACCGTCGCTAGTGGCCACTTCATGGGAGGTAGATTTTCATCCTTTACGAGGACCAGGTCGGTGACTGCTAAACTCGGTTTCTGAGTTCGCCACATTGAGCGCTGGTGCAGCGACGTGATGTACTTCTCCTTCCGCCGGGACCAAAAGAGCTGTTGAAGTTAAGAAACGCGCTGCCAGGCGTCAAGGCTCGAAGTTTAGCTTCGTGACGTCAGGCTCAGTGAACGAAGCAGGAGGGCCGCCATTCAAGAAATGTGCTGGAGTTAAAACGTCAAGATCGGCAGGTCTCTCTGAAATAGGAACTAAAGGTCTTGAATTAATGACTGCCGTGATGTGGCATAACAGCGTCCGCAGCGAGTCAAATCCAAGAACAGAATTGGCTATCGCTCGATAAAAGTGGTACTTGGCCGTCTTCTCTGCAGCTTCCCAAAGGCCCCCAAAGTGCGGCAAGCGCGGCGGGATGAAGTGCCAATCAATTGACTCAACCAAACAGAAATCCAGAACCGCCTTCTGATGATCATCGCTGATAAACAGGCGTCTGGTGTATATAAAGCGCTTTAGGCAGTAGAGAAAAGAGACTGTCGATAGATCCTTGATCAGCTCCAGATGAACGGCCTTGGTCGCGAAACAAATAAGGACGCAGCCGTAGCACTTGATTGGAGCCTTGTTGCATGCCTCCGGCTTGTAGAAAACGAGCCACAAAAGTCTACGCCTGTGATCTCAAAGGCGTGAGAACCGTCTAGGCGCTCTTTTGGAAGATCCGCCATGATGTGCTCCAATATTCTTGGTTTCGTTCGAAAACATCTCACGCACTTGTTTACGGTCTTTCTCCCCCCAATAGGCCAATATTGGGATCGAATTAATCCCAGTTGAGCTCGAGGATCGGCGTGTAGATTCCGCTCATGAAAGTGAGAGATAATTGCAAGAGTAAGCGGATGGATGCTGGGCAAGTTGATGGGATGACGGCCATCGAAATCCAACGAAGAATTCTTCAGCCGACCGTCAACACTGAGGAGTCCAAAATGATCCATGACAGGGCACAATGATGAAAGTGAACTGGATGAGGTGACCACTCCCCTAGAGCGCAGTGACTTCATGTCTTCCCAGAGCTGCGTATGCTGGACCAGCCGCACCAATAACTGGGTTCTACGTTCAATGTCAGAGACGGTGAGTCCAGGGCACCGAATCCGGTTGCAAAATTTGTGAATGTAGCCAAAAACGCGTTGCAAAGAAGTGAATGAGTTCTCATACTTGGATTTAGCTACAATGTCCAAGTAGGGTCATTTGGCCAAGAAAACCTTACGACGCAGCTCCAGGGCTGGCTTATCAGGCAACACCGTAGCTGGCCAGCCATCTAAAGAGCCGCAAAGAAAGGGAGGCCATGAGCTCAAAGGGGTGACTCACTCAACTCGATTGGTAGAGCTCCTCGTGAAAGAATGTCGGCCGGATTCAAAGCTGTGGGAACATAATGCCATTCCATTTTTTCAGTCAGTTCCTGTATCGTTGCCACTCTATTTGCGACAAATATATTGAATCGGGATGGCTCGTCCCGAATCCATGAGAGCGCAACAGCCGAATCACAACAACAGTAGCACCTTCCTTTGAAGACACTCATTCCTGCTACCTCAGATATGAGTCTAGCTAGCAATTCCGCTCCACAAAGCTCTAGCTTTGGTATGGTTAGTGTTTTCAATGGAGCAACAAGAGATTTTGCGCAAAGTAAGTGACTGCTGGATCGCTGACCCTTCGACACAACATAAATGCAGGCACCATAAGCCTCTATGCTGGCGTCGCAAAATCCTTGAATTTCTAGCTCAGAGTTCGGAATGAGCACAAGCCGAGGAAATTCATAACGCCGAATCTGGCCAAAACTACTGCATATTTTTTGCCACGAGGTATTGAGTGCGGATGGCAAGCTTTCATCCCAGGATAACATCTCTTTACACAACTGCTGGAGAAATATTTTTGATTTTGTAATGATAGGCCCAGCTAGTCCGAGGGGATCGTAGAACCGAGCTATTGTTGACAAAACGGAACGCCTGCAGAGACGCGAAGATGACTGTAGGGCCGAAAACGGGAATAAAAGCTGATCAGAAACCGGATCCCAGGCAAGTCCTAAAGTTTTGGGGAAATTTCTGACATCGTCGAACTTCAAAAAGGTTTCCTTGTCCTCTTCCGGAACTCCATCGAGCACAGCAGGCACGTTCGAACACAATTTCCTCAACCGGAACTGACCTCTCGACAAAATTCCAGTGGTTTGCTCACGAATGTGGATAGCCTCATCCTGAGAGCTGGCTCCAGATATCAAGTCATCGACGTAAAAGTCCCGGCAAAGAATCTCAGCCCCAACAGGAAACGCTACCAGCTCATCCATTGCCAGCTGATGTATCGCCCGCACTGATAAATATGAGGCAGGCTTCGTCCCATAAGTAAAGGTGTTCAGCTTAAACACACGCAAATCCTCTTGAATGGAATTCCTCCACAGAATACACTGCAAGTTACTATCCTCGGGTGAGACCCTTACACACCGGTACATCTTCCAAATATCTTCCGTTATCGCAACTGCATATGACCGAAATAGAGTGAGAATATGGAAAAGCTTGGGTTGAATTACAGGACCGGCCATTAAGACGTCGTTTAGGGAATAACCGGATGAAGTTGCTGCGGATCCATCGAAAACGACCCTCAGCTTTGTTGTCGAGCTATCTTCCTTTGTGACGCAAGGGTGAGGCAAAAAGTAGCGGCAGCAGCTGATTGACTCGGCAGGAACCACAGACATATGACCTAGATCAAGGTACTCTTTTATGCAGCATACTGAGATTTCACATCAGGGCGACGATCTAACCTCCGCTCAAGAGATAAGGATCTACGTTGAGCTTGTTGATAAGATTCTCCCAAGAGATCGAAGCTATATTTAGCTGGCAGCCGAACACAATAATCGCCAGTTTGTAATCGATGGTAATGTTGAAAAAAGTGAGCCTCACAATCTAGCTCTTCTTTCGTAGACTTTACAATGGGTTCCATGCAATTCTCTACCTCCCAAAACCGTCGAAGCAGTACCTCAGTCGCTCTTCTAGGTTACTATTATCAGCAGCTGCGTCCGGAGCACGCGACACAATCAAAGAAGATCCCTTTACCGGAGAAAAACCTCCAGACACGACCCATCCCAAACGAGTTTTCTGAATTGATGGCAATCCTGGCAGTAATTTGACCTGACCAACACAAAGAAGCTCGTAGAACAGACTGGCGCCAATTAAAAGATCAACACGCTGAGGTCTAGGAAACTCTGGATCAGCAAGTGGTAGGTTTGCTGGAATGTTCCAGTCGTGAGTGTCAATTCCGAAACTTGATTGACGATCGATTATGTTAGAGCGAGAGTGCAGGCTAATGTTGACCGAAAATCCATCCGTGACGAAGTTTGAATCACCTTTTCCAGATACTGCAGTCGATGATTTTATTTTTCGAAGCTGAAGCTGATTTGCAAAACGATAGGTTGTTAGGTGCAGCTGAGAGCCGGAATCAAGCAAAGCTTGGCAGAGAACGAGGACTCCTGAACGATTTTTAACCAAGACTGTTGTCGTGGCTAACAGAACAACATCATTACTGAAACCTTGGGCAATAAGAGCAGCAGAGGAAGACGATGAAGTAGAGGGTGCAGTGGCATTATGAGACAACGTAGGTGCTGAAGTAGATATTTGAGTAATGAGATTAGACGGCACAGAGGGAGATAGAGTTTCAAGTGAAACTGATTGAGTTTGGACTGCAGTAGCTTCAGGACTACCGAAGTGCAAAAGAGTGTGGTGCCTGCGCCCGCAGATACGACAGCTGCTCGAGCTGCATGTAGTCACCCGATGACCTGTTTTTAGACAGTTTAAGCATAGAGAGAGTCTCCTGACTTCCTTAAGGCGATTTGCAGGGGACAGGGCCTTGAACTTTGAGCAATAATGGATTTCGTGAGCAGTTTCACTGCAAAGAGCGCATCTCGATGAGCTGCGACTTGTGGCAACAAGTGCGGATCTAGAAGGGTTAGTTTTTGTACTTCTGCCCACCTGGCTGCTCGGCGCATAAGTTGCCATAGCGAAATCCACGGTTTTCAATGTCCTGCATCGCTGTTTCAAGAAGGAGGCCATAGATTCCCACGAAGAAATGAGATTGACAAAGGCTGTATCTTCTAAAATGTCCTGCCACTTTGCTTGACTCGCTAGATCCAGTTTCCGTAGAAGCACCTGCACGATGATACATCCAGCGATCTGCTCAGCAGTACCCAAAGTCTGCAACGCCCGCATATGAGAGTTGAACTTGTCCGAAATCTCCCGAAGCATAGCCACTGACCCATTCTCCACAGCCTGGAGCCCCAGGATCTCAGTAATGTGTGCCTGAAAGACCTACCGTCGATTATTAAATCTCTTTTCCAATAACTCTAATACCATGTTATAGTTGCCATCCGAGAGTTCTAACGATCGAATTGTCTCCAACGCCGAATCACGCAAGCAAGAGCGCAGATGCTGGAACTTTTAAATATTGGATAGGTCGGGATGATTGTCAATAATGATAACAAACATTGAATAAAAATCTGACCAGTTTGCATACCCTCCGCCAAACGTTGGCAATTGCAAAGGCGGCAGGGACAGTCCACGGCGAGGTGGAGGCTGCCAACAGGCAAATCCAGCAGTTGCATTTGTTCCAGCCAGCGTGGAATGAGAAGGCATCTGATCGCTAGTCCTGGCAATTTCACGACAAATTGACGGCTTCAACTCTCGGAAAAGTGTTTGAAACTTGTCGCGCAATCCACTGCTAAATTCTCGACAATCCAATTCTTCGAGCTCGTTCTGCACGGTTTGGAACGTGCCCTGCAGCTCCTCGATCTCCTCCGACCTTACCACGAGCATATAGTAGTCGCAAGCCGACAATTCATTCTCCCAAGTGGCACTCAATATTTTGAGGCCTTCGCACAATTCCGATGCCTTCCGCTTCAGAAAAATCACCCTGTTTTCCGCAGCGGTAGTTGCACTGCCGTTTGAACCATCCAACTCCATAGCAGCGACGGCGTTAGAAAAACGTTTCTAGCGGGAAAATGAAAAACAAAGAGTACCGCGCGCAAGAGATGGGAACGAGCACCGCAAACAAAACGTATAAGTTAACACATATTACAAGTTATCGCACCACCTTAACTTCACCATCTTGCGCCACCCCACACATAAACATCTTGCAGCGCTCAGTTCAGAAAGCTGACACAGCACTGACGCTGTTGTGGGCCGTCCTTCACTCCATTGGCCAACGGCCGTCGCCTGATTGTGGCGGATGTGCAGCGGTCAGCGAATTCCATTCTTGTATGAATGGTTCGCGAGCTGGGGATCTGGGAGCTAAGTTTTAGTTTAAGATTTTATGAACGTTCGCATCAAACTCCGACAAAAGTCGTAAAGCATTTATTATATCATTATACCGTTGAGCCTTAAGGGCCGGCGAGACAGAGGGCAGTCACCCTCTCACCGTAATCATCACTTAGTTGCCAAACGGCAACCACCACCCCCCCCGCTGCAGGAGCGGGCCCATAGGACCAGATTGCTGCCACCGGAGCGGAAGCGACGGAGACCGCAGCGTGGACAATACACTTAAATATAATTGGCGCCCAATGGGATTTTAAACACCCTAAGAGAATCCACGTCCCCAAAAGATAAAACCATGTAAGTGACTGTTCGAAAAAGAGAGAATTAAAAATACAAAATTTAAAAGAGTTCTTTTCATATATAAAAAGAAAAAAATATAAAGATTATAAATATAAATATCTGACAGTGCAAGTGTGAACGTCACGCAATACAATAAAAATTTCGTTTTGAAACTGAATGAGTGCGTCTGTGTGATAAAATAAATGATCGCCCGAGTTTGTTCATTTAATATCTTGCTGTGTGGTTTGATTTTTTCTCAGTAATTGCCCATGAGTTGGAATTATAGGGAACAAAAAGTACAGTACGATAGTGACGAAAGCTTAGACCTAGGGTATCGCCCCCCAGAGCCGAAACAAAATCGATCAGAAATGGATGCAGGAATGATAGAAGCATTGGTAGACGGCGCGATCGCCAGCGCCCTCGCCGAACAAGAACGGCGTTTAACACGGGAATTCAGCAGTTGATCCAAACTATGAGGAATCAAGTGAGAGCCCTAACTATAGAAACCCCTCAAGTAGAAACCTTTAAAAGAGTGACCATCGACCCTAACATAAAGTGCGTAGTTAAGTTGGACATTGTGAAATCGGTGCCGACCTTTAGCGGAAACCATGAGGAATATGTGTCGTGGAGGCAATCTGCCGTATATGCGTACGAAGTCTTTAAAATTTATGTAGGTAGCCAGGCACACTACGAGGCTGTGGCCATTTTGAAAAACAAAATTTGCGGTACCGCGCGAGCGCTACTCACGTCCCACAATACCGTGTTAAATTTTGATGCAATTCTGGCCAGGATAGATTGCACATACGCGGACAAAACGTCCCTACGCGTACTACGTCAGAATCTGGAAATGGTTCGACAAGGTGATGCCGACCTTATGGCATACTATGACGAAGTCGAGAGGAAACTCACGCTCGTCACGAACAAAATAGTCATGTCACATAATGCGGACACGGCAACCATCCTGAACAAGGAGGTTAGGGACGACGCCCTCCACGCATTTATTGCAGGGCTTAAACGGCCGCTTAAATCACTGGTGCTGCCAGCACAGCCCAAAGACCTCCCGTCCGCGCTAGCGCTAGCTAGCCAAAAGCGATAGAGGACAAATCTATTGTTTACGAGAGCAACAAACGCAACAATAAATTTCAAGGCAAGCAATGGAAAGGTGAGGATGAAAATCCACACTTCATTCCTAAGCAAGGCCAAGGCAAGCCGCAAGAGGACAACCTCTGGCCAAAGCGCGGGAATACCGAAATTATTGACCAGAATAAAGTGCAGCCTATGGAGGTAGACCCTTCATTATCCAAATTTAGGCAGGACACAAGCTGGGGAACGCCTCAAAGTAATACAAATTACAAAAGGCAGAATTCGTCCCAGCGTCAATCGGGGCAGAGACGCCAACGGGTAAATAACATAGTGCAGCGGGCCTATAACCAGGAAGAACAAGAGTACGCGAATACAGCCGAGGCCGCAGTCGCCGAGATCGACGAAGAAAACGACCCGACCGGCGACGACTTGCTTAATTTTTTAGACAGCGCTCCCAATTGCCGTTCGTCGAGCGACAATTGGCGGGCAAAACACTGAAAATTCTAATCGACACCGGAGCGGCAAAAAATTACGTGAAGCCCATAAAGGAGCTAAAGAACGTAACTGCTGCCGACTCCCCTTTCACAGTGAGCTCAATACATGGCTCCAGCGAAGTAAGAGATAAGTGCATAATGTGCATTTTCGGGCTAAAAGCCCCATTTTTTTTGTTGAACACGCTAAATACGTTTGATGCCATTATAGGTTCCGATTCGCTAACGCGAGCGGGAGCGGCACTAAACCTGCGCGACAAAACAATCAAGTACGGAAACGTAACGGAACAGCTTCAGTTCCACGAATGCGACAGTGTAAATTTCACCCAAGTCGACGACCTAACGGTCCCAGATGCGGTAAAGGCCGAATTTAAGAAAATGATACTGAAGAGAATTAGAGTTTTTTCGACCTCTAGCGAGGCGCTTCCCTTTAACACCTCAGTTATCGCCACCATTCGAACCGAGAGTAAGCAGGGAGCAGCAGACTTCGTGAACAAAGAAGTCAAAGAACTACTGAAAAACGGAATAATCAGGCCATCTAGGTCACCGTATAACAGTCCGATTTGGGTCGTAGACAAGAAAAAGACCGACGGCTGGTAACACTACTCGACAAAATCGAACTTTTTTTTTTCCTCAAGGATCCAAACCGACTTTTTCTGATAGATATGGGGATTTAAAATTTTTTAAAGAATTATGGTTTTTTTTCTATGGCAGAACTTTTTTTGAAGAATTTTTGAAGTCTGGTATTTTTTTTTTAGCTTTTTTCAGAGGTAGCGATAGTTTTTTTCACATAACTTTAGTATCTTACGTCTGGTTGTAAAGAACTTTGCTATTTTGAAAAGATAATTAAAACAGCTAGAAGTTAAGCCCAAACACTTTGTGATTACAGCTTACCGTCTGGGAAATATAAAGCATTGAAATGCAAAAATGATGATTTTTGTGCGGTATTTTTGACGAAATTTTGACTTTAAAAACTCAGGAAAAGTCGAAAAAAAATTATATCTTGTGTCCTCTATTTTTTTGTGTATAGGTGCGTTAATTTGGCGTCGTTTAAGGTATCGCTCATTATCTATGAAGAGACTTTGGAGCTAAAATTCGTTAACCAAACCTAAAATATGGAAAAAATGCACAAAAAATACCTTTTTGAAGGCGGCGGGCCCAACTGCCAATTGGGAACAAAGCAAACGAAAAAGGGTTGTACTTTTGATACCTGTTCGCGTTCCTTTGGTATTAAATGTTGTTGACAGTTACTTTTTTCGTGACCTGAGGTAGAATACCTATTCAGGTCAAGTGTTTCCTTTATATTCTCACAAGTGCAGGTCCACAAAAATTGGATCTCGTCGCGTCTACCTAATCATAGTCATGTATATATAACGCTGTGCCTATAGTGTCTGTGCCTTAGTGTAGTTCTGACTTCCCTCAGAATACGATCGTGTGTTTACCAAAACATCCAACAATTAATTCAAATCAATTGCCATGGATACCTCTGGCCGATCATTTGCATGTGCTTTCCAAGCAGACTCATTTTGCTACATATGTGGTAAGTACATGATGATCAACGAAATAAAAATCGCTTTTACCGAAACTCTCCAAAAACAGTATGAAGAAAACTTTAAAATCAAAAAAGCATATGATTACGACGAAAAGTAAGTAACTCTAATCCACAAAACTATTAACTTTTCCCAAAATTCTAAACATTATTTTTTTCTGACAATTTTTTTTAGAAAACAATTTAACTTTGGTAGTCCAATGATGTGGAAAAAAACAGATGTTCACGGCGCCGAATGTTTCTTTTGTTCAGTAAAGAAAACTGGAATTGGGAAACACATGAAAATAGTGTACCCGAAAAAATCTGGGTTCGGCTTTACCCTTCCTGCTCGTCCTTCAGAGGAAATACCGCCCCTAAAACGCCAAAAAGGAGAGGTATCTTCCTCGTCGAATGGAACAACGGATTCAAGCAATAACTATTCAGGAGAATGAATATTTTGCAATCCTATTTCACAGGAACAATTGAACGATTTGGTGAGGATCCTGGATCTTCCTAAAAATAAATCCGAGCTGCTTGGATCTTTTTTAAAGGATGCCCGTTTATTGAAGGAAGGTGTCAAAATAACTCATTTCCGGACGCGTCATTTGGTTCACGCACAATTTTATATGACGAAGGATGACATGTGCGTTTGCCACGACATTTTCGGACTCTTCAAGCAACTTGGTGAAGCGTACGACCCAAAAGATTGGAGGTTATTTGTTGACAGCAGTAAGGAAAGTTTAAAGGCTGTTTTGCTACATAATGGAAACCAAAAGCCGTCTGTTCTTATCGCCCATGCTGTGTATATGAAGGAAACATATCAAACAATGGCTAAGTTGTTTGTAAACATAAAATATAAAGAACACCAGTGGAAGGTCGCGTGTGACTTGAAGGTTGTAGCCATGTTAACGGGATTGCAAGGTGGTTACACAAAACACTGCTGCTTCGGGAGGAACATACTTTGGAAAATTACAATGTAAAGAATGCAGCTCTCGTGAAGTTTGAAGACGTTATTTTACCACCATTACACATTAAGCTGGGACTAATGAAAAATTTTGTTAAAGCACTGGATAAGGAAGGTGAATCGACGAGTTACCTAAAACTGTTTTTCCACGTCTGTCGCTGGCAAAAGTGAAAGAAGGAGTATTTGATGGCCCCCAAATTCGAAAACTACTAAAAGATGATGGATTTGAAAATATTTTATCTACGAATGAAAAAGCAGCTTGGAACTCATTCCGAATGGTAGTAGCAAATTTTCTTGGCAACAGCAAGAGTGATGATTACGTTAATATCGTTCAAGACCTAATTGAGAATTATGAACAAATTGGAGCCAACATGTCACTAAAAATCCATTTCCTACACTCCCACTTGGACTTTTTTCCGACAAACCTAGGGGACGTTAGTGATGAACACGGAGAGAGATTTCACCAACAATTAAAAGCTATGGAACAACGTTATCAAGGTGTTTGGAATGAAAACATGATGGGCGACTATGTGTGGACTCTCATAAGGGAATCTGATTGGAGTGACAAAGGAAGACAGCCAGAAAACTTAAATTATTTTATGAACAGTAACAAGCAGTAAAAATAAAAAGTTTGTATATCCTTAGAATTGACTAAAAAGTCTAAAAATTACTGATTGTTGTATGGGTTAGGGAATGAAATTCTATATCTCAGGTATTTCTACTTTGGTTTCATTGAAATATGAATAGGTAGAAGCGACAAACGTCTAATTTGTGTAAAAATAAAGGTCAACATTTGACCTGAACAGGTACCCATACCTCAGATTGGGCACAACGAAAGAAAGATCCAATTTTTGTGGACCTGCACTTGTGAGAATATAAAGGAAACATTTGACCTGAATAGGTATTCTACCTCAGGTCACGAAAAAATTAACTGTCAACAACATTTAATACCAAAGGAACGCGAACAGGTATCAAAAGTACAACCCTTTTTCGTTTGCTTTGTTCCCAATTGGCAGTTGGGCCCGCCGCCTTCAAAAAGGTATTTTTTGTACATTTTTTCCATATTTTAGGTTTGGTTAACGAATTTTAGCTCCAAAGTCTCTTCATAGATTTTAATGAGCGATACCTTAAACGACGCCAAATTAACGCACCTATACACAAAAAAATAGAGGACACAAGATATTTTTTTTCGACTTCTCCTGAGTTTTTAAAGTCAAAATTTCGTAAAAAATACCGCACAAAAATCATCATTTTTGCATTTCAATGCTTTATATTTCCCAGACGGTAAGCTGTAATCACAAAGTGTTTGGGCTTAACTTCTAGCTGTTTTAATTATCTTTTCAAAATAGCAAAGTTCTTTACAACCAGACGTAAGATACTAAAGTTGTGTGAAAAAAACTATCGCTACCTCTGAAAAAGCTTAAAAAAATACCAGATTTAAACAATTTTTCAAAAAAAAGTTCTGCCATAAAAAAAAAAATATCATCAAACCATTTCTAAGCCCCAAATCTTTGATAAAAAGTTGGTTTTGTTCCTTGAGGAAAAATCGTGTTGACTAGTGTAATCGACTTCAGGAAACTGAACGAGCGAACTATCGCCGACCGATACCCTATGCCTAGCATACCCATGATTTTAGCAAATTTGGGAAAGGCAAGGTTTTTTACCACCCTAGATCTGAAATCAGGGTACCACCAAATATATATGGCGGAAAAAGACCGGGAAAAAACTTCGTTTTCAATAAACGGAGGAAAATACGAATTCTGTCGCTTGCCCTTCGGACTTAAAAATGCGGGAAGCATTTTCCAAAGGGCAATCGACGACGTTCTACGCGAACAGATTGGGAAAACATGTTACGTCTATGTAGACGACGTAATAATTTTTTTCGGAAACGAAAAAGACAATGTCAGACACATCGACACGGTACTGAAATGCCTGTGCGAAGCTAACATGAGGGTGGCCCCGGAAAAGACAAAGTTCTTCAGAGAAAGTGTTGAATTCTTAGGCATCATAGTGACCAGGGGCGGAGCCAAGACAGACCCAGAAAAGGTGAGGGCGATAAAAGAATACGCTGAACCAAAAACGCTGTTCAGCCTCAGGTCATTCCTCGGGTTAGCAAGCTACTATAGGAGCTTTTCAAAGACTTCGCGGCAATAGCAAGACCCCTAACCGCCATACTCAAAGGAGAATATGGCACGGTCAGCAAGCACATGTCAAAGAAAGTTTCGGTTCAGTTCGATGAAACGCAACGCGACGCTTTCGACCGCCTGCGAAACATACTGGCATCAGAGGATGTCGTACTAACGTACCCAGACTTTAAACTTCCTTTCGACCTAACCACCGATGCCTCAGCAAGCGGCATCGGAGCGGTGCTTTCCCAAAGTGGCAGACCAATAACAATGGTGTCGCGCACACTTAAAGATTGCGAGCTGAACTACGCCACAAATGAGAGGGAACTACTAGCCATCGTTTGGGCCATAGGGAAACTACAAAATTACTTATACGGTACTAAGGAGATACGAATTTTCACCGATCACCAGCCCCTGACCTTCGCCGTGTCTGAAAAAAACACAAACGCGAAAATTAAACGGTGGAAAGCCTTTATAGAGGAACACAACGCCAAAATTTTCTATAAACCAGGGAAGGAAAACTATGTCGCCGACGCCTTGTCCCGACAAAATATTAATAACTTACAGGACGAGCCACAGTCAGACGCGGCCACTATGCACAGCGAGCTCTAACTGACCTACACAGTGGAGACCACTGATAAGCCTCTAAATTGTTTCAGAAACCAGATAATTCTGGAAGAAGCAAGCCAGCCGCTACGGCGGAACTTCATTATCTTCGGCGGAAAAACCCGCCACATAATCCATTTTAATAACAGAGACTCCCTGATCGAATCAGTAAAAGAGGTGGTCAATCCGAACGTCGTGAATGCAATTCACTGCGACCTTCCGACTTTAGCCTCCCTCCAACACGACCTAGTGCTGAGGTTTCCAGCAACCAAATTTTGGCATTGCAAAAATTTCGTGAACGACATCACAGATGCAAGCGAGCATGTGGAAATAACCACAACAGAACACAATCGTGCCCATAAGGCTGCGCAGGAAAACGTCAAGCAGATCCTCCGGGACTACTATTTCCCAAAGATGACGAAACTCGCCAATGAAGTGGTCACAAACTGTAAAGTATGCACCAAAGCAAAGTATAATAGACACCCGAAAAAACAAGAGCTAGGAGTGACCCCAATTCCGTCGTATGCAGGAGAAATGCTGCACATCGATATTTTCTCCACAGACAAAAAACTCTTCTTGACCTGCATTGACAAATTCTCAAAATTTGCCATTGTGCAGCCCTTAGCTTCCAGGGCAATAGTAGAAGTACGTGCCCCCATCTTGCAATTGATGAACTTCTACCCGAATACCAAGACCATATATTGCGACAACGAAGCCGCCCTCAGTTCCGAAACAATTACGTCTCTGTTAAAAAACCAATACGGAGTTGATGTAGTTAACGCACCTCCTCTTCATAGTAGCTCCAACGGGCAGGTAGAGACGTTTCACAGTACCCTGGCAGAGATTGCAAGATGCATGAAAATCGACAAAAAAAATCGACGATACAATCGAACTAATCATGCGTGCCAGGGTAGAATACAACAAAACGTTGCATTCGGTCATAGACGAGAGGCCGGTTGAAGCAGTTCATACCAACGACAAAGATCTTAAGTTGACAATTAAAGCCAAAATCGACAGGGCACAAAAGGACAACCTCGGCAGGATTAACCCCAGCAGACAAAACAGAGTTTTCGAAGTAGGTGAAAAAGTATACCCAAAGAATAACAGAAGGTTAGGAAACAAGCTAACCCCGTTGTACACGGAAGAACGGGTGCAGGCAGATCTGGGAACATCTGTTAGAGGGAGAGTGGTCCATAAGGACAATTTGAGATAATCTAAACAACAATTACTACAAATCTAGTTATCACTCCCACAGGTTGGCCGCGATACTCCTCATACTCCTTACCACAACAAATGCGCGGATTACCGACTTTTCCCAGGCGAACTACATCCCTGTACGGGACGGAGATGTGTTGGTGTGGGAACAAAGAAGCTGGGTGAGGCACTCGACAAATCTGACCGAGTTAGGGAACATCATAGACGATACTGCAAAAATGTCCGAGTTATTTCCCCAATCGCATATGCGAAAGCTGTTAGAAGTAGATATAGAACACGCGAAAAACATATTGTCCGCCCTAATGATACACCATAGAATGGCAAGAAGCCTAGACTTCTTGGGAACAGCACTCAAAGTTGTTGCGGGTACCCCTGATGCATTAGACCTCGAAAGAATCAAACTAACAGAAGCTCAACTTATAGAGTCAAACAATAGACAGGCAGTGATCAACACAGAAGCACAGAGACAAATCAATTTGCTCACCGACACGGTTAACAAAATATTGAAAGAAAAACAAGGTGATCTGGTAGACACCGCTCACCTATATGAAACATTACTAGCTAGAAATAGAATGCTTATCTCAGAAATCCAGAACTTGATGCTGACTATCACACTTGCCAAGTCAAACATAATAAACCCTATCATATTCAATCATAACGACCTAAAGTCTATCTTTAACGAACAGCTCACGGAGGTCCCCATAGTTAGTCTTATGGATGTATCTAGAATTAAAATTTTTCAATCCAATATTGTTATCCATGTCTTAGTTGAGTATCCTAGGATTAAAAGTAGATGTAAGAAAATCCTAATTTTCCCCGTGGCGCGCAACAACACCGTGCTACAACTACAAGACAACGTTGTAGCAGAATGCGAAAAGGGGATCCTGGCGGTAACCGAATGCGTCGTCACCAACTTCGCGACATTCTGCAAGCAGGCCGCACACAGCACTTGCGCCCGCGAGATACACGCCGGAGGCGCAGCCTCATGCCGCACCCAACCGAGCCACCTGGAGCCCGTCACACTGGTGGACGATGGCATAATCATCATCAACGGGCAGCCGGCAAGGGTCAGCGTGGACAACGGACCTCTAGTAACAACAAGATGGGCTCGTTACATTCGAGAGCAAGGCCACAATAAACGACACCACATACGTGAACCTCAACGGAGCCGTGAGCAAGGTACCAGGCACCGGGGCTTCCCCCCTACTCAACATATTAGGGCACGACGAAGTCCTCAGCCTACCACTCCTGCGACGGATGACCGAACACAACATTCAAGTTATAGAAGATCTAAGGAATGATGTGACATCCGGCGGATCACCCAAGATCTGGTTTGCGGCAGGAGTAGCCGTCAGTTTCGCGCTGTGTGGCTTGATGCTTCTACACCATTACTGGAGTCGGAGAAACTCCACAATCAGGCTCCAGAATGTCATCAGGGAGATCGGCATCCCCGAGGACAGGGATCACCCAAGGGGGGAGTAGTTAACACATATTACAAGTTATCGCACCACCTTAACTTCACCATCTTGCGCCACCCCACACATAAACATCTTGCAGCGCTCAGTTCAGAAAGCTGACACAGCACTGACGCTGTTGTGGGCCGTCCCTCACTCCATTGGCCAACGGCCGTCGCCTGATTCTGGCGGATGTGCAGCGGTCAGCGAATTCCATTCTTGTATGAATGGTTCGCGAGCTGGGGATCTGGGAGCTAAGTTTTAGTTTAAGATTTTATGAATAAACGCATCAAACTCCGACAAAAGTCGTAAAGCATTTATTATATCATTATACCGTTGAGCCTTAAGGGCCGGCGAGACAGAGGGCAGTCACCCTCTCACCGTAATCATCACTTAGTTGCCAAACGGCAACCACCACCCCCCCCGCTGCAGGAGCGGGCCCATAGGACCAGATTGCTGCCACCGGAGCGGAAGCGACGGAGACCGCAGCGCGGACAATACACTTAAATATAATTTATATGCTTATATGCAAGAGCGGCTGGTGTATATATATGTGGTCGATGACACTTGAAGCCGCGGACAAACGACAGTAACGAACAACCGGCAATATATGGCAATATTTGAATGCTTAATTTAGTTTGTGATTGCACGAGTATATTAACCAAATGTTTGGCTATTAAGAGTTTTTAATAGCCGTTGAAACTCGTTTAATTTTAAGAGAAAAAAAGTCTTGCGTTTCAATGGGTAATGTACAATTCATTTTGTATTGGTAATGGTAAGTAGGCGTCAGTATGACCGATAAAGCGATGCGATTGATACGAAGATTATCTCTCTACTGGCTACAAGGACAAATGGGCCGACTTGCCAGCGCCCTATGCAGCAAGTGTTGAAAGAGAGTTAAACCGAGCGATGAAAGGAGAGCAGATAGGGGCAAAGCGAAGAAGGCGAGATAAAATGAAAGAGCGGCCGCTGCCGTGCATAACATAGGCTGATTAACAATGATTGGTACAGTGCAAATAATGAACATAATTAAATAATATTTAGGCTGCTCGACCCGACAAAGTTTAAAGGTATTCAATGTAAAAATATTAACAAATATTTACGAATTTTACCTACTCTAAAAGAATAAATTCCTAAAAATAACTTACCGTGCCGACTAAATGAAAATAAATTGTGAGGTCCTATCTCAGGCTGCGGTATATCCGTCCAGGGTCCGCTACAAGAAAATTTGTAGATCGCAGGTGACTTCAGGTGTCGGGCTGGCTTAAAAATGCAGTAGGCAAGGGAGAAATGATGACGCGAGAGTTTGGGTTTGGTTGTTTCTTGGTTTATTCAGTATATTTTTTCCATTCACTTAGTTCTTTACGTTGTTACTCTGGGTTGTAGTTGTATGGTGCGCTGGTGGACATCCTAGTACGGTGTCTTGTGGTGGGGCTGATGGACTGCCTGATTTTTTCGGCCGATCTTGGCCCTTTTATGAAGCTGGCACCTGGGTTTTGACCCGGAAATAATTGCTTATTGCTAACTTATGTTTAATTCTTTGATAATAATAAATGAAGTTTTGATTGGGTCAAAAATTGTGGCTTTGTTGACAGTAGGTGTGTAGTGTGTTTCAGGAAAAGGTTTTGTTGAGACTGCATTCTTTGACAATAAATATAGGGTGTGTTAATTGGGGTCGAAGCTTGGTGCTTCGTTGACAATTTTTGTTAGTGGGTCAGGGTAGCTTGATGACTTATTATTATTGGGTGACAATAATTGTGGGTTAGTGGGTTTTTGCCGAGACTGCATCGCAGTAGGTGCGGGCTGCAGTTGGAAATTGGGTTTAGTATTGATGTTGCGACCTCAGCATCGCGGGAGCTGAGTTTGGGCCGATTTCGCGAGGTTGCGTCATATCGCCAAGAAGTAGGTGGCCGAGAATTTCGTGCTGATTTTTCCTCCCTTCCGCTGATTGCGAAATAATGCAGCATGGGTAGGGTAGGGTTGTTGTAAGATTTTATTTTTCCGGACGCTGACACGCCGCTATTTGTGGAGAACCGTGGTTAGAGCCGTGGTGCGTTAGCTCCGTGTATCTTAGTTTGGTTATTGTCTCCCGCCAGCGTGGATGCGCTGACTCTCCGCCGTTTGTGGCGAGCCATGGTTAGAACCATGGTTCGTTACAAAATACAAGGTATAAGCAGCTCTAAAAAATGATAAAAAAGATAATATAATTATAGTTAACCATGATCAAGAAACAATTTTATTCAATAAAGAAATTTCTCCCAAAAGATTTAACGTAGGTGGAGCTGCTATATTAGCTGAATTTAACAAAAATCAGCATAATGTTATTGCAGGTATAAAATTTAATAAACCCTTATTAATTAGTATACTTCGTCTACCTAACCGCTCACAAGAAAAGTTTGCTAAACAAAATAAACCAGAAGAACACAACCCATGAGCAATTATTAATGTATAAGAACCACATAAACCTCAATAAGTTAAAGTTAAAAGGCCCGCTAATACAATCCCCATATGAGCAACTGATGAAGAAGCAATTAAAGATTTCAAATCAGTTTGACGTAAACAAACTAAAAAAACTAAAACACCACCAACTAAACTAATTCTAACTCACACAAATCTATACTTTTAATTTATTAGTTGTAAAAACCTAAATAACTCGTAATAAGCCGTACCCCCCTAATTTTAATATAATACCAGCTAAAATTATAGACCCAGAAACAGGAGCCTCAACATGAGCCTTGGGTAATCAAAGATGAACTAAAAATATAGGTATTTTAACTAAAAAAGCACATAATATACAAAGATATAATAAACCATAATTAAATATATAATTGTTTATTAAATAAATATTTATAGACCCAACTTCATTTATAATATAAAAAATACCTATTAATATTGGAAGTTAAACTAATAATGTATAAAATAATAAATAAACACCAGCTTGTAACCGCTCAGGTTGATAACCTCAGCCTAAAATTAAAAATAAGGTAGGAATTAAACTTCTTTCAAAAAATAAATAAAGTGAAACTACCCACGAAATCCATTTTTGCTCGAACAGCACCTACGTTGTCTCATAATGTCACCCTCAAGTTCATCGTCTACCTCTGCTACTCTTATTGTCCAATATTTCAGTAAAGTCTAAGAAAGAAGAGCTACATTGTGAGGCTCACTTTGTTCAAAATTTCCATCGATTACAAACTGGCGATTATTGTGTTCGGCTTCCAGGTAAATACATTTTTGGATCTCTTGCGAGAATCTTATCAACAAGCTCATCGTAGATTCTTATCTCTTGAGCGGAGGTTAGATCGTCGCATATTTCTTTGGTTCCTGTCGAGTCAATCAGATTCTGCCGATACTTTTTGCCTCACCATTTCGGCACAAAGGAATATACCTCTGCAACCAAGCTTCGGGTCGATGGAGTTCCTGAAGAGGAAAAGGAAACCTTTTTAAAGTTCGACGCCGGCCGCAATTTCACCAAAACTTTGGCTACATTCACAAATTTGGCAATCGGATTCGGCGCCCTGGACTCACCGCCCAGCGTAAGCAGCTCTGGAAAGACATGAAGTCACTGCGCGCTAGGTGAGTGGTCTCCTCATCCAGCTCATTTGCATCATTTTGCCCTTTCATGGATCATTTTGGACTCCTCACAGTTGAGGGTCGACTGAAGAATCATCTTGCCCAGCAGCCAGCAGCCATCCGCTTTTCTTGCAATTATCTCTCACTTTCGTGAGCGGATTCTACCCAATATTGGCCTATTGGGGGAGGAAAACAGTTAACAAGGCCGTAAACAAGTGCGTGAGATGCTTTCGAACGAAGCCTAGAATATTGGAGCACATCATGGCGGATCTTCCAAAGGAGCTCCTCGACGGTTCTCACACCTTTGAGATCACAGGTGTAGACTTTTGTGGCTCATTTTTCTATAAAGCACGCAACAAGGCTCCAATTAAGTGCTACGTCTGCGTCCTCGTTTTTTTCGCGACCAAGGCTGTTCATCTGAAGGCGCTCAAGGTTTTATCGACAGTCTCATTTATCCACGGTCTAAAGCGCTTTATATGCACCAGACTAAAGCCGCTGCAACTTTGGTCAGATAGCGCAAACAATTTTATCGGCGCCAGGACTGAGCTTTTGGATCTCAGCGACGACCATCAGAAGGCGGTCCTGAAATTTTGTTTGATTGACTGGCACTTCATACCGCCACGCTAAAGCCTGTGTAAAGCTACAGTGAAGACGGCCAAGTATCACTTCCATCGTGCTATAGGCAATTCGGTTCTTGGATTTGACGAGCTGTTGAAGATGTTATGCCACATCACGGAAGTCATTAATTCAAGACCTTTCGTTCCCATGTCAGAGAGTCCTGCCGATCTTGACGTTTTAACTCCAGCACATTTCTTGAAATTCTGATTCGTTCGCTGAGCCTGACGTCACGAAACTAAACTTCGATTGCCTTGACTCCTGGAAGCGCGTTTCGTACCTTCAACAGCTCTTTTGGTCCCGGTGGAAGGAGGAGTACATCACGTCGCTGCAGCAGCGCTCAATGTGGCGAACTCAGAAACCGAGTTTAGCAGTCACCGACCTGGTCCTCGTAAAGGACACCCCGGCTTCCAACGGGGGGATTATGTCTGGTCAAGCATTCTAAATATTATTTTATGTTCATTCTTTGAACTCTCCACTGTACAAATCATTGTTAATCAGCCTAATCTCGCCTTCTTCGCTTTGTGTTTCCATATGACGTTCGTGCTCGGATTAACATCTGCTCCGAGCTGCTCTCCTTTTATCGCTCGCTTTCACTCTCTTTCAAGACTTGCTGCATAGGGCGCTGGGAAGTCGGACCATCTGCCTTTGTACTCAGTCAAGAGAAATACTTCATATCCATCGCATCGCTTTATTATATCGGTCATCATACTGACGCCTACCTTCCCTTACCAATTGGAATAAATTGTAAAACATTACCTATTAAAAAGCTCGACTTTTTTAAAATTATAACTGAGTTTTAATGGCTATTAAAAACATCTCTAAATGTTAAGCAGAACTAGTCCAAGTAAAAGGTCAGTCTATTAACCTATAACTAGCAATTTAGGAAAGCCAAACGCGCCTCATGGCGTAAGTTCTGTAGTGAAATCGAAAGTCAGCCCAAAGCTTCACGCTTGCGCAAAGTACCATCGAAGTCGACCCCAACCTTGGGTTACCTAAAGAAAGCCGATCAGTTATGGACGACGTCCAGCAATGAATCGCTAAACCCTTTCCTCAACACACACTTACCAGGCTGCGTTGTAAACAGACCAAACTACAGCGCATCTCCTTCTGTTGCCTCAATATCCATTCTAAACTTACTATGTCAGGAGAAAATATCCTCGACAACGAAAATCTTTAAGCACTACAAGTCTGCGGGAACAGATGGCATCATCCCAGCCCAACTGATTCACGCCGGACAAAGGACCAATCCCAGACACATGGCCTCAGACCGAAGTCATTTTTATACATAGGGCAGGTAAACCCTGCCCCCAAAGATTTCAGACCAATAAGTCTTTCGTCCTCTCTTTTGAAGACGATGGAACGGCTTTTAGGGCTGCATCTCAGGGCGAGTATTCCGCCCAATCTAATCTCTGATTCACAGCACGCCTATCGGATATGAAGATCCACCGAGACGGCCCTACACGCGATTACAAAGAGCATTGAAACGTCCCTTAACTTTAAGGAATACACCTTGGTAGCCTTCCTTGACATAGAAGGCACTTTCAACAACATCATCACAACCGCCATCACTGGTGCACTGACGGACCGGGGACTGATTCCCGGACGGTGAGTCTTACCGATCAGATGCTTCAATGCTTCACTGGGGACGTCAACGTACACTAGGCTTGTCAGCAGAGATACAGCGCAGGGCGGAATCCTCTCATAGCAGTTAATGAATTGCTGCGGTCTTGTCATAAAAAACTCAGCCGAGTTCATGTTGTACCATCTCCTTGTATAACTAACTCTCAGAATGTAGAATGTTGCTGTTCTATAAATGTTTAGATGAGTTACCGTGACGGCAACTGTTTGGATGCAGCTTTCCCGATTGCGGTGACTTCTTCCTGGAAGACACGGCAGTGGTCTGAAGGAATGCATTTAGTTGCTTTGAGTAAATACCTCCTCCAACTTTATTTTCCAGCTTAGAGCCATCTGTAATAATCTGTATGGCTTCGTCTGTGCCAGGTGGTCTCTCGAGCCAGTTGTTTCTGTAAGAAATAATTATTTCAAAAAGGATGGATGATTGACCGATGTGCTGTGATGTCCATTGATCACATCTCTAAGATGAATTTCCATTTCTGCCTGCTCCTTTCTTGCAAGGTCAAAGATCTGAAGGCATAGAATAGAATTTATCGAATCATTTGGAGTGGTGCGAAGAGCTCCACTGATGCATAGGGCGGCAGTTCGCTGTACCTTTCCCAGTTGTTTAGTGATGGTCCTTTTTAATAGGACAGGCAACCAAACCGTGACTCCGTAGAGTAATATTGGTCTAACTGTTGTTAGATATATACATTAGACTATGGAGGGCGAGCCCAAGTGTTGTAGCCTTCATCTACTGAGGGTCGGGCAGGAGCAGAACAGGTGTTCTACCGTTTCTTCCTGATCGTTTCGGACATATTCCCAAAGATTTTTTCCTATGTCCTTTTTATTTTTAACAATGCCATTACTACATCCTCGTTTCCGACTGTATGTATGTATGTATATATCAGGCAAAAATGTTACCCATCCCAAAACATAACAATGACTTAAGACCAATTTTAATATTTCCGTTTCTCTTGAAAATCGTATGTCTTCACAAATTGACAACTTTTTGACTCAAAACTCGCTATTGAGCCAAAAGCAGTCGGACTAAAAAAAAAAACGTTATATAAGTGCTATAATGGATATGGTGGAACTGGGTTACGTTCTTAACACTTCGTAACACTAGTAAGGCATTTGACTCCATAAACCATAACATACTCTGCACAAAATTGACAAACTTATTAAATTCAATTCAATTCGCAAGCACGGCAGTCAACTTTGTTTAATCTTATCTTACAAATAGATTTCAGGCAGTAGTCTCAGGTACGGATGTTTCCACTTTTATAACACTTACGCGGGGAGTCCATCAATGATTTTTGTTAGGCCCTTTATTGTTTTCCATATATGTTAATGATCCACCTAGTGGCCGTCAGCCGTTCGGGTGATTCAGGGAAACTAACGAAGGGCTGTCTCGCTATAATTTTTCCCTCGGACTAGGGGTAAGGCATTTCGAGTCACGGCCTGCCCTGGGCATCGGGCATCGGGGTGGCTGCCAAGCAGAGCGATATCGCGGCTGGAAAGCGCCTTGAGACCGGGGAACTCCCGTCAACCTCAGCAGGATGCGGAACTGCAGCGCAGGGTAGATTAGGTTAGGTTAGGTTGAGGCGGTTGACCGACACACTTAGGCCGGTTTCGGCGCGTTTAGATACCGCATATATCATTTCCTCTTCCCTTGAGATACTATGTCTGCAATTGTCCCATCTGGATGCCCTTATGAAGTTTGCGATCCTTCTGGGACTCATTGCAGACATGTCTCAAATGTCATTTATGAAAGGTGAGCCCAAGTATTGAAATCTCCTTCTACTGAGAGCCAGCCAGGAGCAGAAGAGATGTTCCACCGTTGTAGGGGGCATCCAGCCTGTTTGCATATTAGTCAATGTCCCGTAAGGCAACGTATGATTGAGATGCACCTTTTCCTGCTGAGTTTGCAAAACTTATCGGTGCGCTTCTTTGTGATATTAGGCCATGTTTGCGAATTATACGACATAGTGGCACTGTTTACCATGTATTGTCTATAAGTAGCTTTAAGTGCTCTTTTATTATGAGCATCCTCCTTATCATGGAGAAGGGGGATTGTTGTACCACTTCTATCCAGCTCAGCTGATTTGCAGTTGCCTTCAATGTCCTAGTGGCCCGGAACCCATATTAGGCTAATAACAAACTGATGGGCCATCTTGTGGAGCCACATTTGCCACAGTTTGCCATGGTAGCCGAGCTCGATGTTATCGCATTTAGCGATTTGATCGCAGCATGGCTGTCTCTGTAGATGTTTAAATGAGTTGCCGTAGTGGCAATTTCACAAAGCCAACTCAAAGCTCATTGATCGCTATGACTTCCGCTTGGAAGACACTGCAGTGATCTAGGAGCCTGAAAGAATGTCTTATGTTTAGCTGCTCGGAGTTGATTTCCGCTCCGACCTTATTGTCCAATTTTGAGCCATCTGTGAAGATTTGTATGGCACTGTCTGGGCCAGGTGGTCCTTCGAGCCAGTTGTCTCTGTGAGGGATAACTATTTCAAAAGGGGTATTTATGTACTCCCTCAGGACGCAGTAGTCCGTTTTTGTGGGGACGATATTATTTCCATTTAAGATGGTGCCGTAACCGATTTGCTGTGACACCCATTGATCGGAGCCTCTCAGCCGCTCCGCTTTTTAACAATGCCATTACTACATCCTCGTTTCCGACTGTATGTATGTATGTATATATCAGGCAAAAATGTTACCCATCCCAAAACATAACAATGACTTAAGACCAATTTTAATATTTCCGTTTCTCTTGAAAATCGTATGTCTTCACAAATTGACAACTTTTTGACTCAAAACTCGCTATTGAGCCAAAAGCAGTCGGATTAAAAAAAAAAAACGTTATATAAGTGCTATAATGGATATGGTGGAACTGGGTTACGTTCTTAACACTTCGTAACACTAGTAAGGCATTTGACTCCATAAACCATAACATACTCTGCACAAAATTGACAAACTTATTAAATTCAATTCAATTCGCAAGCACGGCAGTCAACTTTGTTTAATCTTATCTTACAAATAGATTTCAGGCAGTAGTCTCAGGTACGGATGTTTCCACTTTTATAACACTTACGCGGGGAGTCCATCAATGATTTTTGTTAGGCCCTTTATTGTTTTCCATATATGTTAATGATCCACCTAGTGGCCGTCAGCCGTTCGGGTGATTCAGGGAAACTAACGAAGGGCTGTCTCGCTATAATTTTTCCCTCGGACTAGGGGTAAGGCATTTCGAGTCACGGCCTGCCCTGGGCATCGGGCATCGGGGTGGCTGCCAAGCAGAGCGATATCGCGGCTGGAAAGCGCCTTGAGACCGGGGAACTCCCGTCAACCTCAGCAGGATGCGGAACTGCAGCGCAGGGTAGATTAGGTTAGGTTAGGTTGAGGCGGTTGACCGACACACTTAGGCCGGTTTCGGCGCGTTTAGATACCGCATATATCATTTCCTCTTCCCTTGAGATACTATGTCTGCAATTGTCCCATCTGGATGCCCTTATGAAGTTTGCGATCCTTCTGGGACTCATTGCAGACATGTCTCAAATGTCATTTATGAAAGGTGAGCCCAAGTATTGAAATCTCCTTCTACTGAGAGCCAGCCAGGAGCAGAAGAGATGTTCCACCGTTGTAGGGGGCATCCAGCCTGTTTGCATATTAGTCAATGTCCCGTAAGGCAACGTATGATTGAGATGCACCTTTTCCTGCTGAGTTTGCAAAACTTATCGGTGCGCTTCTTTGTGATATTAGGCCATGTTTGCGAATTATACGACATAGTGGCACTGTTTACCATGTATTGTCTATAAGTAGCTTTAAGTGCTCTTTTATTATGAGCATCCTCCTTATCATGGAGAAGGGGGATTGTTGTACCACTTCTATCCAGCTCAGCTGATTTGCAGTTGCCTTCAATGTCCTAGTGGCCCGGAACCCATATTAGGCTAATAACAAACTGATGGGCCATCTTGTGGAGCCACATTTGCCACAGTTTGCCATGGTAGCCGAGCTCGATGTTATCGCATTTAGCGATTTGATCGCAGCATGGCTGTCTCTGTAGATGTTTAAATGAGTTGCCGTAGTGGCAATTTCACAAATCCAACTCAAAGCTCATTGATCGCTATGACTTCCGCTTGGAAGACACTGCAGTGATCTAGGAGCCTGAAAGAATGTCTTATGTTTAGCTGCTCGGAGTTGATTTCCGCTCCGACCTTATTGTCCAATTTTGAGCCATCTGTGAAGATTTGTATGGCACTGTCTGGGCCAGGTGGTCCTTCGAGCCAGTTGTCTCTGTGAGGGATAACTATTTCAAAAGGGGTATTTATGTACTCCCTCAGGACGCAGTAGTCCGTTTTTGTGGGGACGATATTATTTCCATTTAAGATGGTGCCGTAACCGATTTGCTGTGACACCCATTGATCGGAGCCTCTCAGACGAATTGCTGCCATTTCTGCCTGCCCCTTGCAAAGTCAAGGCTCTGAAAGCATGATATAGCATTTAGCGCATCATTTGGTGTGGTGCGTAGAGCCCCACTGATGCAAAGGGAGGCAGTTCATTGTACCTTTTCCAGTTGTTTAGTGATGATCTTTTTGATAGGGTAGGCCACCACACTAAGACTCCGTAAAGTAGTGTTGGTCTAACTATTTCTAGGTATATCCATTGGACTATGCTTGGGTTCATGCCCCATTTCAACCTAATGGCCTATTTGCAAGTGTGGAGGGCTATCGCGCCCTTCTTCGCTCTTTGATGTTCAAATTTTCCCTTTCCTTGTTTCTTTTTTGTAAAGGGTCAGACTGAGTTTGTAGTCTTCCCAACAATTCTCCCCGTTGGCGCGTTTTGCCTCTGCTGAAAAGAGTCCTGCAATTCCTACGTGGGATATCGATTTGTTTTTACCACCAGGGGGTAAAGTTTTGTTTTTCCCCCTAGCTTTTCCCCCTAGGTTGAGTTGAAAGGCATGCTGCCATGTAGGCCTTGTTGAATGCTACCGTGAATCTGTCCACCAGTCGATTTTGATCGTCTTGAGTGTCCGGGCATATTGGTGCCATTGGGTGAGTTACTTTTCGACTTTATCCTAAACTCTAACCTGATATTATAAATTATACAAAACCGAGATGAGTTTATTGACTTCACCTTCACACAAACCTTCAGACATAGTCAAGAGTTGGAAAGTCCTAGAGGACCACGTCTTCTCTGACCATCCCTACACATCCCACTAGATACTCATTTTCCCGGGTGTACAACCATTGAGCCGACTTACCCACCAGCTTTCAGTAGCTTTGTAACCTCGATAGCACACATCCTTCAAAACGGGCTACAGCTTCAACATATTCTACAAATCGTAACAATAATATCCGTCGAGAGGGATAAAGATTAAACATTACGCATTTTCATATGTTAGTATCCGTTTATCCATATGTGTATTCTGTATTGAAAGTATATTAGCATTCGAGGGGGCAAGGCCCTGCGCACTCACTTTGCTCGAGCGCCAACCACCGGTTCGCTAGCTGACACGACCCACACAACAATTCTTCTGATTTCTGCGCCGAATTAATACATCTTAATTTTGGATTGATATTGTTAGTAGAAGTAGTTAATAGTACAGCAGTGATATTCCGGCCTATATATTTTTTCTGTACCTCTACTTGCTGCTTCTCTAACACACACCCCCTCCAAATGAAAACAAACAATTCAAAACCGCTTTCGAGCATTACGACACATGTTCGTCACGAGCCAAATAATGTGGGACCGTTCCCAAAGATCCAAGCTGCGATATATTCGTTGTATGAACTGGCACATCTTTATGCTGTATGGCAGTGACTCAACCATCAATAAATACTTTTGGATAAGCTTTGAGTCTAATAGCCTGTTTACACTTCGGTTGAGTTATTGACGCAATAAGATTTGTGCAAATTCATTGAGAACTATTCAAAAGAGAATTTTTCAAAATCTGGTATATTTTTAGTGTTGCTTTTCAGAGGTAGTGCTTCTATTTTTCACATAACTTAAGTATCTTATATCTGGTTGCATAGAACTTTGCAGTTCTGAAAAGCTGGCAAATGCAGCTATAAATCGGACCCAGACATTTTGTATCTGCAGCTTAACGTCTGGAAGATATTAAGCGTTTGTGCCAGTGTAGACGCCAATTCTGAGTTATTGAGTTAACTCAACAGTCGATAGGTAAATCATATCAGTGTAAATAGTATATAAATCTTTTTTTATATTACGATGTCTTTAAGAGTTTAGTCCAATCTGGAACATATTATTGAAACTAAAATGCAGCATAACGCTTAAAAAGGCCAAAACTAACATCCAAAAAAATGGACGAACAAACCTTGGCCAATATTTTATCAAACGTTTGTCATCGCCATATCCCCAAAATCAACATCGGATTCATCATCCGTAAGAAATTGTTTACTTTTAACTTCGAATAAAACCATTTTCTTACTCATTTTAATAAAAACGTTGCTTATGTTGGTGTCCTCAGCTCTTTTCGCATGGAGTTTCACATCCCTCCAAAATGTTCACCGTTCCTAGATGTGAAAAGAGCTTTCCAATTTAAAATATCAGGGGTGCCACAGAAATCACTTCCGCTGGAAAATCACCTCAATTCTATTCCGCGGTGACACGCAACGATTTTTGAGCGGAATCAAAATAGCTCACAGTTTATCCAGCGATTTAATTAAATACACCCATAAAACACACCTAAAACGTTTCGAATCTTACTTTCCCATAGAGCTTGTTCAATTGGTGATTAACCCTCATCAAAATGATTTAACCAAAGATTCTATAACACCACAAGATGCGTAACGAGGAAGAAAAAAATGTATGACAGCAGCACAATTTTTTAAGGAAATCTAACTCCACATTTGCGTATGTGTTAGTGCGCTACACAAAATGTATTCTATTTTTAGAATTTCGTTGTACATATGTATGTGTGTGCTCTCCAATTTTTGCCGTCTGAAATTCTGACTCTGAATCCAAATTTCGTATTTCGTCAAAGCTGCACAATTCTTAATGATGAAAACGAAATTAAGCTACTGCAACTGCTTAGGAAAACAAATACGGATGGTGGTGCAGCGGCGAAGTTGCTTGCCTGCGGAAAGTGTGAGCCAAGTTCAATTCGCAGCGAAAGGTGATGATTTTTTTTGGCGTTATCTTTGTTTTAAAATCAAATATACGTAATAATGAATGCCATGAATAAAAAAACATTCCAAATATAAAATAAAAAATATAATAGCCACTGTGTTTGGCTATTAAGAGTTTTTAATAGCCGTTGAAACTCGTTTGATTTTAAGAAAAAGGTCAGCGTTTCAATGGGAAATCTACAATTTATTTTTTATTGGTAATTAAAGTGGGCGTTAGTATGACCGATATAATAAAGCGATGCAATTGATACGAAGATTATCTCTCAACTGGCTACAAGGACAAATGGGCCGACTTGCCAGCGCCCTATGCAGCAAGTGTTAAAGAGAGCGAAAACGAGCGATGAAAGGAGAGCAGATCGGGGCAGAGGCTTAGCCGAGCACGAACGTCATATGGAACGCGAGAGCTTAAATGCTGCAACTGCAACAACAAAGCGAAGAAGTCGGGATAAAATGAAAGAGCGGCCGCTGCCGTGCATAACATAGGCTGATTAACAATGATTGGTACAGTCCAAATAATGAACATAATTAAATCATATTTAGGCTGCTTGACCCTACACACTGAAAATTAACAACAAAAAATACAGAATAATCAAACAAATAAAAAAGTTATAGGTTATATCAAATGAAAAAAGGAGAGGCCCCCAAATTGATGGAGCCTAGGGCTCCTTTGAGGCTTGATCCAGCCCTAAATGTTTTTTACATAAAATTAGCATGTTGGACAAATTAATAAGAGTTTTGCTTTATAAACATTGCAAGTGGCTAGTTACTCCAGACAAAGTAAAAACCACTAATAAACTAAATATTCTTCGTCACAAATAATATTAATTTTGGTATATTTTGGGAAAATTAGTTAATTTTTAAATATAGTGGGTTAAAGAAAAAAAAAAGATAAAAAATAAATAAACTTTCACTGAGGCTTGAGCTCGCTTAATTTCACTTTGCAGTCAGCCACTTAGTATGCTGCTCCACGGGCTTAGGAGACATACAGTCGTCAATATGTCACGTTGACTCCTTTGTTGCGACAGAACATAGGAAAAAACGCACTCACAGAACCAAGCGCTCAAACACGGACAACACAACGCACACATAGAAAAATCGAAAATCCACATCGAAAATCCACGCTAAAAACTTCATGTGCTTTTCAGCAGTATGGTCGTTACGTGTTATAGAATCTTTGATTTAACATTATACATCTTAAGTTAATAAAATAAGCATTTTAGTAAATCACTATTCAATCCGCTGGCTGAATTTTCACTTAACGATTCCGCTCTCAATCCGCTGCAGACCGAGGTGGCCACCTAAGGCGATTCGGACTTTCGAAGTTAATACTTTCGAATTCGGAGCCAGATATTTAATATTAATTATATTGAAAGCATTCTGGGTTTCTTTAATTAAGCATTACAAAAAAAAAAACGAATTGCTGTAAAACTTCCTTTACGTCATACTTTTTGTGCAAATTGTGAAAACATTTGTAGTCAAAATGCCAAAACAGAACTAACAAACCATTTCTACACATTATTGCCATTGCATTTATGTCAAAAACCCCTTTTCGTCTAGGTGAAGACCCATGGCAGCACAAATAGAAGCATAGCGATCATTATACCAAAAACTGGTAATTTGAATGAACTAAATTAGCAGTAGTTTGAGAAAACAATCACAAATCACAAAAAATCACAAAAAAACGTATCGTCTGAACGCGAAAACGAGTCCGATGCGCATCTGAGAAGCCTGCAAGGTTTGTATTCTAATATGTTGCCTCCGTAGTTATTCGATGGCCAACAGTCTCGTTTAAAGGATTTTAATTCAGTTTACCGTATAATTCAGATGTCTGTTTTTTTGAACAGCTGATTGCTGCCTTGCGCGGAGAGTTGCCAGACAACTTCTAGAGTTGCCGAGTGGAGTGTTTTGTTTGACTCGCACGATATGGGATGTTTTTTTGCTTTGAAATTATAAAAGTACAACTTTGAAAAATCAGTTATCATAAAATAAAAAAATTAAAAACCAATTGCTTTGATATGATAAAATCAATAAAACTGCAATATGAACCCTATTCGAATTGAATCTTGAAAGGTTTCAACCCTAGCCTTAGATCGATGGTTTGTGACAATGCTAAGAAAAATGAAATCGCTCGGAATTCTGTGGCACGGCGGAAATTTTTAAGCGGAAATCCTCTGCGCGGTTTCCAATTTCACTAGTGATTTCTGTGGGACTCCTGTATATAAAAAAACCATGAAACAAAATTTATGATTTTATTTTATAGCAGACAAAGAAAATTTCGATCTTAAAGGTGTAGAGTGATTTGGACCCGGAAACTAGCCTATGTGTATGTTCTTGAGAATGGATTTGCATGCGGTAACAGATACTCAATTGATCAATTGAATGCAGTAACGGGCTATCTGTTTCATTCTATTATTCCGAGCTAACTTAGTACCGCTAACTTGACGAGTTTTTTAGATGTTTATTCATTTATGTATCTTATCTTTGCTTTCAAAAAGGAAGTTTCTCAACAAAAATGTTCTCAGTAACTTGCATAGCTCCGGTCAATATTGCAATTGTTAAATATTGTAAGTAAATCAAAAGTTTTTAGGTACAAGCTCACAAAATTCCGTATATGTATTTCCCAGGGGGAAAACGTCATGAAGAATTAATTCTCCCCATTAATGACTCAATTAGTATGACACTTGGCACAAACGAGGTAATTATTAACTGCATTGTAGACAAGACTAATTGTACATACATACATACAGAGGTCAGGACTACATTATGCACTTCAGCCCACCAAAAATAGGCAATAGAAAAGCCTACGTTGTAAAAATAATTTATTATATTATTATAAAACATATATTTTATGTTTTAAGAATTTCACTCTAGAAATACTTTAAAAGCCCTACTAATTCAAAATTTCGTTCAGACATATTCCAAGTATTTCCGTACATCGGGGGTTACACAGATTACCATTCCAACTGAGTTGGAATTCTGGGTGTCAAAGCATGCACGGGAGGTTTGAAACAATGGTAGACTATTCGTTTAAATACACCGTTACGCACATTTCACTCATAGAAGTTTTACCGTTTTGGAAGTTATTAAATTTCGGATTTATCTGCATTTAATTAATTTAAATTTATTTATTTAATTTAATTAATTGCTGTTCCAATTATTTACGTTAGCTGGCAACGTCCAATGTGTTATCATGTGTGTGTAATTTCTCTCTTTTATATTCAAAGTATTTATTATTTAATTTAATTATTAAATTAAATTGCGAATTGATCTGTTGGTGTAGCTTGGCTGCTGTTCGCCCTATTGTTAATAACAGGGCATAGCTAAAGATTTTATAACACAACAAGATGCGTAACGAGGAAGAAAAAAATATATGACAGCAGCAGAATTTTTTAAGGAAATCTAACTCCACATTTGCGTATGTGTGAGTGCGCTACACAAAATGTATTCTATTTTTGGAATTTCGTTGTACATATGTATGTGTGTGCTCTCCAATTTTTGCCGTCTGAAATTCTGACTCTGAATCCAAATTTCGTATTTCGTCAAAGCTGCACAATTCTTAATAAAGAAAACGAAATTAAGCTACTGCAACTGCTTAGGAAAACAAATACGGATGGTGGTGCAGCGGCGAAGTTGCTTGTCTGCGGAAAGTGTGAGCTAAGTTCAAGTCGGAGCGAAAGGTGGTTGTCTGGTTTCCCAGCTTGAAATTCCCCAGCAAATTCCTCGAATAAAAGCCAGTGGCGCAAAATAACGTAATTTCACCTTTGTTTGCTATTTGCATTGCCCACTTCATATAAATATTGTAAACGCTTATAATTACTCAATCTAATAGCCTATGCAATCGTTCTTTCGGCTTTTCGACTCGTGCCTTTCTCCTTTAGTTTTCTATCTCGCTATATCACTCTCTCGATCTATCAGCTCTCTCGTTCTCTCGAACACTCCCTCGCTCTCCATTTCGTAGCATCGCGTAGGGCACCGGCAATTCGGTCCGTCCATGGTGAAATTACTAATAGGTGACGGATTCATCACAGTGCCTTCTCATTCGAGGACCACCAGCTTGTCAGTTTTTTGCCAAACGAAGAGTGCAGAACGTAAACGTTTTTTATCTGCTAGAGAGAGATGGTGAATAAGCTGGTGGCCCTCCACTCAGCTGACGACGTCACCTATTAGTAATTTCACCATGGGTCCGTCTGCCCTAACATGCCTTAGCAATGGTCATGATCTGGTCCAGCACTTGCATGCCTTTGCAATCTCTCGAACTTTTCTGTCGTCGCATATATACATACGCATATATTCGGTCAATTGGTGACACACGAAACGCGGTCTATATATGCATCTCGCTTCCAGCTTTCTTTCGCTATCGTTCTCTTCATCTATGCTGCTCTCTCGCATTCTTTCTCTCTATCTATCGCTCGTACTCGGCTCAGCAGCAGCCCGAGCTTCTATCGCTTATTTTGCTCTCTCTCTCACTTGCATTAGGGCACGGGCGATTCGGCCCGCCTGCTCTTTGACAGTCAATTATTGATCTTCAGAACATCGGTCTACATACCTATTTAAATCCTATTAAATACGCGTAATGCCGCTACATACTAATAAATTGTTATTGAAATAAACTTCTCGGCTCTTTTCTTAAATTGTACAAATTGGCCCTAAATCAATAGCTATTAAAAACGCTTAATAGCTCAACATTTGATTACGTCGGGGTCACCAATGTTTGAGATGCCAAGCTTTTTTGGCATCTATATTTATCCAAAATCAGTTAAAAGACCTTTGATTTAAAACGTTATAATGTTTATTTATACCGGCGGCTATCTGAAGCCAATGGCTCGCTCTTTTGCCCAGCCAGATAAATGTGCACAAGCGGGGGTTCGGTATGCAACCTATGCGGCGAGAGATGAGCATAGAACTGCTTGGGCCACGACGGCCGATCAATGCAAGAGCCGAAGCGGCAGGTGCAGAGCGCCATTTAACAGGGAGAGCGCAGCAGCACTGCCGAACGCTGGGGACATACATAAGCTTAGGTTTCGATACTCTTATACAACTAGTTACAGCTTTAATATTATGATAGACGCTTAAGTAGCCGCTGGCCCGAACAGTGGTGATTTTTTTTTTTTTTTGGCGTTATCTTTGTTTTAAAATCAAATATACGTAATAATGAATGCCATGAATAAAACAAAATTCCAAATATAAAATAAAAAATATAATAGCCACTGAAAATTAACAAAAAAAATACAGAATAATCAAACAAATAAAAAAGTTATAGGTTATATCAAATGAAAAAAGGAGAGGCCCCCAAATTGATGGAGCCTAGGGCTCCTTTGAGGCTTGATCCAGCCCTGAATGTTTTTTTACATAAAATTAGCATGTTGGACAAATTAATAAGAGTTTTGCTTTATAAACATTGCAAGTGGCTAGTTACTCCAGACAAAGTAAAAACCACTAATAAACTAAATATTCTTCGTCACAAATAATATTAACTTTGGTATATTTTGGGAAAATTAGTTAATTTTTAAATATAGTTGGTTAACGAAAAAAAAAAACAAAAAAAAAGATAAAAATAAATAAACTTTCACTGAGCGAGGCTTGAACTCGCTTAATTTCGCTTTGCAGTCAGCCACTTAGTACGCTGCTCCACGGGCTTAGGAGACATACAGTCGTCAATATGTCACGTTGACTCCTTTGTTGCGAAAAAACGCACTCACACAACCAAGCACTCAAACACGGACAACACAACGCACACATAGAAAAATCGAAAATCCACATCGAAAATCCACGATAAAAAATTCGTGTGCTTTTCAGCAGTATGGTCGTTACGCATCTTGTTGTGTTATAGAATCTTTGAAAAAATGTACAATGTACAATTTTTTTTTAATTCTAAAATTCTAAAAAATCAAATCAAAATTAAACATATATATACTGACTGAGTGCGGGTATAAGTAGAGTCGCGTCCCCAGAAGCGACTCGCACGTTCCTTCTCGTTTTTTTCTATGCCAGAACTTTTTTACGAATTTTTAAAAACTGTTATTTTTGGTATGCTCTTTTCACATAAAGGCCTGTTTCCAGCACCGCGGAAAATTGCTGCAAGGAATATATTCCTGAGCTGGGTATCAGCTGTTCTCTCAGTCCACACACGGTCCCGATAGGCAACTATCGATATAAATTTGTGGATTCCGCTCGTGTTGCTGGATACACACTCCAGGAATACGTAAACGAAACATTCCTGTCACAATTTTTTTTATATGGAGGTTGACAGGAATTTTTCGATTCCGCAGTGGTTAACTCAATTATCTTAAATCCTGTTGCAAAGAACTTTTCCATTCTGAAAAGCTTCTTAATGCAGCTAGAAAGTGGACCCAAACACTTTGTGATTTTAGCTTACCGTCTGGAAAATATTTATCTTTCAAATCCCGATATGATGATTTTTGCCATTAAAAACTCAGGAAAAGTCGAAAAGAAAGTATTTCGTGGGTCCTTTAATTTGTTGTGTATAAGTGCATTAATTCGACGTCGTTTAAGGTAATGCCCATTAAAAGATTCGCCGTCTCTCCAGGATACAATTTTTTTCGACTTTTGCTGAGCTTTTAAAGTCAAATTTCGAAAAAAAAAAAAATACTGCAAAATATCTTCATTTTTGGATTTGAAAGCAAATAAAACAAATAGTGTTTTTTTAGTTTTTTTTGTTAGTTTGGTCAATTTTGTGTCTTATACAGTGAACAATGCCAGCAAGATGTCACCGTCAAACAAATAATGCAACATTCATGGGACATACATAATAGAGCAGTAAGAACAGTCGAACGAGTCGAAGAAATAAAAAATGCATTAATCTTAATCAGTATAGGTACGAAATGGACAAGACGATTGGAACGGAGACGTGGGCGACTCTAAATAATTGACAATATTAGAAAACATGACCGACAACGCCAAAAAGTACAAAGATCATTTACATCCGTTTTGTTCCTCTCGCATTCGCATACGGGCAAGATATTGAATATTCCGCACATCAAAATATGTTGATCGGAGAAACAGAAATTAATTAGTTCGGCAAAGGCCATGCGAATAGTTGTAGAGCTGGACGAACTCTTTAATCAGCACAATGAATTATTGAAATTATTCATCAAACAAAAATGTATGTGTTTTATGAGATTTATTAAAATATTACACGTATCCAGTCAAAACGGGAAGGAACGTGTGAGTCGCTTCTGGGGACGCGACTCTACTTATACCCGTACTCAGTCAGTATTTACATTTTGGAGCATGATTTTTTAAAATTTTAGAATTAAAAAAAAATTTTTACATTTTACATTTTTTTTCTACATCTGTTATCTACATCTACATCTACAATGTATATTTTACATCTAACATGTAGATTATATATGTACCAATTATTTTATACATCTCCTTCGCTAGGGGTTGCTCGCGCACTGAAAGAGGCAGAGTTTGCGAGCGAGAAAGAGAATAGGTAGCGTGACCTCTGTCAGGAGGGGGCGGGGGAAGCAACTGAATTTATTTTTCGTCATTCTGGCTATAATTATGATCCGATCTGATTCAGATTCGGCATTCTCTACGATACTGCGTTTTTAGTTTTATCGTATCTTTAAAATTGTGCCTGCCACAGATTTTCGTACTTTGCGGTGGCGGAAGGGGGCGCGGCGAAATTTTGAAATACACTTGTAGCAGTGTGATATCACATGAGCCTGGAAACCAAATTTGGTTGCCCTAGCTCTTATAGTCTCTGAGATCCAGGCGCTCAACAAGACGGACGGACGGACGGACAGACAGACATGGCTCTATCGACTCGGCTATTGATGCTGATCAAGAATATATATACTTTATGGGGTCGGAAAATTTTCCTTCTCTGCGTTACACACATCCACTTTTACCACAAATCTAATATACCCCTTAACTCTTTTTTGAGTACGGGTATAAAAAATACTAGATGTATTCAGTTGAATGGCAAAAACGAGGATTACCTCACACATTTTAATTTGGAAATAGATTGTGTAATTTCCGTGGAAATTTTAGATCCGTCTACTTATCAACTACGGTTCGATATAATTACCACAAACATGATTCATGGCCCATGCGGTGATATAAATAGCTTATCGCCTTGCATAAAAGATGGAAAATTTACATAATATAAAAGACTTGCCCCCTCCTAGTATTCATAAACAATCTTATGAATTATGTAATGTTTACAAAATACATATTCTTGCACTCCTCTATTTCATTTTTTTCTGATGAAAAATACTCTGGCTTCGAGTCGATAAAACTATGTCTATCTGTCCGTCCGTTTTGTTTGTCACCTAGTTCTAGGACTATAAGAGGTAGAAAAACCAAATTTCTGTATCCGGAATTCTGCGATATCGCACGCTTACAAGATTATTTACAAAATTTCGCCCCGCCTCCTGACGCCCCACAAAGAACGAAAATCTGTGTCATCAGATACGCTTTTTCGTAGAGAATTACCATTTCGACCAAATTGCCAAATCAGATCGGATCATTATTATAGTCAGAAGGAGATTATAGTCAGAAGGAGGCTGCGCTATCATGCGCCTCAAATCATTCCCCCTCGTTTCTGATTGATTTGGGACATTTCAATGAATTGTGTTTTCTTCTTCTGTTACTAAGTTTTTTTTGTAAATGTATGGTGATTTATTAAAATTATTTTTTTGCTTTGTGTGTTTAGTTTGTTACATCTAATTTCGAAGAACTTAATCAATCGGACTTAATCTTAAGCTTATCATCTTGAAAATATTATGTTAAACATAGCGAAAAAATTACATATAAGAATGAACTCTTTTTGGTTTAGTTTTTTTTTAGCTGACTGAAATTGAAAATTTTTGTTGTATGCTTTTCGTTATATATAACAATTGATCAAAATAAGGTTGCTATTACTGTATATAATCGTATATACCTTCGATTTTCTAACTCGGCGTTAGATTTCTAATAGCCTTTTTACACTGGGCGCGTCTGCTATCGATATCGGAATAGACGCAAGATGCAGAAAGGCGTTTACATGGGCAGACGTGCGTCTTGAATTTTAATTTGGGTGTTTGATGACAAGGAAAGAAAAAAAAAATTTGGAAAATCAACAGAATTATGAAAGGCGATAAGAAAATGGACGAAAGGGAATTGATTTTCATATTTATTTATTATATTCATACATTTCTTTGTAGAGTTTGTGGGAGTTCTTCTTCTAATTATGAAAAACGTCGAAGTTCGTCTCCAGCAGTGTCTTAATGGCATCAGGGGTCACAAAAATGTATGATAATAATAAAATCAGTTTCAAGTATTTTATTTTATGATTTTATGTATATTTTCACCTTTCTGCGCAACCATAAATTTTTAGCGCCAAAATTTGATTTTTGACTAAAAGTTTTTGTTTTTATTTGTGGTGATAGTTTCGCTGATAGGCAGAAAAGTGCAAAAATATGCTGTTAAGCGCAAAAGTAATCGAATATACCGAATAGACGCACATGAATCAGAGACCGACACAATTTGTTGCCACTATTAGGGCCCTATTCTTAACCTATGTAAAAAAAACTGCGTCTCCGGCAAGACACAAAGAAGCATGATGCAGCCCCAATGTAAACGTCCTATAACTGGTTATAAGTCTGTTCTAATATGATTCTTTTTATTGATTTTGTATAGCTGTGTGCTAAGACAACTATATCGGCTTCAGAGGGATTTCAACACAATCGAATGTGGCTCAATGATGATGAATTGCTGTTCGAAGAGGACTCACGTCTTATGCGCTGTTTAAAAGGAGGTGCGTCTTAATATGAAATTTACATTTCTTATTTTTCCACTTCTTTATATTTTTAGTTCAACGTCTGGCGCTTCTGAATGGTTCTCAAAAGGTTTCATTATCTTGGAAATTACATATTGCATCGCGCAACAATTTTCCTACCGCTGCTGGTCTTGCATCAAGCGCAGCTGGTTACGCTTGCCTGGTATACTCCCTGGCACGTTTATATGGTATTCCACTAAATGAAGAATTGACGACTATAGCACGACAAGGTAGTGGTTCTGCATGTCGTAGTTTGTTTGGTGGTTTTGTTCAATGGCACCGTGGGGTTCTTGATGATGGTAGCGACTCTGTCGCTAAACCTATTGTATCAGCCCAGCATTGGCCCAATATGCATGTACTTATTTTAGTCGTAAACGATGAACGAAAAAAAACAAGCTCTACTAAAGGTATGCAACGTTCTGTGACTACATCAGAGTTAATTCAGCATCGAGTTGATAAAATAGTTCCGGAAAGGACGGCGAATTTAAAAAAGGCCATAGAAGCTCGTGATTTTCAATCATTTGCTGAGATAACGATGAAAGACTCAAATCAGTTTCATGCCATCGCCTTGGACACATATCCACCATGCGTGTACATGAACGATGTGTCTCATGCTATAGCTAGTTTTGTACATACATACAATAAAACAATGGGTACGGTCCATGCAGCGTACACGTTTGATGCTGGTCCAAACGCATGTATTTATGTATTAAAGGAAAATGTAGTCAAATTACTAGCAGCAGTTCAAAAAGAGTTCCCAAATGATTCAATAGACAATTCACACTACTTACGGGGTCTTCCGGCATCAATAGATTCCCCAGAATCAAATATAGAAAAATATGCGAATGGTGCGACTGACAATCCAATCAATACAGCTGTAGAACACCGGAAAGCTATCGGAATGTTAAATATGCAACCCAAGGGCTTACTGAAGTATATAATCCACACAAAAGTTGGAGATGGACCCTGTCAATTGAGTGACGATAATAGTTTATTGATAAATGGACTACCATTGTCCCACTAACTCATGTCTTCTAGTTCTCTCAAGTGTTTATTTTCATAAAATACAGCGTTCGCAGTGTGCTTAATATAATTTTTATTAAAGATAAGCTATATGTACAATGGTTAATGAGTGAAAGAATTATTAATTCAAATTTCGAGCTGATCTGATCTGTTAGTGTGACTTGAATGACATTCGCAATATTATCTTTTTTTATATTTTCACCACTGTTGTCGACTCTAAAAGTGCTATCTCAATGTGCCCAATGTGTTTCTTTGACAAAATGTGCCAGTTCGTGCTAGCCCATTCCGTTGAGCAGAGCAGTCAAGCCCTGGACTGTTAGAGTTGGGCTTTCGCAATGTTTTACTCTAATCTCTTTTAGGATAGGATATGTCGCCAAAAAATGCATTGTGCCCTCAGGTGCGTGCATTGTGCAGCGCATGATGCAATTATATAAGGTGGTCTCGTCGGCAGCAGCAGGCCCTTAACAATACTTACAATAAGTGCGAGTGAAACGGCTCAGCGCAGTAAGTGTGAGTGAAACAACAATAGAGTGTGTGTATTAACCCTCTGATGGTCCATGGGGCTTAAATTGCTTGTTATAATAAAAGAGTTGATGTTTTTTTGTAATTAAATTTTTAATAATTTTGAATTTGAAATTAAACAGTGTTTTTGTTTTTGGATAAATATTCTTTTGTTAAGGCTCTTAATTCTAAAATAAATTATAATCTTAAAATAAAACCTTTTTATATCTAAATTAATTTTAACTGTTTCAGAAGCTATTAACAATTTTTGTTTAACATTTTTTGTTATGCTAAACTGTTCTTTGTACGTGCTTGCAGCAAAAACTACAATACGTCATTTTTGATGTGCACAAAGAACGTTAAGGGACTGAAACCCGAACGATTCGGCAGCCGACGAGACCACCTTATATAATTGCATCATGGTGCAGCGTGCACTCTGCTGCAGCGAGACTTCTGTACAGGGATGCCTTAAGCGTACACTGAAAATAAGTGCTATTTAGTTGGCGAGGCTCCTGCTCTTAGAATTACCGCTCATAAAATTCAGCATATTATATTTGTCGGTTTTGGATAGTTTTTTGGGATTTTTGTTAAACATATAATTTTACTTTATGTATTTAGTTATCGAATAATAAATAACTATTTGCAATTCCGAAATCTTTCTAAGTATTTTTTTTTCTCATACGCGTAAGTGCTTTGTGAGAACCTACCTCAGGATAAGGTAGGCTCAGTCCGTCCAGTATTCTTCTACAAGAAATTTGTAGATTTGCTGGCAACTTTAAGTAGAAGCTGGCCGTTGGACCAAAGTGTGGGGAGGGGCTGAGTCGGCGGGGTACTGTAGAAGCAATTGCTCCTGAGAAAATAATGGCGCAAGTGGGTGGGTTTTGGTTCTTCAGTTTGCTTATTTAATCCAGATTTATTGATTGTTATACCCGTACTCAAAAAAGAGTTAAGGGGTATATTAGATTTGTGGTAAAAGTGGATGTGTGCAACGCAGAGAAGGAAACGTTTCCGACCCCATAAAGTATATATATTCTTGATCAGCATCAATAGGCGAGTCGATAGAGCCATGTCTGTCTGTCCGTCCGTCCGTCCGTCTTGTTGAGCGCCTGGATCTCAGAGACTATAAGAGCTAGGGCAACCAAATTTGGTTTCCAGGCTCATGTGATATCACACTGCTACAAGTGTATTTCAAAATTTCGCCCCGCCCCCTTCCGCTCCAACAAAGAACGAAAATCTGTGGCAGGCACAATTTTAAAGATACGATAAAAACGCAGTATCGTAGAGAATGCCCATATCTACCCGACTGCTGAATATGAATTAGATCGGATCATAATTATAGCCAGAATAAAGAAATAAATTTTCAGTTGCTTCCCCGGCCTCCTCCTGCAAGAGACTACTCATTCTCTTTCTCGCTCACACACTCTGCCGCGTTCAGTGCGTGAGCAACCCCCAGCGGAGGAGATGTAGAATCTTAATGGTACATGTATAACCCTGCAGTACCAGAAGTGAGCGATGACAACTGTCAACTAAGCGTCATTCAGGATTTTTTCTGTGCCGCTGCGGCAGACGAGCAGAATATGAAGTCGACGTCGTGATCGACTCGTCGATCAGACCAAACTCTTTTTTTCTTTGTTTCTTTCTGCTACGACGCGTACCGTAACAGAATTCGGTTTGTCCGTCGGCATCGACAACGTTGTTAGAAAAGTGAGTGTGAAAAGTAAGACGCAGGTTTTGTTTATTTTGGGCAAAATATCAGGTAAATACAGTGTTGTATTTAATTAAAAATAGTCTATTGTGTGTTGTAAAAAATGAAGAAAATGTGATATTGCGAAATTAAATGCGTTTTGGACGAAATTTTTCATTTCCAAAAACGAAAACAGAAAAAAACCACCCGAGTGGTTCTTGTGAGTCTTGAGTCGAACAGTCTTGAGTCTTGGCGAGTGTTTTGTTTTTGGCGCAAATGCACTGCTGATCTACTGAGAGCATTGTTAACAAATTGAAAAAATATTTTAATTAACCCATCTTATTGTAAAGGCGATTCAGTTGAAGTGCCCGGAATGAGCACGATGGCCTTACGAATATGAGCAAATAAAAAAACTAAAAAGGTTCTGTGGAAAAAAGAACACAGCACAAAAATGTGAATATGTATAAATTTTTATAAGAAAATAATAAATAAAAGAAATTTAATATTTTAAAACATAATTTACCCATGCCTTTTTCCTCAAAATATCAAATTTTTTACTTAAATACATCACTTATTAGGGCCATACTTTTTAAGGGAAATTCATCGCTTATTAAGGCATTACTTTTCAATGGAAATTCATCGCTTATTAAGGCCTTACTTTTTAAGGGAAATTCATCGCTTATTAAGACCTTACTTTCGGCAGCTGCATATGAGGTGTTCCAGGGTTTCGATAGTCCCTTCTTCATCGCATTTTCTGCAGTTACCATTGTTGGTGATGCCTAGTTTGACAGCATGTGCCGCGGCCAGACAGTGACCTGTGAGTATTCCCACCAACATTCTGCAGTCCTTCCGTGGGAGGTGCAGTATGTAGTGGCTGAGTTTCCTATTGCGCTCCTTGCACATGGTTTTTGAGGTTCTGCAGGTGGTGGTTCTACTCCACCTGCTTCTTGCCTGTGTGTCGGCCCGTTTCTCTAAATCGCTTTGGAGCGTTCTAAGGGAGACCGGCACGTTCTCAGTTCTGTCGTTTGCCAGTCCGACGCCGTCCTTAGCCAGACCGTCCGCCATCTCGTTGCCATCGATTCCTTGGTGGCTGGGAACCCAGTAGATCTGCACTGACTTTGTCGTGCTTAGGATATCTAGTGCCTCCCTGCTTGCCAAGACATTTTTGGAACTGACCGCCGACGACTGCATGGATCTTATCGCCGCCTGGCTGTCCACGAACAGGTTGGTCACGTCGTGTGGACGATCCGTAGACTGAGCAGCCTCTGCCGCTTTCCGTATGGCGTAGACTTCCGCCTGGAATATGCTGCATTGGCCCGGTAGCTTATAGGACAGCCTTATCTCAGGGTCTGTACAGTATATGCCTGCTCCTACTCCTCCTTCCATCTTGGAGCCGTCGGTGTAAATGTTGAGGTATTGAGTCTGGTCCCGACCCCTTTTCCAGTCGTCGGGTCCCATAAATGAGGTTGTGTTTACGTCCTGGCAAGTTTGGGGTATCATGTAGTCAGATATACTGGTCATGTCTCGGCCAATTGAACTGTGCCCGAATCCCTGTAGAGACATGTTTCCTGATGCTACTAAGCGTTGTGCCGCCTTTCCAGCAATCAGTTGATTCCGATTATGGTTTCGAGTGCTTTTGTTGGAGTTGACCTCAGCGCCCACGTAATGCAAAGCAGTGCCTACCGCTGGGTCCTTTCCATAAGCTTATTGTACGTCTTCTTTTCCGTCGCTTGACATACTCCCGTAATAATTATGCTTATGTCATCCGCATAAGCTGTTATTTTTGAGGCTCTCCTTTCGAATCTCTTTATTAGGTCGTCGACCACCAGGTTCCACAGGAGGGGCGAGAGAACCCCACCCTGAGGTGTGCCTCTGTGTGCCCCTTTCACCAAGGAAGCGGTGCACCATTCTGATTGCACCCGTCTACTACTTAGAAGGTTCTTTATCCAGAGGTTGATTGCGGAATGCGTGTTGGTCGCTTCTAGGCGGTCCACAATTGCGTTGGTATTCACGTTATTGAATGCTCCGGATATGTCTACGAACACTCCTAGAGCATACTTCTTATTTTGGAGGGCATTTTCGATGGTGGCTACTATCGAGTGCAGTGTCGTCGCTACCGATTTCCCTTTGGTGTAGGCATGCTGGTTGGTTGACATCCGCCCCCCTATATCGTTTCTGATGTGTAGATCCAGCAGCTTTTCTAGTATTTTGAGTAGAAACGAGGTGAGGCTTATCGGTCTGTAGTCATTGCGGCTCATATGGCTGCACTTTCCTGCCTTTGGAAGGAAGACAATCCTCGAGGTCCTCCATTAAATAGGGATAAAGCCTGTGCTCAGGCAAGCTGAGCATATTGCAAAGAGCCATGGGGTGATCACGTCTTTGGTCACCTGTAGCATGGCTGAGAATATACCGGCTAGTCCAGGTGCTTTTGTACCCGCAAAGGAGTCTATAGCCCAGTAGATTCTCTTAGACGATATGAGACCTGTTGGGGGTTGGTCTTCCTCAGTTACTAGGTCCTGATGCGTTGTAGCGTCAGCAACCTCGGTGCATCCTGGGAAATGAGCTTCCATTAGTGCTGTTAGGGCTTCTTCACTGCCTTCAGTCCACTGTCCATCGTTTCGCTTGAGCTGACTCTGTATGGTAGGTTGCTTTGTAGCAGCTTCCGTAGTCTAGCCGTTTCTAGCCGTCTAACCGCCACGAGTTTCTTTGTGCCCTTCGTATTTACTTCTTGTACTCCCTGAGTAGGATTTTATATTCCCATATAACTTTTCCCAGTTTGTGTCCCGGGGCTTTCTATAGACAGTTATCTTCGAAGAGTGTTCAAATTCGCACTTAAACTGGATGTACTTGTCTTTGTACTTGGTCTTTCAAGGACTCTCCAGCCAGATACCAAAGTACTTGTTGCCGCTACGAGTGTTAAATCTAGCACGTTTGAAGAGGTGGGACCTACAAAGGTGTATTTCTCTCCTACGTTTGCTATTTCTAGGTTAGTTGATAGTATGAAGTCTAGGAGGGACTCACCTCTATCGTTGATGTCGGGGCTTCCCCACACGTTGTGATGTGCGTTTGCGTCCGTACCGACGAGAAGTTGCTGGTCCTTTGGGCTGGATTCCGCCACTAGATGCCTCAAATCTTCAGGTGGAGCTGGCCTGTCGTGTGCCATGTAGCAGGAGGCTACCATCAGGCGCCTTTCCTTGCTTTCTAGCATCACCACGGTCAGATCGTCAGTGCTGTAATGAGACATAAGGTGAGCATGGATTACCTTTCGTACGAGTACGGCGGTTCTGTTCCTGCTTACCGATGGTGGATAGAACACGTTAAAATTTGAGGACTTTAGTCCGGCCACAGCATTGCCTGAGGCAACCCATGACTCCTAGACTAAGGCTATGTCGGCGGGCCCTTGTTCCATGACAAAGAGGAGCTTCGCCGACGCAATCTTACTTTTGTGGAGGTTGAGCTGCAGCACACTCACCATGTGCGTCTGGCTCAGCTCCACTCGACGGGTTGACTACTACCGTCAGGTCACCGTCCTCCTCCTCCGAGTCCAGCGTGAGACCCTGTGCGGCCTCCACGATGGTGTCCAGACCAAGGTCCTTCTCCACCTCGCCCACCTGCAGAGTGTGCGCATCTTTGTCCTCGGGGTGGCGCTTTTTCAGCCGCAGGTACACACTGCCCATCCCCCACGCCATCTTCCCGAATCTTGGCTACAGCAGGTCCTCTGCCTCCTTGCTGATCTGGATGATCGCACTCTGGCCCCCCTCATTGGGTAGTGGGCTCCCGATATGCAGAATCCTCCAGTTCGCCGTTGGCACATTAGGGTTCTGCCGCTGTAGCAGCTTCAGTCCACGGTCCCCTTGGATTACGATGGGGAATAGTACCTTTGCCTTTGGTATGGACGGGATTAGCTCCCTGTCCACCACCTCCACCTTGGCCCCCTCCCACAACGCGTCCAGTTAGCAGACCGTTTGCGTCAGCCACTTGAGTGTGGGGTCAATACATTTAAGTATTTTTACCCCGTTAAGCCATCCTGCACCATCGAACGTGGGCATGGGGGCCGTTGGGTCCTCCTCCATTCTAGCGAACAGCGCATCCACGAGCCGTCTTCCACCGCGCCGCCGTTATTTTGCCGTTCTCTTCGCTCCGGTCAATGAGTGCCACGACTAAGTGTCGTTTGGTCACTGACCTTCGCTTTTTGGGGTCTCTTCGCCTGTTTGGGTGTGGGGCCTGCCACCTTGGGCCCGCGTTGCCGCTTGCTCACCGGAGTGTTCTTGATGGCACTCTCGGTCGAGCGTTGCCTTTTGGTGGCGAGACTCTCCTCCACCTTGTTGGCAAATCAACTGTGCGGCTCAACTTGGAGTGAGTCGTTTTTGTGGCAGTAGCATTGCAACTGATATGACCTGCTCCCGTCCTATAAGAGGTGTGGCCGCTGGCGACACGCAGAGAGGATTGCTCCTCCCCGTGACCGCCGGTGGTAGCAGCCACGCTTTCCACCGACGTTTGGGTTGACATCCCAACCCTTGCTTGATCCTTCGTCCGCTCCAAGTTCAAATTTGACTATTTATTGTAAAGCTTCTAGACATTGTAGCACCATGTACTCTTGTAGATTAATTTTAAAAGTTCTTTCCTTCAAACCCAGTTTATTTCATGAAAAAATCTTGATTCGTACGAAAGTTATTAATTTAGCAAGATGAAATGGCCAAAGTCCCTACTGCTGGATGGAGCGCAATTTCGAAATATACTTTTAGTAGAGTGACATCACATGAATCTGGAAATAAAAGATGTTTTCTCTAGCTTTTATAGCCATAACAGCACTAATGGAAGTTCACTTCCCATTATGCACCTAGGTTGCCGATACTAAAATGCATCAGGATATAGCAGCTGGGGAACAGCATATCCAACAGATCTCATATCCTCAAATGGAATCCACTTGGTAATAGAATCCTTTGGGGGCTTAAAAGCACCTGGACTAGACAGAATATTCCCCGCTATGCTACAGGTGACCAAAGATGTGATCACCCCATGCCTCTCTGAAATATACTCAGGTTGCCTGAGCACAGGCTATATCCCTATCCAATGAAGGACCTCGCGGATTTTCTTCCTGCCTAAGGCAGGAAAGTGGATCTAAACATCAGGAATGATGTAGGTAAACTTTTGTCAAGCAACCAGCATGTCTACACCAAAGGGAAATCTGTGGAAACGGCACTGAATTCGCTAGTAACCACTATCGAGGGAGCCCTTCACAACCGAAGAAAAGACCACCCAGCAATCTACCTCTGGTAAAGAACCTTCTAAGAAGTAGAAGTAGTGTAGAAGTGTGCAATCAAACCGGGCACCGCTTCCATGGTAAAGGCGGCACACAGAGGAACACCTCAAAGTAGGACCCCGCCCTCCTGTGGAATCTGGTAGTTGTCGAAATAATTAAGAGATTCGAGAGATTTGATCATCTTTGCCAGGAGATACAAAACTAGACTGACCCCAAAAATACAAGTCAAATACCTCGGCATAGTACTGGACAGCAAGCTGACATGGAGACCCAATGTAGTGGAAGGGTGAAGAAGGTTACCATTGCGCTATACGCATCCAAGAAGATGCTTAGCAGCACATGGAGCATGTCACCTGCTCTAATGCACTTTATCTAAATCTCGGTGGTGCGACCGACTGGAGTCTTAGTGGGGTGTCAGGCTACCGAAAAGAAAACGGAGGGAAAATGGAGATAGCTCAACGACAGGCTCTGCATTACGGGGGCGTTGAGGTGAACACCAACAAAACCACTCTTAACAACACTCGGAATCCACGCTCAAATGATTGCAAGAAAGGCAGCACAACGCCTAGGCGCATCAGGTATAATTTCGCTGCAAGGATTCGAGAACAGTTCAATTTTACGAGACTTGACCAGTATATCTGACTACACGATCCCCCGAACTTGCGTGGATGTCAAATCAACCTCATTAATGGGACCCGACGACTGGAAAGAGGTTCGGGACCAGACTCAGCACCTCAACATTTACACAGACGGCTCCAAGATGGAAGGAGCATACATATTGAACATACCCTGAGATAAGGTGGATGTTTTCGCCATATGGAAAGCGGCGGAGGCTGCTCAGTCTACGGATCGTCCACACGACGTGGTCAACCTGTTCGTCGACAGTCAGGCGGCGATAAGATCCATGCAGTCGTCAGCGGTCAGTTCCAAAAATGTCTTGCCGAGCAGGGAGGCACTCTGGAACATCTCATCTGCAACTACCCGGCTCTCTCACGGGAAAGGAGAAAACACCCCAGCGCCCCGGTGCAGTCATCACTGGAAGATGCCTGCAGGAGGATGCTAGGGGAACTGCAAGAATGTTCGTATACCCCCATCCAGACAACTAAGGGCCGTATTGGCCTATTCATGGCCCCGTGAGGGCCGTCCGGGTTAACCTGTTAGCTTCTATAACCTAACCTTGCTTTTATAATCTCTGAGAACTAGGCGATCATCAAAACGGACAAACAGATATGGCTATATCGACTCGGCTTTTGATGCTGATCAAGGATATATACTTTATACGGTCGGAAACGTTTTCTTCTCTGCTTTGCACATATTCAATTTTACCACAAATCGAATATACCACTAAACTCTTCGAGCACGGGTATAATAAAATTTAAAATTAATAATGTGTAGCAAAAATTACCATTAATCTTTATCGATCCAAAAAAATTAAAGTTTAGTCTCGTCGTTCGGGCGCATTATCCTCCGATACCGTCCACCAAGACAACCCCACCACGCATCGAGCAGCCATGTGCGGCCCTGATGACGACCCTGAAGGAAGACCCCGTTTACGAGCCTCATATTTTCTTAAATCTAAACTCTGTAAATTAAGAACAATAAATATAAAAACCTTATTGTGCCACCATACTCTACGTCTTATTCTTGAACCAGGAGGCCTTTTCTATTCCAGCTACCACATCCAGAGATCAAATACATTTCTGTATACCCCGGCCCCGCCCGAGCAGGTCAAGATGGCATTACCCATTGTTTTGCCATCTTGATTGAGATCCCAGTTCTATGCTACCACCAGGCAGGCAAAGGGAACTTTCAAAGCTACTGCAAGGAGTTTGGACTAGAGAAGCTAGATATCTCTAAAGAGCTAATTAACAAATTTCACTATTCGTATAGAAAACAGAGACTTATCAAAGGAGACAACAGAAAGAACAACGAAGGGACCAAAAACCTCACCAAGCCAAAAGCAAAGAACAAAGGAAGAACCCAACTCACCACTACCTAAACCGCTCTAAAATGGTTTACCTATCCATTCAATAAGTGGGATGATCTAAGGACCCAGCCATAAGACGTATTTCCACATTTTTCTTTCTGAAGGACCCACCATCTGCTTTTGTCATTAGTAGGAAGCCCTGGAGGGACTTCTGTTATTGTTATTAGTTTTAAGCGAGAACATTTTTCTGAATTGGTATTTGATTATTCGATTTCAGCAACGACACATGGGTGTCTCATTCCATATTCCAATATCAGCGCCGAAACGACAAGAGCAAGAGCAACAGAAACAGCACCAACCACTAATACAAACGCCGAACAACTCATATCAATTCAGCGTTAACGCTGAACGAGAGAGCATGGGAATGAGCATACGGAAACAACAACAGCAACACCCAACGTCATTGCCAAACCGAGGGAGCGGGAGAGCAGTTCCAGCAAGAACAATAGCGACAGAACCTGTCCGCTTCAAAAACTGTTTCTTCGTCACTTTGAGATAAAGACCATATGATAGTTCTAAGTGATTTCAACAGGTACTGTTTGGTCTTCGGTTAACGAGTCTAATAACCTTGTGCCGATGTCACGTCATAACTTAATGGAAGGTTTGCTTGACCTGTTCATGTCTCAATACAACCACTTGCAAAATGTCTTGGGTCGATTGCGTTGCTAACCCGAACCCTTCCGCTCACTATACCTAAAGACTCCTACCGTCCTACATTCGTCTTACATTGGATCGAAATTCTCATGAAAGAAACTCTGGTCAGCCGTATCCATACAGCTTACCAAGGTCGAATGGCATCTTCAGCCCCTTGTTCAATGAAAGCTCACTGCTTCATGATCTTCAACTAGTTAAGCCGGTGTTTTCACCTGTGTACTCAGGTAATGTGCCGACGCTCTGTGTGACCCCTGCTTAAACTATTCACCCTATCCATTAACTCTTCATGCTTAGCTCCGTACACCTTCTGTGGTGGTTCTCTTGAGAGAATTACCTTGCTTGATGTTGAAGTGTTAAAGAAGACCCCAAGTTGATGTTTTCTGAACACATTTCTACCATGGTAAATAAGGACATGGGCGTGCTTGGGTTTATAAGGAGGTGGTCAAAGGAATTTGATGACCCTCTAAATCTCGCTTTTTCATCCGATTTTAGAGTACGGATCTTGTGTATTGTGCCACCTGTACAAAGTACACCACCGCGTTGGTGTACGGTGCACCGTATAGATTCAGTCCAGAAAAACTTTATTTTTTGTTTTGCGTGGCCTTAACTGGGATGCAGGTGTGTGATTGCCATCTTACCCTCGTAGATTGATTTTAATAAACCTTCCAACCTTAGTAAGTCGTAGTAAAATGCTTGGTGAGATTTTTATCATATATCAATTTGGCGAGAAGTGCATATGTGGGATAGCGCGCATATATACGTGACAATTGTTGGTCTACTACACTGTCAAATGTGCGTAGGTTCCCCAGGGGGTCATTGCCTAAGCGATTAGGTATTCTAGGTGACACATGCCGGTGTCCGGTTCCCTGTGGCCATAGAGTCGAACAGTTTCACGTAGATTGCAGCTCCTCCCCCACGTGTTTGCCTCGGCAGCTGTACCCACGAGATCCAATTTCCGTCCCGTTGCCGGCTCAAGACTCGGAGTCTCGGCAAATTAAAAATATTTCTTTAATTTCGATACTGGCGTGACTGAGTGGTGTATCCCGGCCTAGATCACTTCCATAAAGACTATGTCACTGATCTACGAAAACTGATACAGAAACTGCCGACTAGCAATAAATCTATACGTGAAAAGAAGAATTCCCTTCTTTTACAAGTACACATTCTACAGAAATGTTAAGTTTATTAAATATTCCGAAAAATGTTGATAATTATTAAAACAAAAAAATAATTTTTTTGTTTTTTTTTTATTTTTATACCCGTACTCAAAAATCAAAAATCTGAATAAGATCGAATCCTAATTATAACCAGAATGAAGAAATTAATTTTCAGCTGTTCTGCAGCTTAGGTGCTCACGGCATCCCAATTGTTTTTCGAGCTAAGTAGTATCATTGACTCTAAATGGCCTCCCAATGGCTAGTTTTAGCTCTTCGCGATCAGCAGAGAATCTTGGACAGACAAAAAATATATGTTCAGCGTCTTCTATGGTCCGTGCACAGTGTGTGCAAAACGGATCCGGCTCGCATTTAAATCTATGTAGGTAGAATTTAAAGCACCCATATCCTGTTTGAAGCTGCGTGAGGTAAAAGTTAGTCCCCCCAAAACTTCTACTCACCCAGGGCCCTATGTCCGGGACTATGCGTCTAGTCCATATGCCGTTGGGTGAGCGCCATGGCTCTTGCCACCTACGGTGTGTTTCCGCATCGCGGATGGTCGATATTGGTTCTAACGGCGAGCAGGTCAATTGGTGTCATGCCAGCCAATACTAGGGCTGCATCTTCAGAAACGGTCTGGTACGCACTGAAGACTCTCAGTGCACATCGGCGGTAGGCCACCTTGCAGGTGCGGCTGTACGTCGGGAGCTTCATAGCTGGCGCCCATATTTGGGCTTCGTACACGATGATGGCTCTGACGACAGAGCAGATTGCTCCCGTAGGCATCGGTTGAAGGTCTCCGCTATTGTTTCTGGATATGTTGTGGCTATTGTCCGTACTGCTATGGCGGGTATACCGTCGGGCCCTAGCGCTTTACCGGTCTTCATGCTCTCGGCTGCCTTTAAGAGCTTTTCCGCGCCGATCTGTGGAGGTGTGGGGGTCTCCCGCTGTCGGAGCGCGTATGTGTCGACTATTTTCGACAATAACTCCGGACAGGTCGCCATTGCCTTGCGCGCTAGTTTGCCCATCGCCATTTTATAGGCCATCGTCTTATGGCCCGGTTTGTACATCCGGTGTTCAGGAGCACCACGCTTAAGGACGCGAACACGTCAAATAGGACGCTACCGCGTGCGCTTGTCCTTGTGTTTCCCCAATCGGTCGCCCATGCGTTGGAGTCACCAGCGATGATCACTGGGGAACGACTGCGTGCATATTCCGCTAGGCCTTCGAGTATGAGGGGCAATGTAGGAGCTATATATGTGGATGCTATCAATCTTTTCTCTGACGTACCCCACTGGCATATGGCAGGCGCTTAAGTCTAGTGGCGGGGTTCCACAGCTCCAGATCGCTGCTCCATAATTTGTGTTTGCATTCTGTATCTATACGTCTAGTTGCTTCGCTAGGTGTTCCTCACTCAAGGTGGCGACGTCGACGTCCTCTTCTCTCACTGTCTCGATGAGCAGGAACTGTGCCGCTCCGCAGTGGTTAAAATTAAGCTGAAGGAACTTAACTTTGCCCATTAGGGGCTGTCCATATATTACGTAATCACCTAGGGGGAGGGGGAGGGGGGGGGGGTCAAGGAAATGATTATGTTTGATTACCACCCCCATGTAACAATGGACATGGTCTTGGACAATGATTTTAAAGAGTTTTTTTTATTTAAAGTATTTATTCAAAAATTTATTTCGCGCCGATTATTCCGCCAATAAGTACCAAATGCAACCCTATAATAAAGTCGATATACATATTCTACCATTTGTATATCGAAAATCAGCTGTTCGTTGTGAAAGTATGTGATTCAACGGAATCTATTTTAAAATTTCGGCTGTGACATGTGTGCTCTGGTGTTTCACAATGGAATCTGAACTAAATGCACTCTTTCAAACGTTTTTCAAATCTTACAAACTGCGCTATCCAGACAAAGGACCGTCAGTTTGTCAAAAAGAAGCAACTGCAATATGGAAAACAGCAAAAAAAGAACAAAAAGAGTTTCACAAATATATAAGTGACTTAATAAAAAGCTATGAAAAGCAGGTGCAACAAAAAAAAATCAAAACTATGTCCTTTTTTATGAATGCTTCAAAGGTATGTACGATATATTTAATCTATTCAATTTGTTTCGCCATGAATAGTGTTTGTGCTATATTGTGACTCCAAACACGTGCTTTGCATTCTGTCGGACATATAACTATACATTTTTTAACTATTTACAGAATATATATACTCCTAAAAACGATATTCCTCAATCAGCGATCGATTCTAATGACCATTCCATCGATCTAACGTCTGAAAATAGTAAGTAACTAATAAACAAAAATATTTTAATATTAGTTAACAGACAAACTAAATCACTTAAATACTTTCATATTGTAGATGAAGAGACAAAAAATAATGTCAGCAGCGAAAGAAGCTACCCAAAGCCTGCGCAACAAAAGACAAAGGAAAATATTATATCTTTAACTCAGAAAGCATCTATCCTAGTGCAGGCAAATAATTCCACAATGTCTAGCGAAATCCAAAAGGAGCTTGCCAAAACTAGGCAAGAAATTGAAAATGAAACAAGAACCCTCAAGCGCAAGCAACAAATTGCAGAAGCTCAACATAAATATAGGCAGAATAAAAAAAAAAAATTGTGCAGCCTATTTGAAAAAATTCCAGATGCTCGAAGTCTCTGGAACCAACGATCTACAGCCGGCAGACCCCCGATTGAAGACGATCAACCGTTTCTCCATAAAACTATTTTGGAGATAGCCATGTTTGGAAGTGGAGCTGATGAAAGGAGGCGCACTAACCTCATCAGAAGTGTAAAAACCTTGTCTGATCTCCATGAAGAGCTTAAAAAAGAAGGGTTTAATTTGTCCAGAAGCTCAACCTATCTCAAACTATTGCCCAGAAACTCTTCCTCGATTGAAGGAAGACGCCATGTTAGAACGGTACCGGTAAAGCTTTGTCGAGCCCAGGCTGATTATCACAAGCAGCATGTAGATGGATATTTTGCTACAGCATCCATAAAATATCTTGAAAGCATAGCCTCTGTTCTCGGCCCTGCTCAAGTTTTTTTTTTGTCACAAGACGACAAGGCTAGGGTGCCAATCGGTTTGACTGCTGCAAATAAGCAAGCACCTCTGCTCATGCATCTTGAATACAAGATCAAGCTGCCAGATCACGATTGGGTGGTTGCCCCAAGGCATAAGCTAATCCCATCAGTTTATGCTGGGGTAATTATAAGTCCTGAAAAAATGGGAGACCCGAAAGCTGTCGGTTATTCTGGCCCCACATTTATCAGCATAAGGAGTGGGAAGCACTCGTCATCTACCGCAGAAACTCATGCCAAAGATTTCGACAGTATTATTAAGCTAGAGTCCTTTCAATCAATAGCAAAGACCGATAAAGGACGAGTCAAGCCTGTGGTTATAATAACTTCCGATGGTGGCCCTGATGAAAATCCCAGATATGGGAAGGTTATTTCCCATGCAGTACAACATTTTAAGGCATACAATTTGGATGCAATTTTTGTTGCCACAAATGCTCCAGGTAACATGTTTATCTATGTCTAAACTAAATTGTTTTATAAATTCCATTTTTATTTCAGGAAGAAGTGCTTTTAACCGAGTAGAAAGGAGAATGGCCCCATTAAGCCGGGAGTTGTCTGGGTTGATTTTGCCGCATGATAAGTATGGAAGCCATTTGGATAACCAAGGCAAAACAACAGACTTCGACTTGGAAGAAAAAAATTTTGAATTCGCTGGGAGAACATTGGCCGAAGTCTGGGGCAACATGGTCCTCGATAACTTTCCTGTGACTGCAGAATATGTTGCACCTAACGTAGAAGAGGCAGAACTAGATGACATTGATCAGTACTGGTATCAAGAACATGTTCGAGAAAGCCAATACTTTCTGCAAATTGTTAAATGCCGTTCCGAAAAATGTTGTGGAGAATTTAGAAGTGGATTAGTTCAAATTCTACCAGATAGATTTTTCCCCCCTCCTGAACGTGTTATTCAGAGTGTCTCAGAATTAATTGTTTCCGAGGACAACGAGAAGGGAAATTTTCTGGACCTAATGCAACGCAGAGCTCTCCTGATATCGATAAATGATCAAAACAAATATCTGAAGGTAAGCAATTACTACATTTTATTTATTGAATATGCTAATATCACAGTCTCCACTTTCTTTCTAGATTCCCTACGACTTGTATTGTTCGTCGGTACAAAACCAACTTAAAAAGCGCATATGTAAGACGTGTGGTTTGTAGTTTGCATCCCAAAAATCAGCAAATCTGCATGCAAAAATCCATAAAAATGTATTTTCAAACTTGGATTGCAAAGCAAAGAAAAATCTTTATCGTGTGGCTGGGCGGCGAAAGGGAGAATGTCTAGTGGTTCAATCACACGAAGGATGCGAAGACCTCGAATGGCTTGACGAAGAGTATGTCCCAGATGATATCAGCGCAGATGTACAGAATTTGACATGGCAAATTCCAATAATAAATAATATTAAAGATTGGATTGCATCTCCGTTTGAATCCCACTACTCGACAAAATCGAACTTTTTTTTTCCTCAAGGATCCAAACCGACTTTTTCTGATAGATATGGGGATTTACAATTTTTTAAAGAATTATGGTTTTTTTTTCTATGGCAGAACTTTTTTTTGAAGAAGTCTGCTATTTTTTTTTTTAGCTTTTTTCAGAGGTAGCGATAATTTTTTTCACATAACTTTAGTATCTTATGTCTGGTTGTAAAGAACTTTGCTATTTTGAAAAGATAATTAAAACAGCTAGAAGTTTAGCCCAAACACTTTGTGATTACAGCTTACCGTCTGGGAAATATAAAGCATTGAAATGCAAAAATGATGATTTTTGTGCGGTATTTTTTACGAAATTTTGACTTTAAAAACTCGGGAAAAGTCGAAAAAAAATTATATCTTGTGTCCTCTATGGAGAGACTTTGGAGCTAAAATTCGTTAACCAAACCTAAAATATGGAAAAAATGCACAAAAATACCTTTTTGAAGGCGGCGGGCCCAACTGCCAATTGGGAACAAAGCAAACGAAAAAGGGTTGTATTTGGTACATTTGGTACCTGTTCGCGTTCCTTTGGTATTAAATGTTGTTGACAGTTACTTTTTTCGTGACCTGAGGTAGAATACCTATTCAGGTCAAATGTTTCCTTTATATTCTCACAAGTGCAGGTCCACAAAAATTGGATCTTTCTTTCGTTGTGCCCAATCTGAGGTATGGGTACCTGTTCAGGTCAAATGTTGACCTTTATTTTTACACAAATTAGACGTTTGTCGCTTCTACCTATTCATATTTCAATGAAACCAAAGTAGAAATACCTGAGATATAGAATTTCATTCCCTAACCCATACAACAATCAGTAATTTTTAGACTTTTTAGTCAATTCTAAGGATATACAAACTTTTATTTTTTACTGCTTGTTACTGTTCATAAAATAATTTAAGTTTTCTGGCTGTCTTCCTTTGTCACTCCAATCAGATTCCCTTATGAGAGTCCACACATAGTCGCCCATCATGTTTTCATTCCAAACACCTTGATAACGTTGTTCCATAGCCTTTAATTGTTGGTGAAATCTCTCTCCGTGTTCATCACTAACGTCCCCAGGTTTGTCGGAAAAAAGTCCAAGTGGGAGTGTAGGAAATGGATTTTTAGTGACATGTTGGCTCCAATTTGTTCATAATTCTCAATTAGGTCTTGAACGATATTAACGTAATCATCACTCTTGCTGTTGCCAAGAAAATTTGCTACTACCATTCGGAATGAGTTCCAAGCTGCTTTTTCATTCGTAGATAAAATATTTTCAAATCCATCATCTTTTAGTAGTTTTCGAATTTGGGGGCCATCAAATACTCCTTCTTTCACTTTTGCCAGCGACAGACGTGGAAAAACAGTTTTTAGGTAACTCGTCGATTCACCTTCCTTATCCAGTGCTTTAACAAAATTTTTCATTAGTCCCAGCTTAATGTGTAATGGTGGTAAAATAACGTCTTCAAACTTCACGAGAGCTGCATTCTTTACATTGTAATTTTCCAAAGTATGTTCCTCCCGAAGCAGCAGTGTTTTGTGTAACCACCTTGCAATCCCGTTAACATGGCTACAACCTTCAAGTCACACGCGACCTTCCACTGGTGTTCTTTATATTTTATGTTTACAAACAACTTAGCCATTGTTTGATATGTTTCCTTCATATTAACAGCATGGGCGATAAGAACAGACGGCTTTTGGTTTCCATTATGTAGCAAAACAGCCTTTAAGCTTTCCTTACTGCTGTCAACAAATAACCTCCAATCTTTTGGGTCGTACGCTTCACCAAGTTCCTTGAAGAGTCCGAAAATGTCGTGGCAAACGCACATGTCATCCTTCGTCATATAAAATTGTGCGTGAACCAAATGACGCGTCCGGAAATGAGTTATTTTGACACCTTCCTTCAATAAACGGGCATCCTTTAAAAAAGATCCAAGCAGCTCGGATTTATTTTTAGGAAGATCCAGGATCCTCACCAAATCGTTCAATTGTTCCTGTGAAATAGGATTGCAAAATTTCCATTCTCCTGAATAGTTATTGCTTGAATCCGTTGTTCCATTCGACGAGGAAGATACCTCTCCTTTTTGGCGTTTTAGGGGCGGTATTTCCTCTGAAGGACGAGCAGGAAGGGTAAAGCCGAACCCAGATTTTTTCGGGTACACTATTTTCATGTGTTTCCCAATTCCAGTTTTCTTTACTGAACAAAAGAAACATTCGGCGCCGTGAATATCTGTTTTTTTCCACATCATTGGACTACCAAAGTTAAATTGTTTTCTAAAAAAAATTGTAAGAAAAAAATAATGTTTAGAATTTTGGGAAAAGTTAATAGTTTTGTGGATTAGAGTTACTTACTTTTCGTCGTAATCATATGCTGTTAAATTCAATCTACACATTTGGTGCCCACTTTTCAAAAAAACTTTCGGGTTTGATTTTAAAGTTTTCTTCATACTGTTTTTGGAGAGTTTCGGTAAAAGCGATTTTTATTTCGTTGATCATCATGTACTTACCACATATGTAGCAAAATGAGTCTGCTTGGAAAGCACATGCAAATGATCGGCCAGAGGTATCCATGGCAATTGATTTGAATTAATTGTTAGATGTTTTGGTAAACACACGATCGTATTCTGAGGGAAGTCAGAACTACACTAAGGCACAGACACTATAGGCACAGCGTTATATATCCATGACTATGATTAGGTAGACGCGACGAGATCCAATTTTTGTGGACCTGCACTTGTGAGAATATAAAGGAAACATTTGACCTGAATAGGTATTCTACCTCAGGTCACGAAAAAAGTAACTGTCAACAACATTTAATACCAAAGGAACGCGAACAGGTACCAAATGTACAACCCTTTTTCGTTTGCTTTGTTCCCAATTGGCAGTTGGGCCCGCCGCCTTCAAAAAGGTATTTTTTGTGCATTTTTTCCATATTTTAGGTTTGGTTAACGAATTTTAGCTCCAAAGTCTCTCCATAGAGGACACAAGATATAATTTTTTTTCGACTTTTCCCGAGTTTTTAAAGTCAAAATTTCGTAAAAAATACCGCACAAAAATCATCATTTTTGCATTTCAATGCTTTATATTTCCCAGACGGTAAGCTGTAAGCACAAAGTGTTTGGGCTTAACTTCTAGCTGTTTTAATTATCTTTTCAAAATAGCAAAGTTCTTTACAACCAGACGTAAGATACTAAAGTTATGTGAAAAAAACTATCGCTACCTCTGAAAAAAGCTTAAAAAAAAAAAATACCAGATTTAAAAAATTCTTCAAAAAAAAGTTCTGCCATAGAAAAAAAAAAAATATCATCAAACCATTTCTAAGCCCCAAATCTTTAATAAAAAGTTGGTTTTGTTCCTTGAGGAAAAATCGTGTTGACTAGTGTTATCATTCCCGATCCATGGTAGGCATCCAACTGTAGTTCATTTAGCTGTTCATCTTGAAAACGGTCAACGCGATTTTTTCACACCCGGAAATGCAATGCGAAGAGCTGCGCAACCACCAACAACAACTCTAACTGCATTTTTTTCGTTGTGTCAAGCAGATGATTTTGCGAAAACATTGCTATACGCCGAAGTACCCGAATATTATACGTGGAATAATTCGTCAAAAGTTTTTCAAAGGCGAAGACGCGGAAAAGCCGTTCATGGTCAGCCAGTACTGTTTCACTCAGATGCGATAGGATGAATTTATATAGTTGCTAATAAATGTTCGTGGACCAACATCATTTGAATCTTTGCGAACTGTTGATGAAGAATTTTGTGGGACGTATCGCGAAGCATGCGAACACAAATTCGGACACTTTTCGAAATTATTATAGCCACGTGCAGTCCAGCAAAGCCAATTTAATTGTGGCAAAACATCAAAATCATTTGTCAGAGGTTTTTTACATCGATTGCGCCGTCAAATAAACGTCAAATAAAAAATAAAATTAACGTGATATAAACATGGACTACACGCCGGAAATTTACAACGAAGCATTGATTGCTACTGAAGACCTTTGCTTGATGATGGCAAGCAAAGCATTAGCTCAATTAGGTATGACAGCGCCTAATCGTGTGTGAGGAATGATATCCTCACACGCATGGACCCTAAGGGGTTAAGGTCTATCCGGGTTGTCCGGATAACGGCGAATTGACTGGGAGGGTCCCGCTCAAGGGGGCAACGGAGAGAGAGCCGCGATCAGAGGGCGCTACCAGGGAGAGTAAAGGAGCGCGGAAGAGAGGCGGGATAATGGGATCGGGCCGGCAGTGGTCCAGCGCATGACCATTTATGGCCATGCGACCACGCCACCAGCGTGGTCCCGTTGCGAGGCAGGTGGAAAGCGGAAGAGAGGCGGGATAGTGGGATCGGGCCGGCAGTATGTACGATATATTTAATCTATTCAATTTGTTTCGCCATGAATAGTGTTTGTGCTATATTGTGACTCCAAACACGTGCTTTGCATTCTGTCGGACATATAACTATACATTTTTTAACTATTTACAGAATATATATACTCCTAAAAACGATATTCCTCAATCAGCGATCGATTCTAATGACCATTCCATCGATCTAACGTCTGAAAATAGTAAGTAACTAATAAACAAAAATATTTTAATATTAGTTAACAGACAAACTAAATCACTTAAATACTTTCATATTGTAGATGAAGAGACAAAAAATAATGTCAGCAGCGAAAGAAGCTACCCAAAGCCTGCGCAACAAAAGACAAAGGAAAATATTATATCTTTAACTCAGAAAGCATCTATCCTAGTGCAGGCAAATAATTCCACAATGTCTAGCGAAATCCAAAAGGAGCTTGCCAAAACTAGGCAAGAAATTGAAAATGAAACAAGAACCCTCAAGCGCAAGCAACAAATTGCAGAAGCTCAACATAAATATAGGCAGAATAAAAAAAAAAATTGTGCAGCCTATTTGAAAAAATTCCAGATGCTCGAAGTCTCTGGAACCAACGATCTACAGCCGGCAGACCCCCGATTGAAGACGATCAACCGTTTCTCCATAAAACTATTTTGGAGATAGCCATGTTTGGAAGTGGAGCTGATGAAAGGAGGCGCACTAACCTCATCAGACGTGTAAAAACCTTGTCTGATCTCCATGAAGAGCTTAATAAAGAAGGTTTTAATTTGTCCAGAAGCTCAACCTATCTCAAACTATTGCCCAGAAACTCTTCGTCGATTGAAGGAAGACGCCATGTTAGAACGGTACCGGTAAAGCTTTGTTGAGCCCAGGCAGATTATCACAAGCAGCATGTAGATGGACATTTTGCTACAGCATCCATAAAATATCTTGAAAGCATAGCCTCTGTTCTCGGCCCTGCTCAAGTTTTTTTTTGTCACAAGACGACAAGGCTAGGGTGCCAATCGGTTTGACTGCTGCAAATAAGCAAGCACCTCTGCTCATGCATCTTGAATACAAGATCAAGCTGCCAGATCACGATTGGGTGGTTGCCCCAAGGCATAAGCTAATCCCATCAGTTTATGCTGGGGTAATTATAAGTCCTGAAAAAATGGGAGACCCGAAAGCTGTCGGTTATTCTGGCCCCACATTTATCAGCATAAGGAGTGGGAAGCACTCGTCATCTACCGCAGAAACTCATGCCAAAGATTTCGACAGTATTATTAAGCTAGAGTCCTTTCAATCAATAGCAAAGACCGACAAAGGACGAGTCAAGCCTGTGGTTATAATAACTTCCGATGGTGGCCCTGATGAAAATCCCAGATATGGGAAGGTTATTTCCCATGCAGTACAACATTTTAAGGCATACAATTTGGATGCAATTTTTGTTGCCACAAATGCTCCAGGTAACATGTTTATCTATGTCTAAACTAAATTGTTTTATAAATTCCATTTTTATTTCAGGAAGAAGTGCTTTTAACCGAGTAGAAAGGAGAATGGCCCCATTAAGCCGGGAGTTGTCTGGGTTGATTTTGCCGCATGATAAGTATGGAAGCCATTTGGATAACCAAGGCAAAACAACAGACTTCGACTTGGAGGAAAACAATTTTGAATTCGCTGGGAGAACATTGGCCGAAGTCTGGGGCAACATGGTCCTCGATAACTTTCCTGTGACTGCAGAATATGTTGCACCTAACGTAGAAGAGGCAGAACTAGATGACATTGATCAGTACTGGTATCAAGAACATGTTCGAGAAAGCCAATACTTTCTGCAAATTGTTAAATGCCGTTCCTGAAAATGTTGTGGAGAATTTAGAAGTGGATTAGTTCAAATTCTACCAGATAGATTTTCCCCCTCCTGAACGTGTTATTCAGAGTGTCTCAGAATTAATTGTTTCCGAGGACAACGAGAGGGGAAATTTTCTGGACCTAATGCAACGCAGAGCTCTCCTGATATCGATAAATGATCAAAACAAATATCTGAAGGTAAGCAATTACTACATTTTATTTATTGAATATGCTAATATCACAGGCTCCCACTTTCTTTCTAGATTCCCTACGACTTGTATTGTTCGTCGGTACAAAACCAACTTAAAAAGCGCATATGTAAGACGTGTGGTTTGTATTTTGCATCCCAAAAATCAGCAAATCTGCATGCAAAAATCCACAGTGGGAGACTTTGTCAAAAGCCTTAGCAAAGTCAGTGTAAACTACATCGACCTGAATGCCTTTCAAAGGCGGGTGTCCAAAAATTACTGACCAAATTAGTGGTCGTTGATCTACCCGGCATAAAACCATGCTGATTTGGGCTTATGTACGACTTTATGAGGAAAGAGACCTTTTTGGCAATGATTCGTTCAAGAAGATTTGAGACATTGCTGAGTTTGGCAATTGGTCTATAACACTACTCGACAAAATCGAACTTTTTTTTTCCTCAAGGATCCAAACCGACTTTTTCTGATAGATATGGGGATTTAAAATTTTTTAAAGAATTATGGTTTTTTTTCTATGGCAGAACTTTTTTTTGAAGAATTTTTGAAGTCTGGTATTTTTTTTTAGCTTTTTTCAGAGGTAGCGATAGTTTTTTTCACATAACTTTAGTATCTTACGTCTGGTTGTAAAGAACTTTGCTATTTTGAAAAGATAATTAAAACAGCTAGAAGTTAAGCCCAAACACTTTGTGATTACAGCTTACCGTCTGGGAAATATAAAGCATTGAAATGCAAAAATGATGATTTTTGTGCGGTATTTTTTACGAAATTTTGACTTTAAAAACTCAGTAAAAGTCGAAAAAATTATTTTTTTGTGTATAGTGTTAATTTGGCGTCGTTTAAGGTATCCTCATTAAAATCTATGGAGAGACTTTGGAGCTAAAATTCGTTAACCAAACCTAAAATATGGAAAAAATGCACAAAAAATACCTTTTTGAAGGCGGCGGGCCCAACTGCCAATTGGGAACAAAGCAAACGAAAAAGGGTTGTACATTTGGTACCTGTTCGCGTTCCTTTGGTATTAAATGTTGTTGACAGTTACTTTTTTCGTGACCTGAGGTAGAATACCTATTCAGGTCAAATGTTTCCTTTATATTCTCACAAGTGCAGGTCCACAAAAATTGGATCTTTCTTTCGTTGTGCCCAATCTGAGGTATGGGTACCTGTTCAGGTCAAATGTTGACCTTTATTTTTACACAAATTAGACGTTTGTCGCTTCTACCTATTCATATTTCAATGAAACCAAAGTAGAAATACCTGAGATATAGAATTTCATTCCCTAACCCATACAACAATCAGTAATTTTTAGACTTTTTAGTCAATTCTAAGGATATACAAACTTTTTATTTTTTACTGCTTGTTACTGTTCATAAAATAATTTAAGTTTTCTGGCTGTCTTCCTTTGTCACTCCAATCAGATTCCCTTATGAGAGTCCACACATAGTCGCCCATCATGTTTTCATTCCAAACACCTTGATAACGTTGTTCCATAGCCTTTAATTGTTGGTGAAATCTCTCTCCGTGTTCATCACTAACGTCCCCTAGGTTTGTCGGAAAAAGTCCAAGTGGGAGTGTAGGAAATGGATTTTTAGTGACATGTTGGCTCCAATTTTTTCATAATTCTCAATTAGGTCTTGAACGATATTAACGTAATCATCACTCTTGCTGTTGCCAAGAAAATTTGCTACTACCATTCGGAATGAGTTCCAAGCTGCTTTTTCATTCGTAGATAAAATATTTTCAAATCCATCATCTTTTAGTAGTTTTCGAATTTGGGGGCCATCAAATACTCCTTCTTTCACTTTTGCCAGCGACAGACGTGGAAAAACAGTTTTTAGGTAACTCGTCGATTCACCTTCCTTATCCAGTGCTTTAACAAAATTTTTCATTAGTCCCAGCTTAATGTGTAATGGTGGTAAAATAACGTCTTCAAACTTCACGAGAGCTGCATTCTTTACATTGTAATTTTCCAAAGTATGTTCCTCCCGTTTTGGCCAGAGTTTTGTTGAATAATGCTGTTCTCTAGCTCTACTATCCCATAGGCACAGGAAGCAGCAGTGTTTTGTGTAACCACCTTGCAATCCCGTTAACATGGCTACAACCTTCAAGTCACACGCGACCTTCCACTGGTGTTCTTTATATTTTATGTTTACAAACAACTTAGCCATTGTTTGATATGTTTCCTTCATATTAACAGCATGGGCGATAAGAACAGACGGCTTTTGGTTTCCATTATGTAGCAAAACAGCCTTTAAACTTTCCTTACTGCTGTCAACAAATAACCTCCAATCTTTTGGGTCGTACGCTTCACCAAGTTGCTTGAAGAGTCCGAAAATGTCGTGGCAAACGCACATGTCATCCTTCGTCATATAAAATTGTGCGTGAACCAAATGACGCGTCCGGAAATGAGTTATTTTGACACCTTCCTTCAATAAACGGGCATCCTTTAAAAAAGATCCAAGCAGCTCGGATTTATTTTTAGGAAGATCCAGGATCCTCACCAAATCGTTCAATTGTTCCTGTGAAATAGGATTGCAAAATTTCCATTCTCCTGAATAGTTATTGCTTGAATCCGTTGTTCCATTCGACGAGGAAGATACCTCTCCTTTTTGGCGTTTTAGGGGCGGTATTTCCTCTGAAGGACGAGCAGGAAGGGTAAAGCCGGAACCAGATTGTTTCGGGTAAACTATTTTCATGTGTTTCCCAATTCCAGTTTTCTTTACTGAACAAAAGAAACATTCGGCGCCGTGAATATCTGTTTTTTTCCACATCATTGGACTACCAAAGTTAAATTGTTTTCTAAAAAAAATTGTAAGAAAAAAATAATGTTTAGAATTTTGGGAAAAGTTAATAGTTTTGTGGATTAGAGTTACTTACTTTTCGTCGTAATCATATGCTGTTAAATTCAATCTACACATTTGACATATATAGCTTGGTCCCCACTCTTCAACAAAACTTTCGGGTTTGATTTTAAAGTTTTCTTCATACTGTTTTTGGAGAGTTTCGGTAAAAGCGATTTTTATTTCGTTGATCATCATGTACTTACCACATATGTAGCAAAATGAGTCTGCTTGGAAAGCACATGCAAATGATCGGCCAGAGGTATCCATGGCAATTGATTTGAATTAATTGTTAGATGTTTTGGTAAACACACGATCGTATTCTGAGGGAAGTCAGAACTACACTAAGGCACAGACACTATAGGCACAGCGTTATATATCCATGACTATGATTAGGTAGACGCGACGAGATCCAATTTTTGTGGACCTGCACTTGTGAGAATATAAAGGAAACATTTGACCTGAATAGGTATTCTACCTCAGGTCACGAAAAAAGTAACTGTCAACAACATTTAATACCAAAGGAACGCGAACAGGTACCAAATGTACAACCCTTTTTCGTTTGCTTTGTTCCCAATTGGCAGTTGGGCCCGCCGCCTTCAAAAAGGTATTTTTTGTGCATTTTTTCCATATTTTAGGTTTGGTTAACGAATTTTAGCTCCAAAGTCTCTCCATAGATTTTAATGAGCGACTTTTCGACTTTTCCCGAGTTTTTAAAGTCAAAATTTCGTAAAAAATACCGCACAAAAATCATCATTTTTGCATTTCAATGCTTTTTATTTCCCAGACGGTAAGCTGTAATCACAAAGTGTTTGGGCTTAACTTCTAGCTGTTTTAATTATCTTTTCAAAATAGCAAAGTTCTTTACAACCAGACGTAAGATACTAAAGTTATGTGAAAAAAACTATCGCTACCTCTGAAAAAAGCTTAAAAAAAAAAATACCAGATTTAAAAAATTCTTAAAAAAAAAGTTCTGCCATAGAAAAAAAAAAAATATCATCAAACCATTTCTAAGCCCCAAATCTTTAATAAAAAGTTGGTTTTGTTCCTTGAGGAAAAATCGTGTTGACTAGTGTAATCATTCCCGATCCATGGTAGGCATCCAACTGTAGTTCATTTAGCTGTTCATCTTGAAAACGGTCAACGCGTTTTTTTCACACCCGGAAATGCAATGCGAAGAGCTGCGCAACCACCAACAACAACTCTAACTGCATTTTTTTCGTTGTGTCAAGCAGATGATTTTGCGAAAACATTGCTATACGCCGAAGTACCCGAATATTATACGTGGAATAATTCGTCAAAAGTTTTTCAAAGGCGAAGACGCGGAAAAGCCGTTCATGGTCAGCCAGTACTGTTTCACTCAGATGCGATAGGATGAATTTATATAGTTGCTAATAAATGTTCGTGGACCAACATCATTTGAATCTTTGCGAACTGTTGATGAAGAATTTTGTGGGACGTATCGCGAAGCATGCGAACACAAATTCGGACACTTTTCGAAATTATTATAGCCACGTGCAGTCCAGCAAAGCCAATTTAATTGTGGCAAAAACATCAAAATCATTTGTCAGAGGATTTTTTACATCGATTGCGCCGTCAAATAAACGTCAAATAAAAAATAAAATAAACGTGATATAAACATGGACTACACGCCGGAAATTTACAACGAAGCATTGATTGCTACTGAAGACCTTTGCTTGATGATGGCAAGCAAAGCATTAGCTCAATTAGGTATGACAGCGCCTAATCGTGTGTGAGGAATGATATCCTCACACGCATGGACCCTAAGGGGTTAAGGTCTATCCGGGTTGTCCGGATAACGGCGAATTGACTGGGAGGGTCCCGCTCAAGGGGGCAACGGAGAGAGCCGCGATCAGAGGGCGCTACCAGGGAGAGTAAAGGAGCGCGGAAGAGAGGCGGGATAATGGGATCGGGCCGGCAGTGGTCCAGCGCATGACCATTTATGGCCATGCGACCACGCCACCAGCGTGGTACCGTTGCGAAGCAGGTGGAAAGCGGAAGAGAGGCGGGATAGTGGGATCGGGCCGGCAGTGGTCCAGCGCATGACCATTTATGGCCATGCGATCACGCCACCGGCTTGGTCCCGTTACGAAGCAGATGGAGAGCATCAGACTAGCCGATGGGAAAATACAGCCGACGCCTGGAGGAAAGTCCCGTTGTTGCTAGGCAGCAACGGCGCTGCCGTACGCTAACAAGGGGATAAAAGGAGGCCCGCGAGGGCGGCTCGAGACAGTCAAGTGCGGAGAGTGCAAGTGCGTATATTGGTGAATACCAAGGAAAGTCGGAAATTTATCGAAGAGTATCAAGAGAAAGGACCTGGTGTACTGCTCGCTCAACGGAAGGATCCATTGAGAGCGAACGTGTCGTGTGGGAATCGTAGTCGTACCAGTTCTTAGAGCCGACAGTGCCACGCTTGGGGATTCCGAGGAACGGCGAGTGGTCGAGAAGGACCGATAGTGATAAACCAAAGAATAGGCTAAGTTGTCGTCTTTAAGCATACTTCCTAAGATACCAATAAAGAACTCGTGTATAAAGAAGCCAACCAAGTCTTTCTGTTCTGTCACCGGGCAACACCCAAATTTGTTGCAACGAACCCACCGGCCGCTGAGTACGCCAAGCGCACATAAGGCGGACAAAACGGTTCGTTACAACTGGCGCCCAACGTGGGGCCTGGTGACAAAGTAAGATCGATTAGGGAGGGCAGTGCCGAGTTCGAAAGGAAGAAATGGGGAGATGACCTGGTCCAATGTGGCCTAGCCTTTGGACTGCAGCTGGAAGGTACGCTGTCCGAGATGCGCCGGGCATTCAAAGACTGGGTGGAGAAACATGAAGAGGAACCAGAATACGCCGATCTGATCGAAGAATGGGAGTTACGAGCAGGCAAAACTACACCCACGCCGCAGCAAGAGGCGTACGAACGCTTGGCCGTACCCGGCGGCACGGGACAGTCGGAAGTGTGGAAACTACCGGCAGAGGCCGCGGAGGTCGCCAGTCTGGCCGTGCCGATGAAGAGTCGATCCCCTAGCCGACAGCGGACAGAGAGCAAAGAAAGGACGGCCATCCCAGCTCCCTCAGGTCAACGGGAGTCAAGGAGCCCACACCCGACGGGAGACGAACAAGCGAAGAGGCAGCTGCGAGCAAGCTATGCGCACGTGGCCAAACAGGTGAGAGAGTGGTCTTTCCGATTCGACGGGACGGCAAAGCCCCTTGAATTTTTGGAGCAGGTCGAATGGTCAGCGGACATGTATGGGCTGGAACTTAATATGATCCCCAGGGCGATGCCCGAGCTGCTGAAGGGGCGGGCGCTTACGTGGTTTGTCGCCAACAATAAGCATTGGCAGTCTTGGGCGGCTTTCTCACGCAGCTTCCAGGCTCTTCCAGGTTCTTCCTACCGAGGGGTTATTTTGAAAAATTGCTCCAGGAGGTGAGAACGCGGAAGCAGAGATGGGGAGAACCTTTCAAGGATTATATGGTGGAGATTCAGACGCTCGTCCGGCCATTGAAGTGCCCACCAGAGGAGGAGTTGGAATTAATCCAAGAGAACAGCATGCCGGGCCTAAGGATGATCATCCGACCACACAGATGCAAAGATCTGAAAACGCTGATGACCTTGGCGGATGAGTTTGAAGCGCTGGAGAGGGATCGGGTGGAATTCCAACGAGAGACCCGACGAGTCGGGCGAAGGCCAATAACCCATTCACCAAGACGGCCGGGCCGGAGGTATGTCGACGATGCAAGGAAGAGCCAGTGACCAACACCACCAAGTCAGCGGACCGGAAACCAACGCCGCCAACGGCAGAAGAGCAGGTAGACACCAACGTTGAAGGGGGATTCGTGAAGAACCCCGCGCAAGCATGTCGGCGGTGTGGGAGTGACGCACATTGGGCGCAAGCATGCTCAGGGCGCCCACTGACATACTGCTGGCGGTGCGGCAAGGTCGGCGTGCTGACCTGGCAATGCTGCAAACGTGCGGGAAACGCCCCGCGACCCAAGCCACGAAAGGCCGTGCCGGGGTCGCAAGAGGAGTCCCCAACAACCTAGTCGGCGGACTCGCCGAGGAGGAAGTGCAGCTATCCGCTGTGGTGGTGATCGCAGGAAACGAATGGAAGGCCACGGTAGATACCGGGGCCACCAGCAGTTTCATTAGCTGCGAAATGGCGGAACAGCTGCGGGGAGTCGGACGCGAGCACGAGACCAAGAAACGCGTTCCGCTGGCGGACGGCCACAGGTGAATACCCAACTCGAAGTGGAAATGGCATTCGGAGACGAGAAGGTGTGGATGTCGTTGCTCGTGCTAGCGGGCGTGATCGACACGTTGCTCCTCGGCTGGGACTTCCTGACCGCAGTCGGCGCAGAGGTGACCTGTGCGGGGCACTGGGTTGTGATCCCTGCGAAAGGCCGACGGGACGGACGGCCGGTGGGGAGGCTATCCGTGGCGGTAGTGGAGGCCATCGCGGCGCCCTCGCCAAGCAGAGAGACGATGACCGAGTCCCCAGAGGAAGGGTCGAGTAAGGAGACGCGGGAGAAGGAAACGGTCGAAGGATTCCTCGATCGGGAATTGGCCGAGTTCAAGGAAATGACGGGAACGGCAAACGTAGCGGTGCACACGATAACAATGAGCGATGCACAGCCCATCAAGCAAAGATACTACCCCAAGAATCCCAAGATGCAGGCCGAAATCGACCAAAAGGTAGACGAGCTAATCGAGCTAGGGTGCATCGAGCCGTCGCGGAGCCCCTACAGTTCGCCGATCCTGATGGTCAAAAAGAAAACCGGGCAGTGTAGATTGTGCGTCGATTTCCGACAGACTAACGCGAAATCGATTAAGGATGCCTATCCCATGCCAAGGATAGACTTTATCATGGATCAGTTGAGAGAGGCTCGTTTTATCAGTAGCCTAGATTTGTCGGATGGGTATTGGCAGATTCCCCTGGAAGAGGCCAGCAGGCCGGTTACTGCCTTCACGGTGCCAGGTAAAGGGCTGTTCCAGTGGAAGGTGATGCCGTTTGGACTACACTCCGCATCTGCCACATTCCAGCGCGCATTGGACAGTGTAATTGGACCCGAAATGATGCCGCATGCCTTTGCCTATCAGGACGACATCATAGTCATAGGAAAGACCCAGGAGGAACACCGGCGGAATCTAAAGGAGGTGTTCAGGCGTCTAAAGAAGGCAAATTTGAGGCTGAACATCGGAAAGTGCCAGTTCTTCCGACAAGAGTTGCGATACTTAGGACACCTGGTGACGGGGGAGGGCATCTGCACGGATCCCGAGAAGGTGGCAGCGATAGCCGAACTACAGCCCCCAGCCAATGTCAAGGAGCTACGTCAGTATCTGGGCGTGGCCTCATGGTATCGAAGGTTTGTGCCCGATTTCGCCACATTGGTACAGCCACTGAGCGCGCTATTGAAGAAGAAGGCGAAGTGGGTGTGGACAGAGGCGCAGCAGCAGGCGTTTGAGGCGGTAAAAGGTCAACTGGTGGCAGACCTGGTGCTGGCCTGTCCAGATTTCAGCAGGAAGTTTGTGCTACAGACGGATGCCAGTGATTACGGGCTGGGCGCGATCCTTACCCAGGAAACCGAGAGAGGAGAAAGAGTCATCTCGTACGCCAGTAGAACGCTCAATAGTGCTGAGAGGAATTACTCGGCGACCGAAAAGGAGTGCCTGGCCATAGTGTGGGCCATAAGGAAGTTAAAGCCGTACTTAGAGGGATATCACTTCAAGGTGGTTACCGACCATATGGCGTTGAAGTGGCTTAACAGCATCGAAAGCCCAACAGGAAGAGTCGCCCGGTGGGCCCTAGAACTACAACAGTACGATTTCGAGATTGCGTATAGAAAGGGACAACTCAACGTGGTGGCAGATGCGCTCTCCCGGCAGCCGCTGGTGGAGCGGTGTATGAGAGTGGACGAAGAACCAGTCGAGGTCTCAGAAACTGTGGCCCCATGTGCGTGGATAGCGAAAGTGAAGGACCAAATCAAAAAAGAACCCGAGAAGTTCCCCGACTACGTGGAGGAGGCAGGGAAGGTGTATAGGCACATTCCCCACAGAGCCGGAGACGAGGAAGTCGCGGCCTGGAAGATGTGTGTCCCAAGAGACCTACGGAATAGAGTCATCAAGGAAAACCACGACACACCGGAGGCGGGACACTCCGGAGGACGGAAAACCATGGCGCGCGTAGCGGGACGCTATTACTGGCCCGGGATGCACAGAGACGTGAGGGCCTACGTGAGGAAGTGCGAGGTATGTTTAAGGTTCAAACCAAACCAACAACAAGCAGCAGGGAAGATGCTGACTCAGGTGCCCGAGGAACCCTGGGTGACAGTGTGCGCGGATTTCGTGGGCCCACTGCCCAGGTCTAAGCACGGGAATTCAATGCTGCTGGTGCTGGTGGACCGGTTCTCGAAGTGGACAGAGTTGGTGCCCCTAAGGAAGGCCACGGCTGAGACACTCACAAAAGCGGTACGAGAACGCATTGTGGCCCGATTCGGAGTGCCGAAGGTAATAATTACGGACAACGGAGTCCAGTTTACGAGCCGGATTTTCAAAAAGTTTTTAGAACAGATGGGGGTCAGACACCAGTTCACGGCACCATATACGCCCCAGGAGAATCCCACGGAACGCACGAACAGGACGGTAAAAACCATGATTGCGCAATTCTGCGAGGGGGACCAGAGATGCTGGGACGAGAAGTGGCCAGAACTCATGTTGGCAGTGAACTCAGGCGTGTCAGACTCAACGGGGTACTCTCCCGCATTTATTGTCCAAGGCCGGGAACCACGACTGCCAAAAGCCCTATTTGATGAGGAAACAATAGGGACCGGCCAGGGCACGCTCACGCCGGACGAAAACGCGAGCAAGCTGAGAGACTTGTTTCAGTTGGTGAGGCGGAACCTGGAAAGGGCAGCGCAGGACCAGGCGAGGTTCTACAATCTGAGGAGAAGGCCCTGGAAGCCGAAGATCGGAGAGGTGGTGTGGGCGAAACAACACCATTTGTCAAAGGCGGCTGAGGGGTTTGCAGCAAAACTGGCGCCAAAATACGCGGGTCCGTACACGATAATGGACTTCGTGTCACCCGTCATCTGCCGGCTGAAGACCGCCAACGATAATCGGATGAGGACAGCCCACATTAGCGATCTGAAACCTCAACCGAGGGAGGAGGGGACATAAGGCATACCCCAAGGAAATTATACACGAAGTCGCGAAAAGGAAGAAAGGGAGGAGCCAATGCCGCGGCGAATAGCAGGATCGGGTGCGAGAAGATCTGGAAGAGATGAACATTATAATCGGAATGGTAAAGACGATAAAGAAAGATACCCGAACAGGTGTGGAATCACGGACACGGACGGTGAGGTGCGTCGGACGACACGGTGATCCCAGATGGGGGTCCGAGGAGAGGCCAAGATCCGGATCCAACCCAGGACACCATGGTCGGCTTCGAGCGTCGGGAACGACCAAAGCGGATGCCGCCCGTACGCGGTCTGCCGGGCGGGGAATCGGATGATCCTCGGGTCCGAGCTGCTGTACGGGGGGACGTCTGAATTACGAATCGATCCGAGGACGGAAGAAGCTGACCAGGTGGCGGGCCGTCATTCGGCAACCCGGGCGAAAGGTCGGATGACCTGTTGTTCGCGGGCGGGAATGATGGTCGGCATCCTGGGGTGAGTCTAGGGTCGGGCTGGAAAGAGGAGAGAGAGTGGGATCCCAGGAATCTGGATAGTTACCGTGTACAAAGGCATATCCACTCGGTCCAGTGATCAAACCACGCAATAGCCGGAAAACCTAAAACAAAATAAATTTGTTATATAAATATAAAAGGAAAAAAAAAAGGAGAGGTGGACTTATTAGAGATAAGTGTGCCTAACGACCCCGAAGCGGCTGTATAGGGTTAACGCGGCGAATAGTTTGGATAAACGGTAATTGGCCGGCTCTCATTGGTAGAAGAAAGAGAGGCACGGTGCCACGGCACCAATGGCGAAGCGGCCAGCGAAGCTGCCATCAATAGAGGCGGAGGAGCGACCGACGGTGAGGCGGCCACCGACAGACGCCGAGAAGAAACGGGTCACGGAGTGGCGGCGGCGGATCGCGCTTGAGGCAGCGAAGGAGGCGCTGCGGCAGCGGCAGGTCTGGGAGGACGCGCAGGCGCTGGCAAGGAGGTTGAAGGCCACGCAGGAGGCGGAGCAGGCGGCCGAGGAGGCCAAGGAAAGGGCCCGGCGGGAGGCTGAGGAGCACCACCGGACGTGTGTGCTGAAGAGGTTCATGGCCGAAATGCGGGAGAAGGAGCGGCAGAGGGCCAAGGAAAAGAGCCGCGAGGAAGAGGCGAGGCTGATCGCAGAGGAGGAGGAGGGCCTGTGGCAGCCTTTCCCTCCGACGCCGGAGCCCGAGAACCGAGGCCAGTCCACGCCAGAAGAAGAAGAGTGGCAGGAGCGGCTACGCCGGTCGGAAGAGGAGGAGGAGGGCCTGTGGCAGCCTTCCCCTACGACACCGGAGCTCGAAAACCAAGGCCAGGCCACGCCAGCCGAGCAGGAGGAGGAGCTGTGGCAGCGACGGCCGCAGCCCGAGGAGGAGGCTAGGTCTCCAGAAGGAGGACAGGGGCCCCAAGCCTCGTCGCAGCAACAGGAACCGGGAGCGGACGCCTCGTGGCAGCAGCAGCAACACCAGTGGCAGGGACCGCAAGGCGCGGTGCCGTATGTGACGCAGGAGGTGCGTACGGCGGTGCGTGGAGGCCACAAATCCGCGGCCAGAGCGACAGTTGTCGTGTCCGGAGGAGCGGGAGAGACCGCGGGCGCCCCTGCAGCGCCAGGCGTCGTGGCCACAGGCACAGCCAGGGACGGAGGGCCCACGCTGGAGACCCGTGAGACGGGAGGAGTCGCCAGGGGCGGTGGAGCGCGTCCTGGCTCAAACGAGGTTCACCTCGAGGCGCATCAAGCGGCTGGTGAATGACGGAGGGGTCCGATACCGAGTGACGGTGTCCCGGGACCACCAGGAGGTGTTCCGGGAAGCAGGGACTCAGTAAGAAAATAAAGAACAGTAAAAAAGAAAACAAACAGAAAACAGACTTACTTTAAGTGCGAGGAGGAGGAGGGGAGGCCACCACGAGCAGTCGCAGAGCAGCGACAGAGGCCTGCGAGCCACGGCCGAGATGAATGGGGCGGCCGAGGAAGGGAAAGATACCGGAACGGTTCCGCACGGTGGTCGATACGCTGGTGAGGGCAAGCGGTCCAAGCCGGCGACTAGAGGATGAAACGTGAGAGGGCTAGTCTGGGTAAAATAGGTGTAAAGTCACTTACCAGCGTCCATTAAGAATTCCTCGTTGAGGAAGTGGAGTACGCACGCGGCCCAGAAAGAGATATCGAGTAGAACAGAAAACCATCCCTACGTCATATCGATGGCGTAGATGCAGCCCTGTGATAGTCGCGCGTGCGTGCGCATTCCACCGATCCGGCACCACTCAATCGGGTAGGTCCGGCAGAGGGCGCCAGAACGCGCCCGGTTCAAAAGCGCGGGCGGCCGTTTGAATTTAAAATTTAACGACCAATGGTACAAGAAGACGCGGAAGGGAGTTGTCCGTTAGGGAAGAAAGGAGGAAGTGTGAGGAATGATATCCTCACACGCATGGACCCTAAAGGGGTTAAGGTCTATCCGGGTTGTCCGGATAACGGCGAATTGACTGGGAGGGTCTCGCTCAAGGGGCAACGGAGAGAGAACCGCGATCAGAGGGCGCTACCAGGGAGAGTAACGGAGCGCGGAAGAGAGGCGGGATAATGGGATCGGGCCGGCAGTGGTCCAGCGCATGACCATTTATGGCCATGCGATCACGCCGCGCATATACACGACCTTTTCAACAAAGAACTGGAGCGTGAACAGCAGTATGATCGTGCCGAGCTTAATGCGTTTGTGCAAAACAATGAGCCACGGTTAAATATCAACCAAAGAACGGTTTACGACCAAATATTGCGAGCTATCGAAGAACAACATGGTGGACTGTTCTTTTTGGATGCAGCTGGAGGTACCGGAAAAACTTTTGTCATTTCGATTATTTTGGCTACCATTCGAGCACAAGGTAGAATCGCATTGGCTTTGGCTTCGTCTGGCATCGCTGCCACATTATTGGATGGTGGCCGCACGGCGCACTCTTCCCTTAAGTTGCCATTGAATATGAAGGCTGACGATAATCCTACATGCAACATTTCAAAAAGATCTGCAATGGTGAGAGTGCTGCAGCAATGCTCTCTTATTGTATGGGATGAGTGTACTATGGCCAACAAGAAGTCACTGGAAGCACTTAATCGTACGTTGAAAGATATTCGTGGAGATAATCGATTGTTTGGTGGTGCATTGATATTGTTAGCAGGTAATTTCAGACAAACATTGCCTGTAGTCAAACTAGGAACTTTTGCTGATGAAATTAGAGCGTGTTTGAAAACATCTAATGTGTGGCGCTCAGTGAAAACACTTAGATTGACTACAAATGTACGTGTTCAATTGCAAAACGATGCTTCAGCAGATTTGTTTTCCAGACAACTGTTAGACATTGGTAATGGCATACTTCCCGTTGACAATTCTGGCTTCATACTGCTTCCAAATTATTTTTGCACTTTTGTGTCATCGAAGGAATACTTGATTCAGAGCGTGTTCCAAATATTGTAAAAAATTATAGAAACCATGACTGGTTGAGGGAAAGAGCAATATTGGCCGGAACAAATAAAGATGTCAATGAGATCAACGCATCTATTTCGAATTCCATCCCAGGATAAATGGTTGCGTATAGGTCGGTTGATACAATTATCAATCAAGATCATGTTGTAAATTATCCAGTCGAATTTACAAGTAAAAGTTGGAGCCACCATAATTATGCTGCGGAACCTTAATCTACCATGACTTTGCAATCGTACAAGACTTGCTGTGAAAAAAGTTATGACTATTTTGACTGGGAAATTTTGTGGTGAACACGTTTTAATTCCGAGAATTCCGATGATTCCGACTGACATGCCATTTGATTTCAAACGACTACAGTGTCCGATTCGTCTTGCTTTTGCTATGACTATTAATAAATCAAAAGGACAGTCTTTGCAAATTTGTGGTTTAAATTTGGAGCATCCGGTATTTCCACATGGTCAACCGTATGTAGCGTGCTCACGAGTAGGCAAACCTTCGGCATTAATTATTCATTGTACCGACGGCAAAACAAAGAATACTGTTTCTCACAAAGCATTGCAATAAATAAAATATGTCATTACATCAAAATTATCATTTTTTAATTTCGATGAATTCCTAAACATTAAATTCATTTAGTAAGCAGCGAAGCGGGCGGGGCTGCTAGTAAAATTATATATTCTATGTTGTTTGAAAAGCGGTTTGGGATGAAGACAACGGGGCGTTTTTTAAGAAAAGTTTTTTATAGCCATAGCATTGTATACTTTGGGTTATTTTCCTGAGTACAGAACAGTTGGAAGGCTATCAGCAATCGAGTGTATTGCACACATGAGATGTACTGTACTGCATGAGATTTGCAGAGCATTCATAAAAGAATTCCCAGTCCTCAAACTGAGTTTTTCTGCCTGAGACAATTCTGACATATCAGATGTTTTGTTGTTGTTTTTACCATTTTCCTGTCTGTCGGACCATCCCCCGGAAAATGTCAAAATCTTAATCACATCCAGTAAAAATCCAATATCAGAAGTTGAAAGATTCCATAAAACAGTGAACGAAAAATTGAGGATCATATCCAGTGAGAATGACCTCGAAAACAAATACACTAAATTTGAACTAATAATGTACACTGTGAGGACCAATCTCAGGCTGGGATATGTGTCAGTCTGTCCAGGGTCCGCTACAAGAAAAATTTATAGATCGCAGGTGACATCAGGTGTCGGGCTGGCTTGAAATGCAGCAGGCAAGTTGTGTTTGTTTGTTCTTGGTTTATTCAGTACTTTTCATTCACTTAGTTATTTGTTGCTCTGTTTTGGCGGTGTGGTGCGCTGGTGGACTGCGTAGTGTAGTGTGTTGAGTCTAGTGCAGTGTCTTGTGTTGGGGCTGGTGGACTGCCTAGTGCAGTGTCTTGTGTTGGGTCTGGTGGACTGCCTGCTTTTTCGGCCGATCTTGGCCCTTTTATCCAGCTGTCGATCGCAGCTGTCTTTGACCCGGAAATAATTAATTATTGCTAACTTATGATTATTTTGTGACAATAATTGTGGGGCTAGTAAGTGGGTCGAAGCTTGGTGCTTCGGTCAGTAGTGTTCAGGAAAAGGTTTTGCTGAGACTGCATCGCAGTAGATGCGGGCTGCAGTTGGGAATTGGGTTTGGGATTGATTTTGCTAGCTCGGCATCGCGGAAGGTGATAGCTGAATTTGGGCCGGTAGGTCGATAATTTTATGCTGGCTTGACTTATTGTGAAATAACGCAAATGATATGTCTTATGTAGGTCGTCGATTGCGAAATGTCCCAAGAGGTGGGGTGTTTTTAAATTGTTGTGTGGACAAGAATGTGTAGAGTGGTTGATCGAGAGTTCTTAATTAATTGTGTGCGTTTCTTAAGGTGCTGACACACCGCTATTTGTGGAGAACCGTGGCTAGAGCCATGGTTCGTTGGCTCGGTGTATATCAGTTTGATTATTGTCTCCGGCCAGCGTGGCCCTCCGCCGTTTGTGACGAGCCATGGCTAGAACCATGGTTGGTTACAACACCTATAATCACAAGTCGGGTCTTGTGAATATAGGTGTACATTATTAGTAGTATATAGTATATAACACTACCAACCGAACACCTGCAGATATATTCATATATGCAGGAAGTCCAGAGTACGACACTCAACTGAACCAGGTGAATCAAATCACCCAGTTGATCCAAAGTCATAATGACTTTGAAGTGGACACTAGGTTTAGAAAATCACCTCTAGTGAAGTCCAAAATAACTAACCCTTTAAAAAAGACGGGGGAAATAATCAAAATAGATGAAAAACACTACGAAGAAAAAAATAGGGGAAGAAGATAACACATTACAAATCTAAATATAAAAAGAAAAAGAAAATTAACATAAGCAAATATAATAATTCCAGCCCGCCCATTGAAACGGAAGGTAACGATCAACGGCAACATAATTAAATTCATCGTCCTCATGACATTAATGGTCCTTACAACAGAAGGAAAAAAAAATTGAAATAAATCCAATTGAATCCAGAAACGGATATCTCATATTTAAAACGGGATCAATCGATCTGCCCATAAATTATGAGTACCATTACTTAATAGTTAACATAACAAAAACCGAAGAAACCTATCAAAACCTTCTAGTAATGGCCAACAAATTTCCAAACGTAATCCAAGTAAAATACCTAGTAGATAAGCTAAATAGGGAAATAAATGGCTTAAAAATAGCTAAACGCAACAGGAGAGGCCTAAAAAATATCGTAGGTACCGCCTATAAATACTAATTTGGCACATTAGATCAAGCAGATAGGAAAGAATTAGATCAGAGAATAGAAAATCTCGCCAGCCATAGTATCCAAACAAATGAACTAAATTTAGTTATAAAGGTAGTAAACCATTGAATTGAGATAATAAATCAATTAAACGAAGAAAACAACAAAAGTCCACAATTAGAAATTTTAATTTTCAATATACAAAATTTCACAGAATGCGTCCAGGATATAGAAATTGGAATGCAACTAACTAGACTTGGTATTTTTAACCCAAAACTATTAAAACAAGATTACCTGAAACATATAAATTCTGAGAAATTATTAAATATTAAAGCTTCTACATGGCTAAATACATGGCTTGATACAAATGAAATCTATCTAATCTCCAATATTCCGAGAGAAACTGTTAATGTCCCATCATACAAAATTGTTCCATATCCAGATAATAAAAATAATATTTTAACAGAATAACATTCGATAAATATTATAGTTACGAAGACAAAATATATAGCAAAGAAACTAAGCAAATAATAGAAGACAATTGCATAAAAGGGATTTTAAAACAAAAACCCATGTCCATACACAAAAACATTCAAGAATTTCCAAATTAATTACCAAATTACTTTCCCAAATCCAAATTAAACCAAAATTTTTTAGACAAAGAAATAACAATCGAAGGAAATAACATAATTAAGATTTACAACTGTTCTACCCAATTAAACGAATTCACAATAACTAATTCAATTTTAGATTTCACACAAAATGTCTATGTGAGTAATAACATAATTAGATTACAAAAAAAAGAAGAAAAAAGTACCCCAATAGTTATAGAGGAAATTCCCTCCATATACCCTAAAGTGAAAACCTGATGACAGACTTATAAGAAATTCCGGGGGAGTAACATATCCATAATGCCCTACATCCACATACGCATTAAGTATACGCCCTGCAGTACGGGTCATCGATGTGTAAGCGACGACACATCGATGACATAAGCGATGACCTGCCATACGATGGACTGTTTACTTTAACACAGGGATGTCCTAGGAATATAATCGATGACATAGTAAGCGAGAATTGGCCGAAAGGCCTTAATAAGCGATGAATTTCCCTTAAAAAGTAAGGCCTTAATAAGCGATGTTTTAAAATATTAAATTTCTTTTATTAATTGTTTTCAAGAGTTCGGGCACATCGCAGCCAGGTGTACGAGCAACATCGACCGCAGCAACTGTTGCTACAAGTTTGGACAGCATGGCCACAAAGTAGCCGGATGGACGGACGAGCCAAGGTGTTTTCTCTGTGCCGAAAAGTATCCGGCAGCAACTGACCACATAGCTGGTAGCCAGAGATGCCCGAGTAGACGTCCAGAGACCCAGAAGCCGATAGCAAAGTGAGGTTTTTGCAGCTCAACCTCAACCATTGCGAAGCTGCGCAGAATCTGCTCTGCCAGCTAGTCAGAGATACTACAGCGGATGTGGCAGTTCTTTCCGAACCCTACCGCAGAACCAGCAACACCAACTACATTCTCGACAGCACGAAAACGGCAGCAATATGGCGTACCAACCCCCAAGCTGAGTGTGTTCGCAGGGGAAACGTAAGAGCCAATGTTGGCCAATTTTGGATTTAAAGCTGCTACCTGGCACCACGCCTATCTATCCAGGAATTCGGCGCCAGTCTCGATGAGATAGCAGACCTAACCTTCTGCAGCACCGCTCTCTTTGGGAGAACAGCGTGGGGACTCAGCAGCGCATACACGGCTAGTGACCACAACGCTATCATCTGCAGCATCCAGGCCCACACACAAGGGACAGCTCTCCAACCAAGGATGACCTTCAATGCCAGAACCCTCAGGCCGGATATCTTCTTGTCAGAGCTGAGCATTCCTGAGGCCCTGGGAACCGCAGAGGACAGCGCAACAAACCTCATCGGCGCACTGACAACGGCATGTACGGCAAGCACAAGCCACCGCGAACCATCGTCGAAAGCCTCTTCCCGATCGTCAGCCCAGCTATCACCCCGTCGCAAACTCCGTATCGCCACATCGGATGGAGATAACGATAACGCCGATAACGGCGAGCGAAATCCTGGAAATCGCTAGAGCAACCCCAACCGCAAGGCGCCAGGCCCGGATGGCATCCCTGACTCCGCAGTCAAGCTGGCAATGACTGCGCACCCGTCAGTTTTTGCGCAGATTTTCAACTTGGGCCGCCGTGAAGGAGTCTTCCCAACGCCTTGGAATCTCCAGAAGCTAGTCCTGCTACCGAAGCCCCAAAAGCCTCCCGAGGACCCCTCGTGGTACAGGCCCATCTGCCTAATCGACAACTTGGGCAAAGCACTGGAGCGTTGCATTTGCGTTGCGCAGTTAGGTGACCTGTCCCCCATGCAGTTCGGCTTCAGGAAGGCAAAATCAACAACCGAAGCGATCCGCATAGTGACGGACATTGCTGCAAAAGCCATAGAGGGCACCAGGTGGCTTGGAGGCCGAAAGGAGTACTGCCTTGTTGTCACATTGGATGTCAAAAACGCTTTCAACTCGGCGAGGTGGGACGTCATCCTCCGGTCCCTCAAGCGGCTGGGAATATCAGACTACCTGGTGGCTATCATCGAAGGTTACTTTCGAGGCCGGAGGCTGCTGTACGACACCGTCTGCGGCACAGTGGAGTCAAACACATATATCATATCCACGTTTTTCCGAACACACAAGTAGTTACACCAAAACAAAAAAAGACTAAAAAGATAAAAAGAAAAAAAAGAAAGAAAAACAGCTATAGAATAAATTAGATTTTCGTTTAAAAAAAACCCATTTTGTAAACGGAGACTATTCCCTCCCCGAACGACACACACCCCCCCCCCCCCCACCATTCCATTTTTAGGTAATACAATTTACGTATGCAACTCACTAACAAGAGCTCTTTTTAGTTTATTTTTTTTTTTTGATTAGATCATCGCATGGATGACTGGATTTAGATCGCAGCTACTTAGCCGCATTGATCAGGTACTTGTTGTCGAGTTACATGTGCAAGACATGTTCTCATGTAAATTTCTTCGATTTTTTTAACTTGTTAACCGAAATTTTGCTTTTGTCCAGAACGTTTATTACAGTCTTGTATCTTTTGTTTTTTATAAATTCTCGAAATTTTGCTTTTATCCAGAAAGTTTATTCCAGTCTTGTCTCTTTTGTTTTTTGTAAATTTGTTTTATAAATTCTCATAAATCGAGAATTTGATTGATATTGTGCGTTTTCTTTTTAACTCCCTGTGAGCGAACTTGACAGGTAGTGTATTATTATCTGATCATAAAATGCTATTTGATCTTTTATTTACTCTACATTTACTTTAAAAAGTGATACAAGTTTATAACTAGAAGTCGAAGTTAGCCTTATTCATGAAGATAGCCAGTTCTCTTAGATGTAAAGGCTCTTTTTTTTTAAGTAATTCTCTTAGGCTTTTGTAATATTTGAAAATACGAAACTTACCCCTGAGGTTGGCGAAACGTTGGCATTCGAATATTAAATGTTCAGCATTTTCTACTGTTTTGCATTCCTCACACATATCGGAGTCTATCGCTTTGATTTTTAACAAAAAGTGTTTTTCATAAGTGTGTCCAGTCATTAGTCTGTTAATTGTTTTAATACTTTTCGCCTTCCACTTACACTTGTGGTGCCATGGTTTTTTGGGTATTTCCGGGAAATAATCAGCTAAAATAGTACCCTTACTTCTACAGTTTTGCTTGTAATCTTCGTTCCACATATTTACTATTTCATTTTTTGTTTCTCTTAGAGCTTCTTTTATACTAAAAAGTGTGTATATCATTTCCCCTTCTGTAGTAGCTCTTTTTGCTATTTTGTCAGCTTTTTCATTTAACTTAAACCCTTTGTGTCCTGGTACCCAAATAATGTCTAGTTTTTGAACCTCTGATATGTCTATTATGTTATGTATTTCACTAACTATGTAAGAGTCAGTTAGCTTATGATTAATTAACTTAATTGCACCAAGCCCGTCACAAAATATCACAGCTTTTCTATATTTGTTTCTCAAACATATCTCACTAGCCTTCTTGATTCCAATAAGCTCAGCCCCCACTGATGAGAGCCTAGTTTCAGTTCTGTACTTTTACATATTGTTGCTTGGAAATTCTACAATACCTATGCCAACCGTATCGTGCACTACTGATGCATCCGTTGACAGAATTTTCCAACCTTCTTTGACATATTTGTCCTGTATTTCTGCATAAATCGCTCTTATCTCCTCTTCCGAGTATTCCTCTTTTTTTTTAACTAGGACCTTTTCTACTATATTTATTTTAGGAGAAGGCTTGAAGTTGTCGCAAATGCGTGTATTATCAAAGAAACTTTTGAATTCTTTTAAAGTTTTGGTATAACTAGTTTCTGCTTTAGACAATTTTAGTTCTTCAAACATCCTTGGATTTATATTCTTAATTTTAAAGAGTTTTTTAACAGTCAGCCATTTTGCCCTGAAACTAGGGGGCATCACTCCCGCTAATGCAAAAATTTCATGCTTGCTGGTATCAGGTGGTACTCCGACACATCTTCTTAAAACTCTGGCTTGAGCAATCTCCATGTTTTTCCTTGCTCCCACTCCCATATCTGCAAAGCTTGTGATCGCATATTCTTGCTTAGATCTTACAAATGATTTAAAAATGTTAACACTTATTTTAGGTTTTAGTCCTGCCTTGATCGTTGTAGCCATCTGCAGAATCCTACAGCTCTTTTTTGTATCACCTTTAACCATTTTCACATGGCTAGTGCATGACATATTGACATTAATCAATCTGCCTAGAAACTTTATACATTTTTTATTTGGTATTTGTACATTGTCTATTGCAATGTTTATTGTATTGTTCCTCTCTCTTCCCATGTACAAGACCGCCGACTTGCTTGGGTTAAAACTGAACCCAAGATCACCGCAAAGTAGATTAAAGTCTGATAGCTTGTTCTGCAAGTTGGTAACAGCTGCCATAAAATTTTGGCAATGGGAAATAATGACAAAGTCATCTGCAAATTGTATTATTTGTGTTTTGGAATAATTTATTTGGTGTAGTCTTTTTGTGTAAATATTGAATAACAGTGGTGATAGGCAGGACCCCTGTGGTAGGCCGCCCTGCACCACCTCCACCGCATCCTCGATTTTTAATAGCCTTATTGCTAAAAAACTTATGATCCAGTCTATATAGGTTCTGGGAAGTCCTTCACTTTCCATCAACATTTTTAGGGAGTTAAGGTTAACACAGTTGTACGCGTTATTCAGATCCACTGACGCTAATATTACATGTTCCTTGTTTTTTTTTCCTGGAGGCAATAATATTTATTACATCATTGATGCACATTGAGGCCGATTTGTTTTTCTGGTATGCGTAAGATCTATACGGTATTATACCATTTTCACTTGTGTAACCTTCTATTTTGTTTTTTATAATACCGTTTACAGTTTTTGCCATGACTGATATCAATGATATAGGCCTGAAATTTCTTATATTTGTAAGGTCTTTGTCTCTTTTCGGTATTGGAGTTATTTTTATAGTTCTCCACTCCACTGGAAAATCACAGTTGGCTATTTTTTTATTGTAAAAATTTACTAACTCTGTCTTTGCCTCGCTGTTCAAAGCGTTTAACATCTCGTACGTAATTTGGTCTAAGCCTCCAGCTGTTTTCCTGTTTCTACCTAGCACCTTTTCAAGGTCTTCTATGGTAAACTCTGGACTTTCGTTGTTCTTGAGCGCGTACATAGTATCGTCTATAATTCTGGCCTCAACAGGTATTTGCTCTTTTAGTGTATCTGTATTGCAATTTTTTAAATTGTTTAGAAACCTCCACGCTTCTCTACTGTTAGATTTTATGTTGATTTCTGTTATTTTGCGAGCATAGCTTGTTTTTTTTGCTATTCTCACTGCTTTTTTCCATTTTCCTTTTAAATCAACAGCTCTGCAGTAATTTTGAAAAGACGGTTCTTCGTTAGCTTTTTTTTGAGCCTCAGCAAAGCCACCAAATAGTTTGGCTGGACTTTCGTCCCACCATAACTTTGGCCTTTTTTCCCCCTATTACATACGTTGCTGCTTTTATTTCGCTACTTATGTTTTTAGCTAAACTCTCAATTTTACCGTTTGTAACAATCTGCCCTATTTTTTTAATAATTTATTCTTTGCTAAAAACTTTTTTTGGCTTTACTTGTCTGCCAGTAATTTCAAAACATATAGGATGGTGATGGCTACCCCCTAGAAAAAATTTCTCGCACTTCCAACTTTCAATTTTTATTCCCTTCACAAAAGTTAAGTCCAACACCGATCCTGTATTGCTGTCAATATTTCTCCTAAACGTAACGCTGCTGTCGTTTGCAAGCATATATCCCGCATCGTGCATTGCCTGTCTTAAAAAGGTCCCTTTTCTGCTTCTTACCAAGTCACCGAAGCCAGTGTGTCTTGCATTAAAATCACCTGCAATGATGCAACTATCAAAAGGGTCAAGCCTGTCCTCTTTTTAGTTTAAGATTATTTATTGCATTCATTTATTTTCCAGTTTGTTTACGTTTTGTCTTGTGGTTTTCGATAGAAAAAAAGGGGGCTGCCAAGTCGGGTGAAATAGGTTTCGTATGTATTTTTTTTTAATGTTAGTATTTTTTTTATGTTAGTATATATTTTCGTTAATTGAGTTTAGTAGCAGTTTAAAATGTTATAGGATATAAATAGGTTTAGTTAGAATAATAAAACATGAATTTAAAAGAACAGTGAAAGGAATTATGATGGTGTAGAGACCTGAGGGTGGGTGGGACGAGAGGGAGAGAGAGAGGAGAACCAGCCGAGAATAATTTGGGAGCGCTCACCATATAAAACGGGACGCTCATGGAAGGGAGGGCCTCGCCATGGTCAATAACATCGACTGACCCCGCCGAAGAGAGTGCCAACGAGGACGAAACCAGGAAGGTTTGATTTGTGTTTTTTATACCCGTACTCAAAAAAGAGTTAAGGGGTATATTATATTTGTGGTAAAAGTGAATGTGTGTAACGCAGAGAAGGAAAATTTTCCGACCCCATAAAGTATATATATTCTTGATCAGCATCAATAGCCGAGTCGATAGAGCCATGTCTGTGTGTCCGTCCGTCCGTCTTGTTAAGCTATAAGACTATAAGAGTTAGGGTAACCAAAGTTGGTTTCCAGACTCATGTGATATCACACTGCTACAAGTGTATTTCTAAATTTCGCCGCACCCCTTCCGCCGCCACAAAGGACGAAAATCTGTGGCAGGCACAATAAGAGCCAATGTTGGCCAATTTTGGATTTAAAGCTGCTACCTGGCACCACGCCTATCTATCCAGGAATTCGGCGCCAGTCTCGATGAGATAGCAGACCTAACCTTCTGCAGCACCGCTCTCTTTGGGAGAACAGCGTGGGGACTCAGCAGCGCATACACGGCTAGTGACCACAACGCTATCATCTGCAGCATCCAGGCCCACACACAAGGGACAGCTCTCCAACCAAGGATGACCTTGAATGCCAGAACCCTCAGGTTGGATATCTTCTTGTCAGAGCTGAGCATTCCTGAGACCCTGGGAACCGCAGAGGACAGCGCAACGAACCTCATCGGCGCACTGACAACGGCATGTAGAGCAAGCATAAGGCAGCAAAGAAGCCATTCTCGCCACCGCGAACCATCGTCGAAAGCCTCTTCCCGATCGTCAGCCCAGCTATCACCCCGTCGCGAACTCCGTATCGCCACATCGGATGGAGATAACGATAACGCCGATAACGGCGAGCGAAATCCTGGAAATCGCTAGAGCAACCCCAACCGCAAGGCGCCAGGTCCGGATGGCATCCCTGACTCCGCAGTCAAGCTGGCAATGACTGCGCACCCGTCGGTTTTTGCGCAGATTTTCAACTTGGGCCGCCGTGAAGGAGTCTTCCCAACGCCTTGGAATCTCCAGAGCTAGTCCTGCGACTGAAGCCCCAAAAGCCTCCCGAGGACCCCTCGTGGTACAGGCCCATCTGCCTAATCGACAACTTGGGCAAAGCACTGGAGCGTTGCATTTGCGTTGCGCAGTTAGGTGACCTGTCCCCCATGCAGTTCGGCTTCAGGAAGGCAAAATCAACAACCGAAGCGATCCGCATAGTGACGGACATTGCTGCAAAAGCCATAGAGGGCACCAGGTGGCTTGGAGGCCGAAAGGAGTACTGCCTTGTTGTCACATTGGATGTCAAAAACGCTTTCAACTCGGCGAGGTGGGACGTCATCCTCCGGTCCCTCAAGCGGCTGGGAATATCAGACTACCTGGTGGCTATCATCGAAGGTTACTTTCGAGGCCGGAGGCTGCTGTACGACACCGTCTGCGGCACAGTGGAGTCAAACACATATATCATATCCACGTTTTTCCGAACACACAAGTAGTTACACCAAAACAAAAAAAGACTAAAAAGATAAAAAAGAAAAAAAAAAAGAAAGAAAAACAGCTATAGAATAAATTAGATTTTCCTTTAAAAAAAAACCCATTTTGTAAACGGAGACTATTCCCTCCCGAACGACACACAATCTGAATCAAATCGGATAATAATTATAGCCAGAATGAAGAAATTAATTTTCTGTAGGTTCCCCCGCCTCATCCAGCCAGAGACTTGATACTCTATCTCCTTCTCGCTCGCACATAAAAAATTCTAAAAATTATATTCTCAAAAAGGTATATACTGACTGAGTACGGGTATAAGTAGAGTCGCGTCCCCAGAAGGTACTCACACGTTCCTTCTCGTTTTCCTTGAATATTAGTTAAACATTTATCAGCGCCCCTAGATCGGTTGAGAGGGCTGCGTTTCTGACTGGTCTAAACCAGGGATCGGCACGGCCTATCTAATGGCTATAGGAAAAGGCGCTGCCGCTCACGTACTGTATCCTGTATTACAGTGCACTATGGGAAATTTGACCACTTTTTCTGGCCAAAACCCATTTTTCAAAAGTAGTTAAAATAATATATTTGTGTGGACCTCATATATCCGAATAACATTGATCTTTAATGTTACGCAAAAAAAGGTAACAGTGCACTCCACTGTTAAATTAACAGCTGCTAAAGTCAGCTGTTTGCTATCGATAGGCGAATGTTGGTGCAAAAAGGTTTTTTTCATCTGGTAAAAAGGGCTAAAAAGGTATCAATCCATCAATTTAGTGCTTTCTTTACAATGTGTTCGATTCAGACATGTATGTAATATATGTTTATGAGTTTGTAAAAATTTCACTTATAATTATGTTTAATGACTCATTTTTTAACAAGTATAAATTTGTGACAAAAATGTCTTTGAAGAGGCGTACAAAAAAAGTGACCACTCGTGGAACCATATGATTTAATGCATCTTGTAGAAAATTCAATTCTTGTTCAAATGTAAATCATGGATATCTGCGCGTAGGTGCGTCTTCTATGCAATCTTGATTCTTAGACAAAAACATTAGGACTGCAGCAACGTTTTAAACGGTAAAATGTGATTTTTGGAGGGTTGGTCAACCAATTTTAGCTGAGTCATTTCTCCATCGATTCTTATGAACAATACTTTGAACGACGCCCGATTAATGCATCTCACCAAAAAAAATATAAGAACAAAGGGTACGATTTGTTTTCGACTTTTCTTGAGTTTTTAAAGTCAAAATTTTGAAAAAAGTACTGAGCAAAACCGATCAATTTTGCATTTGAAAACTTAATATTTTCCAGACGGTAAGCTGAAGCTATAAGTTGCTCAGGTCAGCTTTATAGATGCATTTATCAGCAGAATATCAAAGCTCATTGCAACCAAATGTAAGATACTTAAGTAATGTGCAAAATAAAAGCTACCTCTGAAAAAAGCATTACAAAAACTACCAAAATAGTTCGATTTTGTCGAGAAGTGATATTGACCGATATCCTTAGTTGTCAATGACTGCGACAGTGCACAAAATCCTAGCGAATTCAAGCGATATGAAAGAAATCAAGATTTTTCCTGTTGGATATTTTGCAGAAGAGAGTGCCAAGTGTCGAAATAAATTTTATTAAATTTTATATTTAAAATGAGGGCGAAAAGAAAATTTCACGGACATGTTCCGTACTTCTGATACTATTATCTCATCTGTTAATTTTGAAAGCAGCATACAAATGCAGAAAATAGTCCTATACAACTGAGGTGTTCGGTCTTTTATCAAGAGGGTTCAATCGTTCAGGCAGAGATCCACCGGAGCAGATTAGTTTCGATGAGCTGGCTGAAGATCAACTCGAATTCTCGTGGATGATGGAGCTCGAAAACGAACTCCATGAGGATTAACAAAGGTGTGATAGGAAACCTATTATTTACAATAAAATTGCATGTATTTTATATTTCAGGTTTACTGACAAAAATTTTTGTTAAAAAGCTACCAGAAATTATTATTTTTTTAGTTGTTTGTAAGGCGTGCCACGCCCTCTTAAATAATATAAAATGTTCTCAACATGTTCCCAAAATGTTTTTTTTTTTCCTCAAAAGGAATTTTATTAATATATTAATAATATTATTTCTTTATAAAAAAAGGAGTTGCCACGCCCAATTTTTCAAAAAACCTTCATTTTGCTATTATAAACTCATATCAAAAAACTAAACCAAAAAATATTGTTTCGTTTGGAAGTTATTAATTATTGCCACAAAAAGTGGTCAAATTTCCCATAGTGCAATGGTTGGTACCAATACAATATTCCATTTTTCCTGCATGCGAGTGTGTGCGTGCCAACCACTCGTTTTAACCCGTCAGATTCTCTAAACAAATATAGAACCACTGAGCCAAACATTTATTTTTTCAGATTATCTAATTACACATTTTAACGATGTGCATTTATCATGTCCCATATATGCAAAAACTGTAGATGAAAAACAAATCTGATCTTGAAACAAAAATGGCATATTTAATTTAAATAATCATTTTCAGATTTGATTTATTTTCTGTACCACATCTGGAGAGTCTTCATGCGTTTTACCTTTTTCTGCAACTGTAAGACACCGTACATCAGAGCCTCTGCGGTAGGCGGACAGCCTGGGACATAAATATCGACAGGTATTATTCGGTCGCAGCCGCGAACCACAGAGTACGAATAGTGATAATAACCGCCGCCGTTGGCACAGCTTCCCATAGAAATAACCCACCGTGGCTCAGGCATTTGATCATAGACTTTACGCAATGCCGGTGCCATTTTGTTGGTCAATGTACCAGCTACAATAATTACGTCTGCTTGGCGCGGTGATGCTCGGAATACCACTCCGTAACGATCCATATCATAGCGTGGTGCGGCGATGTGCATCATTTCTACAGCACAGCACGCTAAACCAAATGTCAATGGCCATATTGATCCTTTACGACCCCAATTTAACAGATCATCGAGTCTTGCTAATGACCACTCGGCCACAGAAGTTTGCTTAGTGCCAAACGGCGAGTAGCCTTTTTTTTCTAATTCTTGAGATGGGTCCACAACTGGCAGAGTTTGTTGTCGACGAACCAAAAAACCATTCAATTGAGGCACTACAGATAGCGCATTCGAATTGCGCCATGCTATTTGCAGACACTTGGGTATGGTTTTGGATAAAATAGATGAACGCAACATTTTTTTTTACTACTAGTCCTGAAAACAAAGAATTTAAGTAGTGAATTTTAGAAAATGTATCGAAATACCTATTTATGTAATAAGTTTCAGAAAACAACTCGAGAGATGCAAAAAAATTGATGAGATTTTAGTCCATTGAATATCGATAAATTTGTTCAGGGTCGTAATCGTTAATAATTAAACTTATAACTGGAACAATAGAAATGGAACTATCCTAGAGTACTCACCTGCGTTTAAAAACGTTTATCAGAGGCCGGCAGCTTCGTATGCACTGTGCATAGGAACAAATTTCGGGCAGCGCAGTCGGCACACGTACAGCGTAAAGACTTCGTGTGGTTCCGTTATTCTGCCTGATGACGTAGCGGTAGAGAAAATTCTGCTCTGCTGACGTCGGGGCAGAGAAACATGCTTCGAGCTATGCACAAACGGCTTCATATTCTGCTCGCTTGCCTCAGCGGCAGAATTTCTGCCGCAGAAACCATGAGTAAATTTGTTGTCTGAAGTCAAATAAACAAGACCTCGGTGCGACAATTTATGATATTTTCTGCGCAAATTACACTTAAAGAAAAATGTTCAACCCTACATGGGAAGATGGGTTTTTCTTTTTTGAAATAGGAAGATTTGATTGATGATTTTTTATTTTGTTTGGTACATAACATCTTGCTTTGTCTGAAATAATTTTTGACAGTGCAAAGCAAGAAACTTTTTGCCTTCGGGTGGCCCATGCACAATCGTTTGGCTGAGCAGCGGCAGAGAAGCATTCGTGTGCCCTATGCACAATTTTTCGTCTTTCGCAGCGGCAGAGAAATAAGTAACGTATTATACTTCGTGTCTGTTGTCTTCGCACACAAAAGCACCAAAAAAATATGAGAGTCTGTGTGCCGACCCCTGCTCTATATACATCAGGGAAATATAATACAGAAATCACATTATTAAAAAACAGCTGATGACCAAAACAAAACAAAAAATTGTATGTAAATTTTGAAATTTCAACAAGTAGAACTAAATAAATTATCGAATGTTTAAAGCTATAAGACTCATTTATGTTAAGATAAATAAAACAATAACATTAACTCTATATTAATATGATAACATACAGGCAGTTCCACTTCACTTTCGCAAAAAAAAATTCCGATTAAAGCTTGGTATCCAGCACCGCGAAATCGAAAAATTCTTGTCAAACTTCGTGTAAACAAATAGATGGCAGGAATTTCGTTTACGTTTTCCTCGCGTGTGTATCCAGCAACGTGAGCGGAATCCACAGATTTCTATCGATAGTTTCCTATCGGGACCGTACGTGGACTGCGAGAACAGCTGATGCACAGCTCAGGAGTTTATGTATGTTCTACAAATATTCCTGAAGTGAAAAGTTAGAGTTGGAGACGAAACTGTGCGCACAACCCAAAAAAAAAATTCAAATTCTTCCTTTTTTCATATGCCGCCACCGTGTGGCGTGAGGAACACAATGTGAGGAACATGGTTCCACACAGGGATGCGAGGGTTAAGGACTGGAGTGGTTTATCCGAGGGTATCCGGCCGTGGCGAAATCACCCAGGAGCTCTCAGAAAGCGGCAGAGAATGGGCTGCAGGCCGAGGGAGGATCGGGCCAGAAGCGCTAGGATGCGTGTCCTAATACGGTCATGAAATCACGCCACCGCGCTTGTCCCGTTAAAAAGATCGTGGAAGCCATAAGATCACCGATGGAAAAGTATTGGCCGCGTGGGACTACCGTTGGCTGAGGCCTATATAAAGCAGCCGGTGGCGATGGAGTGGGGCTTTTATGCGCACGCGTGGCCAAGGCAACAATTCGAGTGAATAAGTACGATAAACGAGCACGAAGAAAGTGCAAGAGAGCCAAAGAGTGGGAAAATTCCCAGAGTGTGTCTAGCAGTAAGAAACAGCCAATATAGACCCGGCGGTGTAACCACTGAAAGGCGAACCGTAAGAGTGCGGAATCGGTATGGCGGGTCGTAGCGTAAGCTGAGACCACTGACCCCTGATTTGGTGGCACCAACGTGCGACGCCCAGCGGTGATCCCGAAAGCGTTTATACTGAATACAGTCTACCTTATATTAATACATACAACCTTACCTAGTCCTAAGTGTAGATAAAGATACGAATGAAGAGATCATATCAGAAATCCCGCACATCGTTTTTAGCTGGTCGGAGAGGCACCAATACCAATTCGTTGCCGCGAATCCCAACGATCGCTGAGCTAGCTCAGCAGAATTAGACGGCCGGACAAAGTGCTCGTTACAACAATCACTTTATCGTCAGAGTGAATTTATTAAAATTTTTATTTAATCTGAATTTTAAAATTGGCACTGATTACAAAGCTACTGATTCAACAACCCCGTTTTAGTTATATTCTCCACGCTGACGGAATATATAGCAAACTCCTACCAGGAATTTTTCGCTGTGCTGGAGACAGGCCTTTACTTTTCAAAACGGAAGGTTAGGCGCTCCCTCATTCGGAAAACGAAACATTTTTCTGTTTTCGAAACGGCAATAAATTCTTCGCCGAATGAAAACTAAACGGTTTTTTATACAATAAAACGAACCTTAATTGCAAAATGAAATAAATAGATGAGTCATAGATCCATTGACATGAATTTAACAAAAAAAGACGAGTGAATTTAAGCCAACTCTAATAGCTTGTTAACACTACGGTTGAGCTATTGAGTTACTGCGTTTTGGGCAAATCTCATTTTTTTTTTTGCGTTTCAGTTACCAATATTCAACCATATTCGCCTATCGTGTGAACATGTCATGTTTATAAAATTGAAAAATGTATATTCGCATATAAATTTTAAGTAATAAAATAATACTTTTAGCCAATTTTATCATTTGAAGCGAAATTTTTGTAGACTTATTTGCCTTTACAGAAACTTCTAGACTTCTGCAAGGAAAAAAAAATGGTTTTTGTGGTGTACGGAAGAACTCTCACATAAATCAATATGAACAATTAAACCTTTTATTCATGAAATGTACCCCCAAATCTTTTCTGTCCATATTAATAATTTGGTTTATATATAAAATGTTGTTAAAAACACGTAGAATGTGCTGTTGGCAAAACTCATAACTCAATAATTCGAGTTTGTGCCAGTGTAGACGCCAAATCTGAGTTATTGAGTTAACTCAACAATTGATAGGTAACTCATGTCAGTGTAATAGGCTGTTTATATTGGGGCTGCGTCATGCTTCTTTGCTTCTTGACAGAGACGCAGTTTTTTTTTACATACGTTAAGCATGGGACCCTAGTGGTTGCAAAAATATGCGTTGGTCTCTGATTGATGTGCGTCTATGCGATATATTCGATTGCTTTTGCGCTTATCAGCACATTTTTTCACTTTTCTGCCCATCAGCGCAACTATCACCACTAATAACAACAAAAACTTGTAGATTAAAAATTTAATTTTAGCGCTAAAAATGTATGATTGTGCAAAAAGGTGATAATAAACACAAAATCATTGAATAAAATAATTGAAACTGATTGTATTATTATCATACGACATTTTTGTGACCCCTGATGCCATTAAGACACTGCTGGAGACGAAGTTCGATGGTTTTCATATATTGAAGAAGAACTCCCACAAACTCTACAAAGAAATGTCTGAAAATAATAAATAAATATGAGAATCATTTCTCTTACGTCCATTTTCTTTTCGATCTCCGATTTATCATCATCGATCATGATAACAGTGGTCTTTGAGCTGACATTAAAGCCTAGTACTCAGATCCATATAATTGTCATTCATATAATACTGCGTTAATTAGATTCTATTTGTCTTCACTATATAAATATTTCATTTGGTTTTTTGTTCTCGTATTGCAATGTTTGCTTCGTGTTTGCTGGCAAAATATATCAATTTGATATAACCTTCGAGGTGGGTCGAAACATACCATCAATACAAGCAAATACTCCGGATACTTTTCTAGTATATACCGACCTTTTTTTATGTTGTTCTGAGACTTCCATAGAAAGCCTAGAAAACAATTTTTACCGTAAAAATTTTCTTATCGGTTTCATACGAATATCAACCCTGATTCTGTTCACGTGGTGTTTTTTTTTGGATCTGAGTACTAAGCTTAACGCGTGGGTATAACAGCACTAAACGTTGCGCCCTACAATTCAGTACGAAATAAACCACACATCTGCGAATGTTAGAGCGCCTGGAAATGAAAAGTATGACTTTTGGGTGAAAGCGTAAAATGCAGAAGTAACTGAAAGCCGGCGCTTGCCTGATAATGCTTTATCTCAATTTCTCCAATGTTCCGTTTATCTATACCAGTAATAGTAGTATACGATAATTTTAGTATTATCTGTTAGATGTATATAAATAAAACGAGAAGGAACGTGTGCGTCGCTTCTTTGGAAGCGACTCTACTTTTATACCCGTACCTGTACAGTCAGTATATAAATTTCTGAGATGATGTATGATTTATGTACAATTGGATGTAGAAACATCTAACATGTTTATTCTACTAGATGTAGAAATATAGATTATACATCTACAATGTATATTATACATCTTCTCTGCGAAAGATAGTGTACTGCACAGGGCAGAGTGTGTGCGAGCAAGAAAGAGAATAAGTAACGTCAGCAGCGCCGGATGAGGTGGGGGAAGCAACTGAAAACAAAATTTTTCATTCTGGTTATAAGAATAATACGATCTGATTACGATTCGGAAATCTAGTAGATATGGGTCATTCTCTACAATACTACTTTTTTGTTTTTCTGGTATCTTTAAAAGTGTGACTGCCACAGATTTTCGTCCTTTGTGAGGGCGGAAGAGGCGGTGCGAAATTTTGGAATACACTTGTAACAGTGTGATATCATATTAGTCTGGAAACAATATTTGCTTGCTATAGTTCATATATTATCTGAGAACTAGGAGCTCATCAGGACGGACAGACAGACGGACAGAGACTCGGCTGTTGATGCTGATCAAGAATATATTATACTTTACTTTTACCCTTGATAGACCGCTATTCAGCAAGAATCTACGTGCAGAAACTATTTGGCAGTCAGATATTTGTTTTTTTCCACATAAGCTTTGATTTAAATATCTGGTGACGACCCAAATAAATAAAATATCAGGCGCTCGATAAAACCATTTTAACTATATTATCAGGGCTGCCACAGAAATCACTAGTGAAATTAGAAACCACGCAAAGGATTTCCGCTTAAAAATATCCGCCGTGCCACAGAATTCCCAACGATTTAATTTTTCTTAGCATTGTCACAAGCCAAATTTGAACTAAGGCTAGGGTTGACACCTTTCAAGAGTAGTGTATTCATGCAGTGTTTTTAAGAACCACTCTAAAACGGATTGCAATATGATGCGGCCCAGCAACGGTCACTGCCGTGGGCCAAAAGTGATGCATCCGTACCGGCTACCGTCGTTGACCGAAATTGGACCCGTCATATTGCAGACCGGAGCGGTGAGTCATCTGCATGGAGGTAACACCTCTTCTCTATTTTATATAACTAGAATTTTATTTACAATAAAGAATCAATCATAGTCTGGAACTCAACCAGACATAACATGGCGATCCTGCCTAAACCGGCAACCTAAAACAAAAAAATTAAAAAACCAGATCCTGCCTAATACGGCAACAGATCCTACCTACTATGATACAAGGACTTAACAAGGATGAGCACAAGCCATCAGGAAGCGATAAAGAAGGCGCTAAGAGAGTGCCCAGCAGCAGGACCCAAACCACTCTATAGAGGAGTATAAGGCACGCCAGCCTGGCGTAAAATAAGCCCTAGCTAAAAAAAGGCTTGAGGAGGAGCGGCTGAATACCATACCATACCCAGCACTACCAAGGTCAGGCGACGAGGAGGTCAACTCGCCAAATTTCGACGACAGCGGGCTATACTGCTGGATCAAGTAAACAGAGACCCTCCACCCCCCTGGGTACCTGCTAGTGCCATTTGGGCACGCAACGACAGACTGGAAGAGGCAGCAACAAAAACAACAACTACTACAGCATAATCAGACGAAAGAAGACAAGGAAGAGCTGGAATAGTAATAAAACCTACATAAAAAAAAAAAAAAACAAAGAGTGCCACACAGGCAACTTTCTGGCAAAAGGCGAAGGCACTAGCCCACATAATAATATAAAATTATTTTAACTCGAATTATGTATATTTATGCAGATACTCTGTTTTCTCATTACAAATATATACAATTTATTAGAATCAAGATTAAACAAACACAGACACATTAGTGTATGTACTTTTAGTACCTACATTTAAGAAATCAACATATTAAGAAACCAACGAGAAGGAACGTGTGAGTCGCTTCTGGGGACGCGAATCTACTTATACCTGTACTCAGTCAGTATATACATTTTTGAGCTTATAATTTTTTAGAAAATTAGAATTAAAAAAAAATTTAACATTTTACATTTTTTTGCTACATTTGTTATCTACATCTACATCTTCAATGTATATTTTACATCTAACATGTAGATTATACATGTACCATTTGGCTGGGGGTTGCTCGCGCACTGAACGCGGCAGAGTGTGCGAGCGAGAAAGAGATAGAGTAGTATGTTTTGTCAGGGGTGGCGGGAGAAGCAACTGAAAATTAATTTCTTCATTCTGGCTATAATTATGATCCGATTTGATTCAAATTCGGCAATCTGTTAGATATGGTCATTCCCTAAGATACTGCGTTTTATCGTATCTTTAAAATTGTGCCTGCCACAGATTTTCGTCCTTTCTTACACTTGTAGCAGTGTGATATCACATGAGCCTCGAAACCAAATTTGGTTGCCCTAGCTCTAATAGTCTCTGAGATCCAGGCGCTCAACAAGACGGACAGACAGACAGACATGGCTATTAAAGTACAAAAGTGGCCTGCATAAATAAATTTGTACTTTTCTATAACTAGGCTCTCCCAAAATCTTAAATTTGGGCCAAGGGTGTATGTTTGGAAGACTATTTCATTTCATTTTGTATCATTCTGTAGAACAGAACATTTTATGATAGATTTGGTATAAACCTTTTGGTATTGTTTTACGAAAATTGCAATTTGAGAAAGTATATTTGTTGCTTTCGATTATCATTGTTTAATTTCAATAAATTCCGAAACATTAAATGCATTTCATAAGTAGCGAAGCGCGGGGGTCTAGTAAATAGATAACAATGGGGAAAACACAATCGAAAGTAGAAAACCCAAACGCCAATGTGGTAAACAAGATCCAAATTGTTGACCACACAGATAGCATTAATTAAGTATGGTTTCTACTCTTGGCATTGGTCATCCTAGCGTCGGTAAACTTAGTTATTAAAATATATAATATGCATCATAAAAGCCTTAAGAAAAGGTATATGTCCCGAGCTAATGAACTAGACAAAATCTAATTTAAACTCAATTACAAACTTCGGATATTTAACTTCTATCCGGAATGGAATAGGAAGTTCTTAGGTCAAAATAATGCAGGCTGGCACTTTCGCGACAATGAGCGCGGCGGTGTCGAAATTCGTTTCCAGTTGCACTGAAGGAACTGGAAGAACGGATACCGTAATGTTCTATTCAAATAGAGGGTATCGTGGCAACAGAGGACGTTTCCAAGGTCGCGGTAACAACCAATTCCGCGGTAACTACAACACTCGGTACAATAGCAGTGGCTATTACCGAAACAAAGGTAACCCACCAAATAATAACCGAGGGGGCTACCAAAATGTCCGCGTTGTAGATAGTCAAGCAAATGCGGAAAACGCATAAACTCCCCCACAAAATCCATATTCGTGTTCAATTTACATTTCAATAGTTTCAAAAAGATTTGTTGCATTTTGTAACTACTATAGAAGATTCATTCCAAATTTTGCGGAACAATCTCGCAATCTAACAAGATTAAGTAGAAAAAAAAGGGCAGTACAGCTTTCAACTATCTTAAACAGGCTCTTATAAACCCTCAAATCTTACAATTCCCAGATTTCAAAAAATCATTTTGCTTAACCACAGATGTTAGCGGGTTCGCATGTGGAGCAGTACTAAGTCAACAGTACGATGGTATTATTTATTTTCAATGAAAAGCCCCTCGTCTAAATTAACACGAATGCGATTGGATTTAGAAGAATATGATTTTGTGGTGGAGTTCATAGCAGGGAAGGAGAACTATGTAGCGGATGCGCTATCCCGCATAGAATATCAGATTTGAAAAGTATAACTGCCAAGGCAGCCCAAATACTCAAGGTAACAACACGGTCGGAAGCCGAAAAATTAAAAATAGAAAACACTCATAATAAGAGTATCAAAGAAAGGCTTAAGGTTTCAAAAATATACGAAGCGCTATATAAAAAAGAAGTAAAACGAAATGTCGAGCTCATTCTGACCCTTCCGAATTTACTATTCAAAATAGGGAAAAGAATTAGTAGCCAATTTATAGTGAATGACCTGATTATTAACGAGAAAATTGACTTAGGACAATTCTTCATGAGGCTTACTTTAGAAGCCGGTAATCTAGGCATCACCAAATTACAGCTGTCCTTCTACTCCTTTCTACTACAAATGCGCGGATTTTTCTGATGAAAACTATATCCCTGTACTGGATAGGGATGTGTTGGTATGGGAACACCGTAACTACTTGAGGCACTCTCATGCTTACGATCACACTTGATAAAGCGAATATAATAAGCCCCATAATGATCTAAAAACTATTTTTACCGAACATTTTTTATCGAATATAAGAATTTTTCAATCTAACACTATTATTCATATTTTATTAGAATACCACCAGGTTAAGATTATCTGTAAGAAGGTCCTAATGTTTCCGGTAGCCCATAACAACACCGTGCTACAAATACACGACAATGTCGTTGCGGAATGCGACGAAGGGATCCTAGCCGTCACCGAGTGCGCCACAACGAACTTCGTCACATTTTGCAAGAAAGCAAAGCACTACACCTGCGCTCGCGAAGTACACGACGGCGGCGCAGCGTCATGCCGCACGCAACCCAGTCAACGGGAACCTATCACAGTAGTGGACGATGCCATAGTCATCATAAACGGGCAGCAGGACACGATCAGCGTTGACGATGGACCCCTAATGACGACAAGAGGGGCCCCACTCATCACGTTTGAAGACAGAGCCGTGATCAACGGCACCCTGTTCTTAAACCTCAACAGAGCATTGAAGAAAGTTCCAGGCATCGCAGCTTCGCCTTTGCTGTCAATAACGGGGCACGATGAAATCCTAAGCCTACCACTACTACAACGGATGCACGAGCACAACCTAAGGGTCATACAAGAACTTAGAAGCGACGTGACATCCGGTGGGTCTCCCAAGACCTGGTTCATTGCAGGAGTGGCGGTCAGTCTCATGCTCTGTGGCCATGTCCTGTTGCATCAATGCTGGAGTCGGACAAACTCCTCAATCAAGTTGCAAAAGGTCATCAGGGAGATAGGCATCGCCGAGGAAGGAGATGATTTAAGGGGGGAGTAGTTAACACATAAGAAACAACATATAAGAAATGAAGCACGAATGTTCATGTGCATAAGAAATATGAATAATCATGTGCCGCCCTAACGTATCCAAGTGTGATACTCAAGACGCTGATACAGCAAATCCCAAATCCCTAATCCCATTGGCCGCCAGCGATCGCATGATTCAGTAGAAGACCTAGTTGCCAAACGGCAACCACCGCCCCCCGCTACAAGAGCGGGCCACGGGAACCCGATCGCTGCCGGCGGAGCCAACGCAACGGAGGCCGCAGCTCGGACCAACACGACTTTAAGATAATTTACATATATAAGCGCGTACATATGAGAAGTGACATAAACAACTTATGTTTATGTTACGCATTCCTTTTGCACAGCAACGATCTACGACTTGAATGCAGATCGGTCAGCTACCAAAACTGCTGAGCAGGCATTTACCCGAACTCAGGCAGAACCCAAACGCCCTAACACATAGGCGATGGGTCTCACTACAAAAAGCCCCTTAATGCTGATCATGCATTTCCATTAGACTCAGGCAGAGACCACGCGCACTAATACTTATGCGGTGGTACTCTTTTCATATAATGCGTGGAAGAACTCTCGCTCTCCGTTATACATAAGAACGATTGTACCCTAGGATAAGAACCAAAAATTATTCATTAAACATTCTGAATTAAGCCACCAAGCTGAGCGGTCTTGTTTCGCTAAGTATTTGTAACTTAACATGGCGACCGTGAAAGTTGTGATGAACAACTGGCCCAACTGGAAAAACTGGAACAATAAGGACAGTGATGAACAACTGGCCTAACTGGAATAATAAGGACAGAAACAGCAAAGAAATATCTGAGTAAGTACAGGGATGAGCACCCAAATTAAACCTAAACCCAGAAGAAGTGGTTTAAAGGAACGGATCAGAAAGAGAAAGTCTGATATCGTTAAACTTCTGTATAAAAACGACAATCCCCCGAAGAGGGAAGTCGCAGTGAAGTTACAGAGCGAACTCGAACACCTCGAGTCGCTAGTAAAAAGTAAAAGCTCATCCTGTGCCACAACAGAAAAACAAAATAGACAACTTATTAATCACCGTCCTGCCCCCAGAGCAATACCAAAACAACAAAAGAAGTGCCCTGGAGACTGCCAAGAGCCACTTTACAGCCCGACGTGCAACAACACTTGCATATGGGTGTTTCCAGAACGGAAAGAGATGACCAGCGCCGGCACCCCATCAGCCTGCGAGATGACCAGCTCCAGCACCCAATCCAACTAGCCTGTGCGAAGACACTGCACCGGCACCGCCAGCGCGACAAGCTGGGCCACGGACCGATAGCGTTACAGAGAACGTTACAGAGAGCGTTACTATAAAAACAATATAAATAAATTGAATTTTTGTAATGCCCGACGACAATTGAGTCGACCGGTAAAATAGATTGGCCTGTAAAGCCATTCGCTTATTAGGTAGGAAACAAATGTAATTATAATTGATATAATAATATATCAAATTTTAAAAACAATTTTTGAATTACAAGAAAAACCCAAAAATTTAATAATCATGGGAAAAAAAGGAATCTAAGATTGAAAACCCGACGGCAAATGTCGTCAATAAACTTGAAATAGTAGATCACACAGATTCACTGTGGACACTATTACTAATAATAATTATGTTGCTATCCACAATGCTTTTGCTAAAATTGTATGCAATGCACAATAAGATATTAAAGAAAAAGTACGCAACAACCACTTTAAAAACACAAATATATATGTATAAACAAAAGAAAATTATATAAAATTATTTCAAAATATCCGATTATCTATGGACAATGGTTGGATACCGATAACAAAAGCAATTGTAAGAATTAGAGCAACATTTGATAGATCTTTTAAATGTTTAAATAAAAATGTGCATATCACAATGCAAACGTTAATAAAGCATACAAAAATACGTATTGCACAATATAATAAAATAGTACTTATCTATCAAAATTGCCAATAAAGACTTTCAGATGTACATGAAACCCAAATTATAGAAGTATTAGCAAACCTACAAGAAAAACTTATTAAAATCAGTACAATACATAGCTTGCAACTACCAAACAATTACAGCAGTCTAGCCAGCTTTAATAAATCATTTCTGCCCGATACAAGACATATAAGTTAAGAATAATAAATTTCAGCATATTCTGAAGTGGGCGTTTCACGGCTCCATAGGCTCACTCGGGCTGATAACGATCTGCACAGCTGCTGACGTCGTGTGCCGAGGCCGAACACGCATTTTCGTACGACCTGAACACGCTGTGCATTTCGTATGACCTGAACACTTTGTCCATTCGCACTTCTATAAAAGAGCCGAGCTTAGCGCTACGTCTTTAGTCTTAAGCTAGCCCTCAAAGAGATAAGTCTTCATAGTTTTCAATGAAAACAGGCAGCTTAATTTACAAATGTGCATTTATAAATAAAAGTAAAATAAAGTACTGTTTAACAAAACAAAAGTGTTAACTTATAGCAGAACAAGTAATACTAGAAACTGACCAAGAAATAGAAACAACAATGGCACAAACAAATATAGAATTCTCAACTCATCCTCCAGGCTTATACCAGATTTCGATGGTAAACACGAAAATCTGACAAGTTTCCTAGACGCAACTCATGAAGTTTTAGCTGTATCCGTCCTTAAATCAAAACTTAAAGGACATGCCAGGAACTTAATAGAATCAGAAACAACAATAGCAGACGTCATCCGTATGCTTAAAAATGACGTAAAAGGCGAGTCAGTTGAGGTACTGAGGTACGCTAAAACGTTGAACGTCCAACAGAAAAATGAAACTGCAAACGTTTATACTCAGGAAATTCAACAATTGACAAAGGCTCTAGAAAGCGCCTATATTGCAGACGGAATTTCCCTTTCACTTGTCACTAAATATTCAACCCAACAACCCAACTGTAAAAGCTATGACAAAGAATTGCTCCATCGAAAAAAAACTTATGATGGAAGCGGGACAGTTCGATAACATAAACGAAGCTGTCTCCAAGTTCGTAAACAGTTGCACAGATGCAACCGGTAAAACTGATACTGTACTGTACTATAACCGGCAGAGTAATAACTCATATAGAGGAAACTCATACCGAGGCGGAAGCCGAGGTGGATACCAAGGTAATTACCGAGGTAGTTACCAAAGTAGCCAAAGCCGAGGACGCGGGTATTTCAGAGGAAATTTTCGACGTTACAACAATAGTAATAACAACAATACAAACTATAAAGGAAACAACCGTCAAAACGGTGGATTCTATAGTGGTAATAATGCCATTTCTAATAGGCAAAATATTAATGTCCGACAGGTGCAAACCACGCTGGAAAACCAGTAAGCCCCTTAAGAAAACAAAAACAGTAACGTTTCACACTATCAATCTTAATTTCAACCTTTTTGTTTCATTACAAAATGAAAAAACACACAACATATATACATAATTGGTAGATACACGTGCGGACATATCTTTAATAAAAGAAAATACAGACACATTTCGTAACATAGATTACAAAAATATCACACAAATATCAGGTATTGGTGAAGGTTCAACCAATTCCAAAGGATTAGCATTCATAGAACTTCTCTCAGGAAAATATGCTATTCCACATAATTTTCATATAGTAGATTCAAACTTTCCCATTCCTTGCGATGGAATAATTGTTATAGATTTCATGAAAAAATTCAATTGTCAAATAGACTTAAAACCAGAAAATGATTGGCTCATCCTGAGACCAAATAATTTCAATTATCCCATCAATATTCCAATATATCATACACTAGAAACCAATTAAAAATTTTACCAGCACGATCCGAAGATGTCCGAAAGATTGCTATAAATACAGCAACTGAATATATATTCATACCAAATCAAGAGATTCAAAATGGAGTATACATTGGAAACTCTATTTCAGACTCTCAAAACACATTCATCCGAATATTAAATACAACGAATACAAATGCAATCATTGAATTAAATACAATAATATTCGAACCATTAGATGATTAGACGACAGAGTAAATACCAATCCTAATAATAACACTACTCGACAAAATCGAACTTTTTTTTTCCTCAAGGATCCAAACCGACTTTTTCTGATAGATATGGGGCTTTAAAATTGTTTAAAGAATTATGGTTTTTTTTCTATGGCAGAACTTTTTTTTGAAGAATTTTTGAAGTCTGGTATTTTTTTTAAAGCTTTTTTCAGAGGTAGCGCTTGTTTTTTTCACATAACTCTAGTATCTTACGTCTGGTTGTAAAGAACTTTGCTATTTTGCAAAGATAATTAAAACAGCTAGAAGTTGATGCCAAACAGTTTGTGATTACAGTTTACCGTCTGGGAAATAGAAAGCATTGAAATGCAAAAATGATGACTTTTGTGCGGTATTTTTACGAAATTTTGACTTTAAAAACTCAGGAAAAGTCGAAAAACAAAGGAACGCGATCAGGTACCAAATGTACAACCCTTGTTCGTTTGCTTTGTTCCCAATTGGCAGTTTGGCCGAATTTTAGCTCCAAAGTCTCTCCATAGATTTTAATGAGCGATACCTTAAACGACGCCAAATTAACGCACCTATAAAAATAGATGACACAAGATATAATTTTTTTTCGACTTTTCCTGAGTTTTTAAAGTCAAAATTTCGTAAAAAATACCGCACAAAAATCATCATTTTTGCATTTCAAAGCTTTAGTTCTGCCATAGCAAAAAAAAAAATATCATCAAACCATTTCTAAGCCCCAAATCTTTAAGAAAAATTTGGTTTTGTTCCTTGAGGAAAAATCGTGTCGGGTAGTGTAATCAGACCGAAATTTTAGACAAGTTAGATAAAAACTTCCATATTCAATTCAAAATCATTCTTACAGAATTATGCACCAAATATTGTGATATATTTGGAACAGAAACCGAATGGATATCAACAAGATGATGAACCGATATATATAAAAAACTACAGAATTCCCCACAGTCAAAAAGAGGAAGTAATAAAGCAAGTAGAAAATCTAATAAAAGACAAAATAGTAGAGCCCTCAGTCTCTGAATACAACAGTCCATTATTAATTGTCCCGATAAAATCATTACCGAATTCAGATAGTAAAAGATGGAGCCTAGTGATTGACTACCGCCAAATAAACAAAAAAGTTTTATCAGACAAATTTCCACTTCCCAGAATAGATGATATTCTTGATCAATTAGGTAGAGCTAAATACTTTTCATGCCTAGATCTGATGTCAGGTTTTCATCAAATAGAACTTGAAGAAAGTTCAAGAAATATAACGTCGTTTTCAACGAGCAATGGCTCCTATCGCTTCACGCGATTACCATATGGTTTAAAAAAGAATGATGACAATTGCATTTTCAGGTATCGAACCTTCTCAGACACTCTTGTATATGGATGACCTAATTTTCATCGGTTGTTCCGAGAAACACATGATTAAAAACCTCACCAGCGTTTTTGATATGTGTAGGAAAAACAACCTTAAATTGCACCTTGAAAAGTGCTCAACCTTCTCAAATTGAGCCAACCTTCCATAACTGCTGTAAGTTTTTGTCGATCTTCTACAGTCACCAAGCACAACGATGGCTGTATATTCTGCTGGAGTTGGTACATCCCAGCAACAACCCAACCGAACAGAGTCTTCTGCAACGTGGGAAGGTTGGGACCAATGCGAATCTGACCAACAGCAAGAGCTCCATAGAAGGCTTCGGTTCTCAATAACAAATCAATGCGCCTAGACCTAATGAACGATTCATCTGCCAGTGGAGTATTGGCAGGTAGGTTCCAATTTGATATGTCGATCTCACTATCTGGCTGGTAGGCAATGTGAGAGGTTATTCCGTACTGGAGAGTGAGTTGATAGCCAGATGTGCGCGACTTAATAGAAGTCGTCGTACGAGGGACTAGTAAGTAAGTAGTTAGTAAGGGACTCTCCGATACTGCGGATTCCGATGTGGTGCTTTTCACGACGAAGGCGAAGTTTTTGAGCGAAGTTCTCGGTTACAAAATTAACCTGCGAACACGAATCAAGCAATGCTCTACCAAGTTTGTATTCACCTGAGACATCCTTGACCAATACCATCGCTGTCGCTAACAGTATCTGATCCTCTGCTGCTACTTCCATGTGTGAATGAAACGCTGCTTGATGAGACTGACTAGCAGTAGGTGGCGAGGAGGGTAGCGATGAGTGTGTTTCTTGTGCTGAAGTTGAGGTTTGTCCTTCTGACGATTGTGGTGTTTGTTGCGGCTGAGAGTGATGCAAGGTTGAATGATGATTCCGATTACAGGTACGGCAACGATGAATCGATGAGCATTGTGCCACTCTATGGCCGTTTCCAAGACAATTGATGCAGAGACCGTGGCGTTTCACATTATCGAACCGTTGATTGCTGTTCATAGAACTGCGAACAGCTCGTAATTTTATGACCAGAACTAGAACAAAGGGTACAAGACGAATTAGTTATGGCAAACGATGAGGTTGTATGGTGATTTGAATGACGATTGGACTTATTGGTTTCAGCCTTTCGTTGCGACGAAGTACCAGCCGAGGTTCCAGACGAATGGAAGTGACAGTGGCGTTCCAACAACTGTGTGCATTTTAGCCAGGTCGGCAGAGTCTTGTAGTCCAGCGATTCCTTCCACTTAATCCGAGTTGGCTGATCACACTTCTCCATAACTATATATATGAGCATAGCTTGAGCAATATTCTCAGGTTTGCCGATGGATTCCAAAGAGCTGAAGATAGCGGAGGCTTTATCCACTAAACTACGAAGCTACTGACTGTTAGCCCTTTCCACAGGTTGTAGTGCAAACAATGATTCGATTTCTTCTAGAAAAATAAGAGTAGAATTGTCATAACGTTCTTTGAGTTTTTCAAGAGCCTTCGGATAGTTTTCGCTGGTAACCTGGAATGCCTGAACTGTGTCTAACGCCGGCCCCTTGAGGCAGGTCAGCAAATAATTAAACCTTTCTATGTTAGACAGTCCAGACTCACGCACAATAAGTTGATCGAAGAATTTATGAAATTCTTATAATTCGCATAAGTGCCGTCAAACGTAGGCAGCGACAACCTCGGCAACGATGACCGCACTGGCGGCGGGTGGTGATCCGTCGTCAATATGCTAGCGTTCAGATCTCCTCCTAGTTTTTCCTTTATGGATAGCGTTATTGCTATGTAGGTATCTTTAAAGTCCGCACGTCCTTCATCGTTCGGACTAAGATTCCCGATGTCAGATTGAACGTTTAGAATTTTCTTAAAATACGTTTCCAAGATGCTCAAGCGATAGCTCATCATTACAAATTAGGTTTTCCGATTTGCCTTCCACCACAGATTTGATTCGAGAAATATTGCGCTTTATATTGCTCCGTTGGCGTTTCAAATCTTCGAGCGTCGTCATTTTGTTGTGTAGTATAAATTACACGCACATAGAACTAGAGATTCCAAATTCAATGCACGCAACAACAGCAAGAAGGCACCAAATCAGCAGCAGCAGCAGCAAGAGAATCAATTAAGAAGCGAGCGACGGCGGCAAAAAAGGGTTGAGCGCAGTTCCAGTCCAGAGAGTGAGCAAAAATTCCAACGACGGCAACGAAAGCAAAAGCGAAGCGGAGAAATTCAAAGAGATAGATAACTGCGTTGACCGATGGACCAAAGCAGGTAGCAGCAATGCAAACGAAAAGAGAGCGCAAGCGCCGTTGAATGCGAAGTGGGTGATAAGCGAATGATAGAATTAAGCGAGAATGGCGAGAGCATTCCCTATTCCCTTAATATTTTTCCTCTTCTTTTATGCTCCTTTTTCCTTTCAGATGTGGGTCTTCCGTCGTCTGCACACGCCATCCCGTTCCCGACTTTCGCTAATAAGCTTTTCTCCTTTTTTTTTTAAACCGCTATTTTATACGGGTTGTTGTCGACTCCTGACTCCCGACTCCCGACTCCAAATCAGAGTCGTCAACCACCCGTTACCCTAGCCTTAAGTTCATATTTTTAGGTTGGTGCGTTCCGTCGGGTTTTTTTGCGGTGTGTATGGGGATGTAAACTGGTGTTGCACCCCCATCTGCTCCAGAAACTTTTTAAACGCCCGACTGGTGAACTGTACCCCGTTGTCGGTGATCATCACCTTGGGCACGCCAAAACGGGCTAATATCCGTTCTCGTGCCGCCAGCGTGACCCGCCTCGGGGGTTTCGTGGTTCAACCTCAAGTTATTCTTTTTTAATCGTCGGAAGACCTCCTTAAGGTTCCGTTAGTGTTCCTCTTTCGTTCGGCCTATCACAATGATATCTTTTTGGTAAGTGAGCGCATGCGGCATCATTTCTGGACCAATAACCAGGTCCAACGCCCTCTGAAACGTGGCCGACGCCAAATGGAGCCCGAACGGCATCACCTTCCATTGGAACAATCCTTTTCCAGGCACCGTGAAGGCTGTGAATTTCCGGCTATCCTCTTCCAGTGGTATTTGCCAATACCCGTCCTTCAAATCCAAGCTACTGATGAAACGTGCTTCCCTCAACTGATCTAAAAAGTAATCAATCCGTGTCATTGGATATGCGTCCTTGATCGACTTTGCGTTGATTTGTCGGAAGTCCACGCATAATCTCCATTGACCAGTTTTTTTTTTAACCATAACGATGGGGGAGCTATATGGACTCTTCGACGGCTCGATACACCCCATCTCCAGCAGCTTATCCACCTTCTGGTTGATTTCCGCCTGCATCTTTGCGTTCTTAGGGTAGTATCGCTGTTTAATCGGCACCGCATCGCTCATTGTGATTGCATGCACCGCCACATTCGATACCCCCTTCAGCCCTTTGAACTCCTCCAACTCTTCGGCCAGAAATTGTTTGAACGAGCCTTCCTCCGCCCCTTCGCGGCGCCGGTTTTCCATTGGATCCTCTGCCTCGATCCCATCGTCAGCCACTCGTTCTGGAGTCTCCTCACTGGCCTCCAGTACTGCCACTGACAGCCTTTCTTCCAACCGCGCTTTCTGTCGGCCTCTCGCACGAATCACGACCCTGTGCCCCGCACAGGTCACCTCTGCTCCGACCGCGGTAATGAAATCCCAGCCCAATACCAGCGCATCGATGACTCCTGGTAGCACCAGGAGCGCCATTGAGATCACTTTGTCCCTGAACGCCAGCTCCACCTCGACTTGCGTATCAATGGCTCGGCGACGTCCATCGGCCAACCGCACCTGCTTGTCTGTTTTCTTCTCGCGCCCCTCCCCGCGCAGCTGTTCCGTCAGCTCACAGCTGACAAAACTGCTCGTGGCCCCTGTGTCAACCGTGGCCTTCCACTTTCTCCCCGCGATGACCACTACGGCCGACAGCTGCACATCCTCCACGGTGAGTTCACTGATTAGGTTTCGGGGACTGCCGCCTGCAACCCTGGCACGGCCCTCCTCGGCTTGGGTCGCGGGACGTTTCCCGACTTTTTGCACCACTGCCATGTGGTTACGCCGACCTTTCCACACCTCCAGCAGAATGTCAACGGCCTCCCTTGCCTGCCTGTGACCAATGCTTGTCACTCCCGCATCGACGGCACGCTTGGGCGGGATTCGTGACGTATCCCCCCTCAACATTGGAATGTGTATGGTCTTTCGTCGTTGGGTTTGTCACTCCCTCTTTCGCTTGTCCAGCTATGGGGGCCGCTTCGTCCTTGCACCTCCGGCAGACTTCGGTTTGCGGCCGACTTTGCGAAGGGATTCGCTCTTTCCACCGGACTCTCCTTCTGGAACTCCGCTCGATCCCTTTCCAGTGCCTCGAACTCATCCGCTAGCATCATCATGTGGTCCAGGTCCTTGCACCGATGTGGCCTGATGAACATACGCAGATCTGGCATGCTATTCTCGCGGATGAGCTCCATCTGCTCCTCAGGACTGCATTTGAGGGGTCGCATGAGTGTCTGCATGTCTACCATGTAGTCCTTGAATGACTCTCCCCATTTCTGCCGTCTTTGCCGTACCTCCTGGAGCAACTTCTCAAAATACCCCCTCGGCAAGAAGTAGGCCTGAAAGCTCGCCGCGAAGGATTCCCAGGTTTGCCATTGCCGGTTATTGGCGATGAACCACACCTGGGAGCCTGGGAATCAGGCTCACGTCCAGGCCGTACATGTCAGCCGACCATTCCACCTGCTCCAGAAACTCCAGGGGCTTCGCCGTCCCATCGAAACGGAACGACCATTCCCTCACCTGCTTGGCTACATTCGCGTAGAGTATGCGAGACTGCCTCCCGGCTTACGCCTCGGGAACTTCCCGTCCCTCCTTATTGTGCGTCCTCGATGGTTCTCGCGGCGCGGAGTTCGGGGCCACCGCTGGATCCACACTCTTTGGACGTGGTCTGCTGACAGACGGCCTAGGAGAGCGGCTTCTGTCTGGTATCGCCAGGCTTGCTATTAGTTCCTCTGACGGCATTTTCCACCCCGACGCTGAACCCGCATCTGCCGGCGATGCTATCCGCTCGTACGCGTCTGGTCTGTCTTCAGCCTGGAGCAAGGGTGAAGTCCTACCTGCCCGAAGCTCCCAGGCCTCCAGCAGGTCAGCGCACTCTGGATCCGCCTCGTGCTTTTCCACCCAGTCCTTAAACTGCCTCCGCATTTCGGCCACGGTGCCTTCTAATTCCAGCCCAAACTCTAGGGCATATCGGACCAGCTCCTCCTTATTCAGGGAATGGATCCACTGTCGGCTCCTCATGGTGTCTATATATATATACCCCACTCAGTACCGCCCTTCCCAAATGCACTCCTCTCTTTGCTTGTAGTGAGGCCCCACGTTGGGCGCCAGTTGTACCGAACTGTTTTTGTTCGTCCGAATCAACAAAGCTGGCTCAGCGGCCGACGGCTCATTTGCAACAAATTTGTATGTTGCCTCACAGACAAGAAAGATGCACGGGTGGGTTTATTTACTGGCTATGAGTACTTTATTGGTATCTTAGACTTAACGGTTCTTACGTTCTATGTACAATGGTGATCTGTCTCTACTGCTAGCCGCTCTCGCGTCGCCGGCCCCTCAGTTCCTCGCTGGTGCTATGGCTATGTGTCCGACCCGGCTCGCGCCTGATCCACGCACACAGCTCCGCACACACCGATTCTCTCTCGACCGTCGTGACACTACAGCGCTACTTGTTGAGCTTTACTCGGCACCTCGCAGACTTTGCTCCCTGGGCGGGATCGTACTGCTGCCTGTTGCTCGGGACACTGTGATCCTTCCTGGGATTCTCTCGTGGACTCCTCCTTTTCCTTGGGTTCTGTCGCACTCGCTTTTGTTCCCCTCTGGCCTGGTGTCTTACACTCCACTGACTGTCCTCTACGGCTGACGCCGGCCTCCTTTTATACCCTCGCCTCGACGCTGGCTTCAGTGCCTCTGCTTAGCAACAGCGGTAGGTCCGTGCGTCGCCGGTAGCTTTCCATCGGCCTCTTTCTCGTTCTCCCCACGTTCTTAACGGGACCGTGCCGGTGGCGTGGTCTCATGGCCACATATGGTCATGCGCTGGACCACTCAACCACTCCCGACTCTCTTAACGACTCTCCGCCTCCCTCTCACGCGAATTCGCCGTGGCCTCTCTCCTTAACCATTACTCGGTCCCCTGTGAGAAATCTCCATTCCTCACAATTTATTACAAAGAGTTGCCAGATTATAATAATATGAGGTAAAGGGTTAGGTACCCTGCAGTTCCAAATTCCAGATTCATTCGGTGAATCACTCATGGCATGTCCTATAAGTGTGGTGGTGAAACTCCAGATGAAATTTGTTAGGGAATGTCCGCTTTTGTCACTCCTGAAACTTCATATGAAATTTTCACGGTATTGTGATTTCACCAGTGGCTTATGCGTATAAGCCATGAGTCATGCCACGAGTGATTTCACTCGGGACACTTCTGAAAATGTCCTATATGAAATACCGTGTGACTCATTCGAAATGTCCTATATGAAATCACCTGTCAGACTTCTCTTAAATTAAAAGGAATTTCACGGATAATTTAATATGTAAAAGCCACCCAAAAAATTTGTTCAAATAAAAGTTAATATATTTATTTTACATAGATGCAGGGAAAATATTCATAGCCACAGCCACACTTACACACTTTATGCATATGCCCGGCACTCACCCGTTTAGGTTGTACTCCTGGACTACTGTTTCGTCCAGCACACTTTTGAGGCACCTAGACAATGGATCCTTCTCCAGCAACTTCCAAACTTTTTTGAATTGTAAATAAATAAGTCAAAATGCACATATATTTTTTAATTTTAAATTCAGTATTTCCAGTTACATGGGTTTCCTCGAGAAAAAAAAAACACGCGCAGCGAAACACCACTGGCCGCTCGAAGAATATATGGCATTTGGCAAACCGTTTTTGGATCTGAGTACTAGACTTAAGCATAGTATCCAGCACTGTGGAATCGAAAAATTCCTGTCAAACTCCATATACAAAAAACTGTGACAGGAATATTTCGTTTACGTATTCCTGGAGTGTGTAACCAGCAACACGAGCGGAATCCACAGATTTTTATCGATAGATGCCTATCGGGACCGTGTGTGAACTGAGGGAACAGCTGATACCCAGCTCAGGAATATTTACTTTACAATTCTTCCTGAAGTGAATGGTGCAAGATGTAGGCAAAAACTGTCGGCAAAACCAAAAAGAGAGATGCAAATTATTCTTTTGCAACAATATATGCCGCCACCAACACAATCACTTCATCATCAGAGTGCATTTTTTTCCTTTTTTAATTTTAGCAGAATTTTACAGTTGGCTCTGTTAAAAAAACACAGCTGATTCATCAACCCTGTTTTAGCTATTTTCCTCACCCTCACATAACTAGAAAATTCCTTGCGGTGCTGGAGACAGGCCTTTTAGCCTAGTACTCAGATCGAAAAAAAAACACCTCGCGAACAGAATCAGGGTTGATATTCGTATGAAACCGATAAGAAATGTTTTACGGCAAAAACTGTTTTCTAAGCTCTGTACGGAAGGCAGTACTCAGATCAAAAAACAACGAGAAGGAACGTGTCTTAACGCGAGTCTACTTATACCCGTACTCAGTCAGTATATACAAAAAAATTTTAAATTTTTTTGCTACATCTGTTATCTACATCTGCATCTACAATGTATATTTTACATTTAACATGTAGATTATAGATGTACCATTTATATACTACATCTCCTCCGCTAGGGGTTGTCGGTATATTCTGGAAAAGTATCCTAAGTATTTGCTTGTTTTTATACTCGTACTCAAAAAAGAGTTAAGGGGTATATTAGATTTGTGGTAAAAGTGGATGTGTGCAACGCAGAGAAGGAAACGTTTCTGTCCGTCTTGTTGAGCGCCTGGATCTGAGACTATAAGAGGGCAACCAAATTTGGTTTCAAGACTCATGTGATATCACACTGCTACAAGTGTATTTCAAAATTTCGCCCCGCCCCCTTCCGCCCCCACAAAGGACGAAAATCTGTGGCAGGCACAATTTTAAAGATACGATAAAACTAAAAACGCAGTATCGTAGAGAATGACCATATCTACCAGATTGCTGAATATGAATCAGATCGGATCATAATTATAGCCAGAATGAAGAAATTAATTTTCTGTTGGTTCCCCCGCCTCCGCCAGCCAGAGATACGCTACTCTATCTCTTTCTCGCTCGCACACTCTGCCGCGTTCAGTGCGCGAGCAACCCCTAGCGGAGGAGATGCAGAATATAAATGGTACATCTATAATCTACATGTTAGATGTAAAATATACATTGTAAATGTAGATGTAGATAACAGATGTAGCAAAAAAATGTAAAATGTAAAATTTATTTTTTTTATTCTAAAATTCTAAAAAATCATATGCTCTAAAATTTATATACTGACTGAGTACGGGTATAAGTAGAGTCGCGTCCCCAGAAGCGACTCACACGTTTTTTTCGGGAAAAAAAAAAATTTCAATCAGACCTGTTTTGAGCAAATGTTTAGACAATGCTTAAGCCACTCAGATCGAAAAACATCTCGGAAAAAGATATCAATTTGATATCTTTTGATACCAGCAAACAAACATAGAATCTAGTTAATGCAGTATTATATGAATGATAATTATATGGATATTATAATTTATTATTTTTATTAATTTTCATAAATATAAAACAAATATAGTTTTCAAAACATTTTTTCTTCACGGTGTCCGGCACGGGAGGTGTCGCCATCTGCTGATGCTGACATATTACCTTGCCAATAAAATGTTGTGGAGCCCAGGATATGGCTGGGGAAGAGCGGCCCCAGCCGAAGAAGTGCATTTTATTATCCTTAAAGAAAAACAAGCAGCTGTCTGAGCAGAGTAACCGTTCGGAATGCAGTGCACACCTCTGGTCACACACTGGGCGCACGAAAAATATATGACATTTGTTTGCTGGCAATCAGTTTTTCGATCTGAGTACTAGGCTTTAAGAGAGAAAAAACCGAACTTTTTGGATCTGACACAATAAAAATCACGATACCCACGATACACAATAAATTATAATCATCACAGTTGACGATGATAAAGAAGCTTTAAATTATACAATACAGGTTTGGTACCCACTGTACCCACCCATTTAACATGCAACAGGCCTTCTAGGACTGAAAATTGGATATCCGGAAATTTTAATTTGAAATTTGAACGCACCAGGGTTGTGTATTTGGCGATTAAAAAATTAATGAAAACATTATCGAAGCCACCATTGTAAATGGCAAATTAAGAGGCGAACACCATGTTTTCACCCTAACAATTATACGATGCATGTACTCGCGGGGGCAACACAAGATTATTTATGTTGGCTACATACGGACATAAAAAATAAAAGAGTGCGCTATTTCTTTTAATTTGATGCCAATGAAAAAAAGTCTAAATGCAACGTATGCGGTACGAAATTTGCGGGCTCATACGCAACAAATTTAAAACGCCATTAAACAAAAAACATGTGGAAATATTTAAAGAATTGGATAGCAACGACAATATCGAAGTGCTGCAAAATATTAAAAAAAGAAAAGTAACTTATGAAACAAGTGAAGAGGCTAGGCGATGCGCGCTTGGTACATAAGGCAGCTGCAGACACTACAAAAACAAAATAAAGACAAAAAAGACCGTTTACGCTGAGCCTTTCATTTTTCTGCTCTTCTGGTGACTCTTAATGCGCGAGCGCTCAGTCGGATCGCTCTCTATGAGTTTGTTATTGAACGAGCAGAACACGAATAGCTCAACTGAGAACCATCAACCGAAAACCAAAACGAAGACAAACGAAGGGTTATGCTCGGAGAGAGAGCAAGCGTGCATGGGTTTTTCGATTATGCTCGTGAGCAGACCGCAAAGGGAAAAACGGTCACCTGTTATTTGCAAGCTCTGAAAAATACATGTGATTGCGAGGGTCGTTGGACTACGCTGCACCAATCGCGTTTGCTCTCAAATTTCGACTATCCGATCTAATCGCAATGCAAGCAACATAGGCCGCCAACGCTTTGCATAATCTTTGATTAGCGAGCTGTGTGAACAGTCTGAAATTCAAATATTCACAAAGTCTTCAATCATAAACCACAAACATTCTGCATAGCACAACTTTGAACGTCTGCCGAAAGCCACGCATGAAACCAAAATAAATATATTTTAATTCAGTGTTTACATTTCGTTTAGAGGGAATAACAAAAAATGTATGATATAAAATTAAAAAAGGCAATCGCACTTACTGGGCACTGTCTAACGGTAGATAAGAAACAGACGTACATAAGAAATCAATTAGAGGTAGCCGGTGACTGTTCTAATACATAGATTGCAATTTGTTTGCTAGATTTGTTCGCCAAATATCTAACATTTTGATATCCCAGCTGAGGTCAGAAATTTAAAGCTTAGAAAGTCCTCTAAGGACTCCACTCCATTACTAGTGCCGGATGTAATCACTAATCATTTTCCGCTTGTATTCGATTTAAAATGATGGCGCACTGAGCGGTGCTACATCCAAATTGATTATCTTGTCTTTTATTTGGATTCTGTTCGTAATCAATAAATAATTTAGTTTTACGTAGTATAGTATTTTTAATATTGATGGCTACTAAATAACGTCAACAAGAAACTTTATTTACCATTAAAAAATAAACATTATTGTTTGCAAGAGAAACTATGTGTTTATGTTGTGTAATGTGGTACTCATATTAGCTCTAACTTGGAGAATTGATGTAACCTCTGTTATCCATTGATCTTTCTATTTTCCGGCCAAACACTTTAATTAAAAGCATTTCCCTTGGTATTTTTTCAACGTGTAAGTCCATCTTCCAAATTTTATATTTGGAGTGGACTTATATATAAATGCTAAAACCTGAAATTTTTAACAACTACACACAGAGTGAAACTTTATTTAATAACAATAATCATATTTATATATGCATGAATGTATGTATTTAAAATTTTCCAATGTTGCTGTAGCTTTAAGAGCAAACAATAAAAAGCATTTATTAAATAGTTCTGCTTCACCGGGTCCATTGGTACTTATGTATATAATTTTAACCATGGTAATTGTGCCCTGCCCTTATTTTCTCTCCTCTCGGTTGGGTTTCGGTTCCGGTAAACGCTAATAAGCTAATATTTTTCAAGTATTCTTTTTAATCTTTGCTTTGCATATACTTGATCAAATCAATGACGCGGTTCGAGTAGCCGAACTCATTGTCATACCAAGAAATTAATTTGACGAACTTGTCGTTAAGCGATATCCCAGCCTTAGCATCAAATACTGAAGAGTGAGTATCGCTAAGAAAATCAGTCGAGACAACTTCCTCGTCAGTATAGCCAAGAATTCCTTTTAGAGGACCGTTTGCAGCCTCCTGTACCTTGGCTTTGATTTCATCATAGCTGGCGCCCTTGCCCAAGCGTACAGTTAAATCGACAACAGAAACATTTGGTGTGGGAACCCGGAAAGCCATACCAGTCAATTTGCCGTTTAGGGCAGGGATGACTTTTCCAACAGCTTTTGCAGCTCCAGTGGCAGCAGGTATAATATTTTGGGCAGCGCCACGACCATCACGCCACAATTTTCCGGATGGACCATCGACAGTCTTCTGAGTAGCAGTAGTGGCGTGTACAGTGGTCATCAGACCCTCAACTATCTCAAAATTGTCGTTAATAACCTTAGCTAAGGGAGCCAAACAATTAGTAGTACAGGAAGCATTCGAAACAACCTTCATGTCGGGTTTATAGGCATCCAAATTGACGCCGCACACAAACATAGGTGCATCTGCAGATGGTGCCGAAATTACCACCTTCTTGGCACCGCCCTTTAAGTGAGTAGATGCTTTTTCAATGGTAGTGAATACACCAGTAGATTCTACCACGTATTCCGCTCCAGCGCTGGCCCAGTTGATATTAGATGGATCGCGTTCGCTAAAAACAGTAATTTTCTGGCCGTTCACAACCAGAAAACCGCCCTCAGCGGCTACAGTACCCTTGAAACGTCCATGAGTTGAGTCAAACTTGAAGAGATATACCATATAGTTGACATCAATGAATGGATCATTGACGGCAACAACGGAGGCACCCTTGTCGATAGCGGCGCGAAGTACCAGGCGGCCGATGCGTCCAAATCCGTTAATACCGATTTTCGACATGTTTTGACTTGTTATTATTGTTGTTTTGCACAATTTCTAGAAAAAAAAAAATTTTTACACATATGTATGTAATTAGTAGATTGAAAAAGTGTAATAAGTAGCCGTTAAGAAGTGTAAGTTCACTACCGTTCAGTTCGCTTGCAAGGAATCGACTGTGCTATCTCAGAAGCATGGAACACTTTCGTTGAGTTAAAATATTCCGAGAATATTTTCAAAGTCATTTGAAGGACGTTTACGTCAAGCGTAACAACCACTGCGAGCGAGCTTTTCCTCTCATAAAAATCGTTGTTGTACCATAATGAAATAAGGTAAAGGTGGCGTTGCAGAGCGGGCGTGGTCCCTTCTCCTTGCGAATATGACGCCACTTTTCTTTGTCCGAATTAAGAAAAATATTTAAAATTTCATGTAGAAATTACAGTTAAAAAAATATAAATTTGATTTAAACTCTTTTTTTTAATAATTTTTCAAGCGCCTTACCGAAATTCTAAACCAGATCATGTACATATGTATGTACTCATATAGTGATGAATGCATGCATACATTTAAGCAAAAGCGTGTGAACAAAGACTGCAGCCTTACAGATACATATGTATATAAGCTTCACTTGCAGCCACTAGGATCGCTTACCATCAGCTTTATACATTGCTAACTGGTAAGCTGCAAAAGTAGATACATATGTATAGCCTAATGGGAAATGCCTGCAGTCAGAGCGAGAGAAATATATGCGTCCAGTTGGCTTTCCAGTTGAGCTGGAAGCAGCGCTGCGGTAGAAATGACCGATGGCGGATACAATTCGTTTTATAACAACATAACCACGCCGCGATTGTTTAATTTCAATAAGAGCAAAGGTACACACACACAAGCATACATGTAACTCTCAATTGCTTTCTACAATGCGTTTTCAAACAAACAAATTTTAAAAATAAAATTACTTCTTTCAAACCGGTACTTACTTATTTATTTATTTATTTTTAATAAAACAAAACTTTAAGAAATACTGTGTGACGTCATAAGATCATACGAGCGATAGAACTATACCTTATTTTCCGAGTACCATGAGCAAATGCTACCCAACAAACATCATGAGTAGGTATTTTAACTTTATTTGTATACCTGTTTCCTGAAGTTTCAAAAGTTTGGTACTTTCGGCGCACCCTTATACAGAACATACATATACATGTACATATATACAGACTTAGTGGCGGGTATTAAAGAAATCCTCGGAAATTGCTGCGTTCCCCCACAACGTTCCCACTCGTTATACCATGTACATACATAATCAAAGAGTTTAGGGATATTATATTTATTTATATTAGTTTTGTGGTGGATTTCGATGTGTGTAAGAGCCAGTCGAAAGCGTTTCCGACCCCACAAAATATATGTAAACATTCAAATGTATGTATATATACGTACATTCTTGATAATGAGCCGAGTCGACATAGCCATGTCCGTCCGTGTGTCAGACTCTTTTGATGCCTAATTCTCAAATAATATAACAGCTAGAGCCACCAAATTTTGTGGGCAGACTCCTGTGAAATAACACTGTATCAAGTTATTTTGTTTCAAACTATTCCACGCCCCTACCACCACCACAAATGACGACAATGGCAATTTGGAATATACGGGAAAACCGAAAAGGCAGAGAATGATCATATTTACCAATCTATATCAGATCGGATCACTATAATAGCAAGAATGATCATTAATCAAATAAAATTGCAGTGGCTAACAACGCCTTCCACTCGCTTATTCATTCACTGAGGCACTCTTCCTCGTGCATAATGCATCGTCTCCGATTCAATTCCGGTGCCTACAAGTAATTAAGTATAAAATATGTGTATTGTACAAGAAGACTCGCGCGCTTTGCTGCTTACTAAATGAATTTAATGTTTAGGAATTCATCGAAATTAAAAAAATGTTAATCAAAAGCAACAAATATACTTATACTAATTGAAATTGTTTCATAAAACAATTTCTCATACATAAAGGTATAAAAAACATTAACTTTTCTGCAAGGATAGAGATAGCATGGGAGAAAATATCCAAATTATTGAATATAGCGAAATATAGAATTATTTTATATTTTGTCGGCAAAACGACACACACATTAAATATGGAAGAAAACAAGCGAACAATATTTCGCTCAAGCCAGCTATAATATTTCGCTCGGCCCGGGGAAATACCATCGGTAACTTTTACAGTATATATCGGTATTCGTTGTTAAAAGCCAGCTGCTAAATTTGTTGTTGAAAAAAACAAAGGGATCGACAATAAAATTAGTTGAACACAAAACTTCATCGGAAAATTTCTAATCGGTTTCATATGAATATCAATAATATCAAATAACAGCAATACAAACCAATAATGTTTTCTAAAGTTTACAGCGCATTGACGGTGGTCTAGCTGTAGGAGGTTGTGTTTTTGCTAGCGAAAACATTTTTTCGCATCTGAGTACCTGAGGACGGCCCAGAAAATGTTTATTGAGTAGTGATTTCTGTTTGTTTATACATATTTACATATTTATGTACGGAGCATAACACAAATTGTGTGAGCTTTTGATGAGCTTTCTGAGAACAAAGCTACATATGTACATACATACATATGTACAAAAAACATTAAATAATATATGCATATATGTAAGTACATATATGTATTTACGTACATATGTCTACTTACGTACTTGCATGCATGTTTTTCTTTATACACATATATATATATATATATATGTATATATATATATATACGAAAAAATATATACGTTATCATAACAGGTGTATGTACACGTATGTATACGTTCTTATAAATCATATTAAAACAATGTATATGCATTTATGTAGTTAGGTATGTGTAGATGTTCGCAGATATTCATATATAAATATGTATGTACATATGCGCATAGACGTGTATTTGACTGTCATACTCGAATAGGCCAAAGATGCATACATACATACAGCTAATCCAAAAAGTTTTGTTACACATTTTTAGTATTGAGCTGTTAATGGGATGCCTTTTAAGTCCGTAGCCTTGGCTCTTTTTAGTATGACCATGTTAAAATCGCCACTTTCATTTTAAAGGTGCCAACCTTAGGCCAAATCATGCCTGGAACTTTTTCTTCTATTGGCGCGTTTTATATAATTTAACGATAAACTAAATTTTTCTTTGGGAAAAATAAAATAACACATACAAATTTCCATGTCAGAATTATAAGACAAGAACGCTTCGATCAATCAAGATTTTGGCGATGAAGCACCATACATTGCAAAAAATTGGCCAAGCGAAATTAATAGTGTACGTCCTTCGATGCAAAATTGGTTTCTGTTTTGAAAAAATGGATGCTGTAAAGAATTGGCTTTTGCAGTATCGACAAGACCAATTGATAACGGTGAGACCTTCCGCCCTCCCGAAGCCCTCACAGCGCCCACAATCGTACTCGTTCGTAAAAAGAATGGGAAATGCCGCATGTGCGTGGATTTTCAACAGCTCAACGAACATTCCATCCCTGACGAACGTCTACAAAACGCACGATTTATTACTACTCTTGATCTAAACAATGGACACTGGCGGATAGCAATGGCCAACGGTAGTCGAGAAGCAACAGCTTTCACAGTACCACGCGGGCCTCTATCAATGGAAAGTGATGCTCTTCGGACTACATTCAGCGCCGGAAACGTTTCAGCGGGCCCTCGACACCGTAATTGGTGCCGATATGGAACCCTACGCATTCGCTTACCTAGATGATATTATCGTCATTGGGCGAGATTTTATTGAACACCTACACAATCTAAAAGTGTTCTTTTCTCGACTACGAAGAGCTAATCTACGCATCAATTCGGAAAAATACATCTTTCAACGCCGGATCAAATATCTGGGCCACATGATCAGCAAAGAAGTCATCCATACCGACACCGACCAAATTGCCGCCGTCAAAGACTTCAGGCCCTCTACAAACCTGAAAGAACTTCGTCAATGCATCGGGATGGCGTCCTGGTACCGAAGATTTGTACCAAACTTTGCGACAGTCGTCCAAACGATGTACTGCCTACTCAAGAAGAGAAAACCATTGATATGGACCCAAGCACAACATGCTACTTTTGAGTATTTATTTGTATTTATTTCATGCTTTATCCTAACGCTACAAGTATAAACTTATTTTTATTGCGCTAGTCACTCGATGAATATATGTATATGTATAGTTCATTTTGGATGTTATCTACTTAAATCTAATACTTATAAATTGACGTTTTGACAATAGTTATGTACTTAAATGGAATATTTATTCATTAAAATGTTTTGTTTAAAGTTTTTTTATTTTTTTGTTTCATTATTTATTTTTATACCCGTACTCAAAAAAGAGTTAAGGGGTATATTAGATTTGTGGTAAAAGTGGATGTGTGTAACGCAGAGAAGGAAACATTTCCGACCCCATAAAGTATATACATATATTCTTGATCAGAATCAATAGCCGAGTCGATAGAGCCATGTCTGTCTGTCCGTCTGTCCGTATTGTTTGACGTCTGGATATCAGAGACTATAAGAGCTAGGGCAACCAAATTTGGTTTCCGGACTCATGTGATATCACACTGCTACAAGTGTATTTAAAAATTTCGCCACGCCCCCTTCCACCACTCCAAAGGATGAAGATCTGTGGCAGTCACAATTTAAAAGATACGATAAAACTAAAACCGCAGTATCGTAGAGAATGCCCATATCTACCAGATTACCGAATCTGAATCAGATCGGAACATAATTATAGCCAGAATGAAGAAATTCATTTTCTGTTGGTTTCCCCGCCTACTTCAGCCAGAGACACACTGCTCTATCTCTCTCTCGCTCGCACACTCTGCCGCGTTCAGGGCGCGAGCAACCCCTAGCGGAGGAGATGTAGAATCTAAATGGTACATCTATAATATACATGTAAGATGTAGAATATACATTGTAGATGTAGATAGCAGATGTAGCAATAAAAACGGTAAAATGTAGAATTTTTTTTAAAGTAGAGTCGCGTCCCCAAAAGCGACTTACACGTTCCTTCTCGTTTTAATTCTAAAATTCAAAAATCATTTGCTCAAAAATGTATATACTGATTGAGTACGGGTATAAGTAGAGTCGCGTCCCCAGAAGCGACTTACACGTTCCTTTTCGTTTTTACATAAATTAATTATCTTACTTGTAATGAACTTTGCCATTCTAGAAAGCTGATGCATCTATAAAGTAGCTACGAACTTTTTGTAGCTTTAGCTTACCGTATGGGAAACATTAAGCTTTTTGTTAAGCTATTAAGCGTTTTTAATAGCTATTGAGTTTTTATTTAATAAAAGGGTCGAGAAGATTTGATACAAATAATATTTTATGGCTTGTAGTAGCGGCAGTACGCGTATGTATATTTATTGGTACAAGTATAGAGACCGAAGGTTACGAAGATCAATACCAGACTAATGGCAGCTAAAATGGGCCGACTTCCCGTGCCCTTTGCATAAATTCTTAACGAGAGCGTGAGAGCATTGTGGTATAGCTCGGCGCGGCTTCTCATCCGAGTAGAGCAAGAGAGCTGCTTAAACGCAGCAGGTGCAGCAGCAGCACGAAGGCAGCGGGAGACAGTTGCCAGAACAGCCGCTGCCGGGCGTAGGCATATGATTTTTACTGCTTGACCCGACATACTCCCCCCGTTGGAAGCCACAATTTCGTTATAATTCCCATTTCTTTCTTTTATAGTAGGTGTTTGTGATTTTTGGGATATGGTGTTATGGGTTTTTTTTGCAAAGTAATGCAACGCTGGTACTGCAACATATTATGAAAGCTAAAAACTAAATATAACGGAAAATAGTGAGATCCTTAAAATTCGTCCTTGAAGGACATGCGATGTATCACATGAAAAGTATTTTCTCAAGGATCAGGAATATACATACATTTATGATGACAAACCACTCAGTTCGAAGGATAATTAATTTAACTTTTATTTTTTACTTTTAAAATAAAAGTTACGGAATAACTTTTATTTTCAACTTTTAAAATTAGAGTTATTTTTGATTTCTATAATAAAAATCATAATTAATTCTTATTTTTTATTGTAAAAGTATAAATTAAAAATAACTCTTAATTCTGATTTCTATTGAAAAAATTAAAAATAATTGTTATTCGTAATTTTTATATTAAAAAGTTTAATATAATTCTCAGATTGCAATTTTTACTTTAAAAGTTATAACAGTTACGGTCTCTGCGCTAAACACTCACGAAGTCGAAAGAAAGCGCCAGCAAGAGCATCGCCATCCGATCCAGCAGCCGAGCGAATGTCGCACAAAGCGCAGCTAGATAAAAACAAATGTTGTTGCGTCGAAGAGGAATTCCAGAAATGCTCCAACGGGCGGTTGTTTATAGCAAAGAGGCGAATAAGTGCAGGTTGAATATTTTGTGGAGAAGCGGCGATCATGAGGGGCCGCTCACCGGATGTTTTTTGATGTGGACGGCACTGGACCTTCCTGAATGGGTGTGGACGTCCGCAACGGTAACATTCCTCGCAGATCAACTGCAGTCAAATCAGCTTCCGGCCTCTGCCGATGTACAAAGCGGGAAACCCTTACCGATACAGGCCAGAACTTGTCATCAAAGACAGCAGAGAATGGGGCTTCAGGGACCCCAAGTTTGAAGTTTACAAACTTCAACGCAGATAGATCGGCATCTGGCTTAACCAGCTTCGCACAGGAAATGGTTCCGTCGCGGTTGAAAATTAACCGATATGAATGTATTTGCTGCTCTGCATAACGTTTAACTGCTCACGGCTCGGAGTAACACCAACAAAACGCTTAGTGTTTTTGTTTCTATTTTTCCTCTCCTTCTTCCTGACTGTGAGAAAGCCATCCAAGTCAGCAGGGAGAGCAGCAGTTGATTCTGGTTCAATGACAGCAGTGGCGGCCACTAATCGTGGAGGCATCAAAACATTCGTCGGCAAGGGCTTATTGGCCTCCTTTCTAGGAGAAAGTGACTGAAAGTCCGACTTGAGATCTCAATAAAGGCTTTCAAGCTTCTGAACCTTATCACTAATCTCGTTAATTTTGGAATGCGAGTCATTTGCAACCACACAGTAATCACACTGCCATAACAAGTTGGGCAGATCTATTAAAAGTTTAACAGCATCTGAATGCAGATCAATGCACGTCAAATGAAACGCACGGCGGCATATTAATGAACACCGAACAGCATCAAACCACTGAAGCTGAGCGGCAGTGACGCCTTACATTCCGAGCAATGATGAAGCGACATAGCGAAAACACGTCCGAACGAAGTGAGAGCTGAATGATCACTGCAAGGAAGCAAACGAGTTCGCAATCAGATACGATGTCTACGTAGGGCGATTTTTACAGGAGAACCTTCCGACGAAGCTCTAGGGTTTTCTTATCAGGTAGCACCATGGGTGGCCAGTCATCAGAGAAGCCACAAAGAAAGGGAGGTCTGGGAGCCCAAAGAGGTGAATCGCTTTACTCTACTGGAAGAGCCCCTCGCGAGATACATAGTGTTATTCCATTTTGGCAGTCAGTTCCTGTATCATTGCCACTATATTTGCGACTAATATGTTGAATCTGGACGGTTCGTCCCGAATCCAAGTGAGCGCAATAGCCGAATCACAGCAAAATTAACACGTTACAAGAGTAAAAAGAGCCTAGCCAGCAACTCCGCTTCACAAAGCTCCAGTTTTGGTACAGTAAGTGTCTTCAATGGAGCAACACGAGATTTTGCACAAAGTGACTGCTGATCCGCTGACCCTTCGACACAGCATAAATGCAGACATAAATGCAGACGGCTCAATGATGGCTTCGCAAAATCCGTGAATTTCTAAATCAAAATTCGGAATAAGTACGAACCGAGGAAATTTATAGCGTCGAATCTGGCCAAAACTGCTACATATATCCTGCCACGCAGTGTTCAGTTCTTATGTCAAGCTTTCATACCTGGACAACTTCTCCTTGCGCAACTGCTGGAGAAAGATGTTGGCCTTTGTAATGACAGGTCCTGGTAGTCCAAGGGGTTCGTAGAACAACGCTATTGTTGACAAGACAGAACGCCTGCAGGGATGCGAAGACGAATTTAGAGCCGAAAAGGAGAATAAAAGTTGATCAGACACCGGATCCCAGGCAAGTCCTAATGTTTTGTTTCTGTTTTGTTCCTCCACAGAATACACTGTAAGTTACTATACTCGGGTGAGGCCCTCAAACATCTTGCAAATATCTCCCGTAATCGCAACTGCAAATGACTGAAATCGGGTAAGAATATGGAAAAGCTTGGGTTGGATTACAAGACCAGCCAATAAAACGTCGTTCAGGGAATAACCAGATGATGCTGCTGCGGATCTATCGAAAACAACCAGAGCTATCTTTCTTTGTGACGCAATGGTGAGGCAAAAAGTATCGGCAGCAGCTGATTGACTCGACAGGAACCAAAGACATATGACCTAGATTAAGGTACTCGTTTATGAAAGCAGCATACAGAGATTTTACATCAGGAAGGCGATCTTACTGGATAATGGATAAGAATCTATGAAGAGCTTTTAGTGCGATTCTCCCAAGAGATCAAGATTTTATTTTGCTAGCAGCCGAACACAATAACTCCGGTATACATTCGGCGGAAATGCTGATTGTAAGCTTTACAATCTAGCTCTTCTTTTGTAGAATTTACTATGGTTTCGGTGCAATTCTCTACCTCCCAAAACCGTCGCAGCGGTACCTAAAGTCTCTTGTTATCCTCAGTTATCCTCAGCAGCTAAGGCCAGAGCACGCAAAACCATTAAAGAGGATCCCTCCTTTACACGGCGTACGAGAATTGGATGGCCATCCTGGCAATAGCTTGACCTGACTAACACAGGATTTCGTACAACAAGCTGGCATCAATCAGAAGATCGACACGCTGAGGTCCATAAAACTCTGGATCAACTAGTGGCATGTTTGCTGTAATATTCGATGCTTGGCTGCCACTCGGTATAAAGTATATCTTATATCTTTGTATTTTTTTTATAGGTGCATTAATTAGGCGTCATTTAGAGTATTGTTCTTAAAATTCTATAGATTAACGGCTCAGCTAAAACTGGTTGACAGACTATCCGAAAATCTCATTTTACCGTTTGGAACGTTTCTCCAGACTTTTCTCCATAGAATTTTACAAACAATAATTTAAACGACGCCTTATTATACATGTCGAGTTTTTGCTTGCTTTTTAAACAGACGTGACTGAGAGATTTTTTGATGCTTGCTGGTCAGAGTCGGAGGCCACCTAAGCTTGAGGGCCCCGGTGCGCCGCACCGTGCTCTCAACGAGAAGTTCATTACTTTGGAATCGCAGCTTGAGCTCTTGAGCGAATCACCAAAGCGAAAAATCTCGAACAATAACTTATTGTTGGTCTTACCTAATGGAACGCCGGCCTCTCACCTGCAACCAATGGATTAATTTTCAACTCCAAGTAGTCAGCCTTCACCGATGGAAGTCAATCCGCCATCGCACAGTGGGGCTTCAGCCAAAAAGAGGTGGCAAAAGGCATTTTCTGAATGAGCACAAATCTAAAGGAGAATGTTTCAAGGACTTCGAAAATTAAACCTAAGAAAATCGGTTTTTTAGTTTCGGAGATATGAGCATTCAAAATTGACCATTATTTCAGTGAGCAGAATAAGCTTAATTTGTAGAGCAAATACTTCTCATCTTTCAGGTCAAATAAAAAGTAAACTATGCCATGTTTGGTTATAAATTTGGTATCGATTTGTAGGTGTATTATTATTAGTGGTAACATTATAAACACACAAAAAATTGGATTGAAAGTTTGGAGTCGCTTCTGGGGACGCGACTCTACTTATACCCGTACTATATTTTTGAGCTTATGATTTTTTAGAATTTTAGAATTAAAAAAAATATTTTACATGTTAAAACTTGTTTGCTACATCTGTTATATACATCTACTATGTATATTCTACATCTTACATGTAGATTATACTTGTACCATTTAGATTCTACATCTCCTCCGCTACACATACATAACGATTTGGCAGCTTGGCCAATGCTCTATCGGTGTGTTTATTATAATTCTTTATTTCTTAATCTTTGATTACAATTCCTTTTCGCATATCGTCGGAGCTGCTGAAGCTGCTAACTTGTTTTGAGTCCGTCGCTGAAGCTGCCATCTCGTCTCGAGTTTCCTTGACCACCTCAGAACGTTTTTGCGCATTGACGGCCACGTACTTTCGAGAGATTTGTCTGAGAGTTGACCTGCCACTTGGGTGCGACAGTCCATGTACGTTGTATATGGAATCGCAAGGATTTCGGAATAAATGGTCGAGCTGTTCCTGTTCCCATATCGCAATATAAGATATCATCGTGGACTGGAATTGCCTGTAGATTTAAAGATTTGTCGCCATTTAAAATCTCAGGCAGCTCGGTGTTCGTTGCCATGGCAGTTTCAATGGATTTTGAGTCCAGTCGTCGGCATCGTGATGTGGTGTTAATCCTGGAGAGAGCATCGGCAACTACGTTGTCAGTGCCATTCACGTGCAAGATTGTAGTTGAGTGTTGGAATATGAACCCAAGCTGTCGCTGCTGTCTTTCTGAAGCTTTTTCTGGTTTCTGATTGAAGGCGTATATCAGCGGCTTGTGATCAGTTTTAATGACAAAGATCCTGGCCTTCAACATGTGCTTGAAGTACTTATAGCCTCGTAAATCGCTAAAAGCTCCCAATCATAAGTGCTGTACCTTCTTTCATTAGCACTGAGTTTTGGAGAAGAAACCGATATATTGCCATTTCCCTTTCGCATTTTGTTCAAGTACTGCTCAAATGGCTGTGTCGGAGAAGTCACAAGTGAAACTTAGTGCTGCATTAAAACTGGGATAAGCGAGGGTTGAGGCGCTAGTTATGCTATTTTTGCAATTTTCGTATGCTTTAATCGAGCTTGGCGTCCACTCCACTGGCCGTTTGTCGTTTTTCTTCATGTTGCGTGTCAAGTCGTTGAGTCTCGCCTGGATCTCTGACGCATGACGTATGCAGCGACGGTAATAGTTAACTATACCAAGAAAACGACCTAATTCGCAATTCGTTTGTGGCCAAGTGTACTCAGTGATCGACTTATCTAGATCCTCTGGGGGCTTAATTCCGTTGCCGTTGACTGTGTAAATCAGGAACGTCATTTCAGGTTGTGCGAAATGACACTTATTCTCGTTGATTTAAAGTCCATGCGTTTTAAGATTTGTAAAATCCTATCTACGTGTTGTCTGTGCTCCTCCACTGAGTCGGACATTATGAGAATGTCGTCAAAGACGTATTCAACCGCTTGGAAGATCTGATCCATGAAACGCTGGAACGTTTGTGTCGCATTTTTCCAAATGTCATTTTTACGAATTCAATTAGGCCAAACGGTGTGCATACTGCTGTTTTTTCGATGTCCTCTGTGGCCATCGGTATTTGATAGTATGCTCGTTCTAGGTCTAGTGTAGTGAAAACGCTTTTGCCATATAGTCGATCGGCAAAATCTTAACTGTGGGGAATCGGGTAACGATTTGGAACCGTGATGGCATTAAGCTTGAAACCACTGCTTTTTGCTACCATGTGCAACAGGTTGGCCCATGGACTTTTGGAGTATCTGCAGATTTTGTTGTCGATTAGTTGATGTATCTTTGCTTTAGCCACAGATAGTTTCTCTTCCATCAGGCGCCTGGAACGATCTGCTACGGATGCTCCAGTTGTTGATATGTAGTGGCAACTAAAGGTGAATCGGATGAGTTCATGTTGTCGATGTTGAAATTTTAGAATAGTTGTTCTAAATAAACATTAACAAAAACCGAGTTTGGTGGCTGCAAATTTTTTATATTTCGACGAAATAAGAAGGAAGACTCAAAAAATGGGACGTGCGCTCGGTTTCAATACTAATTTTGGACTTATTTTCATTTTCGTTATAACATATTTTTAAGCCTAACTTATCTAGGGCGGCGAAGCGGGGAGAATTCGCCAAGAACGAGAGAGAGCTTTCGCTTCGCCCTAAACTATCTTACACTAGACTTCAAGATTTTAACAAAATATAAAAATTAGCGTCGTGACGCGACACCGGCCCCGTTGAAGGCCTGAGGGACTTCAACCCATCGGCAGAAGCGCCAACTTATGTATTGGCTTCCTGTAGACCGCTCCGCTGCTCGTCTTGAGGTCGACCACCCTGACCTTTCCGTCCTGCCCGGCGTGTGTTGCGACGACCCTTCCGAGGAGCCACTGTTGGGGCGGAAGGTTGTCTTCTGCGACGATGACGAGGTCGCCTTCCTTGACGTTGGGCTGCTCCTGATGCCACTTGCATCTTATTTGCAAGCCCAGCACATACTCCCGGGACCATCGCTGCCAGAACATTCGCCTGGCTGGTCGGGGCTTAGTGGTCCCAGAGGGCGCGAGATGAGCACCACCTCGATGCCCACCATCACGCTCTCCAGCTCCTCGACGGTGAAGAGCGCACTTTCGGCCGACCTCAGCATGAGGTTTTTGGCCGACTTCACTCATGCCTCCCACAGTCCGCTCATGTGCAGAGCTCGAGGTGGCAGGAAGGCGTCCTCCTCAGCTCGTCGAAGTGGTGACTTACTCCGACGAAATTTTTCGCGTTGTCGCAGTTCACGCGGAGCGGACATCCTCGACGACCAACGAACCTTTGAAAAGCCAATAAGAAGGAGTTAGTCGTTAGATCGGAGACAATTTCTAGATGAACCGCCTTGGTCGCAAAACAGACAAATAACGGTATGTAGGGGTTTTCCACGAATTTTTAGTGTCGTATAGACTGGGCCACAAAAATCAACGCCACATACTGCGAATGGGCGGAGAGCACGGAGCCGGTCTACGGGTAGATTTCCCATCATTTGGGTCTGGAGTCGAGGCTTGCATTTAAAGCAGCGAATGCACGACCTGACCATTGCCCTGCAGACCTCCTGAGCGTTTACTATCCACGCTGCCTACACTGTAACGAACCATTGATCCCATGGTTCGTCACAAGCAGTTGGTACAACCAACGCTACCCCCAGGTGAAGATATCAACACCAACGAACTGGAAGATGCAGCACGGGTCGAAAGACGGAGGGACGTCGACCGAGGAAAGACAGAAAACCGAGAACTCAGCACACGCGCGGCCAATCGACGGAAAGGCGCGGGCCAAGATTATATAACCGACCCCAACCTCAGGAAAACCAAGTAACCAAAGCTCTCAAATGACGAAGTCAACACCCAACGAAATGAAAACTCAGCACACGCGCCACCAAAATCCACGAAAATGGGAACAGCAAGAACAGCAACCTCAGCACACGCGCGGCCAGCAGACAGGAAAACCGAAGACTTAGCCACACGTGCCATTGAACGTCAAGGAAATGCGATCACCCCACGCAGCAAAATACAACCAATAGCATAGAAAAATGCCGATCAACACGCTAAAGCGAAACCCGAGCCCGGCTCGGTGCAATGTCCCATACATAGCAGCACTGGCCCTATTAAGAAAAGGAAAACGCTATATATATCTGAGTTCTCCCTGTACTAAGGCAGTTCGTTTGGAGTTCGCCAGCAGTTCGCAAATCGGCAATTAACTTTTGCCTTCACTTTCGATTCGATAGGCAGTCCATCAGCCATAGTCAATCGGCAGTCAATCGCGGGAGTCAATACACGTCGCGCCAGTCAATCGGCAATAAAGTCAATTTAAGAATTATACCAATAACCCGAAATAATAAACAAAACAATTAAATACTTTAAAGAACCAAAAAGTGTTGTGATTTTCTTAACCGTTCTCTTTCAGTTCCTGGCAAAGTTCCTGGTTTCCTTCCCAATAAAGGTCCTCGTGAATTATAAATATCTTGTAGTTCAGAACCCTGGACAGACTGACGCATATCCCAGCCTGAGATAGGTCCTCACAAGTGGCGCCCGAGCAGGGACTTTAAAGGATTTTTTTAAGGAAAACATCAAGAAAAACCGAAATCAGGGACTTCGTGGATTAAAGACCCACTGCCAGCAAAAGGAAAATTGAATAGAAACGCAACAATAATTCACTAACGTAATCCGGGCGCGAAAACAATCGCGAAAATAAACGCAGTGCCGACCCTAAAAAGTGCCGTTTAACCGTGAATCAGTGCCAAAACCAACAGAAAACCACCATGGAATATCACGACGAGGAACAACCAGAGGAGACATACCCTGCGGGACACTTTTCCAATCCAGGGGTCAGCACCGGCTGGATCCACAAACTTCGTCGGGACGAGCTAGAAGTCCTCGCCGAAGAATTCGGATTCGGCAGCGAAGGAACGGTCGATGAACGCCGAAAGAAATTTGCCGCGCTAGTCGCCGGGCCACTCGCGCAAGATGCCTGGGTTCGCTTAGGAGAGTTTGAAAGGCACTATGCCAAACCAGCCTCACGCTCTCGCTCCAAGTCACCACTGCCTACTACTCCTGGACCATCCGACACTCGCCAAATGGATCCTAAGACCGGATTACGAGTCCCCGCAGCCACCGAATACCGCACTCCTGCAGCCCCGTTTCCAAGGCCCCTAACTACAGAGACTCACCCAGCGCCCGTACCGAGGGTCTTGCCAGCGATCGACCGACCCATGGAAGGACACTACTACAACCACGCCGCACAAATGGCGGAAAACATCCGAAAATGGGGAATCCAGTTTGACGGCCAAGGTGACCCTCTATCATTCATTGAACTACTCGAAGAACGCGCGCTCTCGTATGGGGTGGACACAAACCAGCTGCCGCGGGCCATGGCCGAACTTCTCACAGACCGTGCCAGGTGTTGGTTCCGCACCAGCCGCCTACAAAGTTCCTCATGGGAAAACTTCCGCCAGGAATTCTTAGCGTTCTTCTTGCCACCACGGTATTTTGAACAATTGGAAGACCAGATCCGAGCCCGCAAGCAAGTGTCAGGGGAACTGTTCAAAGATTTCCTCATCGAGATACGGCTACTCATGTACCACGCCAGGTACGACGCAGCCAAGGAGCTAAGCAGGATCTACGACAACGCCCTCCCAGCATACCAGATGTACGTGCGCCGCGACGAACTGCGAGACTTGTCCCAGCTAACACTGCTGGCCACGGAGTTGGAGAGTATTCAAGCACGGACCATCCCGATCACTCTCGCACCACCACAACAAACGCCCAGATACGCAAGGCCGGCTACAGAGCCGAGGAGCAGCGACTCCAATCGGACACCATTCCGGAAGCCTCATTGGGACTCGGCAGACTCACCAAGGAGACAGCTATCCAACCCAACCAGTACGACAAAACCCGAGGCGGCACATCGCATGATCACGGCCCCCATCGCCAACCCACGCGCAGCCTGTCGCCGGTGTGGTGAAGAAGGGCATGCGGCATACGAATGCCAAAATCCCTCAATCCTATTCTGCTGGGAATGTGGCAAGCGCGGCACACGGACCGTCGATTGCTGTCGCCAGCACACGTCGGGAAACGACTCGCGTCCTCGACTGACACGGGATCAGCCGGGAACGACGTCTGCCCCGACCCACGAATAAAACCCCCGCTACACATGAACGAGAACCGGATAGTGGCAATGGTAACCATAGGAGGACAGGCAACGGAAGCCACCGTCGACACAGGGGCATCCCGAAGCTTTATCAGTGCAAGCCTCGCCCGACAACTAAACAACAACACCAACCTGCAAGATGCATGCGTCCGCATACGCCTGGCCGACGGCTCGGTCAGAGAGATCACTCAGATTCTACTGGCGCACATCAGGCTGGATCAAAGAGAAGTTCAAATACCCCTCCTTGTCCTACCAAACATGTTGGATCAAGTTATCGTCGGCATGGACTTCCTATGTGCCATTGAAACAACGATCCAGTGCGGTACCACACTTCTACAATTACGAGATCAGTGCCCCACACCACCTATCCACCCCGTTCCAACCAACAGCGTACAAGGCGACGAACCTCGACACCAGAAACCGAAGCCAACGGCAGCCGTCATACGTCCACAACCTATCCCAACAATTTTGGCACCCAGCAGCGCCAACATGACACCGATACCAGCAACAGCAAACACGCGACCACGACCTACCCCAACGAATACACTGACCCAGAGCGCCACGAAGAACACGACACCCAGCCCAGCCCCAGCAAAGGCAAAACGTCGGGCAACAGCGAAGAACACGAATCCGAAGCCAACACCAAGAAACAACAAACAAACAACCGGGAAAACGAGTCCCACGGTCACTACGGAGCAACCGCGTCCTAGGCCAACCACAGGGGACACATACCCCAAAGAAGCTACGAAAATCTCACCCACGAGACATGCACTCACGCACTGGAACCCGGCGCTCGACACAGGAAGCCCAGGTCCAAGTCCAGCAACAGAGCATGTAAGTACCATCTCCTCCAAGGAGAAAGTGAACATAGAAACACCCTCCGAGACGACAATCAGCCCTGAACCAAGACAACAACATCGACACCGACAACGGCAGCAACAGATCAACAGCCCAGCAACAAGGGAAACAGCCACGCTGACCCCACACTGGTCGGGGCCCATAATTGAACTGATATCCACAGAGCCCCTCAACGCGGGCCCGGAAACCAGGACGATGACCCCACGATACACCGACCGCAGCCCTGTCGTACCCACGGCCGACGCCATACAGATCTTCGCCAACCCATTGGAGTACCTTCCGCGTACCGACATGATTCTTAGCGCCATGCACCGAGCCATGCCTAGAGCCATGTCCGAGATCTTCGTCGCCCAAACAAGTCGTTGTTGCGATACCAGAGGCGTCATCGCGACTCACCTGTTCACGTACCAGTCTGGCTGTAGTATAACACGAATACTACACCCGGCATACCAAAATATCGTACCCATGGTCGATACCACACCCATTGTCGCCCACATCAGCGAACTCCCCTGCAGAATCAAACCACCCAGCGCGTTTGACACCACCATCCTACCCGAAGCCCCGAACCAACACTTTGACCCCGAGATCGAAGACGAGCCAGAACCAGCCCCGGATCCCTGGCCACCCGACATAGCGCCACAAATTCAAGCATTTCTGGACGAAGAGCTACCGAAGTTCGCTACCCTCCATGGCACCTCAGACATCGCCGAGCATACCATCGTCATGAGGGATAATCGACCCATCAAGCAACGATACTATCCTAAAAACCCGGCCATGATGCGAATCATCGACGAACAAGTAGACCAATTGATAACGGAAGGTCTCATCGAGCCCTCCCGAAGCCCTCACAGCGCGCCAATCGTACTCGTGCGGAAAAAGAATGGGAAATGGCGCATGTGCGTGGATTTTCGACAGCTCAACGAACATTCCATCCCAGACGCGTACCCATTGCCCAGAATCAACTACATCTTGGAACGTCTACAAAACGCACGATTTATCACCACTCTCGATCTAAAGAATGGATACTGGCAGATACCAATGGCAAACGGAAGCCGAGAAGCAACAGCTTTCACAGTAATTGGTGCCGATATGGAACCATACGCATTCGCTTACCTAGATGATATTATCGTCATTGGGCGAGATTTTAATGAACACCTACACAATCTAGAAGTGGTTTTTTCTCGACTACGAAAAGCGAATCTACGCATAAATTCGGAAAAATGCGGTTTCTTTCAAAGCCGGATCAAATATCTGGGCCACATGATCAGCGAAGAAGGCAGTCCACCAGCCCCAACACAAGACACTGCACTAGGCAGTCCCTCAGTCACACACCCAAGACACTGCACTAGGCACTCAGCTCAAGACAACACAAGACGCAGTCCACCGGCTCACAGACCAAGTAACAAGACTCGCGAGAAATTTTTTTTAAAAAAACCCCCAAAGATTTTAATAAAAAAAAAAAACAACAAAAAAAAAAAAAACAACCAACATTCTTTTTTTTTTTTTTTCCACAACAACCCCCCCCCTCCCCTTCTCTTCTTTCTTTTTTTCGTCAGGCCCCCCCCCTCCCAACCCAACCATTATCCACAAATTAATTTTTCTTGTAGAGAACCTTGGACAGACTGACGCATATCCCAGCCTGAGATAGGTCCTCACAACACGCTGCCTAAGGATGCTCACAAGTGCTCGTGGGCCGGCATGAAAATTCGTTTGATGCAGATAGCGAGCAAAGCGAACAAACTGCGAGCGTTTTGTCAACAGCAGCGGAAACTTGGAATGGTATGACATAGGAGCGTTAACTAGTCGCCCCCCAACTCGCAACAAAGAGCACCAAGTCCCCATTTCTTCGTTGATGAAGGGATTCAATCGCTGAAGACTGGGGCCTAACCTGGTGCCTTTACGAACCCTTTCGATCTCTTCCTGATACTCGTTTTTTTGGATCAGCTCGACAATTTTGTGAAAAGCCTCATCGTACTCTACTGGTGACGGACTGACTTCAAATTTAAGACTTTTGTCTTTACATTTTCGGATGAAGCGGAACACGTAAACGAACACTCTTAGCAGCTTGAGGTGTGACGAGTATCCCTCGATAATTTCCACTAAATCATTTGATTTAGCGGCCACGGTCAGTCCGACCGCTGTCTTCCTGGTTTCCAGCTTCAGCTCTTCCTCAGAAAGCTCGAAGTGGGGATTTCTGGGCCAGCTCTCTTCTTCTTCCTTCAAAAACGCTGGTCCACTAAACCAGATCGACTGCGAAATCTCCTCAATGTCACTCGGTTCGCAACGAATGTTTATAACGACGAAGGGTGGGATCGGATCCAATGAAGGGTCACTTCCGAATCCGACCAACATACCATTCGTTCAATCGGCACCTCGAGTAGCGATTTGAGTCGGTGACAGAGATCTGCGAGAAGGTGAGCGGCACATAACTCAAGCCTTGGAAGCGTTTTCGTCTTGAGCGGCGCTACTTTCGACTTTGCGGTCAACAACGAGACCTTGAAACCTTCTGCAGTCTTACTACGGATATAGACGCATGCTCCATAAGCTCTCATGGAGGCGTCGGCAAAGGCATGTACTTGAATCGGTGACATGGGATTAGTATGCACAAAGCGAGGTATGGCAATCTTCTCCAGCTGACCCAAGGATTCTTTTAGAAAGTTCCAAGATGTTTCCAGATTCATTGGAATTGTCTCATCCCAATCTAGTTTGTTAAGCCACAGCTCCTGCAGTAGGATTTTTCCCTTGTAAGGTAGTGTTCTTGGGCTGGGGTACGTGTCTCAGTCTGCCCAGGGTCACCTAAAGATTATTTGTAAGTTTCTGAGACTGCTGAGACTGCTCAGACTGGAGGGCGTATTGGAGTATCGATGCCCCGTCATAGACGGAACCTTCGAGAGAGGTTATATGGGGTATGACACAAATCAAAGCCACCTCGATCCCCACCGCTATTAGTAGCGCACCCCACCCTCAATCCCAGCAGGGTAAATACCCTGTTGCTAGGATCGGAACAGAGTACGGGTCCCAGGGACGGTATGGGGATGGAAGCGCAACTGGTCAGGGATCTGAGGAATGGAAGAGGAAGGTGGAGCTCACCCGGAGCACAGCCATACCCCGACTCCAGCAGGGTAAAGCCCCTGTTACTGAAGTCGAGGCGGACAACGAGTCCATTGGCTGGAGGGGGGAAGATGAGGGGGGGAGCGGCATAACCTAAAATGCATCCCGCGTCCGGCCCCAGCAGGGTAATACCTCTGTTGCCAGGATCGTGGCGGGGCATTTAGGCTAGGTGAAGAGGGAGGGGGTGAGAAGGGATGGATGTATGGTCGGGGCTCCGACCATGCGCGCGGCGTAGGAGAGAGAGAGGCACAATTTTTGGTCAATGTAAGGTAGCCTCTGTGGTGATGTCCGTCGCCGGCCCTGACTGGTCACTTTTCCAGGCGCGTGGTTTGCTCGGTTCGTTCACTTTAGAATTTTTCCCACTGGTGCGCGGTTCAACCTCCACTGCTGCTGCTCGATTTCGACTCCTCGCTCTCGCCAAAGCGAAGCGATCCCAAGCCTCCGTTCGCTGTCTGTTTTTCGGGTCAACGGGACTTCTCGGCAGTCAGGGCGAACCTGTGCAGACGGAAGCGGAGCAGCGTTGAGTATAACTCCTCTTGAATAGTCGGTCTGACCATCAGAATGTCATCCAATGTCATCATCTTCTTTCGAGCGACAAGAGCCGCCATTTAGCAATCTGGAAGGAATTGCCCAAGCAATTTGGATCGGATTTAAACGGCAGCCGTACTTCAAACCGACCTGAAGGCAAGACTTGAGTAGTCTTTCTATAATGCCCCTCACATAGCTTGTGTTCAGGAGATAAAGACTTTTTAGAAGATGGCAATTCTTCTAATAACCAAAACTTTTGTAGTGCGTTGTCGATAGACACCACTGACTCTTCTCGACAACTCAGACAGTTCCTCGCTTCCTGGGTGACAGTCACCTTTGGACTGTATCTTCTAGACACAATCCAACCGAGAAGCGTTTTCTGCAGAGTTGGATAGTCAGGACCTTGTCTAATTCGACCAAGAGATAAGAGTTCGAAAAATGACTCTGCACCTATCAATATATATATATTTTTTGTGGCTTGTAGAAATATGGGTCTGCAAGAGGTGGGTTCTTCGGGATTTTCCAGTCACTCACATTAAGTGCGTGATCAGGGTGGTATTCCGAGATTGAATTCAGAATCCAGAAATCGACCGAGAACTCACCACCCTTAAATTCGCGACTTTAACCCAGTGTGTATCTTTTTCTTGACTTGTGAATTAGATTATCCAATTCCAAGCAAGTTGATGCACGACTCCTCCCTACGGATCTGTAAGCGCTGTGCCAGTTATGAAGTTAGTTTGTGACCCAGAGTCAAGCAGTGCTTGGCCAAATCGTACTCTCCATTTTCGGTTCGGACGCTTACGATCGACGTTGCCAGAATTACTCTATCCAAAGCTGTCGCATGGAGTGCATGCGAAGGTAACTCTGACTAGGAGGGGGAGAAGAGTGATGGTAACGCTAAACTTGTATCAACAATTGTGTACCTATGCAACAAGGCATGATGTGAGCGGCCACACACTCGACAATTGCTAGCTTTGCTAGTTGATGTTGTTGTAGACAGTTGATGCAGAGCAATGCCGATTTGACAAATTCGAATCTTTGCATCACTGCAAGCCGCGCAAATGAACTGCAAATAGTCAACAAATGGTCTTTTGTATTGCAGTAACTACATTGAACACGCGAATGAGCTCCGATTGTGAGGCTTGCTTGGCACAGCTTTCTGCACCTGCTTTGGTTTTGCCGATTCTTCGGCCGAAAGATGCTGATATCTGCGATTAAGAATTTTTTCCCAGTCAGCCTAAAGCGCAGCTTCTCATAATCGAGCTGTTCTACCCATTTTTGTTTGGTCACAGGATCGACTCTGTTCAAGACCAGATGAATAAGCATTGCATTCGAGACTTTTTGGTCATCGCCTATCGACAACAAGGAACCATATATCGATGAAGTGGTATCGATAAGGTTCCTTAAGGACGATGCAGATTGCTGGGTCATTTTGGGAAGACTAAATAGGGCAGCAATATGGTTCATAGAGATCAGACATTCGTTATCATAGACCCGTTTTAAGCTAGCCATGGCTTTCTCATAATTACACTCGGTTATTGGAATGCCCTTACTATTGCCTCGCCGGGCAATGTCTCCAAATCTGGGCCGTACGTTTAATGAGTCTCTTGTAGTCGATCGTTCAGTTCAATGTTCAATGTTCTTTATTCACAGGTGTTTCGGGTGGATAATTAGGAATATTTAAGTTTATAAATGATAATGAATTTTCTATACAGAGGAGCTAAAAAACTTGTACCGCTTTTTCATTTAACCTTAGCTGCTTTTTTCACGCCTTTTTCTCCTTTTCTTCTCTGCTCGTTTTCTGCCATTCGCCCTGCTTAACCTTTCGATCTTAACCCCTTTTACGCTATTCGCCCGGCTTAACCCTTTGTTCGGCTTATGTTGGTTTCGGTGCTGTTAGGCGCAAAGGTTTTTCGCGCTGCCATTTAGGTTCATGCCGTAACATTCCCCCCTTCGCAAACTTCGTCGTTTTTCGTGATGTTTGCCAAAATTCTGGTTACGTCTTGGTCGGCATGTTGATTTGTCGTCTTCAAGTCTAACTTGGCCAGCTTAACAATTGGCCGAGTTAGCAGTCCTGATGCAGTGCGAATCAACGCGCTGCGGGCAATCCCGTCCTTGGCTACTCGAAGGTCAATGATGACGCCTTTCCTCCACTGCGCCTTGGTGCTTGTTTCGTCAGCTAGAACCACGACGTCTCCTATTTGGATGGGGTTGGTTGGAGGGCCATGCCATTTGGTTCGTGTAGTAAGACTTGGTAGATATTCCTTCAGCCATCGTTTTCTGAAGCTGTCCGCCATCTGATCTGCAATGCGAAAACTCTTACCAAGTGAAACTCCGATCGTGCTGCTGTCGTCATTCGCTGCCATCGAACTGGTCTCTGCTCTCAGGAAGTGATTTGGTGTAAGTACGTCAGCTTCCGGACTCTCCAATGGCACGTAAGTCAGGGGTCTGGAATTCAGCATATTTTCTATTTTTGCCAGTGCCGCTCTCAGCACTGGTTCTTGTACATGTTTCTCTTCCAATATCTCGGATAATGTGTTCGTGAACGGTAGTTCGTTGATTGCTAGCCTCTCCGGTGGCAAGCTTCCCATCTCCGGCGCCTCTGGAAGCGCCCTTTTATTGCGACATTTTTGGCAAGTTTTCGCTATGGCGCGAGCTCTTGCCCTCAGTCCTGATATGTGATATAACTGTCGCATCTCGTTGACCAAGATCTCCGTAAGTTGATGCTGAAACTTCCGATGAAAGTCTCGTAAAACCAAGATAGTGTGGAACCCTTAATTCTTCGATGTTTTGAAGTTGCCGTGCCCATAACGACCAGCGTTGGCGTTCGTTCTCTCCGACTGTTTCGTCCCAGCCTACGGCAGACCTCCACACATCCTGCAGTATAATATTTGCCTTTATTATATAGAAATCTAGTAGTCCTAGAGGATCGAATATGGTCATGACTATGCGTAAAATTAGCCGTTTCGTCACCGTTTCCTTTTCGTCGTATATGTCATCCTGGAACTTATTGATGAAGGTGAAGTAGTCAGTTCTTGGATCCCACCACATCCCAAGCACGCGTTCCCGTCTTGTCGAATCCGTCATCTCTATGGCGCGTTCTTGATGGTCTCCCTCTCCCGAGAGCGCTCTCATTACGGTATTTGAGTTAGATATCCAACCTCTCATCTCGAAGCCTCCTTCCTTGTGTATTTTCGCACCTCCAGCGCTAAGCGGACCATTTCCTCTTCGGAGTCGCAACTTTGGAGCCAATCGTCTACGAAGGTGTTGCGTAATATGGCCTCTACTGCCTCTGGTTCCTGCTTCATGAATCTTTTTGCGTTTCTGCCTCTCACGTAGGTCGCTGCTGCTGGGGAACAAGACGCACCAAAGGTCATTACATTCATTACGTACCTATCCGGTTCCCGACTGTTGTCGCCGTATCTCCAAAGAAATTGCTGTGAGCTTTGGTCCTCCGAACGTATCATAACTTGGTGAAACATTTCGCGGATATCTCCGCTGATGCCGATAGACTTCTCTCGAAAACGCGTTATTACTCCTACGAGTGACGACAGTTGATTAGGGCCCTTAAGTAGCATTGAGTTAAGAGCAGTGCCTTCCACCTTGGCTGCTGCGTCCCACACGAGTCTTAATTTGCCTTTGTTTGGGTTTTTGGTTACAAATACGGGCAAATACCAGGAGCGCTTTCCCTCGACCATTTCATCTGTTTCAAGTTTCCGGACGTAGCCGATGTCTTCGTACCTCTGAATTTGTTTGTTTACAAACTCTCGTAGCTCATTGTCGCGTGTCATACGGGATTCTAGGCACCGAAGTCGTCGCATGGCCATATTTCTGGAAGATGGAAGTTCCAAGTTGTCGCACCGCCAGAGAAGTCCTGTTTCCCATCTCTTCATATCGCTGCGGAACCTCGTGGTGTTGTCCAGTATGGAATTGGCTTTTTCATCTTCCTTGGACCTGAGTGTGTTCTTCGATGTACTTACGCCTACCGCGTCCAATGAGAAGAGCGTCTCTTTTATGAGATCGTCTAGCGGTGGGTGGTTATTGCATTCGCATACATGCATTACTCGCGGGCTTGCCGGCCTGTCACTCTTTCTGTGGCCATAAACAGACCAACCTAACCTGGACTAGGCGGCGATGAACTCTGAATCTTCGCGCTCTTTCACGTTCAGTGGAACTCCAAGTTTCACGTTGTCCAGTCCGATGATCAACGACGCTCTTACATCCTTGTAGCCGAGTATCGGTAGCTTTTCCAAGTGCGAATAAGATTTTAGGATTGAATTGTCAAGCGTCTGCTTCGGTAGATCCAGGTTTTTGACTGTCCTCACGTTTTGGAGCGTAAATTTGTGCGCCGCGTTGTCCTTTGCCGAGATCGTTAAGGTTACCTACTTGGATTCGGCTTCTCTTTGCGTGATGTCTCCCGTCCAGCGTAAGCATAACTCGTCCGAGGGGCCATCAATACCCAGCTTTTCTGTTATCTCCGTCTCGATCAGGGTATAGGCGGATCCTTCGTCTATCAATGCGAACACTTGCATTTGGCCGCTGGGCCCGTGCAATGTTAAGGGGACATATCTAAACAACGCAGCTTCGTTCTGCATTGTTTCTTCTTTTGTCTTGTTTCCTACCTTCGTACTGTGCTGGTTACTGTTGTGAAGGAGAAAATGATGCTTTCTCGAGCATCCATCGACGGAACATACTCTTATTGACCTGCACTGTCTTATAGAGTTCTTGCCTAGGCACCTACAGCAAAGCTTACTTTCTTTTACGAAGTCCCATCTACTTGACCCCTCTAGATCTAGAAACTGCTTACAGTCCTCCAGTTTGTGGATTCCATTGCACTTACGACAGGGTTGTTGTGCGTTGCTATCGTTATGCACCATAAGCCGGACCCTTGGATTCTTCTCCTTCCCGCAGGCTTCTTTCTCGGATGCGACGGGCATCACAGTGCTTGCACATGACGCCACTCGAAATAGCCAATCGTCAAAAACGACGATATTCGCCATCGGGAGTCCAGCGCTTTGCCTTGCCCAGTCCAGCTTCAAGTCGAATGGAAGTTTCTCTACAAGGTCGCGAAGTAACATTGGGTCATTCAGATAAGCGGATAGTCCTATCGCGTCGACGGTCGCACGATAGTTTTGCACCGACAGCGCAAGACGAACTAGGCTTTCAATGCTGCTCGATTTCACGGTCGGTTCCATTCGTAGCTTCGTTTGAATCGTGTGATAGATAGCTTCTGGTCGGCCATATAACATTCGAAGAGTCTCGATGGCTAGTCGAACTGTTGCTGGCATCATTAATTTTCCTCGTACTGCTTCCAAAGCGGCACCTTTCAGGCACTTTTGCAACCTCATGAGATTTTCTTGATCGCTAAGCCCGCAACGTCGGGGTTGCCGGAAAAGCATGGCAGATCCTTATTGATGACTTGTCTAGTCGCTATCTGCTCGCGGGTCAAGCATCTCTCCATCCCCGCTGCCGCGACTGCTTGGTTATTCACGTACGCGTACGGGTCCGACATATTTCGGCTCGTACTTGGATAATTCTGTGCAGTCGACACGCGTATGAAGGGGTTTTGCCCACATAAATAAGTGCTCGATGCCGGTGCACCCATTGGATAAGGCATAGCGCCGCTCGGCATTGTCTCGTTTGGATTCAGCCCCATAGGCATTCCAATCCGATTCGCCGCAGTCATTCCTGAATTGTCGCCTCCGGTACAGCTGGGAACTGCTTTTTCCCAACCTCCGCTGAGGACCGTAGAGCTCATAAGACCTCCTGTTTGGGGCGGTCCTGAATACGTCGTTATGGGACGCATTCCTTCGAAAGCACTGGCATAGGTCGGCCTTCCCATAGTATCCGCTCTCCGCTGAGCGAATGCTTCTAAGTTATACATGGAACTCGTTCTTGGTGAAGAGACTTGATCAGTCCATCCCCCTCCGTTGGTATGCTCTGGTACTTGGTGACGTTCTGGAACTGCGATGGGCACGTTAGGTGCGGCCTTTGCCGCCGCCGAGATCACGTCTATATTCGTATCCCTAACGTGAGACATTTCCCCTTCGCCTCCCTCGGTCTCAGGACCCGTACCAGGCGTCTTTTCAGGCGCGTATAAATCTCTTAGTCCACACGGGTTACTGCCTCCAGATTTCGACTGCTGACCATTAACTCCATCCATTTGTACTCGATGTGTTTTGCCGCGTGGTCTTAAGTTTGGTTATACACGAACCTCGTGTCGCTCGAATGTAGGAGATTAGCCTTTCTGTTCAACTCTATGAGGATATCTCACCTGCAATGTCGAATCTTCTCGTGACGCAGCTGACTGCGTCGCGCGCCGATCTTCTTTTAATCGGTCGCAATGATTCGACTTGCACTCCGCTAAAGCAGGTTAAAGTTTTGTAGAATATTGCCTCGCCGGGCAATGTCTCCAAATCTGGGCCGTACGTTTAATGAGTCTCTTGTAGTCGATCGTTCAGTTCAATGTTCAATGTTCTTTATTCACAGGTGTTTCGGGTGGATAATTATGAATATTTAAGTTTATAAATGATAATGAATTTTCTATACAGAGGAGCTAAAAAACTTGTACCGCTTTTTCATTTAACCTTAGCTGCTTTTTTCACGCCTTTTTCTCCTTTTCTTCTCTGCTCGTTTTCTGCCATTCGCCCTGCTTAACCTTTCGATCTTAACCCCTTTTACGCTATTCTCCCGGCTTAACCCTTTGTTCGGCGTATGTTGGTTTCGGTGCTGTTAGGCGCAAAGGTTTTTCGCGCTGCCATTTAGGTTCATGTCGTAACACCCTTACCGTTCCCAACGCTTCACCAAAGAGGCATGAAAGCAAATGGTTAAACTTTTCGATAAGTGGAATTCTTTCATCATTGTGAACAAGAGTCTCCAATAAAGTAATGAAGCTTTTGAATTGCGAATATTTGCCACTGAACTTTGGCAGAGCTAACTTCGAAAGTCGAGCACGAGTTGGGGCAACAGAAGCTGATACTGAAGGCATTGTATAGCTGGCTGTCTTCGAGGCGTCGATAAGCGACATTATCTTTGCCTGGGTTACAAACGAAAGTTCTTCCAACTCGGCTCCAAACTCATCGTCACTATCTATTTCTTCGATTGATTCTTGAACTTGGCTTGCCTTGGCTATAGTTGCTTTCAGTACGTCGAGTCTGCACTCGAGCTCTGTCAACTGCAGCGGAATCTCCCCAGCTTCCAGCCGGTCCGCTAGTCTGCGAATGCCTTTGACACGGGAGCTGAGCTTCTTTTTCAGCTCTTCAAGACTAGGCTTATGATCTGATTTAGGATTCATCTTGACTCTCGATACTTAAGTGAATCACTAATCAGGGCTTTTCTCACGATAATATTGTTTGCTGCGGCGCAAGTTGTCGAAACAGGAAGGTGTACCCAAATTAGGTTGAAAACCATATACCCGGCGACTAGAGGGTATCGCACCACTTAGCGATCGGTTTAATACGTACCTAGGGTGTTGAAGCCAAATGAGGCGAAAAATCGATATACCCGACGATTAAAGGGTATCGAGGCACTTGGCGATCTGTTGGAGCAGGCGTGCCAACACAAAACGCACAAGAACAACAACAAACAGCAACGGTGACAAGCGAAAACGAAAAATTCACCGCTGCAGCTATGAAAATATGCACATGTGTGTGTGTCTAAGCTGTGTTGGCGCTTGTGTATGCTGGGCCTGGCTGACCGACCGATAGACACCCAATTGAATTGCAGGGCACACTTTGACAAATTGACAGTTGGATCCTTGGCACCAAAACTATATACTCGACGATTACAGGGTAACGCGTCGCTTGGCGAACGGTTTGACTCAACGCGCCAAACGAAAGAACACACCAACAACAACGACTGTCAACAACGGTGACGAGCAAAAGCGAGAACGAAAATTAAAAAAGAGGGGAAGGGGCAAGAGTGATTGCAGCTATAAATTATTTGTATATATGTTCTGCGTCCAAGATGGTTTGATGTATGAGAATATGTGATATATGTAATATATGTACAAACTCTACTAAATATATGCAAATCTAGCTCTACTATGTCATACGGTAACTGCGAGATTTTAATGATTTTGTCTTTACTCGAGCTTTCAATTTTTTGCACAAATACCTCTATGTATATAAGATGGGATCCTGATATTCCACTTTCCTTGGCAGGTGGCAAACTTCTTTTGGAATGGATATCCCTCGGCGGTTGAGATCCCTGGGTATTTTTTGTTGTATGTTTGTTAGCCGACCGTCGCGGAAGTTTTAGGTGTGATATTTGGGGGTTGCTGCTGCACACACACGCGACGCGGGCAGGTGTATATTATATATACACTTATATACACTTTTAAATATATATGTTTTATATATTTCACCACTCGTGTCACTGTTAATTTCTGCCTTTAAACTACATATATTAATTTGCGAGTCCACCCGGGGGTGCCATGAAATTTTAGAATAGTTGTTCTAAATAAACTTTAACAAAAACCGAGTTTGGTGGCTGCAAATTTTGTATATTTCGACTGTTCGGTCAAACTCTCAACGTCATAATATAATATAATATAGTAATCACTTAAATGACCCTCGCGTTTTAGTACCTTACGCTCATTCTTACTCTCTTTGTTACGCTCTTGTATTAAATTTGTAATTGAATTCACAAAATTAGAAGCCCGCTTATGCTCAGTGCTCATGCACTTAGAAACCGAATAAACAGTCATTGGCTAGTATTCAATTGAACCCCCTCGACTTTCGGATTATTCTTGGATTCCAGCAAGTTACTTCGCATCGATTTTAATTAGCTCACTGGAGATTGACACACCCCCATCTTTGAACAAATACTTATATTGAGGAAAACGCTCCTCGATCAAACATTTTGGCGCTCAACGTGGGGCACGTGTGTTAATTCTGTGAACAATTAAATTATTCGCATTTATGTATATTCCATCAAACCGTTTCGTCGGTACATAATTTGCAAGTGCAACAACTACACTATCGTTTTGTCTCGCAGTTGCCATCGAAATTGCTGAAAATCATATCAGAAGCGAACTGATCGATCGCGGGTTCATTAACCTCTCACTGTGCTCTCGCCATTCTCGCTTAATTCTATCATTCGCTTATCACCCACATCGCACTTAACGGCGCTTGCGCTCTCGTTTCGTTTGCATTGCTGTTACCTTCTTTGGTCCATCGGTCAACGCAGTTATCTATTTCTTCGAATTTCTCCGCTTCACTTTCGTTGCCGTCGTTGGAATTTTTGCTCACTCTCTGGACTGGAATTGTGCTCAACCCTTTTTTTGCCGCCGTCGCTCGCTTCTAAATTGGTTCTCTTGCTGCTGCTGCTGCTGATTTCGTGCCTACTTGCTGTTGTTGCGCGCATTGAATTTGGAATCTCTAGTTCTGTGTCCGTGTAATTTACACTACACAACAAAATGACGACGTTCGAAGATTTGAAACGCCAACAGAGCAATATAAAGCGCAATATTTCTCGTATCAAGTCTGTGGTGGAAGGCAAATCGGAAACCCCAATTTGTAATGATGAGCTTCGCTATCGCTTGAGCATCTTGGAAATGTATTTCAAGAAAATTCTAAACGTTCAATCTGACATCGAGGATCTTAGTCCGAACGATGAAGCACGTGCGGACTTGGAAAAAGGAAAAACTAGGAGGAGATCTGAACGCTAGCATATTGACGCCGGATCACCACCCTCTGCCAGTGCGGTGATCGTTGCCGAGGTTGTCGTTGCCTACGTTTGAAGGCACTTATGCGAATTATAACAATTTAATTTGTTCGACCAACTTATTGTGCGTGAGTCTGGGCTGTCTAGCATAGAAAGGTTTAATTATTTGCTGACCTGCCTGTGGAAAGGGCTAACAGTCAGCAGGTTTGCAGTTTAGTGGATAAAGCCTCCGCTATCTTCAGCCCTTTGGAATCCATCGGCAAACCTGAGAATATTGCAGAAGCTATGCTCATATATATAGTTATGGAGAAGTGTGATCCGCCAGTTCGGATTAAGTGGTAGGAATCGCTGGACTACAAGACTCTGCCGACCTGGCTAAAATGCACACAGTTGGGGGAACGCCACTGTCATTTTTTTTCATTCTTCTGGAACCTCGGCTGGTACTTCGTTGCAACGAAAGGCTGAAACCAATAAGTCCAATCGTCATTCAAATCATCATCGTTTGCCATTACTAATTCGTCTTGTACCCTTTGTTCTAGTTCTGGTCATAAAATTACGAACTGTTCGCAGTTCAAGGCAATGAAAAGCAATCAACGGTTCGATAATGTGAAACGCCTCGGTCTCTGCATCAATTGTCTTGAAAACGGCCATAGAGTGGCACAATGCTCATCGACTCATCGTTGCCGTACCTTTTATCGGACTGTAATCGCAACAAACACCACAATCGTCAGAAGGACAAACCTCAACTCCAGCACAAGAAACACAATCATCGCTACCCTCCTGGCCACCTAGTGCTAGTCAGTCTTATCAAGCAGCGTCTCATTCACACATGGAAGTAGCAGCAGAGGATCAGATACTGTTAGCGACAGCGATGGTATTGGTCAAGGATGTCTCAGGTGAATACAAACTTGGTAGAGCATTGCTTGATTCGTGTTCGCAGGTTAATTTTGTAACCGAGTACTTCGCTCAAAAACTTCGCCTTCGTCGTGAAAAGCACCACATCGGAATCCGCAGTATCGGAGAGTCCCTTACTAACTACTTACTTACTAGTCCCTCGTACGACGACTTCTATTAAGTCGCGCACATCTGGCTATCAGCTAACTCTCCAGTTCGGAATAACCTCTCACATTGCCTACCAGCCAGATAGTGAGATCGACATATCAAATTGGAACCTACCTGCCAATACACCACTGGCAGATGAATCATTCTTTAGGTCTAGGCGCATTGATTTGTTATTGGGAACCTTCTATGGAGCTCTTGCTGTTGGCCAGATTCGCATTGGTCCCAATCTTGCCACGTTGCAGAAGACTCTGTTCGGTTGGGTTGTGGCTGGGAGGTACCAACGCCAGCAGAATATACAGCCATCGTTGTGCTTGGTGACTGTAGAAGAGTCGATCGACAAAAACTTACAGCAGTTATGGAAGGTTGACTTAATCGGCGCCAGAGCTAAAAATCTCCCAACTTACAGAAGGATGCCAGTGGGCGAATTGTCGTGCGCTTGCCATTCCAAGAAGACCCAAGCTGTCTTGGAAATTCAGTCGATACAGCTCGTAATCGCTTTTATGCCATTGAGAGACGTCTTGCCCGTTTACCGGTGATTCGCTCGCAGTATCTATCGTTTATGCAGGAATATGAAAGTCTTGGTCACATGTCCATAGTACCGAAGCCAAATTCTCTGAACACAACATCACGTCATATTTTTGGAGCGACTCACAGCTCGTATTGCATTGGCTGCTACAACACTCAACCACTTTATCGACCTTTGTTGGGAATAGGGTTTCTGACATTCAGGAGATGACGGCTGGTGGAAAGTGGCGCTACGTCCCAACATATCAAAATCCAACTGATCTTATGTCGCGAGGCTGCACCGTTAGCGAGCTTATCAAAACGACATGGTTTTCTGGTCCCTTATTTTTGCTGGAAGATTTGTTGAAATGGCCCACCAGCAGTAAACAGCTTGTCATTGACATGGACGTGTTCAACTCGGAGAAGCGGAAAAGCATGTTCACCGCGGTACAGGAGAAAAATTATATCCTCGAGATAGTCGATAATGTCAGCTCGTACAGTAATAGTCTTCGTCTCATTGCCTGGATGGTAAGGTTCATAAGGAGATGTCGGAAGCAATCGACTCCTACCACATCCTCACCGACACCAGATGAGCTTCGTTTTGCTTCGCACTGCCTTATTTGGAACATTCAACAAACTCATTTCACAGAGAATATTCGTTTACTTCAGAAGCAAAAAACATTGAAGACCAGCTTGAAGTTTCTTACTCCCTTTTTGGAACTCGTAAATGGATTCGAGCTCGTCAAGGTTGGTGGACGATTGGAATATTCAGACCTACCAGACGGTCAAAAACATCCGTTGCTGCTGCCTAGCCAGTCTAAACTTGTTTGGAATTATATTCGTCACTTGCATATTCGCAACTATCACGCTGGACCTAAGGCCTTAGTCGCTCTCCTTCGTTTGGAATACTGGATCGTTAACGTCAGAGACTTGGCACGTCGAATTGTCCGCTCCTGTGTACACTGTGTTCGCTACAGACCAAAGCTGCTACACCAACTTATGGGCTCATTACCACCGTCTCGACTCTCTCCTGCTCGACCGTGTGAACGCTGTGGAGTGGATTTTTGTGGACCCATTAATACCTATCTACGGATTCGAGGAAAGGGGCCTACAAAATCGTACTTGGCCGTGTTCGTTTGCTTTCTCACCAAAGTCGTTCACATTGAAGTAGTTTCGGACTTATCAACGAAGGCGTTCTTGAATGCATTGAAGCGAATGGGAGGTCGTCGAAAGTTTCCGGCAGACATTTTCTGCGATAATGCCACTAATTTTGTCGGGGCATCAAATCAACTGCTTGAACTCAGAGAGTTTATGTTAAAAAAGGAGACCCCAGATGAAATTTATAGATTTTGCGCCACAGATTTTATTAATTTCCACTTTATTCCTCCCAGGGCACCTCACTTCGGAGGCCTTTGGGAAGCGGCCGTCAAGAGTGCAAAGGGACTCACACTGAATCAATCACAATTATGCCACGCCCCCTTCCGCCTTCACTAAGAACGAAAATCTGTGGAATCCACAACTTTGAAAATATGAGAAAACAAAAAATGCAGTATTGTAGAGAACGGCCATATCGAACAGAATCTATGTCAGATCAGATCATTATTATAGCCAGAATGAAAATATTAATTTTCAGAGTCTTACCACGACCCTTTCAGACCTGCAGCCGCTAATTATTCACTCTCTCTCGATGGAGCGACTAATGGATCTATATATTAAAGCCAAGCTAGACAAACAAGTGTTCAGCGGAGTTCAGCACGCCTACCTCAAAGGTAGATCAGTTGAGACCGCACTACACGAAATTGTTGGGAATATCGAAACGACTGTAAGCCTTAGGGAATATGCCTTCGCGGCCTTCCTAGATATAGAGGGGGACTTCAACAATGTCAGGATCGAGTCAATAATGGCCGCACTGGCCAAGATTGGCACACACCCGACGTTAACCAGATGGCTAGACAGCGTTCTCAGGAGCAGAACGATAAGCGCCAATCTAGGCTCCTCCTCGTCGAGATGGACGGTTACAGAAGGCACTCCGCATTGAGGAGTTATATCCCCTCTCCTGTGGAACCTGGTCCTCAACGACCTTCTTCTTCAGCTGGGGAGGAGCGGGTATGAGGTCACGGCCTATGCGCATGATCTAGTAGTACTGGTAACGGGTAAATTTCTGCCAACAATCAGTGACTTTCTGGAATCTGCACTGGGCACTACCGCCAGCTGGGCACGCCAGAACGGTTTGGGGGTTAATCCTCAAAAAACAGAACTGGTGCTATTCTCACGAAGATATAAAATACCGAGATTCAAACTACCAGCAACTGGTGGAACGACAATCGGGTTATCGAGCGAAGCCAAGTATCTTGGTGTCATCCTTGACTGCAAACTCTCCTAGAAGAGAAACACGGAGGAAAGCAAGATAAAGGCAATGGCAGCTTTCTACACCTGTAGGAAGACTTTTGGATGAACATGGGGCTTACAGCCTCGCATCATCCATTGGATGAATACAGCGGTAATAAGACCCATCCTGACATACGGAGGCATGGTATGGTGGGAAGCAGTTAACACCAAATTCCACCTGGAGAACCTTCGTAGAGTCCAACGGACAGCATGCCTTGGGGTCACCGGATCTCTCAAATCCACCCCACAGGCAGCTCTGGACACCATGCTAGGCCTGGAACCGATAGACCTCCATCATAAGGCTGAGATAAGTGCAGCTGCTTATTAGCCGCGCACTATACTCCGTGAGGAGGAAGGTGGAACGGCCGGGGGTAGTGACTACTGTGTTTCAGAGTTCTCCTGGAAAAGAAACTTTATAGGACACATACCGGACAGGGAGAAATGGAAGGGTAACATAGCCCTGAGGCAGAACGAGCTCTCCATTTTCACCGACGCGTCAAAGACGGCCGAAGGGACAGGAGCTGAAATCTTCTCAGAGGAACTAGCAACCAACATATCCCTAAGACTACCAGACTGGTGCAGTGTATTCCAGGCGGAGATATATGTAGAATGGCAAGCGGCTATGTTGGTATACATCTTGGAGGTACCTACGAGGAACATAGCAATCTGTGTTGACAGTCAGGCTACCACCAAAGCATTGGTATCCTGCAAACCACAAGCAGACTCGTACGTGATACGGTTAACGCGCTAAACCAGATCAGCGCACTCAATCACACTCAAGTGGGTCCCGGGTCATACCGACATAGCGGGCAACGAGAGTTTGGACTAGTGTGCCAGAGCTGGATCGGCCAAGCCAATGGCGGACGCAGTCCGCGACATACGGAGGCCACTACGAGATATCATCTCGCAGATGCTGGGCCGAGTAGGAACGAGTTCGTAAAAAATCACACCCAACTGTGCGATCTATCGCTCGCGTTGGCCTCACTATGACCCTAAACACACCAAGACTCTCCTCAGCTTCAAGAAAAGTCGGGTGCGAACACTGACGGGAGTTATAACGGGGCACTGTGTCATCGGCAACAAGGCAACAAGGTACACGATGACTTCTGCCGCAGCTGCAGGGATGAGAAGGAAATAAAGAGCATCTTCTCTGCAACTGTCCTGCAATCATGGGGAGGCGTCACCAAATACTCGGCGGTACCTTCTAAAAAGACCTGGATAGCCTGGCAAACATGCCCCTAGAGAAACTGGTGATCTTTTTAGAGCCCTCGGGATGGTACGCGAAACCTTCCTAGGCACCGGACAATATCCCATGACGAGTGTGGGCATCACAATGGGCAGACTTGCATCCGGATTACCTCGACTTCGGTCGAGCAGCCCTAGCCCTAACCTAAAACCAACACAATACCAACATTTTTAAAAATTAAATATTAAATCAATATTTCGTGCTACCACGAAATAGGGTAAGAATAGAGCGTGGTATTATAAAAACAAGCCTCAGGATCGGAATGATGGAGGTGAGATGGTGATGTTTAGAAGAGGTTACCAAATGTATCATCTGATTTTACAATAAAACGTCACGAACTTATTATTATTAGAATATTTTTATTCATTGTCGATTAGGTCGATTAGGCGACGATGTTTCAGGTACGAGTGCTACGTCCAGACTCTCCTGAGGGCAGGCGGACCGAAATGACCGTGCCCTAATGCAAGCGGGAGAAAGATAGATGACGAGAGCGATAGCAAAGGCGAAAGAAAGAAGAAAGCTAGATGCATATATAGACGAAAGAAAAGTGCGAGAGATGGCAAAGGCAGACCAGATCATGCCCAAACAAATAAGATAGCATCAGAAGTGCCACAACGTTCTGAAAATTAAATTTCGGCTCGAACTATTCAACATATGCCACCTCCCAAAATGTGACTCATACAAATTTTAGAAAGAGAAAACACCGCCTAAATTGTTCGAAGGAAAAACAAAATTTTGGGCGATTCTGAATGGTCAATTTTTTGTCTGATCACATAAAATCGCCTAAAATTTTTCTTTGTAAACTAATCGGGCTAAAACTTTTTATTTTATTGTTTTATAAACAGAGGAACATTTTAAGACCCTGAGACCTTTGAAAATCAGAATTTTGCAAAATAAGCGCCCCCTTATGTATATACATATGTATTTTTATACCCGTACTCGAAGAGTTAAGGGGTATATAAGATTTGTGCTAAAAGTAGATGTGTGTAACGCAGAGAAGGAAACATTTTCCACCCTATTAAGTATATACAAATATTCTTGATCAGCATCAAAAGCCGAGTCCATGTTTGTCTGTCTCTCCGTCTTGTTTGAACCCTTGTTTTCAGAGACTATAAGAGCTAGAGCAACCAAATTTTGTTTACAGATTCATGTGATATCACACTGAATCAATCACAATTATGCCACGCCCCCTTCCGACTTCACTAAGAACGAAAATCTGTGGAATCCACAACTTTGAAAATATGAGAAAACAAAAAATGCAGTATTGTAGAGAACGGCCATATCGAACAGCCGAATCTATGTCAGATCAGATCATTATTATAGCCAGAATGAAAATATTAATTTTCAGAGTCTTACCACGACCCTTTCAGACCTGCAGCCGCTAATTATTCACTCTCTCTCGCTCACATACTCTGTATTGCCTCGTTCAATGTGGCTATCGCTAGTGAAGAACGAGTTAGAACGGTGCATGATAGCTTGTTTTTTAAAAACTCGCTGCAAAAGTCGGATATCGCGTTGTATGAATTTGGCCAAACTTTTGTTACACTTCAATTAGAAAATAACACTAGGCTGTGACCCAAAAAAACTTTTTCTTATAGATTTCGGGGTTTAACATTTTTTTAGCGAATTATGGTTTTTTTTTATGATGTAGTTTTTTTTAAAGAATTTTAAAGAATTTTTTAAGATCTGGTATTTTTTTATTGTTTTTTTTTCAAAGGTAGTACTTCTATTTTTCACAGAACTTAAGTATCTTATATCTGGTTTCACAGAACTGTAAAGTTCTAAAAAGCTGACAAATGCAGCTATAAATCCGACCCAGACCCTTTGTATCTGCATCTTAACGCCTGAAAGATATTAAGCTTTCAAATTCAAATTTCATCATTTTTTGAGGTATTTTTTTTCGAAATTGTGACTTTAAAAACTCGGGAAAAGTCGAAAAAAAATTAATTCTTGGCCAACATTTTTGGTTTTAGATAGAGGAATTTATTAGGCGTCGTTTACGGTATTGTTCATTAAAATCTATGGAGAAACGGTGGAGCTAAAATTCGTTAGCCAAACCTCAACATTGAAAAATAGACAAAAATACTTTTGGAAGGTTGCGGGCCCAACTGCCAATTGGAAACAAAGCAAAAGAAAAGGGGGTTGAATTTTGGCATTGGACCAGCAACGGTATTTTTAAGGTAAAATTAGTTTTGAGTCGGTTTGGTCAAACGGCTGCAATTTGACCGTTTATCCATAGATTTCAATGAGCAATACCTTAAACGACGCCTAAGTAATGCGTCTATCTAAAACTAAGAATGAATGCCAAGAAATGTTTTTCTTTCGACTTTGAAAATGAAAGCTTAATATATTTTAGGCATTAAGCTGCAGATATGAAGGGTCTGGGACGGATGCAACCAGATATAAGATACTTAAGCTATGTGAAAAATAGAAGCAATACCTCTGCAAAAAACCAAGAAAAAAATACTAGATTTTAAAAATTCTTTAAAAATAAATGACACCAAAAAAATATTAATAAAGTATTACAACAATTTTTAAATCCCGAAATCTATCAGAAAAAGTCATTTTGGTTCACAGCGTAAATAAAAAGTTAAATTTTGTTGAGTAGTGTAATCAAGCTTTAATTTAGTGCAAATTAGATTGAGGAAGGTCATTCACAAACAGATTGAATAGCAATGGACCTGAATAACTTTTTTGAGGATTACCTCAGGTTACATTCACGTTATTTGACAAAACATTAGTGAATAAAAAAGATTTTTAGCATTTCCACAGGATTAAATGCGTCTTCAATCATCACCTGCTTACAGCTTTAACTTGGTGTACCTCCAGTGACGACGCTTAGCGTTGTACCTGATTGTGTTGCTAGTATATAGGCGAACCCATAGGCGAAGCTTCAGCTTCTTAGCCAATTTCTGCTTTATTCTGAACGAATTATGTGCAGCCATTTTGTCTTCCCGCGAGCCACACCGGAAAGCACACGCGTTGTGCTGCTCGACAGATACGATGATATCACTACTCGACAAAATCGAACTTTTTTTTTTCCTCAAGGATCCAAACCGACTTTTTCTGATAGATATGGGGATTTAAAATTTTTTAAAGAATTATGGTTTTTTTTCTATGGCAGAACTTTTTTTTGAAGAATTTTTGAAGTCTGGTATTATTTTTTAGGGCTTTTTTCAGAGGTAGCGATAGTTTTTTTCACATAACTTTAGTATCTTACGTCTGGTTGTAAAGAACTTTGCTATTTTGAAAAGATAATTAAAACAGCTAGAAGTTAAGCCCAAACACTTTGTGATTACAGCTTACAGTCTAGGAAATATAAAGCATTGAAATGCAAAAATGATGATTTTTGTGCGGTATTTTTACGAAATTTTGACTTTAAAAACTCAGGAAAAGTCGAAAAAAAGTATATCTTGTGTCCTCTATTTTTGTGTATAGGTGCGTTAATTTGGCGTCGTTTAAGGTATCGCTCATTAAAATCTATGAAGAGACTTTGGAGCTAAAATTCGTTAACCAAACCTAAAATATGGAAAAAATGCACAAAAATACCTTTTGAAGGCGGCGGGCCCAACTGCCAATTGGGAACAAAGCAAACGAAAAGGGTTGTACATTTGGTACCTGTTCGCGTTCCTTTGGTATTAAATGTTGTTGACAGTTACTTTTTTCGTATACCTATTCAGGTCAAATGTTTCCTTTATATTCTCACAAGTGCAGGTAGTCCAATGATGTGGAAAAAAACAGATATTCACGGCGCCGAATGTTTCTTTTGTTCAGTAAAGAAAACTGGAATTGGGAAACACATGAAAATAGTGTACCCGAAAAAATCTGGGTTCGGCTTTACCCTTCCTGCTCGTCCTTCAGAGGATATACCGCCCCTAAAACGCCAAAAAGGAGAGGTATCTTCCTCGTCGAATGGAACAACGGATTCAAGCAATAACTATTCAGGAGAATGGAAATTTTGCAATCCTATTTCACAGGAACAATTGAACGATTTGGTGAGGATCCTGGATCTTCCTAAAAAATAAATCCGAGCTGCTTGGATCTTTTTTAAAGGATGCCCGTTTATTGAAGGAAGGTGTCAAAATAACTCATTTCCGGATGCGTCATTTGGTTCACGCACAATTTTATATGACGAAGGATGACATGTGCGTTTGCCACGACATTTTCGGACTCTTCAAGCAACTTGGTGAAGCGTACAACCCAAAAGATTGGAGGTTATTTGTTGACAGCAGTAAGGAAAGTTTAAAGGCTGTTTTGCTACATAATTGAAACCAAAGCCGTCTGTTCTTATCGCCCATGCTGTTAATATGAAGGAAACATATCAAACAATGGCTAAGTTGTTTGTAAACATAAAATATAAAGAACACCAGTGGAAGGTCGCGTGTGACTTGAAGGTTGTAGCCATGTTAACGGGATTGCAAGGTGGTTACACAAAACACTGCTGCTTCCTGTGCCTATGGGATAGTAGAGCTAGAGAACAGCATTATTCAACAAAACTCTGGCCAAAACGGGAGGAACATACTTTGGAAAATTACAATGTAAAGAATGCAGCTCTCGTGAAGTTTGAAGACGTTATTTTACCACCATTACACATTAAGCTGGGACTAATGAAAAATTTTGTTAAAGCACTGGATAAGGAAGGTGAATCGACGAGTTACCTAAAAACTGTTTTTCCACGTCTGTCGCTGGCAAAAGTGAAAGAAGGAGTATTTGATGGCCCCCAAATTCGAAAACTACTAAAAGATGATGGATTTGAAAATATTTTATCTACGAATGAAAAAGCAGCTTGGAACTCATTCCGAATGGTAGTAGCAAATTTTCTTGGCAACAGCAAGAGTGATGATTACGTTAATATCGTTCAAGACCTAATTGAGAATTATGAAAAAATTGGAGCCAACATGTCACTAAAAATCCATTTCCTACACTCCCACTTGGACTTTTTTCCGACAAACCTAGGGGACGTTAGTGATGAACACGGAGAGAGATTTCACCAACAATTAAAGGCTATGGAACAACGTTATCAAGGTGTTTGGAATGAAAACATGATGGGCGACTATGTGTGGACTCTCATAAGGGAATCTGATTGGAGTGACAAAGGAAGACAGCCAGAAAACTTAAATTATTTTATGAACAGTAACAAGCAGTAAAAAATAAAAAGTTTGTATATCCTTAGAATTACTGATTGTTGTATGGGTTAGGGAATGAAATTCTATATCTCAGGTATTTCTACTTTGGTTTCATTGAAATATGAATAGGTAGAAGCGACAAACGTCTAATTTGTGTAAAAATAAAGGTCAACATTTGACCTGAACAGGTACCCATACCTCAGATTGGGCACAACGAAAGAAAGATCCAATTTTTGTGGACCTGCACTTGTGAGAATATAAAGGAAACATTTGACCTGAATAGGTATTCTACCTCAGGTCACGAAAAAACTGTCAACAACATTTAATACCAAAGGAACGCGAACAGGTACCAAATGTACAACCCTTTTCGTTTGCTTTGTTCCCAATTGGCAGTTGGGCCCGCCGCCTTCAAAAAGGTATTTTTGTGCATTTTTCCATATTTTATGTTTGGTTAACGAATTTTAGCTCCAAAGTCTCTCCATAGATTTTAATGAGCGATACCTTAAACGACGCCAAATTAACGCAACTATACACAAAAAAATTTTAAAGAATTTTTTAAGATCTGGTATTTTTTTATTGTTTTTTTTTCAAAGGTAGTACTTCTATTTTTCACAGAACTGAAGTATCTTATATCTGGTTTCACAGAACTGTAAAGTTCTAAAAAGCTGACAAATACAGCTATAAATCCGACCCAGACCCTTTGTATCTGCATCTTAACGCCTGAAAGATATTAAGCTTTCAAATTCAAATTTCATCATTTTTTGAGGTATTTTTTTTCGAAATTGTGACTATAAAAACTCGGGAAAAGTCGAAAAAAAAATTAATTCTTGGCCAACATTTTAAGTTTTAGATAGAGGAATTTATTAGGCGTCGTTTAAGGTATTGTTCATTAAAATCTATGGAGAAACGGTGGAGCTAAAATTCGTTAGCCAAACCTCAACATTGAAAAAATAGACAAAAAATACTTTTTGGAAGGTTGCGGGCCCAACTGCCAATTGGAAACAAAGCAAAAGAAAAGGGGTTGAAATTTTGGCATTGGACCAGCAACGGTATTTTTTAAGGTAAAATTAGTTTTGAGTCGGTTTTGGTCAAACGGCTGCAATTTGACCGTTTATCCATAGATTTCAATGAGCAATACCTTAAACGACGCCTAAGTAATGCGTCTATCAAAACTAAGAATGAATGCCAAGAAATGTTTTTCTTTCGACTTTGAAAATGAAAGCTTAATATATTTTAGGCATTAAGCTGCAGATACGAAGGGTCTGGGACGGATGCAACCAGATATAAGATACTTAAGCTATGTGAAAAATAGAAGCAATGCCTCTGCAAAAAACCAAGAAAAAATACTAGATTTTTAAAAATTCTTTAAAAAATAAATGACCCACAAAAAATATTAATAAAGTATTACAACAATTTTTAAATCCCGAAATCTATCAGAAAAAGTCATTTTGGTTCACAGCGTAAATAAAAAGTTAAATTTTGTTGAGTAGTGTAATCAAGCTTTAATTTAGTGCAAATTAGATTGAGGAAGGTCATTCACAAACAGATTGAATAGCAATGGACCTGAATAACTTTTTTGAGGATTACCTCAGGTTACATTCACGTTATTTGACAAAACATTAGTGAATCAAAAAGATTTTTAGCATTTCCACAGGATTAAATGCGTCTTCAATCATCACCTGCTTACAGCTTTAACTTGGTGTACCTCCAGTGACGACGCTTAGCGTTGTACCTGATTGTGTTGCTAGTACATAGGCGAACCCATAGGCGAAGCTTCAGCTTCTTAGCCAATTTCTGCTTTATTCTGAACGAATTATGTGCAGCCATTTTGTCTTCCCGCGAGCCACACCGGAAAGCACACGCGTTGTGCTGCTCGACAGATACGATGATATCACTACTCGATCGCAAAATCGAACTTTTTTTTTCCTCAAGGATCCAAACCGACTTTTTCTGATAGATATGGGGATTTAAAATTTTTTAAAGAATTATGGTTTTTTTTCTATGGCAGAACTTTTTTTTGAAGAATTTTTGAAGTCTGGTATTTTTTTTAGGGCTTTTTTCAGAGGTAGCGATAGTTTTTCACATAACTTTAGTATCTTACGTCTGGTTGTAAGAACTTTGCTATTTTGAAAGATAATTAAAACAGCTAGAAGTTAAGCCCAAACACTTTGTGATTACAGCTTACAGTCTAGGAAATATAAAGCATTGAAATGCAAAAATGATGATTTTTGTGCGGTATTTTTTACGAAATTTTGACTTTAAAAACTCAGGAAAAGTCGAAAAAAAAGTATATCTTGTGTCCTCTATTTTTTTGTGTATAGGTGCGTTAATTTGGCGTCGTTTAAGGTATCGCTCATTAAAATCTATGAAGAGACTTTGGAGCTAAAATTCGTTAACCAAACCTAAAATATGGAAAAAATGCACAAAAAATACCTTTTTGAAGGCGGCGGGCCCAACTGCCAATTGGGAACAAAGCAAACGAAAAAGGGTTGTACATTTGGTACCTGTTCGCGTTCCTTTGGTATTAAATGTTGTTGACAGTTACTTTTTTCGTATACCTATTCAGGTCAAATGTTTCCTTTATATTCTCACAAGTGCAGGTCCCAAAAATTGGATCTCCCCTCCTCCTCCTTATTATTATTATTATTTTATAACCCTCCTCCTTTTTTTTTTTTTTCCTTTTTTTTTTTCTTCCTTCCCTCAAAAAACAATCTTTTTTTTACCAAAACATCTAACAATTAATTCAAATCAATTCCCTTGAAACCCCCCCCCCCCCCTTTTCCAATTTTTTCCCAAACACCCCCTTTTTCTCCCTTTTTGTTAATTATTTATTATTAACCAAAAAAAAAATCCTTTTTCAAACCCCCAAAAAAAATTTTAAAAAAATTTTTTAAAAACAAAAAAAATTTTTTTTTTAAAAACTCCCCACCCTATTTATTTTAAATATTTTTTTTTTTTTTTAACATATTTTTTTTACAAAAAAAATAAATTTATTTTACTAAAAAAAATTATTTTTTTTTAAAAAAATAAAAAAAATTTTTTTTTTTTATTTTTTTTTAAAAAAATTTATTTTTTGGTAGTCCAATGATGTGGAAAAAAACAGATATTCACGGCGCCGAATGTTTCTTTTGTTCAGTAAAGAAAACTGGAATTGGGAAACACATGAAAATAGTGTACCCGAAAAAATCTGGGTTCGGCTTTACCCTTCCTGCTCGTCCTTCAGAGGAAATACCGCCCCTAAAACGCCAAAAAGGAGAGGTATCTTCCTCGTCGAATGGAACAACGGATTCAAGCAATAACTATTCAGGAGAATGGAAATTTTGCAATCCTATTTCACAGGAACAATTGAACGATTTGGTGAGGATCCTGGATCTTCCTAAAAATAAATCCGAGCTGCTTGGATCTTTTTTAAAGGATGCCCGTTTATTAAAGGAAGGTGTCAAAATAACTCATTTCCGGACGCGTCATTTGGTTCACGCACAATTTTATATGACGAAGGATGACATGTGCGTTTGCCACGACATTTTCGGACTCTTCAAGCAACTTGGTGAAGCGTACGACCCAAAAGATTGGAGGTTATTTGTTGACAGCAGTAAGGAAAGTTTAAAGGCTGTTTTGCTACATAATGGAAACCAAAAGCCGTCTGTTCTTATCGCCCATGCTGTTAATATGAAGGAAACATATCAAACAATGGCTAAGTTGTTTGTAAACATAAAATATAAAGAACACCAGTGGAAGGTCGCGTGTGACTTGAAGGTTGTAGCCATGTTAACGGGATTGCAAGGTGGTTACACAAAACACTGCTGCTTCCTGTGCCTATGGGATAGTAGAGCTAGAGAACAGCATTATTCAACAAAACTCTGGCCAAAATGGGAGGAACATACTTTGGAAAATTACAATGTAAAGAATGCAGCTCTCGTGAAGTTTGAAGACGTTATTTTACCACCATTACACATTAAGCTGGGACTAATGAAAAATTTTGTTAAAGCACTGGATAAGGAAGGTGAATCGACGAGTTACCTCAAAACTGTTTTTCCACGTCTGTCGCTGGCAAAAGTGAAAGAAGGAGTATTTGATGGCCCCCAAATTCGAAAACTACTAAAAGATGATGGATTTGAAAATATTTTATCTACGAATGAAAAAGCAGCTTGGAACTCATTCCGAATGGTAGTAGCAAATTTTCTTGGCAACAGCAAGAGTGATGATTACGTTAATATCGTTCAAGACCTAATTGAGAATTATGAAAAAATTGGAGCCAACATGTCACTAAAAATCCATTTCCTACACTCCCACTTGGACTTTTTTCGACAAACCTAGGGGACGTTAGTGATGAACACGGAGAGAGATTTCACCAACAATTAAAGGCTATGGAACAACGTTATCAAGGTGTTTGGAATGAAAACATGATGGGCGACTATGTGTGGACTCTCATAAGGGAATCTGATTGGAGTGACAAAGGAAGACAGCCAGAAAACTTAAATTATTTTATGAACAGTAACAAGCAGTAAAAAATAAAAAGTTTGTATATCCTTAGAATTGACTAAAAAGTCTAAAAATTACTGATTGTTGTATGGGTTAGGGAATGAAATTCTATATCTCAGGTATTTCTACTTTGGTTTCATTGAAATATGAATAGGTAGAAGCGACAAACGTCTAATTTGTGTAAAAATAAAGGTCAACATTTGACCTGAATAGGTACCCATACCTCAGATTGGGCACAACGAAAGAAAGATCCAATTTTTGTGGACCTGCACTTGTGAGAATATAAAGGAAACATTTGACCTGAATAGGTATTCTACCTCAGGTCACGAAAAAAGTCAAAAGTCAAAAACTTTCAACAACATTTAATACCAAAGGAACGCGAACAGGTACCAAATGTACAACCCTTTTTCGTTTGCTTTGTTCCCAATTGGCAGTTGGGCCCGCCGCCTTCAAAAAGGTATTTTTTGTGCATTTTTTCCATATTTTAGGTTTGGTTAACGAATTTTAGCTCCAAAGTCTCTCCATAGATTTTAATGAGCGATACCTTAAACGACGCCAAACGACGCACCTATACACAGAAAAATAGAGGACACAAGATATAATTTTTTTTCGACTTTTCCTGAGTTTTTAAAGTCAAAATTTCGTAAAAAATACCGCACAAAAATCATCATTTTTGCATTTCAATGCTTTATATTTCCCAGACGGTAAGCTGTAATCACAAAATGTTTGGGCTTAACTTCTAGCTGTTTTAATTATCTTTTCAAAATAGCAAAGTTCTTTACAACCAGACGTAAGATACTAAAGTTATGTGAAAAAAACTTTCGCTACCTCTGAAAAAAGCTTTAAAAAAAAATACCAGATTTAAAAAATTCTTCAAAAAAAAGTTCTGCCATAGAAAAAAAAAATATCATCAAACCATTTCTAAGCCCCAGATCTTTAATAAAAAGTTGGTTTTGTTCCTTGAGGAAAAATCGTGTTGACTAGTGTTATCAGCAAATTAAAAACAACGGTCAAGGGAGAGTCGGTAGAAGTACTCTCTGCCAAGTTAATGAATTTAAAACAAAAAACGAAAACAGCAAATGACTACACAAAAGAAGTAGAGTCCCTTACAAAATTGCTTGAAACGGCTTACATATCAGATGGCCTTTCTTTTAAATTAGCAACCAAATATTCTACGCAACAGGCTGTCAAATCCATAACTAATAACTGCTCCATCGATACTGTTAAACTCATCATGGAAGCAGGTTCATTTAATACTATGGACGAGGCAGTTTCCAAATTTATAAATGCCTGCATCCAACACACAGGGCATACAAACACCATATTATTTTACCAAAGGAAATATGGAAACCGCCCTTTTAACAATAATCGGGGACGTGGGCGTGGTAGTTTTTATAATAGAGGAAATAGTTACAGAAGAAATTATTACAATAACAACAATGACGGCAAACACAATAACCAGAAAAGAACCAGTAGCGTTCGTACTATAGATACTGAAGCATCAAAAAACCCAAATGCTCCACCACAAAACCAGAAATAAAGAAAAATTCTATGTCAATATATACGTTTAATCTCCATCTTAGCAGCTACATAACAACAAAAACAACTTTAAATAATAGCAAAAGTACATTTTTAGTGGATACAGGTGCCGACATCTCGGTGTTTAAAATAAATGAAATAAATTCTAATAACAAAACAGACCCTTCACAAACAACAAACCTTAACGGTATTGGCAATGGAACTATTACCACATTAGGTACGGTAGATGCTGATTTAATTTGCGAAAATTTGTTAATAGAACACACATATCACATAGTACCGGGAGACTTTCATAAAAAAATACAATTGTCTTTTAGACTATCGCCCCAATCAAGATTGGATTATTATCAGGCAAGTAGACTATTTTCAGAATATCGCAATTCCAATGTGTAGTTCACCCCAAATTCATATAATTACAATACCTGCAAGGTCAGAAGTAATAAGAAATATAGCAATTAAATCCAAATACAAAGATATTTTCATCCCAGCACAAGAGTTACAAACTGGAATTTTCATAGCGAACTCAATTTGCAAAAGCAATAATGCTTACATTCGAATAGTGAACCCAACCAACCAAAACGTAGCTATCAATCATAGTAGCATTGCATTTGAGAACCTATAAAACTATGATATTCTTCTTAATAACAAACAGTTACGGAACAACAATTACGATCAAGAAAAATTAGTCGAAAAAAAATTATATCTTGTGTCCTCTATTTTTTTGTGTATAGGTGCGTCGTTTGGCGTCGTTTAAGGTATCGCTCATTAAAATCTATGGAGAGACTTTGGAGCTAAAATTCGTTAACCAAACCTAAAATATGGAAAAAATGCACAAAAAATACCTTTTTGCGAAGGCGGCGCAACTGCCAATTGGGAACAAAGCAAACGAAAAAGGGTTGTACATTTGGTACCTGTTCGCGTTCCTTTGGTATTAAATGTTGTTGACAGTTACTTTTTTCGTGACCTGAGGTAGAATACCTATTCAGGTCAAATGTTTCCTTTATATTCTCACAAGTGCAGGTCCACAAAAATTGGATCTCGTCGCGTCTACCTAATCATAGTCATGGATATATAACGCTGTGCCTATAGTGTCTGTGCCTTAGTGTAGTTCTGACTTCCCTCAGAATACGATCGTGTGTTTACCAAAACATCTAACAATTAATTCAAATCAATTGCCATGGATACCTCTGGCCGATCATTTGCAAGTGCTTTCCAAGCAGACTCATTTTGCTACATATGTGGTAAGTACATGATGATCAACGAAATAAAAATCGCTTTTACCGAAACTCTCCAAAAACAGTATGAAGAAAACTTTAAAATCAAACCCGAAAGTTTTGTTGAAAAGTGGGCACCAAGCTATATATGTCAAATGTGTAGATTGAATTTAACAGCATATGATTACGACGAAAAGTAAGTAACTCTAATCCACAAAACTATTAACTTTTCCCAAAATTCTAAACATTTTTTTTTTTCTTACAATTTTTTCTTAGAAAACAATTTAACTTTGGTAGTCCAATGATGTGGAAAAAAACAGATATTCACGGCGCCGAATGTTTCTTTTGTTCAGTAAAGAAAACTGGAATTGGGAAACACATGAAAATAGTGTACCCGAAAAATCTGGGTTCGGCTTTACCCTTCCTGCTCGTCCTTCAGAGGAAATACCGCCCCTAAAACGCAAAAAGGAGAGGTATCTTCCTCGTCGAATGGAACAACGGATTCAAGCAATAACTATTCAGGAGAATGGAAATTTTGCAATCCTATTTCACAGGAACAATTGAACGATTTGGTGAGGATCCTGGATCTTCCTAAAAATAAATCCGAGCTGCTTGGATCTTTTTTAAAGGATGCCCGTTTATTGAAGGAAGGTGTCAAAATAACTCATTTCCGGACGCGTCATTTGGTTCACGCACAATTTTATATGACGAAGGATGACATGTGCGTTTGCCACGACATTTTCGGACTCTTCAAGCAACTTGGTGAAGCGTACGACCCAAAAGATTGGAGGTTATTTGTTGACAGCAGTAAGGAAAGTTTAAAGGCTGTTTTGCTACATAATGGAAACCAAAAGCCGTCTGTTCTTATCGCCCATGCTGTTAATATGAAGGAAACATATCAAACAATGGCTAAGTTGTTTGTAAACATAAAATATAAAGAACACCAGTGGAAGGTCGCGTGTGACTTGAAGGTTGTAGCCATGTTAACGGGATTGCAAGGTGGTTACACAAAACACTGCTGCTTCCTGTGCCTATGGGATAGTAGAGCTAGAGAACAGCATTATTCAACAAAACTCTGGCCAAAACGGGAGGAACATACTTTGGAAAATTACAATGTAAAGAATGCAGCTCTCGTGAAGTTTGAAGACGTTATTTTACCACCATTACACATTAAGCTGGGACTAATGAAAAATTTTGTTAAAGCACTGGATAAGGAAGGTGAATCGACGAGTTACCTCAAAACTGTTTTTCCACGTCTGTCGCTGGCAAAAGTGAAAGAAGGAGTATTTGATGGCCCCCAAATTCGAAAACTACTAAAAGATGATGGATTTGAAAATATTTTATCTACGAATGAAAAAGCAGCTTGGAACTCATTCCGAATGGTAGTAGCAAATTTTCTTGGCAACAGCAAGAGTGATGATTACGTTAATATCGTTCAAGACCTAATTGAGAATTATGAAAAAATTGGAGCCAACATGTCACTAAAAATCCATTTCCTACACTCCCACTTGGACTTTTTTCCGACAAACCTAGGGGACGTTAGTGATGAACACGGAGAGAGATTTCACCAACAATTAAAGGCTATGGAACAACGTTATCAAGGTGTTTGGAATGAAAACATGATGGGCGACTATGTGTGGACTCTCATAAGGGAATCTGATTGGAGTGACAAAGGAAGACAGCCAGAAAACTTAAATTATTTTATGAACAGTAACAAGCAGTAAAAAATAAAAAAGTTTGTATATCCTTAGAATTGACTAAAAAGTCTAAAAATTACTGATTGTTGTATGGGTTAGGGAATGAAATTCTATATCTCAGGTATTTCTACTTTGGTTTCATTGAAATATGAATAGGTAGAAGCGACAAACGTCTAATTTGTGTAAAAATAAAGGTCAACATTTGACCTGAATAGGTACCCATACCTCAGATTGGGCACAACAAAAGAAAGATCCAATTTTTGTGGACCTGCACTTGTGAGAATATAAAGGAAACATTTGACCTGAATAGGTATTCTACCTCAGGTCACGAAAAAAGTCAAAAGTCAAAAACTTTCAACAACATTTAATACCAAAGGAACGCGAACAGGTACCAAATGTACAACCCTTTTTCGTTTGCTTTGTTCCCAATTGGCAGTTGGGCCCGCCGCCTTCAAAAAGGTATTTTTTGTGCATTTTTTCCATATTTTAGGTTTGGTTAACGAATTTTAGCTCCAAAGTCTCTCCATAGATTTTAATGAGCGATACCTTAAACGACGCCAAATCGACGCACCTATACACAGAAAAATAGAGGACACAAGATATATTTTTTTTCGACTTTTCCTGAGTTTTTAAAGTCAAAATTTCGTAAAAAATACCGCACAAAAATCATCATTTTTGCATTTCAATGCTTTATATTTCCCAGACGGTAAGCTGTAATCACAAAATGTTTGGGCTTAACTTCTAGCTGTTTTAATTATCTTTTCAAAATAGCAAAGTTCTTTACAACCAGACGTAAGATACTAAAGTTATGTGAAAAAAAATTTCGCTACCTCTGAAAAAAGCTTAAAAAAAATACCAGATTTAAAAATTCTTAAAAAAAGTTCTGCCATAGAAAAAAAAAATATCATCAAACCATTTCTAAGCCCCAGATCTTTAATAAAAAGTTGGTTTTGTTCCTTGAGGAAAAATCGTGTTGACTAGTGTATTCAGTTTATGAGACAAGACGCCCGCCTCTCCCGCGCACAAATTTCATACGTTGCATCTCCCCGATGCAAGGACCGAGGAAGTGAAAATTTTCGAAATTATCTGCCTATTGATAGTTTCGAAAATTTCGTGTTGGTCATTATGTTTTCACAATAAGAAAAAGTCGGGATTTCTGTGGCCCCCTGATAGCACCAGTTATCTGATACCTTTTGTAGAACTAGGGAGGTTGGAGGATATATACATATACGGGGACTTCCGGAACATAGGTGTTGCGGGCAGAGTTTCGTAAAACGAGTTGACGCAAAACAACCTGAACATCCACTCCTCTGACAATTTTACTTCGGACTTAGTTGCCCTCACTAACGTTGGCGTGGTGAACGATGGTCTCACGGTTTCTGTTATATTGGCTCCTTCTAGTTCCTCACCATCAAGAAACATCAAAATTGGAAAAAAATGTTTGACGTGTTTTTTTTTTTTTTTTTGCGATTTTGACCATATACAGGGTGCCACAGAAATTACTTCCGCTTACATTGAATTGGATTGAATCTATATCAGCATCAATGGCCAAGTCCATAAAGCCATGTCTGTCTCCGTACGTCTGCTTATCGCCCAGATCTCAGAGACTACAGGAGTTAGATTAACCTATTGTTTCCAGAATCATGTGATATAACACTGCTACAGGTGTATTTAAAAGTTTCGCCACGCGCCCTTCCGCCACCACACAGGACGAAGATCGGATCATAATTATAGCCAGAATAAAGAAATTAATTTTCAGTTGCTTCCCCACCTCCTCCAGCAAGAGGAGTACGGGTAGATTATACATTACCGTTTAGATTCTAAATCTTCTCCGCTGGCGGGCACTCGCGCACTGAACGAGAAAGAGAATGAGTAGGTCTCTTGCTGGAGGAGGTGGGGGAAGAAACTGAAAAATAATTTCTTCATTCTGGCTATAATTATAATCCGATCTGATTCAGATTCTCTCCAATCCGTTGCTGTTGCTCTGCATATTCTTACGCAGAAGGTGGATAAGCTACAACACGACATGCACGCCACCAAGAATCCCAAGGTTCCTCAGCCAGTGAATAGCATGAGCGCAGACAATGAGGTCAACAATAATTCCTTTGTCATTACCCCATCACGTTCGGTGATCGCGCACGCAAGTGCCCGCCCACGAGTGCCGATATTATCAACAGATTAAACTAAAGCTGCTACTGCAAACTCAGCAGGTGGGCGGTAGCATCTCAACGACCAGTGACAAGTCATCCGGGGAATCACGATCACCGTCTGCACATCCAAGATCAAAACACTAGTCGGACTTTTCTCATCGATTCTGGATCGGTGGTGTCAGGTTTACCCTGCGCCACGGCTCGCGCCACACATAGCGAAGGAAAACTGGAATTATGCCGCGAGCCAGACTACCATACGAACCTTTGGACATCAGGACCTGGAACTCGACCTGGTTCTGGATCGTTCCTTCAAATGGTCATTTTTCGTCGCTGATGTATAATCGGAAATAATTGGCGCTGACTTCATAGCACAGTTCCATGTGCTCGTTGACATCAAGAAACAACGTCTCACCAACGGCACAAGCATATCCGTAATCTCGATGGATTTTTCTTCGCCAAATAACGATAAACGGAGCAAGGCGAGCCCCTACACATTTGTCGCGTAACGACGCTAATTTTTATATTTTGTTAAAATCCTTGAATTCTAGTGATATATGTTTAGGGCGTAGCGGGAGCGCAAGAAAGCTCTCTCTAGCTCTTGGCGAATTCGCCCCGCTTCGCCGCCCTAGATAAGTTAGGCTTAAGAATATGTTATAACGAAAATGAAAAGAAGTCGAAAATTAGTATTGAAATTGAGCGTACGTCCTTTTTTTTTTTGAGTCTTCCTTCTTATTGTTCGATGTTTGATCGAGGAGCGTTTTCCTCAATATAGTTGTTCAAGGATGGGGGTGTGTCAATATCCAGTGAGCTAATTAAAATCGTGCGAAGTAACTTGCTGGAATCCAAGAATAATCCGAAAGTCGAGGGGGTTCAATTGAATACTAGCCAAACACATGAAAATAGTGTACCCGAAAAATCTGGGTTCGGCTTTACCCTTCCTGCTCGTCCTTCAGAGGATATACCGCCCCTAAAACGCCAAAAGGAGAGGTATCTTCCTCGTCGAATGGAACAACGGATTCAAGCAATAACTATTCAGGAGAATGGAAATTTTGCAATCCTATTTCACAGGAACAATTGAACGATTTGGTGAGGATCCTGGATCTTCCTAAAATAAATCCGAGCTGCTTGGATCTTTTTTAAAGGATGCCCGTTTATTGAAGGAAGGTGTCAAAATAACTCATTTCCGGATGCGTCATTTGGTTCACGCACAATTTTATATGACGAAGGATGACATGTGCGTTTGCCACGACATTTTCGGACTCTTCAAGCAACTTGGTGAAGCGTACAACCCAAAAGATTGGAGGTTATTTGTTGACAGCAGTAAGGGAAAGTTTAAAGGCTGTTTTGCTACATAATTGAAACCAAAAAGCCGTCTGTTCTTATCGCCCATGCTGTTAATATGAAGGAAACATATCAAACAATGGCTAAGTTGTTTGTAAACATAAAATATAAAGAACACCAGTGGAAGGTCGCGTGTGACTTGAAGGTTGTAGCCATGTTAACGGGATTGCAAGGTGGTTACACAAAACACTGCTGCTTCCTGTGCCTATGGGATAGTAGAGCTAGAGAACAGCATTATTCAACAAAACTCTGGCCAAAACGGGAGGAACATACTTTGGAAAATTACAATGTAAAGAATGCAGCTCTCGTGAAGTTTGAAGACGTTATTTTACCACCATTACACATTAAGCTGGGACTAATGAAAAAATTTGTTAAAGCACTGGATAAGGAAGGTGAATCGACGAGTTACCTAAAAACTGTTTTTCCACGTCTGTCGCTGGCAAAAGTGAAAGAAGGAGTATTTGATGGCCCCCAAATTCGAAAACTACTAAAAGATGATGGATTTGAAAATATTTTATCTACGAATGAAAAAGCAGCTTGGAACTCATTCCGAATGGTAGTAGCAAATTTTCTTGGCAACAGCAAGAGTGATGATTACGTTAATATCGTTCAAGACCTAATTGAGAATTATGAAAAAATTGGAGCCAACATGTCACTAAAAATCCATTTCCTACACTCCCACTTGGACTTTTTTCCGACAAACCTAGGGGACGTTAGTGATGAACACGGAGAGAGATTTCACCAACAATTAAAGGCTATGGAACAACGTTATCAAGGTGTTTGGAATGAAAACATGATGGGCGACTATGTGTGGACTCTCATAAGGGAATCTGATTGGAGTGACAAAGGAAGACAGCCAGAAAACTTAAATTATTTTATGAACAGTAACAAGCAGTAAAAAATAAAAAGTTTGTATATCCTTAGAATTGACTAAAAAGTCTAAAAATTACTGATTGTTGTATGGGTTAGGGAATGAAATTCTATATCTCAGGTATTTCTACTTTGGTTTCATTGAAATATGAATAGGTAGAAGCGACAAACGTCTAATTTGTGTAAAAATAAAGGTCAACATTTGACCTGAACAGGTACCCATACCTCAGATTGGGCACAACGAAAGAAAGATCCAATTTTTGTGGACCTGCACTTGTGAGAATATAAAGGAAACATTTGACCTGAATAGGTATTCTACCTCAGGTCACGAAAAAAGTAACTGTCAACAACATTTAATACCAAAGGAACGCGAACAGGTACCAAATGTACAACCCTTTTTCGTTTGCTTTGTTCCCAATTGGCAGTTGGGCCCGCCGCCTTCAAAAAGGTATTTTTGTGCATTTTTCCATATTTTAGGTTTGGTTAACGAATTTTAGCTCCAAAGTCTCTCCATAGATTTTAATGAGCGATACCTTAAACGACGCCAAATTAACGCACCTATACACCAAAAAATAGAGGTCACAGGATATACTTTTTTTCGACTTTTCCTGAGCTTTTAAAGTCAAAATTTCGTAAAAAATACCGCAACAAAATCATATTTTTTGCATTTTAATGCTTTATATTTCCCAGACGGTAAGCTGAAATCACAAAGTGTTTGGGCTTAACTTCTAGCTGTTTAATTATCTTATCTAAAAATAGCAAGTTCTTTACAACCAGACGTAAGATACTAAAGTTATGTGAAAAAAACTATCGCTACCTCTGAAAAAAGCTTAAAAAAAAATACCAGATTTAAAAAATTCTTAAAAAAAGTTCTGCCATAGAAAAAAAAAATATCATCAAACCATTTCTAAGCCCCAAATCTTTAATAAAAAAGTTGGTTTTGTTCCTTGAGGAAAAATCGTGTTGACTAGTGTATTCAGTTTATGAGACAAGACGCCCCGCGCCCTTCCGCACACAAATTTCATACGTTGCATCTCCCCGATGCAAGGACCGAGGAAGTGAAAATTTTCGAAATTATCTGCCTATTGATAGTTTCGAAAATTTCGTGTTAGTCATTATGTTTTCACAATAAGAAAAGTCGGGATTTCTGTGGCCCCTGATAGCACCAGTTATCTGATACCTTTTGTAGAACTAGGGAGGTTGGAGGATATATACATATACGGGGACTTCCGGAACATAGGTGTTGCGGGCAGAGTTTCGTAAAACGAGTTGACGCAAAACAACCTGAACATCCACTCCTCTGACAATTTTACTTCGGACTTAGTTGCCCTCACTAACGTTGGCACGTGGTGAACGATGGTCTCACGGTTTCTGTTATATTGGCTCCTTCTAGTTCCTCACCATCAAGAAACATCAAAAAATTGGAAAAAAATGTTTGACGTGGTTTTTTTTTTTTTTTTGCGATTTTGACCATATACAGGGGTGCCACAGAAATTACTTCCGCTTACATTTCTGAAATTCGGATTGAATCTATATCAGCATCAATGGCCAAGTCCATAAAGCCATGTCTGTCTCTCCGTACGTCTGCTTATCGCCCAGATCTCAGAGACTACAGGAGTTAGATTAACCCTATTGTTTCAGAATCATGTGATATAACACTGCTACAGGTGTATTTAAAAATTTCGCCACGCGCCCTTCCGCCACCACACAGGACGAAGATCGGATCATAATTATAGCCAGAATAAAGAAATTAATTTTCAGTTGCTTCCCCACCTCCTCCAGCAAGAGGAGTACGGGTAGATTATACATTTACCATTTAGATTCTAAATCTTCTCCGCTGGCGGGCACTCGCGCACTGAACGAGAAAGAGAATGAGTAGGTCTCTTGCTGGAGGAGGTGGGGGAAGAAACTGAAAAATAATTTCTTCATTCTGGCTATAATTATAATCCGATCTGATTCAGATTCTCTCCAATCCGTTGCTGTTGCTCTGCATATTCTTACGCAGAAGGTGGATAAGCTACAACACGACATGCACGCCACCAAGAATCCCAAGGTTCCTCAGCCAGTGAATAGCATGAGCGCAGACAATGAGGTCAACAATGAATTCCTTTGTCATTACCCCATCACGTTCGGTGATCGCGCACGCAAGTGCCGCCCAGATTGCCGATATTATCAACAGTTAAACTAAAGCTGCTACTGCAAACTCAGCAGGTGGGCGGTAGCATCTCAACGACCAGTGACAAGTCATCCGGGAATCACGATCACCGTCTGCACATCCAAGATCAAAACACTAGTCGGACTTTTCTCATCGATTCTGGATCGGTGGTGTCAGGTTTACCCTGCGCCACGGCTCAACGCAAACTTAGCGAAGGAAAACTGGAATTGTATGCCGCGAGCCAGACTACCATACGAACCTTTGGACATCAGGACCTGGAACTCGACCTGGTTCTGGATCGTTCCTTCAAATGGTCATTTTTCGTCGCTGATGTATAATCGGAAATAATTGGCGCTGACTTCATAGCACAGTTCCATGTGCTCGTTGACATCAAGAAACAACGTCTTACCAACGGCACAAGCATATCCGTAATCTCGATGGATTTTTCTTCGCCAAATAACGATAAAACGGAGCAAGGCGAGCCCCTACACATTTGTCGCGTTACGACGCTAATTTTTATATTTTGTTAAAATCTTGAATTCTAGTGATATATAGTTTAGGGCGTAGCGGGAGCGCAAGAAAGCTCTCTCTAGCTCTTGGCGAATTCGCCCCGCTTCGCCGCCCTAGATAAGTTAGGCTTAAGAATATGTTATAACGAAAATGAAAAGAAGTCGAAAATTAGTATTGAAATTGAGCGCACGTCCCTTTTTTTGAGTCTTCCTTCTTATTGTTCGATGTTTGATCGAGGAGCGTTTTCCTCAATATAGTTGTTCAAGGATGGGGGTGTGTCAATATCCAGTGAGCTAATTAAAATCGATGCGAAGTAACTTGCTGGAATCCAAGAATAATCCGAAAGTCGAGGGGGTTCAATTGAATACTAGCCAAACACATGAAAATAGTGTACCCGAAAAAATCTGGGTTCGGCTTTACCCTTCCTGCTCGTCCTTCAGAGGAAATACCGCCCCTAAAACGCCAAAAGGAGAGGTATCTTCCTCGTCGAATGGAACAACGGATTCAAGCAATAACTATTCAGGAGAATGGAAATTTTGCAATCCTATTTCACAGGAACACTTGAACGATTTGGTGAGGATCCTGGATCTTCCCTAAAAATAAATCCGAGCTGCTTGGATCTTTTTTAAAGGATGCCCGTTTATTGAAGGAAGGTGTCAAAATAACTCATTTCCGGACTCGTCATTTGGTTCACGCACAATTTTATATGACGAAGGATGACATGTGCGTTTGCCACGACATTTTCGGACTCTTCAAGCAACTTGGTGAAGCGTACAACCCAAAAGATTGGAGGTTATTTGTTGACAGCAGTAAGGAAAGTTTAAAGGCTGTTTTGCTACATAATTGAAACCAAAAGCCGTCTGTTCTTATCGCCCATGCTGTTAATATGAAGGAAACATATCAAACAATGGCTAAGTTGTTTGTAAACATAAAATATAAAGAACACCAGTGGAAGGTCGCGTGTGACTTGAAGGTTGTAGCCATGTTAACGGGATTGCAAGGTGGTTACACAAAACACTGCTGCTTCCTGTGCCTATGGGATAGTAGAGCTAGAGAACAGCATTATTCAACAAAACTCTGGCCAAAACGGGAGGAACATACTTTGGAAAATTACAATGTAAAGAATGCAGCTCTCGTGAAGTTTGAAGACGTTATTTTACCACCATTACACATTAAGCTGGGACTAATGAAAAATTTTGTTAAAGCACTGGATAAGGAAGGTGAATCGACGAGTTACCTAAAAACTGTTTTTCCACGTCTGTCGCTGGCAAAAGTGAAAGAAGGAGTATTTGATGGCCCCCAAATTCGAAAACTACTAAAAGATGATGGATTTGAAAATATTTTATCTACGAATGAAAAAGCAGCTTGGAACTCATTCCGAATGGTAGTAGCAAATTTTCTTGGCAACAGCAAGAGTGATGATTACGTTAATATCGTTCAAGACCTAATTGAGAATTATGAAAAAATTGGAGCCAACATGTCACTAAAAATCCATTTCCTACACTCCCACTTGGACTTTTTTCCGACAAACCTAGGGGACGTTAGTGATGAACACGGAGAGAGATTTCACCAACAATTAAAGGCTATGGAACAACGTTATCAAGGTGTTTGGAATGAAAACATGATGGGCGACTATGTGTGGACTCTCATAAGGGAATCTGATTGGAGTGACAAAGGAAGACAGCCAGAAAACTTAAATTATTTTATGAACAGTAACAAGCAGTAAAAAATAAAAAGTTTGTATATCCTTAGAATTGACTAAAAAGTCTAAAAATTACTGATTGTTGTATGGGTTAGGGAATGAAATTCTATATCTCAGGTATTTCTACTTTGGTTTCATTGAAATATGAATAGGTAGAAGCGACAAACGTCTAATTTGTGTAAAAATAAAGGTCAACATTTGACCTGAACAGGTACCCATACCTCAGATTGGGCACAACGAAAGAAAGATCCAACTGAGAATATAAAGGAAACATTTGACCTGAATAGGTATTCTACCTCAGGTCACGAAAAAAGTAACTGTCAACAACATTTAATACCAAAGGAACGCGAACAGGTACCAAATGTACAACCCTTTTTCGTTTGCTTTGTTCCCAATTGGCAGTTGGGCCCGCCGCCTTCAAAAAGGTATTTTTGTGCATTTTTTCCATATTTTAGGTTTGGTTAACGAATTTTAGCTCCAAAGTCTCTCCATAGATTTTAATGAGCGATACCTTAAACGACGCCAAATTAACGCACCTATACACCAAAAAATAGAGGACACAAGATATACTTTTTTTTCGACTTTTCCTGAGTTTTTAAAGTCAAAATTTCGTAAAAAATACCGCACAAAAATCATCATTTTTGCATTTCAATGCTTTATATTTCCCAGACGGTAAGCTGTAATCACAAAGTGTTTGGGCTTAACTTCTAGCTGTTTTAATTATCTTATCTAAAAATAGCAAAGTTCTTTACAACCAGACGTAAGATACTAAAGTTATGTGAAAAAAACTATCGCTACCTCTGAAAAAAGCTTAAAAAAAAAATACCAGATTTAAAAAATTCTTAAAAAAAAGTTCTGCCATAGAAAAAAAAAAAATATCATCAAACCATTTCTAAGCCCCAAATCTTTAATAAAAAGTTGGTTTTGTTCCTTGAGGAAAAATCGTGTTGACTAGTGTATTCAGTTTATGAGACAAGACGCCCCGCGCCCTTCCGCACACAAATTTCATACGTTGCATCTCCCCGATGCAAGGACCGAGGAAGTGAAAATTTTCGAAATTATCTGCCTATTGATAGTTTCGAAAATTTCGTGTTGGTCATTATGTTTTCACAATAAGAAAAAGTCGGGATTTCTGTGGCCCCCTGATAGCACCAGTTATCTGATACCTTTTGTAGAACTAGGGAGGTTGGAGGATATATACATATACGGGGACTTCCGGAACATAGGTGTTGCGGGCAGAGTTTCGTAAAACGAGTTGACGCAAAACAACCTGAACATCCACTCCTCTGACAATTTTACTTCGGACTTAGTTGCCCTCACTAACGTTGGCACGTGGTGAACGATGGTCTCACGGTTTCTGTTATATTGGCTCCTTCTAGTTCCTCACCATCAAGAAACATCAAAATTGGAAAAAAAATGTTTGACGTGGTTTTTTTTTTTTTTTTTGCGATTTGACCATATACAGGGTGCCACAGAAATTACTTCCGCTTTTACATTGCATTGGGATTGAATCTATATCAGCATCAATGGCCAAGTCCATAAAGCCATGTCTGTCTCTCCGTACGTCTGCTTATCGCCCAGATCTCAGAGACTACAGGAGTTAGATTAACCCTATTGTTTCCAGAATCATGTGATATAACACTGCTACAGGTGTATTTAAAAATTTCGCCACGCGCCCTTCCGCCACCACACAGGACGAAGATCGGATCATAATTATAGCCAGAATAAAGAAATTAATTTTCAGTTGCTTCCCCACCTCCTCCAGCAAGAGGAGTACGGGTAGATTATACATGTACCATTTAGATTCTAAATCTTCTCCGCTGGCGGGCACTCGCGCACTGAACGAGAAAGAGAATGAGTAGGTCTCTTGCTGGAGGAGGTGGGGGAAGAAACTGAAAAATAATTTCTTCATTCTGGCTATAATTATAATCCGATCTGATTCAGATTCTCTCCAATCCGTTGCTGTTGCTCTGCATATTCTTACGCAGAAGGTGGATAAGCTACAACACGACATGCACGCCACCAAGAATCCCAAGGTTCCTCAGCCAGTGAATAGCATGAGCGCAGACAATGAGGTCAACAATGAATTCCTTTGTCATTACCCCATCACGTTCGGTGATCGCGCACGCAAGTGCCGCCCAGATTGCCGATATTATCAACAGTTAAACTAAAGCTGCTACTGCAAACTCAGCAGGTGGGCGGTAGCATCTCAACGACCAGTGACAAGTCATCCGGGAATCACGATCACCGTCTGCACATCCAAGATCAAAACACTAGTCGGACTTTTCTCATCGATTCTGGATCGGTGGTGTCAGGTTTACCCTGCGCCACGGCTCAACGCAAACTTAGCGAAGGAAAACTGGAATTGTATGCCGCGAGCCAGACTACCATACGAACCTTTGGACATCAGGACCTGGAACTCGACCTGGTTCTGGATCGTTCCTTCAAATGGTCATTTTCGTCGCTGATGTATAATCGGAAATAATTGGCGCTGACTTCATAGCACAGTTCCATGTGCTCGTTGACATCAAGAAACAACGTCTTACCAACGGCACAAGCATATCCGTAATCTCGATGGATTTTTCTTCGCCAAATAACGATAAAACGGAGCAAGGCGAGCCCCTACACATTTGTCGCGTCACGACGCTAATTTTTATATTTTGTTAAAATTTTGAAGTCTAGTGTAAGATAGTTTAGGGCGAAGCGGGAGCGCAAGAAAGCTCTCTCTCGCTCTTGGCGAATTCGCCCCGCTTCGCCGCCCTAGATAAGTTAGGCTTAAGAATATGTTATAACGAAAATGAAAAGAAGTCGAAAATTAGTATTGAAATCGAGCGCACGTCCCTTTTTTGAGTCTCCCTTCTTATTGTTCGATGTTTGATCGAGGAGCGTTTTCCTCAATATAGTTGTTCAAGGATGGGGGTGTGTCAATATCCAGTGAGCTAATTAAAATCGATGCGAAGTAACTTGCTGGAATCCAAGAATAATCCGAAAGTCGAGGGGGTTCAATTGAATACTAGCCAAACACATGAAAATAGTGTACCCGAAAAAAATCTGGGTTCGGCTTTACCCTTCCTGCTCGTCCTTCAGAGGAAATACCGCCCCTAAAACGCCAAAAAGGAGAGGTATCTTCCTCGTCGAATGGAACAACGGATTCAAGCAATAACTATTCAGGAGAATGGAAATTTTGCAATCCTATTTCACAGGAACAATTGAACGATTTGGTGAGGATCCTGGATCTTCCTAAAAATAAATCCGAGCTGCTTGGATCTTTTTTAAAGGATGCCCGTTTATTGAAGGAAGGTGTCAAAATAACTCATTTCCGGATGCGTCATTTGGTTCACGCACAATTTTATATGACGAAGGATGACATGTGCGTTTGCCACGACATTTTCGGACTCTTCAAGCAACTTGGTGAAGCGTACAACCCAAAAGATTGGAGGTTATTTGTTGACAGCAGTAAGGAAAGTTTAAAGGCTGTTTTGCTACATAATTGAAACCAAAAGCCGTCTGTTCTTATCGCCCATGCTGTTAATATGAAGGAAACATATCAAACAATGGCTAAGTTGTTTGTAAACATAAAATATAAAGAACACCAGTGGAAGGTCGCGTGTGACTTGAAGGTTGTAGCCATGTTAACGGGATTGCAAGGTGGTTACACAAAACACTGCTGCTTCCTGTGCCTATGGGATAGTAGAGCTAGAGAACAGCATTATTCAACAAAACTCTGGCCAAAACGGGAGGAACATACTTTGGAAAATTACAATGTAAAGAATGCAGCTCTCGTGAAGTTTGAAGACGTTATTTTACCACCATTACACATTAAGCTGGGACTAATGAAAAATTTTGTTAAAGCACTGGATAAGGAAGGTGAATCGACGAGTTACCTAAAACTGTTTTTCCACGTCTGTCGCTGGCAAAAGTGAAAGAAGGAGTATTTGATGGCCCCCAAATTCGAAAACTACTAAAAGATGATGGATTTGAAAATATTTTATCTACGAATGAAAAAGCAGCTTGGAACTCATTCCGAATGGTAGTAGAAAATTTTCTTGGCAACAGCAAGAGTGATGATTACGTTAATATCGTTCAAGACCTAATTGAGAATTATGAAAAATTGGAGCCAACATGTCACTAAAAATCCATTTCCTACACTCCCACTTGGACTTTTTCCGACAAACCTAGGGGACGTTAGTGATGAACACGGAGAGAGATTTCACCAACAATTAAAGGCTATGGAACAACGTTATCAAGGTGTTTGGAATGAAAACATGATGGGCGACTATGTGTGGACTCTCATAAGGGAATCTGATTGGAGTGACAAAGGAAGACAGCCAGAAAACTTAAATTATTTTATGAACAGTAACAAGCAGTAAAAAATAAAAAGTTTGTATATCCTTAGAATTGACTAGTCTAAAAGTCTAAAAATTACTGATTGTTGTATGGGTTAGGGAATGAAATTCTATATCTCAGGTATTTCTACTTTGGTTTCATTGAAATATGAATAGGTAGAAGCGACAAACGTCTAATTTGTGTAAAAATAAAGGTCAACATTTGACCTGAACAGGTACCCATACCTCAGATTGGGCACAACGAAAGAAAGATCCAATTTTTGTGGACCTGCACTTGTGAGAATATAAAGGAAACATTTGACCTGAATAGGTATTCTACCTCAGGTCACGAAAAAAGTAACTGTCAACAACATTTAATACCAAAGGAACGCGAACAGGTACCAAATGTACAACCCTTTTTCGTTTGCTTTGTTCCCAATTGGCAGTTGGGCCCGCCGCCTTCAAAAAGGTATTTTTTGTGCATTTTTTCCATATTTTAGGTTTGGTTAACGAATTTTAGCTCCAAAGTCTCTCCATAGATTTTAATGAGCGATACCTTAAACGACGCCAAATTAACGCACCTATACACAAAAAAATAGAGGACACAAGATATACTTTTTTTTTTCGACTTTTCCTGAGTTTTAAAGTCAAAATTTCGTAAAAAATACCGCACAAAAATCATCATTTTTGCATTTCAATGCTTTATATTTCCCAGACGGTAAGCTGTAATCACAAAGTGTTTGGGCTTAACTTCTAGCTGTTTTAATTATCTTATCTAAAAATAGCAAAGTTCTTTACAACCAGACGTAAGATACTAAAGTTATGTGAAAAAAACTATCGCTACCTCTGAAAAAAGCTTAAAAAAAAATACCAGATTTAAAAAATTCTTAAAAAAAAGTTCTGCCATAGAAAAAAAAAAATATCATCAAACCATTTCTAAGCCCCAAATCTTTAATAAAAAGTTGGTTTTGTTCCTTGAGGAAAAATCGTGTTGACTAGTGTATTCAGTTTATGAGACAAGACGCCCCGCGCCCTTCCGCACACAAATTTCATACGTTGCATCTCCCCGATGCAAGGACCGAGGAAGTGAAAATTTTCGAAATTATCTGCCTATTGATAGTTTCGAAAATTTCGTGTTGGTCATTATGTTTTCACAATAAGAAAAAGTCGGGATTTCTGTGGCCCCCTGATAGCACCAGTTATCTGATACCTTTTGTAGAACTAGGGAGGTTGGAGGATATATACATATACGGGGACTTCCGGAACATAGGTGTTGCGGGCAGAGTTTCGTAAAACGAGTTGACGCAAAACAACCTGAACATCCACTCCTCTGACAATTTTACTTCGGACTTAGTTGCCCTCACTAACGTTGGCACGTGGTGAACGATGGTCTCACGGTTTCTGTTATATTGGCTCCTTCTAGTTCCTCACCATCAAGAAACATCAAAATTGGAAAAAAAAATGTTTGACGTGGTTTTTTTTTTTTTTTTTTGCGATTTTGACCATATACAGGGTGCCACAGAAATTACTTCCGCTTACATTTCTCCGATTCCATTGGGATTGAATCTATATCAGCATCAATGGCCAAGTCCATAAAGCCATGTCTGTCTCTCCGTACGTCTGCTTATCGCCCAGATCTCAGAGACTACAGGAGTTAGATTAACCCTATTGTTTCCAGAATCATGTGATATAACACTGCTACAGGTGTATTTAAAAATTTCGCGCGCCCTTCCGCCACCACACAGGACGAAGATCGGATCATAATTATAGCCAGAATAAAGAAATTAATTTTCAGTTGCTTCCCCACCTCCTCCAGCAAGAGGAGTACGGGTAGATTATACATTTACCATTTAGATTCTAAATCTTCTCCGCTGGCGGGCACTCGCGCACTGAACGAGAAAGAGAATGAGTAGGTCTCTTGCTGGAGGAGGTGGGGGAAGAAACTGAAAAATAATTTCTTCATTCTGGCTATAATTATAATCCGATCTGATTCAGATTCTCTCCAATCCGTTGCTGTTGCTCTGCATATTCTTACGCAGAAGGTGGATAAGCTACAACACGACATGCACGCCACCAAGAATCCCAAGGTTCCTCAGCCAGTGAATAGCATGAGCGCAGACAATGAGGTCAACAATGAATTCCTTTGTCATTACCCCATCACGTTCGGTGATCGCGCACGCAAGTGCCGCCCAGATTGCCGATATTATCAACAGTTAAACTAAAGCTGCTACTGCAAACTCAGCAGGTGGGCGGTAGCATCTCAACGACCAGTGACAAGTCATCCGGAAATCACGATCACCGTCTGCACATCCAAGATCAAAACACTAGTCGGACTTTTCTCATCGATTCTGGATCGGTGGTGTCAGGTTTACCCTGCGCCACGGCTCAACGCAAACTTAGCGAAGGAAAACTGGAATTGTATGCCGCGAGCCAGACTACCATACGAACCTTTGGACATCAGGACCTGGAACTCGACCTGGTTCTGGATCGTTCCTTCAAATGGTCATTTTTCGTCGCTGATGTATAATCGGAAATAATTGGCGCTGACTTCATAGCACAGTTCCATGTGCTCGTTGACATCAAGAAACAACGTCTTACCAACGGCACAAGCATATCCGTAATCTCGATGGATTTTTCTTCGCCAAATAACGATAAAACGGAGCAAGGCGAGCCCCTACACATTTGTCGCGTTACGACGCTAATTTTTATATTTTGTTAAAATCTTGAATTCTAGTGTAATATAGTTTAGGGCGTAGCGGGAGCGCAAGAAAGCTCTCTCTAGCTCTTGGCGAATTCGCCCCGCTTCGCCGCCCTAGATAAGTTAGGCTTAAGAATATGTTATAACGAAAATGAAAAGAAGTCGAAAATTAGTATTGAAATTGAGCGCACGTCCCTTTTTTTTGAGTCTTCCTTCTTATTGTTCGATGTTTGATCGAGGAGCGTTTTCCTCAATATAGTTGTTCAAGGATGGGGGTGTGTCAATATCCAGTGAGCTAATTAAAATCGATGCGAAGTAACTTGCTGGAATCCAAGAATAATCCGAAAGTCGAGGGGGTTCAATTGAATACTAGCCAAACACATGAAAATAGTGTACCCGAAAAATCTGGGTTCGGCTTTACCCTTCCTGCTCGTCCTTCAGAGGAAATACCGCCCCTAAAACGCCAAAAAGGAGAGGTATCTTCCTCGTCGAATGGAACAACGGATTCAAGCAATAACTATTCAGGAGAATGGAAATTTTGCAATCCTATTTCACAGGAACAATTGAACGATTTGGTGAGGATCCTGGATCTTCCTAAAAATAAATCCGAGCTGCTTGGATCTTTTTTAAAGGATGCCCGTTTATTGAAGGAAGGTGTCAAAATAACTCATTTCCGGATGCGTCATTTGGTTCACGCACAATTTTATATGACGAAGGATGACATGTGCGTTTGCCACGACATTTTCGGACTCTTCAAGCAACTTGGTGAAGCGTACAACCCAAAAGATTGGAGGTTATTTGTTGACAGCAGTAAGGAAAGTTTAAAGGCTGTTTTGCTACATAATTGAAACCAAAAGCCGTCTGTTCTTATCGCCCATGCTGTTAATATGAAGGAAACATATCAAACAATGGCTAAGTTGTTTGTAAACATAAAATATAAAGAACACCAGTGGAAGGTCGCGTGTGACTTGAAGGTTGTAGCCATGTTAACGGGATTGCAAGGTGGTTACACAAAACACTGCTGCTTCCTGTGCCTATGGGATAGTAGAGCTAGAGAACAGCATTATTCAACAAAACTCTGGCCAAAACGGGAGGAACATACTTTGGAAAATTACAATGTAAAGAATGCAGCTCTCGTGAAGTTTGAAGACGTTATTTTACCACCATTACACATTAAGCTGGGACTAATGAAAAATTTTGTTAAAGCACTGGATAAGGAAGGTGAATCGACGAGTTACCTAAAAACTGTTTTTCCACGTCTGTCGCTGGCAAAAGTGAAAGAAGGAGTATTTGATGGCCCCCAAATTCGAAAATTACTAAAAGATGATGGATTTGAAAATATTTTATCTACGAATGAAAAAGCAGCTTGGAACTCATTCCGAATGGTAGTAGCAAATTTTCTTGGCAACAGCAAGAGTGATGATTACGTTAATATCGTTCAAGACCTAATTGAGAATTATGAAAAAATTGGAGCCAACATGTCACTAAAAATCCATTTCCTACACTCCCACTTGGACTTTTTTCCGACAAACCTAGGGGACGTTAGTGATGAACACGGAGAGAGATTTCACCAACAATTAAAGGCTATGGAACAACGTTATCAAGGTGTTTGGAATGAAAACATGATGGGCGACTATGTGTGGACTCTCATAAGGGAATCTGATTGGAGTGACAAAGGAAGACAGCCAGAAAACTTAAATTATTTTATGAACAGTAACAAGCAGTAAAAAATAAAAAGTTTGTATATCCTTAGAATTGACTAAAAAGTCTAAAAATTACTGATTGTTGTATGGGTTAGGGAATATATCTATATCTATATATATATATATATATATATATATATATCTATATTCTATATCTCAGGTATTTCTACTTTGGTTTCATTGAAATATGAATAGGTAGAAGCGACAAACGTCTAATTTGTGTAAAAATAAAGGTCAACATTTGACCTGAACAGGTACCCATACCTCAGATTGGGCACAACGAAAGAAAGATCCAATTTTTGTGGACCTGCACTTGTGAGAATATAAAGGAAACATTTGACCTGAATAGGTATTCTACCTCAGGTCACGAAAAAAGTAACTGTCAACAACATTTAATACCAAAGGAACGCGAACAGGTACCAAATGTACAACCCTTTTTCGTTTGCTTTGTTCCCAATTGGCAGTTGGGCCCGCCGCCTTCAAAAAGGTATTTTTTGTGCATTTTTTCCATATTTTAGGTTTGGTTAACGAATTTTAGCTCCAAAGTCTCTCCATAGATTTTAATGAGCGATACCTTAAACGACGCCAAATTAACGCACCTATACACAAAAAAATAGAGGACACAGGATATACTTTTTTTCGACTTTTCCTGAGTTTTTAAAGTCAAAATTTCGTAAAAAATACCGCACAAAAATCATCATTTTTGCATTTCAATGCTTTATATTTCCCAGACGGTAAGCTGAAATCACAAAGTGTTTGGGCTTAACTTCTAGCTGTTTTCATTATCTTATCTAAAAATAGCAAAGTTCTTTACAACCAGACGTAAGATACTAAAGTTATGTGAAAAAAACTATCGCTACCTCTGAAAAAAGCTTAAAAAAAAATACCAGATTTAAAAAATTCTTAAAAAAAAGTTCTGCCATAGAAAAAAAAAAAAATATCATCAAACCATTTCTAAGCCCCAAATCTTTAATAAAAAGTTGGTTTTGTTCCTTGAGGAAAAATCGTGTTGACTAGTGTATTCAGTTTATGAGACAAGACGCCCCGCGCCCTTCCGCACACAAATTTCATACGTTGCATCTCCCCGATGCAAGGACCGAGGAAGTGAAAATTTTCGAAATTATCTGCCTATTGATAGTTTCGAAAATTTCGTGTTGGTCATTATGTTTTCACAATAAGAAAAAGTCGGGATTTCTGTGGCCCCCTGATAGCACCAGTTATCTGATACCTTTTGTAGAACTAGGGAGGTTGGAGGATATATACATATACGGGGACTTCCGGAACATAGGTGTTGCGGGCAGAGTTTCGTAAAACGAGTTGACGCAAAACAACCTGAACATCCACTCCTCTGACAATTTTACTTCGGACTTAGTTGCCCTCACTAACGTTGGCACGTGGTGAACGATGGTCTCACGGTTTCTGTTATATTGGCTCCTTCTAGTTCCTCACCATCAAGAAACATCAAAATTGGAAAAAAAAATGTTTGACGTGGTTTTTTTTTTTTTTTTTTTGCGATTTTGACCATATACAGGGGTGCCACAGAAATTACTTCCGCTTACATTTCTCCGCAATTCCATTCCGGGATTGAATCTATATCAGCATCAATGGCCAAGTCCATAAAGCCATGTCTGTCTCTCCGTACGTCTGCTTATCGCCCAGATCTCAGAGACTACAGGAGTTAGATTAACCCTATTGTTTCCAGAATCATGTGATATAACACTGCTACAGGTGTATTTAAAAATTTCGCCACGCGCCCTTCCGCCACCACACAGGACGAAGATCGGATCATAATTATAGCCAGAATAAAGAAATTAATTTTCAGTTGCTTCCCCACCTCCTCCAGCAAGAGGAGTACGGGTAGATTATACATGTACCATTTAGATTCTAAATCTTCTCCGCTGGCGGGCACTCGCGCACTGAACGAGAAAGAGAATGAGTAGGTCTCTTGCTGGAGGAGGTGGGGGAAGAAACTGAAAAATAATTTCTTCATTCTGGCTATAATTATAATCCGATCTGATTCAGATTCTCTCCAATCCGTTGCTGTTGCTCTGCATATTCTTACGCAGAAGGTGGATAAGCTACAACACGACATGCACGCCACCAAGAATCCCAAGGTTCCTCAGCCAGTGAATAGCATGAGCGCAGACAATGAGGTCAACAATGAATTCCTTTGTCATTACCCCATCACGTTCGGTGATCGCGCACGCAAGTGCCGCCCAGATTGCCGATATTATCAACAGTTAAACTAAAGCTGCTACTGCAAACTCAGCAGGTGGGCGGTAGCATCTCAACGACCAGTGACAAGTCATCCGGGAATCACGATCACCGTCTGCACATCCAAGATCAAAACACTAGTCGGACTTTTCTCATCGATTCTGGATCGGTGGTGTCAGGTTTACCCTGCGCCACGGCTCAACGCAAACTTAGCGAAGGAAAACTGGAATTGTATGCCGCGAGCCAGACTACCATACGAACCTTTGGACATCAGGACCTGGAACTCGACCTGGTTCTGGATCGTTCCTTCAAATGGTCATTTTTCGTCGCTGATGTATAATCGGAAATAATTGGCGCTGACTTCATAGCACAGTTCCATGTGCTCGTTGACATCAAGAAACAACGTCTTACCAACGGCACAAGCATATCCGTAATCTCGATGGATTTTTCTTCGCCAAATAACGATAAAACGGAGCAAGGCGAGCCCCTACACATTTGTCGCGTTACGACGCTAATTTTTATATTTTGTTAAAATCTTGAATTCTATTGTAATATAGTTTAGGGCGTAGCGGGAGCGCAAGAAAGCTCTCTCTAGCTCTTGGCGAATTCGCCCCGCTTCGCCGCCCTAGATAAGTTAGGCTTAAGAATATGTTATAACGAAAATGAAAAGAAGTCGAAAATTAGTATTGAAATTGAGCGCACGTCCCTTTTTTTGAGTCTTCCTTCTTATTGTTCGATGTTTGATCGAGGAGCGTTTTCCTCAATATAGTTGTTCAAGGATGGGGGTGTGTCAATATCCAGTGAGCTAATTAAAATCGATGCGAAGTAACTTGCTGGAATCCAAGAATAATCCGAAAGTCGAGGGGGTTCAATTGAATACTAGCCAAACACATGAAAATAGTGTACCCGAAAAAATCTGGGTTCGGCTTTACCCTTCCTGCTCGTCCTTCAGAGGAAATACCGCCCCTAAAACGCCAAAAAGGAGAGGTATCTTCCTCGTCGAATGGAACAACGGATTCAAGCAATAACTATTCAGGAGAATGGAAATTTTGCAATCCTATTTCACAGGAACAATTGAACGATTTGGTGAGGATCCTGGATCTTCCTAAAAATAAATCCGAGCTGCTTGGATCTTTTTTAAAGGATGCCCGTTTATTGAAGGAAGGTGTCAAAATAACTCATTTCCGGATGCGTCATTTGGTTCACGCACAATTTTATATGACGAAGGATGACATGTGCGTTTGCCACGACATTTTCGGACTCTTCAAGCAACTTGGTGAAGCGTACAACCCAAAAGATTGGAGGTTATTTGTTGACAGCAGTAAGGAAAGTTTAAAGGCTGTTTTGCTACATAATTGAAACCAAAAGCCGTCTGTTCTTATCGCCCATGCTGTTAATATGAAGGAAACATATCAAACAATGGCTAAGTTGTTTGTAAACATAAAATATAAAGAACACCAGTGGAAGGTCGCGTGTGACTTGAAGGTTGTAGCCATGTTAACGGGATTGCAAGGTGGTTACACAAAACACTGCTGCTTCCTGTGCCTATGGGATAGTAGAGCTAGAGAACAGCATTATTCAACAAAACTCTGGCCAAAACGGGAGGAACATACTTTGGAAAATTACAATGTAAAGAATGCAGCTCTCGTGAAGTTTGAAGACGTTATTTTACCACCATTACACATTAAGCTGGGACTAATGAAAAATTTTGTTAAAGCACTGGATAAGGAAGGTGAATCGACGAGTTACCTAAAAACTGTTTTTCCACGTCTGTCGCTGGCAAAAGTGAAAGAAGGAGTATTTGATGGCCCCCAAATTCGAAAACTACTAAAAGATGATGGATTTGAAAATATTTTATCTACGAATGAAAAAGCAGCTTGGAACTCATTCCGAATGGTAGTAGCAAATTTTCTTGGCAACAGCAAGAGTGATGATTACGTTAATATCGTTCAAGACCTAATTGAGAATTATGAAAAAATTGGAGCCAACATGTCACTAAAAATCCATTTCCTACACTCCCACTTGGACTTTTTCCGACAAACCTAGGGGACGTTAGTGATGAACACGGAGAGAGATTTCACCAACAATTAAAGGCTATGGAACAACGTTATCAAGGTGTTTGGAATGAAAACATGATGGGCGACTATGTGTGGACTCTCATAAGGGAATCTGATTGGAGTGACAAAGGAAGACAGCCAGAAAACTTAAATTATTTTATGAACAGTAACAAGCAGTAAAAAATAAAAAGTTTGTATATCCTTAGAATTGACTAAAAAGTCTAAAAATTACTGATTGTTGTATGGGTTAGGGAATGAAATTCTATATCTCAGGTATTTCTACTTTGGTTTCATTGAAATATGAATAGGTAGAAGCGACAAACGTCTAATTTGTGTAAAAATAAAGGTCAACATTTGACCTGAACAGGTACCCATACCTCAGATTGGGCACAACGAAAGAAAGATCCAATTTTTGTGGACCTGCACTTGTGAGAATATAAAGGAAACATTTGACCTGAATAGGTATTCTACCTCAGGTCACGAAAAAAAGTAACTGTCAACAACATTTAATACCAAAGGAACGCGAACAGGTACCAAATGTACAACCCTTTTTCGTTTGCTTTGTTCCCAATTGGCAGTTGGGCCCGCCGCCTTCAAAAAGGTATTTTTTGTGCATTTTTTCCATATTTTAGGTTTGGTTAACGAATTTTAGCTCCAAAGTCTCTCCATAGATTTTAATGAGCGATACCTTAAACGACGCCAAATTAACGCACCTATACACAAAAAAATAGAGGACACAAGATATACTTTTTTTCGACTTTTCCTGAGTTTTTAAAGTCAAAATTTCGTAAAAATACCGCACAAAAATCATCATTTTTGCATTTCAATGCTTTATATTTCCCAGACGGTAAGCTGTAATCACAAAGTGTTTGGGCTTAACTTCTAGCTGTTTTAATTATCTTATCTAAAAATAGCAAAGTTCTTTACAACCAGACGTAAGATACTAAAGTTATGTGAAAAAAACTATCGCTACCTCTGAAAAAAGCTTAAAAAAAAATACCAGATTTAAAAAATTCTTAAAAAAAAGTTCTGCCATAGAAAAAAAAAAATATCATCAAACCATTTCTAAGCCCCAAATCTTTAATAAAAAGTTGGTTTTGTTCCTTGAGGAAAAATCGTGTTGACTAGTGTATTCAGTTTATGAGACAAGACGCCCCGCGCCCTTCCGCACACAAATTTCATACGTTGCATCTCCCCGATGCAAGGACCGAGGAAGTGAAAATTTTCGAAATTATCTGCCTATTGATAGTTTCGAAAATTTCGTGTTGGTCATTATGTTTTCACAATAAGAAAAAGTCAGGATTTCTGTGGCCCCCTGATAGCACCAGTTATCTGATACCTTTTGTAGAACTAGGGAGGTTGGAGGATATATACATATACGGGGACTTCCGGAACATAGGTGTTGCGGGCAGAGTTTCGTAAAACGAGTTGACGCAAAACAACCTGAACATCCACTCCTCTGACAATTTTACTTCGGACTTAGTTGCCCTCACTAACGTTGGCACGTGGTGAACGATGGTCTCACGGTTTCTGTTATATTGGCTCCTTCTAGTTCCTCACCATCAAGAAACATCAAAATTGGAAAAAAAAATGTTTGACGTGGTTTTTTTTTTTTTTTTTTTGCGATTTTGACCATATACAGGGGTGCCACAGAAATTACTTCCGCTTACATTGAATTGGATTGAATCTATATCAGCATCAATGGCCAAGTCCATAAAGCCATGTCTGTCTCTCCGTACGTCTGCTTATCGCCCAGATCTCAGAGACTACAGGAGTTAGATTAACCCTATTGTTTCCAGAATCATGTGATATAACACTGCTACAGGTGTATTTAAAAATTTCGCCACGCGCCCTTCCGCCACCACACAGGACGAAGATCGGATCATAATTATAGCCAGAATAAAGAAATTAATTTTCAGTTGCTTCCCCACCTCCTCCAGCAAGAGGAGTACGGGTAGATTATACATGTACCATTTAGATTCTAAATCTTCTCCGCTGGCGGGCACTCGCGCACTGAACGAGAAAGAGAATGAGTAGGTCTCTTGCTGGAGGAGGTGGGGGAAGAAACTGAAAAATAATTTCTTCATTCTGGCTATAATTATAATCCGATCTGATTCAGATTCTCTCCAATCCGTTGCTGTTGCTCTGCATATTCTTACGCAGAAGGTGGATAAGCATGAGCGCAGACAATGAGGTCAACAATGAATTCCTTTGTCATTACCCCATCACGTTCGGTGATCGCGCACGCAAGTGCCGCCCAGATTGCCGATATTATCAACAGTTAAACTAAAGCTGCTACTGCAAACTCAGCAGGTGGGCGGTAGCATCTCAACGACCAGTGACAAGTCATCCGGAAATCACGATCACCGTCTGCACATCCAAGATCAAAACACTAGTCGGACTTTTCTCATCGATTCTGGATCGGTGGTGTCAGGTTTACCCTGCGCCACGGCTCAACGCAAACTTAGCGAAGGAAAACTGGAATTGTATGCCGCGAGCCAGACTACCATACGAACCTTTGGACATCAGGACCTGGAACTCGACCTGGTTCTGGATCGTTCCTTCAAATGGTCATTTTTCGTCGCTGATGTATAATCGGAAATAATTGGCGCTGACTTCATAGCACAGTTCCATGTGCTCGTTGACATCAAGAAACAACGTCTTACCAACGGCACAAGCATATCCGTAATCTCGATGGATTTTTCTTCGCCAAATAACGATAAAACGGAGCAAGGCGAGCCCCTACACATTTGTCGCGTTACGACGCTATTTTTTATATTTTGTTAAAATCTTGAATTCTAGTGTAATATAGTTTAGGGCGTAGCGGGAGCGCAAGAAAGCTCTCTCTAGCTCTTGGCGAATTCGCCCCGCTTCGCCGCCCTAGATAAGTTAGGCTTAAGAATATGTTATAACGAAAATGAAAAGAAGTCGAAAATTAGTATTGAAATTGAGCGCACGTCCCTTTTTTTGAGTCTTCCTTCTTATTGTTCGATGTTTGATCGAGGAGCGTTTTCCTCAATATAGTTGTTCAAGGATGGGGGTGTGTCAATATCCAGTGAGCTAATTAAAATCGATGCGAAGTAACTTGCTGGAATCCAAGAATAATCCGAAAGTCGAGGGGGTTCAATTGAATACTAGCCAATGACTGTTTATTCGGTTTCTAAGTGCATGAGCACTGAGCATAAGCGGGCTTTTAATTTTGTGAATTCAATTACAAATTTAATACAAGAGCGTAACAAAGAGAGTAAGAATGAGCGTAAGGTACTACAACGCGAGGGTCATTTAAGTGATTATTATATTATATTATGACGTTGAGAGTTTGACCGAACATCCCGGCCCCGTTGAAAGGATTGCTTTCAAACTACCGGAAGAATTGCCAACTTGTGTACTGGCCTGCAGCATGTTCCATTCGCATTCCATACCGCCAGCGCGAATAGCTGCGCCACGGACCGATAGCGTTACAGAGAACGCCCATCAAAATAATATTAAATACTATTAAAACAATATAAATAAATTTAATTTTTGTAATACCCGACGACAATTGAGTCGACCGGTAAAATAGATTGGCCTGTAAAGCCATTCGCCTATTAGGTAGGACACAAATGTAATGATAATTGGTAGAATAATATATCAAATTTCAAAATATTTTTTTGAGATAAAAGAAAAAACCCAATAATTCAATCATGGGTAAAACAGAATCAAAGATCGAAAATCCGACGGCAAATGTCGTCAATAAACTTGAAATAGTAGATCACACAGAAGACATAGGTTCACTGTGGACACTATTACTAATAATAATTATTTTGCTATCCACAATGCTTTTGCTAAAATTGTATGCAATGCACAATAAGATATTAAAGAAAAAGTACGCAACAACCACTTTATAAACACAAATATATATATATAAAAAAAAAAAATTAATTAAATAAAATTATTTCAAAATATCCGATTATCTATGGACAATGGTTGGATACCGATAACAGAAGCAATTGTAGAATTAGAGCAGAATTTGATAGATCTTTTAAATGTTTAAATAAAAATGTGCATATCACAATACAAACTATAACAAAGCATACAGAAATACTTATTGCACAATATAATAAAATAGTACTTATCTATCAAAATTGCCAAGAAAGACTTTCAGATTTACATGAAACCCAAATTATAGAAGTATTAGCAAACCTACTTCAAAATCAGTACAATACATAGCTTGCAACT